>OV277871.1:45928193-47424920 GCA_922989275.2 Gari tellinella | reverse complement strand
GTCCCGCATATAGGCGTCCTTTTCAAACAGTGTGCATGTGAACAGTACACTTGTCCTGTGCAAACAGTGAAGACCCAGATCAGAGGGCTCCGAAAGGAGCCCTCTGATCAGGGTCTTCACTGTTTGTCATAAGGCCAAAAATGGACAAAAACAACCCTTAAAAGCCAGAAATGGACTAGACTAAAATTGAAACTGGCATTGTCCATTTAAAGTTTCAGGGAGGAAAGAGTTAAGGTAAAGGGTTAAGAGAGATGTTTCCCTACATAGAGGTTACATTTTATTATTTCATTATACAGGCCTAGGTGTTGTGGAGACGGGTGATGCAGCTGGAACCAGGACAGCCATCATCGTAGTCATACCAATCAGTATTGCGTTCCTCGGCATCATCGGAACTGTGACCGTGCTATGCTGGGCCTCTAAGAAGGGGCTACTACGAGGGCGCCACAGGTCATATCAGCTGTTCCCAGACACCCCCGTGATATTTGATTCCGAGGCTGAAACCATACATATATAGACAAGATTGTTGGAATATGACACATTCACACAAACGTCTGTTAATCCATACCATGCGCCTTGGCAAACCATACATATATAGAAAAGCGTGTAATGATTGTTGGAATATGACACATTCACACAAACGTCTGTTAATCCATACCATGCGCCTTGGCAAACCATACATATATAGAAAAGCGTGTAATGATTGTTGGAATATGACACATTCACACAAACGTCTGTTAATCCATACCATGCGCCTTGGCAAACCATACATATATAGAAATGATTGTTGGAATATGACACATTCACACAAATGTCTGTTAATCCTTACCATGCGCCTTGGCAAACCATACATATATAGAAAAGCGTGCAATGATTGTTGGAATATGACACATTCACACAGTCAAACATCTGTTAACCCATTACCCCATAAATACACCTTTTTACGCCTTTTTAGCTCACCTGAGCTAGCTCAGGGTGAGCTTTTGCAATCCTTGAATGTCCGGCGTCAACAATTTTAGTGTTTACACTCTAGAGGCCACAATATTTATCGAATCTTTCTCAAACTTGCTCAGATGGTATATTGCTATAAGAGTTCGGATGAGTTCGATTATGGTTGAAATCGGAGAAATAGGTCATGCGTTATCTACCTTTGAACTGCTGAAAATGCCATATTCAACAGTGTTTACACTCTAGAGGCCACAGTATTTATCTAATCTTTCTAAAACTTGCCCAGATTGTATATGACCATAAGAGTACGAGAGAGTTCGATTTTGGTTGAAATCGGACAAATAGATCAAAAGTTATTTACCTTTGAATTGCTGAAAATGCCATATTTAACGGTGTTTACACTCTAGAGGCCACAGTATTTATCCAATCTTTCTAAAACTTGCCCAGATTGTATATGACCATAAGAGTACGAGAGAGAGTTTGATTTTGGTTGAAATCGGACAAATACATCAAGAGTTATCAGCTTATCTACCTTTGAATTGCTGAAAATGCCATATTTAACAGTGTTTACACTCTAGAGGCCACAATTTTTATCCAATCTATCTCAAACCTGCTCAGATTGTAAATGACTATAAGAAAGAGTTCAGATGAGTTTGATTATGGTTGAAATCAGACAAATAGGTCGAGAGTTATCTACCTTTGAATTGCTGAAAATGCCATATTTAACGATGTTTACACTCTAGAGGTCACAAATTTTATCCAATTTTTCTCAAACTTACTAAGATTGTATATTACCATAAGACTTCGGATGAGTACAATTATGGTTGTAATCGGATCAATAGGTCAAAAGTTATCTACCTTTGAATTGCTGAAAATGATATATTTAACAGTGTTTACACTCTAGAGGCCACAATATTTATCCAAGCTCTCTCAAACTTGCCCAGATTGTATATGACCATAAGAGTTAGAAAAAGGGTGATTATGGTTGGAATCTGACAAATAGATCAAGAGATATCTACCTTTGAAAATGTCATATTTTACAGCGTTTACACTCTTGCAACTACAGTTTTCAATGGATTTTGATTATACTTTTACACAAAGGATGTAGCTATATGTTCTGGAAGGAGTGCAATTATTGTTGAAATGTAATAATTGTGGCAATAGTTATCTGCCCTTGATATACTTTGAAATGCTAGAAAAAGGCTTCATTTCAGTATTGTTTAGGCTCTAGTTAAATGCCTTTGATGTACTCTACTATACTACAGTAGGTCGACAAACTTGAATGGATTTAGAATAAAACGGGTGAAATTCAAATGTAAAGCTATCAGGCTTCATTACAAATGGTGAACGATATCAGGGCCTTCAGGCCCTCTTGTATTAATTTTCTCTTCTGAAACAAATAGTTCCAATTCATACTGTCACAAATAAAAAATCATAAGAAATATTTTCTATATTCTCGCAGATAATAGCTTAAAGCAGACTGAAAGTAAAGCAGAATGCGCCTTAAGGCGCATTCTGCTTTACTTTCAATCTGCTTTAAGAGGTCACCTGTCTTCAAAACTGAAATCAACCTATTGGGTAATGGATAAACTCTTACCATGCTAAGTGCACCTTGGCAAACATATGCAAACAGTTTGGATCCAGATCAGACACCGCATTGTGCGGCGTCTGATCTAGAACCTACTGTTAGTCACTCATACTCAACTATTTTACAATGATTGATTGATTGATTGATTGGTTTTGATTTTACGTCGCTTTGAACAGTATTTCAGTCATATCGCGACGTCCAGCTAATTACAGGTGGAGGAAGACCCCAGAAGCCCTTTATGCATGTTTCAGGCACAAATCGGCAACTGGGTAGAACCACCGACCTTCCGCAAGCCAGCTGGAAGGCTTCCCCACATGAAAAATCCGAACGACCCTACTGGGATTCGAACTCACAGCGGTGAGGAGCTTAGTGATGTAAGTCACAGTGACTATACCACTAGGCCACGGAGGCCCCTATTTTACAATGAAATAAAACAAATTAATTCTGATTTTTTTCACAAATTACTTATTTGGAGTAGACGACAATTCATGAATGCAGAGTAAGGAGGTTAATCATTGCCTCGGCATTAACTCCATAGGATGCCGTAACCTGATTCTCCACTTAACCCATTGCCTCATAACTACTCCTTTTTACACCTTTGAATTACTATTCAGCTGAAGAAAACAGTTCCAAATTGTACAGTCATGAATAAGTCCCATAAGAAGTATTTTCTATATCCTATCAGATAGCAGCTTAAAGCAGGTTTAAGGCACATTCTGCTTTACTTTAAACCTGCTTTCAGGGTTCACCCTGGCTTAAAATTTTCTTGCGCCAGCACTTGCGCCAAATGAAAAAAGTTTGCGCCAAAATAATATTTTTGGAGCCAAATTTTTCGCCATTCTTTTATGTATGTTATACATACATGTGATATTTTCTTGGACCCAAATAGGGAGATTTCAAATTGGTAATTTTAATAGGGAGATTGGGGTACCAAATAGTAATCAGTGAATAGATAAGTCTATAGACCACTAAGAGTAAGACACTTAGACAGAGACAATTTTCACCCAGAGATATACTTTTTATAATACTGACATGGGCCTATTATTCTAGCATCTAGGCTGAAAGTTAAGCAGAATACTCTTCAGGAGCATTCTGTTTTAGTAAAAGTTTAAGCCTGCATTAAGCTAGATCTAACATCTGCTAGGATACAAGAACTATTTCTTATGGTTCTTATATATATTATTCATTCATGACTGAGAATGAATGAAGTAGTTCAAATGGTCTAGATTTCTATCTATGGAGTAGATCTAGAAAGAGTAAGCAACTTAACAATCTGTTATTCATTAAATTATGCAAACAGTATGGATCAAGATGAGACGCGCATCATCTTAAATAGATACAAACTGTTTGACTGATATTATCTGAAAAAAAATGCACAAAAATTAACTCAGAGAATTGTTGCAGATGACAAATTCTGCAGACAATATTTACTAGCTCCATAAAGTGGGTGTGGTTTTAACAACGAAATAACGCGTCTTAATTTTCTACTGCGAAAACTGATTGCAACTCAATTTTACGAGCGTAATTGGTTGTAAAACCTAACTTAATAATTATACATTTGCACAAATCGTATGTAACAAACAGAAGAATTTAGGTCCAATGTTTAATTTTAATTGATTGTTAGAAAACGGCGCTGGGGAATACTTTTTAGACTAACAAAATATACGTAGTTCTCGTAGCAAATGTTACGGCGCCCCGTCATTTTGTAACGGTATCATTTTCGAAGTATTTTTCTGTTACGTAAATATACAAAGTTTTTTGTGGTGGAAATCAATTCATGAATGATAAATTCTGATCAGCTTTCATATAAAATGTGTGTTTGTCCAGAACTTACGGATAATTATCTGATTTAATCCGACCCGTATCGGCGACATAGATCTTTATCCTTCGCATCACCGCTTCTAAAAATTGTCGTTGAAAAGGTCTCCGATTCGGGGCGAACCTGTCAATCACTTTTTTTTGGATAACCAATTAGATAGCAATCTCGGCGCGTGTGGGTCAAACATCGTTTGGCAGCCTACTATTACACATGCCGTTATCGACGATTGCGTAACGTGTTAACACGCATCAGTAGCGTTTGGTGATAGTAGGCTAAGCGTGTGTATGGATTAGCCGAACTCTGAAGCCAATTTTAAGATTTTTAGAGTCGGCGAGAAAATAAACTGTAAAATTATACGGCGACAATTCCGAAATTTCTCGGCGCCAGACACTTTCGCCGATTCGAAATTTCTGTCGCCAGAATTATTTTTTTTGCGCCGTTGGCGATGCCCAGCGGGAACCCTGAATATTAAGTGGTCATCTGTCCTCAAAACTAGAAACCAACTATGGGGGTAATGGGATAAACAACCTAACTTTATGAGTACTCACTGATGGTTTGGAATACATGTGACAGTCTAAAGCAAGATAGCAATTAAGCAGAAAGCTTCTATAAGAGCTTTCTGCTTTATTTTTATCTTCTTCTAAGCAGCGACCTTCTACATTATTGAATATAGTTGATTTGCACATATATATATAACGTGTTAAAATGGAGAAAAGGATTAAGTGGCCATTTAGAATGAGACGAAGTATAAGTTTTAACCTGTTACCCCTTTTAACACCTTTAATTTATACCTCCATTGTAGAAAATAGTTCCACTTTATATTGTCATGAATATGCTTCATAAAAATAGTTTCTATATCCTAGCAGATGATAGCTTAAAGCAGGCTGCAAGTAAAGTAGAATGTGCCTTAAGGCGCATTCTGCTTCACTTACAACATGCCTTAAGTAGTCACCTTTCTTCAAAACTAGACACAGGTTATGGGGTAGTGAGTTAAATACATGTGACCATAGAAATACCAGTTTTGAAAATGAAGATGATGAATTTTCAGACTGTTTTAAATTAAAGGCGTAAAATGTGTATCTATGCATTAACCCATAACTCCCATATCCTGTTTCTAGCTATGAAGACATGTTACCACTTAAAGCAGGTTGAAAGTAAAGCAGAATGCACCTTCAGGTGCATTCTGCTTTACTTTTAGGCTGCTTTAGGCTATCATCTGCTAGGATATAGAAACTATTTCTTATGGTGCATATTCATCACTGTATTAAGTGGAACTATTTTCTTCAGTGGAGGAATAAATTTGGGGGCGTAAAAAGGCATATTTATGGGGTAATGGGTTGAGATAGGATTGCTTGCACATGGAATGGACACAAATTTACCGGTAGTGCAATTTAAATAACTCTATTATTAGAATCTGTTAGAATTTTTGATATCATTTCTCTTGTCATTTTCTGTATGTGCCATATCTTTCGTTCACTGTTTATTTTTTTGTGTAAGAAATATCTGGAAACTTGATTAGATGTACTGTCAATCTCTAAAGAATATTTTTTTCTCACATGACTACCCATGTTTTCTATAGGGAACAACGATGACAAATATCCTTATCTCCAACATGTGTAAGATCACTTTGATGACGTCACTATAACATCAATATTTATTACGGCGTTTTCACGTAATCAGGGTTCCAAAAAATGCATATTGCTTAAAAAATAGCTTAAATCGTTGGTAATGTGAGAAAAAGAATCTGTCACTCGTCGATGTTTAAGAAAAGTTGATCTCAAACTCGTCTAGAATAGAAAAGTTATTATGCTCGCCAAGGCTCGCTTAATAACATTTCAATTCTAGACTCGTTTGAGATCAGCTTGTCTTAAATATCGACTCATGACAGATCCTATATTTCTCTGTTTGAAAATCCACAAAAAAATGTTTTCTAGATTTACAGTAGATTCTGCTTACATGAATTTTATTTTGTTTTTAAGAAATTCCCTCGTCCTCAAAAGTTGTCAATTTAACTCCATAGCATTTCTCTAGTATTGAAGATAGGTGACCAATATAGCAGGTTGAAAGTAAAGCAGAATGTGCCTTAATGCACATTCTGCTTTACTTTCAGCCTGCTTTAACTCTTTCCTCCCTGAAACTTTAAATGGACAATTCCAGTTTCGATTTTAGTCTAGTCCATTTCTGGCTTTTAAGGGTTGTTTTTGTCCATTTTTGGCATTATGACAAACAGTGAAGACCCAGATCAGAGGGCTCCTTTCGGAGCCCTCTGATCTGGGTATTCACTGTTTGCACATGACAAGTGTACTATTCACATGTACACTGTTTGAAAAGGACGCCTATATGCGGGACTAGGGTTCAAAGGGTTAAGCTATCGTCTGCTAGGATAGATGGAAAATATTTCTAATGATTCACATTGTGATTGTATAAAATGGAACTATACTCTTCAGGGGAAGAATTTTTTTTTTTATAAAATGTGTTAAAATGCATATCAATAGAGTAATGGGTTAAAGCTTTCCTCCATAGCTATCGGCATAGACCACTATCCTGAAGTATGCTCTTCTGAACAAGAGAGTTGTGTTAACCCATTACCCCATAAATACGCCTTTAATTTATGCCTCAAGTGAGGAAAATAGTTCAAATTTATACCATCATGAGAATGCAGCATCAGAAATATTTTCTTTACTCCTACAAATTTAAGCTTTGAGCCGGCTGAAAGTAAAGCAGAATGTGCCTTTAAGGCACATTCTGCTTTACTTTCATTCTGCATTAACCCTTTACCCAATAGAAGCGCCTTTTAGCGTATTCAGTTTATTCTTGCCCTGAAGAAAATAGTTCCAATTTATACATTCATAAATATGTATAATACAAAATATGTTCTATATTCTAGCAGATGATAGCTTAAAGCAGACTGAAAGTAAAGCAGAATGCGCTTAAAGCGCATTCTGCTTTACTTTCAACCTGCTTTAAGTGGACACCTATATTCAATACTAGAGATATGCTATGTGGGAAAGGGTTAAACGGTCACATATCTTCAAAACTAGAAACAGGCTATGGGGTAATGGGTTAACACAATTCAATGAACCTCGATTTTAGACTATTTATGGTTATGGTAGACACTAGAGGAATCCATACATGCTACTGTGGATAAGTAAACCTGTTCTTTGGACAAAGTGTTAACCCTTTACCTGATAGTCTATTTATAGGACTTAAGATAGGTGACTACTTCAAGCAGGTTGAAAGTAAAGCATAAATGCGCCTTAGGGCGCACTCTGCTTTACTTCCAGCCTCCTTTAAGCTATCATGTGCTACAATACAAAAAATATTCCCTATAATACATATTCATTACTGATTAAATTGGAACTATTTTCTTCAGCGGATGAATAAATCATATCCGCTAAAAGGTGCTTCTATTGGGGAAAGGGTTAAGCATTAGGGTGATTGTTATCCATCAATTTCATAAAGGGACAATTGCAATATTATTATAAGTACTATATATTGCCTATTTTTTGTGCATTTTTCTGCCCAACTTTTTGTGCATTTTTCTGCCCAACTGCCTTTTTGTTGACAGTATTTTAATTTTCACAATATTACTCCAAGATTTGTTGCCCTTTTAAAAAAAAGTAAATGAAATTATAGCATTTTTAGTATTATGTTCATTGGTGTATTGACTTTTTGTCTCTTTTTAGCTCACCTGAGCCGAAGGCTCAAGGTGAGCTGTTGTGATCGCCCGTCGTCCGTCTGTCCGTCTGTCCGTCCGTCCGTCCGTCCGTCTGTCCGTCCGTTCAAATTTACTTCAAGCGACAACTCCTCTGAAACCGCGAGTCTGAGGAAAAAACTAATTTGCTCACGGTGTTCCTTGGATGCTTCTCTACAGAAGTTGTTAAAATGAAACTTTAAAGTGGACTACTTATTGAAATTTATTAAAAAAAGTGAAAAACTTTAAACAAGTTTTTTGTAAAAAACCACTGTTCCCACACCTTAGATATTGCATGAATAGTATCTTCTACTAAATCACTTTCAAAATTGTAAAAAATCAAAACCCTAGGGTCAAATTTGACTCAACCCTGGTCATATCAGTGCTTTTTGATGCAGGTCTGACAGTAAAAACTCTCTAATGATCCGTTTTTATACAGACACGCTGTATCTTCCAGGCTAAGAAGCTACCCTTATACTAAATGCAACATTTTTGCAAACAGTTTGGATCCAGGTCAGATGCCACATAATGCTGCATCTAATCTGGATCTAAACTATTTGCCACTCATTTACATATTTTCTTATATTTAGAAAATATAAGTTATTATTTTTTACATATTTCACATACAAACATTTGGAGCAGACAACAGTTCAGCAGGATAATAGTCATTTCTCTCTGAGACCGTCTCCAATTGCATAACTGACCCATAGCTAGCTCTGAACTCAGGTCACTGAGATACATAACAGAAATGAAAGTGATGTCTGCTATTTTATGCTCAAGCACAACTTAGTTCGAGGCATATTACTTTTGGTCTGTCTGTTTGTTTGTTTGTGTTTTGTTTGTTTGTTTATCTTTCTGTCTATCAGTCCACAATTAATTCTTGGCCATAAACAGTATGGATCCAGGTCAGATGCCACATAATGCTGCATCTAATCTGGATCCAAACTATTTGCCACTCATTTACATATAGTTTCTTATATTTAGAAAATGTAAATAATGATATTTATTAACCTATTAACCCATACATATTCCTTTTTATGTCTTTAATTTATTCTTCCACAGAAGAAAATATTTCACTTTATACAGTCATTGTTGTCTTTAACAATTGCTTCAAATGACATCTCCTCATATACCACTGAAAAGATTTCAACCAAACTTTACACGAATGTTCCTTGGGTCAAGTTCTTTCAAAATTGTTCAAAGAATTAAAAACAATGTAGAACTCTGGTTGCCATGGCAACCAGGTGAAAAAATAAGGAAATCTTAAAAAATCTTCTTGTCTGAAACTACAAGGGCCAGATCTTAGACATTTGTCACATAGCATCATCTACAGGTCCTCTATCAAACTACAAACTATGCCCCTGGGGTCAAAATTGGCCCCGCCCGGGGGGTCACAGTTTAACATAGAGTTATATAGTGAAATTTTCAAACGTCTTCTCTTCTGAAACTAATATGGCCAGAGCTTTGATATCTGGCATGGTGACACTTTTAGATGTCCTATACCAATAAGATTCAAATGGTTCTGGTCGATTGCATATCATCTACAGGTCCTCTATCAAGTTTGTACAAATTATGCCCCTGGGGTCAAAATTAGCCCCACTCCGGGGGTCACAGTTTTCATACGTCTTCTTTTCTGAAGCTAATATAGCCAGAGCTTTGATATTCGGCATGGTGTTACTTCTAGATGTCCATTTTGTTCAAATGGTTCCAGTCTGTTGCATATGTAGGTCACAGGAGCTAAAAATAGATTTTTTCAATGGAAACTTAAAAAAAATCTTCTTGTCTAGAACCCTAGTACCCTGATCTTAGATATTTGGAACATAGCATCATCTACAGGTCCTCTATCAAGATTGTTCAAATTATGCCCCTCGGGTAAAAAATGACCCCGTCCTGGACATAAATCATTATCTCCATTTTGATGTACAGCTATTCTCAGGTGAGCGACATATGCCCCATGGGGCTCTTGTTAAATCTATTGTTTACTATTTTACTAGCACTAAATGTATTGTATGCAAAATTAAGTATTGTTTTAGCTTAATATATATATCATATGTTGTTTATTTGTATTTCAAGTAGCTACATATAAACTTGTAATAGGAGCCCACAGAATAAAGAAACATCATCATTGTTATGGTTATTTAATGCAGGACAAAAGTATTGTAGAAAGCTCCTGTAGGAGCTTTCTACATTAGTTTTCTCCTGCATAATGATAAAGCTGACACCTATCTTAACCCTTTAAGCCATACTGACTCATATTGACACATTGCACACTATTCTCATACTGACTCATTTCGACACACTTTAATCCACTAGCTTGTATTGAGATATGCATTGATAATTGTTAATCTCTTATGAGTTAATGGGTTAAAGAGTCAAGACTACCATGATGTTCTGTTGTCCCTTAATACAAGTTTAACAATATTTCAATTTGTACTTAGCTTTTAGAAATACATGTACTTCTTTTCATTGATAGCTATTTGTTTATGTTAACTAATGCTTGATAGGTCATGCGTTGGTTGTTTTCATCACCCTTAACCCCTTAGACTGTTTCTATTTTTAAAGACATGCTTAAAGCAAGGAACATTCTGTTTAACTTTAAGACTGCTTTAACCCATTACCCATAGCCTGTTTCTAGTTTTGAAGATAGGTGACCACTTGAAGCAGGTTGAAAGTAAAGCAGAATGTGCCTTAAGGCACATTCTGCTTTACTTTCAGCCTGTTTTAAGCTATAATCTGCTAGAATATAGAAACTATTGCTTATGGTACATATTCATAACTGTATAATAGTGGACCAATTTTCTTCAATGTAGTAAAAAATTAAAGGCGTAAAAAGGTGTATTCATGGGGAAAGGGTTAAGCTACCATCTGCTAGGATATAGAACATATTTCTTGCTGTGCATATTCATTGCTGTATAAAATGGAAGGATTTTCTTCTGTTGAGGAATAAACTAAAAGAGTAAAAATGTGCATTATGGGGTAATGAGATAATTAATGTTTGACAGTAGATATCTATCATCAGGGTTCCAGATAAGAAGGAGTAAACTGAACAAATTCAACATTTTCTCACTCATTTCTGCAACAAATCCTATGGTGTTACTACTCATTAGAATCGTCTCGAAGAGACGATTCTAATGAGTAGTGACACCATAGGGTTTAATGCAGAAATAAGGATTTTAGTTTTTGACATACTCCTCTTATCTGGAGCTCTGTATCATGCACAAAAAAAAACAGCTTTACCATTTGCAATATGATATACCGGTATGGCAATTACTTTTGCAGCAATTGACACATATATTGGGTAGAAATCTAGATTAAATCCTTGAATGAATTCATTTAGTAGGTAGATCCATATGTATATAATGTTCTTATAATACTACAGGAAATTGTTTACATACTTGACAGTTGCGCTGACGGAAAAAGCCGATAATCCACGGAATTTGTTGGATTTTTTAGAAAGGTGACAGCAATCACCGAAACTGTCAAGTATGTTAAAAAAATTTAGTAGTGTTTATAAGAACATTTTATCTCTACATTAAATGTTAAAAGGCTGAGCACCCTGCAAGCAGTGTAGACCCAACAGAAGTTGTGTAAGATCAGAGAACTAATCCATACTAGGGATGGGAATTCGAACCCAAATTGCTATTTGAATATTCGCTTAAAGTATTCGAATAATTCGCCTGAAATTAACAGTATTCAGTTATCAAACAAAACAGGTTGCTCATTTCTTGCAGGCAGAACGAGTAAAAAAATTTCACACAGGCGAAGCCGGTGGCATAGCTGCGTTTTAGTAAGATGTTAAGGGAAGTGCCGTCGATTACATAACGCAGTGGGTAATGTTTGCAAACTGTGTACAACTTGACAGGCGCTATAAAAACACTTACTAGCCGAGGGTGATAATCACCCTTCACACGAGGATTAATAGCGAACGATTAGCCTGGTTGGAGAAAATGAAATTGTCTCTCAAATAAATTAAATAATCCATATTATGTTTCTAAAAAAAAAAAATTTCAGAGGCAACTATTCGAATACTAAAATGGGATTTGAATATTCGACCCTTATGCGAATATTTGAATATTCGAGTAATCCATACACATATCACAGCAAAGAGGGAAGAGTATCTGTAGTCCTGTAATGATTGTTAAAGATATTTTTTATCAAACACATCATGTAACATATCAAGAAGACTGTTAAATTTAAACTTTGTGTGAAGTACTTTGTTAACGGACTTGTGTATAGTCCAAATTGTGGTGCATAATATTATAAGAATGTCATATAGATGGTACAGTCTATCTCATTTTCATTCAATAATCTGGCATCTACAAACCTGATTGGTATAATCATTTTATCTTAAAAAAAACACATTCTGCTTTACTTTCAGCCTGCTTTAAGCTACCATCTTCTAGAATATAGACAATATTACTTATGATACAAACTAATAACTGTTTAAACTGAAACTATTTTCTTTGGCGGATGATAAATTCAATGCATAAAAATACTTATTTATGGGGTAATGGATTCAGAACCACTTGTTACTCATCACCCCATAGCCTGTTTCAAATCAAGACAAGTGACTACTTAAAGCAGGTTGAAAGTAAAGCAGAATGTGCCTTAAGGCACATTCTGCTTTACTTCCAGCATGCTTTAAGCTACAATCTGCTAGGATATGGAAATTATTTATTTTGGAACATGTTCATGACTGCATAAATTAAAACTGTTTTCTTCAATGAAGGAATAAGTGAAATTTGTATTTAATAGGTTAGTAAACAGTAAATCAAGTCCTCGCTGAAAGTGGGCCTAGTGGAGTATATTTCACAGCAGATTAGGGCCAATCATAATGCAGAAACTTCAAAGAACCAATCAGAATGCAGATACTTCATTTAAACCAATCAGAATGCTAGAGCTTTTCATGAGCCAATCAGAATGTCAGAGTTATCCAGAATGCCAAGACACAATTTGTTATTTACCGTTATATGAACTGTCTTTCTGTTTTGTTTAGACAATCAGTTTGTGTCTATTTAAAAGAAGATGCATGGAGAGTCTTTAAGGCAGGTGGCAACATAAAGCAGGATAAAAGTAACGCAGAAAGCTGCTGTAAATGTAATTACTATCCTGCATTAGCATTAACCCTTTACCGAGTTTCCCCAATAGAAGCACTCTTTAGTGCATTTGATTTATTCCTCCATTGAAGAAAATATAGTTCCAATTTATACATGAACCAAAATATTTTTTTTCTGTATCCTAACAGATGGTAGCTTAAAGCAGGCTGAAAGTAAAGTAGAATGCACCTTAACCCTTTACCTGATAGTATTGTTTCTAGTATTGAAGATATGTGACTACTTAAAGCAGGTTGAAAGTAAAGCAGAATGCGCCCTAAGGCGCATTCTGCTTTACTTTCAGCCTGCTTTAAGCTATTAACTGCTAGAATAAGGAAAGTATTAAATATGACACGTATTCATTACGGTATAATTTGGAACTATTTTCTTCAGCGGATGAATAAAATGAATGTGCTAAAAGTCGCTTCTATAAGGGAAAGGGTTAAAGCACATTCTGCTTTACTCTCAACCTGCTTTAACCTATCACCCCATAGCCCATTTCCAGTTTTGAAAATAGGTGACGGCTTAAATTAGTTTAAAAGTAAAGCAGAATGTTCCTTAAGGCACATTCTGCTTTACTTTCAACCTGCTTTAAGCTATCAACTACTAGGATATAGAAATAAATTTTTATGATACATAATTATGACTGTATAAATTGGATTTAATTTTTTCAGTGAAGAAATATATTAAAGTCTTAAAAATGGGTACTTAAGGAGTAATGGGTTAAGGGCTCACTTGTTTACAAAACTAGAAACAGGCTATGGGGTTATGGAATAAGCAGACACTTACCTAAATGGATCTCCATGCTTCTAAAATGAATTGTCACTTAAACACAGCGTTGACTGTACATATACTTAAATGTATACGGGTAGTGTTAAGTTTGTCTGTCTGTCTACTAATGTGTTATCACAATTATCTATGATTGTTTAAACCATCTAGACTCCTTTTCCTGCTATTTGGGTATATCAACACCTTTTAAAAACAATGTAGACCCAGATCAGACAGCTCCTTCAGGAGCTGTCTGATCTGGTTCTGCACTGTTTGCTTCTACGATCTGTCTGACATAAGTATGCACTCTTTATCAGAGCTCCAGATAAGGGGAGTATTCAGTATTTCAAAAACTAAAATTCTTATTTCTGGATTAAACCCTATGGTGTTACTACTCATTAGAATCTATCTTCGAGACGATTCTATTGAGTAGTAACGCTATAGGATTTGGTGCTGAAATAAGTGAAAAAATGTTGGATTTGTTCAGTTTACCCCCTCTTATCTGGAGCCCTGCTTTATGATTTTTATTTTATTTTATTAGCCAATGTTCTTGTTTCAGAAGATAGATGTTGATGGTAGGCAGAATTATATATATGAATATTCAGCAACCGAAGTGTTAAATTTACTGTTTTATAGGGTAAAATTTTAGATATCATCAATTTTCCATTGTACCATATTTTCTATATCTATCCTTTAGAAAGATATTTGTAGTATTAGATCTAATTGTTTTTAACAGGTTTTATATTTAAAAAAAACAATTAGATCTATAGACAAATTTAATCTCTTAAATGTAAACATTTGAAATAGACCGTTTCATGTTTTAGTAATAACAGTTCGTTTTGTATGTGTAAATCAATCTCGATTTCTTGGCATTTCATTCTAAGGTTTTCAATCTGATGGTAATGTTGAAAATGAAAAATGTATATGACTGCTTTCACTGCTTTTAACCAATTCCTTTGAAGCATTTGAAAGCAAAATATGACATACGGTGTAAATGTGTTAGTTTTGGAAAAGAATAACGTCTTCTCCACTGTATGGAGGTGGTACTGTATCAGGGTTTCAGATAAAGAGGAGTACATGGAACAAATCAAACAATTTCTCACTCATTTTAACACCGAATCCTATGGTGTTACTACTCATTAGAATCATCTCTTCGAGACGATTCTAATGAGTTGTGACACCATAGGGTTTAATGCAGAAATAAAGATTTTAGTTTTTGAAAAACTCCCCTTATCTGGAACCCTGCTGTATACATTTTAGTTTTTCCATCACCGAGTCTGAATCTGTCATTGTATTGTAGTAAAGACTTTACATTCCTTATTGATCTGAATACACAATGGTTGTGAAAACTTTTATTGTTACAAACTGTTGTAAAGTGACCATTCAAAAGAAGTTGTATTGACAGTTTTTGAGCCCTTTCTCAGTTTAACCCATAAATATGGCTTTTTACGCCTTGAAATATTCTTCCACTTTCAGAAGAAAATAGTTCTTATTAATACAATTATGAAATATCCACTGTTCGAAATAGCTTCTATATCCTGTACGAAATAGTTCCTATATTCTATAGTTTCTATATCCTAACAGAATGTAGCTTAAATCAGGCTAAAAGTAAAGCTGAATGTGCCTTAAAGCATATTCAGTTTTGTATACAACCTGCTTTAAGTGGTCACCTGTCTTCAAAACTAGAAACCAGTTACAGGTACAGTGGAGAAAACGTTATTCTTTCCCAATAAACCCGTTTACGCTAAAACTATTTTTTCCATTGCAAACAGTTTGAAGCCAGATCAGACGCCGGGTAACCCGGCGTCTGATCAGGCTCCAAACTGTTTGCAACCAAGATAAACTTGAATTATCAGAATTGTCCAAAAGTTGTACTTTTCTACGTTTTAGTGTTTTGCGTTTGCATACGTTTGCGTTTAAACGGGAAAGAATAACAGGTTCTCCACTGTAAGGGTTAAACACTTGTTTAAATCCTTTTATATCCAGAAACATTTGGTATTTGAAGGAGAAGAAGAATTTTTCTGCCACAAAGAATAATGGGGAACTTGTGTGAATTTGTGTACATGACTATATGATGTCATGCTTATCTAAACATTGTGAAAGTTTTAGTAAAATACACAAAATATTTACAAGGTGTATTACAGACTCTTGTATATATCACTTTACAGATACTTCCAGAAAATCTGGATATCACAGGAAGGTTATTGTAAAAGGTGAAACTATGTTATGCAGTGGAGGAATAA
The DNA here is from genome assembly GCA_922989275.2 of Gari tellinella. Taxonomy (NCBI): domain Eukaryota; kingdom Metazoa; phylum Mollusca; class Bivalvia; order Cardiida; family Psammobiidae; genus Gari; species Gari tellinella. The sequence continues at coordinate 47,408,770 of OV277871.1, read as the reverse complement.
AAGGCTAAATTATGGAGTAATGGGTTGAATAATCAGGGCTCCAGATAAGAGGTAGTTATTTCAAGAAATCAGACATTTTCTCACTTATTCAGCACCAAATCCTATGGTGTTACTACTCATTAGAATCGTCTCTTCGAGACGATTCTAATGAGTAGTGACACCATAGGGTTTAATTCTGAAATATAAGATTTTAGGTTTTGAAAAACTACCCTTATCTGGTGCTCTGATAATACAGAAATTTCATCTTCTTTTTGATGGCTACTGTACACAGATTTGTGTATATACCTTTTACGTGTTTACGTTAGCTATATATGTTTACATGATTGTATACTTTGTATTGATAACCCTTCTCCTGCTTAAAAAATAGAGGAGCTGTCTGATCTGGGTCTGCATTGTTTTCTTAATAGGATCTATCTAACATACGTATGCACTCTTTCCTTGGAAAAAAGTCCTAATTTTATGAGTCATTGTAATAGTTCATTTGATACAGATTGAGTTTTCATAGTAGGTAGAGTTTTATATATGTACATGTATATGAATATTCAGCTTGAGATTGCAGTCTTATACATGTATATTAATATTCAGAATGAGAAGGAAGTCTTATACATGTATATGAATATTCAGAATGAAAAGGAAGTCTTATACATGTATATGAATATTCAGAATGAGAAGGAAGTCTTATACATGTATATGAATATTCAGCTTTTAAAGTCAGAGTCTTATACATGTTTATGAATATTCAGTGTGAGAAGGCTCAGTCTTATACATGTTTATGAATATTCAGCATTGAGAAGGGGTAGTCTTATACATGTTTATGAATATTCAGCATGAGAAGGGGTAGTCTTATACATGTTTATGAATATTCAGCATGAGCAGGCGGAGTCTTATACATGTACATGAATATTCAGCATGAGAAGGCAGAGTCTTATACATGAATATGAATATTCAGCATGAGAAGGCATAGTCTTATACATATTGATGAATATTCAGCATGAGAAGGCGTAGTTTTATACATGTTTATGAATATTCAGCATGAGAAGGGGTAGTTTTATACATGTTTATGAATATTCAGCATGAGAAGGCAGAGTCTTATACATGAATATGAATATTCAGCATGAGAAGGGTTATCACTGTTGTTTGTTATTGTTTTACATGTTGTATGTTCTTGACACACACTTGGTGGCTCAGTCAATCTTGTATTCAGTGACAGGTCATTGATCCTGCATAGATAAGTCATAACTCTTGGTAACGCTAATGGTGGAACCATGATAACATTTCCAAACCGTTTGGATATACCGGTATATTCTTGACTGCATAAAGTGGAATTAATTTTCTCAGTGAGAAATAAGGTTAAAGGTTTTTAAACTGTATATCTATGGAGTAATGGGTTAATCAGTCACCTGTCTTTAGAAGTATCTATGCTACTGAAATGAGTGGTTGCTTATTACAAGATTGACTGTAGTGTTAATATGCATAGAATAGAATGATCTCACATTGAAATGTTCTATTATCTGTAAAGTAAATTTTAATACCAATTTAGATTTAACAAGAAATAATTGCTCTATAAATGGCTACTCTAAAGAAAGGTTGTTCTATGTCTAAATGCATGTAGCTGCTTAAAGCATGAGAAAAAGTAAAGCAGAAAGCATCACCAGGAGTATTCTGCTTTACTTTCTTCACCTTCAACACTGTGAGTTGGTATTTTCTAAAACTTTTTTATTCTTTCCTTTTTTGTTCTTAATCATATCTCTTAACAGGCCTATTAGTCTACATTTGTACTAACAAATAGGGGCAAGGTTTTCCTCATATAAGTTTTATATAATCTTTTGTTCACATTTTCTCACAAAAACCATATTTTAGGATGTAAATTGAGAATTACTCGAGACTTTATGTATCTTTTTCTCCTTAGATCAGTAAAACATGCAATAACTACTCTATAAAGCCTGTTTTTCCAAAATTATGTCTTGTCCGTTTATAACTATTTAGGGTTGTTTCTGCCATATACAGTAAAAACTCAATTCTACGAAATTGCGTTAGTTGCAATATACCCATATTTCAAAGTTAAAACGTGGCTGAGCCATGTTTCAACTTTGAAATATGTGTATGTTTGACTTATGTTAAAATTAAACTTACCAAATTCTTGTTAGATTGAATTAAGCGAGTTAGTAGTATCGAGTTTTGACTGTAGTGTAGACCCTGGTCAGAGCCCTCTGATCTGGGTTTGTACTGTTTGCATAGGACAAGTGTACATTTTACAAGTGCACTGTTTGTGACAGAGGAGTATACTCTTGGATAGGGTTCAATGTGTTACCAGGCAGGTACTTGTGAAACCTTACTAATTGTCATAGGGACTTAACCATTTACTCCATAGCCCATTTTTAATTTTGAAAATAGGTGACCACGTAAAGCAGAATGTGTCTTAAATCTTTCCTACCTGGAACTTCAAATGGACAATTCCAGTTTCCGTTTCAGTCTAGTCCATTTCAGATTTTTATGGGTTGTTTTTGTCAATGTTTTGCATTATTACAAACAGTGAAGACCCAGATCAGACGGAGCCCTCTGATCTGGGTATTCACTGTTTGCATAGGACAAGTGCTCTTTTCACATGTTTACTGTTTGAAAAGGATGCCTATATGCGGGACTAGGGTTCAAAGAGTTAAGGTGCATACTGTTTTACTTTTAGCCTTCTTTAAGCTACCATCTGCTAGAATATGGAAAATATTTCTTAAAATGGTACATATTCTCGAGTCATGACTTGATAAATTGGTACTATTTCTTTCAAGTGAGGAACAAATTAAATGAGTTAAAATGGGTACAGTAAAACTTCCTTATTACGGCCATTAAATTGTGTTAATTATCAGGAATGTAAGGTAGATGACTGCTTAAAGCAAGGTGAAAGTAAAACAGAAAGTTCCTTTTGGAACTTTCTGTTTTAGGATCACTGTGCTTTAATAAGTCACCTGTCTTGTGTGTAGTCAATTATCCTATTTTAAGTGGTCGTAATAGAGGGGATTTACAGTATTTATGGAGTAATGGGTTAAAAAAAAAGATGATTCTTTGCAGATGCTATTTTGTATGCAATATAACAGAGCCCTTGTTCTCATGATGCTGCTCATGTTAATTTTTTATTGTATTTTAGGTCTTTCAACAAGACATTTAGTATGTACAATGGTTGTGTTCAAGCAAAGTAAAGGGCATTTGAAATGCAGTGGATTTGTTTGTATTGTATTAATCCTAGAATCAACAAACATGGTATGAATTAACTATACTAAAAGAAATTAGAAACGCAACTTATTTAAATGTTAGATATTCATGTACAAATATGTTCTCAATATTTTGCATGACTTTTCCGTGACTGCACCGATACACACTTACCCAGTGATGGAAACGCGTCGTCGAACGCCCACTGATATCACGTGTAGCACGGGCTTAACGTAAACTAAAGGTCACGTGACTACAGGTACTTGTACAGAGTAAACCTGTTCGGCTACATTACAAAAATCATCAGTAAGACCAAGTTAGTAAATTTTAAAAGAAAAAAATCCAATCTGGCTCCGAGGTTATAAAACTTAAAACGAACTCTGTGCTCAAAACTCAGAATTTTGCTCAGCTCATAACACTCCGGCATTCATTTTATTTTATAACTAGTACTTGCATACATAATCATACTGTAATAATGTATCTAAATGACATGACAATAATCAAATAAAATGTGTTTTGTAAAAAATAGAGCCTTTTATCAATTCTGAGTTCGTTTTAAGTTTTATAACCTCGGGGCCTGGTCAAAGATGGCAATGCCGCGCTTACGCAATGATCAACGTTAGGCATCCGTTCGGGTGCTAATGAACGGAAGTTCTCAGAGTAACGTTGTAAATCATCTTACTGTGCACAAAAGCACTATTTCCAGGCTGTATGATCGTCTGCGTACCATTGGTACAACGAACGACCGTCTTCGACCTGGCCTTTCCCGAGTAACTTCACGTCGTTTTTATAAGGCTGACTAACTTACGTCAGAGGTTCCAGACACCCAGAGAAACCGCCAGATGTTTTAGAGGTCCTAATAACACCAGAACATGCGCACGAATGATGTCTCACCAGGTTCCGGAATGTCGAAATTAGAGCAAGAAAACCATACGTATGATTGCCGTAAACAAGGCCTCGACGTCAACGTCGTATAAATTGGGTGCAGTTTCATCGTCTAGAATTCATGTCCATGCATCGATGGAAGAGTGTATTGTTCATGGACAAATACAGCCCTGATCTTTCGCCCCTTGAACATCCATGGAACGTATTGGACAGACGTGTTCGAAGACGTCATCCAGCACCGGCGACGTATGGCGAATTAAGTAGTGCATTGCAAGAGGAGTGGAAAACATCCCAATTTGTCAAACTAAAGGACTCATCAACTCTCTGCATAGGCTTATCGGCGCTGGCATGGCGGCACATGAGGGTCATACCAGATATTGACCATATCGTTGGGACTTTACACTAACGCGACTTGCTCAACGTCATCTCTCCAACACGCGTTTTAATTATGCAAAGTTTCTAAGGATGCACCATGTTGATAAATGTTTAACGTTGAAAATGATATGTAACTTTTATAACCAAACTTTATAAACAAAGGCAATATATATATCAAAAGTTCGAGTTGCGTTTCTAAATTCCTTTAGTATATTTAGGCATTTTTTACATGTTGATCAAGACGTGTTGGAGCAACACCAATGTCCCCCAACGGCAACAAAGAATAAATTTAAGACTTTATATATTGCTGTATTCCAGCAGAGAAGTGATGATAAATGAAGCAAAAGAATCGATTACTACAGCAAATACTAATGTCAAAGAGCCTGGCAGCGAAAGGGTAAAAGGTACATGTACATGTACGATTCCTAAAATCGCGCTTGAAAATTTGGAAATCTTAGGATTTTTACGAGCAACTCATGAAAGCCCTGTTGCAGTGGAGAGAACGTTATTATTTCCTAATAAACGCGTTTACGCTAAACTATTATTTTATTGCAAACAGTTTGGAGCCAGATCAGACGCCGTGTAACCCGGCGTCTGATCAGGCTCCAAACTGTTTGCCACTAAAATGAACATGAATTGTCAGAATTGTCCAAATGCTGTAATTTTCTACATTTAAGTGTTTTGGGTTTGCGTTTGCATTTTAACGGGAAAGAAAACGTTTTCTCCACTGTACAGTGGAGAAAACGTTATTCTTTCCCAATAAACGCGTTTACGCTAAAACTGTTATTTCCATTGCAAACAGTTAGGAGCCAGATCAGACGCCGGGTAACCCGGCGTCTGATCAGGCTCCAAACTGTTTGCCACCAAGATAAACATGAAATATCAGAATTGTCCAAAATTTGTTCTTTTCTACGTTTTAGCGCTTTGCGTTTGCGTACGTTTGCGTTTAAACGGGAAATAAAAACGTTTTCTCCACTGTATTTGCAAAGAATAACGTCTTCCCTACTGTACAGTAATGTGATTTGAACCCATGACAAAATGTGTATGTGAGGTAACGAGCAGAAACTTTGACTCGGGTCAATGGGCACAACTCTTCCAAAAACCTTTTCGATCTGAACGTGACTTGCTTTTCTTTCAACCTGCTTTAAGTGGTCATCTGTTTTCAAAACAGGCCATTGGGTTATTGGTTAATTCATTCATTTAAGAAATAATAAATTCATACCAGTGTTTTATCGTGCAATCAAACACTGGTAGGAGTTGAGATGCGTAGTAATTTAATCAGGAGGCCTTTAGGCCGAGTGTTTTAACTACAAGCATCTCAACGACTACCAGTGTTCGATTGTTAGATAAAATGCTGGTATTAATTTATTATTTCTATTCTAACACATAATTATACCTTAATTTGCACCAAAGCAATGGCGCTACTGTACATTTCTTGGCGTAAGCATTTTCGAAGCCAAATGACGTCACGTTAGAACGTTTAGCGCGTGAGTGTTCTATTGAAAATTCGTACACTGAGACGGTCCTTCTTCGCTTATACAGGGGTGTGGGCGAGGTGTGTTAGAATGAGTAATATTCTCATAAAGTTGTATATGAAAGCAGTGGTATAGAAAAGTAAGAAGACAAACAATTCATTTAGTGATGTTTGTTTATTTAATCATCCAACAGGAAAATTGATGATGTCTTAATTAAACTCTGCATGCCGGGGGTGATATTTTTTCTTCAAATTATCATTTGCCTTTCATAAACAGTTTGGATGTAAATCAGGCCCCACAAAATAATAATGTTGGTTCTGATCTGCATCTAAGCTTTTTAATCAGATCCAATTTCCACAAATTTAAGATTGAGAAAAATACCTTAACTAAGATAGAAGCTGACCAAATAAAGCAGTAAAATTATTTCGCATGTAAACAGTTTCTTGGCTTAATCATGATCCTTAAGAAATATCAATCAATTCTATGCTCAAAATCAAAATACTGGTGTATATATATTTAGTAAACCATGTAGACCCCGATCAGAGGGTTGGATAAGGAGCCCTCTGATCATGGACAGCATTGTTTGTTTTACTTTTATTTTTCTGAAACATTTCCTCAAAACAGCCTTAAAATCAATATAAACTGGTGAAATGGCCTTTGTAAAAATTTCAGCATAGAATGATTTAACCCTTTCAACCCTAAATTTCTGTTGTGGGTATTTATAGTCCTTTTGGACTCTTATAGTATAGGTATTTTAAACCAGTCTACTGTTGTATTTTTGGCATGACAACAAAAACCAATGAAAATATCAAACAGTGCAGACCCTGATCAGAGGGCTCCTATAGGAGCCCACTGATCAGGGTCTCCATTGTTTGCATAGGACAAGCATACACTTCCTTAGTACCCAGATTGTATATGCATCCCTAGGGGTTAATAAGTGAATAACATCAAAGCAGAAATAATAGTTTTCTCTTTCTATCTGTCCATTGTACACAGAATCTGGGTTCTCATTTCTTCCTTCCTCCTTTTATTTCTTCTTTCTCTCTTATTTCTTTCTTCCTCCTCTCTCCTTCAGCTGCAGTTGAACTGTGCCTCCGTTATTGAAATTGTAGAAAGCCAGAGTGTTGGAATCTTTGATAAAGAAACCCTGCAAACAAACAATATCTATATGAAATCTTTGTAAACAAGACTGCGCGTTCAATAAACGCTTATGCCCCCGGTGGCATCCTTGACAATATATTCTGATTTTTTCTAAGTCCAAATTAGGTCAAGGTCAAGGTCAAACTGAGCTTGGGTATTATTGGTGAGATGGTAATGGTCCAAGACAATAACTGTATAAGTATTGAAGCATTGTAGTAAACAGTGTTGATGCTAGACGAAACGGTAAAATCTAGTTAACCAGGAAATAGCCTATTTAAAATATTCTAAGTCCAAGTAAGGTCAAGGTCAAAATCATAGTGTTGTGATATTGGTGGATAGAGAATGGTCAAAGGCAACATTTGTATAAGTATCAAAGCATTGTAGTCAGATGTGTTGATGCTAGACGAAACGGTAAATTCTAGTTAACCAGGAAATAGCCTAATTAAAATATTCTAAGTCCAAATTAGGTCAAGGTCAAGGTCAATATCAAAGTTTGGTGATATTGGTGGATAGGGAATGGTCCAGGGAAACAACTGTATAAGTATCCAAGCATTTGGGTAAGCAGTGTTGATGCTAGACGAAACGGTAAATTCTACTTAACCTTGTTACGGACACACGGACGGACTGACGGACAGGACGATTACTATATGCTCCCGCATCTGTCGATGCCGGGGGCATAAAAATAACTATAATCGAACTTCAGTAACATGAATTTGCTTATATCAAACACAATTATCTACATTTCAATAACTCGAGCTTATTGATGTCAACCATACCTTTATTTCAAAGTTAAAATGTGGCTTTCCCCACATCTAAACTTTGAAATGTGGGTAAGTTTGTCTTAACCCTTTAACCCATAGCCTATTTCTAGTTTTGAAGACATGTGACCACTTAAAGCAGGTTGAAACTAACGCAGAATGCGCCAAATTAAGGCGCATTCTGCTCTACTATCAGCCTGCTTTAAGCTACCATTTGCTAGGATATAGAAATATCTCTTTGGTACATATTCATGACAGTAGAAATTGGACCTATTTTCTTTAGTTGAGGGGAAAAAATAAATGTGCTAAAAGGTGCTTGTATGGGGGAAAGGGTTAAAAGAAGTTCAAGTTATATAGGTTCAACTGTAGTCTACTACATTGTCTCCATTAATTTTCTTTAACCCTTTATTCCATAGATACACATTTTTATGTCTTTAACTCTTTCCTCCCTGAAACTTTAAATGGAAAATTCCAGTTTCCATTTTAGTCTAGTCCATTTCTGACTTTTAAGGGTTGTTTTTGTCAATGTTTGGCATTGTGACAAACAGTGAAGAACCTGATCAGAGGGCTCCTTTCGGAGCCCTCTGATCAGGGTCTTCACTGTTTGCATAGGACAAGTGTACTATTCACATGTACACTGTTTGAAAAGCACGCCTATATGCGGGACTAGGGTTCAAAGAGTTAATTTATTCCTTCACTACAGAAAATTATACCACTTTATCCAGTCATGGATATGTATCATAAGAAATATTTTCTTTATTTCAGCAGATGGTAACTTTATATTAAAGCAGGCTGAAAGTAAAACAGAATTAGCCTTAAGGCAAATTCTACTTTACTTTCAACCTGCTTTAAGTAGCCATGTGTCTTTAAAAACTAGAATCAGGCTATGGGTAAAGGGTTATAACTGTTTTACTGTCTAAGAAATCACTGAACATATATTATGAAGAAATTGATTGACAAATAATTATCTTACTTTGTAATTATTTTTTTTAAGTATTTAGGTGTGTACATAATGTGGATGATTATATTGTCCGATTTTTCCGACCTGTCAGAGTTATTTTTTGAACAGAATAGTTAATAAAGGTAAATAGGTAAGCAAGGTAACATCGAATATGTAATCGTACACTTTCCTACTTGAGATAAGTATGATCCTCGTGCAGCACGAGACAGCTGCGCTAACTTTACTGCTCTCTATTTTTTCCCAATAAACGCAATTATATAGCACTAAAACTATTCTTTCCATTGCAAATAGGTTTGAGCCAGATCAGACGCCGGGTAACCCGGCGTCTGATCAGGCTCCAACCTGTTTGCTATTCAGATTAAAAATATAGTAAACAATTCTTAAAGTAAATTTCCACAGTTTAGTGCATTGCGGGAAAGAATAATATATCCTCTACTGTACATTATGCACAAAAATTACAGCTATCCGTATCTCTAACTGGTTGTAGAGAAAACTCATCCCTTTTAAAGTTTTAGAATGTTCCATTCTAAAAATAACTCTGACAGGTCAGAAGAAAACACTAATACCAGGTCCTATTCTCGTTAACTGTCGATGAAGACAAATGAAAAAGATGACAGGTGACAAGAGCTTCCTTCTTTACCTATATTACTTTTAAGTTTGTACCTGACAAAATTTAAGAAGTGGGAGACCTTGTTCTATTAAATTCATGATCATTTCTGCAAATAACTAAGCTTCTGATCTGAATACAAACTAGTTGACACACTAATAATATAATATGACACACTGTTAATACAAAATTAGTGAATAATAATATCATAACCTCCTATTAATCCTTTACTCCATAGCTTGTTTATAGTTTTGAAGATAAGTGACCACTTAAAAGCAAGTTGAAAGTAAAGCAGAATGCTCCTTAAGGTGTATTCTGCTTTACTTTCAGCCTGCTTTAAGCTACCATCTGAGAGAATATAGAAAATATTACTTTCGGTACATTTTCATTACTTTATAAATTGGAGGTATTTTCTGTGGTGGAGGAATAAATTTAAAGACGTTAAAATATGTAACTATGGAGTATTGGATTAAAAGAAACCTAGAGCTCTACTTCTGGTTGGACAACTTGTCAATTAAATTTGATCTTAAACACTTTAATTTTTAACCCTTGTTTAGTATCAATTGAGATTTATTCAATATTTGATAGTTTTAATTTTCTATACATGGACTTAACCCTTGTTTTGATACCAACTGGGTTTTATTCAATACTTGATAGTTTTAATTTACTATACATGTACTTACATCATATTGTAACTTCTGTTTACCTCCTGCCAGTCCAATAGCCTCGTTTATCTTAGCCTTCAGCACAGATACCTGTAAACATATATGTACAAAAATTACGCATCCATTTTTAATATAGGGAAGCAGGTAAGACATACTTTTTGGCGAATATAATTTTGCCAGTTGAATTTCACAATTTTTTCATCAATTTGTCTTAACCCATTACCCCATAGCCTGTTTCTGGTTTTGAAAATAGGTGACCACTTGAAGCAGGTTGAAAGTAAAGCAGAATGTGCCTTAAGGCACATTCTGCTTTACTTTCAGCCTGCTTTGAGCTACCTTCAGCTTTGATGAGGAAAATATTTCTTATGACTCATATTCATGACTGTATAAATTGGACCTATTTTCTTAAATGAAGTATAAATCAACTTTACAAGAGCTGTGCCGTAACAACTTACTGCAGTACTAAACAGTGTAGACCAAACCTGGCTATATTCTCCATCTCTGAGTAAGGTAAAATATCTTAGGGATTGACAAACTGTCAAGTGTCAAATAGTGTAGACCCAGGCCCGTCTTTGACACCACAGGTGGTTTTTGTCTATACTGTTTGCAATGCAATGCATTACCCCATAGCCTGTTTCTAGTGTTGAAAATAGTTGATCACTTAAAGCAGGTTGAAACTAAAGCAGAATGCGCCTTAAGGCGCATTTTGCTTTACCTTCAGCCTGCATTAAGCAACCATCTGCTTGGATATAGAAACTATTTCATATGGCACATATTTATGATTGTATATTTCTTGAGTGGAAGAATAAATTAATGGGGTAATAAGGCATATTTATGGGGTCTTTAGTCTTTAGTTTTCTCATTGCTTGCCTCATACAAATATACATATGTTTTTACTAAATCACTTATTATTAATAAGCTGATAATGTGCACAATGAATGTTAAATTGTTAATTTCTCACATAACTGCCCTTGTTTTTTATAGCGAACAACGATGACGAATATCCTTATCTCCAACATTTGTAAGATCACTTTGATGACGTCCCTATACGGCTTTTTGACGTCACCGAGGTTCCAAAAAGGCCTATTGCTTTGAAAAATAACTTAAATCATTGGTTATGTGAGAAAATTAATCTGTCACTCGTCCATGTTTAAGACAAGTTGATCTCAAACTCGTCTAGAATAGAAAAGTTATTAAGCTCGCCAAGGCTCGCTTAATAACATTTCGATTCTAGACTCGTTTTTGAGATCAATGTGTCTTAAACATCGACTCATGACAGATCCGATATGACTTACATTATCAGTCCAGGGTAGGGTAAAGTTGAGGGTCTGTCCTTTAAGGTTCAGCTCTGGCTTATCTGGCATGCTAGGTAGCACAACACGGAACTTCACACTTCCCTGTAGAGCAAAAACATAAAACCCTTTCTATCATTCTCCTACTGATAGCATAATTATATTGACAATCAATAAACCCTTATACCCCTGGTGGCATCCTGTGAATCCAACTGATAGCATATATTGACCAAAAAAACAACAAAACATTTTCTTACGAATATCAAATATTAGTGTTGTTTGAAAACAGTGTAGACCCTGATCAGACAGCTCCTTTAGGAGCTGTTTGGTCAGGGTCTGCACTGTTTTCTTATAAGAACTATCTGACATGAGTTAGCACTCTTTCCAAGGGAGAATTTTCTTAGAGGTTCAGATTATAGATACAGGTATTCATAGTGGGTAGAGTTTTATGGATATTTTTTTTCAGCAGGACCAGTTTTCTAAGCCAGGTTCTTACTACCATGAGAACTAGGTCATGAGTGCATCAATACATTTCCAATTTTTTAATTTGAAAGATAAACAATGTCCAACTTAATTCTCACTGATATCTACTATTTAACTTTTTGGTTTGTTTTGTTTGTTAACATCTGTTTCTGCCATCTATGGGCTAATTGGACACCCCAGAGAGAGGTGAGCGGATACAGAGAACCCAGTCTCAATGCCCTACTTTTATCGAAAGAGTTCTCTGGTTCTTTTAGATGCAAAGTGTAAAGCACTCATACATCGGACCTCGGTTTATAAAGTCTCTTCCAAAGGACTTGGTCCGGTGGGGGATCAAACTCACAATCCCTGACGTGGTAAGCGGATACTTTACCCCTCGACTACGTCCGCCGGTTCTACTATTTAAAGACAAACCTTATGTGTGCGCAGCCAGTCTTCCTCTGGTACAAGCTGATCTTCAGTCTTCTGTCGTTTACTGGGAGGTTCATCATCAGCCAGGGAAGGCGGGGGAGGGGCCGGGGCCCTGGGCATGGGTGGGAACCCAGGGGGCCGCATGTGCTGCACTGGCATGATAGGGGGGCCAGGAGGCATTCCTGAAAATGAAATAGCAAAATATGTGCATTAAAAAACTGAACTGGGCTCCAAATAAAAGGAAGCAAACAAACATTTCAACACAGTTCCACCTCAATTTCTACACCAAACTAAATGTTGTGACTACTCATGAGTACCATCTCTTTGTCATATACATGTATATACATATAATTCAGGTTACTCAAATAAGGATTCACTGATGATTTTAAATAGTGGTATACGAGTATAATGTATCAAGAAGATGAATATATACTAGCATAAAACAAGAAGAGTGTGAAGCAAAAACCTCCAATACAAATAGGCACTTACAGCAAAATGAAAGTAAAGCAGAAAGCTCCTATAGGAGCTTTCTGCTTCACTTTCAGATTGCTTAAGTGACAACCTGCCATAAACACAGATCTACATGTATGTAATATATAAAGGTTATTATTATTATTATACCAGATTTATATCAGGTTACTGGTTGGATATAGGTAATTTGCACTAGTGACTATAGAGGAGAAGACAAAAATATTTCTTACCCAGCACCTGCATGGGAGGTCTTGGTGGCATCATCATCACTGACTGGGGCATGGGTGGTGGATTGGCAATAGATGCCATCAATGAGCGCTTCTGGGCCTGAGAGACTGGCGGTAGTGGGGGCTGTTTGGGAGGGGCTGGCTTGGGTAGGGATGGCTTTGGAGGGGGTGGAGGAGGAATTGATGAAGGCAGAGACTTTGACAATGAGGGCCCAATCTTCTCCTTTTCTGCATCTGGGCTGTAAAATGAGAGAAAAACGTTAAACTCATACCTGAAACTTCACATGGATAATTCCAGTTTCCAATAAAGTCTGTCCCATTTTTGACTAATTATGGTTGTTATTTATTGACAGATGACAAACAGGACAGACACTGATCGGAGCTCCCACAGGAGCTCTCTGATCTGGTTTTACACTGTTTGCATTGGACTAGTGCACTTTTCACAGGTACACTGTTTTGTGAAGGGCATGTTTACTTGTTACTAGAGTGGAATGTGTTGGCTTACAGTCTGAATTGGAGCAGAAATGTTAGGATTTTTTTCGTCAAACTTTACAACCTTATGTTAAGCCACCACAAAAAATATATATTTGTACCAATACCATTCCAAGAGATGTCTCAAGATAGGATAAGCTGGATAAATCAGAAATAAGAGGTATTTTAAAGTTTTGAATTACGACCGTTTTTGTCGTACAACATTTTGTAAAACGGACCCCTTATTCCCAAACCAAAGAATTAATGTTCTTTTCAAACAGTTTGGAGCCAGATTAGACACTAAGTAGGTTTTGATGGTTGAAAAAGCTCCAATTCTGTATAACACTCAGATATAAAAAAAAATTCGTCAAAATTGTCAATATCCTGTAATTTTCTACATTTAATAGTATTTCATTTGTTCCATTTATTAATTAACTGAATCCTAGAACTTAATGAATATTTCCAGTTTCAAATTAAGGTTAGTTCAAATTTTACTTTTACCCTTTCAACAGTAAGTAACTCTTGTAGGTTATTAGGTTCCCTTGTGGATATTTTTAGTTACCAAAAGATAAACCAGTGTACTTGGAATTCTGGGTAATAAACATCTGTCTAAATTAGCAGTTTAGACCCTGATCAGAGTCCTCCTATTGGAACCCTCTGATCTGGATTGTTGCAAATGCAATAAGTACATTTTAAACAGGTCCATGTTGTTGAAAGAGTTATGGGTTGTTTTCTACCATATATTACCAAGTGACAAACCATGTAGATACTGATCAGAGGGCTTTTACATAGGAAAGTGATCTCTCCATGGGAACAGTCTGTAAAGCGCTCATATATATGCGCAACTATCGCTCAATGGGTAACCAAGTCATTGATTTAAGAATATCTATTTCCCCAAACAATTCAGTCTACATAATACTTACACTAAGCCTTTACTCTTGTGTATGTTGGCTATCTGCTCGTCAATAGAGATATTCTCTCGTGCTTTCTGGGTGACTTTTTCCATGGAGGCTGTGTGGCCGTCCCATACAACCTTTTTCTCCTTCTTGGCATCTTCTTCTTCCTCACCAATCTATGTGTAACATAAACAACACTTTGATATAGCATGCTTATACAGCAACACTTGTGTTAAGCGGTCATTCAACAATGGCCACAATGGCCCTGTATCGCTCAACTTGTACACCATATAAAACTTGACCTATAGTGACCTAAATTTTGACCCAACATGAACCACATTCAAACCTGGCCTAGATTTCAATAAGGCAAACATTTTGAGCAAGTTTCATCAATATCAAATGAGAAATGTAGCTTCTAAAGTGTTAATGTATTTTCATGATTTGACATAGTGACCTAGTTTTTGACCCAACATGACCCAAATTCAAACTTGACCTAGGAACCAAAAAGTCAAACATTTTGACGAAGTTTTTGAAGAACTGATCAGATTGGTAGCCTGTAGAGTGTTAACAAGATTTTTTTATGGTTTGACCTAGTGACATAGTTTTTAACCCGACATGACCCACATTCGATCTTGATTTAGAAATCAATGAGGCAAACATTTTGAACAAGTTTCAAGAAGATCTAATGAGATTTTTAGCCTCTAGAGTGTTAACCAGGTGTTCTTCATCATCATCTTCATTAATCGCATCACTCTGCATAGAGTATACTTCTTTGATTTGACCTTGTGACCTAGATTTTGACCGGACATGACCCATAATAAAACTTGACCTAGATATCATTGAGGCAAACATTTTGACAAAGTTTCATGACAATCAAATGAGATTTATAGCCTCCTGCGTGTTGACAAGGTTTTTCTATGATTTGGCCTAGTGACCTAGTTTTTTACCCGACATGACCCACATTCAAACTTGATCTTGATTTCATCAAGACATACATTGTCATCAAGTTTCATGAAGATCAAATGAAATTTGTAGCCGCGACAGTGTTAACGAACAATTGTGGATGGACGGACACACGAGAGGACGGACATCCAGCGATCCTAGTAGCTCACCTTGGCACTTCGTGGCAGGTGAGCTAACAAGCTAGAACTAAGCAGTCTTAAAAAACAAGAGGCAGCTTAATGCAAGACATAAATAAAGAAGAGAGCACATACAGTAGACATATGTCTTTAGATGTTGACTGGCTTCTTCTGGAAGATGTTAAATTGCATGATGGGCACATTGCATTAAACCACGAAAGTTTTACCAAGTTGATTTTAACCTGTTCATCCCTGAAACTTTTAATGGTCAATTCTAGTTTGCAGTATGACAAACAATGCAGACCCTGACCAGAAAGCTCCTACAGAAGCCCTCTGATCAGGGGTTTACTTTGTATCGGACAAGCATTCTTTGTACTATTACACTGAGACAAGAATGCTCGTCTCTAGGGTGCAATGAGCTAACCCTTTCAACCCTACAGCCCTCTGTAGAGGTTACTGATTATATATGCCAACAGTGTAGACCCTGATCAGAGGGCTCCTATAGGAGCCCTCTGATCAGGGTCTGCTCTGTTTGATATTTTCATTGGTTTTTGTTGTCACACCAAAAAATGCAACAGTAGACTGGTTCAATATACCTGTACTAGAAGAGTCCAAAAGGATTATAAACACCTCTGGATATTAGATATTTAGGGTTGAAAGGGTTAAAGGCTGAAATTAACTCATTACCCCATAAATATGCCTTTTTACTCCTTTTATTTATTCCTCTACTAAAGGAAATAGTTCTTCTTTATACTGTTACAAATAAGAATCATAAGAAATATTTTCTGTATTCTAGCAGCTAATAGCTTAAAGCAGGCTGAAAGCAAAGCAGAATGCAACTTAAGGCGCATTCTGCTTTACTTTCAACCTGCTTTTAGTGATCACCTATTTTCAAATCTAGAAACAGGCTATGGCAGTATGGGGTAATGGGTTAAGATATAGAATTTTTAGTTGGCTCTTTATTTGAAAACCCTCTGCTCTGTTTGGGTCAATAGTTCTATTTATTCTTATTTCTTACCTTTTTACCTATACCAGCTTCTTCGAGACCGACACCAAAGATATCGGTACGTCTTTCTGCGAGATTTTTCAAGCTGCTCTCAATAGATGAGCCAGCTGCATACACCTCTTCCTGTTCCGTCCTCTCCTGGATCTGTCGATTCCTCTCCTCAATCCACTTGGGATCCAACAGTCCTGTAAACATAGACGGTCAAACCTAAATGCAACCTCATCTCATAAAAACTTCAATAACATTAGCTCATCTGATCTAGTTCCTATTTTAGTATTAACCCTTTCCAAAATAAAAGCGCGCATTTAATTTATTCCTCCATTGAAGAAAATAGTTCCGATTTATACAGTCATGAATATAATTCATAAAAATTATTTTCAGTTGCAATGTAGATTTTAGCTTAAAGCATGCTGAAAGTGAAGCAGAATGCGCCTTAAGGCACATTCTGCTTTTCATTTCAACCTGCTTTAAGTAGCCACCTATCTTCAAAACTAGAAACAGGCTATGGGATAAAGGGTAACAGGGTGTTTTTCGTTTTAAAGTAGGTTGCAATTATTGTATTGTATATATCAATGAGAAATAGTGCAGACCCTAATCAGAGGGATCCTGTAGATGGCCTCTGATCAGGGTCTAAATTGTTTGCACAGGACAAGTGTACTCTTCATAGGTACCCTGTTTGTAAATGATGTGTAAACTCTTCACTAGGGCTGAAAACTGGAAATTCAAATTAAAACCTGACCACTATCAACATATACCATGTAAACTATTACATTGCTCAATAAAATATTGAAACTTTTCCCAAGGAAAAAGTGGAGACTTCTACCAGACATATTATATAAAAAACAGTACAGACACAGATCACTAGAAGTCAGGCAGCTCCTGAAGGCAGTATTGTGCCTAGGTCCACAATTTTGGGGGACACGGTGGCCCCCTGTCAAAAATTTTGGGGGACATTTGAAATTTTTGGGGGACACACTAAAAAAAGCCTTTAAAAACATGATAGGCTAAAGCCGCTTTCCTTTAAAATGGAATTAGTGTTTACGATATTGAACATGTTTACTGCGTCTAGTAGATTTTCGGTAATCCGGTAAGGCTTTTACACGACGGGAAAACTGATGTTCGTCTATTTTTAAATAAGTTGTAATGATTGTTTTAGTACATACAAAGTTGGAAGAGTTTGATCAGCACGTTGTTTAGAGGGGGGTTTCATTCATCAGGTTGTGTGACGCTTCACGTTTCGTCTGCTCTTTCCTCTCCAATCCGACGAGAAGTCAAGTCAAGTCATGCGTAATTTGACTGGTTATCGGGTTTAACCGTAGCCATTTAACTGCAATGGTATATACCCGCGCACACAATCTACCTTTATAAATAAAGGATAGTAAATCGGCAGAAAGGATAGTTGTAATTGTAAGACTGGTTATCGGGTTTTACCTAGCCATTTAACTGCATTGGTATATACACGCGCACACAGTCTACCTTTATTAATAAAGGATAGTAAATCGGCGGAAAGGTTAGTTGTTATTGTAAGACTGGTTATCGGGTTTTACCTAGCCATTTAACTGCATTGGTATATACACGCGCACACAGTCTACCTTTATTAATGAAGGATAGTAAATCGGCAGAAAGGATAGTTGTAATTGTAAGACTGGTTATCGGGTTTTACCTAGCCATTTAACTGCAATGGTATATACCCGCGCACACAATCTACCTTTATTAATAAAGGATAGTAAATCGGCAGAAAGGATAGTTGTAATTGTAAGACTGGTTATCGGGTTTTACCTAGCCATTTAACTGCATTGGTATATACACGCGCACACAGTCTACCTTTATTAATAAAGGATAGTAAATCGGCGGAAAGGTTAGTTGTTATTGTAAGACTGGTTATCGGGTTTTACCTAGCCATTTAACTGCATTGGTATATACACGCGCACACAGTCTACCTTTATTAATAAAGGATAGTAAATCGGCGGAAAGGATAGTTGTTATTGTAAGACTGGTTATCGGGTTTTACGTAGCCATTTAACTGCATTGGTATATACACGCGCACACAGTCTACCTTTATTAATGAAGGATAGTAAATCGGCGGAAAGGATAGTTGTTATTGTAAGACTGGTTATCGGGTTTTACGTAGCCATTTAACTGCATTGGTATATACACGCGCACACAGTCTACCTTTATTAATAAAGGATAGTAAATCGGCGGAAAGGATAGTTGTTATTGTAAGACTGGTTATCGGGTTTTACGTAGCCATTTAACTGCATTGGTATATACACGCGCACACAGTCTACCTTTATTAATAAAGGATAGTAAATCGGCGGAAAGGATAGTTGTTATTGTAAGACTGGTTGTCGGGTTTTACGTAGCCATTTAACTGCATTGGTATATACACGCGCACACAGTCTACCTTTATTAATGAAGGATAGTAAATCGGCGGAAAGGTTAGTACATGTAAATAGACCAAAGTTACAGAAGACGAAAATTTCGCTCGTACCGTTACGAATTTTAAGGGTCAAAGTAAAAAATATTTCCGCAATCCCGCGCTCTAGGTGCAACACTGTGAAGGAGATGTCTGAGCTGGTACTACACTGTTTCAAAAATCATGAATACAAATTATGCTGTTTTTGTTATTGTTCAGAAGCCCTAGAAATCAACATAAATTGTTCTCAAGGTTATAAAGAGTTTGAGTTGAGTCTGAAGTCATTATCAAGCAATTGATTTGTCAGAATAGGCTCAAATCTGACCAATCAAATGCTTGAGAATGAACTCAGACTCAACTCTTTATAACCTTGGACCCTGGTCCTTTTTAATAGACCTCATGAAAGTTTCAGCATAAAATGGGCTAAATTAAAGATGTGATGACACACAAACATATAGAGGTAGTAAGAACACAGAACCAAAATGGAGATCCCCTCTAGATGATTCTGCAATGGGTCATACAAGATACCAGGGTCCAAGGTTATAAAGCTTTTGAGTTGAGTCTAAGAACGTTCTTGGATCCAGAAATCCAGATAACTAAACATTTCAAGTATTTTCTCCAGAATGCCTCCAACTTACCCGTTAGGATCATCACAAAGCAACAATTCTAATGAGTAGTCCCTTCATAGAATTTGGTAGAGACAGAAGTAATTAGGTAATTGAAATACTCACCTTATCTGCAGCTCAGGACAAGAAATAGATGTACAACTTTTAACTTACCAATTTTCATATGCTGATGGACCTTGTCTGCAGGAATCTTCTCTCCAGTAAAGGGAGATATAAGGAACTGATCACCACCTGTTTCTGTAGATATTGCCCGAGCTAATAATAGAAAGCATACCTATATACATGTACAGTGAAGAAACCTTATCCTTTCCCTTAACCCATTTCCCCTTAAAAACGCCTTTTTACGCCTCTATTTATTCCTCCACTGAAGAAAATAGTTCCAATTTATACAGCCAAGAATATGTACCAGAAGAAATATTTTCTATATCCTAGCAGATGGTAGCTTAAAGCAGGCTGAAAGTAAAGCAGAATGTGCCTTAAGGCACATTCTGCTTTACTTTCAACCTGCTTTAAGTGGTCACCTGTTTTCAAAGCTAGAAATAGGCTAAGAGGTAATGGGTTAAATCTTTGCTCCTTAGACTAAGTTTATAGCTTGCCGGCGAGAGGGTGTATCGCGGGATAGCCCATACTGTGGTAGCAGACAGAGTTGGGTGCATTGCTATTATGACACATATTTACATAACTTGTTGACTATTCATCCCCAAATGATTAAATTGTATATAATATCCAATCAATTACCTGAAATATCCGTCGGTCTGGTGTTTTCAGAGATTTTATTTATGAACAGGTTCGACGAAAAAGTTCAAATTTTCCTTCAAATCCGTTGTATCTGATCTAGACAAGTGTCCAATTTAGGATCGTTTTCTCAGTCTATTAACTGTATAATTCATATTCAGAATCGCGTATTATGAAGAAAGAATTCGATCCCGGCGTGTGTTGGTTGTTTTTTGTCTTTGTTGTCTCTCTCACACGTAAATCTTTCCCGAAATGTCCACGTTTAGTGGCCTCGATTTTGTCGCGCCGCCATCTTGTTTCGAGTCAATTTCAAAATATGACAGCGCTATTTTTAACGCCGTTTTATTTGTCAATATCTCCTATTAATAACACAGTCTTACAAAGTAGAAAAAGAAATAATACTTTGTAAAATCGACATAAAATAAGACGCTTTAGAACAATATTTTTTACTTGGAAAACACGTAATACACATATGCGGCCTATGCCAAAACCCGTGTGTTCGCATGGCCTATTGAAAAGTGCATAGAAATTCTGCTTCGCAATTTCGGCATATCTCTTTGTTTTCTAATGGGATTTTTCATAATGTATCGTTGCAAAATCAATTCAAGAAGTTAACTGTCGATCGACATTCATATAAAATGTTCATTTCACGAGTAATTTTGCAGAAATTTACGATTATAATACGCCGGAGTTTATACAAAATAATTTCCCCCACCCGTTCTATCGTAATGGAGTGTTGGATGGGGAACGACTTTTTAACCCTTTTAAACGTAAATCATCACCGGAATAGCTATTTTCGAGGTAAGAAATGAATTATTATTCGAGTTCTAATAATATTCTTGATATTTAATTGCTTTTTGGTAGCTCATTTCTCCAAATTCAGTCCCGATCGGCGTTGAACCGTTTACCACAATTGTCTACGCACAAATTGTTACATGCAGTTTTGAAACGTGAATTACATGTTTATAAAGCAAATTTTCAGAAATCTTTTTTTCAGAATGGAATATTATTTAGTATAATATAAATGGGTATTAAACAAAAAGGCTGTAAATCACTTTTTTTGATAACTAAACAGTGCTCCAGATAATTTTTGCATGCAATGAGTACGTACTCACACTATTTTCACTTCAATGCTGAAAATTGAAATTGAATGCTGAAAATCTACGGAGAATACGAACAATTGAAAACTTCAACTAAATTTAACTTTTACTGAATTGAGCAATGTTGACATGTACACACTTCTATGTTAATGTCATCATCTGAGCAAGACATTGTGCAATATGTACATTCCTGTTCATATTTGAACACATCGCTTGTGATCTTTTATACCCATGCCTGTCAACAGTATTTCTTTGCAGGAGTCTTTGAAAGTTTGAGCCTTCAATGGCCAACAAAGGTGTCTACATTTCCCTGAATGCATAATTGTGGGACATTTCAATACTGTTTCTCGATCTTGTCCCTTAAAAACTAATATTTAACCAGGGATAATTCATTTCCAAGATTATTTTCAAGTTTAGTTTTTTATTTACCTGGGCACCGTTGTGTTTTCTTTTGATAATTTTTGCGGATTTTTACACACTGGGGTTGTCATCGCGAATGACGCTATCAATTAACACTCAATGATAGATTTGAATACCCGCTCATGGCATCCTCGCGTTTTTTTAAAATTGAATAGTACAGGCGTTTTATCATTACTTTTTACGTTGACCAGCACCAGACGCCGCCATCATAACATGTTTTTCTGCCGACGCTTGCAATGACAATTGCGTCCCATAATGTTTCGACCCGTACCTTGTGGTAGGGGGGAAACTACGCGGGCGTGTTTATACCGGTCTCCGAGTATTTGAGTTTTAAAGTACACCGAATTCACAATCCTTTCTGAAAGGCTACGGAATCGAGATAACCCGGCCGATCCAATGTTGCCGCTTTTTAAAGTTCGCGACTGAGGCGAGACACTGCGGGTGCGAAACTAATGTAAACAGCGAACGGTGTTGGGGTAAACATTTCACTTAAATACGGACTGGTTTGAAGTTATTTTTCTAAGTAAAGAACGTAGTTCTAACTCATC
Organism: Gari tellinella; assembly: GCA_922989275.2. Lineage (NCBI taxonomy): Eukaryota > Metazoa > Mollusca > Bivalvia > Cardiida > Psammobiidae > Gari > Gari tellinella. Next base: position 47,386,525 of record OV277871.1, on the reverse strand, counting down.
AAATGCGCAAAACTGATGCCCAGTCTACCGTTTGTTACTCGCAACTAAATATTTGAAATGCGTACGCAATTTTCTTTGTGCGTTTTTGTACGCCTGGATTGTCATTTCAAATGCGTTTCTCTCCAAAAAATATGCGGGAAAACGCACGTACGCACCTTATCTGGAGCACTGCTGACTAAATAAGCACTTAAAAGTAGCATGTTTACATCACGCATAGACCACACGCACAGGCGTGATCCGACGCCAAGGCCAATATTTATATCACGCATATCGGCGTGATTCGACTGGAAAGAGTTAAAGGCAAACGAAACGCAAATGCATTGCAATAAAATGAAGAAAATGACAACTTTTTGACAATTCCGCATGTTGATTTTAACCTGGATGGCAAACAATTTGGAGCCTGATCAGACGCCGGGTTACCCGGCGTCTGATCTGGCTCCAAACTGTTTGCATTGGAAATAATAGATTTACCGTATTAAAACACGTTTATTGGGAAAGAATAACGTTTTCTCCCCTGTACAGAAAAAAACTTTTACACTTGACAATAATGATGATGCACATCTGATAAAGATCTCCAAAGAACCAACCTTTATGGTCAATATCTATCATGTTTACCTGTCACAAATAATTTAAAGTAAGTTCTTTGCAGAGATATGCCAAATTGAAATGGGCTTGCTTAATTATCTAAATTAAGACCCTGGGATATATTTAAGAAATAACAAATTCGTAGGTGTTCATTACCGTGCATTAGATCACAGTTAGGAGTTGAGATGTGGAGTCATTAGATCACGAGGCCTTTAGGCCGAGTGATCTAATTACCCACATCTTAACGACTAACTGTGATCTAATGCACGGTAATGAACACCTACAAATTTGTTATTTTAATTCTAACGTGACTTTTATTATAAAAATACTATTTATGTATTACGCGTATGGGGCAAATGGAACAGCGGATGGAAACGCCGCGCGTGTATTTCATTATCGCGGCGTTATATATGTTTCTCGCTATTCTTTGTCTCTATTACATAGGTTTCGAGACGTGTTTGAATTAAGACTTAACAAATTTTTATTCTAACGCGACTTCAATAGTAAAATTACTTTTTATGTATTACGCGTATGGGGCAAATGGAATAGCGGATGGAAACGCCGCGCGTGCAGTTCATTATCGCGACCTAATATACGTTTCTCAGTATTCTTTGCATATATGCCGTAGGTTTCGAGTCGTGTTAGAATATAAGGTAAAAGAGCACAATATTATAATTATGTTCTAAATAGTTATTTGAAAAAGTGCCAACAGACAACAAGAGGGCCTGAAGGCCCTGATATCGCTCACCTGTTGTACTGAAGCCTGATAGCTTTACCTTTCTGTTTCACACGTTTTAATCTAAATCCATTAAAATGTGTAGTATAGCATGTAAACAATTTTGGAATACAACCTCATAATTCTAGTATAGTACATCAAGGGAAAATAACTAGACTAGAGCCTAAACAATACTAAAATGAAGCCTTTTCAAGCATTTCAAAGTATATCAAGGGCAGATAACTGTTGCCACAATGATTTGATTTCAACCATAATTGCACTTATTCAAACTCTTTTAGTCATATACAATCTGAGCAAGTTTGAAAAAGACTGGATAAAAACTGTGGCCTCGAGTGTAAACACTGTTAAATATGGCATTTTCAGCATTTCAAGGGCAGATAACTCTTGACCTATTCGTCCGATTTCAACCATTATCTAACTCATCTGAACTCTTATAGTCATATACAATCTGAGCAAGTTTGAGAAAGATTGAATAAAAAGTGTGGCCTCTAGAATGTAAACACTGTTAAATATGGCATTTTCAGCAATTCAAAGGTAGATAACTATTGATCTATGGGTCCAATTTCAACCATAATCGAACTCATCTGAACTCTTATGGCCATATACAATCTGAGCAAGTTTGAGATAGATTCGATAAAAAGTGTTGCCTCTAGAGTGTAAACACCCTTAAATATGGCATTTTCAGCAATTCAAAGGTAGATAACTCTTGATCTTTTTGTCTGATTTCAATCATAACTGTACTTATCTGAATTCTTATAGTTTTTAACAATCTGAGCAAGTTTGAGATAGATTCAATAAAAATTGTGGCCTCTAGAGTGTAAACACTGTTAAATATGGCATTTTCAGCAATTCAAAGGTAAATAACTCTTGACCTATTGTTCCGATTTCAACCATAATCAAACTCATCCGAACTTTTATTGTGATATACAATTTGGGCAAGTTTGAAAAAGATTGAATAAATATTGTGGCCTCTAGAGTGTAAACACTGTTAAATATGACATTTTCAGTAAATTCAAAGGTATATAACTCTTGACCTATTTGTCAGATTTCAACCATAATCGAACTCATCCGAACTCTTACAGTAATATACAATGTGAGCAAGTTTGGGAAAGATTTGATTAATATTGTGGCCTCTTAGAGTGTAAACACTAAAATTGTTGACGCCAGACGACGCACACCGCACAACGAACGACGGACATTCAAGGATTGCAAAAGCTCACCCTGAGCTAGCTCAGGTGAGCTAAAAATCATTGACACATATGACATAAAACTAAACCCTTCTTACATTTTGGATCGTAGCCTTTCTTGATGATGACCTGGTCTGGGGCTGGTGGGAGTGGTGGCTGGGGAATCTCCCTGGGGGGTGGGGGCGGGGGAGGAGCTGGCATGGGTGGGGGTTGCTGTGGTGGTCGTATCTCTTGTCTATCTTTGTCCTGGTCTTCTTCATCTTCATCTGACGATGATTCAGACTCTGGTTCCTGAAGTGATGCAAATTTTCATTTTACAGTCAGGGATCCAGATAAGAGGGGTATTTCAAAAGCTAAAATCTTTATTTCTGCTTTAAACCCTATGGGGTCACTACTCATTAGAATCATCTCAAAGAGACGATTTTAATGAGTAGTAACACCATAGGGTTTAAAGCAGAAATAAAGATTTTAGTTGCTAAAATAAGTGAAAAAATGTTGGATTTGTGCAGTTTACGCCCTCTTATCTGGAGCCCTGTGCAGTAAAACTCCTCTATTAACTTATTAAGATCACTAATTGTGTTAATTATTACCAGTTTAAGGCAGGTTTAAGGCTGCTAAACCCATTATCCCATAAATATGCCTATTTGCACTATTTAATTTATTCCTCTTCTTAAGAGAATAAGTTCTATTTTATACAGTCATGGATTTGCACCGTAAGAAATATTTTCAATAGTTGTTTTTGTAGTTGCTAAGAAGGATTTATGTCCAATCAAAGCAATATATTGATGCATTTTCAAGATCCTGGCATATGGTAGCTTAAAGCAGGTTGAAAGTAATGCAGAATGTGCCTTAAGGCACATTCTGCTTTACTTGCAACCTGCTTTAAGTGGTCATCTGTATTCAAAACTAGAAAAGGCTATGGGGTTATGGATTACAATAAAGGGTAAGTAAAATAGAAAGCTAGTAAAGGAGCTTTCTATTTTACTTTCACCTTGGTTTTAGCTGTCACCTGTCTTTATTAGAATCAAATACTCTTCTTTAAGTTTTCATAAAAGAGGAGTTAACTGTATCTCAATTCAATGGGGCTATATGAAATAGAATCTTTAAACAAATAATATCTTAGGCGCATTCGTATATTATCTATTCTAGCACCCTTAGATATAAACAAAGAAGTATGCAACTGTGTTTGAATTCTCAATAAAACATGCATGTGCTGTAATGGCTTAAATGTGACCTTACAGAGGTTATATGGCTTTGAAAATACATACGCCAAGAAATGAAGCGCTGTTGCGTCGGTGTAAATTGTGGTTTAATTGAAGAGTTAGAATCGAAATAATAAATTCATACCAGTGTTTTATTGTGCAATCGAACACCGGTAGTAGTTGAGATGCTTGTAATTAAATTTAGGAGCCCTCTGATCTTGGTCATCACTGTTTGTCAATATGCAAAACCTTGACAAAAACAACCCTTTAAGGTGAAAAATGGACTAGACTAAAATTGAAACTGGGATTGTCCATTTGAAGTTTCAGGGAGGAAAGAGTTAATGTCCCTATTGGTAAATGGTATCCTATTACATTATCTCAGAGATGGACAGATGGACCGTTTTCTTCTTCATGTCTGCATTAAACCAAAGAGATGATTCTAATGAGTAGTCTCATCATAACGATTTTAATTGTCAAAATACTCCACTTATCTGGAGTCCTAATGGTCACAGCCAAAACCTATAGTCCCCCTATTTCACAGGTTGGGAACTAACAACCAGTAACTTACCGCGGGCTCTGGAGGTTTAGGTACTATCCTCTGCATCTCTTGTTCTTCGTCCTCGTCATCTTCCTCATCACTCTCCTCCTCAGACTCCGACTCTCCTGAATCCACTTCCATCTCATCATCAGCACCAGGCTAAATATAGATATACAGTGAACAGGTAATATTGTCGAGAATATAACGCGACGTTATGTGACGTCGTTTGCCACCATTATACGCAGGTCTTGACGTCACAACGTCTTTGTATATAAACATGTATCTGTAGTAGTAAAATAGATTTCAAGAAGACACAAAGCTTTTTGTACCCATCTTCAAAAGCCCTTTACCTTTTCGATAAATATATATAGCACCAGTCTAAATATAGATATACAGTGAACAGGTAATATATATAGCACCACAGTGTTGTGCCTAGGTCCAAAATTTTAGGGGACACGGTGGCGCGCTGTCAAAATTTTTGGGGGACATTTGAAATTTTTGGGGGTCACACTAAAATAGACTTTAAAAACATGATAGGCTTTCCTTTAAATTAGAATTAGTGTTTACCATATTGAACATGTTTACTGCGTTTAGTAGATTTTCGGTAATCCGGTAAGGCTTTTACGAGACGGGAAAACTGATGTTCGTCTATTTTTAAATAACTTGTAATGATTGTTTTGGTACATACAAAGTTGGATCAGCACGTTGTTTATATGGGGGTTTCATTCATCAGGTGTCACGCTTCGCGTTTCGTCTGCTCTTTCCTCTCCAATCCGACGAGAAGTGAAGTCAAGTCATGCGTAATTTGACTGGTTATCGGGTTTTACCTTGGCAATTTAACTGCATTGGCATATAAACCGCGCACAGTCTACCTTTTATTAATAAAGGATAGTAAATCGGCGGAAAGGATAGTTGTAATTGTAAGACTGGTTATCGGGTTTTACGTAGCCATTTAACTGCATTGGTATACACACGCGCGCACAGTCTACCTTTATTAATGAAGGATAGTAAATTGGCGGAAAGGATAGTAAATAGAGCAAAGGTACGGAAGACGAAAATTGCGCCCGTACGCCCGCGCCGTTACGAATTTTAAGGGTCCAAGTAAAAAATATTGCGGGAATCCCGCACTCTAGGTGCAACACTGGCACCAGTCTAAATATAGATATACAGTGAACAGGTAATATATATAGCACCAGTCTAAATATAGATATACAGTGAACAGGTAATATATATATAGCACCAGTCTAAATATAGATATACAATGAACAGGTAATATATATAGCACCAGTCTAAATATAGATATACAATGAACAGGTAATATATATAGCACCAGTCTAAAAATATATATACAGTGAAACAGTTAACCCTTTGCCTGCTGATCACGACTTTATTGATTTTTGCAAATAGTTTGGATCCAGATCAGACGCCGCATAACGCAGCGTCCGATCTGGATTCAAACTGTATGACACTCATCTTTAGGTTTCTTTTCTTAAAATATGTATCAATCTAAATTTAACAAATTTTGCAGACGACATTTTGGAAGCAGACGATATCACTGCAGGATAAGGGTTAATAGATATCAGTCCCAGGCTAAACAGTGAACAGTAAGCAAATATACATTATCAGCACCAGGCTAAACAGTGAAAAGGTATAAGATATACAGTTAAACCTTTCTATTAAAACTACTAAAATGAAGGCGTATAGATTGCACACAAGGGCCACTATGGCCCTGTAACGCTCATCTGGTACACCATGAAATACTTGACCTATAGCGCTCTAGATTTTGACCAGATTTGACCCATATTAAAAGTGGCCTAGATTTCGATAAGGTTAACATTTTGACCCAAGTTTCATCAAGATCAAATGAGAAATGTAGCTTCTAGAGTGTAAACAATGTTTTTTCATGATTTGACCTTGTGACCTAGTTTTTGATCTGACATGACTCACATTTCTTCTTGACCTAGATATCAATAAGTATAACAATGTGACCAAGTTTCATGAAGATCTAATAAGATGTGTAGCCTCTAGGGTGTTAACAAGGTTTTCTATGATTTGACCTAGTGGCCTAGTTTTTGACCGGACATGACCCACATTCCAACCTGACCTAGATTTTATCAAGACAAACATTGTCATCAAGTTTCATGAAGATCAAATGAAATTTGTAGCCCTTAGAGTGTTAAGGACGACTGACATCCAGGTATCCTAATAGCAACACCTAATAAGTATCACACTTTAGTGGTTGTAATAGAGAGGTTATACTGTACCAGACTAAACAGTGAACAGTAAATAGATATACTTTATCTGCACCAGGCTAAATAGTAAACAGTAAATAACCGTAACACAAAACCTACCCTTTTTCTACATCTGTAGTTCATTAACCCGAGCTAGTTTAAGTCAAAACAAAATGTTCCAGTAGTTACTGAGTTTGACTGTATCTATATGGACTATTAGATATATTTCCTAAATCAAAGCAGAATGTAGCTTACAGCAGGCTGAAAGTAAAGCAGAATGCTTTCTTTCAGTCTGTTTTAATCAACCATCTGTCTTCAATACTGACAACAAGCTATTGGGAAAAGGAAGATCAATTAGCAGCTTTAATATTGAATCAGAATTTCAGTATAATAAGGGTTAACCCATTACTCCACAAATACGCCTTTAATTCATTCCTCCACTGAAGAAAATATTTCTAATTCATAGTCAAAAATACCCCAAATAAGATTTTTTTATATAAATCCAAACAGATAATAGTTTAAAGCAGGCTGAAAGTAAAGAAGAATGCATCTAAATGCATATTCTGCTTTACTTTCAACCTGCTTTAAGTGGTCATTCATCTTCAAAACTAGAAACAGGCTATGGATTAATGGGTTAACTCTTTCCTCCCTGAAACTTTAAATGGACAATTCCAGTTTCCATTTTAGTCTAGTCCATTTCTGACTTTTAAGGATTGTTTTTGTAAATATTTGGCATTATGACAAACAGTGAAGACCCTGATCAGAGGGCTCCTTTCGGGGCCCTCTGATCTGGGTCTTCACTGCTTGCACAGGAAAAGTGTACTATTCACATGTACACTGTTTGCAAAGGAAGCCAATATGCGGGACTAGGGTTCAAAGGGTTAATTGAATGGGGATGTGAATGGCTGACTGACTTACCCCACGTTTTTCTACTCTCTCCTGTGCTAGAACACGAGCTCCAACCTCTTCTGGTGTGGTAGGTGGGGGCAGGTTACCTATGGTACAAATTATGTTGAGAAAATTTATTCTTTTAACATTAAGTAATTCTTGTGGGTTATTAGGTTCCCTTGTGTATCATATCAGTTACCAAAACATGAACCAGTCTACTTGGAATTCTGGGTAGTTTAACAAACACTGCTCTAAAGTAGCAAACAGTGTAGACCCAGATCAGAGGGCTCCTATAGGAGCCCTCTGATCTGGGTCTACACTGTTTGCAAATGTATTAAGTATATTCTAAACAGGTCCATGGTGTTGAAAGAGTTAATGGATTAATATATTGATAACAGAAATTTGATCAGAATTGAGTTAATAGGGAATTGAGTTAAGACTTTACTTTCAAAACACGTTTAACACTCATCTCAAAGATATGCCTATGGATCTTCTGTGTGGTACAATTATTCATATACATCGCTCCTTCAGTACAACGACACCCAATGTGAGACAAAAAGTGTGTGCGTTGTTCGGAGGGAGTCGTTATAGGGAGGGAAATTGGATTGCATTTGCAAACAGCTTGAATCCAGATCAGACGCCGAGTAACTGATCTGATTCTGATCTGGATTCAAGCTGTTTGTCACTCGTCATAACGTTTTTTCTGTCAAAATGTCCATGATGTAATTTTGAGAAAAACAGCAGACGACAATTTTAAGCAGACGACATTGCAGCCAAGAATAGGTTGGTAATAATTGTCTAGTTTGGCGGCAGAGCGAAAAGCGTCGTTGTAAGGAGGAAATCATTGTTGGGAGTTGAGAGGGCTGTTGTAGAGAGGGAGTGCTGTTGTTGACTATTAGCAGACGCCAAAGGGTGTTATTTGAGTACAGTAAAACCTCTCTATTACAAACACTAAATTTTGTTAATTATTAGGGTGTTTACGATAGGTGACCGCTTAAAGCAAGGTAACAGTGAACTGTCACCTTGCTTTAAGCTGCCACCTCTCTATTATACAATTAATTAGCCTTTAATATAGTGGTCGTAATAGCTAGGTTTTACTGTAATTTGATAATAAGGATAAAATACCTTGCTCATTTGGCTGGAAGTCAACCGTCTCCACAACCACAAAGTCATGCCAGTCAATCTGTGTATAGGCGACTGAAACAAACAATAGCAGTTCATGATCAGCCAGAAAAAAACACTTATAATATAAGCAAGTCCTGTATTAACACATTCACAACTCAAACTTCAAATAGAAAATTCCAATTTCCAATTAAGTCTCTTAATTTTTTATACTTAAGGTTCTTTCCTGTTTAAACGCAAAGCACTAAATGTAGAAAAGTACAACGTTTAAACAATTCTGAGAATTCATGTTAATCTGAGTGGCAAACAGTTTGGAGCCTGGTCAGACGCCGGCTATAACCCGATGTCTGATCTGGCTCCAAACTGTTTGCAATAGAAAGAATAGTTTGAGTGTAAACGTGTTTATTGGGAAAGAACAGCGTTTTCTCCACTATAGGGTAGTTCAAAAAGTTTTGATACTGGATCAATAACTTCATTATTATAAGTGCAAAATGCATGTGTATTTATCATTTTAAAGATCCATTCTTTGCCGACACGGTGATATCATGCACGATAAGATCGCATTACTTGATCAGCCCAAACATGAACCTTAATGACCCCTCCTCGAGGACACTGGACCTTTTTTGTGTATATTATAGTTAATTTTCTAAACACAATCTGATACTATTATTATTATTACAGCTTTATTATTTTGAATAAGTTTATGAAATTTTATGTCAAATATAATAAGACAACTATACAAACACTACACAGTTTTAAATGTTATTATTACATAAAATTTCTAAAATAGAGCTATTAATTCTAAACACGTACTGAAAATATAATAAAAGATTGATCTCCTGTTATGTATAAAAGTAGTTAGGGATATTACAAACTCTTTTTTTATTATTAAACCAGGCTATAATTGAAGCCATTGAAAAAGGGTTTCATGTTTTAAAATCAAAATGTAGATATACTGATCTAGAACATTTTCATAGTGTTCGAAACCATTTTCGTCATTAGCAAAATAAGAAATGTTGATTTTGAAAAAAAGAGATTTTAGACAGTTAACCCTTTCAAATAGAAATAAAATTTTATTTACATCAAAATTTAGACATAAAACTGATATATTTCCAAAAACAATCTGGAAATAGTGTACTCTTTAAGAAGTTATTACAACAAAAAGTAATGTCTGAAAAATGCTTTGTGCCAGTGTCCTCGAGTAGGGGTCATTTAGGTTCATGTTGTGACTCATCGAGTTATGTGATCTTATCCTGCATTATACCATCGTGTAGGCGAAGAATAGCTCTTTAAAATGATATATCACACATGCATTTTGCACTCATGATGTTGAAGTTATTGATCCAGTATCAAAACTATTTGAACACCCCTGGTAGTAGTATATAAACACTCTTCCAGAACATCTGTGTGATCAGAGTCTGCACTGTTTTCTTTATAATCTGCCTGACATGAGTCTGCACTCTTTCCTGCAGAAAGTGTCCTTATTTTGTTAACAAATATGATAATTTCAAATGATATAATTTTTATGTTTATAGCGGATGGAATTTTATATGTGGTATTCAGTGGGAGCAGGCTTAATAGACTCATTCACCCCATAAACTTTATATAGACAATACCAATTTCCAATTAGGTCTCATCCCTTTTTGCTTATTTTGAGTTGTTGTTTGCAATATTTTGTAAAATGATAAACAGTGCAGACCCTGATAAGAGGGTTCCTTTTGGCTTTAGAAGCTCTCTGATCAGGGTCTAAATACTTTACATAGAACAAGAGCATTCTTCACAGGTACAGTTTGTAATAGACTAGTATACTCATCACTAGGGATGAACGTGTTCACCCTTTACCCCGTGACCTGTTTCTAGTATTGAAGATAGGTGACCACTTAAAGCAGGTTGAAAGTAAAGCAGAATGTGCCTTAGGGCGCATTCTGCTTTTCTTTCAACCTGCTTTAAGCTTCAATTTGCTGGAATATAGACACTATATTTCTCATGATACATATTCACGACAAAATAAACTGGAACTATTTTATAAAATGGAACTATTTTCTTTAGTGGCGGAATAAATAAGATGCGTAAAAAGGCCTATTTATGGGGTAATGGGGTAACTCACTTCTCTCTTTCTCCAGTGCTTCCTCCTCCTTTCTACGCTGCATCTCCTGGTACCTTGCCCACTCTACCCTGTACCTGACCTGATCTAAGGCCTGGTGGTAGTTCTCAGACTCTGCACACAACTTGCCCTGCAAGTCCTTGGGCGGTATGAGAATCTGTCAAAAGATAGCAATAAACTAGAAATGGGTGTGTAAAACACAGATATCCCTCAACACATTTGGCAAAATGCACACCTCTTAACGCTTTACCTCATAGCCTCTTTCTAGTTTTGAAGACAGGTGACAACTTAAAGCAGGTTGAAAGTAAATCAGAAGGCAATATCTAAGCTCTGGCCCTTGTAGTTTCAGACAAGAAGATTTTTTAAGATTTCCTTATTTTTTCACTTTGGTTGCCATAGCAACCAGAGTTCTATATTGTTTTCAATTCTTTGAACAAATTTGAAAGAGCTTGACCCAAGGAACATTCCTGTAAAGTTTGGTTGAAATCTGTTCAGCCGTTTAGGAGAAGATGTCATTTGAAGCAATTGTTAACGACGAGGGACGACGCACGACGACGGACACAGGGCCATCCCAATAGCTCACCTTGAGCCTTTGGCTCAGGTGAGCTAAAAAGGGGCATAACTCTTGACTGTCTGTGGCAATCTTGCTGGTTATGAAACATAACTGAGACATTATGGTCATACACATGCCTACCAAGTTTCAAAAGGCCTGAAATAAATTTGTTTGAGTTAGAGAGCGGACAAACTAAAATATGCCCATTTTTTACGAAAAAAGGGGCATAACTCTTGAATGCCTGGTGCAATCCTGCTTGTTATCAAACTTGACAGAGACATTATGGTCATACACATGCTGACCAAGTTTCAAAAGGATTAAAATAAATGTGTTTGAGTAATAGAGCAGACAAACTAAAATATGCCCGTTTTTTACGAAAAAGGGGCATAACTCTTGAATGTCTGGGACAATCCTGCTGGTTATCGAACTTGACCGAGATATTATGGTCATACATGCTGACAAAGTTTCAAAAGGATTAAAATAAATTTGTTTGAGTTAGAGAGTGGACAAACTAAAATATGCCCGGTTTTTACGAAAAAAAGGGGCATAACTCTTGAATGTCAGGAGCAATCCTGTTGGTTATCGAACTTGACCGAGATATTATGGTCATACACATGCTGACAAAGTTTGAAAAGGATTAAAAAACATTTGTTTGAGTTAGAGAGCGGACAAACTAATATGCCCGTTTTTGACAAAAAAGGGGCATAACTCTTGAATGTCTGGGTCAATCTTGCTGGTTATCGAACTTGACCGAGATATTATGGTCATACACGTTCTGACCAAGTTTCAGAAGGATTAGACTAAATTTGTTTGAGTTAGAGAGCGGACATGAAAAAGTTAACGGACGGACAGACGGACAGAAAGACGGACGGACGTGCCACCGAAATGGGATAGAGGGCCTTTTCTTTTGTTATTTTCTTTTGTTTGAATAACGGGCCACGGCCCCTTATTCTATTGTTACGGAATGAACTCTATTGTCTTCTTTTGTTATGTTTACCGTTATCTGGCCAGAAAAGGCCCTCTTACCCATTTCGGTTGTGCGGACGGACAGCACCACGACATAATATGTCCCGTCTGAAGACGGGCGTATAAAAAGGTACACGTTATTCTGATATACCCAACACACAAGCTGTACGTCTCCATCACAGTACAAAGTCGAACTTGAAGTTTCGAACTTCATACCACCTGAATCTCGAACAACCCTTTTCTCGAACAAATTCTAACGCACCCAGGGTGTTCGAGGTTTCGAAGTTCGACTGTATATATATCCTGACTGTATATAGTTGAACTGTTTTCTATAGTGGATGAATAAAGGTGTAAATAGAGAATATTTGGTGACTAGCTTTGAATGAGAAATGTTATCTGGCAAGGCGGATGAATATATCAGGTGAGCCGCAGGCTTACCGGATATTTTCAGAAGCCGAGCCAGATAACATTTCTCATTCAAAGATAGGAACCAAATATTCTATTTATCCTTGTCACAATAGTAAAATAAATAGAGAATGCTTTTTTTAAAGCTAGAGTCATTTTTGGTCCAGATAAGATTCTCACTAAAGAACTATGTTATTCTAGGTAAGCGCGCTATTATATAGATGACGTCAGTGACGTCACATCCTAGTTACGTTGAACAGAAATAAAAGAACCTTTAAAAATCTAGTGTTTTTCACTCAGGAAATCTAAAAGGTGGACACTTATAGAAGTATGTGGCGCGTACTCTATAACGCTTTGATTGCATCGAATAGTTCGAATAAACGTCGTTACACGTCGGGATTCTGTTGAAAGAGTTTTAGAATACCTTTCCTAACAGCGGGAAAAATAAGCGTCTCGGTGAAAAAAGTAGTTCCGGCTACAGGTCATGTGACCACTTGACATAATAACATTGGTCATGTGACCACATAGCATAATAAAGCAAAGTTTATCTGTCACCCCTTTATCCGTCAGGAAAACAGACACGTGACAGGATAAAAAGGTGTATTTATGGAGTATGTTAATGGGTTAACTCATTCATCCCTGAAACTTTTAATGGAAAATTCCAATTTCAGAATAAGTCTAGTAACTTTACTATTTAAGGTTGATTTTAACAATATATTTCAAAATGACAAACAGTATAGACCATGATCAGAGGGCTCCTTAAAGAGCCCTCTGATTAGGGTCTATACTGTTTGTATGGTACAAGTGTTAACCTCATAGGTACACTGTTTGTAAATGACGAGTATACTCCTCGCTAGGGTTGAATGGGTTAACGACACCTCTTAACTGTTTGAGGTACATACCTTTGTATATTGTTCCACCAGCTTGGTGAAATAGTTGAATAGACTGTGTTGGGGCCTCAGGAAGTCAAACTGGTAGTTCCGCTGTTCCCTATTCATTAAGTTGGTCAAAAACTGGCGGCCATTCCTTGCCACAAACTGGGCTGTTAGCTTTACAACATCTCTAAAGTTAAATAAGATTTACAAACATTCAAAAGAATGCTTATTTAACCCTTTACCCCATAGCTTGTTTCTGGATTTGAAGACATGTGATCACTTAAAGCCACTATATTACTCCCACATAAACAAAATCAAACATTTTTCTTACATGAAATTTATGTCACTATCGTAAGCGTTCCATATAAAAAGAAGTAATACGTGGTGATATTTGAAGCAATATTGCTAACGAACAGTGAAATTTGTGGAAACAAGTAATCAAGTTTGTTTATTTTTGAATAGCGACGAAAATTTACGGACATACTCGGTAAAGCTCATTTGCATAATTCTATACAACAAGTCGAGTGCTTTACAACCAAAGAGAGACAACTCCTTTAAGTTTGGCCGTTAAACTGATGCAATGATACACATTGTCGCGGCCGAATCAATCACGTGACCTTTATGCGATCGATCGAGAGTTCTCGGAACCAGCCCGTAATCTTATTTGTAAACAAACCCGCTTATAATGTAAACCACCACGATAAGAATTCGACACATTTAGGTAGGATTCTTTACGAAGTGGGTGCATATGTCAGGCTTCTTACACTCGATTTCACTTAGTTTTAATACATAGAAAATGCACACATATAAGAAATTGCGCGTTTTAAACACCAATTTGAGCGGGATTGTGCCTTTAAAGTAGGTTGAAAGTAAAGTAGAATATGCATTAAGGTGCATTCTGCTTAACCTTTTGCCTGTTTTAAGCTACTACATGTATCTGCTAGGATATAGAAAATACTTCATAGGTACATTTTCATGACTATGTAAAGTGGACCTGTTTGTTTCAGTGGAGGAATAAATTAAATATGTAGAAAAGGCACATTTATGGAGTAATTGGTTAAGACAGGGGGCTAATTAAAATTACAAGAGGGCCTGAAGGCCCTGATATCGCTCACCATTTGTAATGAAGCCTGATAGCTTTACCTTTGAATTTCACCCGTTTTATTCTAAATCCACTCAAGTTGTCGACCTACTGTAGTATAGTAGAGTACATCAAAGGCAGATAACTAGAGCCTAAACAATACTGAAATTAAGCCTTTTTCTAGCATTTCAAAGTATATCAAGGGCAGGTAACTATTGCCACAATGATTACATTTCAACAATAATTTCACTCCTTCGAGAATGTATAGCTACATCCTTTGTGTACAAGTACATGTATAATCAAAATCCATTGAAAACTGTAGTTGCAAGAGTGTAAACGCTGTAAAATATGACATTTTCAGCAATTCAAAGGTAGATATCTCTTGATCTATTTGTCTGATTCCAACCATAATCACCCTTTTTCCAACTCTTATGGTCATATACAATATGGGCAAGTTTGAGAGAGCTTGGATAAATATTGTGGCCTCTAGAGCGTAAACACTGTTAAATATATCATTTTCAGCCATTCAAAGGTAGATAACTCTTGACCTATTGATCAGATTACAACCAAAATTGAACTCATCCGAAGTCTTATGATAATACATGTATACAATCTGAGTAAGTTTATGAAAGATTGGATAAAATTTGTGGCCTCTAGAGTGTAAACATCGTTAAATATGGCATTTTCAGCAATTCAAAGGTAGATAACTCTCGACCTATAAGTCTGCTTTCAACCATAATCAAACTCATCTGAACTCTTATAGTAATATACAATCTGAGCAAGTTTAAGAAAGATTTGATAAAAATTGTGAACTCTAGAGTGTAAACACTGTTAAAAATGGCATTTTCAGCAATTCAAAGGTAGATTACTCTTGACCTATTGTTCCGATTTCAACCAAAATCGAACTCATCCGAACTCTTATGGTCATATACCATCTGGCCAGGTTTTAGAAAGATTGGATAAATACTGTGGCCTCTAGAGTGTAAACACCGTAAATATGGCATTTTCAGCAATTCAAAGGTAGATAACTCATGACCTATTTGTCCGATTTCAACCAAAATCAAACTCTTCCGAACTCTTATGGTCATATACAATCTGGCAGGTTTTAGAAAGATTGGATAAATACGGTGGCCTCTAGAGTGTAAACACTGTTAAATATGGCATTTTCAGCAGTTCAAAGGTAGATAACTCATGACCTATTTGTCCGATTTCAACCATAATTGAACTCATCTGAACTCTTCTGGCAATATACCATCTGAGTAAGTTTGAGAAAGATTGGATAAAAATTGTGGTCTCTAGAGTGTAAACACTAAAATTGTTGACGCCGCACGACGGACATTCAAGGATTGCAATAGCTCACCCTGAGCTAGCTCAGGTGAGCTAAAAATCCTAAAGAACCTTTCTGCTTTACTTTCATCCTACTTTAAACTGTCATCTCTCTTTAACATTACCAAAGAGACCTTTATTTTATATAAAGTGGATCTATTTTCTTTGGAGGAGGAACAACTAGGTGTAAAAAGGTGTGTTTATGGAATGATGAGTCAAAAGAAATGCTGCTTTGATAACTTACAAATCAAAAGCAGAAATTGATGGTGGATCTGCGATGAACTCAAACTCCGGGGGTGGTTCTTTAGGAACAATTGGTTCCTGTATGATTTTGGCCACTTCCAGGGGTTTCTGGCTGATCTGTGGCATCTAATAAGAGATAAAGTTTATATAAATACAATGCACTCTAGATAAGAATAAAATCACAATAAATACCTGAACCCTCCTATCAAGTTCCCCTCTATATCTCAGTCAAATTCTAAGTTGAGAGTATCAATATCATTAGAATTGTCTGAAAAAGACAATTCCAACGAGTAATCACAACAATGCGGGACTTGTGATCAAGTTGTGGATATACGTTTGTATTGAGTAGAGGAGGCGGGGCTTATTGATCTCCTCTCTGCGAAGCATTTTGTTCCATTGCTCCAGTACCGCCATTATGGCTTTTCCTTTCAGGGTAGGCATTATTTGTGTAAAGGTTGCAAACAACCTCTAATGTGGATTAAACATACAATTACATGTATGCATACTAATAAAATGTTCATTTAATATTAGAAATTACACCAAATATAATGTAAATATAAGAAATGAACTGAATATAATGTAAGTATAAAGGAATCAAAGTACTGTAGTACTGCAGGCTCGGACTTTCGGTTAAATGTAGAACAAATTAATGCAGAAAGCTAATTATGGAGTTTCTGCATTACCATTGCCATGCATTAAGCAGAAACCTGCAGCGCTTAAAGACCCTAAAGAATTTTGTATTTTGCATGTCTTATAATGCATCGTCTGCTATGACTACTAGGTGAATGTTTATTACAAGGGAGTAAATACGGTGTTTAAATCGCCACAGTTACAGACTCAGGATCCTGAGTACTCAGTGCTGCTACACAGTTTATCTGATAGTGACGTACCCAGCAACTGAAGCTCCGCTAAAGCATATGTAAACCCCGTATGACAGGATTTGTTTGTAGGGGGAGCTAGACTCGCATCAATTTCAAACATTAGGATTCGCATATGTAAACCCCATATGACAGGATTTGTTTGTAGGGGGAGCTAGACTCGCACCAATTTCATACATTAGGATTCGATATAGGCTCTCCGAGCCAATAAAATGAACAACAGAAAATGATTGGCAAATTTGCCATGAATTGCTAGCGCGATTCATGGAATTTGCCGATCATTTTCCGTCGTTTATTTCGCTTATCCATCGAAAAAAATCATTTAATTTCTTAAGTAAGTTATTCAATAGTGAAATAATGTCCTTATTTGAAATTATGGTACCTTTGGTGCCTGTGGTTCTTGACCTAAAAAAGAAAAAAAAGAAACTTTGACAAGTGCTTAATTTATTGATTTAAAATCTGTTGTCATCATGTAATTAATAGCAAATTAATCAATTTTGTGAAACATTTCAAATTATGCATTTTCACTGTCAAACTTCTTCAAAATTTGTTAATCATCTATAGTTCACTGACAACTTGATTTAAAAAGTGTGATTTGATGGTATCATGAAAAATACTTATCATCATTCAAAAAAAGATCCTTAACCCCTGACCCCATAGCCTGTTTCTAGTTCTGAATGGAAGTGATCACTTAAGTCAAGTCAGGTAAATTTTAATTACATATAAGTCAGATGACATAACAAACAACATATATAAATATATAAGCACTACTGAGCTTTTTACACCGACTTGAAAGTAAAGCAGAATGCACCTTAACCCTTTCCCCCATAGAAGCGCCTTTTAGAGCATATAATTTATTCCTCCGCTGAAGAAAATAGTTCCAATTTATACAGTAATAAACATGTAACATAAGCAATAGTTTCTATATTCTAGTACAAATGTCCATGGTAGCTTAAAGCAGGCTGAAAGTAAAGCAGAATGCGCCTTCTGATTTACTTTCAGCCTGCTTTAAGTGATCACCTGTCCTCAAATTTAGAAACAGGCTATAGGGTAAAGAGTTCATCTATTGTTCTATTCAGTTTTAGGAAACTCACCCCTGCCTTCCCTGAATTCCTTGACCTTGTGTTGATAGTAGGCATGGTAGGGATCCACTGGATTCAAGAAGTTAAACTTCGGATTGTTCTGCTCATTTGATCTGATACGAGATTCAAACTCAGGTCCATTTCTGGCAACAAAGCTTGCAGTCTTGTCAACAATATCTTGTCACTAAGTAAAGGATAAACACAAAGTCACTCCAAAATAAAGTCAAAAATCTTACACTTTAGATCAACTGATTAAGAGATCTAGATAGATCAATCGAGTTACATTCTAATTTTTCAACCATTCAACCAAACTCTATCAGTCTATGATATGATGATCACTCATTAGAATTTTCTCAGAAAAGATATGAGCATTAATGTCATGACAAACCAGCCTTATTGTATTGCAACAATGTACAGACTGTTGCACTGCTGTCATCCCAGACTCTGAAGTCTGCAGCTGAGTTTGCTCTACACTGCCCAAAAAATCCTGTACGCTGTGCGCATAATCGGCTGAGGGATCATGTCCACATCAATCTGTTTTCAGTGCTATCAGGTTTTGAGAAAGTGAATTTGGATGCAAGATTTATCATGCATCCTATTATTTGGACTATTGAGTTCATTGATGATTTACAATCGGCATTCTCTTTTCCAGTGCTACGTCGTACACCCTTCATTCGGCACCCCTCAGTTTGTTTACACTTAGCAATAAAGCGCATCTACATAAGCTAGTTTTCTCAAAGTAGGACCGAGAGTATGCGTAAGACATATAGTCAAGCAACTGTCTTAATACCGGTGTATATGTTATACCGGTGTAATCCGAAAAATCCAAATAGCAGTGACGTCACTTCATTTACATACCGGAAATTTACACAGAGAACAGTAAAACTCACGCGTCAACTGCCAAATCCATCAAAAGTGTCTATTATGAGCTTTTACATGTAAATGTACACTTTTCTCGATAAAAGGTCACATTTGCAAAGAAATTCCAACACGTTCTAACATTTTCAAGTGTCCATTTTGTTGTTATGCCAGAAATTCTCTGCATACAAGTTCTGTCTGCTGCTGCGCATCTTACGAAACTGTTTCCGGTCATTGACTAAAATCGCAACATCTTGGACATTATTTTACACGAAGACATTTTTCTATAGGAATTTTCGGCTGATGCACCGGTAATATCCTTGCTTCTTGTCAATTCGCCACTCCTTGTCAATTCGCCACCTAACGTCCTAAGCAAAACTTAGAATTCTGTCACGAGCAGGATACTGAGGATGTCCGAAAACTACAGAGGATATCCGAATACCAGGACAGTTTCACTCAAGAAGATTTCAAGCGCCGAAAATGCGAAAGAAAGAAGTAAAATAACAATAATTCACAAAAAGTTTCAAATCAAAGGACATGTTGGTAATTTTAACTCTATATGCCCATTTTTACTTTTTTATTGTTAAGTTGTAAAAGTTATTTACTTTTAAAAAAATAAATATTTCAAAATCATTAAACAATGTTCAAATTTCATGAAACAAACTATAACATACTGACAGAGCCTATATTGACCTAATTATCGAACGACCAATCAGAGGTGGCGAATTGACAAGAAAGCATCCCGGTGATCCAGAGCAATGACCTCGTTCGAAAACGGTACGGTTATTTACATTTGTATTTATTTCAAAAGTTTTATTTGTATATATTCGTGTTATTTAAGGTTAGGTTCAGAATTAGATCCGTAAACAAGTAAGAAATGGTACATCAGAAAGCGCATGAGCACAAAAATATAGCTAAGGGTGTCGAAAACACAGGTAAACAGGCTACATAAGAAATGATGTTTACCCTTTAGTGTGTATCGGCTGAAGTTAGGTAAAACTTATGGAATTTCGTGCTGTTTTGACGTTTGCATTTCATAAATAAAACGTCCAGCAACTGAAAATAATCAGGGAAGCAAGTATAAAAGGTCTTTGTAATTATTTAAGTTTTCGATCACTAAGACCACCGGTAATCATAGGCATTCGGCCCGTTGGCTATGACACTACCCCTAGCTGCTATAACCCCCTCCATCACCACCAAACGTGGATAAAATACCCTAAAATCTATCCATACATTCAATAATCATCATAAAAGAACATTTCCTGAAGTTTCGTGAAATTTAAAAAAAAAAAATTTTTTTGCTAATTTATAAGTAAAATAGTAAAGGCTGCCATGAAAAAGCGCCTTGCAGAAGCAACCCTCAAGTTCCCAACCCTGTCATTTTGTCAAATCTTGGACGATCTGGACAGATGATGGCTCATTGTTTACAGCAAACAGTTTTCTTTGACGATAATTGGTAAAACATTCAAAGCAATCGGCGAACACGCGCATGGGGACTCGAATGGTGGGGAGACCCCTTATTCGGAAACCATCTGTCACGCAAACTTTTCCCAAACAAACGACTGGTTGCCCAGTCAAACTATTATCATTCTAGCGAACCCGAGAACCAGCTTCAAAGCAGGAAATGACGCAAAAGTCAATCGCCTCATTTGGTCGTATTCGAATCAGGACAACCATAGCGTTAGTTGGACGTGTTGTCAACAGGTTCTATTCGAATCACCACTTGATGTTTTCCGTTGACAAAATGTTGTAAAACCATCAAATCGTTGACCACAATTTCGATTCGAGTCGGGTCAAAAACGTTGTAATCAGTAAATCTTCGAGCATTTGCTCCGCCTAGTTTTCGTTGACAACAAATTGAATGATTCGAATACGACCAATGATATCATATCCGTTTGTCAACCGAAACGAAACGAAAGTTATCTAGAAATTTATTTCGTAACAGAAAATGCTCATTTACCGATAATTCAAAAGGTATTTATTATATATTTCATTTTCTATTAATTACCCGTACCATGGTGTAATGCATGGTCGCAAATGCACTTGTTAATCGCTGAATCAGTGAATGACTGACGAACAAGTCCAAAAATTAAGGTGACAGAAGGATTCCGATATAAGGTGCCTATCGAACTTTTTATTTCTTCACTTGTGCTCGTGTCTTGCTTGGGCTGTGAGCTAACTTTCTTTGAACAGAACTGTTAAATGTAAATAATAAGCCATCATTTGTCAAAATCGGCCCAAAAATGACAAAATGACAAGGTTGGGAAGTTGATGGCCCTGAATACACATCCACCTTCTCATTGTATACATACATGATACGAAATTTTTTTTTTTTTTGAAACTTCTTGAAACATTTGTTAAGGATGTTTGTTGAACATATGGATGTATTTTGACTCATTTTGAAAGATTGGGGGGGGGGGGGGGGCATAGCTTACGCGCCGAAAACCTGTGCCGGTAATAGGAGACAGAAGCATAAAGGCAGTGGCTAGACGTCCGGAACCGGACGGCTAGCCAACCCTCACAGGACGGGCTAGACGTCCGGTTCCGGACGGCTAGCCTACACTGTGAGGGTAGGCTAGACGTCCGGAATAAATTTCTTTCAGGAAATATACTGCTTTATACGTGGGTTAGTGCCTGGGTATATTTAAAACAAGTTGAAACAAACCTAAATACATTTAATTTTCAAAAAATCAATAGAGAGCATAAACAAATCACATGCATATAAAGGAATTAAATTACCTTCGCTTAAGACCGACGTTCGCATCCGCCATTTTAATTGGTTATTGACTCTGCTGCCCCGACTTTGTCGCTATTAGATTAGGACGCAGGGCATTTCTGTTGATTTTATTGTAATTTATGCATGTAAATATGAACTGAATGTTATAATTAGAGATTGAAGATCAAATGCCGAAAGTATTTCAAATGGATGGTATTATATAGATACGTTGATTATCGCCATATCTAATTATCGCGGCCGGTATCTCCATGTATTGTCGCTAGTAGCAAACTGTGAATGAATCGGAAATAACAAAGTCATGCAAACAAAATGCATTGTTAAGCATCGGCATAAAGTGGCATTTGGAGTAAAAGTTTGAGTAATACATGTATTTATGAATGTCATTATATTTCGAAAAAGGGAAGACCTGTCCATTACCGTAGATCGCTGTGAAATTCTAAGTCGGAGATATTTCTCTGACACTAAAGAAATCAATTAAAAATGGAAACATTCTAACGTGGACATTATGTACATGCTCGAAAGTGTCAGTTTAGCGAAAGGTACGGGTATTCAATTAAAAATGCCTGCGAGAGTGCGGTTCTCCTACTAGGTGGGGAAAGAATACGGCAACAACAAAAACAATGGCGGATGCGAACGTAGCTCATAGTGACGGTAAATTAATTCCTTAAAGTGCGACTTGTTTCTGTTCTCACCGATTTTCTGAAGTTTAAAATTGCATTTAAGGTTGTTTGCCATATATGTCCAGGCACTAACTCACGTAAATTATGCAGTATAAGCTCTGACGAAAATCTATTCCGGACGTCTAGCCTACCCTCACAGGGCAGGCTAGCCGTCCGGAACCGGACGGCTAGCCACTTCCAAGCATAAAATACCAGGACGACTGGAAAAGAGAATTGGTCTATTAAAATTGCAAGAAATTTAAAGGATTTTTAACAGTTACGGTAACATCAAACACACAACCACTGTACTGGTTAGGTGGACTATGTCATACCTCTTTCATGTACCCACTGGTAGGGGAGCTAACTCGTGTTTTGACTAGATATAAATTTTTAATTTATAAGGATACTCCTGACTTCTGGTGGTGGATAGATAATTCCTATCACTGGCTTCTTGTAGTTTTCTTCCTCGACGATTTCTTCTTCAATCGGCTCCGGCGTTGTCAACTCTATAGCAGGCATTTTCAACAATTTTCTTTACCCAAACGGGAAATCGTTCCACTTATCATCCGGTGTCCATGCAATCTACTTTTTCGTACGAATTACAAACGAGCACAGTATAACTTCTTCTTCCTCTAACTTTATAATATCGAGAAAAAATACTAAATCATCAAGTTAGTCCTGTATGATTTCCATATGATTAACAAATGAGAATTTGCTTAGATTATAAATGAATATGCATAAATCAAGTAGATATGTGTAAATCTTACGTTGTTGCACATCTTCTGGATATGTTTTACTTATAATCTCTAATCTTAATCTAATGGTTATTAAATCATTTTAGGAATTAAATTTTTCTTACCATTGGTATTAAATAATATTTATCTAATTCTGAAGTTCAACTGTACATGTCATCGAGCGAAACCTATTTATTTATTTTGCTGGGTTAGAGGGTGTGACCTAGAGCTCTAGGAAACATTGTTCTGTCAAATTTAGCTCAATATATAGTGGCTTGAGTGCCTGATGCTTGCAAAACAACAAATGATTTCACAGCAAAATGACGCCTACCACGGCGATTCTCGGACTTAGTGTGTTCTTATGGATTATTCCAGAATCATCACAAAATCTGAATTTGTACTTGGATACAAAGGAATCATATCGTATGCTTGGTAAGTGAGGTACTTTTAGAACTTCTGGAAATCATTCAACCATAACAGATGCTGAAGTTGCTTGGCCCATCCATCCTATTTTTACGTTTTCACATGGCAGTTCTATCATTTTGTTTCAGGAGAAAGTTAATTTATAAACCATTTGGTATCAGTTTTGTTGTTGTCTTTGACAGTTTGTGTTTATAACACAGGATATATTTTTAGACTTTGTGGAAATATGAGAGTTGTGTTTGACCCCATTTGACCTGACTTGCTGAACTGACTCCCTATTTATTAGGGGTAGCAATTTCAGACATCATCACTATAACATTCTTGACTTGTTCACAAATGATTCATGCCTTAAAATGATCATGTTTTAGATAAAATATTTCTAGTCAAGATATTTTTCTGACCAATTGTTTAAAATAATTATTGTTTAATTGATATTTAAGCCATCTGCATATTAGCAACACATGTTCAACAAAATTTAAATATATCACAAAACAGGGCTACCAGAATTGCTCTTAAAAATCTGAGGTTTTGTAAACTTTCAAGCACAATTTTAGGATTATTAACTTTTAACCTTTGACTGACAGCTGGCTCTATAACACTGGCATAATTATGCAAACAGTTTGAATCCAGATTAGATGCTGTGTATGATCAGGAACTAAACTGTTTGTATGTTTCTTAAGTAAAGACATAAAAATTAAAATTTCAAAATTTTAAAATTAAGAGCAGAATCCACAGATTTCAGAAAAAATCAGTAGCTGGTCCGTCAATTATTCAAAGATTTCTGAAAAATCCGGAGAAATGGCAGCATCATCGGGCTCCAGATTTAAGCAAAGTACGAGAAAATCAGTTCTTTCAAACATTTTTTCCTAAAAACTCTATAGTACTAACCCTGTGTTTTTGACTCAATTTACTTTCAAAACTGGAAGATTTTATTGAGTTAAATCATAATACACCGTACTACACATGTTTCATTGAGACATAAGGATTTTAGTTCTTGGACTTCTCTCCTAAACAGGAGCATTGAATAATATGTTTCAGTTACAATTTTAAATTCATTTTGTACATGTTTTTGTTTTATAATGGTTAAAAACTGAAGTTTTAGTAACTCTCACTTTAACCATAAAATTAAAATTACATTTTGACAAGCACCTAAATGGATTTATATCATTTGAAATTAAACTTAAAAGCCACTTCTTACATTTCAGTTTTAACTGTATTAATAGCAAACAGCATTTTACATAATAATTAAATCTTAAATTCTATTGTTTCTTATTCTCGTTTTTTTTAAAAATATTTTGCCTTTTTTTTATCAGTCCGAAATTCTAAAATAAATTAATTTACTTTCATGCATTTACGGAAATATCATTGGCATTAAAATTTAAATAGGTTAATTTCATTTGAACTTAAGTGCACTCTGATTAAGTGCAATTTATAATTAATATTTAAATTTAAAACACTGACTTGATGTTTCATTTAATTAATCAATATTGTAGTTTGTGGCCTGAACTGATGTTGCATAAATATTAAATGGTTAAAGTTATGATTTCTCGAGACTGAGTATTCAAACCTTCAATATACCCACCCAACTAATGTTTGCATTTTGGTTTTCAATACATTCTCAGAGCTTGACACTTTTTTTATTCATTGGAAAAGTTTTAAAAATTTAATATTAACCCATTACTCCATAGCAACACTTTTTTACACATTTAAATTTCTCCTCCACTGAAAAAAATAGTTCCAATTTATACAGCGATAAACAAGAAAAAAAATATCTCTATCTACTAGCAATTTATACCCCATAGCCTATTTTTAGTTTTGAAGATATGTGACCACTTAAAGCAGGTTGAAAGTAGAGCAGATTGGGCCTTAAGGCACATTCTGCTTTACTTTCAGCCTGCTTTAAGCTATTATCTGCTTGAATATAGAAAATATTTCTTATGATTTTTATTTGTGACAGTATAAATTGGAACTATTTTCATCAGTAGAGAAATCAATTGAAAGCGTAAAAAGGTGTATATATGGGGTAATGGGTTAAAGCAGGCTGAAAGTAAAGGCACATTCTGCTTTACTTTTCAACCTGCTTTAAGTGATCAACTATGTTCAATCCTAGAAACAGGATATGGAGTAATGGGTTAAAAAGATTAATAATTTGTCATGAGACAATGGACATAGATTGCCCTGGTGATAAGGAGAGTTTGAAACTTTTTCAAAAATTAAAACCTTTATGTCTGTACCAAATAAGTCATACCAATAGGTTTGTTGCAGGCATATATATATACAGAGAGAGTCTATATTTAAGAAGAAAATGGTTAAAAAGTTGAGTTTACTCCCTCTTAATTAATTCGAAAAATAGCTCCATATTATTTAACTGTACACATGACTGTGAACTAATTTATTAAGGGTTCCAATAGGATCTAAGCTGCTTGCTGCATTACTTTTGAATAAAGCAACAGGGCTGCAGATAAGAGGGAGTAAACCAAACTATCCAACATTTTCTCACTCAATCTCATATAAAATCCTTTGGTGTTTACTATTCATTAGAATCGTCTCACAGAGACGATTCTAATGAGTAGTAACACCATCGGAATTTGATGCAGAAATAAAGATTTAACTTTTCAAAATACTCCCCTTATCTGGAGCTCTGAAGCAAGTGATAAAGAGTAACTGTATAATATTTTTCAAGGTATAAAACTGATCTGTTTTTGTTCAGCTACCCGGTATTATAATTCAAAAAATGTAAAATTTCTATGGCAGCGTAAATTTTTTATTTTTACACTAAAAAAGGTTGATTTCATAAGAATTGAATCATAATGATATAGTAACATTGTGTAGTAAAGTTTAAGGTGTTCAAATATTCAGAAAAAGAGAAAAATCAAAGCTTTAAGGTTGAAGACCCCTAATGACATCGGACATTCTCGTCAGCTGCCGACCTGTTCCAAACCACGCTTTACATGTAGTTGATGAGAATGGCCGATCAAAAAATTCCCATATTGACCCACATTGGCTCTATCTCATTAGGGATCCTCAGCCTTAAACAATTCAATAAGATGATATATTCCTTTGCACTATTGAAGATCTTTTACAACAGATTCAACACTGTAGGAGTATAGATAAATATGAGACTCTGGGTGATATGGTAATGTGAAATGAATGTAACAGAGTTTTATTTTAGCAGTTGCATAAAAATGTTAAGATAAACAACATTGAATAAGGCTTTATGGCGAATATTTGTAAGGCAGGTAAAGTGATCTGACCATGGCTTTCTTGGCAGGTTCACAGTTTGTTGAGAACACTTAAAATGTTTGCACAGTTCCGTATGATTTGCGAGGAACATATAGAACCCATTAATAGATTCCGATTCAAAGAGCTTTATAACTGTCATTTTGTTATGTTTTTATGACTTCTTGTGCACTAAGATACATTCCGATAGAAGACTGACATTAATAACTCTTATATTTCGCATAGCTTGCTTTTAGTGTTTTAACCCTTTACTCCATAGCTTGTTTCTAGTATTGAAGATATAGGTGACCGCTTAAAGCAGGTTGAAAGTAAAGCAAAATGCACCTTAAGGTGCATTCTGCTTTAATTTCAGCCTGCTTTAAGCATCCATCTGCTAGGATGTAGAAAATATTTCTTATGACTAGGGTTCATATTCATGACTGCATAAATTGGAACTCAGTATTTTCTTTAGTGGAGGAATAAAATAAAGGTGCTAAATGTGTATCTATCAATTCATTCTATGGAGTACAGGGTTAAAAAGGAAGCTGCTTAAAACATGCTGAAGATAAAGCAGAAATCTCCCTTAGGGCTGTCTGATTCTCAGTCAACACTCTTTTAAAAAACACCAATATGTAAAAAAAAATATGTATGTTATAAGTACTGGAGATGAGGGTTTAAAAAAGAACTTAATGTTTTTAACCTTGTTTAAAACTTGTTACAAGTTAAGTATTGAAGGCGCCGGCGCGGCGATGATAGCTTAAAGTAGGCTGAAAGTTAAGCAGAAGTATGCTTCTTAAAAGAGCATTCTGCATTACTTTTAACCTGCTTTAAGCTCCATGTATCAGTCTGCTAGGCTATATAATATATTTCTTACAATAAAATAATTATAATCATCACAGTATAAAGAGGAAATATTCATTTCCTCCATGCATGGAGAAGCAAACAAAAGGTGTATTTACGGAGTATTAATTGGTAACAAAAAAGAACAAATTGTAAAACATTAATGAACTTGAAGGGTAAAAATGACAGCCTAAAACAGCAGCCTCTGTAATTATATAATAAACATCCTTCAAAACTAAAGAAATCTTAGTAGAAAATCCTTTATCACTAAGAAAAAGATCTGTATAAGGTTTTTTGATCTATGTTTTTTACTTTTAAGATGGTCTACTTTTCTTTGGCTAAGCGACACATAAAATTAATGCATATTGTGTTATCTTAATCTTTTGGTGAAGAGAAAAATTAATATTAAATTTTGAGATAAAGTTGTTTACATTTCTACTGAAGAGCTTCAGGACGTTCAGGTCAATACTTAGTCCACATGTGTACAGTTAGATACATGTAATATGGAGCTATTTTTCAAACTGGCCATATTCCCTCACAGAGACGGCACCAGGTCACAAAAGTGACTTGCCGTCACAGGGGTTCAATACAGAGAATACTGCACTGAAAAGATTACTCAAACTTTCCCATAGAATTTATGCATTTTAAGTTTTTTACGCCATAGCCTGTTTCTTATTTTCGAGACATTAGTGGTCACTTAACCCATTGTCCAATAAATATGCCTTTTTACGCCTTGAATTTATTCCTCCACAGAAGAATATAGCTCCAATTTATAAAGTCATGATTATGAAAAATAAAAAAAAGTTTCTATCATCTATGTCTTGAAAACTAGCAGGCTGAAAGTAAAACAGAAAGTGGTCACCTGTTTTCAAAACTAGAAATAGGTAATGGGTTAAAGTAGGTTGAACTTCAAGCAGAATGTGCCTTAATTTAACCCTTTCCCCAATAGAAGCGCCTTTTAGCGGATATGATTTATTCATCCGCCGAAGAAAATAGTTCCAATTTAATCAATCATGAATATATATTATACTGATTTTTTTTCTATATTCTAGCACATGATAGCTTAAAGCAGGCTGAACGTTAAGCAGAATGCGCCTTAAGGCGCATTCTGCTTTACTTTCAGCCTGCTTTAAGTGGTCACCTATCTTCAATCCTAGAAATAGGCTATCAGGTAAAGGGTTAACCCATTACCCCATAAATACGCTTTTTGACGTCTCTAATTTATTCCTCCACTGAAATAAAAAGTTAACTTTAAATTATATATAGCCATGAATATGATAATACTAGATAAGAAATATTTTCTTTATCCTAGTAGGTAGTAACTTAATAAAGAAACAGGCTATCCGTAAATGGTTGATAATACAAAAAATCGTTTTTGGGGACAAACCCCTGGATTCAATGTTTTTAAGTTTGGTAATTACTTAGAAAATGGATAGGTCCATTTTGAAAGTCAGTAGCAGGGCTCCAGATAAGAGAGAGTAAACCAAACAAATCCAGCATTTTCTCATTTATTTTAGCACCAAATCCTATGGTGTTACTATACGATTCTAATGAGTAGTGACACCATAGGGTTTAAAGCAGAAATAAAGATTTTAGTTTTTGAAATACTCCTCTTATCTGGAGCCTTGCAGTAGTATGAAAAAGGTCACTCAGATTGTATTATCTGATTGCCTCCAGATATAAGAGAAGAAAGAGTCAATTTTAGAGTTTTGCTAAAAGGTATATGATATCAAAGTATCTTTTCTATGGAAAATTTTAGCGACATATCGCTGTTACAAGAGCCACTTAATTTAAATGCAGCGTGTTTGTCTTTTATATACACCTTTTATACCATAGTATTACTCAGGGCATGCAAATTTACATAATTATTACTAATGATGAGATGTTAACAGGTTTTTTGCATTACCATACTCATTCAGCTAGCAGTTCCTCTATATCAGGGCTCCAGATATTGATAAGAGGGAATAAATTGAACAAATCAAATATTTTCTCACTCATTTCAGCCCTAAATCCTTTGGTGTTTACTATACTCAGCAGAATCGCCTCGAAGAGAAGATTCTAATGAGTAGTGACACCATAGGGTTTAATGCAGGAATAAAAATTTTAGTTTTTGAAATACTCCCCTTATCTGGAGGTCTGCTATATTCAAGCTGGTACAGCTTTCACCTATGACTCCTTAGCCTCTCTTTTGAAGACTGGTGACCACTACATGTATGCAGGTTGAAAGTAAAGCAGATATTACACGCTATGCATACAGGCTCATTCTCATGATTCTGTTTTACTTTCAACAGGTCTTTCAGTCTGCTTTAATTAATTAAGCTACCATCTGCTAGGATATGGAAACTATTTCTTATTGTGGAACTATGTTTTCTTCAGTGATGGAATGAAATTCTGAAGTACAAAATGACATCTAATATATATACATAGGGTACATAAGGCTTTTTTTCCATGATTATAAAGCTCAGGGGCCCGTTTCATAAAACTTTGTAGGACAAAAACGGTCGTAAGTCAAAACTTTAAAACATTTAATTTCTGATTTCCCTGTTTTATCCTGTCTTGTGACATCACTTTGGAATCGTCTTTTCAAGACGATTCCAAAGAGATGTCACAAGACAGGATTAGATGGAGAAATAAATAATAATCGAGACTTTTACAATCTGACTTACGACAACATTTGCCGTATGAAGTTTTATGAAACGCCCCCCCTGTAAACTAGAAAGAATACTGTAGGATTGTTACAATTGTTGCGGGTCTGGTGTTCTGAATGAGAGACTCCCTCACTGGCAGTATGGTCTGTCAGATGTGACGTATAAGTGTCAGTTTCATTTAATTTTGAAGAAAATGAATCCCTGTAGGGGGCTAGGGGGAGCAAAATTTGTATGCATCACAGCTTACGAAGATAACCCGAAAATGGAAATTATGAATCTATTACGGTTTTTCCACAAAGAAGACTGACAAACAAGCTGGAATAAATGTAGTACAGATTCAAATTTTGCAACCTCTGTTACAGACAGAGGGTAGAACCTTATAATTTTATAATTCTGGCATAAATTTTGAGAAAAATTCTGTCAGGGAGATTAACGATTACAGTCCAAATAAGACAGAAGCAATAAATCTCGTAAGTAATTTTTACTTCTGCAACAAATGTCGTCTGCTGATGTACTAAAATAAGATTTTTTAACCCATTTTATGCGGGATACACTTTTAGGTGTACCTCTAGGCAAACAGTTTTGATCTCAGATCAGGCCCCACTTTGTGGGGCCTGATCTTAGATCAAAACTGTTTACTGCTAAGTCAATATTCTGTCAGAAACTGCTAAAATCCTTTGCAAATATTTGAGCTATACCCGCTGCAGACGACATTTTAAAATGTCTGCCAAATATCACCCAGCATACAATGGGTTAAAAAGTTGATTTTCAAAAGTAGGGTCAGAGTGTCAATCAAGTCCTGATGAGACGCCGAGTTACTTGACGTCTAATCTGAATTCAAACTGATTGCTAAAGTTATCACGGCTCTGCTGTTAGCATGCAAAGAGTGAAATACAGTGTTCCCTCTGTTCAACAGCCCTCCCAACAATGACTCCCTCCGTCCAACGACTCTTGCCGTAGTTCCCTAAACAGGACAATTGTCTAACGCTCTTTACTGCTGCAATATTCATAATTGCACGTCTGTTTAACCTGTCGTCTGCTAGCTTTAGCTCACCTGAGCCAAAGGCTCAGGAGGAGCTATTAAATTATGACCACTCGGCGTCTGGTGTCTCTTCAAGACGATTCTAATGAGTAGTAACACCATAGGATTGGTGCTGAAATGAGTGCACATGTCTGTAAATGATTGATCTGTTTGGTATACTCCTCCCTCTTATCTGGAGCCCTGACAGTATTGACTATAGACTTACAGTGGAGAAAACATTATTATTCTTTCCCAATAAACAAACGCATATTACATGTATTTCAATTGCAAACATTTTGGAGCCAGATCAGACGCTGGATCAGGCTCCAAAATATTTGCAACTCGTATAAAAATAGTGTCAGAATTGTCAAAAAGATTTTATTTTGTACATTTTAGGAGGGTTAAGAGTGTATGAACTATAGTGGTTGATATCCATGAAACATTGAATGTATTCATTTGCATTTTAACATCTTGAAAATATTCAAACTAACGGTTTAAAATATGGTGCGATATTTTTGTTTATCTAGACAAAGTCTATGACAGTTTTACATTGGGTTGATAATGGATAATTTATGACTCCATCTGAAAGCTCAGCTAGAGTAGGGGTGTACAACGGTAGTAAAAGTTTTCAATCAGTGTTAGGAGCCTTGCTGTAATGTTTGTGCAGCCAGATGATAATAGGGCTCCAGATAATTACGAGGGAGTAATCTGAACAAATTCAACATTTTCTCAATCATACAGCACCAAATCCTATGGTGTTAGTCTACTCATTAGAATTCGAGACCCTTTCAAACCAAACCGCAGGGCTCCAGATAAGAGGGAGTAAACTGAACAAATCCAACATTTTCTCACTCATTTCAGCACCAAATCCTATGGTGTTACTACTCATTAGAATCGTCTGGTTGAGACGATTCTAATGAGTTGTGACACCATAGGGTTTAAAGCAGAGATAAAGATTTTAGTTTTTGAAAAACTCCCCTTATCTGGAGCCCTGTGACTATAAGGAAAGATAAGTCGAACTAACTCAAACCCTGTAATAACACGTTAAACCTGATGTCACTAGTATACCAGAGCTCCAGATAAGGGTAGTTTTTCGAAAACTAAAATCTTTATTTCTGAATTAAACCCTATGGTGTCACTACTCATTAGAATCGTCTCTTCGAGACGATTCTAATGAGTAGTAACACCATAGGATTTGGTGCTAAAAATAGTGAGAAAATGTGGGATTTGTTGAAAAAACTACCTCTTATCTGGAGCCCTGAGTATACTTGTCATTAGCAAACAGTGTACCTGTGAAGTGTACACTTGTCCTATGCAAACAGTTTAGACCCTGATCAGGGTCTCCACTTTTGTCATTTTTCAACATATTTCAGAATATATAATTTAACCCATTATCCCATAGCCTGTGTTTAGTGCCTTAAGGCACATTCTGCTTTACTCTCAACCTGCAAATTAAGTGGTTATCTATCTTCAATACTAAACACAGGCTATGGGATAATGGATTAAATTATATATTCTGAACTTAGGCACATTCTGCTTTACTCTCAACCTGCTTTGATTCAGCTACAACCTGCTAAGATATACAAAGTATTCATTTTGAACTTATTCATGACTGTTTAACCCATTACCCCATAAATACGCCTTTTTACGCCTCTAATGTATTCCTTCACTGAAGAAAATAGTTTAAATTTATACAGTGATAACATGTACCAAAAGAAATATTTTTTATATCTTAGTAGATGGTAGCTTAAAGCAGGCTGAAATTAAAGCAGAATACGCCCTAAGGCACATTCTGCTTTACTTTCAACCTGCTTTAAGTGGTCACCTGTTTTCAAAACTAGAAACAGGCTATTGGGTAATGGGTTAAATTGGAACCATTTTCTTCAGTGGAGGAATAAGTTATAGGCATGAAATCTATGGAGTAATGGGTTATAGCAAATACTATGAAAAATGTTTTACTTTAATTTGTTCTGCATAAACCCATAATTACCCTATAGCCTTTTTCTAGTATTGAAGATAGGTGACCACTTAAAGCAGGTTGAAAGTAAAGCAGAATGCGCTTTAAGGCGCATTCTGCTTTACTTTCAGCTGCTTTAAGCTAATATCTACTAGGGTATAAAAATAATTTTATATGGTACATATTCACAACTGTATAAAGTTGAGCTATTTTATTGAGTGGAGAAATAAATAAAAGGCGTAAAAAGGCATATTTATGGGGTAATTGGTTAAATAGGCATCTGTCTACATGCAGGGTTGCTGTGTCATTGTCATTTAAAGAATGCACTGGTAAGATAAAGGGAGTGTATTTTCAAAAAATGCTTAAAAATCCTTATTAAAAAAGTTATTTCGTAACCATACCTTGTTATGTGATAATTTATTAGAATCGTAGAGGTAACGATTGTCACAATTCTAGTGAATAGTCACAATATGATTGATTTGATCAATGCGTTGGAAATAATTTAGTGTTCGACCTTATATGTATTCAAAACAACATTTCTTCTTCTTCTTCTTCTCAATGTCGCGCAGGGCTGAAAGCTGCAGGCATACTCGCACCAAATACTGTATTATAATAATGGGTTTGGCTCTTCATCCTTTTGTGGCGGCATATTGATCATTGTTATGTGATTAATCTTTACAATGCCCTGTATCAAGTTTTCAGTTAGACTCCTCTATTTTCTGATCAGTGCATGACCAGTGAACATGATGGCTCTCAAGGGATTTGAATCTGAAATAGCTGAATATAGCTGACCGTATTACATTGTAAACAGTGCAGACCTTGATCAGAGGGCTCCTTCAGGAGCCCTCTGATCAGGGTCTACACTGTTTGCCAAGAATAGTATACCCAGTACTCAATTCCTGTAAGGGTAAAATTAAGATCTGTCAAAGCATCAGACAACGGTTTTAATTTCTCGTGAAATGTGAAGCAAGTGACGGACACGATGTTTACCAAACATATTTATCTTGAATATTTTTAATTTCTCGCTGTTAGTCCACCCAGAGTGTATGCTATTTGAGGCAATAATCAAACTCAAATGACAATTTCGGTCGTAACAAATCACAATCCAATGAGAGGTATCTGCCTTACTGAGGCCTTTATCAGCTCCGATATGAAAACTTTATTTGGACAGAACTAATTACCGAAGTTAAATGGGGAGTCACAAGTTTGACATTTTGTAGGCATTGAAAGTCTTAAAGCCCTTCACCTGCTCAAAGCATGATGTATTTTGATGAATTTTGGAAAACAGAGTAGACCCAGATCAGACAGCTCCTAAAGGAGCTGTCTGATCTGGGTCTGCACTGTTTTCTAATTAATAGGGATAATATGTATCACAGTCTGACATGATCATGTAATTCTGTAACTTCTTTTTGGGGAAAGTTTCCTTATTTTAAAAACCAATGTAATAGTTAAGATGATAAGATGTTCATAGAGGGCTGAGTTTTATTTATATAAATTTAATTCAGCGGAAGATGGGTAGAGGCGGCGATTTTAAGTATAACTGTAAGCTATATAATGTATGAGCTTTTAGCCAACTCATACCTCTCTTTAATACAGAGGCTGTATCAAACTGGAAACTAGCAATATTTTATCTATCACCGTTGTATATTGCCATGATGTGTGTCACTTGTATAGACCACACTAACACTAATTTCAAGCCTGGATTTTCACAAGTGAGCTATGAAAAAAAATACATACAGTCTTACTTCAATATCTCAAAACTCGCCGAACTCGACTTTTTCTGTATTTCTACAGTTGAATTTCAATGTTCCCGCTTCGCTTCAGTCGCACATATCCTTATTTCAAAGTTAAAACGTGGCTTAAAGCCACGTTTTAACTTTGAAATATGGATATGTTCCACTAAGCGTGTTCGAGATATTGAAGTTTGACTGTCATCATATTGATGGTAATCCTCCCCTCTATATAACTCTTTCTTTACAGCTAAAATGAATCCCATGTTGTACTTGTGTTACAATACCCGCTAGTCAATAGGTATGCAAGGGGTAATTCTTTATACCCAGTCTCTCATGTTGATTTCATTATGAGGAGCAAATTATTTTTGAAGAAATTATTTTTGGATCAATGGATAGTTGAGGCTTGAACATTTCGAATGAGTGATCTCAAATGTATTTCTATCATGGCTGATAATTACTTGGTCTGTGTCCCGTAGAGCTCGCATAAATAGTTACAATATTCCTTTCTCAAGTGTAAATAAAGTGTACCATAAGGGCTTTTTCAACCCTTCTATTGCTGAAGAAGTTGGCTCTTTTAAAAATATTTGCGTTAAATAAGTTGTCTTTTTCAATAAGCATGACTTTTGAAAACTTAATGTTAACAGGGCTCCAGAAAAGGGAGTAAACTGCAGAAATCCAACATTTTTCTCACTTATTTTAGCATCATGGTGTTACTTCTCATTAGAATAGTCTCTACGAGACGATTCTAATGAGTTGTGACACCATAGGGTTTAAAGCAGAAATAAAGATTTTTAGTTTTTGAAATACCCCCCTTATCTGGAGCCCTGGTTAACCTTACTTTTTCCTTCCCTTACTTTAAGCCTCTGTGTTAGCAGAATCTTAGTGTTATATTAATATACAGTTTGAATCATACCGAGGATCGGCATGCGCATGCATCTCATCTGGATCCATACTGCATGTGAATTAAAGGCACCACATATACACATTTAACAAGTGAACTTCGGTTTATAAAAAAAACCAAACTCTTAGAAGGTTTAGTAAAATTGCAATTTCGTTGTCTATGATATCACTGTTCTGAAATCACTATTTTCTTAAATTATTTTCAAACTGGGGTCAGAGTGGAAAGCAGTTTGAAGTTTGAACCCTGATGAGACTCCGAGTTACTAGGCGTCTCATCATATCTGGATTTGATCCATATATTGTTTGCAAAGGTAATCATATTTTCACCATAAGCTTGCACTGAGTGCGCATGCAGTTAATGCTGTCTGCGTTAAAATTGTTGCAGACTATATATAGCTCTAGTAATCTTAAATAAATTCTGTTCCACTTGATATTTCTAGAAATACTATCTGAGTTCTGACTGACAAATGTTTTGGATCCTGATCAGAGATGAAGTTACTTTGTATCTGATATGGATCCAAACTGCTTGTAGGTGCTAGTGACATCACTCGCTGCTACATGTAGCACTGTAAAGGGTTTAGAGGTTATTTTGGTGTAAGATTATTTTCGGTAAAAAGAAGAAAGTCGCAGGCTTACCCACCTGGTTCCAACACATGTTCGCATATTTTCGAAAAAGGTTTTTTAAAAGAAGCTAATTGGTTGTGGGATACCTTATATGAAGATTTCAATTTCAAAGATTTTTGTAATAGAATTTTATAATTAAGTGTTTTTTTCATCTTACCTAAAACCCGCAGTCCTTGCATAAACATTAAACCCTCCTCCTGTTATCTAGTCAGCATATTATTGACACTTTTTGAAAACAGTGTAGACCCAGCTCAGACAGCTCTTAACCCTTTACCCCATAGCCTGTTTATAGTTTTGAAGACAGGTGACCACTTAAAGCAGGTTGAAAGTAAAGCAGAATGTGCCTTAAGGCACATTCTGCTTTTCTTTCAGCCTGCTTTAACTCTTTCCTCCCTGAAACTTTAAATGGAAAATTCCAGTTTCCATTTGAGTCTAGTCCATTTCTGACTTTTAAGGGTTGTTTTTGTCAATGTTTGGCATTGTGACAAACAGTGAAGAACCTGATCAGAGGGCTCCTTTCGGAGCCCTCTGATCAGGGTCTTCACTGTTTGCATAGGACAAGTGTACTATTCACATGTACACTGTTTGAAAAGCACGCCTATATGCGGGACTAGGGTTCAAAGAGTTAAGCTTAAATCTGCTAGGCTATTTAAAATTTTTGTAATGGTAATTGTTCATGAGGGTATAAACTGGAACTATTTTCTTCAGCGGAGGAATAAATTAAACACGCTAAAAGTCGCTTCTATAGGGGAAAGGGTTAAAGGAGCTGTCTGATCAGGGTCTGCACTGTAACGTGTTGTCTTACAGGATCTGTCTGACCAGTCTGCTAGTCTTTCCTGGGAAAAGTTGTCCTAATTTTATTAGCCATTGTAATACATGTTGATGTAGATGTTCATAGTCCATGGGCAGAAATTTATATATATTATGAATATTCAGTGGACTTGATCAAGACAGAGCATGGGTTCACATACCAGTTGCCACTAATAGCAGCAAAATATATGCGAGCATTTGCAATTAAAATTGTAACACTATATAAGTAGGACAATTTAACTTTCACCATAAACTGGCCAAAGAGACAGGATTACGGAATAGATGGTTGGGATTTTCTATTTGTCAGTTATCTATGGGCGATCTTAAAGTAAAATCCCGACTCCTCGTCATATTATCCACGGTAAAGAATGGCTCATACAGGGCTCCAGATAAGGGGAGTATTTCAAAATCTAACATCTTTATTTCTGCTTTAAACCCTATGGTGTCACTACTCATTAGAATCGTCTCAAAGAGACGATTCTAATGAGTAGTAACACCATAGGATTTGGTGCTGCATAAGTGAGTAAATGTTGGATTTGTTCAGATTACTCCCCCTTATCTGGAGCCCTGGACTCCTCGTCATATTATCCACGGTAAAGAATGGCTCATATAGTGTTTTTCCCTATACCCATTTATGCCAGGATATTGCAATGAACTCTCCCTAATAATATCTTGGCTGGAAGGTTTCATTTTAGAAATTCAAGTTTGATGATAAAGCTGACCTGAGTAGTGCATGCTTGTCTACGATACAGCAGATGTTTTCATATAAATATCAGAGCTCCAGGTAAGGGGAGTATATTATTTCAAAAATTAAAATCTTTGTTTCTCTAATAAACCCTATGGTGTGACTACTCATTAGAATCGTATCCCTTATACCCCCATTCCACTGAGCGGCGATGCCTCTACGCTTCAAAATTTTGGGGAAATCGCCGCAAATCGTAGTAGGAACGGCAACAGCGCAGTAGAAACGCAAAGGTCGTAGTAGAAGCGTAACAGAAGTGCCTTGATCGCCACCTCACGGCGAATGTTTTGACCCTGCTCAAAATTTACGTAGTGGCATCGCCGTGGACTCGAAGCGCAGTAGAAGCGTACTAAGAATTCATGAGCGTAGTGGTATCGTAGTCGCAGCGTGCTTGACGTAGCGGAAGCGTAGTCGCATCGTAGTAAAAGCGTCGAGATATTTGTCCGCGATTCCGCTACGTTTCTCGTACGCTCTGGGCGATCTCTGTACGCTCTGTACGATCTAGCGACGATCAAAGCATTTTCACGGCGATTCGACCATTTATGAATCACAAACCACGGCGCTTCTACTACGCTCTCACTACGCTGTCGGGGCTTTGACTGCGTTTCCTCTTCGCTTCCACTACGCTCTTGGCAACTGAGCCACGCTCATGGCGATTTACGTTTCGCGCATGGCGATTTACGTTTCGCGCTTGCCGACCAGTGTATAAATATGCATTACTTCTACCTTTATCTTCATTATTTGTTTGCACTTAAAACTGTAAACATCAATAATTAAAAATGCCAAAACGAAAGACAAAATCAAGGGCTGCGCATGCTACTGTCAAGCAGCCTGAACCTCAGGTGGAGTAATCTCTTGTTTGTCAAGAAGCCTAGTCCGCTTTACACTCTCCAGCACTCGAAGTAGAGTCCCAACTTCATCCCTATGAACAACAAGATGAGCTCAGCGAAGTAGAAAGGGCTGCGGTTAAAGACTTTTCCTCAGTCCATTGAGGGACCACCAGCCCATTGTTCTGGAGGTGTCAATGTAACTGTAAAGCATGTGCAACACAATCTCAGTTTACCTGGTGAGGTCCAGATTATACTCATGCTCTAGTGATTTTCAATGGTTATTTCTAACCAAACTGTCAAATATAAAGGACCGGTCTCACATAAGACGATTCAATGGTTCAATATGCACAAGACCCATGCTTTTTGCAAGGAAATTGACAATTAATAATCTGGCAAAGCGTTATGACCAAAAGGTTGTCAGGAGATGTCTTTAAGAAAGGAAAACAAGTGACTGCCCTGACTACTGAACATAAAGATGAGATGGTTGAGTGGTTGGCGAAAGCAGTAAAATCGAATATTTTATACAGAAAAGTTCAAGAAGCGCAAAAGAAGCGTAGCTCCTGCGCTTAGGTCGAAGTAAGGTCGCAGTAGCAACGTAGTAAGCGTAGTGGAAGCGTAGTCAGAAATCCTTTATCGTAGTGGCAGCGCAGTAGAAGCGTCTTTGAGAGACTTAAAGCGCCGTAGAAGCGCAGTAACAGCGTTGTGGGATCGTGATTAGCGCAGTGAGGTCGTCGTTGAAGCGTACTAAAAGCGTACTGGAAACGCCTAAGTCCAAATTTTATGCACTTGGCGGCGCTTCTACGGCGATTTGGATGATTTTGGAGAATCGCCATGATCGCCATGAGCGCAGTGGAACCCCCGCCCAGTGGAATGGGGGTATTAGGGAATTGACATTATTGCAAAAGTATAGGGGACATATACTTTTACCCTATATGGCCCCTACACTTATATTTATTGGTACATGTATTTTAGATGCAAATGAGATGCAAATTAGTCGTTACCCTATATATATTGAGCATTTCCCTAATATATATATTGGTCATTGCCATATAATTATGTTGTTTCCATACATGTATATATAATAGTCATGGCATTGCCCTATCATATATTGGTCATAATGTCGTCATAGAACTTTTTTTCTTCAGTGGAGAGAAATAAAACATAAAAGCCGTATTTATGGAGTTAATTGGGATATAATAATATCTTTTGCTATGGGAAATCAGGGCTGCAGATAAGGGGAGTATTTCAAAAACTAAAATCTTTATTTCTGCTTTAAACCCTATGGTGTCACTATTCATTAGGATCGTCTCGAAGATACGATTAAAATGATTAGTAACTCCATAGGGTTTGGTGTTCAAAATCAAATGAGTGAGAAAATGTCAGATATGTCCAATTTACTCCCCCTTATCTGCATATTGCAGCCCTGGAAATGTTTGTGATTTAAGTGTTATTAAAAGCATTGTTGTACATTTTGTCAGATTGTTGTTGGTTATAGTATGATGTTTGGATTGATTGAGTTTCCGATTAGGACGTATCTGTACTTATTCTTGGATGATCATTTTATTGACTGTTCGACAATAAATTTCCAAAGCTAATATCAAATCACTGGATTTGCGTAAAGTAAATATTTTTATATGCAGAGCCTCCGTAGAAGCAAACAATGCCATATAATGGAATATTGATTTTTGCGTTAAGGTCTTTAATTGTCATAATTCCGAACGGAAATGGAATTTCCATTTTCAGATTATTGGGTTAGGGATAATTGAAAAGCCTTGCATAAAACATATAGATTTAAGAAACCCATGACGGCAATTGTCATCAGAATTTTCGGTTCAGGGGAGAAAATCCTGCCATTATAAACAGTGGGGCAAACAATTGATTTGTCATCGAGTTTGATTGGCTGTAGGTGACCAGAGTAGGATAAATGGCATATTAAACAGAGCTATTGTAGGGGTAATCAGGAAATTGGATGGAGAGATAGGGCTAAGCTCCATGAACCCCATTTAGAGACTTCGTGTTAGTAGGAAAATTGTGATTGGAAAAAATGCCTCCTACTGTATTAATTACAGGGCTCCAGATAAGGGGAGTGTTTCAAAAGCTAAAATCTTTGTTTGTGCATTAAATCCTATGGTGTCACCATAGGATTTGGTGCTGACATAATTGAAAAAATGTTGGATTTGTTCAGTTCACTGACCCTCTGATTTGGAGCCAAGTAATTACGGAAGACACAATGTATATAATTATTATCCTTGCGGCAAGTTGCCATGAGAAAACCAGACTTATCACATTCCACAACCGTGTAGACCCAGGGCTCCAGATAAGAGGTAGTTTTTTCAACAAATCCAACATTTTCTCACTCTTTTTAGCACCAAATCCTATGGTGTTACTACTCATTAGAATCGTCTCGAAGAGACGATTCTAATGAGTAGTGACACCATAGGGTTTAATTCAGAAATAAAGATTTTAGTTTTTGAAAAACTACCCTTATCTGGTGCTCTGAGACCAAGTCTTGTCAAACTTAGCATCTTAACAATGTCTACACTGTCTGTAACCACGTTTGGAAACTTTTGTAAGTGTGAGTGTCAAACAGTATAGCCCTTAAGACCAGAAGCCACAGCTGGTCTGGGTCAGTGGGTCTACACTATAAAATTTTGTAACACGCAATTAAAAATAAAGATTTTCTCATGACTAATCAAGTCATAATCAAAATTAATTACCATATTTTCAGACATAAAAATTTTCTTCTGAAACTATCAGGAGCAGTACGTTCTATTAAAGTGGGTACCAGAAAATGACATTATTATTACCGGTATATCATTTTTAAGAAAAAAGATAAAGTTAAATTATATCAGATTTTGAGAAATCATTAATGGGAATTTAACGTAATATATTGGAATGTTGATTATTATTATTCAATTTATTGAACATTGTAGGAACAATTAAATTATTGCTCAATTTATTTGTAAAATTAAGAAAGACAAAAAATTGGGTTACATCAAATTACATGTAATTGTAACAGCAGCAGTTACTGTGGAGAATGTGTTATTCTTTCCCAATAAACGCGTTTACGCTAAATCTATTATTGCCCTTGCAAACAGTTTGGAGCCAGATCAGACGCCGGGTCACCCGGCGTCTGATCAGGCTCCAAACTGTTTGCCACCAAGATAAACATGAAATATCAGAATTGTCCAAAAGTTGTTCTTTTCTACGTTTTAGTGCTTCTCGTTTGCGTACGTTTGCGTTTAAACGGGAAAGAATAACAGATTCTCCACTGTATAAAGGAGAAGTACTGATTGTAGTGCATGTATATAATTGCAACTTATTTAACCCGTTCCCCATAAATACGACTTACACCTTTTATTCCTCTACTG
Source organism: Gari tellinella (assembly GCA_922989275.2). Classification (NCBI taxonomy): domain Eukaryota; kingdom Metazoa; phylum Mollusca; class Bivalvia; order Cardiida; family Psammobiidae; genus Gari; species Gari tellinella. The sequence goes on along the minus strand of OV277871.1, from coordinate 47,344,417 downwards.
AAGAAAATTCCAATTTATACAGTCATGAATATGTATCACAAGAAATATTTTCTATTTCCTAGCAGATAATAGCTTAATTAAAGTAGGCTGAAAGTAAAGCAGAATGTGCTTTACTTTCAACCTGCTTTAAAGGGACTCGCAACCGGATGGTGTACTTGTCAAAATAAAATGAAATACTCAAATAAAAGCAAATGTGTGGCATTATTTGGCTTCTGACATTAAAAAAATATGATCAGTCCAAAAAAAGTCTCAAGAATCGTCACCGAATCTTAGATTTTTAGATATTTTCCATAGTTTTTCTATACGACTAGTTGTTGTTGTTGCTTCTCTACACGGGCTCAGACATAAACACGAGCCGAATTACGAAGTTGTATGCACTTTTGATCGCTACACATTGAAATACGTTAAATCGATCCGAGATAAACGGATAGTTCCGTGGTCCATTGGTCTAAGCGGTTTCCCCTATTTTGCCTTCTGTCCGCCAATGCCGGGCCCCGGGTTCGAATCCCACCAGAGACCAATATTTTTTTTTATTGAAATACATTTTTTTAAACAGAATTTCTTATCCTAAACTAATTCTTTACCATTTATATAAGCGTTTGACACATATTTACAAATTACTATTTTTAATGCACCATCTGGTTGCGAGTCGCTTTAAGTATAGTCAACTACATGTATGTACAATATTAAACTACAGGCTATCTCTTCAGGAGGATCATTTTAATGAGAAGTCATACATCATGATATTTGTACAGATTTAAGTGGAATTTACTCCCTTTATCTAGTGACTTATATAGCTATCTTGTTCCTGTAATAAAGTGGACTGGTTCAGATCAAACTTGGTGGAAATGTCAGCCAGATTTCAAGGGGTTATCTCATGAATTTCATGTTTCATTTGTTGGGTGATACTACCCAGGGAAACCCAAGCCCATCTCCATTTTAATTACCCATTGTTAGGTGTTGTAACATTAGTACACACTGTCAGATAAGTGGTGCCCAGAATATTAGGTGTCAGACCATTGCATGATAAATAGTTCTCTAATTTATAACCTTAAAAATGCTTTTATTGGGATGTTTTATCAGAGTTGGATTCCTTACTTTAACCCATTACCCCAAAGCCTGTTTCTAGTTTTGAAGACAACAAGGTGACCACTTAAAGACGGTTGAAAGTAAAGCAGAATATGTGCCTTAACCCATTACCCCATAGCATGTTTCTAGTTTTGAAAACAGTTGACCACTTTCTGCCTGCTTTAAGCTACCAGCTGCTAGAATATAGAAATTAATTCTCATGTTAAATATTCACAACTGTATAAATTAGAACTATTTTCTTCAGTGGATGAATAAATTAGAGGCATAAAAAGGCGTATTTATGGGGTAATGGGTTAAGTGATTTTGCTCATGAGCATAAATGTTGGTTCATGAACTTGTTAAAATATTCATGAATATCAATTTTGATTATGTTCAGCTTACACAGGCAACTAATTCATGAACATTAATGAACAATTATTCATGAACAAAATTGTACAGATGGTGAACAATTAAAAGTAAGTCATGAAACTCATGATTGTTGATGAATGGTTAATGAACATTCATGAACCAATGAACATGACTGTGCTCACAGGGGGTAGGAGCCCCAAGAGCTATTAGCTTGATAGTAGTTAATCCATTACCTCATAAATACACCTTTTTAACGCCTTTAAATTTTTTCCTCCACTTAAGAAAATAGTTCCAATTTATACAGTCATGGATAGTTTACCATAAGAACAGTTTCTATATCCTAATTTAACAGATGCTTATACTTAAAGCAGGCTGAAGTGAAAGCAGAATGCGCCTTAAGGCGCATTCTGCTTTACTTTCAACTTGCTGTAGTCACTTCTCTTAAAAACTAGAAAAAGGGTAATGGGTTAAAGAGTGGAACTCAATTTGTTCTCTCTCTCACAGCTGCAACCTGATTCTTCAGTTATCATACGTCTCATCTTAGAAGCATCTTGTTATGCATTTGTTATAGATTACGTCCATTCAGTATTAAACTGCATATCTTGAGGCAATTTTGATACTGCATGCAAGGCAGTATATTAACTAGAGGAAGATGTTTTTGTTCCAGATTCATATAAGCTAGTTTGTCTTCATTAAATTGGCTCATATTTTGCTTTAGTATCTGCAAAATGCTGTCTCAAAAATCAGAACAACTTTTAACCATTTCATTCCCCCATAGATTTTGTTTTCTGTGCAAAAGACAGCTATATATAGTACTAGTTGCTGCTGAAAGCAAAGCAGAAATCTCCCAGTGGGCTCCTTGAAGAGCTTTCAGCTTTATTAATTTCAGCTTGCTTATAAGCCTCTTACCGGTACATTGATTCTAGGGTATAGGATAATTTTGCTATTGTTTGTTTGTCATGAAAAGACATATTTCATTGAGGAATAGGTAAAAGTGTAAAAATGCATTTCTATGGGTGGCATGGGTTAACCCCTTGAACCCTAGTCCCGCAAATAGGCGTCATTTTCAAACAGTGAACATATGAATAGTACACTTGTCCTATGCAAACAGTGAAGACCCAGATCAGAGGGCTCCGAAAGGAGCCCTCTGATCAGGGTCTTCACTGTTTGTCATAATGCCAAACATTGACAAAAACAACCCTTAAAGGTCAGAAATGGACTAGACTGAAATGGAAACTGGAATTGTCCATTTAAAGTTTCAGGGAGGAAAGAGTTAAAGGATGTAGTCTTCAACACTTTTGGATCCTGGTTAGATGGCAAGGTAACAATAAGCTAATGAGAATCCATTTATAAATGTGAGTGAAATCACACGCTGGGCTGGATAAGGGTTCAAATGGGAAATTGTAATCATTCTCATTTGCAAAGTGTCATCAGTGAATTAAACAATCAAAAAGGGTTTTAGGAATCTTGGTGCATGTGATAACCTATCTGCTGTAAGATAAATCTGCAACAGACAAGGCTTTTTCTCTCATTATATGTAATTGAAAATGTAAGGCAATATTTGGAATCCCATTTGTAATGCAAGAAAGCCAAGCTCATGGTTGAATGGTTTACTTACATTAACCTATTTGTGCCCAGTGTCCCATAAAAGGGACAAATGCAAACAGTGAAGACTCTGATCAGACGCCACATTTTGCGGCGTCTGATCAGAGTCTACATTGTTTGCTGATAAATATACATATAGGAATTTCAATGTAAAAAAATGAAAATGAAAATTTGGACCAGGCATCCCTTTGATAAAAAATTGGACTTATCCGATATATAAACATGGAAGAATCCACTGGGTATAAATGGGTTAAACATGTTAGATTTTCACTCTTAAAGTGTATCATGTACTGTCTGGTGTTTATAATCTGTGGTAGATAAGTCCCTTTTGCCAACAATGAAGACCCATATCTGAATTAGGACCCTGAAGGAGTCCTCTGATCAGGGTCTTCTTTGTATGCCCTATTTTATTTGTTTATGTCTGTTTCCGCCAATTTTGGCCTAATTAGACGTACTCCCAGAGAGATCTTAAGGTATGCGGTCATCATGCAGAGAAAGTCGGGTGCTCCTTTTCGATAGAATTCTCTGTATTTTTAGCTCACCTGAGCACAAAGTGCTCAAGGTGAGCTTTTGTGGTCGGTCTTTGTCCGGTGTCCGTCGTCGTGGGTCGTTCGTCGTGTGTCAACAATTTCTTCAAACATCTTCTTCTTCAAAACTACTGGTCTGATTGCAACCAAACTTCACAGGAATGTTCCTTGGGTCAAGCTCTTTCAAAGTTGTTCAAAGAATTTGAAACAATGCAGAACTCTGGTTGCCATGGCAACCAAAGTGAAAAAATAAGGAAATCTTAAAAAATCTTCTTGTCTGAAACCACAAGGGCCAGAGCTTAGCTGTTTGGCACATAGCATCATCTATAGGTCCTCCATCAAATTTGTTCAAATTTTGCCCCTGGGGTCAAAATTGGCCCCGCCCCGGGGGTCACCATTTTACATAGAGTTATATAGTGAAATGTTCAAACATCTTTTTCTCTGAAACCAATATGACCAGAGCTTTGATATTTGGCATGGTATATCTTCTAGAGGTATTTGACATATATTGTTGAATTGGTTCCGGTCCGTTGCATATCTGGGTCACCGGAGCTAAAAATAGATTTTTTACCATGAGAACTTAAAAAATCTTCTTGTCTGAAACCATAGTACACTAAGCTTAGATATTTTGCACATAGCATCGTCTACAGATCCTCTATCAAATTTGTTCAAATTTTGTCCCTGGGGTCAAAATTGGCCCCGCCCCGGAGGTCACCGTTTTACATAGAGTTACATAGGGAAATGGTCAAACATCTTTTACTCAGAAACCAATATGGCCAGAGCTTTGATATTTGGCATGATGTAACTTTTAGAGGTCCTTCACATATATGGATGAATTGGTTCTGGTCTGTTGCATATCTGGGTCACCGAAGCTTAAAATAGATTTTTTCCAATGAAAACTTCAAAAATCTTCTTATCTGAAACCATAGAACACTGAGTTTAGATATTTTGCACATATCATCGTCTACAGGTCCTCTATCTTAGTTGTTCAAATTTTGCCCCTGGGGTCAAAATTCGCCCCGCCCTGGGGGTCACCTTTTACAAATCTTCTTTTCTGAAATCACGCGACCCATCCTAGTGTCACCATGGTCAGGTGAGCGATCAAGGGCCATTCTGGCCCGCTTGTTTGCATGCCCTATGTATAGCACTGATACTGGGGACCTTGGTTTAATTAACTCTTTGAACCCTAGTCACGCATAAAAGCGTCCTTTGCAAACAGTGTACCTGTGATGAGTACACTTGTCCTATGCAAACAGTGTAGACCCTGATCAGAGGGCTCCTTAGAGAGCCCTCTGATCAGGGTTTACACTGCTTGTCATTTTGAAATATATTGTAAAAATCAACCCTAAAAAGTCAAAAATGGACTGGACTAAATTGAAAATTAGAATTGTCCATTTGAGGTTTCAGGTAGGAAAGGGTTAAAGTCTCATCTGAAGAACATGGGCCAGCTGGGGATCAAACTATGTTATGATCTTTTTTGGACAGTTAAATACTCCCACAAGTTAATGTAAACAAGTCATTTATTATAAAACAGATGAGCCCATTTGTAAATTCAGTATGGTAAAAGCCTGGGTTTAGAATATCAGCTTTATGATTTCCCCAGTAGGGCGTTCAAGTACCGTACCAGCGAACAGTAACGTTAACCGATGCAAACAACCCATATAGTACGACATCTAACGTTCACCGATACTCTTCAATAATAACTCATTGCGCCCAAAGTTTATTAACTTTTCAAGGGTACGAACGATTTATGTGCGAATCTTAATAACACAAGCAAAAGTGCACTAATCAACTGAAATGCATCAATTTTACTGCATATAAAAATAAGATTTAGCTGCTCAGATGTAAGCTGCTTTATTTGATACATTAAGTATCGGAAAATGTTGGTTTATTGGTGAGAAATTAAGTCGGGACTGTTCGCCGGTTGTATTAAATTCATTTGGTAGCCATTTTGTTTTCCTTGTTGGGGATGGCGAACTACCTCTGAGGCCGTTCGTGTCGTTCGCAATCGGTAACACCCTAACGGTTGTTAAAGGTGAATTGTTACCGTTTTCCGATGCAATCGATTGCATCGATACGGTACTTGAACGCGCTACTGGTTTAAGCTTATCAGCTTTTGAACAGGACACTGGCACATGTAGTTCAATTTTATTACGTCATCAATACTTCCGTGCTCAAATGAGATGCGCGCCGATAATTGTCGTAGTACTTCAGTGCGCTTTGGTCAGTCGATAAGGCAGGTTGTGTACTGCGCTTATCTAACGCACGTGGCTGTGTTTTATACCTGACCTATTGTCGTTATAGGAAACGTTGTTTCCTCGCTACGCTGTAGCTCTTATTATAGATAATATATCTTATTTTCATATATACGCTTTTCTGATAGAAAAGGCAATTTTTATATCGTTAATTATTTCACTTTTTAAGTGTCGTAATTGTTGTTTTATTACGGTACCACGTGGTGGTATCAGTATCACTTTGTGATAGTTCATAACGCATGTGCTCGTACATCATGGCGGAAAGAACCGGTGAAAAAACAGCAAAATCTCTTGCTGCGTCGCAGCAAGCTATGACTTCTAAAGGAAAATCAAAGCCAAGTGCTTCTACTGCACAAGTTGTTGAGAAACAAATACATAAGAACGCTTCTTCATCTGAGTTTGACGCTCGAAAGGTTAGCAATACTGCTCCTATGGTTTCTCCACCCACTTTCCAGAAAGAAATGCTTTCCATTCTAACGGAAATCCGAACGAACCAAAAGTCGCAAGAAACCAGACTTTCAGCAATGGAAAGCAAAGTTGTTTCATTTGATGAAGAATATGCTTATGATGAATGCAATTATGATGACTCGTACGTGGACCATGAAATTGAAATGGAGAGTGGCTTGCCACGTGACTCGAACAACAACGTGGAGTCTGCATTTAAGGAGCTAGGTACTAAATATAATGTACAAGAGAAATTGGACCATGAAGTTGATGACTTTTTGGCAGGTATCACCAACTCCGTTTTCAAAGAGGGTCTTCCCGATGAAAAGTTCAAAAGTCTTATAGCACAGACTGGCAGGCCATCCAACTGTGACGGGCTAACCAAAACAAGAGTCAATAACGTCATTTGGAACCTTCTCTCCCCAGAAATGCATTCATCTGATGGGAAAATGGTGGCCATTCAAGATGCCGTCTTGAAAGCTGCAACTGTCGTGGTTAAATTGCTAAACATCACAAGTGACAGACTTTGCAAGGCAGAGTTGGAGTTTGGAACTGACGCTCTTGGTCTTCTTGGACATGCCAACAAGCTCATTAACAACAGACGTAAGTCTATGCATAAAAAGGAGCTGAATGTCGAATACCATCATCTTTGTTCCCAGTCCAGAGGTTACACTGACTCGTTGTATGGTGACGATGTTGGGAAAGATGTGAAAGAAATTCAAGACATCAACAGGATTGGCTCTAAGATAAGGAGTGGCTATTCCAACCCACACTACACAAGAGGTCGTGGTGGCAGGCCCTTTTATCGGGTCTTCAGGGGACGTGTTGCCAAACCCCGTGGCAGAGGTAGAGGTGGTTTTCACTCCTTTCAACGTCCAAAAAACCCTCCGGGGGTGTTCAACTCCACAAAATAAATGAAAATGTAAGTACCTTTCAAGCATGTAGACTTAAACAATTTGCTGGAAATTGGAGAAAGATTACCTCAGACCCAGTTATTTTAGACATAGTTCAAAATTGTCATATTGAACTAGTTGATAATTATGATCATTTGAAAAATAGATCCTCAAATCAGAGAGGTTTCTCTCAAATAGAAAATGAAGTAATTGATAGAGAAATTTCTAAACTTATCGGAATGAATGTTATTCAAGAAGTAAATCATACACAGGGTGAGGTAATCTCTCCAATATTTACTGTTCCCAAAAGAAATGGCGAATACAGGATGATTTTGAATTTAAAAAATTTAAACAAATTTGTCACATACTACCATTTTAAAATGGATACATTTGAATCTACTATCAAACTTATTAAAAAAGGTGATTTTATGGCATCTGTAGATCTGAGACATGCCTATTATTCTGTCCCTATTGCAGAAGAACAACAGAAATTGTTACGTTTTACCTGGAAAAGTAAAGTTTACCAGTATACATGCTTGCCAAATGGTATTGGTTGTGCACCCCGTTTGTTTACCAAGCTTCTCAAGCCAGTCTATTCGACATTGAGGCAAAATGGCCAGTCAATTCAGCCTATATTGATGACTCTTTTCTCTCTGGCGATTCATATGAAGATTGTCTAAATAACATTTCAGATACTGTGCAATTGCTGCAATATGTAGGTTTTGTCATAAATGAAGAAAAGTCAATTCTCATTCCTACAACAAAACTGAAGTTCTTAGGAAACTTGATAGATTCAGAAAAAATGATTGTCACCCTTCCGGAAGATAAAATCCTTTCCATTGTGAATGAATGTAAGTCTCTTAGAGACAAAACTACAGTTTCTGTAAGACAGGCAGCAAAGGTTTTGGGCTTGATGGTCTCAAGTTTTTCAGCAGTGGAATTTGCTCCATTGTACTATAGAACGCTAGAGAGAGAGAAAATCAGTGCATTGTCAAAGAATGCAGGCAATTATGATGCAAAAATGGTTTTGTCAAAAGAAGCAAAGGCTGAATTGACTTGGTGGGTTGATTTTCTTCATTGTCAAAAACGTGACATTGAGCATGGAAATCCAGATGTCATAATTGTAACTGATGCCTCCATGAATGGTTGGGGTGCAGTTTGCAATTGTGAGAAAATAGGAGGTAGATGGACTCTATCAGAAATGAATCACCATATTAACTATCTTGAATTGCTAGCTGCGTTTCATGGTATCAAATCCTTCCTGAAAGAGAAGTCTGACATCCATGTCCAAATCAAGTCTGACAATGTTTGCTGTGTTTCTTACATTAATAACATGGGTGGTATTAAGTCTGTACTATGTGACAAGCTAGCAAATCAGATATGGCAGTGGTGTTTACAGAAAAATATCTGGATTTCTGCTGCTTTTGTCCCAGGTGAAGAAAATATTGCAGATATGTCATCTAGGCGGTTCAACGAGAATGTTGAGTGGATGCTTAACCCAAAGGTTTTCCAGAAAATTGTTTCTGAATGGGGGTTACCAGATATTGATTTATTTGCCACTAGGTTGAATAGGCAAACAGAGAAATTTGTTTCTTGGCATCCTGATCCAGAGGCATCATTTATTGATGCTTTTTCTGCTGATTGGTCTGATGGTTTTTTATATGTTTTTCCTCCTTTCAGTCTGGTGACGACGTGTTTACGGAAGATCAATCAGGATCAAGCAGATTGCATTTTTGTATGTCCACAGTGGACAACTCAGATTTGGTGGCCAATATTGATGGATTTGTTGATGGACAATCCGAGAATTCTTCAGAAACGAACAGATTTGTTGATAATGCCGTCCACGGACAAGATTCACCCGTTGATCAAGAAACTGACTCTGGTTGCTTGCAGATTATCAGGGAATCCTTGCAAAAGAGAAGCCTTTCAGAAGAGTCTGTCGACATTATCATCGGATCATGGAGATGTAGTACACAGAAACAGTACTCTTCGTACATCAAACGGTGGTTTTCTTTCTGTAAGGAAAATGAAGTTAATTCCGTTCAAGCATCTTTAAGTGATGTTCTAAATTTCTTGACGTTTTTATACAATGATAACTTAGGTTACAGTGCTTTGAATACTGCACGAAGTGCTTTATCTGCAATCGGCTTAATGTTGGATGGTTTTTCAGTAGGCAGTCACCCACTGGTGATACGTTTTATGAAAGGTGTATATAATAAGAGGCCTTCTTTACCTCGTTATTCGCATACATGGGATGTATCGAAAGTTTTAGTTTATTTACGTAATTTGTCACCAGTGAAGAATTTAACGTTAAGACACTTATCTTATAAACTAGTGATGTTAATTTCATTGACTTTGGCTTGTAGGACTCAAGCAATACATTTATTAGACATCAGGCACATGGTGTCGTCTAAGGAAGGAATCACACTTATGTATAGTGGACTGTTGAAACATTCCAAGCCAGGGAAAGATAACCCTGTGGCTTTTTTGCGTGGTTATCCTCCAGACAGGAGGTTATGTGTTGTTCGCGTTTTAAAAGAATATTTAGCTCGAACTTCAACCTTTAGAAAGGATGCTACAAACTTGGTGATTAGTTATGTAAAACCTCATAAGCTTGTGTGTAAGTCAACAATTTCTAGATGGCTAAAAACAGTGATGAGGAATTCTGGCATTGATTGTGAAGTTTTTAAAGTTCATAGCATTAGAGGAGCAGCTACATCTAAAGCAAAGCATGAATGTCTCCCGGTGGAACAGATTTTATCCACAGCTGGATGGTCAAATTCGAAAACATTTGCTACATTCTACAATAAACCCTTACAGGCAGAACCTAGTTTCGCAGAAACTGTACTTAACTGAGGCCTACAGGTATGTTTTTTATATAAGTATAATTATGTCTAGTATAGGTTGTCCAGAACAATCCAGCTTTGAAGTCTCATTTGAGCACGGAAGTATTGATGACGTAATAAAATTCAAAAAATAAACGAGACTTACCTTGGTAAAAGTCGATGTTTGTTTGTAATTTTATGTAGTCATCAGAATACTGGAGGGATCAAATGCCCTCCCTACTTTCCCTCCCATATGTTTTATGGAAGAATTTATCTCTGAGTGCATTATTTTCCAGTGCACTTTATTACTATGAATGTAATATAAAATTTAGGGTCTGGGCTTTTGGCCTTAAGACTCAGAATTTGATCCAGGTGGGATTGTTTCTGTCCACCTGCTTTAAACACTGAAGTACTACGACAATTATCGGCGCGCATCTCATTTGATCCCTCCAGTATTCTGATGACTACATAAAATTACAAACAAACATCGACTTTTACCAAGGTAAGTCTCGTTTATTTTTTGAATTAATGGATATAGAATCAAATTGTCACAAAACTTCACACTGTTTTCACAATTACTTAAATCATAGATACATGTAGACAGAAGAAATACCGAAATCTTGAAAATTTAACACATGTTTTAAATCTTTGCACGCTAGCGGCGGATATACCTGCCATAGTGATTATCTCTGCAAACAGATTGGATCCAGATGAGACGCCGCGTAATGCGGCGTCTCATCAGGATTCAAACTGTTTGCCATTCTGACACTAAAAATTCTAATTTTAGAACGATAGAAAACGACAAATTGTTGCAGACGAAAAAGTTACCCAGCATGCAATGAGTTAAATGTATTGGAAGGAAAAGCTGAGTAGAACATGTTTTCAGTGACTATAAAGTTCAATAAAGAACAATGGAGATACATGTATGACAGTGACAGCTTTAAATACAGAATAAAAGTAATGAAGTAAGAAGCTTTCTGCATTACTTTTTGTTCTGGCATTAAGCTGTCACATGTGACATATGTCTGGACGGTTGCTGAAAACAAGTTTGACTGTACAGTGTTGACAAGGGCAAGCTATATTGACACTAAAGATCAACACAAACAAAGACCAGTCTGATTTCAAATACACAGTTTATTCACAGAAAAATGTTAAGATTTATGACTTTGGCAGACATTACATTCAATTTTCCCTGTCCTATAGCTTCCTAGCCAAACAGTACACCTACAGTGGAGAATACGTTATTCTTTCCCGTTTAAACGCAAACGAAACGCAAATGCAAATCACTTAAACCTAAAAAACGACAACTTGTAGACAATTCTAATTATCTATTTTAATCTGAGTGGCAAACAGTTTGGAGCCAGATCAGACGCCTTCAAAAGCGCTCTGATCTGGATCAACACTGCTTTCAATGGTGTGTGTATATAAATATTACCTTCATCGTTCTCAGGGCTCCAGATAAGAGGGGTTAAGTGAACAAATCCAGCATTGTCTCACTCATTTCAGCACCAAATCCTATGGTGTTATCGTCTCGAAGAGACGATTCTAATAAGTAGTGACACCATAGGGTTTAATGCAGAAATAAAGATTTTATATTTTGAAAAAAATTGAAATCTGGAGCCCTGGTTCTTAGGGTGAAATTCAGCATGCTAGCGGGTGAAAGGTTATATACAATTTCTTCCAGGTATTGTCATAGAACCAGCACTTTGTTTGGATTTCTGTGTTTGATCATGATTGTGTAAATAGTTGTTATACAATACAGTGTCATGAAGATTGTGTGGTGGGGAAATGTGTGCCAGTATCAGTTTGTCCTGTTCCACTTTCATTACAAACATTGTGTTTTATAACCTTCATATTGTCCGATTTTTGTGACCTGTCAGAGTTATTTTTAGAACAGAATAGTTAATAATAGTAAATAGGTAAGCAATTAAGGTAACATCGAATATGTAATCGTACACTTCCCTACTTGAGATAAGTATGATCCTCGTGCAGCACGAGACCGCTGCACTTACTTTACTGATATTTTATTTGTTTCCAATAAACGCATTTATATACTAAAACTATTATTTCCTTTGCAAACAGGTTGAAACCAGATCAGACGCCAGGTAACCTGGCGTCTGATCAGGCTCCAACCTGTTTGCAACTCAGATTAAAAATATAGTTAACATTTCTAAAAGTTAATTTCTATAGTTTAGTGCATTGCGTTTGTGTTTAAACGGGAAAGAATAATGTATCCTCTACTGTACATAACGCACAAAAATTACATCTATCCGTATCTCTAACTGGATGATGTAGAGAAACTCATCCCTTTTAAAGTTTAAGAATGTTCCAATCTAAAAATAACGTGGACAGGTCAGAAGAAAACACTAATACCCCATAGCCTGTTTCTAGTTTTGAACACAGTTGACCACTTAGCGCTGGTTGAAAGTAGAGCAGAATGCAACTTAAAGCCCATTCTGCTTTACTTTCACTCTGCTTTAAGTATATAGAAAATGTTTCTTATTGTACATGTTCTTTATTGTATATATTAGAACTATTTTCTTCTGAGTGGAGGAATAAATTAAATGCACTAAAACGTGCTTCAATCTATGGGGAAAGGGTTAACTCTTTCCTCCCTGAAACTTTAAATGGACAAACCCAGTTTCCATTTTAGTCTAGTCCATTTCTGACTTTTAAGGGTTGTTTTTGTCAATATTTTGTATTATTACAAACAGTGAATACCCAGATCAGAGGGCTCCATAAGGAGCCCTCTGATCTGGGTATTCACTGTTTGCATGGGACAATGCACTTTTCACATGTATACTGTTTGAAAAAGACGCCTAAATGCGGGACTAGGGTTCAAAGGGTTAATCTGCAGACTTCACTACAAAACATGATTACACTTGCAGCTGCAATCAATCTGGATCCAGATCAGATGCTGAATAACAAATGGATGCTCAAAGCAGGCTGAAAGTAATATAGAAAGCTCCTAAAGGAGCTTCACCTGCATTAATGCTTCTATATGCATTGGTCCACCTGTTGGAGTACTGGAAAGGTTTTAAAATGTCTCATTAATTATAGAAAGATGTGGAAACATGAAAATTCAAGGTTTCCATATGCTTTTTCTGTTGGGGAATTGAATGGTTAAGGAAATTTCTGTTTTATTTTCAGCTTGCTTTAAGCATTCACTGTTCTCAATCAACCCATACTCAATAGCCTGTCTCTTAAATATTGAAGATGGATCGATCACCTTAAGGCACATTCTGCTTTACTTTCAATCTGCTTTAAGCTAACATCTGCGGATCGATCACCTTAAGGCACATTCTGCTTTACTTTCAACCTGCTTTAAGCTAACATCTGCTAGAATATACAAAATATTTTCATATGATACATATTCATGACTGAATAGTTTGGAAGTACTTTCTTCAATGGAGGAAATTAAATCAAAGGTGTTAAAAGGTGTATTTATGGAGTAATGGAAAAGATAATTAAAGATCAAATCTTTTATTTAATCATTTTTGTTGCTAAAAGAGTGCTGTTCATAATAAAACGGTTAGTTTTGTCTTTTTTAACCTGAGCATGATTGAGAGAGATATCAAAACGTTTGAAGCTCAATTTCTCCATAAATTTGATATTTTTCAAAAGAACAGCATGAAGATATGGAAGTTCTTTGTATTTGTGAATGTATCCAGTTCCTCATGGGAGACAACCTACAGAGACTTAGTATTAAATTTAACAACCCCTGGTCATCTTGCACAATAACACCACGGCCAAGATTTGTCAAGAGAGGATATCCCTGTTGAAGTTAATTGGATCATTGTCCTTCAGATGCTTTCTTGTGACAGTATAAAGCCATATGATGCTGGAATAATCTATCAGAGTGATACAGACTGCATAAATTTGATCATGGTTGTTTAGGTGCTTTACTGTAACTGTATATGGGCCTATTGTAATGGTTATGAGTTATGAAGCTCAGTAAGAAAAGTAGATATAGCGACAGTATCAGGGCTGCCATTTCTCCGGATTTTTCGGAAATCTTTGGATTTTTATCCTAGCAGATGGTAGCTTAAAGCAGGCTGAAAGTAAAGCAGAATGCGCCCTATTAAGGCGCATTCTGCTTTACTTTCAACCTGCTTTAAGTAATCACACTTGAAAAATAGAACATTTGGAAATCTTAGGATTTTTCAAGATCAACTGATGGCAGCCCTGCAGTATCAGCTTGACAAGGTGTATATATTTTAATCAAGACAATGTGTTACTATATATCCTATCAGCAATAGCCCAAAAAGTTGGAAATATCAATGTCTTGCAAATTTTCGAGATTGTAATCTAATATAGTCGGGGGCATATCATTTTTTGTCTGTCTGTCAGTTTCATTATTTATTTTGTTTGGCTGTAAAGTGTCTGTCTGTTAGTCAATTTGTGCACAACTTTAACCTTCATTAAAATCAAAGACTGCATATTTGGTATGTGTACTAAGCTCAAGAAGCCCTTGAGCTCAGTACAACTTTGGCCATGCCAGACAAAGGTCAAGGTCATTAAGAGATTAGGCATCAAATATGCACTTCAAATGGGACCCATTTTTAAGGGTTAAATGATTTTTGTAAAAGGATTTTTTACTTCAAACTAGCAGATGCATTTAAAGTTCTATTGCATGCTGGCGAATATTTCATTTGGAAATGGTCAACTTTAAAACTACATATAATCATATATACACTAAGTTTAGCGGTTGGAATAAAACTGTAACATAATAGAGATGGAATGATTGAAAACTTCAATTACTCTTTTAATTTTAATAGCTAGCACATTACAGGGCTCCAGATAAGTAGTTTTTCAAAAACTAAAATCTTTATTTCTTCACTAAAACCTAAAGTGTCACTACTCATTAGAATCGTCTCTTCGAGACGATTCAAAAGAGTAGTAACACCATAGGATTTGGTGCTGAAATAAGTGGGAAATGTTTTGATTTGTTAAGTTTACTCCTGTGTATCTGGAGCCTGGCTGTTACAAATACTTATATAAATTTCATGTCATTCAGATTCCAGAGCACATTGGGATGTGAATTTCCTCTCGCTTTATTTCCCTTTATTTCAAAATCTAAAATCTTTATTTCTTCACTAAACCCTATGGTGTGTAGAATCGTCTCTTCGAGACTATTCAAATGAGTAGTAATACCATAGGATTTGGTGCTGAAATAAGTGAGAAAAGTTTGATTTGTTCAGTTTACTCCTGCGTATCTGGAGCCTGGCTGTAATACTTCTATAAATTTCATGTCACTCAGATTCCAGAGCACATTTGGATGTGAATTTCCTCTCGCTTTATTTCCCTCACCGGGGACCGACTTTCTTTTCATTGAATGTCAATAATCAAAGGATTTAGAGTGCCTTCTGGGAGAAAACAAAAATTGCATGGCTATAAAGTCAGATAAAGCATGCTTCATTTGCAGTATTTCAAATAATATGATGTGATAGAAGTGCTTTTGTTTGAGACATCAGAATGGATAAAAAAAGACAACAGCATTTTCCAAGAGTCATTTAACCTTTATGATGCAGAGCGTTGTTGTCAGCCATATAAGGCCTAGCAACCGGAATCATCAGCAGTGACGCTCGTAATAACTTCTAGGAGAAATTAAAATCAACATTTTAAGACAGTTTATATTAATTGTTGGCAAATTAATGTTAAGTATGATAAAGGGCATATGTTTTTGTAGAGGAATTTTTCTGTTTCAAGCATGATTTTAAAGGTTAACAAGATTTTAGATATGCATAATAATACGTCATTTGCCAGCGGTTCTATTTCCTTGGAAGTATTGTTTGGAATACGCAATAGACACATTTGGGGGTAATATGTTAGCAAAGTAAATTCCCTTGATGTTATTTTGTTCGGAAAAACTTTTTTTTTCTTGGGGATGTAAGATAATGACTAAGTCCATCTATATTAAACCCTAAATTGACTACCGGTACTGAATGAAATGTTGTCAGCTTTGAAAATGGCATTTTCTGAAATTAAAAAATGAATGTCTCTTTAAATACAATCCTAAACGACAAACAGTTTGGATCCTGATCAGATGCCGAGTAACTCGGCGTCTGATCTGGATCCAAACTGTTTGGGAATGATAAAGATAAATTAATGGCAAGTTTCGCTGATAGTGTGTTCATTTTGGTAAAGTGATGGAATGAGGAATGGCTGGTGGTCTATGTAATTACGCTGATAGACAATGCTCGGAATATGAATGTCTGAGGCAATCAGGCACAGGGTAACCCATGTTTCCTCAGCACTCATTTCTTTAACCCTTTCCCCAATAGAAGCGCCTTTTATGGGATATGATTTATTCATCCGCTGAAGAAAATTGTTCCAATTTAATCAGTAATGAATATTGTATTATAGAGAATAATTTCTATATTATAGCACATGATAGCTTAAAGCAGGCTGAAAGTAAAGCAGAATGCACCCTAAGGCGCATTCTGCTTTACTTTCAACCTGCTTTAAGTAGTCACCTATCTTAATTAACCCATTACCCCATAAATATGCCTTTTTATACTTTTAATTTATTCCTCTACTGAAGAAAATAGTTTCAAATTATACTGTTATAAATAAGAATCATAAGAAATATTTTCTATGTTCTAGCAGATAATTAATAGCTTAAAGCAGGCTGAAAGTACAGCAGAATGTGCCTTAAGAAGCATTCTGCTTTACTTTCAACCTGCTTTAAGTGATCATCTTTCTTTAAAACTAGAAACAGGTTATGGGGTAATGGGTTAAGTACTAGAAATAGGCTATCAGGTAAAGGGTTATAACCCATTACCCTATTGCCTGTTTCCAGTTTGAAGACATGTGTCATGACCACATAAAGCATGTGAAAACAGAAAAGTAAAGCAGAATGTGCCTTAAGGCGCATTCTGCTTTACTTTTAACCTGCTTTAAGCTAACATCTGCTAGAATATGGAAAGTATTTCATATTCATGATACATGTTTATGACTACATGTATATAAATTGGAACTATTTTCTTCTATAGAGGAATAAATTAAAGGTGTATTTATGGGATAATGGATTAAAATAAGATTTAACCCATTACCCATTAAACACGCATTTTTACACCAAATTTATTCCTCCTCTGTAGAAAATAGTTCCATTTTATACAGTCATAAATATTTACCTGGAGAAATGTAATCTATATTCTTGTAGATATAAAAGCTTATAAAGCAGGATGAAAGTAAAGCAGAATGTGCCTTAATTTCAACCTGCTTTAAGTAGTCACATATATCTTCAAAACTAGAAATGTGCTAATTGGGGTAATGGGTTAAGACAAAGGGTTATTGTAACACATCAAACTAAGCCTTCAGTATTGAAACAGAGGCAATTTATTCAGTGTTCTAAGTGCTAAAAAAACCCAGAGCTCCAGATTGAAGGGGGATATTTCAAAAACCAAAATATTCATTTGTGCATTAAACCCTATGGTGTTACTACTCATTAGAAGCGTCTCTTCAAGACGATTCTTTTGAGTATAGTAACACCATAGAATCTGGTGCTGAACTGAGTGAGAAAATGTTGGATTTGTTCACGTAACTTCCTCTTATCTGGAGCCCTGTAAGCACTAAAAAGTTTGTGTTGTGAAGAGATTATAAGTATGTTTATGACCTCTCTTTCTTCATATTACTGTGCAGGGTAAAACTTGATCCTCCATCTTATGTATAACAACAGGGTCTAGTAATACATATCCAGATAAAAACACAGATATTTTATTGCAAAAATATGTCAGATATTTTCTCCGAGCTGTGGGGAGCAAAGAAAAGAACGGCCATTTTTTGCCGATTTGTTTTAATGTTGCATGTCTTATCAAACTATGGGCCTATGATTTGTGAGTCATTATAAAATAAGATGTTAGTTCAACGGGATTTCCCGCTACCCAGGGTAGTCTGTTTGTCTAAGATGACAAGTTTATCGCTACGCACACTCACTGATTGGCAGCATAAGCCACAAGATATGGGTCCGATAGATTTTCGAAATTTTTTGAACATACACCCTTTGTGCAGAGCAGTGGAATAATCCTCCAAAAGCTCGGAAGATTTAGATTTGATTAGTTTTCAAGACTGGTGCTTCCTTTTCAATTCGTTTTCTAAACCCTCAAGTTAAAGAAGGGGTTCGATTTGTGCAATAATGCAATAATGATTTTTTTTCCGTGTGTGTGGATAGATTATGCACCTGGGCATCACTTCAGCATGGTCAAGTCTTCAACTCTTTGCATGCATAATCCAGGGCTCCAGATAAGGGGAGTATATATTTCAAAAATCAAAATCTTTAATTTCTGCTTTAAACCCTATGGTGTCACTACTCATAAGAATCGTCTCGAAGAGACGATTCTAATGAGTAGTAACACTATAGGATTTGATGCTAAAATGAGTGAGAAAATGGTTGATTTGTTCAGTTTACTCCCCCTTTAATATCTGGAGCTCTGATAAGCAGCGAAATTATGATTAACTTTGCAAACAGTTTGGATCCTGGTGAGACGCCGCATTATGCGGCGTCTCTGTGACCAGGATCCAAACTGTTTGACACACTGACTCTATTTTGACAAGAAAAATGTAAAAGTTTAAATAATATTGCAGAGGACAAGTGACTTGCAGACAACAGTATAATTTAACATGATGTCACTTACATTGTAGACTGTGAGGGCTCTAAGATAAGAGGAAGAAAACAAATCAGTTTTGACAATTTTTCCTTTATATGTTTATACCCCAATGATATGTTATAACTAATGATTAGACTCGTCTTTTCAATACCATTCAAATGAGTGTTACTTATAATTACATAATATTCGGGGCTCAAGATAAGAGTGAGTAAACTGACCATAACCACAATTTTGTTGTCTATATAATTATAATGTTGTAGCAATTAACCCATTCCCCCATAAATATGCCTTTTTACGTCTTTAATTTATTCCTCTATTGAAGAAAATACATGTACATGTAGTTCCAATTTATACTGTCACAAATAAAAATCATAAGAAATAGTTTCTATATTCAAGCAGATAATAGCTTAAAGCAGGCTGAAAGTAAAGCAGAATGCGCCTTAAGGCACATTCTGCTTTACATTCAACCTGCTTTAAGTGGTCAGCTATCTTCCATACTAGAAACATGCTATGGGGTAATGGGTTAATGCAGGACAAAGGTAATGCAAAATGCTCCTAAAGGAGCTAGCTTTCTGCATTGCTTTGAATCCCCTGCTGATTTAACAATAAAACTTGTTTTCAGAGATACCCATGCCTTATATCCTTGAGTGACTGCTTTGCTGTAGATGAATTACACTTAGCTATGAAGGAATTTAATTTAATCCATAATTACATTGTATCATCTTTTACTCCATAGGAGAAAATAGTTCCCAATTTATACAATCATGAATATGCACCATAAGAAATGTTTTATACATCCTAGCAGAATCTGGTGGTAGCTTTAAAGCAGGCTTTAATTAATTAAAGTGACCACCCGTTTCCAAAACTAGAAACAGGCTGCCACTTGGGAGTAAATGGTTAAGGGTTGTAATGAAAAAGGATCCTAACTCCTTATATTCCCTTTACTGTATTTAAACTATAAGATGGACATGTTGACCAAACAAATCAGTGTGCAGTCATTTGACTGCAGCTCCAACAGAGATCTTGTATTTAAAACAATACAATGCAATATAGTTCAATAAAATATGACAGAAACATTGTTATAACAATGAGTTTGTACAAATTACACAAGTAGATAGCAAAAAAAGTACTTGATTTGGACAGCTATAATTGATATATCGTCATGTTTATAACCCTTTACCCCATAGCCTGTTTCTAGTTTTGAAAACATGTTACCCCTTACAGCATGTTGAAAGTAACTTTAGCAGAATGCACCTTAAGGCGCATTCTGCTTTACTTTCAACCAGCTTAAAGCTTACCATCTCTTGGAATATAGAAATATTTCTTATTGTATATTCATTACAGTAGAAATTGGAACTATTTTCTTCAGTGGAGGAATAAATTCAAGGTGTAAAAAGGCGTATTTAACTATTTATGGTGTAATGGGTTAAATGGACTGATAACCAGATGTAGTTGAGTTGGTTTTTTCACCTCTACAATTTAATGTTTTGCCTTTGTGGTAAACTAAACCATGAGATTCTTTTTCTGTTAAAGAATAATATGGAAACAAATGTCATAAATTTAGTTGACAACATTTTCAACTAGATGTCACAGATTTGCAGCTTTGAAAGTAACAACACTTTCATGTACAGTAAAACCTCTCTTTAATGACCACTAAATTGTGTTAATAATTAGGTGTTTGCGACAGGTACATGTAACTAGTTAAAGCAAGGCGACAGTAAAACAGAAAGCTTCTGAAGAAGCTTTCTGCTTTACTGTCACCTGTCTTTTATACAATCAATTGGCCTTCATTTTAGTGGTCGTAATAGGGAGAATTGTTAAACCCTTTCTTACCTTACAAGTCAACATGCAAACTGGTCATATTTCAAAAGTGGATTACCGGTAGTGACATTTGAACATTTTATCATATAAAGGGTTCACCCAAAAACGCCAGCTACAAAATTAATCCAGCGGGCATCAGTTTCATTGTAAGATAAGATGCAACCTAAATTCCGCTGAATGGACACCGTCTCTATGTGCATGAATGAAAGTTGAATCAGTTCCCAGATGAGCCCCCCAAAAAATTATCTTATATGGTTATTGATAAATGATTAACAACTGAAAAATGTGGCTCTAATTTAAACTCACAGAGATAATAATTTATAAACAACATGTCAGGGAGTGACATCGGACATCTTCGATCAGATATTGTCGTTAGAAAGAAATATTGAATATGATTTAATATTAAAGTTATACTGCTGTTAGAAAATCAACTTTTTCCTCCACATTAGCACCACAGTAACCTATATTCCTCTTAACCCATTCCCCATTATTATAAAAAAAATTTAAGCATGTTTCTAGTTTTGAAGCCGGATGACTACTTAAAGCAGGTTGAAAGTAAAGCAGAATGCGCCTTAGGGCGCATTCTGCTTTACTTTCAGTCTGCTTTAAGCTATCATCTGCTAGAATATAGAAAATATTTCTTATGATTTTTGTTTGTGACAGTATAAATTGAAACTATATTCTTCGGTAGATGAATTATTCAAAGGCGTAAAAAGGTGTATTTATGGGTTAATGGGTTAATTAGAACTAACTATTAAAAAGTCATTGACGGTGTAGAATATGGGTGGCTCAGACTGTCTTAAAGCAAGATAAAAGTAAAGCAGAAAACTCTTTTAGGATCTTTCTGCTTAATCTTACTTTCAAAAAAAGTTTCATCTTTCTAAAGCAGTATATATAGCCTGTCTTAAACACAAATTATTTACACTTCTAAGCTATGGAAGAAAGTATTATATAATACTGAAAATAAAAACAACATATTTTAAGAACTACTTAAGTATATACATGTATACACATAATTGTTTTTGTATCATCAATTATTTAAAGAATTGCTTTGTTTTTGGTATGGTTTGATAAAATCAAAACTTAAGTTACAATAATATCTGCTTAAATAATTAGAAAACCATGTACATAGTGCAAAAAAAAAAAGTGGTTTTAAAAAGCGTGGCACAACGAAACATGTTGGATTTGTATTATAACAACCCCCCCCCCCCCCCCCCCCCCCACACACACACACATAATTACATACTCCATTCCTGACCCCAAACACCCCCACCCACATTCAATAAACATACTCACACATACATTGTCAGGTGTCACTGTGCCAGCTACAGTGGAGAATCTGTTATTCTTTCCCGTTTAAACGCAAACGTACGCAAACGCAAAGCACTAAAACGTAGAAAAGAACAACTTTTGGACAATTCTGATATTTCATGTTTATCATGGTGGCAAACAGTTTGGAGCCAGATCAGACGCCGGGTTACCCGGCGTCTGATCTGGTTCCAAACTGTTTGCACTGCAAATAATAGTTTGAGCGTAAACGCGTTTATTGGGAAAGAATAACAGATTCTCCACTGTAGGTACCGTCAGGCCTACATTGAGCCATAATTCACTGAACACATTCAATATCCTAAATGGAACAAGTGACTGCTTAATGCAGAGCTAAAATATTGCAGAAAGCTCCTTTAGGAGCTTTCTGCAATATTTTAGTTCTGCAGTAAGCTGCCACCTGTGCTAAGAATTGTTTGAATAGGTCTCTAAATGCATGTTACTTCATACAGGTTTGACTGTACTCCGTTGCAGATTTTTTCGTTTGAAGGTCTGCCATTTCTTACATGTTTACCTGTCAACACAATTTCTCATTACATTTAAAAGTTTTGCTGTTGGAATCTTTGGTATTAGTTTGGCCTATAGCAGTGATTGAAACAACAGACATGCAGTCATCTTGGCCACGGGCAAAAAAAATATGAGGAAAAAAATATGGAGGGGGAAAAAAACATGAACCTGTTTCCATGCACAGCCCCACTCATCCATTTATCAGATAATATGGAGGGAGGGGTTTGCTTTTTAACTGCAGTTATAGGTAAGCACTGCAGGACATTATTTTTTTCGCTTTCATATTGGCTAAAGTATATCAGAAGAATGCTGAAAATCATTTTTACAATAGATTAGCTTTTATCAAAATGTTTTGATTAGCGATCAGTTATACTGTAGAATCTCAAGGTCCTTTTTTGCGCAATATTTAAACCAGAGGCCCGTATCAGACAACAGTACAATATTTTAACCTTCTCCTATATACAGGGCTCCAGATAAGAGGGAGTAAACTGAGCAAATCCAAGATTTTAATATTCTCACTCATTTTTGCACCAAATCTTATGGTGTTACTACTCATTAGAATCATCTCTCCAAGACGATTCTAATGAATAGTGACACCATAGGGTTTAAAGCAGAAATAAACATTTTAGTTTTTGAAATACTCCCCTTATCTGGAGCCCTTTATATAGCATAATTATATTGATATGTTTTGCAAGCAGTGGAGACCCAGACCTAGATCAGACATCTATTTGCTGTCAAGGAGCTGTCTGATCAGGGTCTACACAGTGTTTACCTGTAGGATCTGTTTGACATAAATTTGCACTCTTTCCTGGAGAAAATATTCTTATTATATGTATGTTAGCCAATGTAATAGTTATGATGATTTTATACTAATCTATTCATAATAATATAATAATAATATATATGAATGAATATTCAGCGGGAGATTTAGAGCTTTAAAATGCAGTATAAAACCTATAGTCCGACTCCTTCTATATGATGACAGCATAAACCAGGATGCAAGTAAAGGAGAAAGCTCCTTTACTTTTATCCAGGCTCGAATTTAACCTAGTAGATCAAAACCTTGAGAATATGCTCTCTCAGATTCAACTCAAACGCTTTGTAAGCATGGACCCTGATCTCAGCTTTACTTCAATCATGCTTTCGTTATTAGTTGCCACAATTTGTATGTCTTTGTAAATGAGTGTATTTATGATTGGATAAAGGCACACTAAAGGTTGAATCTATGGAGGCATGAATTATTTGGCTTTTTGTTCTAGCAAACTTATTTTCATCAATTTGGACAGATGAATCAGTGTCTATATAACATCTATATAAATTTATAATGAACCTTTCAGACAATCACAGGGGGAATTTTGCTGATATATCTTGTGCAGAATTTGGGAATCGAGATAATTTAACCCACTACTCCATCGATGTGCCTTTTTACGCCTTTAGTTTATTTTTCTACTGACCGAGTGGTTTATAGTGGTTTATAGTCACTGTCATTGATAATCACTTAGCTCCTCACGGCTGTGCAGGACTCAAGATAAGAGGGAGTAAACCGAGCAAATTAAATATTTTCTCACTTATTTCAGCACCAAATCCTATGGTGTAACTACTCATTAGAATCGTCGCTTCGAGACGATTCTAATGAGTAGTAACACTATAGGGTTTAATACAGAAATAAAGATTTTAGTTTTTAAAAAAAAAAACCTTATCTGGAGCTCTGGCTGTGGTTTCAAATCTCAGTCTTGGCACTTCGGAATTTTCATGTGGGGTAGCCTTGTAGCTGGCTTGCAGAAGGTTCAGGGCTCCAGATAAGGGGAGTTTACTCCTTCTTATCTGGAGCCCTGGTCCACTGTTGCCGAGTTGTGCTTCTGGGGTCTTCCTCCACCTGTATTTAGCCAGATGTCGCAATACACCGTACTATTGACTGAAATATACTATCATTTATTAAAGCAACGTAAAATTGTAACAAATCAAACCAATCTTGTCTTGCAGTTGTCTCTTAGATAGTGAAAATTTCCATCTCGTAACCATCCTCACACTAAACCCTTGCGAACATTGAAATTGTGCCTGGATAACTTTTGCAAACAATATGGATCCTGATCAGGTCCCACAGAATGTGGGGTCTGATCACGATCCAAACTTTTTATATCTTGCTTGTATGTATAAAGGGAATGTGTACTGATAAGCCGTTGGCTTTTGTACTGAATAAAGTATCTATCGCTCTATCTGTATATCAGTATATGAGGGTAAAATAAATCAATCTCAAAACCATAGCAGAGGACGTTTTTTCTGGCCATCTGTGGGTATAATGGTGTAACTATGAGCAATTTGGTACAATATGTATTATATGATACACAAATGTTACCCTCCAAGGTATTGGTAATATGGCAGAGAATTATTTCTGATATAAAACAGGCGCACAAATTTAGGCCTCTCATACAGACAACTTCCGCTAAGACAATATTGTAGTTTAGATCCCGTCTGCTTTTTACCCTTGCCATGTTCTGTATCGATCTCTCATCTGCTAAGAAAGTCGTCTGCTAAATTTTGAACTTTTTTTTTCTTCATAATTACAGAAAACATACAGCATCAGAAAAACAAACAGTTTGGATCCTGATCAGGCCCCACTAACGTGGGGCCTGATCAGGATCCAAACTGTTTGAAAATGTAGTTAATACATGACATATTGTGTATCAGTGTTAAAAGGTATCAGCTGGGAAGATATGTTTCCGTAGATACAAGCTAGACAGCCTATCAAACAGTTGTTTTGTAGATTTGAAATTCTTTATGATCTACAGCTTGTATGAGATATCCTGTCATAATGATATATACCACTACGTACTGTCTTCATCTTGATTGAATAATTCAAAATATCCGTCAAAGGGGTCATTGCCATTTATAAAAAAAAATGGTGTTAACCAGCTGCTTAGTAAAGAAGCTTACATTTATTTAAAGTGAAATAATATTTTGTCCAGGGCTAAATATAAATTCAGGACAATTTTAAGCTTAAACATAATGTAGAATGTATTCTCTTGTTTATGTGATTGTACATACTGAGAAATTGAAGAATAAACTTGGAAACTTGGAAACACAGAAAACCACTTTTTACTTGATCTGCAAATGAAGATCGAAGCTTTTCTTTATTTAATGAGGAGATATGCTTTCTGCTTACTTATAGATACCATGGCTCCAGATAAGAGGTAGTTATTTCAACAAATCCAACATTTTCTTACTCTTTTTAGCACCAAATCCTATGGTGTTTCTACTCATTAGAATCGTCTCGAAGAGACAATTCTAATGAGTAGTAACACCATGGGTTTAATTCAGAAATAAAGATTTTAGTTTTTGAAAAACTACCCTTATCTGGTGCTCTGGATACCGAGTCCTGTTTACTCTGATCGATCATGGTCCAAACAAATTGATGACAGTGACTCTCATAGCACTGTTTGGGTACTTCATTATCTTCAAAACCATTGGGTAAACCTTTATATCCTGTTTCTATACTTATACAGAAGGTAAGTGGGAGTTACAGAACTAACAACCAAGGCGGGATGTGGTTATCAGGTTTACTGATTTCAACGAACGTTTCAACTATACAATCAAATGTTTCTACTTAAAGCAGATTGAAAGTAAAGCAGACTGTGCCTTAAAATGCAATCTGCTTTACTTTTAGCCTGCTTTATAAGCTTATAATTTTCTACTAGGATATAGAATATAATTTTATTTTATGGGTCATACCCTGTATATTCATGACTCACAGTATAAATTGGAACAATTTTGTTCGTGGAGGAATATTAAATTAAAGGCCTAACAAGGTTAGTTTTCAGTTACTGGTTTAACCCATTACCCCATAGCCTGTTTCTAGTATTGAAGATAGGTGATCACTTAAAGCAAGTTGAAAGTAAAGCAGAATGTGCCCTAAGGCACATTCTGCTTTACTTTCAGCCTGCTTTAAGCTATATCTGCTAAGATATAGAGAATACTTGTCTTGAAAAAGATTCATGAATGACTGTCTATGGTGGAGCTATGTTTTTCATTGGAAGAATAAATTAAAGGCGTAAAAAGGTGTATTTTTGGGGTAATGGGTCAAGCAGTCATTCTCAGTCAAAAGAGTCTCATTTGTTTCTCAAAGCTGTCTAGGTCAGGGCTCCAGATAAGAGGTAGTTATCTCAACAAATCCAACATTTCTCACTCTTTTTAGAACCAAATCGTATGGTGTTACTACTCATTAGAATTGTCTCGAAGAGACGATTCTAATGAGTAGTGACACCATAGGGTTTAATTCAGAAATAAAGATTTTAGTATTTGAAAAACTACCCTTATCTGGTGCTCTGCTAGGTACTGTCACTTTTATTGATCAAACTTCCATGTTTAATTCAAAGAATGGCAACTTTAGCTTAACACAAATTTGATAGTTTTGTGTAACCATATTTTATAGTCACCTGGTACAGTGGAGAATGTGTTATTCTTTCCCAATAAACGCATTTACGCTAAAACTATTATTTGCAGTGCAACAGTTTGGAGCCAGATCAGACGCCGGGTAACCCGGCGTCTGATCAGGCTCCAAACTGTTTGCCACCAAGATAAACAAAAATTATCAGAATTGTCCAAAGGTTGCTCTTTTCTACATTTTTAGTGCTTTGCGTTTGCGTACGTTTGCGTTTAAACGGGAAAGAATAACAGATTCTCCACTGTATAAGAGTAATAGAGAGAGATAGAGAAGATGTTAAGTATACAGTCAGTTAAAGACCATTCTGATCCTGAGTGAAGATGATTGTAAATTCCTATAACGGACATGTGCTGGTCACAGCTGTAATGCAGAACGTAAGTATTGCAGAAAGCTCCTATAAGAGCTTTCTTCAATACTTACGTTCTGCATTAAGCTTGCATTTTTATCTCTATACTTCCCACATTTCTTCTTTGAAATGTCATTAAATACAAGCGCACTTGTAGACAACTTTTACTAATTCACCTGAGTTCATAAGTTAAGCCCTCGTAATTTCGGCTGCCAGCGATGGGGGCTTTACAGGTACAAGCTCTAAATTACAATAATAGAGCTAAGCACCTCAGCTTAACAAACAAAATCCAGAAACAAAAAACAGTGGCAAATGATGAATAATGTGGCGGCGAAAAGTTAGCATGGCTTATTTTATATTTGCATAGGCAGAAGATTTGCAGATTTACCAAGAAATCAGCAGAGTTCCCTCCCTTTTATTCCCTCCACCAGCTGTTATCAAATTTAAGTCTGTACCAAATTTGACTGCATGTATGTGCATAGTGGTCTTTACTCTTACATAGCCTATTTCTAGTTTGAAGACACTTGAGTCTTGACTCCTTAAAGCAGGTTGAAAGTAAAGCAGAATGCTCCCATTCTGCTTTATTTGAAACCATCTCGCTTTAAGTTACCAGTACCTGATCTGGAAAAATACTGGAAATGCTGTCTGTATTTTATGACGGGACCTCTGTAAGGTGGGAACTTCTTTCCTGAGTGTAGAAATAATTGAGAGGCATAAAAAGATGTTTTTATAGATCAAAATTTTTAATAGATTTGGGTAAGTTATATAGTTAGAACATATTAAGTGAAATCTTAATGATTAAGAAGGGGCGTAACGAGCGCCAGAGAGTGGCTCCTTCTTAACCATTAAGATTTCACTTAATATGTTCTAACTAACTTAGAATATAACCTATATTTTTATTGGCCGAAGACTACATACTTCTCACGTAACGTAAACAAAGCTGGCTTATTCTGGTTGAACGATTGCCCAAATATGGCAGTCTTTACAACTAGTTGCTACGAGGCGGAGTTTTCTATAGCGCGCGCAGACACCACGCGACGTCGAAACACAACAAAATACTTAATGATTAAGTGTCGTACTTAATAGGGTGCAAAAGGCAGTTTGATTGGTTAAAAATGTAGGTTATATTCTAAAATCAGTTCTTTTATGCTGTTTCCTAAATTATGTAAAGGGGATGTGGGAATTATTTCTTCCTTATTTACATGTACACTTATTATTTGTATTTTACCTTTTCTGGTTTGAAATTTACATTTTGCCCAAACCTTAACTGAGATGAGTTATTGTAATTGTTATCTGTAGAAGATTCTTTCTGTATAACTTAATTCACAGATGGCATCTTTAAAGCAGACAGCACTCTCAGTTGCAGATTCTACTGGTGCTCTCAATGAGCACAGTAGAACAGATGTACTTCTACAAGTAACACATTAACTTGAAACTATTGAAGCCCTTTTCTCATAGATAGTACAGTCTACCTTATGCTAAGCAGCCATTCAACAAGGAAGGATGGAGATTTGAAAAGACATGTGGTAATTTGCTTAATGCAGAACAAAAGTTATGCAGAAAAGCTCCCCTATGGGAGCTTTTCTGCATAACTGTTGTTCTGCATTAAGATGGCGATTTATCAAGAAAGATTGTCTATGCTCGTAAACGTTTTCAATAACTTCGTTAACACAAGGTTGACTGGTCTGTTTCATTGTTTAAGACTTAGAAATTGCAGCAACTTTTCTTGAAAGACACTTATCATTCTGCTTAAGTTTGTCTTCCAATTCAGCTGGGATTTTGTTTCCAGCATAAATATTTGTTTTTTCGCCTGAAGCTATATAATATTATGTAGTCTCCGATGGCATAGTTGTTAACTCGTCTTCTCCTAAAAGTGTATATTAATTAATACACTTAATGCATTTTGAAAACAGTGTAGGCTATACATGTAGACCCACATCAGAAGGAGCTGTCTGATCAGGGTCTGCACTGTTTTCTTATAGAATCTTTCTGACTTGAGTCTGCACTTCTTTTTGGAAATTTTTCTTCTTATTATTCTACTTTTAATTCAGATTACTTCACTTTATCAAAACTGATGTTTATTTGAAGGCAGAACTTTTGATGCCTTCATTTTATTAGCCAATGTAATAGCTAGCTCATATTATAGATGTTCATAGTAGAATAGTAGATGGGATTTCATATATGCATATTCAGCGGGAGAAGCCCCAGGGGTTGAATGCTTGTCTTGTAACAGATTAACCCATTACCCCATAGCCTGTTTCTATAGTATTGAAGATAGTTTACCACTTAAAGCAGGTTGAAAGAAAAGCAGAATGTGCCTTCAGCCTGCTTCAAGCTAACATCTACTTGGATGTAAAAAATATTTCTTATGGTTCATATTCTTGGCTGTATAAATTGGAACTATTTTCTTCAGGGGAGAAAACATTAAAGGCGTAAAAAGGCATATTTATGGGATAATGGGTTAAGGGTCGTAGGTTCAATGGTGGGTTTCACCAATATTTCAGATGAGAAATAAAAACAAGTTCACAATTTGAACACATCATAATGTACACAGTTTAACAACTTTTTTTTGTGCAAAATCGTTATTGCCCCTTTATAATGCTGCTTTAGAGAGATTATAGACTTGCATTTCAGTTGCTTTGGTAATTAGGCCAGTTAGTACAAACATTAATTGTCTTTACTAACAGTATATATAATTGTTGAATGGGGAACACTTTCAGTTTTTAGTGTGGTTTGGTACATAACAGTGTGTTTGTGACTCTGACAGCCATGATAAATGGGACATCACCGGGACCCCTGCATTTACTGTGTGTTTTAACCCTTGAAACACTAAGTAAATAATGTCAGCCTCTAAAAATGACATCCGCTTGACTCCCACAACCCTAGATCTATCATTTCTATAGATTGAAAACTATTATTTAGAGTGGCAAAAAGTTTGGATCCTGATCCGGCCCCACAAAATGTAGGGCTAGATCAGGATCCAAACTTTTTGCAAAGGTTTTCAATACAGGTTTTGGAAAGAATAGGGTAAAGCAAGCTTTTACTGTTGAATTTACTCTCGATACAATTGAGGTTAGTAGCCCAGGTTTGGCATCACGGCATTCATTCGATCACAGAGCCGTGTCAGTTAGGTAAACAGTTTAAACTGTCACTTCACATATCCTTTGAGCAACCGCTGACATTAAAAAGTTGGTTGGGTCGATCGTCTGTAAAAGAAAAAAAAAAAAAGAAGAAAAAAGATACCGCTGAATTTCTGAAAATCTTATATTCAAACTTTATGATTGATGAAGTAACAGTCTAAATGACTAATAGATCTATACATTGTAATTTAATGTACATTGTACTTTTTCATCCATTGAAACAAACAATTGTTATTGTATATTTTATACAGACATTTTAAAATAGATATTTTTACAGTAAATATATTATAAACTCATTATTTGATCACTAACCGCAACGGTGACCTTGAAGCTCAACAAGTGTCACACTAACATATGCAAACAGTTTGGATGCAGATCAGACATAATTGATGTAAGGCATTGTTTGATCAGGATCAAAACTGTTTGGGATTTATATATACATGTACATGTACATCAACAGTTACATGTAAATGCTCTTTTTATGTCAATTTTTTTACTGCCTCAAATTCTTAACGTTATAGATATAAAAGCAGAGGAAATGTTTGTGAGCAGACAATATTTTGGCAGTGAATGTGTTTGAGATTGGTTTATGACGTCACTATTTTGGCAGTGAATGTGTTTGAGATTGGTTTATGACGTCACTATTTTGGCAGTGAATGTATTTGAGATTGGTTTATGACGTCACTATTTTGGCAGTGAATGTGTTTGAGATTGGTTGATGACGTCACTATTTTGGCAGTGAATGTGTTTGAGATTGGTTTATGACGTCACTATTTTGGCAGTGAATGTGTTTGAGATTGGTTTATGACGTCACTATTTTGGCAGTGAATGTGTTTGAGATTGGTTTATGACGTCACTATTTTGGCAGTGAATGTGTTTGAGATTGGTTTATGACGTCACTATTTTGGCAGTGAATGTGTTTGAGATTGGTTTAATGACGTCACTATTTTGGCAGTGAATGTGTTTGAGATTGGTTGATGACGTCACTATTTTGGCAGTGAATGTGTTTGAGATTGGTTTATGACGTCACTATTTTGGCAGTGAATGTATTTGAGATTGGTTTAATGACGTCACTATTTTGGCAGTGAATGTGTTTGAGATTGGTTTATGACGTGACTATTTTGGCAGTGAATGTGTTTGAGATTGGTTTATGACGTCACTATTTTGGCAGTGAATGTGTTTGAGATTGGTTTATGACGTCACTGTTTTGGCAATAAATGTGTTTGAGATTGGTTTATGGTGTCACTATTTTGGCAGTGAATGTGTTTGAGATTGGTTGATGACGTCACTATTTTTGCAGTGAATGTATTTGAGATTGGTTTATGACGTCACTATTTTGGCAGTGAATGTGTTTGAGATTGGTTGATGATGACATGGCAGAGAAAGATAATAAAAGAGGCGGAAAGCAGATAAAGCGAATTCGAGATACAACTATCATAATTTATGAGCTTCCTGCTTTATTTTCAACTACATGTAATGCTATAAGTCAAAAGGTCTATAAATGAATGAATGAATCTACTGCTGTTAGTGATTGATTTTAGCAGGTCTCTTCTGTAATAGCACTGTAAGTGGAAATAAATACCTGGGTCAATTAAAACCCTTTCCGCCATGGACTCCCATCAAGATGTCTCCCTATTCCGCCTAATAAGCACCTCTGATGATGCATTAACTCACTGGTGATAATTTTAAAATTTAAGACATGACAGCTTATAAAGCATGATGGAAGTAAAGCAGAAAACTCCTGCAGGAGCTTTCTGCTTTACTTTCATACTGCTTTAAGCATTTAAACACCCCAACATATTATAAATTATTTTCACTGGTTATAGCATTATTGGTTGAAAGCCTACAATTCAGAGGGAGCTGGTTTCAGAATCTTAAGGATTACAACATTGTTAAAAGATAGCAGGGTGACAGAAGGTGATTTATACTGCAGTTGACAAGGGGTATTTAGCTTGTCCCAAAGGGCCACCCGGATCTTGCCTACCATACATACTGTTGGCCTACCGGTCTGCACTAGCTATGTATTTAACCCATTCCCCAAAAATACACCTTTTTATGCCTTTGATTTATTCCTCCACTATTCTAATTTATACAGTCATGAATATGTATCATAAGAAATAATTTCTATATTGATTATTCTAGAAGATGGTAGCTTAAAGAAGGTTGAAAGTAAAGCAGAATGCACCATAAGGTGCATTCTGCTTTACTTTCAACCTGCTTTAAGAGTTCACCTATCTTCAATACTTGAAACAGACTATGGGGTAATGGGTTAATCCTGTCCTCCATAGGAGCATCATCATAAGACACGCCTAAGTCACCTTATATTCAGCCACATAGCACTACAGATGATTAGTTGGTGACATGGAATGAAGGTGACACTGTTTAAAGCAAGATACAATTAAAGCAGAAAGCTTCTTAAGCAGCAACCAGCCTTAACACCTGTTTGATATGGATTACATTGTATCTACACATATATGGCTAAAATAGCGGAAATATTAAGCTGCCTGTCATGTACTTATACACTATCAGACGGATAACAGACATATAATAACCGGCCCCTTGCATCTGCATTATTTGTATTCTGCAGTAAACTCTCATCTGTTATAGTGAAGCCTCAGGGCTCCAGATAAGAGGGAGTAAACTGAACAAATCCAGCATGTTCTCACTTATTTCAGAACCAAATCCTATGGTGTTACTACTCATTAGAATCGTCTCAAAGAGACGATTCTAATGAGTAGTGACACCATAGGGTTTAATGCAGAAATAAAAAATTTAGATTTTGAAATACTCCCCTTATCTGGAGCTCTAGAAGCCACATACTCTATTTATACACATGTTTATAGAAATAGTCCTCCCTACATGATAATGTCTTTAGAATTGTTAATTTTATAAGACCATGCATGACTGTGATTAAAAAATATGCAGATCTTATTTCAGTGTGCATGTGTGTTTGAATTTTTTAATTAAATCAGAACCTTGATTTTTATCTTATAAAAATGATGGCAAAAATGGAATCAAATATCATGAGCTAAGAAAGAATTGATTTTCTGCCAGTGTGCTGTTTAGTTTGCAAGATTTTTTGTGTTATAGTTTGCAAGATGGTTTTATTTTTACATGTACATGCAATAATTCAGACTATTGCGTTACACTCACAAGAAACACACATTGACTGTGTTAGATACGTTTTGCAGCTTATATTAAAAGCAAGTAGCTTCCTGGTTTACTTTCATCCTGCTTAAATAAAGCAGTGACTTTTTAGCTCACCTGAGCCAAAGGCTCAAGGTGAGCTATTGGGATGGCCCTGTGTCCGGCGTCCTCCGTCGTGCGTCGTTAGTCGTCCGTCGTCGTTAAAAATTGCTTCAAATGACATCTCCTCCTATACCGCTTGACAGAATTCAACTAAACTTTACAGAAATGTTCCTTGGGTCAAGCTCTTTCAAATTTGTTCAAAGAATTAAAAACAACGCAGAACTCTGGTTGCCATGGCAACCAAAGTGAAAAAATAAGGAAATCTTAAAAAATCTTCTTGTCAAAAACCGCAAGGGCCAGAGCTTAGATATTTGGCACATAGCATCATCTACAGGTCCTCTATCAAGTTTGTTCAAATTATGCCCTGGGGTCAAAATTGGCCCCGCCCCGGGGGTCAAAGTTTTACATGGAGTTATATAGGTGAAATTTTCAAACGTCTTCTTCTCTGAAACTAATATGGCTAGAGCTTTGATATTTGGTATGGTGACACTTCTAGATGCCCTTTACCAAAATTGTTCAAATGGTTCTGGTCCGTTGCATAACTAGGTCACAGGAGCTAAAAATAGATTTTTTTCATTGAAAACTTAAAAAATCTTCTTGTCTGAAACTATAAAGGCCAAAGCTTAGATATTTGGCACAAAGCATCGCCTACAGGTCCTCTATTAAGTTTGTTCAAATTATGCCCCTGGGGTCGAAATTGGCCCCGCTCCGGGGCTCACAGTTTTACATAGAGTTATATAGTGAAATTTTCAAATGTCTTCTTCTCTGAAACTAATATGGCTAGAGCTTTGATATTTGGCATGGTGACACTTCTAGATGTCCTATACCAACAATTTTCAAATGGTTCTGGTCAGTTGCATAACTAGGTCACAGGAGCTAAAAATAGATTTTTTTCATTGAAAACTTAAGTAATCTTCTTGTCTGAAACTACAAGGACGAGAGCTTAGATATTTGGCACATAGCATCGCCTACAGGTCCTCTATCAAGTTTGTTCAAATTATGCCCCTGGGGTCAAAATTTGCCCCGCCCCTGAGGTCACAGTTTTACATAGAGTTATATAGAGAAAATTTCAAACCTCTTCTTCTCTGACACTAATATGGCCAGAGCTTTTATATTCGGTATGGTGACACTTTTAAATATACTTTACATAATTTGTTCAAATTGTTCCGGTCTGTTGCATATCTAGGTCAGTCCAGGACATAAATTATTATCTCCATTTTTTCAGCTATTCTCAGGTGAGCGATATATGCCCCCATGGGGCTCTTGTCTATAGCATGAGGCATTGTAACAAGCCTTATTATATTGGTTGGGTGTCAAACATGGCTCAACTGTTACTGTATTATAGACATGCTTTAGTTTCTTTTTTGCCAAGAGTATTCTACTTAAATGTCTTCCTTCTTTAAACTTTAGCACGTTTAGCTGTAAATTTTTGATAAAATTTGATAATCTTAGTATTTTTCATGTCAACTTATGCTAGCCCTTTGCAATCTTCGAGACGATTCTAATGAGTAGTGACACCATAGGGTTTAAAGCAAAAATAAAGATTTTATTTTTTGAAATACCCCCCTTATCTGGACCCCTGATTAAAGCTAGTGTTTCGTCAGATTCCAAATTAAACTTTTTCAAACTTAAAGATTTACAGTAACCCAGAATTCAAAGAGTTTAATAATTAACTCTTTCAACACTATGTTACTCTTGTGGGCATTTAGTTCCCTTGTGGATTTTTCAATTGCCAAAATGTAAAATAGTATACTTGGAATTCTGGGTAGTTTAATAATTAGCAAACAGCGCAGACCGTGTAGGAGCCCTCTGATCTTGGTCTACACAGTTTGCAAATGTAATGAGTATATATATATATATATATTAAACAGATCTATCCATGGTGTTCAAAGAGTTTAACCATTACGCCATAAATATGCCTTTTTACACCTTAAATTTATTCCTCCACTGAAGAAAAGAGTTTTACAGAAATGAATATACATCTTAAGAAATATTTTGTATATTCTAGCAGATGGTAGCATAAAGCAGTCTGAAAGTAAAGCAGGATGTGCCTTAAGGCACATTCTGCTTTACTTTCAACCTGCTTTAAGTGGTCTAGCTCCTTTATATCTTCAATTCTAGAAATAGGATATGGGGTAATGGATTAAAGCAGTCATGTGCTTCAAAGCCTGAAAACAAGTCTTATTTTGAATGGCTGTCTTATTGAACCCTTTTGTGTCCAAAATGACCTCATAATTTTATTTTGCTAAGCCGTAAGTCTTGTTGAGCTAATTATGACAGGGACTAAACCCCTTTAAGCTTTTAACTTTAATTAGGACGTCCTGTAAATCCCAATCCCTACCCGTAAACAGCCTAAACAGTGGGGAACGAGGATTAGCATAATTTTGCACGACCATGTACTGCCATCGATGATAAATGTAGTTTATAATAACTAAAACTTGTCATCTTGTCAACTGGCCGATTTATTTGTTTGTCAAGCACGGTGGGCCCAGAGATAAATTTTCACTGGGTGCTTGAGACCTATCAAAACTTATCTGGGAGTCATGCCATTACATTGAGGGGTCTCCAAGATAACTGGAGAGTTTGTCTATACACGCATTATGTTTCTTAATTCTAACACTTGAGAAAGAAATTTAAGAGGCGATTTCTCATTAGTTTAGAAGATACCCTGCAGTAGTGATTTAACATATTTGTTGATGATCATTGCAAATTATTTGAAAGCAATGGTCTACACTCTACACTGTTTTGATAGGACAAGTGAATTGTTCACAGGTACACTGTAAATGACATCTTAATAGGTTAATGCAATTCACTAATGTTTATTAATTTGTTGGTTTCTGTTATACAGTGCTCCCTCTCTACAACAACACCCAATGGGAGACAAATATTGTGTATGTTGTTTGGAGGGAGTTGTTACAGGGAGAAAAATTAAAGACTCCACTTTTTGTAAGGAGGGAATTGTTGTTCGGAGGGCCGTTGTAATTTTAGGAGGGAGTCTCAGCTGCACTGTAGCATTTACTTGGTGAAAGCTCCTCAAAAGAGCTTTCTGCATTACGGGTATTATAACTTCAGTTCTGGTCCTTAAACAGAATAAATCTTAAATCTTTTTCATTGTTTGGTTACATTGTACTATTAAAACAAAATGAAGTTTGACCAATTTCAATTTTAATTTTGTGCAGAACTTACAGTTTTCAACACTATTTTGGTATATAGAACAGAACAGAACATATATACCATATTGATGTTTGATTGAGATCTTTTTAGGCAAGAGCTGGAGATATAGCTTAACTGATCCAGCAAATGGGAGAGGTAGTTAAAATTTCACTATTCTTTAAGGGTCAAAATGCTTGGATTTGAAATCAAGAAAATCATGTATTATGATAGCCTACAGCCGGTAGACATGATTTCACCAATAAGAACATAGACGATCATATTACCTGATGTGACTTTGTGAATGTAAACCGATTTGACAGCCCAATTATCCGAGT
This sequence comes from Gari tellinella, assembly GCA_922989275.2. Classification (NCBI taxonomy): domain Eukaryota; kingdom Metazoa; phylum Mollusca; class Bivalvia; order Cardiida; family Psammobiidae; genus Gari; species Gari tellinella. Next base: position 47,307,504 of record OV277871.1, on the reverse strand, counting down.
AAATAGTAGCAAATATTTGAGTATGATCTTTCCTCTCAGGTCAGGTCTCAGCGTATAGTGTTGGACAATAGGAACAAATGCACACACATCTCACTACATTATTCTCCGCTCCTTCAGAGTAGTTGTGGTTATTTATCGAAGATTTTGTCCAATTATTTGTCTTTTACAATCAAACCCGTCTCAATCGACAATTAAACATAGCTTTTCCAGCAGTCTCTAAGAGCTGAGGAAGCTTAATGCAGGATAAAAGTAATGCAGAAAGCTCCTAAAGGAGTTTTCTGCATTACTTTTACCCTGAATTAAGCTATGATCTGTATTTAAAGATTTCTGTTTTTCGTATAAGGTGATTGGTTTCCACGGGTTTGACTGTATTTCTACCAATTACCTGTAGTACCCTGGAAGGTCAGGCGGACTTTTTCGCACTTGTTGGAGTGTTTACGCATAATTCACCCCAATCTCCATCGGGCCTTTCAAGATATGATTTTGACTGTTTTTTCTTGTCACCGCTGAAGAGGGCTTGAACTTTAGCTACTCCTCAAGAAGTGGAGGGAAAACTTTTGACCATTTGATCTTAATCCACTACTTGAGGAACTAGGACAGTGAAACCTGTGCTAAAGCGGCCATACAAAGAGTATCAATGGGTGCAAGGGCATGGAAATAAGTCTGGTGGAAGCTTAACCCATTACCCCATAAATACGCCTTTTGACGCCATGAATTTATTTATCCCTGGTGAAAATAGCTCCATTTCATTCAGTCATGAATATGTACCATAAGAAATATTTTCTATATCTTAGCAAATGGTAGCTTAAAGCAGGCTGAAAGTAAAGAAGAATGTGCCTTAAGGCACATTCTGCTTTACTTTCAACCTGCTTTAAGTGGTCACCTAACTTCAAAACTAGAAAAAGGCTATGGGGTAATGGGTTAATGCAGAACAAAGATAATGCAGATGGATCCTAGGTCCTATATTTGAGCTTTCTGCATTGCTTTTGTTGTGTATTGAGCAGTCTGCTGTCTAGTTTTACATTAGGGCTCCAGATAAGGGGAGTATTACAAAAATTAAAGTCTTTATTTCTGAATTAAACCCTATGGTGTCACTACTCATTAGAATCGTCTCTACGAGACGATTCTAATGAGTAGTGACACCATAGGATTTGGTGCTGAAATGACTGAGAAAATGTTGATATTGTTCAGTTCACTCTCTCTTATCTGGATCCCTGTTTACATGCTTGTTTATTGGATTGGACTGTATGCCCAAAAACAAGTATGACTGTACATGAAAGTATATTGATATCAAGCATGTGGTTTAACCCATACCCCATAAATAAGCCATTTTACGCCTTTGATTAATTCCTCCACTGAAGAAAATAGTTCCATTTATACAGTCATGAATATATACTGTACGAAATACTTTCTGTCTCCTAGCAGATTCAGTTCTAAGCTAAATTAAAGCAGGCAAAAAGTAAAGCAGAATGCATGCGCCTTCAGATTTACTTTAAACCTGCTTTAAGTGGTTACCTGTATAGGCACATATGGGTTAAGCTTTTGTTTGCATAACAAACTAGGCTCCGTGGCCTAGTGGTATAGTCACTGTGACTTACATCACTAAGCTCCTCACCGCTGTGAGTTCGAATCCCAGTAGGGTCGTTCGGATTTTTCATGTGGGGAAGCCTTCCAGCTGGCTTGCGGAAGGTCGGTGGTTCTACCCAGTTGCCGATTTCTGTCTGAAACAGTGCATAAAGGACTTCTGGGGACTTCCTCCACCTGTAATTAGCTGGACGTCGCGATATGACTGAAATTCTGTTGAAAGCGACGTAAAATCAAAACAAATCAAAATGCATAAGTATTTTCATTTTTATTCATCAATATATCATTGTCTAATATTAAAAATATTTATGTATTATTTTTACCCATAATATCAGTCTCCATGAGTTTGTAGCATTTGATTATAGCTGGAGTTTCGTGTATCAGTTTGCATTATAAACACATTAGGATAGATGAATGAATGTATAGTGTTTTATGGCCCATGGGTACAAATGGTCAATTAGAGCTGAATAAATAGGTGAATGGATTATAAATCAAGAAATGCATGGAATTAGCTATCATGATGTACACCGATTAAGAGTCGATTAAGAGTCGTGTATTTACTTTCAGCCTGCTTTAAGCTACCATCTTCTAGAAAATAGAAATTATTTCTTATTATATAATTATATATTACATAACTGTATGAATTAGAAGAATTTTCATCAGTGGAGAAATAAATTACAGGTGTTAAAAGGCGTATTTATGGGGTAATGGGTTATATAATACTCAAGGTCATGTAACATGCAAAAGTCATGTTGGACCTGATCTGGATCCAAATGTTTTTTACAAAGGTCATCAATACTTTGGTCTCCATGCAAACAAAGGTCAAAGGCTATCCGAGGATACAGCATTGTAATGTCAAAGGTCATTTAAGGGGAGAACAGTGTCCCATTGTATCAACTGCCTCATCAATCACTCAGTAAATTGGAGAGCAGCATGAAACTGGTGTAATCCAAAACAAGCCTGCACTCACCAAATGACCCATGTTATTTTTCTCGCCTACCCAAGCTTGGTGGTATAAACGCTGGTGGGTGGTATTAATTTAGGAATGTTGTCAGTACAGGCAGTATGCATGCATGTAGTACTGCCTTTGTTTAACCCATTATATCCATTAGCCTATATTTAGTTTTTGAAGACAGGTGACCACTTAAAGCAGGTTGAAAGTAAAGCAGAATGCGCCTTAAGGCGCATTCTGCTTTACTTTCAGCCTGCTTTAATTAAGCTACTATCTACTAGAATACAGAAAATATTTCTCATGGTACATAGTAATTATTGTAGAAAGTGGAACTATTTTCTTAAATTGAGAAATAAATTAGAGGCATAAAAAGGAGTATTTATGGGGTAATGGGTTAACCACCAACCAGTATAGAAGAGATAGTGATCTTTAACCCATTACTCCATAATGCTTTTGTATGCCTTTGATTTATTCCTCTTCTAAAGAAAATAGTTCCACTTTATACAGTTATGAATAATGCACCATAGGAACTTATTTTTCTATATTTTAGCATATTGTAGCTGAAAAAGCAGGCTGAAAGGAAAGCAGAATGCTCCGGAAGTGGACCGGAACGCTTCTGCTATTTAACCGATTACCCCATAAATGCGTCTTTTTACGCCTTAAATTTATCCCTCTACTGAAGAAAAAAGTTCCATTTTATACAGTCATGTTTATGGTTCATTATAAGAAATGTTTTCTATATCCTAGTAGATATTAGTTTAAAGCAGGCTGAAAATAAAGCAGAATGCGCATTCAGGCGCATTCTGCTTTACTTTCAACCTGCTTTAAGGGGTCATCTGTCTTCAGAGCTAGAAACTGGATATGGAGTAATGGGTTAAAGCTTGATTTCCACTTTATGATATCTATCCAAATAAATTTTTCCATATTCTAGCAGATGGTAGCTTAAAGCAGGCTGAAAGTAAAACAGAATGCGCCTTCAGGCGCATTCTGCTTTACTTTCAACCTGCTTTAAGTGGTCATCTGTCTTCAAAACTAGAAACAACATACGTGTAATAATAAAAAATAAAAAAATAAATTATGGAGTAATGGGTTAAAGCTTAATTTGACAAGTACTCTTTGAAAACAGTGTAGAAACAGATATTAGACACGTGTCTGCACTCTTGGGGGAAATTGTCCATATTTTATTGGCCAATGTAATAGTTGAGATTATGTATATAGATGTCCATAGTGTGCTGTGCTTTATATATAATTCAGTGGGAGAAGCTAGAGTTTTATCCATTCCCCAATAAATACGCCTTTTTGCGCCTTTAATTTATTCCTCTACTGAAGAAAATAAATTCAATTTAAAGTGTTACAAAATAATAAGAGCCATAAGAAATATTTTCTATATTCTAGCAGACAATAGCTTAAACAGGCTGAAAGTAAAGTAGAATGTGCCTTAAGGCACATTCTGCTTTACTTTCAACCTGCTTTCAGTGGCCACCTATCTTCAAAGCTAGAAACAGGCTAAGGGGTAATGGGTTAATGAATGGTCAGAGCCCAGAAATGACTAAACTAGAAGAATTTATTGCTTCATGCAGTATGACTTTGAAGCAAATTTAAGTTTTTTTAACAAAAGAGAAGAGGGAAGGTTGATTTCATTAATTGCTTTCTACTTAGTGACTTGACAGTTGATACCACTAATTTTAGTCTTTACAGTTTGTGGTGTTTCTTTTAAAGTTTTTGCTGTTGATGGACAATAGTGCAACTCACCTCAGTATTGAAATGATACAGCACAATGTCATATAGATATACTTTGTATGCTGTTTTAGATCGCCTATACAAATTCCAAGCAAAATTTATACTATACACGCAGCGTAGAGGTGAACGCTGTCGTAAATGGCGTAAACAGTTTTAAGAAAATGCTCATAGTTAACTTCTATGTCCCTTGAGACATTGCTTTCATATTTGGTATGTTTGTGAATGTAGACAAGACAATTTATGCAAGTATAATGTTGGACCCCTATGACCTTGACCTTGACCTTGAAGTAAGGGCCCACAAATTTTTAAATTATGGCCCAGATTTAAATTGGGTCTCGAAATCTGCATTTGGGTTTCGAAAAATGCTTATATCTCCTATATGTCCCTTGAGATATTGCTCTCATATTTGTCATGCATGTAAAAAGTTTGACCCCAGTGACCTTGACCTTGAAGTAAGGGCCCTCATTTAGGTTTCGAAATCTGCATATAATGAGATCCAAACCGCCTTGATAGCTCAGACTTTGCAGAGCGTCCACTTTAGAGGCGAGAGGTTGTGGGTTTGATCCCTTGCTGGACACTCGGCATTATAAGGGTAGTGCTAGGAAGGTGATAATGACCACTAAATTGTGTTAATTATTTTGTGTGAAATCAGGGAGGTATATGAAATGAAGGTACATGGCTGCTTAAAGCAATTATGTGACAGTAATACCGTTTTACTTTCACCTTGTTTTAAGCTGCCACCTGTCTTTTCATTGTCATTTAGCCTTATTTTAGTGGTGGTAATGGAGAGGGAATTTACTGTATATATCTACAGTGGAGAAAACGTTATTCCGTTTGTGCTAAATCCGTTATTTCAAATGCAAATAGTTTGCAGCCTGATCAGACGCCGGGTAACCCGGCGTCTGATCAGGCTCCAAACTATTTGCCGTCCAGGTTAAAACCAACATCCAGAATTGTCAAATAGTTTATTTGCAATCTGTTTGCGTTTCGTTTGCGTTTAAATAGTAAAAAGAATAACGTTTTCTTCACTGTATCCTGCCTGCACACAGGTATAGTACATATGTAAGATCAGTGATTTATTTTGAGGGTAATTTATCTGGGCCTGTCAGGGCTATCAGTAAACACCTTGGCTCTAACAGTATCCAGAGCCATGCAACATGCCCATAAATCTGACACCCCAGGCATCTAGTGAGCTAACAAATTCATTGTTAAAACAAACACAAAACATCACATTAACAAAGGGCTATGTTTCTAAACAATTAGCCCTATTTAACCTAAGGGAGCTTTATCAGTCAAAGTAAATTGTTTATTGTCCCTTTCAGAGAATAGATTAATGCATTGAATACACCTTTACAGTAACTGACAGCTCATTTTGTAAATTTGTTCATTTTTTATCTAAACAAAGTGAGTCTTAACCCATTACCCCATATAAATACACATTTTTACTCCTTTCATTCATTCCTCCATTTGAAGATAATAGTTCTAATTTATAGTCATAAATAACATTTATGTATCATAAGAAATATTTTCTATATTCTAGCATATGCCATATGGTAGCTTAAATCAGGCTGGAAGTAAGGTGCATTCTGCTTTACTTTCAACATGCTTTAAGCTTAGTATAATCTTCAATAAGTTCCAGAAACAGGCTATGGGGTAATTGGTTAATAAGGTCAGCATCCAGTCTGAAAGATTAATACAAATAGAAATAAATCTCATATGCGTGTTGAGAAACCATTAAAATGATACATTGACATGGTATCTTCATATCAGGTAACCAACTTAACCCTTTGAACCCTAGTCCCGCATATATAGACATCCTTTTCAAACAGTGTACATGTGAATAGTACACTTGTCCTATGCAAACAGTGAAGACCCAAATCAGAGGGCTCTGAAAGGAGCCCTCTGATCAGGGTCTTCACAGTGTTTGTCATATAGCCAAACATTGACAAAAACAACCCTTAAAAGTCAGAAATGGACTAGACTAAAATGGAAACTGGAATTGACCATTTAAAGTTTCAGGGAGGAAAGAATTAATGTAGGACTAAAACTATTGCATTAAGCTGTGTATTCCTGTCTGTATAGATCTCCATCCTTCCTTATTTAACCCTTTACCTCATAGCCTGCTTCTACTTTTGAAGACAGGTGACCACTTAAAGCAGGTTGATAGTAAAGCAGAATGTATCATTAGGCACATTCTGCTTTACTTTCTTCCAGCTTTAAGCTTCTATCTGCTAGGATGCTGACTAGATAAAAAGTGGAACTATTTTCTTTAGTGGAGGAATAAATAAAAAGGTGTAAAAATGCATATCGTGGGGTAATTCATGGATTAAAACTAAGTTTTCTCAATACAACAGGGCTCCAGATAAGGGGAGTATTTCAAAAATTAAAATCTTTATTTCTGCTTGAAACCCTATGGTGTCACTACTCATTAGAATCGTCTCTTCGAGACGATTCTAATGAGTAGTAACACCATAGGATTGGTGCTGAAATAGGGCAGAAAACGTTGAATTTGTTCAGTTTACTCCCTCTTATCTGGAGGCCTGATACAAGCTTAACTGTATGGTATACAAAAAACATATACATTTGTAGTATAGAAAGCATCAGTTCCAGTGCATTGATCTCCATTATTCTGTCTAGAAATGTTACCATTCATCATCGTTAGGCAGTCAACTTGTGGGGAGCCCTAGTGTTTTACAAATGGTCAAATTCTATAGAGGGTTCAGAACTGTCATTAACCATATAGCAAGTCTGTTTCTATAGGAATCAATGCCCAATATATCAACATTTCTTTCCATTGTTACAGTGGAGAAAACGTACGCAAAGCACTAAAACGTAGAAAAGAACAACTTTTGGACAATTCTGATAATTCTTGTTTATCTTGGCTCCAAACAGTTTGGAGCGTAACCGGCGTCTGATCTGGCTCCAAACTTTTTGCACTGCAAATAATAGTTTTAGCGTAAACGCGTTTATTGGGAAAGAATAACACATTCTCCACTGTACTACCAAGGTTTATAAAATACTGAACTTACATATACACAGAAGCAGGGCTCCGGATAGGGGAAGTATTTCAAAAATTAAAATTTCTTTTTCTGCATTACACCATAATTATGGTGTCACTGCTTGCTTCGAGACGATTCTAATGAGTAGTTACATCATAGGATTTGGTGCTGAAAGGAGTGAGAAAATGTTGGATTCCTCCTTAACTGGAGTTCTGGTTATAGAGAAAGGTGTTTACTTAAAGAAGACTGAAAGTTCCTTCAGGAGCTTAATTTCTGCTTGACTTTAAACCTGCTTTGAACATGCATCTGTCAGAATCTTTTTGGATTAGCAATTTAAACCCATATGTTTGACTTCATTGTTCTGGATTGCTGTAAAAGTTTCATTCTTGGTGACACTCCATCCGTCCTTGCAGGAATTTCCAAGTTTTTGTTCTTTGATTGCTTAGTTCAACAACCAACGTTTTGATGAAATCATATTAATTTTCAAAGTTATAATATTGCATTTTATTATTTCATTCTGTTATTTTGATTTCATCATAATGATTTAAGTGTTGTTGAGCAAGGACACTTGTAAAACCTGTATTAAACCTTTCCCACATAGCATATCTCTTAGTATTGAATATAGGTGTTCACTTAAAGCAGGTTGAAAGTAAAGCAGAATGCGCTTTAAGCTCATTCTGCTTTACTTTCAGCCTGCTTTAAGCTATCATCTAAAAAGTATTTTGTATTATACATATTTATGAATGTATAAATTGGAACTATTTTCTTCAGGGCAAGAATAAACTGAATGTGCTAAAAGGCGCTTCTATGAGGGAAAGGGTTAAAGATTGTTTCGAATGGCTACTTTTACAATGCAGAGCTCCAGATAATTTTAAGAGAAAGTATGTAAAGTAAATATTTTCAACATTTTCACCTTTATGTTTTAACCAATTCTTAGCCTATGGTGTGACTACTCATTAGAATCGTCCCAAAGAGACGATTCTAATGAGTTGTGACACCATAGGTACCGGTTTAATGTAGAAGTAAAGGTTTTGGGTTTTGAAATACTCCCATTATCTGAGGCCCTGACAATGTAATATCTTATTTTTGTTTTACTTTAATACCTTTTCCCATGGTTATGAGATTTTCCAGAAAGAAAAACATGGAGTTAAGATTTAAACAAAGAATTAAAATTTTACAAAAAAAGGAAAGATTTGCCTAAAGCTCTTGAAAACGCCAGGATACATTCTGTTTTACAAATTACATTACGCAGACATCTTTAGTGTTTTCTCTGGTGCATTAGTAGCAGTTGTGCTTTTAAACCCTAGATTATTTCCCGCTGAATATATATTCATACATATATAAAACTCCATTTACTATGAATATCTATAATCTGAAATATTACATAATTGGCTAGTAAAATACAGTAAAACCTCTCTAATATATATGACCACTAAAATGAAGGCTATTTGATTGATGTAAAAAAGAGTAGTGACAGCTTTAAGCTTTCTGTTTATCTGTCACCTTAGCTTTAAGCAGTTACTTGTTGTATATACGTCTAATAATTGACACAATTAAATGGTAATAATAATAGGAAGGTTTTACTGTAGCTAAAATTTTACTCAGCTGAGACACATATGTCAGACACAGGGCTCCAGATAAGGGGGGTATACTTTCAAAAAGTAAAATCTTTATTTCTCAATTAAACCCTATGGTGTCACTACTCATTAGAATCGTCTCTTCGGGACGATTCTAATGAGTAGTAACACCATAAGATTTGGTGGTAAAATGAGTGAGAAAGTGTTATAATGTTTAATATCTGGAGCCCTGCGAGACAGGTCTTATAAGAAAACAGTGTAGCGCTTTATCACAGAGATACTACAGGGGAGTTCTGATATGGGTAAACACTTTTTTCAAAAACACAAATAATACTACTTAGTACATTAATAGCAAAAATATAAACTATAATCTATTCTAAAGTAAGTGTTTTCTTAAAAACAAAAACAAAAAAACCCAAAAAACTGGGTCAAAAAGTTGCAGATCCTGATGAGACGACATTAATTGATCCTGATGAGACATGTTATGCTGCATCTCATCTGGATCCAAACTGTTGATAAATGTTACTGTTTCTCCGTTAACATTGTGCTCAATTAAAGGAAATGAATTATGAAAATTACATGAACTTTTAGAGTGAAAAGCTATTAAAGATTAGTAACCCTTGCTGAGCCGGTATCCATGATTATGGATCATTTGCAAATAGTGTACACCCTGATAGGATGGCAATATAAGGAGCCTTCTGGTCAGGATCTATACTGTGTTTTGCTTTCATAATTGTCCGGAAACAGCCCTCAAAAACTGGTAAATCTTCAAAAGTCTGAAATACAGTAAAACCTTGTAAGAGGTCACTTAAGAATATCAATTTGCAGCATAAAATAGAAGTTTGACAGTTAAGTGCAGGACAAAAGTAATGCAGAAAGCTCATATAGGAGCTTTCTGCATTACTTTTGTCCTGCAATAAGTGGCAAGCTGTCACATTTTAAAGATAAATTCGCTTCTCCTCTGATTGGCAGATTAACTCTTGCATGCTGGGTAATTTTTTTCGTCTGCAACATTTGTGGTCTGCTGCTGTTCTAAAAATAGCATTTTCACAATTTCTTTTAAATCCAGGGTCAGAATGGCAAATAGTTTGGATCCTGATGAGACGCCGCGTCACCCGGCGTCTCATCTGGATCCAAACTGTTTGCAAAGGCAATTAATCACTGTGGTGGATCTGGGAACCGCTCAAAATCCCCTTGGTCAAAACCCCCTTGGTCCAAAAATGACAGGGTAGTCAAAATCCCCTTGGTCAAAATTGCATGGTAGTCAAAATCCCCTTGATGAAAATTACAGGGTAGTCAAAATCCCCTTGATGGGTAGTCAAAATCTCCTTGGTAAGAAAATAATTCTGGGGTTTGATCAGGATCCAGACTGGGTGCCAATACAGTGAAATTGAGGTGAAATTGATTGCAAACAGTTGTGCCTCGACAAGTGCAATAGCTGAATCCTGATTATTGCATTGAACAAGTTCTAGTTTTGATATTAGATCCAATACTGCAAACAGTTGGAAACTATTTAAATTTGCTAAGATTGGATAAAAAATTGTGGCCTCTAGAGTGTAAACACTAAAATTGTTGACGAAGAACACCGGACGACGAACGCCGGACATTCAAGGATTGCAAAAGCTCACCCTGAGCCGCCACTAGCATGCAAAGAGTAAATAGAGGTTATACAGTGGAGAATGTGTTATTCTTTCCCAATAAACGCGTTTACGCTAAAACTATTATTTGCAATGCAAACAGTTTGGAGCCAGATCAGACGCCGGGTAACCCGGCGTCTGATCAGGCTCCAAACTATTTGCCACCAAGATAAACATGAGTTATCAGAATTGTCAAAAAATTGCACTTTTCTACGTTTTAGTGCTTTGCGTTTGCGTACGTTTGCGTTTAAACGGGAAAGAATAATGTTTTCTCCACTGTACTGTATATTAAAGTCCATTTAAAAAGTTCAGCATTTAAAGGGATAACATTGTATAACAGACCTCCTTGAAAGCTCTTAAATAGTACAACTTGCATGAAGAGCTATCAGCTTGGGTGAGACCCCATCATCACCCGCTGTCTGTGACCCTTTCAGTTCCTAAAGTTTAACTTCCATTTATTCCAACCTCTCTTTAATATCTAGACCGCTCATTATTTTGGGTAACTCTCAGCTGTTTCAATTTACTATGAAATTTAGTTCAATTACAAATGCGTGGTGTGGTATACAAGCAGGAATCTACACTGTTTGTTTATGGAGATTCTTTTATATATAGTATCATAAGGGTTTGAGCATACACCATGGTACTTCAAACGTTAAATTCCTTGTTTAGATTGAGCCCAAGTGTAAGCAAATGATGATTACTGTTAATCATTCGCTTCCAGCCGTATCTAATGTTTTTATAACAGTCAAACCTCTATAACCACGGCAACTGATTCAAAATTTTAAAATAGAATTGAGCATTTCCAAGCAGTCTTTTGACAAGTGGCAGCTGACTGCAAGTCAAAATCAGCTCAAGGTTTAGTTTCGTACTGCTCTAGTTTTGCAGTATTTTAGGTGCCACACTCTTCATAAGACGTTATACTCATTCAAATATTGCTGAACATTGATTGCACAGTATTTGAATATTACTGTTTAGAGTTTGGTGGTAAAACTTGTAGAATTTTTGCTTGTGAGCAATTACAGGTACTTTTGAAACTAAAACAACTTGTAAATACAAGGAAACTGTTAAATGATTACTTGTAAATACACAAATACATTGCATATGTATATACAGTGGAGAATGTGTTATTCTTTCCCAATAAACGCGTTTACGCTAAAACTATTATTTGCAGTGCAAACAGTTTGGAGCCAGATCAGACGCCGGGTAACCCGGCGTCTGATCAGGCTCCAAACTGTTTGCCACCAAGATAAACATGAAATATCAGAATTGACCAAAAGTTGTTTTTTTCTACGTTTAAGCGCTTTGCGTTTGCGTACGTTTGCGTTTAAATGGGAAAGAATAACAGATTCTCCACTGTACATGTAATTGTTTTGGAATTACAGTCAAACTTGCAGTATTTAAAGCCTTTATAACATCTTGACTCACTGCCTGTTTCTAGGTTTGAAGACTGGTGACTTAATACTTCACCCATATTTACCCCATAAATACACCTTTTTACACCTTTAATTTGTTTCTCTACTGAAAAAAAGTTCTGCTTTACTTTCAACCTCCTTGAAGTGGTTACCTGTCTTGAAAACTAGAAACAGGCTATGGAGTAATGGGTTAAAATTGTAAAAAAAAAAAAATAGCCCTTAAGAACTAAGTTAAACCAAACAATTTACAATATCAAAATAATCCACTTTGAAAATTCAGCATTGAGTGGCCATGCACTTATTAAATACGCTTGGAATCCAAATGTCAATTGTGCCGATGGAGGGGAAACTCCACTCAGTCTCTGGAATTAATTCAACCAGGAAGCCGGGATACAGTGACAGTTAATGGAAGGATCATGCAGTCTTTTCTTGAAAAACAACTGACATTACTTAATTATAGTAGCGCTTGTCCATTAGACATCCTGGGTAGAGGAGTTGGATGTCAGAGATAAATGCATGGCAATGCCTTATGGAGACACCAATTTGCCATTGGACACTGTGTATCGTGGTTTAAATAAATACCAGGGCTCCAGATAAAGGGGAGTATTTCAAAAACTAAAATCTTTATTTCTGTATTAAACCCTATGGTGTCACTACTCATTAGAATTGTCTTGTATAGATGATTCTAATGAGTAGTAACACCAGGGCTCCAGATAAGAGGTAGTTATTTCAACAAATCCAACATTTTCTCACTCTTTTAGAACCAAAACCTATGGTGTTACTACTCATTAGAATCGTCTCTTCGAGACGATTCTAATGAGTAGTGACACCATAGGGTTTAATTCAGAAATAAAGATTTTAGTATTTGAAAAACTACCCTTATCTGGTGCTCTGGTAACACCATAGGATTTGGTGCTAAAACAAGTGAGAAAATGTTGAATTTGTGTAGTTCACTCCCCCCTTATCTGGAGCCCTGTTAAACTCATGTATATAGTTGCCATTCTTTGAAGAGGCATAGTGGTTGCTTTTGATGACAACTCCTTAATGCAGGATAAAAGTAAAGCAGAAAGCTCCTAACAGAGCTTTCTGTTTTAATTTTGTCCTGCATTAAGCTAAGATGTTTATTAAAGACGGACAATTGATTTAGTTTGAGTGACCGTTTAACATAAGTTTGGCTGTACAAAATTTATATAGGACTTGACTTGAAGCCATGTAATACATTAATGGTTTGAGAGCATCGGCATCTGTTGGCATTTTGTTTTGCAGTCTTTTGCAAGATCTTCCTGTAAAGTGCACATTGTAAAGCTGTTCTGGCCTCCCATTTTGAAGTGTGTTGTGGCTAAAAAGTTAAGATAGTACCGGTACATTGATTGAGTTGGGTTTTACGGCACTGCAACACATAAAATGGTCATATGATGCCAAAAATTTAGTACTGTAAAATCTGCAACCACTGAGATACATGTAATATATTAAATTATGAAGCATGCTGACTTTTAAAAAACATATATTAAACAAATTACAGACTTAACTCCTGAAACTGAAATGGACAGTCCCAGTTTTCCAAAAATGTTCACTTTACATCTCGAGTCCTGTATTATGCTGGGTAAATGCCTGTAAGAACTTGGTGTAGAACTTAGTTGATAATGTCTTGTAATATCTATGTTGTTTGAATGTTAGAATTTGGTGTAGAACTTGGTTAATATGTCTTGTAATATCTATGTTGTTTGAATGCAAATAACCTTTCCATATACATAATCATAACTGTATAAATTGGAACTATTTTCATCAGTGGAGAAGCAAATTAAAGGCATAAAAATGCATATTTATGGGGTAATGGATTAATATGTCTTGTAAAATCTATGTCATTTGAATGCAAATAGTCTTTCCATATACATGAACATATAAATTATAAAGATGAAGTACTTCATATAGTAAACATTTGTCTATTTCAGGTTTGAATGACACGGAACTGTTCTATGTACGAAATGGGATCCTCAATATTTATGCCCTGGGCTTCAACATGGTGGTTGGGGCTAAGATTAAATCCATTTTCTTCACCTGGCAGAACTTACGCCCCAAACCTCCAGATGTAAGTACATATTAGTGTTTTCTTCTGACCTGTCAGATTTATTTTTAGATTGGAACATTCTAAAATTTTAAAAGGAATGATCACAGTACTCGTTGATTTCCGTACTGTCAGCCAGGGAAAGCTGTATCTATTGTGTGTAATGTACAGTAGAGTCCTGAATAAACAAAAACACAATGCACTTAACTGTAGAAAATTAATTTTTTATCTTTTTAATCTGGGTCGCAAACAGGTTGGAGCCTGATCAGATGCCGGGTTACCCGGCGTCTGATCTGGCTCCAACCTGTTTGCAATGGACATAATAGTTTTTAGCATAAACACGTTTATTGAGAATGAATAACACATCAGTAAAATTAGCGCAGCTGTCTCGTGCTGCATGAGGATCATACTTATCTCAAGTTGGAAAGTGTACGACTATATAGATCAGATGATACCCTGTTATCTATTTACCATTATGAACTATTCTGTTCTAAAAATAACTAAAAAATCGGACAATAATTACATTGTGATCTCTGAATTTGGTTTACATGTATATGGTTTAAACTGGTTGCTTTTTATCCCTTTCCTCACCAAATCCATGTACGTTTTTAGTTTGTATGTTCTTTAAAGAAAAAAACAAGCAAACGTTGTCACTCCAGCATCATTGTTGTAGTCGTCGTTCGAAATCATTGTCCGAAATCTTAACTTTGGCCATAACCTCTTCAATTTTTCATCTACATTAACCTCCATTTATAGTATGCTGTACATCTGGACAAGTCCTATCCAGACATACCAAAATATTTTATCATTGACCTTGACCTTAACCTTTGACCTAATGATACTGTATTTTCACTGACCTTCAAAAACAGACAAGCGCTGATCGGGCTCCCACATACAGAAAGTGTTCCTGTTACCTATTCACAGCCATATTATCATCTGCTTCAATATTGTTGTCTGCGATATTGTTTCACAGTTAGTTTTAATGTAGTATATATGACAAAGTTTAGATTTGATTTGATTTGTTATGATTTTACGTCGCTTTTAACAGTATTTCAGATTGGATTGTCAAACAGTTTATGTCTTGATCAGCTAGATGCCATTATATGTGACGACTGATCTTGATCCAAACTGTTTGCAAAGTCACAACATAGTATTAATGGTGAAGACATAACATGGTTAACCCATTACCCCATAAATACGCTTTTCAACGCCTTTAATTTATTCCTCAGTTGAAGAAAATAGTTCCAATTTATAAAACCATGAATATGTATCATCAGAAATATTTTCTATGTTCTAGCAGATGATAACTTAAAGCAGGTTGAAAGTAAAGCAGAATGTGCCTTAAGGCACATTCTGCTTTAGTTTCGACCTGCTTTAAGTGGTCATCTATTTTCAAAACTAGAAACAGGCTATGGGGTAATGGGTTAAGTTTACTTCTCCTTATCTTGTACCTTGATCATATTGTTTCGGTGTTGTTTTCAGATGTTTTACAAGATGAGGTTCAAAGTGTCCAATCCCACAGCTATGGACATGCCTAAAGCCAGTATATCTACAGATGGCAAAGTTCCCACAACTCTTTCCAGTAAGTTATTTCATCTGACAGTCGAAATTCAATGCTTCAAACTCTTCAATAAAACGGGCTGAATTATGTACTCGTCATCGCTACACTGTAAAGTACGTTAAATCTATCCCAGAGATATAAACAGTCCGGCTGGTCAAGTGGTTTAAGTGGTTGTCTTATTTTGCAAACTTGTGCGTATTTCATAAGTCAAATTTCAATACATTGATGCTTGAGTAGAACATACTCACAAACAATTAAGTTTGACTTAACCTGTCCTGTTTGAGAGTCATCACGAACTATTCCTATGTGCCCATATAGGTAGCTGCTTGAAACAGGCTTAAAGTAAAGCAGAAAGAAGCAGAAATCTCTGTAAGTCTAAAGAATGATCCTTATCTGGAATAATTTCTAGTTCAAAATTCGAGAAGGCTGCTTGTAGCTTCAATATTTAGTTACCTTTCTTTCTAGATCTTCAGGGTATCCAACTTTACACCACTTCTTCTGCAGAAGTATTGCCGCTTTTAACTCTTTCCTCCCTGAAGCCTTAAAGCGACTCGCAACCGGATGGTGCACTTGTCAAAATAAAATAAAATACTCAAATAAAAGCAAATTTGTGGCATTATTTGGCTTCTGACATTAAAAAAATATGATCAGTCCAAAAAAAGTCTCAAGAATCGTCACTGAATCTTAGATTTTTAGATATTTTCCATCGTTTTTCTATACCGACTAGTAGACGGTATAGTTGTTGCTGCTGCTTCTCTACACGGGCTCAGACATAAACACGAGCCGAATTACGAAGTTGTATGCACTTTCGACCGCAACACATTGAAATACGTTAAATCGATCCGAGATAAACGGATAGTTCCGTGGTCCATTGGTCTAAGCGGTTTCCCCTATTTTGCCTTCTGTCCGCCAATGCGGGGCCATGGGTTCGAATCCCACCAGAGACCAATATTTTTTTTTATTGAAATTCATTTTTTTTAAACAGAATTTCTTATCCTAAACTAATTCTTTACCATTTATATAAGCGTTTGACACATATTTACAAATTACTATTTTTAATGCACCATCTGGTTGCGAGTCGCTTTAAATGGACAATTCCAGTTTCCATTTTTGTCTAGTCCATTTCTGACTTTTAAGGGTTGTTTTTATTAATGTTTGGCATTATGACAAACAGTGAAGACCCTGATCAGAGGGCTCCCTTTGGAGCCCTCTGATCTCGGTCTTCAATGTTTGCAGAGGAATAAATGCTAGTTGAATAAAGTGAGTCAAAATGAGTTAGTATGAGGCTATTGCGCAATGAGTCAAAATGAGTCAGTATGGCTTAACTCTTTCCTCCCTGAAACTTTAAATGGACAATTCCAGTTTCGATTTTTGTCTAGTCCATTTCTGGCTTTTAAGAGTTGTTTTTGTCAATTTTGGCATTACTGACAAACAGTGAAGACCCTGATCAGAGGGCTCCTTTCGGAGCCCTCTGATCTGGGCCTTCACTGTTTGCACAGGACAAGTGTTCCATTCACATGTAAACTGTTTGAAAAGGATGCCTATATGCGGAACTAGGGTTCAAAGGGTTAAGCTTTTCAACAAGAACACAAGCCGTGTTTTAACAGGTTAAAATATGATCTAGGCAATATGATATATATAAAAAAAATTCAGTTCACTTTTAAAAGTTGTTTTATGGTATTTTGACAAAATTTTGACATGTTTGAGATTATTTTGACCAATATCTTTCTATATGGTTGCAGAGGGGGTAGCAGATGAACAGGTAGGGGGTAGCACACGGCAGACACCTGTGTGCTAAACAGGAACGGTACCTTTTCTGTTAAGACCCTTATGTCTCAGAATTCAAGTCCTAGAATACGATTTGACAATGACGCAAAACCTCTTCTCCTCCCATGTTTGAAAAGATCTAAGTTGCTAACATCATTGAGTTGCACGTAAAAACATTTGTGGGCCGATTATTAATAATCGGCTCACTGGGCCATTATGGATTGGTCACATGATGTCCGTACAGACAGTTTTCAACTGCAATTTTGTTACTATATGTATTTATTGTAAGGTATACAATAATAAATGTTTATTATTATATAGCAAGACTGAAATGTACGGTATATTCTTTATTAGTTGGATATAGGTAATTTTCGCCTTCGTCTTTTTCAGCCTTTGAGATAAAGTTTCCATGCACAGGGGGTATAACAACAGAGGTGGACGTCAACATACAGCTCAACATCAGCATTTTCACAGCATCCAATGTCACAGTGCTAAACCTTCGTAGAAAGAAGATATGCAGAAAAGGTAAGACAAAGATTAACCCATTAACCCTTTGAACCCTAGTCCCGCCTATAGGCGTCATTTCAAACAGTGTACATGTGAATAATACACTTGTCCTGTGCAAACAGTGAAGGCCCAGATCAGAGGGCTCCGAAAGGAGCCCTCTGATCAGGGTCTTCACTGTTTGTCAGTAATGCCAAAATTGACAAAAACAACTCTTAAAAGCCAGAAATGGACTAGACAAAAATCGAAACTGGAATTGTCCATTTAAAGTTTCAGGGAGGAAAGAGTTAAGCCATACTGACTCATTTTGACTCATTGCGCAATAGCCTCATACTAACTCATTTTAACTCACTTTATTCAACTAGCATGCATTGAGATAAGCACTGATAATTGTTAATCGCTTATGAGTTAATGGGTTAACTTATACACTGGACAGAAACAAAAGAAATTTCATATTAGTCCTGCAACATGCAATACAGTGAGTGCATCACTAAGATACGATTTTAATGGCAACGCTTTCATCTGTTATTGGCAGCCGCATATTTTCATTTGATAATTAAGGATTTTCATTAACAATATATACTATACAGTAAAACCTCTAAAAACGACCACTGAATTTAGTTAATTATATTGTGTCTAAGGCAGGTCACTACTTAACTCTTTCCTCCCTGAAACTTTAAATGGACAATTCCAGTTTCCATTTTAGTCTAGTCCATTTCTGACTTTTAAGGGTTGTTTTTGTGAATGTTTTGCATTGTGACAAACAGTGAAGACCCTGATCAGAGGGCTCCTTTCGGAGCCCTCTGATCAGGGTCTTCACTGTTTGCATAAGACAAGTGTACTTTTCACATGTACACTGTTTGAAAAGCACGCCTATATGCGGGACTAGGGTTCAAAGGGTTAAAGTAAGGCGAAAGTAAAACAGAAAGCTCCTATAGGAGTTTTGTTTTCCTTTCACTTTGCTTTAACCTTATATTGTGTTTAAGGCAGGTAGCTGCTTAAAGTAAGGTGAAAGTACAACAGAAAGCTCCTATAGGAGTTTTGTTTTCCTTTCACTTTGCTTTGACCTTATATTGTGTCTAAGACAACTGATCTGGGTCGACACGGTTTTCAAAAAGCATCAATATGAACTAAAAGCAGATGATGGGTTTATAACATGTTGCTGATTAATGCAGCATAAAGCAATGCAGAAAGCTCATATAGGAGCTTTCTGTGTCACTTTTATCCTGCATTGAGCTTCAATGTGTCTTAGATACCAACAATGAAACATATGGGTTAACCCTTTGAACCCTAGTCCCGCCTATAGGCGTCCTTTTCAAACAGTGTACATGTGAATAGTACACTTGTCCTATGCAAACAGTGAAGACCCAGATCAGAGGGCTCCGAAAGGAGCCCTCTGATCAGGGTCTTCACTGTTTGTCACAAGGTAAAACGTTGACAAATATAACCCTTAAAAGTCATAAATGAACTAGACTAAAATGGAAACTGGGATTGTTCATTTTAAGTTTCAGGGAGGAAAGAGTTAAGATGGATTTCACTATTTGAAACAGTATAATCAAGATGCTACACTCGACTTATAAGGCATCAACTCGGGGCCAAACTCTTGAATACTCCAGCCTATTGTCTGTTGGAAGTTGTAGAAAATGCTGATTGGTTAATAACTCTGAGTAGAGGACATTCTGCAGTCGATGACAGCTGTATTTGCACGCAAGGATATTAAGCAGTTTTTGTGGCCACGCTGGCTTCATCCCTTGATCTCAGTCTAATCCTGGACTTGCAATGAATGCAATTTCTGTAAAATACTGTCATGCTTGTATCAAGCTATCATTAACCCATTACCCCATAGCTTGTTTCTAGTTTTGAAGACATGTGACCACTTAAAGCAGATTGAAAGTAAAGCAGAATGTGCCTTAAGGCGCATTCTGCTTTACTTTCAGCCTGCTTTAAGCTCTTATCTGCTAGGATGTAAAAATTGGAACTATTTTATTATCTTCAATGGAGGAATAAATTAAATGTGCTAAAAGGCATTTCTTTGGGGGAAAGGGTTAAAATAAGACAATGCATGGACAAGTCTTTCACATAGGCTTCAGCTTAATGCAGAATAAAAGTTATGAAGAAAGCTTCTGAAGGAGCTTATGCATGACTTTTAGTCTGTGTTAACCCTTAACCATATATCCTATGTCTAGTTTTGAAAGCAGGTTGAAAGAAAAAGCTTTACATTCAGCCTGCTTTAAACTACAGCCTGCTAGAATTAAGAAAATATTCCTTATGATACATAAAATGATCCACAAGGAAACCAAATAACCCACAAGAGTTACTAGTGTCGAAAGAGTTAACAGAAGCTAAGAAAAGAGCCACAATGAGGCTGGCTCGGAGATGGTAAACATTCCAGGAGACAATTACAGCCGAGGAGCAGACAGAGAGCATCTACAGTGCCAATATTTATCTTCTATCTAAAATTGTAGTATAAACTATATCAAATATTGGCTTAGAGTTCGGGCCCAGATGATTGGGGCAAACAAAACAAGGCATTCTAGTTCATTCTCATTTTCCGCCGTCTTTTCCTGATAAAAATATTGGGAGATTTGAGCTTTGATGTGTTCATGCTTAAATCATTTGTGTATATAGCATTCACGGTTCCGGATAATGACATATATGTAAAAACCACTGGCTATGGAAAAGGGGATGGATGAACCATATTGAAGTATGGCAGTCACAACATAGTGTTTGATTAGGAGAAAAGGAATCAAATTTTCAAAAACCCAGGGCTCCAGATAAGATGGAGTAAATTTAACCAATATAACATTTTCTCACTTATTTCAGCACCAAATCCTATGGTGTAACTACTCAGTAGTAACACCATAGGGTTTAATGCAGAAGATTTTAGGTTTTGAAATATTCCCTTTATCTGGAGCTTCTTAAAAAAAGCTTAAGTATTCTCCTTAAATTCTTATCTGGAGTCCCCACTGTATATGAGTAACTAGAAGCTAGACTGCAATGAAAGGAATAACTGGTAGTAGGAATTTCGTTCAAGAACTTGAAATAAACCGAGCAAATCCAGGATTTATAGAGATTTTTATTTGAGAATGAAATGTTTTTCAGGAAGTGAAATTTTCAAGACGTTGTCGTCTCAGACATGCAAATTTCTCCAGCCTTTGTTGTTCAATTTAATATCTGGCATTAGAGTCTGTTCACTTTGATTGAATTACGTTCATTTCGATGTGATTACTTCAGGCGAATATGCTGAATGTCACAGATTAGCTTATCGGAGCAGACCCGTGATAATGTTTATTTCCCTCAGATGTAAATATTGTGGGGTTTTCTCTGTTAAATAATTAAATGGAAAAGCTGCTAGACAATCGGCCCTAGGGGATTTCTTAACCCATTACCACATAAATGTGCCTTTTTACGCCTCTAATTTATTCCTCTACTGAAGAAAACAGTTCAAGTTTATAGTGTTACAAATAAGAATCATAAGAAATAGTTTCTATATTCCAGCAGATAATGGCTTAAAGCAGGCTGAAAGTAAAACAGAATGTGCCTTAAGGCTCTTAAGTTCTTAACCCATTATACCCCAAAGTCTGTTTCTAGTTTTGAAGACATGTGACTACTTAAAGCAGAATGAACAGAACAGAACATATTTTATTCAGACTTGTACATAAGTACATCATCTTAAAATATAAGTAACAAAACCACATATTAATTGTCATATTCAATTAAATTCAAGTAATTACTATTGGTAATAACTGTTTTAGTTACAGTGGAGAATACGTTATTCCTTCCCGTATAAACGCATATGAAACGCAAACGTGGTGCACTAAAATGTAGAAAATGGCACATTCTGCTTTACCTTCAGCCTGTTTCTAGCTACCATTTGCTAGAATACAGAAAATAGTTCTTATCTTACATGTTCTATTGTATAAATTGAAACTATTTTCCTCAGTGGAGAAATAAACTAAAGGCCTTAAAATGCATATTTATGAGGTAATGGGTTAATCAAGACATTCTAGAAGTATGAAAATGCAGTTTTTATGAGAAATATTGATAAAAAATTGAGAAAGGACATTTTTTGATAATTATGAAAAGGGTTGATTAATTTCATAGTTTCGGAAAACATTGATAGAATGCATAAAAAAAGATAAAAATAATAAAAATAAACATGAAAAACCACTGTAGAAAAAAAACAGTTCACTGCACATTAAAGATTCAGTATTTGAAAAGGGGGCTGTGGTAGGGGATGTCTCAGTGCTGTTACAGCTATAATAAGGTTAACAGTAACAGTGTTACAGTGGAGAATCTGTTATTCTTTCCCGTTTAAACGCAAACGTACGCAAACGCAAAACACTAAAACGTAGAAAAGAACAATTTTTGGACAATTCTGATAATTCTTGTTTATCTTGGTGGCAAACAGTTTGGAGCCTGATCAGACGCCGGGTTACCCGGCGTCTGATCTGGCTCCAAACTGTTTGCACTGCAAATAATATTTTTAGCGTAAACGCGTTTATTGGGAAAGAATAACAGATTCTCCACCGTACAACCTGTGTTCAGTTTTAATTCAGCCAACACCCACAGAGATCTCATTAGACATGCAACTGCTTAACGCAGGACAAAAGTAATGCAGAAAGCTCCTTTAGGAGCTTTTTGCATTACTTTTGCCCTGCATTAAGCTGCTTCCAACAGTAAAGTTTGATTTTATTGATCTTTTAAGAGCGGTTTAGCTGTAAGAGATTGCAAGGCCAGGGAAAATAAATAAACTATGGCGCAAGATCATAACATACGGTGCAGACTTGTGCTTTTTAACTGCCACCAGACACAGGTTCTTGAACAATTACATGGCATAAGGAGTTGTCTGTTTTCTGCAATCTCTTGTGTGATATACTGTGTAAACAAAGAATTAAGCCAGTCACCTAATGTCTGTTTTCCTCCCATAGAAGTGCTGTCCCGTCTCCTCAGTTGGTAAGCTTCCAATACGCCTTTTAGATACCACCGTCTACCATTCAAGTTTTGTATTATGTGGTCCTTTACTCTTTTCATTCGTTTAACACTTATTCACCTGGGCCCTGTTTCGTACGACAAAAACTGTCATTAGTCAGATTATAAAAGCCAAAATTATTATTTATTTCTCTATCTAATCCTGTCCTGTGACATCTCTTTGGAATCGTCTGGAAAAGACGATTACCAAAAAGATGTCACGAGACAGGATTAGATAGAGAAATCAGAAATTAAATGTTTTCTAAACTTTTGACTTACAACTGTTTTGTCTTACAAAGTTTCATGAAACCGGCCCATGCTATTAAGTGCATACATGTATTTATTAGACGCTTTTCAAAAACTGTACAGATATAGATCAGACAGCTCCTGAAGGAGTTGTCTGATCAGGGGCTGCACTGTTTTCTTATAGGATCCATTTGACATAGGTTATGTACTCGTATTGGGAAAAATTGTCCTACTTTCATCTCCCAATATAATAATTATTTAAGCTGATAGATGTTTATAGTTGGCAGTGAAAGTGCATTAATACAGGAATATTGAGCAGAAGATGGTTTGTCTTTCTTTGCTCTGATCTTGATTTAAGGATCAAGATCTAAATTGTTATACACTTGTGTGATTGTTTTGTCATTCCTAAATAAAATAAATGTTGAAATTTAAAGCTTTTGTAGACAACAATTTAACTTTTTTAGCCTGGTTTAAGCTACCATCTTCTAGGATATAGAAGCTATTTCTTATAGTGCAATATTCAATGACGGTATAAAGTGGAGGAATGAAGTAAAAATTGTAAAAATGTGTACTTATGGGGTTATAGATTAAGCATCCACAACTGGTAAACAATGAAAACAAGCATGCATGAAGGAAAAAAAATTATAGCTAGAACTTGTCAGAGAACATAATAATAACCCTTTACTGACCTATATCCTTGAAGAAAATAGCTTAAAGCAGGCTGAACAGAATGCGCCTAAAGGTGCATTCTGCTTTACTTTCAGCCTGCTTTAAGCTATCATCTGCTAGGGTTTTGAAAATATTTCTTATATGATACATTATCATAACTGCATGATAATTTTTTTTTTTCAGTGGAGGAATTAACTAAAGGGGTAAAAAGGCATATTTATATATTGGAAAATGCTTTAAACCATGTAGGAAAGTGTAGATAGATAAAGCAGACAATGGTTTATACACAACATTGATTAACCCATTACCCCATATAGCCTGTTTCTAGTTTAAAGGTGCTGTCACACCTTACCGGATGGCATAAACGGACGTCAAACGGAAAGAAAATTTGTCTAAGAACGATATCCGGTGACAAATATCGTCCTCGCTGTTGTGCGAGGCGCTCGCGTTTCGGGTATGGAACGAATAAAACGCACGATGACCGAACACTTACCGGTAAACTAACGGTAAATAAACGGACATAACAGTACGAGCAACGGAGGAATACCGGATAAAACGAAAGTGGAACGCATGAGAAACTGACGCAACGTTCTTGGAACGTTTGAGAAACGTTCTTGTTCGTGTCACGATAAAACTGGTAAAAATAGATCGAACAAGAAATGCTCACGGTACATAATACGCCCTTCAGGAGGCATAACTCATGGAAAACTCGGCAAATTTTGACGACTTGCGAACTCAATAGTCGATATGTAGTTTATAGACAGGATCATACAGAAAATTTCAGCTTAATGTGTAAAAGCATGTGCAAAGAAAAAAGCGGAAACACAAACAAAATTCTAATATTTCAAGTTCAAAAAGGGTTATAGTATATGCATTTCGAGTAATTGTCCGTTGAACCTGCGGTTAGTTGCCGGAACACCTCCGGTTGGTCCGTTGAACATGCGGTTGGTTGCCGGAACATCTCCGGTTGATCCGTTGGATGTCAGGTAATGGTCCCACCGGTTCACCGGATGTCAACGAATACGTACAGGACAAGTACAGGACAATGAACGCATGCATTCCGAAGAAAACGTATGCAACGCATATCTACCGTACGTCTAGCGTTCAGTTTTGTCCGGTGGCATCCGTTCCCAAGTTTTCAACATGTTTAAAACTTTCCACCGGATTGAACGGACATCACCGGACATGGCCGGAAAATGAGCGAATATACCGAATAAGAAACGGACAACAAACGAATGCGAACGGAGACGAACGGATTGGAAATTTTGTTCTCCGTTAGACGTCCGTTTACGCTATCCGGTAAGGTGTGACTGGGCCTTTAAAGAAAGATGATCACTTAAAGCAGGTTGAAAGTAAAGCAGAATGCGCCTTTAGGCGCATTCTGCTTTACTTTCAGCCTGCTTTAAGCTATTTTCTTCTAGGATATAGAAAATATTTCTTATGATACAATTATTATTCATGGCTGTATAAAAGGGAACTAGGAGAAGGAGCAGAATTTATATTTATTTATGATTTTCGGTGGATTACCACGAAATAGCAGTGGATTATCACTTGGTAATCCACTGCAGTGGATTATCACCAATCGCTTTTATTATGAAGTTTCCCCGTAGGGCTCCCCAAGAATCGTAGTCAATAGTGTCTTATCGTTAAATTCCGGCAGTCTGATTTGTCGCGAACTACTCACCGGAAGAGCACGAATCCAAACTCGGGAGCAACGAAGTAATTCGGATGATGTCAAATCAATAAATAAGTGACATCATCGTACGGGAAACTGTTTCGAAAAGATGTTCGATATAAAGTTTGGGCTCAACACGGGGTAAATCATTTACTTTTGCTTTCTCAATTGTCGAACAATTTCGTTTAAAAAGTGGCTTAAAAGCATAAATAAATAGAATAATTGTATTTTTTCAGTATAAGATCGAATTTAATCCATTTCGTGAACATCAGACTGTTATATTTTCACTCGTGGCTTCGCCACTCGTGAAAATATAACGTCTGATGTTCACTCAATGGATTAAATTTCTATCTTATACTGAAAAAAACAATTATCCTCTATAAGTTTGAACCAAACTTGTTTTCTAATCCTTATATTTATATGTGAAATTGTATGTATTGTCAGTCATGACTGTTTCTATTTTGAAATAAAATACTGTTTAAACTAAAAGGGAACTATTTTCTTCAGTGGGGAAATAAATCGAAGGCATAAAGAGGTGTATTTATGGGGGGAATGGGTTAAAGCCTAGAACTTGTCAGGAATCATTGCAGTGAACTGTGGGAAGCTGTCAGCAGTTGCAGCTGACATGAACGGTGCATGCACATGAGAAATTTTAACACATGCATTGCCATTTGGTGATTGATTCATTCTTGATACGTAGGAAGGCCTGAATTAATCCTTTAAGTGCTTTTAATGATTACATATCAGCTAGAAACTACTTCCCCGCAGATTTTTCCTCTATCAATGAATTTCTTTCGGTGCTGGAAAACTGAACAGCTGAGCGAGAAAGAGAATGCAGAGAGAAAATGCCTGGTGGTAAACACCCCATTTTGCTAACAAATGAGATTCTTTAACCTTAAGTAACTTTTAAGGGGTTTGAATTTTTGTGATTACTTTTGCAAACGGTTTGGATCCAGACTGATGAGATGCCCAGTAACTCGGCATCTCATCTGGATCTTGACTGTTTGACATTGATGATGTTTTGTATAAGGAACAGCATAAGATATATAAAATGTGAGGATTTTTTTGGATGACAATTTTTGCAGATTATTATCTGACTAGCTTAATAAAGGTTAAACTCTATTGGCTTTCTTCAGTTCATAAAAGATTTCCTGACATGCAATTTTCCAAGTGCTGTTGGATTTGGTCAAGTTCCAAACTACTTAAAATTTTACAGACTGGTTTCATTTTTTTTTCTTCTAAAAGTGGGGTGATTAATTGCAAACCTGAGGGTTAGATAATTGACTATAATAAGAGAGAGATGCACCATGGTATTTTTGAAGCTGGGACTGGCAGCTAATTTTAATGCAAGACAAAAGTAATATACTGCCTATTTACTCCATAAGCCTGTTTCTAGTATTGGATATGGGTGACCACTTAAAGCAGGTTGAAAGTAAAGCAGAATGCGCCTTAAGGCGCATTCTGCTTTACTTTCAGCCAGCTTTAAGCTACAATCTGCTAAAAAATAGAAAAACTTTGCTATGATACATATTCATGGCTGTAATTAAATTGGAACTATTTTCTTAAGTGGATGAATAAATGAAAGGCGTAAAAAGGCGTATTTATGGGGTAATGGGTTAAACCATTATTAGGAAGATGGTTGAAATGGAAGACAAATCTAAAAAATTTATTTACTTATTTAATTATTCAATGGTAAATAATAGATATCTATTTTTAGCTCACCTGAGCCAAAGGCTCAAGGTGAGCTATTGTGACCGCTCACCGTCCGTCTGTCCGTCTGTCCGTTCACTTTTACTTCAAACGACATCTCCTCTGAACCCGCGGATTGTAGGGCGGATTCAAACTGCTCATGATGTTCCTTGGATGCTTCTCTACAGAAGTTGTTCAAATGAAAGAGAAAAAGCAAAAACTCTGCTTGAAAAAGCAAAAAAGCAAAAAAGCAAAAAACTTTAAAAAATCTTCTTGCTAAAAACTACTAGGCCCTAAGCTTTGATATTTTTACAGTAGAATCTCCTGGTCGATCCCTCTATAGTTTGTTAAAATGAAATCCCTAGGGTCACACTTGACGCCACCCTGCGCAGTTTAAGTGCTGCTCTAGGCAGGTTTCACAGTATTTTTGATGAAACAGAAGCAGAACTGTATTTTACCTGAGTTACTCTTAATATACTAAGGGCAAATAGCCAATATTTGCAAACATTTTGGATCCAGATCAGATGCAACATAATCATAATGCTACATCTAATCTGGATCCAACCTATTTGCCACTCATTTACCAACTTAACATTTTCTAAATTGTTTTTTTGTACACTTTTCACATACAGTAGGTTTTAAGCAGACATCATTTCAGTCTGGTAAGGGTAAGCCCCAGAGCTTCTAGCCACTGAGGTCAAATATTATGCAACTGGTAGTCTGGTAGGGAGTATCACAGAACTGGTCATGATCAGCTGAACATGTTGTCTGCTAAAGTTTAGATATGGTTCAGTCTGCTTCATACTTAGAGAAACAGGATCTGGAAGTGATCCACTGACAGTTATGTAATTATGTCTTATGCCATATTTATACATATGTTTAATATTGGTTTTGTCAGAGTTATCTGTATGTCTTTTCATTTTTTCTTGTCCAGGATTCAACCCTTTCCCCCCATATACTGACGTTTGTTAACCCATTACCCCATAAATGTGCATTTTTAGGCCTTTGATTTATTCCTCTACTTAAGAAAATAATTCCACTTTAAACAGTCATGAAAATGTAAGATGCGAAAGTAAAGCAAAGTGTGCATTAACCCTTAGCCCGCCAAATAAATCGTCGTCTGCTATATTTCTCGTGTGCTTCAAGTTTCAAAGTGCTTCAAAGTTGCTCAAAATTGCTGAAAATGTTGTCCGAGTGTCAAACAGCTTGGATCCGGATGAGACGCCGAGTTACTCGGCGTCTAATCCGGATCCAAGCTGTTTGCATATAAAGCTATAGTCGTGAGTGGCAGGCTAAGGGTTAAGACACATTCTGCTTTACTTTCAACCTGCTTTAGGTGGCCACCTATTTTCAAAACTAGAAACATGCTATGGGGTAATGGGTAAAATGAAATTGCCTATTTGGAAAGAGCCTGATGAGAGGAAGTGCCATTTGCAAAGGCCATAACTCTGACATCATTGTTTTTTTAGTTATTTCCCTTTGTGATATTTTCTTGTCAAGAAGACAACTTCAGTTCTACTGATGCTATTGTAGTGAAATTTTATGTATGGAAAGAAATTGATTAGAGAAAATGCCATGCACAAGGGCAGCAATATTTAGTTTTTCCCCTTTGTCATATTTTATTGTCAGGAAAATAATTCCAGTTCTGCTGACGCTAGTGAAATAATTATCATTTATTGGAAATGGAAATAGCTTGATAAGAGGATGTGTCATGGATAAGGGTCATAAGCTTGGCAACAAAATTCACTTTTGTCATGTTTTCTTGTCTGGAAGATAACTCCATTTATAGTTATATTAAAATGTTGTCTTGCCCAGTCAACTTAGGTACAAACTTCAATGTCCTCAGGTGAGCGAATTTAGGGCTCAAAGATACTCAACGTTTTTAATTCAATATATAAAGCTGTTGTTTTCTCTGCAACAAATTGACTATGCTACTGCTCTAAAATTAGAATTTTCTAAAGTTCTTATCAAAGTAGGGTCAGAGTGTCAAACTAGTTGGCATCTCATCAGAATCCAAACTATTTGCAATGATAATCACTGCAGTCAGTTTGTTTAGCCCATTACTCAAATTAGCCTGTTTCTAGTATTGAAGATAACCCATAACCCAATACCCTATAGCTTATTTCTTGTATTGAAGATATGTGACCACTTAAAGTAGGTTGAAAGTATAAAGCCAAATGTGCCTTAAGGCGCATTTGGCTTTACTTTCATCCAGCTTTAAAATTACGTCTTCTAGCTAGAATATAGAAAATATTTCTTCTGATACATAATCATGACTGTATAAATTGGTACCATTTGCTTCAGTGGAGGAATAACTTAGAGTCGTATTTATGGGGTAATTTATATATAACGGGTTAAAGCAGGTTGAAAGTAAAGCAGAATGCATTCTGCTTTACTTTCAGGCTGCTTTAAGCTATCAACTGCTAGGATGTAGATACTTTTTATTTTGATACATATTCATGACTGTATAAATTTGATCTTTAACCCATTACCCTATAGCCTGTTTTTAATTTTGAAGACAGGTGACCACTTAAAGCAAGTTGAAAGTAAAGCAGAATGTGCATTGGGCACATTCTGCTTTACTTTCAGCCTGCTTTAAGCTATTTTTATGCTAGATTTTAGCAAATATTTATTTCATACTCATGCATGACTGTATAAGGTGAGAAAGAAATTAGAGGGGTAAAAAGGTGTATTTATGGGGTAATGGGTTAAATAGCATGTAACGACTGAACATTTCATGGGACAAACTCACCTTTGTGAATATTCCAGATGCTTACAGTCAGTAATAATAGAATGCACCCCTTTGATCTTGATTTGTATTGTTGTGATGAATTTAAATTCCACAGACATGAATTCAGATTATTACAATGACTGCCAACATTTTTTGGTTATCTGTGTTCAGTCTGAAATAGTGGCATAAGTGAGATTTTCATCTGAGCTTTTATAATATAGGTAATTGCAGGGCTCCAGATAAGGTTAGTTTTTCAAAAACTAAAATCTTTATTTCTGCATTAAACCCTATGGTGTTACTACTCATTAGAATTGTCTCTTCGAGACAATTCTAATGAGTAGTAACACCATAGGATTGGTGCTGAAATGAGTGAGAAAATATTGAATTTGTTCTGAAAACTTTTTCTTATCTGGAGCCCTGTAATTGTATAGTTTGAAATGTTTGCATAGATACCCCTTTTTACGCCTTTATTTAATATAGAAGAACTTTGAATGCTTGATAATATCTGATTTATGTTATAAAGGAAAATATCAGAGTCACTGAATATTCAATTATACAATTTTGCCCACTATGAATATGATATCTGTCATCTGAACTAATATAAAATCATTGGCTAATAAAAACAAGGAAACATTTCCTGACAGTTCCTATAAGAAAACAATTTAATTATTGCAGACCCTGATCAGATGGGTCATCTTGGAAATTCAAAAGAGTTCAGTATGATTTGAGTCTACACTGTTATAAAAAGTGTCAATTGATGCATCTAGGAGAAGCTGGGTTAAATTCCAATGTTATATTTCTTTAATATACAGCGTTCCCTCTCTACAACGACACCCAATGGAGGACGGAGATTGTGTGCATTGTTCAGAGGGAGTTGTTATAGGGAAGGAAATTGGCTATATTTGCAAACAGCTTGAATCCCGATCAGATGCCGTGTAACAATTGTATTGTTTAGGCAACTGTGGCAAATGTCATTGTAAGGAGATAATTGTTGTTGGGAGGGCCGTTGTAGGGAGGGAACGCTGTATAGTCATCATGCAGTCTATGGTTTTAGAGTTGAATATCATTACACTAGGTACTTTTTTTTAATGGGTCATATTTTAAGAGACCTAATTTCAAAATGTCAGTGAAAATGTCATATTGTAGGAAGCGTTTCCATGCCAAAGGTTGTCATAGTTGCTTCTGCCTCCTGAGCATGATCCTTTAGGCTTAGCATGCACTTGGGGAAAATTGTTGTCAACCGTCTTGATTCAAGTCTCATCTGCTCCACTTGAACACTTCACCCCTATAGCCTGCTTCATGTTTTGAAAACATGTGACCACCTAAAGCAGGCTGAAAGTAAAGCAGAATGCACCTTTAACCCTTTCCCACATAGCATATTTCTAGTACTGAATATAGGTGTCCACTTAAAGCAGGTTGAAAGTAAAGCAGAATGCGCTTTAAGCGCATTCTGCTTTACTTTCAGCCTGCTTTAAGCTATCGTCTGCTAGAATATAGAAAATATTTTGTATTATACATATTTATGAATGTATAAATTGGAACTATTTTCTTCATGGCAAGAATAAACTGAGTGCGCTAAAAGGCGCTTCTATGGGGGAAAGGGTTAAAGGTGCATTCTGCTTTACTTCCAGCCTGCTTTAAGCTACCATAATTATCTACTAAAATAAACTAAATGACAGGGTGATAAAATAAGGAAACATTTCCCCAGGTTGTCAGATAGATTCTATAAGAAATCTCTGAGTGCAGGTACTAGTTGGTTGATCTGGGTCTATGCTGTTTTCAAAAAAAGCCAATATATGCTATAGCAGGCTAAGGTTTAACCCTTTGAACCCTAGTCCTGCATATAGGCGTCATTTTCAAACAGTGTTCATGTGAATAGTACTCTTGTCATGTGCAAAAAGTGAAGACCCAGATCAGAGGGCTCCGAAAGGAGCCCTCTGATCAGGGTCTTCACTGTTTGTCATAATGCCAAACATTGACAAAAACAACTCTTAAAAGTCAGAAATGGACTAGACTAAATTGAAAATTAGAACTGTCCATTTGAGGTTTCAGGGAGGAAAGGTTTAGGTTGACAACAGTTTCGTGTTATTGTCTCGGGTCAGATTGGTAGACACCGTGTCTGGCTGGTGCCAGTGGTATGAGTGGTGGTATTTTATAATCCATTCCAAGATGGAATATGACATTTACAGCTTCAATTGCCATCTGCAAATTTTAAAAAATTAATCACCCTAATTGCTTGGCCTAGATGGAACTCCGTACAGTTTTGATCCTGATCAGGCACCAAATGTCTGCTAGACCATTATATCTCTTTTCCCTCCATAGTTTGTTTTCAGTATTGAAGACATATGGTTGCTTAAAACAAGCTGTAAGTAAAGCAGAATTTTCTTAAGGACCATTCTGCTTTACTTTCAGCCTGCTGTAATTAACCCATTTCCCCGTAAATACGCCTTTTTACGCCTGCGATTTATTGTTCCACTCAAGAAAATAGATCTACTGTATACAGTCATGAATATGTATCATACCTTTTTTTCCTCCATATTCCAGCAGATGGTAGCTTAAAGCAGGCTGAAAGTAAAACAGAATGTGCCTTAACTCTTTCCTCCCTGAAACCTCAAATGGAAAATTCTAATTTTCAATTTAGTCTAGTCCATATTTTGCTTTTAGGGTTGATTTTTACAATATTTTTCAAATTAACAAACAGTGTAGACCCTGATCAGGGTATACACTGTTTGCATAGGACAAATGTACACCTCACAGGAACACTGTTTGCAAATGACGCATATATGCGTGACTAGGGCTCAAAGAGTTAAGGCAAATTCTGCTTTTTTACTTCAACCTGCTTTAAGTGATCACCTATCTTCAAAACTAGAAACAGCTAGGCTACTGGGTTATGGAGCTACCATCTACTAGGATATGAGGAAATATTTCTTATGTTGTATAAAGGAACTTATGTCTTCAGTGGAGAAATGAATTAAAAGCCTATAAAGGTGTATCTTAGATGGAGTATTTGGTTTTACAAGCATATTTGAACTGTTATTATGAATTATTTTATTATGAAACTTTAAATTGTTTGATATGCATTAATTGTACCATGCAATTATGTCAGACAATAATGCATACCCAATTATATTAGACGATTGAATCCAACAAAAAAAAGCAGCCCTGACTCTGATCATGCAGACTGTGAGCTCCTGATCTGGATCTACAAGATTTTCAACTGCATCAATTTAGCAGCAGATCAGTTACTGTATTAAACCCATTAACCCCATCCATAGCCTGCTTCTAGTTTTGAAGATATGTGACCACTTAAAGCAGGATGAAAGTAAAGCAGAATGCGCCTTAAGGCGCTTTCTGCTTTTTTTTCAGCCTGCTTTAAGCTATCATCTTCTAAAATATAGAAAATATTTCTTATAGAACATACTCATGACTGTATAAAGAGGATCAAACTATTTTCTTGGGTGGAGGAATAAATTAAAGGCGTAAAAAGGTGTATTTATGGGGTAATGGGTTAAGTGATACATTACATTGAAAATCTTAAAAAGAAAAGAAAAAAAAAGAAAGAATCACAGCTTATTGCATGAACAAAAATATATCAAAATCACCTGAAGCTTTATCATATTTATTTTCTATATGTATTATATTTCAAGCCACAACTACATGCCCTACCCCTACTATCATTAGCTAATACCAGTTTCATTATTGAATTCCTGAAGCCTGCTGATCACCCATGCCTACCAGTTCCATCATAGATTACAGTCCAATCAAACCAGAACCACCTCTCAAAACACATGGTATTTATTGATTTAAAGACAGTTGGCAGCTTAAAGCAGGATGAAATTAAAGCAGAAAGCTCCTTAAGGAGCTTTCTGCTTTACTTTCATCCTGCTTTAAACAGCCCCCTGCTTTATGCTAATATTTCAACCCTTATGTTGAGGAGTGGTGGTAACATGATTTCACTGTACTTAGATAGGCAAGATAAGGTTTGATTTGTTTTTCCAACACGGTTCTTGTTTCATTTACTGGTTAAACAAAATTGTAAAGCGTCTGGTGGACTGATAGTGATCAGCATGTGTTAGTGACTAGCAGAAGATAAGCGGATACCATTAATGACTCTTACCTCCATGTGTTTTTAGCCGTGTTTTTTCCCCAACCCCTCCAGATAATTTGGGGGTGGTCTTGTTTTGTTAGTGGTAATTGTAGTTGTGCAACGTGACCCCAAGTAACCCCTTCACATGCTTCTGTGAACCCCCTGCACAAACTGCTACATGTATCATATCTGCTTCATGGTCATTGCTTACCACAAAAAAAATTCAAAAAACGAATCTGGATTGTAGGGACTGAAAATGTTGAATTTCAAACTATTTGAATATACATGTATATAAGGTATACTGATGCATGAGATGCTGAGTATATAAGAATCTGATCTGGACTCAAACTGTTGATGGATGATTATTAACCCATTACCCCATAGCCTATTTCTAAGTTTGGAAGACAAGAGATCACTTAAAGCAGGTTGAAAGTAAAGCAGAATGCGCCTTAGGGCGCATTCTGCTTTACTATCAGCCTGCTTTAAGCTACCAGCTGCTGAAGTATAGAAAATATTTCTTATGAAACATATTCATGAATGTTTAAATTTGAACTATTTTCTTCAGTGGAGGAATAAATTAAAGGTGTTAAAAGACATATTAATGGGGTAATGGTTTAAACCTAATTATTCTAAGGGAGAATAAGGGGGGAAACCCAAAACAAATTAAAATAATAAAAGGAATGTTGTTCTCTTTGCTAATGAGACTTACTTGTCAGGGATCAGATGATAGTGTAAACCATCTGTTACAGTAATGGCTTGCTGTTAGAACAACTAAAAACACATGGTCACATGTTAACCCATTACCCCATAAATACGACTTTTTAGGCCTTTTTATTCCTCCACTGAAGAAAACAATTCCACTTTATACTGCATATTTAGGACTGTATAAATTTGATCTTTAACCCATAACCCTATAGCCTGTTTTTAATTTTGAAGAAAGTGACTACGGAAAGCTAGTTGAAAGCCTTAGGCACATTCTGCTTTACTTTCAACCTGCTTTAAGTGGCCACCTTTCTTCAATACTAGTAACATGCTATGGGGTAATGGGTTAAAGACAGGTGGATGCTAACAGCAAGGTTCACTAATAATGATAATCAATGGTCAACTGTTATAACTGCAGCTTTAACCCATTACCCCATAGCCACTTTATAGTTTTGAATACAGGTGACCTCTTAAAGCAGGTTGAAAGTAAAGCAGAATGCGGCACAATCTGCTTTACTTTCAGCCTGCTTTAAGCTACTATCTACATAGATCTAGAAAATATTTCTTATGCTGAATATTCATGACTTTAATTATAGAGTTGAGTTATTTCTTCATTTGAGGAGTAAATAAGAGGCGTAAAAAGGTGCATTTATGGGGTAATTAATGGGCTAAACATAGTGTCAAAGATGGTGTTAGTTGAGTGGCAGCTTCAAGGCAAATTGGAATTAAAGCAGAAGGTGCATTCTGTTTACTTTCATCCTGCCTTAAGCTCCATCTGCTAGGATATAGAAACATAATTTTATGGTACATGTTTATGACTTATAAATTGGAATTATTTTCTACAGTGGAGGAATAAATTAAATGTGTATTAACCCTTAGCCTGCCAGTCACGACTATAGCTCCATATGCAAACAGCTTGGATCCGGATGAGACGCCGAGTAACTCCGCGTCTCATCCGGATCCAAGCTGTTTGACACTCGGACAATATTTTCAGCAATTTTGAGCAACTTTGAAGCACTTTGAAACTTGAAGCAGACGAGAAATATAGCAGACGACAATTTATTTGGCGGGCTAAGGGTTAAATTGTAGTGAATCATGCAACTGACCCTTCTCCGACTGAATACTCAATATTATCCACTATGAACACCTAGCTGTCATCTAAACTATTAAATTCATCATCATTATATTGACTAATGAAATAAGGAACATTTCCCCAGGAAAGAATGCAGGTCCATTGCCAGATATATCTGATAAGAAAACAATGTAGAGAGTCTCAAAGATCAGACAACTCCTGATTTGGGTCTACACTATTTTTGAAAAGTATCAATATACATATACATTAATCAGTATTCTAAACAAATGGAATGGTTAAAGATGTTCAAAGGAAAACAGAAATCGCCAATATTAAGGAGCTTTCTGCTTCACTAAATTGATCCTGTTTTAAGCAGCCACCTGCATAATATGTCTTTAATTAATTGTTTCACTGTATAAAAATTGTGATTAAAGAGCTTAAATGCTGCAATTTGGACTTGCTCTTGGATGAAAATCTTTCTTCCAATTTTATCCCTTAGCAGGGATCCAGATAAGGGGAGTATTTCAAAAATAAAAATCGTTATTTCTGCATTAAACCCTATGGTGTCACTACTCATTAGAATTGTATCTAAGAGACGATTCTAATGAGTAGTAACACCATAGGATTTTGTTCAGTATAAGTTAGAAAATCTTGTATTTGTTCGGAATACTCCCCCTTATCTGGAACCCTGCGGCTTAGTTTTTGTTGGGTGAGATAATTAATGACTGATCCCCATATAGATACAGTATAATGGGCTGTCAGAGTGAAAAAAATCATTGTCATCCTGCCACTAGAGACAATTAATAATTACTGCAACTTGGCAGATATTAGATGGAAAAAGTTGATAGTCACAAAATGAGGTCCAAGAAAAAAATAGCGTGATTAACCTCTATACCGACATTAGCTGCTTCAATAAACTACGCTAGCATTAGCAGACAGTTTGGATCCAGATCAGAAAAGCTTTGTCACTTATATATATATAGCGTCTGATCCAACCGTTTGACACCCATATAAGTGTTTTTTTAATCAAAATAAAAACTGTAAAATTGTAATAAAAGCAGACAGAATTTTAAGTGGATTATATTGTGACAGTGAAAGGGTTAAATTAACCCATTAACTCATAGCCTCTTTCTAGTATTGAACATAGGTGGCCACTTAAAGCAGGCTGAAAGTAAAGCAGAATGCGCCTAAGGCGCATTCTGCTTTACTTTCAGCCTGCTTTAAGCTATTATCTGCTAGGTTATAGAAAAGATTTCTTATGTTAAATATTTATGACTGTATAAAAGGGAACAATTTTCTTCATTGGAGGAATAAATTGGAGGCGTAAAAAGGCGTATTTAAGGGGGAATGGGTTAACTCTTCTCCTGCTATTAACATGTATAGATATAAACTTTTGAAAACAGTTCAGACCCAGATCAGACTGTCTGATCAGGGTCTGCACAGTGTTCTTATAGTCACTAGTCTTCACTCTTCTCTGGGGAATATTTTCCCTTATTCTATTAGCCAATGGGGGGTGTTATACAGTAACTTCTCTAAATTACGTCCACTTAAACGAAGGCTATAATTGACTGTATAAAAGACTGGTGACCGCTTGAAGCAAGGTGACAGTTTTACTTTCACTAAGCTTGCTTTAACCCATTACCCTATAGCCTGTTTCTAGATTTAAAAATACGTGAAAACTTAAAGCAGGTTGAAAGTAAAGCAGGATGCGCCTTTAGGCGCATTCTGTTTTACTTTCAGCCTGCTTAGTTTAAGCTATTATCTGCTAGAATATAGAAAATATTTCTTATGTTTTTTATTTGTGACAGTATAAATTGAAACTATTTTCTTCAGTGGAGAAATTAATCAAATGCGTAAAAAGGCTTATTTATGGGGTAATGGGTTAAGCAGTCACCTTTCATAAACAACTAATAATTGACACAAATTTAGTGATAATTATAGAGAGGTATATGAATATTCAGTAGGAGATGGGCTAACAGCCAACATGTGAGTAAGTGTATGATAGATAGACAACAGTGGTTGATTGGATTAACCCTTTCCCACATAGCATATCTCTAGTATTGAATATAGGTGTCCACTTAAAGCAGGTTGAAAGTAAAGCAGAATGCGCTTTAAGCGCATTCTGCTTTACTTTCAGCCTGCTTTAAGCTATCATCTGCTAGAGTATAAAAACTATTTTGTATTATACATATTTATGATCGTATAAATTGGAACTATTTTCTTCAGGGCAAGAATAAACTTAATGCGCTAAAAGGCGCTTCTATGGGGGAAAGGGTTAAAAGTCAAAGTGAAAGATTATAGGCAAGACTTATAGTGTCAAGACAATCTGAAAACATCTCCCAGCTCATCGATTATGGACTGGAGTAAATGTATTTCTTCTGGAAAAAACAACAAAACAAATAAAATCCCAAGAGCCGTGTTAATATATTTTGACATGTTCAGGATGAATTGGATCAGATGTTCCCTTAGTGTTAATTCTCCACTAAAAACATAATAGTTATAATTGTCCAACCTCATTTTTACTGGTCGTTCGTAACAATTCTTTCCTGTTTAAACAAAATAAAACACAAACGCAATGCAATAAAATGTGGACAATGGCTTTATAACCCATTACCCCATAGACTGATTCTAGTTTTGAAGAGAAATTAATCAAAGGCGTAAAAAGGCTTATTTATGGGGTAATGGGTTAAGCAGTCACCTTTCATAAACAACTAATAATTGACACAAATTTAGTGATAATTATAGAGAGGTATATGAATATTCAGTAGGAGATGGGCTAACAGCCAACATGTGATTAAGTGTATGATAAATAGACAACAGTGGTTGATTGGATTAAAAGTCAAAGTGAAAGATTATAGGCAAGACTTATAGTGTCAAGACAATCTGAAAACATCTCCCAGCTCATTGTATTATGGACTGGAGTAAATGTATTTCCTCTGGAAAAAACAACAAAACAAATAAAATCCCAAGAGCCGTGTTAATATATTTTGACATGTTAATTTCAGGATGAATTGGATCAGATGTTCCCTTAGTGTTAATTCTCCACTAAAAACATAATAGTTATAATTGTCCAACCTCATTTTTACTGGTTGTTCGTAACAATTCTTTCCCGTTTAAACAAAATAAAACACAAACACAATGCAATAAAATGTGGACAATGGCTTTATAACCCATTACCCCATAGACTGATTCTAGTTTTGAAGAGAAATTAATCAAAGGCATAAAAAGGCTTATTTATGGGGTAATGGGTTAAGCAGTCACCTTTCATAAACAACTAATAATTGACACAAATTTAGTGATAATTATAGAGAGGTATATGAATATTCAGTAGGAGATGGGCTAACAGCCAACATGTAAGTAAGTGTATGATAAATAGACAACAGTGGTTGATTGGATTAACCCTTTCCCACATAGCATATCTCTAGTATTGAATATAGGTGTCCACTTAAAGCAGGTTGAAAGTAAAGCAGAATGCGCTTTAAGCGCATTCTGCTTTACTTTCAGCCTGCTTTAAGCTATCATCTGCTAGAGTATAAAAACTATTTTGTATTATACATATTTATGATCGTATAAATTGGAACTATTTTCTTCAGGGCAAGAATAAACTTAATGCGCTAAAAGGCGCTTCTATGGGGGAGAAAGGGTTAAAAGTCAAAGTGAAAGATTATAGGCAAGACTTATAGTGTCAAGACAATCTGAAAACATCTCCCAACTCATTGTATTATGGACTGGAGTTAATGTATTTCTTCTGGAAAAAACAACAAAACAAATAAAATCCCAAGAGCCATGTTAATATATTTTGACATGTTAATTTCAGGATGAATTGGATCAGATGTTCCCTTAGTGTTAATTCTCCACTAAAAACATAATAGTTATAATTGTCCAACCTCATTTTTACTGGTTGTTCGTAACAATTCTTTCCCGTTTAAACAAAATAAAACACAAACACAATGCAATAAAATGTGGACAATGGCTTTATAACCCATTACCCCATAGACTGATTCTAGTTTTGAAGACAGGTGACCATTTGAAACAGATTGAAAGTGAATGTGCCCTCAGACATATTCTGCTCTACTTTCAACCTGTTTTAAACTATACTGCTTGGATATAGAAAATATTTCTTAGGCACATCCTGCTTTACTTGCAGCCTTCTTCTTGGATATAGAAAATATTTCTTATGTAAATTGTAATTTTTTTCTTCTGTGGAGGAATAAGTTAACCCTTTACCACATAGCCTGTGTCTAGTTTTTAAGACATGTGACCACTTAAAGCAGGTTGAAAGTAAAGCAGAATGTGCCTTAAGGCACATTCTGCTTTACTTTCAGCCTGCTTGAAGCTATCATCTGTTTGGATTTAGAATTTTTTTCTTATGATTCCTTTTCAAGACTGTATGAATTGGAACTATTTTCTTCTGTGGAGGAATAAATTAAATGTGCTAAAAGGTGCTTCTATGAGGGAAAGGGTTAAAGGCGTATGAATGCGAGTGTAATGGGTTAAATGAGGTCTCACTATTGAGACCTGACTGTATATTTGTTAGCAGTTACAGTGGAGAATGTGTTATTCTTTCCCAATAAACACGTTTACGCTAAAACTATTATTTCAATTACAAACAGTTTGGAGCCAGATCAGACGCTGGGTAACCCGGCGCCTGATCAGGCTCCAAACTGTTTGCCACCAAGATAAAAAAGAATTATTAGAATTGTCCAAAAGTTGTACTTTTCTACGTTTTAGCGCTTTGCGTTTGCGTACGTTTGCGTTTAAACGGGAAAGAATAACAGATTCTCCACTGTAGGAATGACTGTTACCAGATGGTGTGTGTCATGAGCAGATCTTGTAGCAGCTTTGCTATGTCATTTATATGATAGCAGTTGTATGTTTATGATGTGTAGGTGATAATCCTTCAAATGCCAAAATTCAATTACTGTAAACTAAACTCATGATATTCCAACCATTTCAAAATAATTTTAGGAACATTTTGGTTGTACAAAACTTATGATAGCTTAACCCTTTCCCTTATAGAAGCGACCTTTAGCACATGCATTTTATTCATCCGCTGAAGAAAATAGTTCCAATATAAACCGTAATGAATATGTGTCATATTTAATACTTTCCATATTCTAGCTGGTAAAAGCTTAAAGCAGGCTGAAAGTAAAGCAGAATGCGCCAAATGGCGCATTCTGCTTTACTTTCAACCTGCTTTAAGTAGTCACCTATTTTCAAAACTATAAACAGGCTATGGGGTAATGGGTTAAAAGGGGGGTGAAGTAAAGAAGAAAACTTCTTTAGTTTTATTAACCCTTTTCCCCATAGAAGTGCCTTTTAATTTTTAAGGCGCATTCTGCTTTACTTTCAACCTGTTTTAGGTGGTCACTAATGTTTTCAAAACTAGAAATACACTATGGGTTATGGGTTAAGACACTGCGGCATATCTTAAATGCAGGACAACAGTATGTAAAAGTTCCTGTAGGAGATTTCTGCATTACTCCAGGTGTGCTACATTAAAGCATCTAGTAACATTCGGCTCTAAATGACCTTCTGGTGTCGATGGGTCATAAAACACCATTCATTCATTCATTCATTCTAGTAACATGTTTTAGGAATCCCATTCTTGAATGGTGGATGATATATATCGAGGGCATGAAACAAATATGTTTGGACTGAGAAACTAAAAATTGTTTGGATTTTAGAGATTTTATATTCCTTATCTCTCGATCGGTTATGAGTTTAAATTTCCTATCTGTTTTAAAGAAGTTAAGAATACTGTAATAAAATGCTTTATTTTAGTGTATATCAATAATTTCCCTTTGTGATAATTGTTCAGGAGTATAGAACAGTACTCTGAAATGCTCGGTATTAGTTTCTTTCTTTCCACAGAAATTTAAATACTAATATGCCATTACAAAAACTGCAGTCTTGAAATTCATATCAACTGTGGAATTTAAGAATTACCATCAAACTTGTATTAACCCATTACCCCATAGCCAGTTTCTAGTTTTGAAAATAGGTGACCACTTAAAGCAGGTTGAAAGTAAAGCAGAATGCGCCTTAGGGCGCATTCTGCTTTTCTTTCAGCCTGCTTTAAGCTACCAGCTGCTAGAATATAGAAATTATTTCTCATATTAAATATTAACAACTGTATAAATTGGAACTACTTTCTTTAGTGGAGGAATAAACTTAAGGCGTCAAAAGGCGTATGTATGGGGTAAAGGGTTAAGCAAGCAAGTTCCAATCTAGATAGTATGCTACTTGGCTAATGATATTGCTTGGGAGTCTAAATAACATAGGTGGCAGCTTAATGAAGAAAACTTTATAAGGAGTTTTTGATATGCCTTGTACTGACAATTTGTTGTCACTTCAGATTTTAACTTTGTTGAAAGATTGTTGCTAAAATAAGACAGTTCTGACTGTATCTATGATCTTTAAAATCAATCTTCATTAAGTGATTACTTGACTCTAGTTTGACAGATTTGGGTATTTCGCAGACTGCAATACAGATGAGAAAAATCCTTAGACGTTCCATGCATTCGTCCGGTAAAAACAATTAAAGGATTGCAGATTTTGATGGCTTGAAGAGCTTTGTCTTGCCATTGAAAATGCCAAATTCCCAATTTACAGTGCCAGCGATTGATGGACAGACAGACAAATTGGAAAGAGAATAGAAATTGACGGGCTGAACTGGTTTTCAAAATGGACATCTCCTTGACTTTGACCCAAGAAAATGTCATGTTTTATGGGGAGAAATGCCTTAGAAGTAGTTTCTAGGTGCTTGAGTCTGTGCTAGAGGCGACTTGACTTGTAATGAGGCTTAGCCAAGAGAAGTGCTTCCTCGCTGTTACTCTATTATCCCGGTATTCGCAACAAGACAAATGGAAATAATTTGTTGTGATTAGGCTTGGACCTGCTAGCTAAATGTACAGTCAAGTCTTAGGATTAGATTCCATTGTTTTACTTATAACTCTTTCCTCCCTGAAACTTCAAATGAACAATCCCAGTTTCCAATTTAGTCTAGTCCATTTCTGACTTTTAAGTGTTGTTTTTGTCAATGACAAACAGTGAAGACCCAGATCAGAGGGCTCCTCAGTTTAATCATTTACCCCATAGCCTGTTTCTAGTTTTGAAAATAGGTGACAATATAAAGCAGGTTGAAAGTCGAGCAGAATGCACCTTAAGGTGCACTCTGCTTTACTTTCAACCTGCTTTGATTGGTCACCTTTCTTTAAACTAGAAACAGGCTATGGGGTAATGGGTTAACACTGACAACTGGTGCAAGATGTTCCTGCCTGCTGTAAAAGTTTAGCATACTCATAGATTTTCATTTCTAGTTCATTTAAAATTTACAAGAGAACATGATGAAATGTCTTGAAACAAACTTAAATTAGGCTATGGTATGTTGATTAGTACAAACGACAATTCAGATATTTAGAGCTATAAATCTTTGCAAGACAAACTTGGTCTATTAAATTTTGATGGTTTTAAAGACAGATGACAGCTTAAAGCAAGATAAAAACAAAGCAGAAAGCTCCTTACGGGTATTTACTTAAAATTCATAATTATATAAAACTCTGTTTACTGTAATGAATATTTAAAATATAAAATTGCATTGGCTAATGAACTAAGGATTTTTTGTCCTGCAGCACAGACCTGATCAGACAATCACTACAGGAGCTGTCTGCATGATCTGGGTTTATACTGTTTCTATATATACTATAGTATACAGTGAGTGAAAGGTTTGCTATATTTCACATGTCATCCAGCAATTATTGGTTCAGTTAACCCATCCCATATCCTGTTTCTAGTTTTGAAGACAGGTCACCACTTAAAGCAGGTTGAAAGTAAAGCAGAATGTGCCTTCCTTTCAGCCTGCTTTAAGTTTAATCATCTGCTAGAATATAGAAAACATTTCTTTTGATACATGTTTTTAACCCCATCAATTATTACCCCATAGCCTTATTCAAGTTTTGAAAATAGGTGACCACTTAAAGCAAGTTGAAAGTAAAGCAGAATGTGCCTTAAGGCACATTCTGCTTTCCTTTCAGCCTGCTTTCAGCTATCATCTACTAGAATATAGAAAACATTTCTTTTGGTACATGTTTTTTAATGAATAAATTGGAATTATTTTCTTTAGTGGAGGAATAAATCAAATGTGTAAAAAGGTGTATTTATGGGTTAACATGTTTGTAAATCAATGGTTCATTTTTTAGAGCCATATAACTCCCTTAACATCTGGATCCATTTTGTCCAGTGATTGCTATTGATTGATATAAGGTTTTAAGGGGTACAGAAGCTGCGTGAACCTTTTCCGAGAATTAATTTCTTAGTGACCGGAACTCCCAGTAATTCTACAGTACTGAATCTTATTAAATTAAAAAATTTTGCGATTCGCTTGCAATTCGCTTGCAATTCGATGGCGATTCGCTTGCGATTTCAAAATACTAATTTACCCTCGGATAAGTTTTCTTGAGTGGTGTATCTCACAAAAGTTCGCAAATATGCCTTCGTAATTTTTTTCGATTCCATTTTTGTCACAACCGCTTCTGAAAATTCGCGTTAAAGTATTCAAACGTAGGATTTGTTTTTTGAAGCGCCCGATTCGATGGCAATTCGCTTGCGATTATCAATTTAATTTAATAAGGTTCAGTACTGTACCCTGTGTTTCCTCTCCTTATAGTAGCAGGTGGTGGCTTAAAGCAGGCATTCTGCTTTACTTTCAACCTGCTTTATGTATTCTTCTATTTTAGAAACAGGCTATGAGGTAAAGGGTTAAGGGGTATAGAAGCAGTGAACCTTTTCCGATATTAATTTCTTAGTGACCGGAACTCCCAGTAATTCTACCCTGTGTTTCCTCTCCTTAGTAAAAGCATCAAACTGCCCATAGAGGAATTGGCATACTTTCAGATAGGTGGCTTCTTAACCCATAACCCTATAAATATGCCTTTTTACGCCTTTAATTTATTCCTCCATTTCAGAAAATAGTTTCAATTTATACAGTCATAAATCTGTACGATAAAGAATATTTGTTATGTTTTAGAAGATGATAGCTTAAAGCAGGCTGAAAGTAAAGCAGAATGTGCCTTAAGGCACATTCTGCTTTACTTTCAACCTGATTTAATTAAGTGGTCACCTATATATTTTCAAAACAAGAAACAGGCTATGGGGAAATGGGTTAATGTAAAATAAAAGTGATGTAGAAAACTCATTAAAGGAGCTTTCTGCTTTACTTTTGTTCTACAATTCTTCATTAAGTATTTATGGTAATTAACTGTTTAACTCTTTCCTCCCTGAAACTTTAAATGGACAATTCCAGTTTCGATTTTTGTCTAGTCCATTT
The DNA here is from genome assembly GCA_922989275.2 of Gari tellinella. NCBI lineage: Eukaryota > Metazoa > Mollusca > Bivalvia > Cardiida > Psammobiidae > Gari > Gari tellinella. The sequence continues at coordinate 47,262,536 of OV277871.1, read as the reverse complement.
CTGGCTTTTAAGAGTTGTTTTTGTCAATTTTGGCATTACTGACAAACAGTGAAGACCCTGATCAGAGGGCTCCTTTCGGAGCCCTCTGATCTGGGCCTTCACTGTTTGCACAGGACAAGTGTACTTTTCACATGTACACTGTTTGAAAAGACGCCTATATGCGGGACTAGGGTTCAAAGGGTTAAATAGATCTGGATACTTTGGTATTGAATAGTGGCTTGATAATTTAAGGTTTGACTGTAAGGTCAATGTAAACAGTAAATATAATTAAGACGGACTGTGTCTGATTAAAGGGTTTCTGCTGAAGCCATTTGATCTGGGTCAACACTGTGAACAAGTGTCAGTCATCTCTGTTTCCAGCAGATTGCTAGTTATGCCCCAGAATCTAGCTAGGCTCACATCTGACTAATCAAATGCTTGCATAGAGAACAAACACAGACTCAACTCAAACTCTTTATAACCTTAATTGGACTCTAATTCTAGGACAGTATGAGCAGGATATTTTGTTACTTTATTAGCCAATATAATAGTTAAGTTTATAGAAGTTCATTGTTGGCAGTTTTTTATATGTGACTTAATAGCAGTAGATTTGGGATATAGCTCTTTATGAAAGAAAAGTTAAAAGGGCCTCCTCAGAGCCGCTTATTATAGGGGGAGAGGGAAAAATCGAACAGTCGAACTTCAATATCTCGAACTCGGTTAAATTAAACATACCCGTATTTCAAAGTTAAAACGTGGCTTAAAATATGGGTATGTTCGACCTAACCGAGCATGAAACAATGCAGTTCATGTGTGGAACTATTGGATAGTTTGAGTTAAGCGGGTTCGAGATATTGAAGTTCGACTGTATGCCAGGAATATAATGACTGGGCACTACTTTTTCATGCTCGGTATTTATTTTCATCTGCAACAGTTATCATTGTTGCTATTGTTCTACAAAATACAATTTTAAAATTTCTATTCTAAACAAGGTCAGAGTCAGTGTCAAACAGTTTTGATCCTGATGAGAAGCCACGGTTTGCCATGTCTTATCTGGATCCAGACTGTTTAAATTGCACACTGATAATCAGGATTGCTAGCCTGCAAAAAGCTAAAACTGCACTAAAACTCCAGACAGAAACCCCGGTTTACATATGAAATTCAATCATGACAATCTGTTTGTAATGAAAACAAACTGGGGTTAAGAGAAAAAACATTTGTTGCACTTGAGAGAGTCTGGGTTAATTTACAAATCCATTTTCAATAATACATGTTTTGAATAAAGGTTCCCCCAGGGTTACTTTTATGCCAGGCAAGCTACGATAATTTAGACATAGTTGGTGCATTCGTTGCATGTTTCCCTCAAGTTCGAGAGTAAATTGCCAGAATCCTTAACGAACCGCATGAGCTAAAACGCATGGACCATTCTAAAATAATAAAACAGAAATCTTGTTTCCATTTCGTGTCTTACACTGATAGAAGGCTGGTCTGCTTGACAAGAAAGAAACTACAGAAAAAACTTTCTTAACCCTTAGCCCGCCAAATTAATTGTTGTCTGCTATATTTCTCTTCTGCTTCAAGTTTCAAAGTTCTTCAAAGTTGCTCAAAATTGCTGAAAATGTTGTCCGAGTGTCAAACAGCTTGGATCCGGATGAGACGCCGAGTTACTCGGCGTCTCATCTGGATCCAAGCTGTTTGCATAATTATGGAGCTCTAGTCGTGAGTGGCAGGCTAAGGGTTAAATGGCACTCAAGATAAATCCTGGTTGTCATTAAAGCAGGTGACTGCTTTAAATGCAAGAAAAAGTAAAGAAAAAGCTTCTTTAAGAGCTTTTTCATTACTTTTGTCTTGCATTTAAATTAAGCAGCCACCTCACAGTCTTTTACAAGACCCCGATTCTTCAGAATTAGTTGGTCTTTTGAGAGAGGTTATGCTGTTAAAAAACGACTCTTTATCTGGGAGAGACAGAAAAGAAACGCCAACTCAAACCAGTTCCCGCCCATATCCCTGTAACTGAACACAATAAAAGATTAATTCAGTATTGCTTTGGCTGCTAATTAGTCATAAATACAGCACGTACAATAGGGCCTCACAAATCACTGGAAATAAAACTCAGACTTATGCCTACAGCTTTGGGAACACAAGTTTTCTTTAAATGAAGATTTATGAGACAGAATGTCCCTAATTACAACTGCTTCACAAATGTTCCTGTTCATTGGCAGCGAGTTTAATTTGGGACATGGTGACGGTTTGTGAAAAAAGACCCTAAAATTGTTTCAAGCCGTAATGAACGAGACAATCAACTTCTTGTCCTCAAAGCTGATAAGTTATATTCCTTAAAACTCTCCTAGTGAATATTTTAAGATAAAACTCTGCCCACTTTGAACATCTAGCTATCTTCTGAACTTTGACATTCGCTAATAAAGTAATGAAAATTTCTATGTAGGAAAAAGGGCAGACTTATGTCACAGAGATCCTATGAGAAAACAGTGGAGACTGTGCTAATACTTATAATTCAGGGGCCCGTTTTATGAAACGTTGTATGACAAAACGGTTGTAAGTAAAAACTTTAAAATACATCTATACCGGGTAATTTCTCATTTCTCCATCTAATCCTGTCTTGTGACATCTCTTTGGAATCGTCTTTTCAAGACGATTCCAAAGCGATGTCACAAGACAGGATTAGATGGAGAAATAAGTAATTATTGATAATTTTAGAATCTAACTTAAGACCATTTTTGTTGTACAACTTTTCATAAAAGGGGCCACAGATTTGTCTGTTTTCAAAAAGTGTCAATATAATGCTTTAACTGATGGAGATATTTATTTATTGTAAATACTTTAGGGGTTAATTTGCCAATGCCTATATTTTGTCCATTCGGCAGGAAAAATCCTACATTGATGCAAACAGATCATCGATCAATTTAAGGTCATATTGATATATATATCCCCTGTGGAAAGGTATTGAATTATTATAGAACTATTCCAGAATAATTTCTTGAATATTCATGAACAATTCTAGAAGCGGCCATTTAATGTTCATTATATATAACTTTCTGCAAAAATTCTGGAAAAATTCTCGAAATTTGATGGTTTTAGAACCATTATGTTCTAGAATTACAAAAGTTCTTGAACTCCTCTCCTAGATTGTTTAAAGATATTCAATCTGTTGAAGTTCTAGAAGTGGCCATTTAACGTTCATGAACTTTCTAAAATTCTTGAACACTTTTCACAGGGGATATAGCTCCTTTGGGTTTTACTTCAATTGTAATGAGACAATTGCACTTTGTACAGGGCTCCAGATAAGAGGGAGTAAACTGCACAAATCCAACATTTTTTCACTTATTTCAGCATCAAATCCTATGGTGTCACTACTCATTAGAATCGTCCCTTTGAGACGATTCTAATGAGTAGTGACACCATAGGGTTTAAAGCAGAAATAAAGATTTTATTTTTTTAAATATCCCCCTTATCTGGAGCCCTGTTTATAGCATCTGCTCAGGGTCTTTACTGTTTGCAAAAGCCTTTGTCTGGGATGTTCGTTTTTAATGATTAAAATAATTGCCCATATTATTATTACTGGCAGGTTTTCTCAGCATTTTATTATCAGTTTCACTTACAATCTGCTGGTAACCAGCCCAATCCGGAGACATGAAGGTATCAATAAAATACAAAGAAGACACAATGCCCCGCTTCCTTATCCCTTTCCTTCAGTGCTTATTTCTTCTAGTTGTTTTAGTTCCTTTACATTTGATCAGTATCCAAACTTTTTGACACTCATATTATTAATCTTTTTTTTCAGTAAACATTTTTTAGAAAAAATAATTTGAATTATTTTTAAAGACGATATAGGACAAAACACAACAAAGGCTTCAGTAGAGACATAAAGGAGAAAATTTTGGAAAATGCAGAGCTCCAGATTAACCCTTTTCCCCATAGAAGCGCCTTTTAGCGCATATGATTTATTCCACCGCTGAACAAAATAGTTCCAATTTAATCAGTCATGAATATATAGTATAGGGAATATTTTCTATATTCTAGCAAATGGAAGTTTAAAGCAGGCTGAAAGTAAAGCAGAAGGCGCCTAAAGGCGCCTTTTGCTTTACTTTCAGCCTGCTTTAAGTGGTCACCTATCTTCAATACTAGAAATAGGCTATAAGGTAATGGGTTAAAGGGGTGTATTTCAAAAGCTTAAAAATCTTTATTTCTTCAGTAAACCCTATGGCGTCACTATTTATTAGAATCTACAGTTCAACACGATTATAATAAGTAGTAACACCATGAGATTTGATACTGAAATTAGTGACTAAAAATGTTCGAATTTGTTCATTTTACTCCCTGTTATATGGAGCCCTGGGGACCTGCTCTGTAAGGGTTAAGGAGCCCAGAGTGTGTTGCTGAAGTTATACTTTTGACTTCTTTGAAAGAATTAAACCTATTCAATTGTAACTCAAACTTTAAAAAAAAAAAATTCAAACCAAGATTTTATATTAATTTTGTTCACATTAAATCTGAAATCCGTAATAACAACCTTGGACTCTGATTGGTTTCGGCACTCTCAGGTGACTCATCAGGCCTAATTGGCCTCTTGTTTTATTTGTGTATTCTTCACAAAGTGATGTTTATCCCATGCACTATATTCACACCATCTGCCTATCAAAACATCAACATTTCCAAGTGTATAAAGTTATCTATTAGTTACATTGCTAATGTAAATAAAAGCTGCCGAAATTATTGTACAGTGCATTAAGATGGCAGTTCATCTACATTAACCTATTACCCCATAAATATGCATTTTTACGCATTTGATTTATTCCTGCACTGAAGAAAAGTTCCAATTTACAGTCATAAAATTGATATGTACGATAAGAAATATTTTCTATATTCTAGCGGATGATAGCTTAAATTAACCCTTTCCCCCATAGAAGCGCCTTTTAGCGCATTCAGTTTATTCCTTCACTGAAGAAAATAGTTCCAATTTATACAGTCATAAATATGTATCATACAAAATATTTTCTATATTCTAGCAGATGGTAGCTTAAAGCAGGCTGAAAGTAAAGCAGAATGCGCTTAAGGCGCATTCTGCTTCACTTTCAACCTGCTTTAAGTGGACACCTATATTCAATACTAGAAACAGGCTATGAGGTAAAGGGTTAAAGCAGGCTGAAAGCAATTACAGCAGAATGTGCCGTAAGGCACATTCTGCTTTACTTTCTGCTTTAAGTGGTCATAATGTCTTGAAAACTAGAAACAGGCTATTGAGTAATGAGTTAAAATGCAAGGGATCTTGGAGATCCTAAGAAGATCGAATTTACTGTAACAATAATACTGTTGCTGGTCTAAATGTTCACTTCATGCAGGGCTCCAATGATAAGGGGGAGTAAACGGAACAATTCCAACATTTTCTCACTCACTTTAACACCTAATCCTATGGTGTAACTCTTTCCTCCCTGAAACTTTGAATGGACAATTTTAGTTTCGATTTTTGTCTAGTCCCATTTCTGGCTTTTAAGAGTTGTTTTGTCAATTTTGGCATTACTGACAAACAGTGAAGACCCTGATCTGGGCCTTCACTGTTTGCACAGGACAAGTGTATTATTCACATGTACACTGTTTGAAATGACGCCTATATGCGGGACTAGGGTTCAAAGGGTTAAAGCAGAAATAAAGAATTTACAACAGAAACACCCCACCCCCCTTATCTGCAGCCCTGCCTTCATGTATGTTTGCTGTCAGGTCTAAATGTTCACTTCATATATGTTTGTTGTCAGGTCGAATGTAGTCACCGCAGTTCTGTGAAAAAAGGTGTGCTATGAAGCAGTACAAGTGTGAACTGATTGGTTGGAGACATAAATGATGTTAGTTTGTTTGTGTTTTTGTCTATCTCACAGCTGTAATTAACTCCAAAAATTGCAGGAATCTGCAATACCTATTAATGGATGGCAAGTTCAGTGTATTTCCAGGTCTTGAAGCTAACACCCCCCCCCCCCCCCCCCCCCCCCCCCCCCCCCATACAAACGCCTTTTATAGCGCATATGATTTATTCCTCCGCTGAATAAAATTGTTCCAATTTAATCAGAAATGAATTTATATTATAGGGAATAGTTGCTTTATTCTAGCACATGGATGCTTAAAGCAGGCTGAAAGTAAAGCAGAATGTGCCTTAAGGCACATTCTGCTTTACTTTCAACCTGCTTTAAGTGGTCAATTGTGTCACCCTCTTGATTGGGGTAGTGGACTGTATAAGAGTGGTTTACTACATACATATGAGTTATACGCTTTGGATCAAGATTACTTCCAGATAGCTCAGAGTCATAAAGATCTTAATTATTTTAACCATTCTCCCACTGAATATTCATGTAAAATGTATAACTTAACTCTTTGCATGCTGGGTAATTTTTTTCGTCTGCAACAATTGTCATCTGCAACTGTTCTAAAAATAGAATTTTTAAAATTTCTTTTAAATTCAGGGTCAGAATGGCAAACCTTCTGGATCCTGATTAGACGCCGGGTTACGCAGCGTCTTATCTGGATCCAAACTGTTTGCCATGGTAGTTACTGCCGCAGATTTATCCGCCGCTAGCATGCAAAGAGTTAATGTGCACACTATGAACAGTACATCATCTGGAACTAAGACATTGGGTAATAGAAGAAAGAAAGCATGTCAGATAGATCTATCATATAAGAAAAACAGTGTAGAACCTGATCAGACAGCTCCTTTAGGCTTTAGGAGTTGTCTGATCTGGGTTTACACTGTTTTAAATTTTTTTTTTAATATAATGCTTAATACCATGAGAAAAGTTAAAATACCCGATTACAGATGCTGCATCAATTATGATGCATTACAAATTAATTAATTTATTTAATGACATCCACCCGTAAAACTAATTTTAAGGAGTTTATAATGTTTATTTCGGTAGGGAGATATATTAGGTATCAAGAGGTTTGTGTGCGTAATAAAAGACAAGTTCTATCAAAATGGGAAATCACTGGTATTTGCATAAAACATGCAGTCATAAGGAGTGTATTAATGCAGTGAAATATTGCCATCTTGCAGGGCTCCAGATAATTAAGAGAGAGTAAACTGCACAAATCCAACATTTTCTCACTTATTTTAGCATAAAATCCTATAGTGTGACTACTCATTAGAATCGTCTCTTCGAGACGATTCTAATGAGTAGTGACACCATAGGGTTTAAAGCAGAAATAAAAATTTTAGTTTTTGAAATACTCCCCTTATCTGGAACCCTGTGGAGTGTATTATTGCAGTGAAATATTGCCATCTTGTCTAGGAAGTGCAATAAAAAATGCTGGGACAATGACGCAAGAGACTATAAATCTCAGCTAACACCCTGAACACTTCAAAACTGAGTAATCATTTTCAATTTGGTTTAAGCCAAGTTTGTTTTTCATTCTATTGTGTAACGGCTTTTTATTTTGCTTAAAAAAAAAAAAAAATTGGGCGCCATATGACCATTTTGTGTGTCGCAGTGCCGTAAAACACAACCCTAAATTTTAAAAAAACTTTCAAATTTTAACCCTTTCCTTCATTTCCTTTCTTTGAAGAAAATGAGTTCCACTTTATATACACAATCACGAATATGCACCTTTCAACCCATTACTCATAAACACACCTATATACACCTTTAATTTAATCTTCCACTGAAGAAAATAGTTATACATTTTATATTGAACAGTCATAAATGTGTACCATTAGAAATATTTTCTATATCCTAGCAGATGTATAAGCTTAAAGCAGGTTGAAAGTAAAGCAGAGTTAATGTGCTTAAGGCACATTCTGCTTTACTTTCAACCTGCTTTAAGTGTGCACCTATCTTCAAAACTAGAAACAGGCTGCTCCGAGGAGGGTTTTCATTGTCAAAAAAACTTTAAAAGAATAACCGTACAGTGCAGACTCAGGCAATACTCCTCTAGATCTGGTTCTACACTGTTTGCCATGCATCAGATATACATAATATATACCTATAGTAGAGCTCCAGATAAGGGGAGAATATCAATAACTAAAATCTTTATTTCTGTAGTTAACCCTATGGTGTCACTACTCATTAGAACCGTCTCTTCGAGACGGTTCTAATGAGTAGTGACACCATAGGATTTGGTGCTAAAACAAGTGAGAAAATGTTGGATTTGTTCAGTTTACTCCCTCTTATCTAGATACCTGTTATCGTCTCCGCACTGTAAGGGTTAAGTGTTATAAGATTTTGAAGGGCGTAAAAATGAATTTTTATGCAATTCTTTAGTGTTTATATAAGTTATGTTTGCGCTTTATTTTGGTGACAGAAAATATTAATATAATTGATGAAATTGGCATTTCTCTTTCAAGGTATTTTAAAGAAAATTTAAAGTTATGTAAAATGCCAGCTACAAATATAAAAATGTATAGCATGCCAAAAGAAACTCTCATATATTGCAATGCTCAAGAAAAATGCAGTAGTGTAAGTTGAACCTCGATAAAATCTAGCATAATTAAGCTTAGTCTAAGGCAGATTGAAAGTAAAGCAGAATGTGCCTTAAGGCACATTCTGCTTTACTTTCAACCTGCTTTAAGTAGTGACCTGTCTTCAAAACTAGAAATAAGTTGTGGGATTTTGGATTAATTTTTTCACCTCCAGGACTCAATGTTAAGTCTCAAGGACTGATTGTTTTACAGAACGCACAGTGCATCCCGAAGACTCAATCATCTGATTTCTAAAATTATCGCTGTATATCTCCTTTAGACCCTAGAATTATGTTGTTATTCTTACTAAAATTGTCTAAAAGACATGATTATTTCGGGTTGTCACAACTTGAATAATTCAAAGGCTTGTTTGGAACATATTAAATAGGGAAAATATTCATCTTAGACCAGGGCTCCAGATAAGAGGGAGTAAACTGAATAAATCCAGCATTTTCTCACTCATTTCAGCACTAAATCTTATGGTGTTACTACTCATAAGAATCGTCTCTCATAGACAAATTATTCTAATGAGTAATAGGGTTAAATGCTGAAATAAAGATTTTGGTTTTGAAATACTCACCTTATCTGGAGCCCTGATCTTAGACTTATCTCTGGGGCCTCTCTGTGTGAGTGTATCTTATTCACATTAATTCTCAGTGGTTTTAGCTAAACAAATGTTTCTGCAATGGAGTTAGAGTGGTTTTGATGAGTTTTTACTACAAAAGAAAAAAACACACACTCACACAAAGCTTAAGTTGAGTTTTATACTGATACAAACACGGTTTAACCCTAATCTCCCGCTGAATATTCATATATGAAACTCCGCCCAGTATGAATATCTATCATCTTATTCCATTAACCCATAAAAACACCTTTTTACGCCTCTAATTTGTTCCTCCACTGAAGAAAATGGTTCCAACTTTTACAGTCAAGAATATATACCATAAGAAATATTTTCTTTATCCTATAGCCGATATTAGCTTAAAGCAGCAGTCAAGAATATGCACATTCTGCTTTACTTTCAACCTGCTTTAAATAGTCGGCTATCTTCATTACTAGAAACGGGCTATGGGGTAATTGGTTGATTATTATTACACCCAGGCAAATAAATTAAAAACAACAACATTTTATTAAGGAAAGAGTGCAGCCTGTACTCAATGTTTTACAGCTGAGCTAGATCGCGACCCTTTAAGAAAACAGTGATGACCTTGATCAGACAGCTGTAAAGAAGCTGTCTGATCAAGATCTACACTGTTTCAAAAAGCGTCAATATATATACACTGATAACAGAAGAAAGGTTAACTTTGGTTTATATTGGGTGGTATAATAAATGGAATAAGTTTAGGCTTGATGTTCATGATGAAATTCTCATGTAACTGGGTCATAATCTGTATAATCTTGTAATGTGACAGGTTAATGTAAACCTATTTGTAAGTTTGTGAAAACTGGGGGTCATTAAGCTTAAACAGTGGCAAGGACTTGTTTTATGTACAGTCAGGCTTGCGTTACTCAGCCACCAAAAGCAGGTGAATTATCTGGTATTAACCCATTACCCCATAAATACACCTTTTTACGCCTCTAATTTATTCCTCCACTGAAGAAAATAGTTCTATTTTATACAGTCTTAAATGTGTACTATTAGAAATATTTTCTATATCCTAGCAGAATTGTGAGCTTAATTAAAGCAGGCTGAAAGGAGAGCAGAATGTGCCTTAAGGCACATTCTGCTTTACTTTCAACTTGCTTTAAGTAGTCAAGCGTCATCAAAACTAGGAACAGGCTATGAGGTAATGGTTTAAGCAGCCATCCACAAGCAGGTGAATTATCTGGTATTAATAACCCATTACCCCATATTTACACCTTTTTACACCTCTAATTTATTCCTCCACTGAAGAAAATAGTTCTACTTTATACAGTCATAAATGGGTACCATTAGAACTATTTTCCATATTCTAGCAGATGTGAGCTTGAAGCAGGCTGAAAGTAAAGCAGAATGTGCCTTTCAACCTGCTTAAAGTGGTCACCTATCTTCAAAACTAGAAACATGCTATGGAGTAATGGGTTAACTTTAATGCAAGACATAATTATGAGCTTTGGCTTTACTTTTATCTTGCAGTAATTAAAGACAGTATATATGAATTTCTTCCATCAAAGCCAACGCTCAACAAAGAACACAAGTTTTGACTGTTACAGCAACCTTTCATAAAAAAGCAGCAATACCTTTAAAGACATGTGGTAGAATAATGCAATAGTCTAAAGTAATGCAGAAAGCTCCTGCATTACTTTTGTTCTGCATAATATAAGCAGCAGCCCTGTCTGAAAGTGAACTAGATGCATTTTCACATAATGTTAAGGTTGCCTTACATAGGTTTTGACTGTATTTAGTTCTCAATTTTAAAGCTATCTTGTCAATCTTGAGGCGTCAAATTACAAGCTTGTGTTTAGATGCTCAGTAAAGCTGCTTTCCATTTAAATAAGAGAATGTCAGATAAACCTTAGATCACATAAACAGATGATATAGGCACTGACTCCCAAGATAAGTGCTTTAATTAATTGCCTGGGCTTAACCCTTTACCCTTAAGCCTAGCTGTTTGCGCTTTCAGCTTTACTATCAGCCTGGTTTAAGCTATCATCTGCTAGGATTTAGAAAATAAATAATATTCATAATATTCATGACTATATTAAGTGGAACTATTTTCTTCATTGGAGGAATAAATTAACACAGTAAAGAAGATTGTACCAGTGTTTTTGTCTATAAAATTTATGCGTATCTGTTGTCATTCTTTCTTTCTTAACCCATTACCCCATAAATATACTTTTGTGCGCTTCTAGTTTATTCCTCCACTGAAGAAAATAATTCCAATTCATACCTTCATAAATGTATACCCACAAGAAATATTTTCTATATCCTAGCAGATGTTAGCTTAAAGCAGGCTGAAAGTAAAGCAGAATGTACCTTAAGGCACATTCTGCTTTACTTTCAACCTGCTTTAAGTGGTCACATTTCTCCAAAACTAGAAACTGGCTATGGGGTAAAGGGTTAAATACAGTTTACACTAAAAGGTGCTTGTAAGGGGGAAAAGGTTTTTTGAAGGTTAATTATGATATTTTGTGCGTCTTATGCAGTCACAGTACAGAAGATTATACCAGTCAATTTGTGTATAAATGTGTATCTGTCCGTCATTTTCTTTCTGTCTTTCTCACTTTCTTTTTATCTTTCTTTCTATCTTTCTTTCTCTCTTTCTTTCTTTCTTTCTTTCTTTCCTTTTGAACAAGCATTTACAAACTCAATTTAACAAACCTTTTGGAAAAAGTGATCCAGTGGCAAAATTTAGTAAAACACAAATTGAAAAGATTTGTAAGGGACAAATTTGAGTTGGACATGGACATTATACAGGCATATGCACAATAAGGGCTGAAAATAGAAGTGACAAGCTGCCACAATAACTAAAAGAAATGGCGTCGACTTTCATGCAGGCTGTAACATTGTGACAGTTTACCCATTCACTGCCACTGTCTGCTTACAGAGGAGAAAACGTTATTCTTTCCCGTTTAAACGCAAATGCAAAGCACTTGAATGTAGAAAATAACAGCTTTTGGACAATTTTGACAATTCATGTTTATTTTAGTAGCAAACAGTTTGGAGCCTGATCAGACGCCGGGTTACCTGGCGTCTGATCTGGCTCCAAACTGTTTGCAATAGATATAATGGTCTTCAGCGTAAACGCGTTTTTTGGGAAACGTTTTCTCCACTGTATAAACTGTTGACTGCTTATGTTTCTTATATTTTAGTCATTTTGATTGAAGAAATATCACAGTGTGAAACTTTGCGTTTTGTTAGTTAAAATATTTGGTTTATCCTTTCTTCCATATAGCTAGCTTGTAATATGGAAGATCGATTGAATTGGGTTTTACGGCACCGCTACACATAAAATGGTCATATGGCGCCAAATAATATTTATGCAAGACATGCATTTGCTCAAAGCAGGCTGAAAATAAAACAGAAAGCTCCTTTAATTAGGAGAAGCTTTCTGCTTTACTTTCAGCCTGCTTTAAGCAATCCAAATGTCTTGATGTGGGAAATATTTCCTATTATTGGACTTTTAATATTAAGGGTCTGCAGTTACTTTTAAAAGGTCTGTAAGGAAAAGATAAAGGTGTCAAATTGAATGGCATTTTATGGGGAATTTTAAGGGGTAAAAAAGTTTGGTTCTAATTTCAAAATGGCCCACAATTCTAGACAACATTTGTCTACAAAAAAGTAATTTTTTGTAAATGTTGCAATCCAATCTTGTATTTAGATATAGATCAATCACAATCATATTTCGCATTAACCCCTGGGACCTATTATTCCTGTTGTTTCAAATACCATTCATCTGATTTCTCATTGAATAATACAAATGACCCTAAAAACAATTTGACAGATAATCAAAAAGTTGTCTGAGTGAAGATCGAGTCATTTGTTCTTAACTTTTTGCATGCTGGGTAATTTTTTTAGTCTGCAATATTTGCCGTCTGCTATTGTTCTAAAAATAGATTTTTTTTTAAAATTTTGTGTAAAAACATGGTCAGAATGGCAAACAGATTGGATTCTGATGAGACGCCGCATTACCCGGCGTCTCATCTGGATCCAATTTGTTTGCAAAGGTAATCACTGTGGCAGATATTATCCCCCGCTAGCGTGCAAAGAGTCAAACACTGTCAAAAACTGCTGAGTTTGTTGTTAGTTTTTAATTTTCTTTGAATTTTGATTCAGAATGATATAAGACAATATATAAGAACATTTGTTTTAATTTCCAACATAGAAATACTTGTCCGACCTATATCCTTTAGCAAGCCTGACCCATTTTGTACACATAACACAGACACTACCGGACTAATTTGGAGCTAATTTTCTAAATAAACACTACACTCTGACAACTCAAAACTATTCTGACATGTCAAAACGAAACTGAAAGTGAGAATCTATTTTTAGAAGCACTATATTCAAATCGCGTTCACGCAGTACCCAAATGAGTTTAAAAAAAAAAAGAGGATCCTAAGCTTTGTGAGCTTTGTGTTGACAAGTCGGTGTTAACTGAATTCCAGCATGAGTGCTATTATTATGGGTTTTGACAAAAAGGTCGCATACATTTTAAACCGAAAGTAGAAAGATGGACAGTTTCGGCCCCTCTGGCATTCACATTTTTCCAATCTTGCAAATTTGTGTCTGGATCCACTTTCGATGCTGCCTGAAAGTTTCACATTTTGCAGGAGACCATTGATATTCTAGAAATAGGAAGTGCGGAACCTGGCCTTTCAGAAAAGTCTTCCAACACGATGTGCGAATCATAACTTTTCATTCTACGGAAGCCAAAATGTGCCATAAACGTCAAAACGTTTTTATACGTTATGGGCGTGGAAAGGATATCTTTTATATATACTTATATCTCAATGAAATAACTATACATATCTACTGCATTAAGCATACGTTCTAAGGTATAAATCTTAGCCTAATCTGTATCTATGACAAACATGTGTTAATTGTTCTAGTACTTATTAACTGCCTATAACAATAAGCAAACACATAGAAAAAGCCTGTACAGTAAAACTCGGTACGCAACTGCTCAAAACAATGCCAATTAGCTGTCTCTTATACAAGTGGTTGCTGTAGAATGCAGGATAAGAATAATGCAGAAAGCTCATTCTGGAGCTTTCTGGATTATTTTCAGCTAATAATTATATTGACTACAAAGAAAGGTCTGTTTACTCTTTGCATGCTCGGTTATTTTTTTCTAAAACAGAATTTTCTAAATTTCTTTTCAAAACATGGTCAGAGTGTCAAATAGTTTGGATCCTGATGAGATGCCGCGTTACGCGGATATACCTGCCAGAGTGATTACCTCTACAAACAGATTATAATCTGTTATAGATCCAGATGAGATGCCGCGTTACTCATCAGGATCGAAACTGTTTGCCATTCTGATCCTGAATTTAAAGGAAATTTCGAAAATTCTAATGTTAGAACAATAGCAGACGACAAAATATTGCAGACGAAAAAAAATTACCCAGCATGCAAAGAGTTAATACAGGTTTGGCTGTAAGTACTTCTGATACAGTCTCTGCAATATGCATTGCACACAGTGGCAGTGATTATCACAACAAGGGGGAGAACTCTGTGCCATTAGTAAAGACACTATGCTTAATTGCTGATACTTATAACCCTTTTGATCATTATAGCTTTAGCCCTGATACATTTGTTTTCAATTAGGTCTAAGTCCATTTTGGACTATTAACCCTTTACCCCATAAATACGCCATTCAACATCTTTAATTTTATTCCTCTATTAATAAAATAGTCACACTTTATACAGTCATGGTTATATACCATACAAAAAAATTCTATATCCTAGTAGACAGTAGTTAAAAGCAGGCTGTAAGTAAAGCAGAATGTGCCTTAAGGCACATTCTGCTTTACTTTCAAGCTGCTTTAATAGATGACCTATCTTCAATACTAGAAACAGGCTATGGGGTAATTAACAGGCTATGGGGTAATTAACAGGCTATGGGGTAATGGGTTAATATATTCCTCCACTGAATAAAATAGATCCACTTCATACATTGACAAATATGTTCTATAAGAAATATATCTGTATTCTAGCAGATAGTAGCTTAAAGCAGGTTAAAAGTAAAGCAATGCTTTACTTTCAACCTGCTTGAAGTAGTTACGTATATTCAAAACTAGAAACGGGCTACCAGGGGTCATGGGTTAATGTTCATAAGGATGTTTATAGACCAGAAATGTATCTCGAATACTAATGCACCAATGGGCACCCTAATTTTGACTGCTCATTAGAATCGTTTAGAATAAGCTAGAGATGATTCTAATGAGTTAATTGTCACAACAAAACAAAAAGTTTGGCAGAGTCGTGGAGTAATTTGTCTTTATTCCCTCTTTATCTTGGGCCCTTGTTAGATTCTTACTGTTATTGGGACAGTAACAGTAACTATTGTAAGGATTTCTTTGTAAAGAACCCCAGTCCAGGGTCCAAGGTTATAAAGCGTTTGAGCTGAGTCTTAGTGTGTTTTCAAGCATCTGATTGGTCAGATTTGAGCCTAGGCTCAAATCTGACCAATCAAATGCTTGGGAACGACTTTAGACTCAACGCAAAAGCTTTATATCCTCGGACCCTGAGGTGATAATCAACCGTTCTACAACAATATTCAGAAAAGTCCAATACATTCACTTTAGATTGGCATCATCAAAGGTTACAGACTTTCACCTACCAGCGATGGAAACAAGATAGCCCTTTCTTTTTCAATTAGGCGAATATTTTTTCTTGTTTGGGAGCGTTGAAGATTTCACCTGTTGCGATGGTGAGAAGAGATACACCCAGCCCTGAGCCTACAACACCAATAAACAGAGGTGGGTTACTAAAAGAGAAGAAACAGATCAAGGAAAAGTCATCCAAGTTCCGGGGTTAAAATAATAAGCAGCTGACCAGTTAGGAAATCTGTTCTGAGGTTCCAAGGGCAAGAATGAAATTGAGAGCTGGGAGCCGGATATTTACATTTCTATGCGATATTTTCTTATTCCAAAAGCTTTTAAACTGTCTGTATCAAATGATGACCTGGGAATCTTCAGCGTATTAAGACCACCTTAAAATAATGCTCGAGAATTAGTATCTCGTTGAGATACTACTCCCTCTATTCACCTTTTCCGGTTTATATGCTAATAATTCTTTTAATCTAAAATTTCTAGTCCTGAAGTTCATGGTAAAAGAGCCAAGTTTGATTAATATTTTAGAAAAGTCCTCACAGTTCTTATTGATCAATCTGTTTTACTTTTAATCTTGCGGCATTAACCATTTTGATCAATTTACGATTTGTTTTATGATTTGTTTTACTTTTAGTCTCCAACTTTAAGCAACCATCTATATTTACCCATTATAATTAACAGCTAGTGATGTGTATTACATTTTAATCACAAAGTTACACAAGTACCTATGGCTATAGTACACTTGTCCTCTGATCTGGGTCTACACTGTTTGTCATTTTGCAGTTTAATGGTATATTGGGTGTTCGGATAACGCAGCGGTAGCACACACGCTTCTCACCAATGCGGTCTCCAGTTTGAGAGGGTACATTTGTCGCCTGTCCGAACACGTGGGCTTTCTCCGGGCACTCCGGTTTCCTCCCACAGAAATGACCAAATACGTCACCATTCACGCCATCGAAAGTGATTTGCCTAAGTTGTTAGATCTAGTTTCATAATCAATGTAAAATGAATAAATTTTAAACTTGTGAAAACAGTGCAGACCCTGATAACCCCTGTGAAAGGTGTTCAAGAATTTTAGAATATTCATGAATGATAATTAAATGGCCAATTTTAGAATGGTTCTATATCTTCAAGAATTTACTTTATACAAATTCTACAAAAGGAGTTCAAGAACTTTTGTTATTTCTAGAATTTTGGCAGAACATTAAATTCATGAACGTTAAATGGCCGCTCCTAGAATTGTTCATGAATATTCAAGAAATTATTCTAGAATAGTTCTAAAATTATTCAATACCTTCCCACAGGGGCAGACAGCTCCTAAAGAGCTGTCTGATCTGGGTCTACATTATTTTCAAAAACAGTCAACACACATGAATACTAACAAGTAGAACGATTACAAGTGTAGGTTGATCACTTAATTATCCAGTGTCCAGACTTTCAGGACTAATAGACCCGGACTTAGAAACATAATTATAAACACGACACAATATTTCTTGTGCAGACACCATGTTTTTTTCACCTTATCATTCTGTAAGGGGGGTTAATAATCCACATTTTTCTGTCGGTTTGTGAGAAAGATGCTAGCTTCTTGTATTTTGCTCCTTTCGGAAGATTCCTCTCAAAGAAATTAGCGTCTATCAGCACCTATAGTTAGATGTCTATGGAAAAACCTGCTAGGGTTCGTGTCTCACTCACACATGAACAGATGTAGCAGTGATAGAGATGGTGGCATCCCCAATAGATTACACTGTATTATTGGCACTATAATGTTTTCTCGGTACCCAGCGTGACAGTTAAACCTGGGTACAGCACCAGTACCCAGCATGACAGTTAAACCAGCGGCACAGCACTGGTACCCGGCGTGACAGTTAAACCTGGGTACAGCACCAGTACCCAGTGTGACAGTTAATAAATAAATACGAAAGAAGACTCAAGCAGGAAACGCAACACAAACAATACACCCATCTCTAAAGCAGAACACATACACAGCCATACCATAACAAACACACACACACACACACACAACCACACACACACGCAACACCATTCCCTCATCCACACACTAAATAGAAAACAACACGCAAGACAAACATAAAGCTAAGTGAATATAGGAGCCCGCCTTGGTACGGTCAGTAGCAATCAATAAACCTGGGTACAGCACCAGTACCCAGTGTGACAGTTAAACCTGGCTACAGCACTGGTACCCGGCGTGACAGTTAAACCTGGGTACAGCACCAGTACCCAGTGTGACAGTTAAACCTGGCTACAGCACCGGTACCCGGCGTGACAGTTAAACCTGGGTACAGCACCAGTACCCAGTGTGACAGTTAAACCTGGGTACAGCACCAGTACCCAGTGTGACAGTTAAACCTGGCTACAGCACTGGTACCCGGCGTGACAGTTAAACCTGGGTACAGCACCAGTACCCAGTGTGACAGTTAAACCTGGGTACAGCACCAGTACCCAGTGTGACAGTTAAACCTGGGTACAGCACTGGTACCCAGTGTGACAGTTAAACCTGGGTACAGCACCAGTACCCAGTGTGACAGTTAAACCTGGGTACAGCACCAGTACCCAGCGTGACAGTTAAACCTGGGTACAGCACCAGTACCCAGTGTGACAGTTAAACCTGGGTACAGCACCAGTACCCAGTAAACTGAACAAATTCAACATTTTCTCACTCATTTCAGCACAAAATCCTATGGTGTTCTACTCATTAGAATCGTCTCTTCGAGACGATTCTAATGAGTAGTGACACCATAGGGTTTAATGCAAAAACAAAGATTTTAGTTTTTGAAATACTCCCCTTATCTGGAGCTCTGAATCATGGTGAATGAGTGGGTTACATGTAGGTTTTCCTTATATGCTTCAGTGAAAGCTTACAAATCTTTTTCTGACCACTAATTGCTCAATCTTAATGTAACTATGATTGTAACCTTTATGGCTACCAGAAGAGCGATGCCATCATGCTCAGGTCCTCTTGTTGAAAATGGCATTTAAACCCTGAAGAAGTTGTCTGACAGATCAGGGTCTGCACTGTTTTCTTTTAACCCTTTCAACCCTAAATATCTCTTGTGGGTATTGTAATCTTTTTGGATTCTTCTAGTACAAGAATTTTGAACAAGTTCTGTTGCATTTTTGGTATGACAACAAAAACCAATGAAAAATATCAAACAGTGCAGACCCTGATCAGAGGGCTCCTATAGGACCAAGGTCTACACTGTTTGCATATGTAATCAGTAATCTCTACAGAGGGCTGTAACTAAGGGACCCGTTGAAAGGGTTAATTAAGATCTGTCTGACATGAGTCTGCAAGACTCTGCATTCTGTCATAGGTAATACTTACTATCGTTTATTTAAGAAATAATAAATCAGTACCAATGTTTTGTCATGCAATCGAACACGGGTAGGAGTTGAGATGCGTAGTAATTTAATCACAAGGCATCTCAAGGACTACCCGTGTTCGATTGCACAATGAAACACTGGTATTTATTTATTATTTCAATTCTAACACTTCAAATTTACCAAAATTGCACCCACGCAATGGCGCTTCATTTCTCAGCGTATGCATTTTCGAAGCCATATTAACATCAGTAACATCACATTTTAGCCATTACAGCGTGTGCATGTTTTATTGAGAATTCAAACAGCTGCTTCCTTATTTGTTTATATAGGGGTGTGCAGGGTTCTAGATAAGGGGGAGTAAACTGAACAAATCCAGCATTTTCTCACTTATTTCAGCACCAAATCCTATGGAGTTACTACTCATTAGAATCGTCTCGAAGAGACGATTCTAATGAGTAGTAACACCATAGGGTTCAAAGCAGAAATGAAGATTTTAATTTTTGAAATACTCCCCTTATCTGGAACCCTGGGTTTGCGTGAGTTGTGTTAGAATAGCCAATGGAATAATTTAGATGATAGATATTGAAACTGTTGCAGAGTTTTATATAACATTATTATGAATATTCATCATGAGAAGGGTTAAGTGATATTAGTTTGATTTTATAATGCACACATTCTTGTTTGTCTTATTGTCAACAAAACCCCTCTGAATTTTATTTTTATGAACTGTCCCCAACTAAATATAAAACATAGAAGAATCAATTGAAAAAAAGTTCATCTATGGTAAGGCTGTGGGTTCCTACATAATATTGTCATAGCCAATTTCGTCTTTTAGTAGCATTTACAGAATTTTACTGTTTTTAAAAAGCATGTACCGTTCAAGGCGTTTAGCTTTAACCCTTAGCCTGCCACTCACGACTATAGCTCCATATGCAAACAGCTTGGATCCGGATGAGACGCCGAGTAACTCGGCGTCTCATCCGGATCCAAGCTGTTTGACACTCGGACAACATTTTCAGCAATTTTGAGCAACTTTGAAGCACTTTGAAACTTGAAGCAGACAAGAAATATAGCAGACGACATTTTATTTGGCGGGCTAAGGGTTAATTAGTGTTTTACTACCTGCACTTTGCAGTCACTTGGAGACATTTAATTAATGGTAATTGACCATGTAATGAAACACTAATTGGTATGAATTTGTGTTAGTCTCTAATTGTCTATAATCATACACAGAAGTTATTTCAGAATATGATAATGTTGCCCGAAGCTAATTAAACCTTAATTCTTGGAGGTAGTTTTCTCATGGTAGCGTCATTCAGATTTTTACACGTATTGGGTAGACATCTATTCAAATACAGTTGAGATGCGATAAAACACTGGTATTAATTTATTTTTTTTATTCTAACACATCAACTCAACCATAATTTGTACTGACGCAACGGCATTTTCAAAGCCCTATGTAACGTCACATTTTAGCCGTTACTTAGTTACGCATGCATGTTTTATTGAGAATTCAAACACAATTGCATCCTTCTTTGTTTATATAGAGGTGTGCCCGAGTTGTGTTAGAATAATGATTTATTTACTACTTCTTCTGAGAGAGTGCAAATTGGGTCTACACTGTTTCCTAATGTACTTGCTTTGAATGATAGGTGCTATCTTAGAGGGTTTAGTTCATAATGTTGGGTATTTAAACCCATTACTGTATTTTCAAGCATTGGAATTTATTCCTGCACTGGGGAAAATAGTTATTGTTTATGCATGCAGTCATGAATATGCATCATAAGAAAACTTTTCTATATTCTAGTTGATGGTAGCTTAAAGCATGCAGAAAGTAAAGCAGAATGTACCTTAAGGCGCATTCTGATTTACTTACAACCTGCTTTAAGTGGTCACCTATCTTCAAAACTAGAAACACAGTGGAGTAAAGGGTCAAATTTTCAAGTTCATACTTAAGTTCAAAGAATGTATGATACTTAGAGCACTGAGACAGGCGGATTATAACTTTCAACAGTTTCAAAACCTGACTAGTTTTTAGAATTATTAAAATTTTTGCGTTTAGTGAAACATATTTATTAAAACTTCTTGCACCCTAAAAAACAGTTGTCTTTCTATGATATGCTTGTTTTTTCTCTCAAGATAAGATAGCGCTATGAAAAAATCATATCTCGATTTCATGGGTTTATCATTTGGAGCAGCTGCTATTTCCCACCCATTTACCCCTAATTTCAGCCTGCTGAATAATATATATGAATAATTACATTGGCTAATAAAGTAAGGAAAATTTGGCTAATAAAGTAAGGAAAATTTTCTTCAGGAAATAGTGCAGATCAACTCATGGCAGATAGATCCTGTAGGACAACAGTGCAGACCCTGACGAGGCAGCTGTCTGATCTGGGTCTACACTGTTTTCCAAAGGGAGATGTGTTAACCTATATCATTTCATAGTAGATGCATTTTATGGTCAATTTAAAAAAAAAGGACAGTTAAAGAATTTTTCTCCATTACTGTTAGTCCTACATTGAGCAGTAAAAAGGGGACATTGACACTGCGTAATGCGGCATCTCATCAGGGTCTTCACTGTTTATCTAGAATGTAAATTTGAGACATAAAAGCACAAAACAATTGTTTAACCCTTTCCCACATAGCATATCTCTAGTACTGAATATAGGTGTCCTCTTAAAGCAGGTTGAAAGTAAAGCAGAATGCGCTTTAAGCGCATTCTGCTTTACTTTCAGCCTGCTTTAAGCTATCATCTACTAGAATATAGAAAATATTTTGTATTATACATATTTATGAATGTATAAATTGGAACTATTTTCTTCAGGGCAAGAATAAACTCAATGCGCTAAAAGGCGCTTCTATGGGGGAAAGGGTTAATTAACCCATTACCTGTATACCTTTTTACCCCTTTAATTTATTCTTTTACTGGAGAAAATAGTTCCAATTTATACTGTTACAAATAAAAATCATAGAAAATATTTTCTATATTGTAGCAGATAATAGCTTAAAGCAGGCTGAAAGTAAAGCAGAATGCGCCATAAGGCGCATTCTGCTTTACTTTCAACCTGCTTTAAGTGGTCAAGTGTCTTCAAAATTAGAAACAGTCTATTGGGTAATGGGTTAAGGCAGATGATGTGTCATGGAGATGAAGAAGTTAAATTGGAAAATTGTACCGATTGGCTATTTTGCTCTGAATCGAGCAAATTGTTACTGAAGGACAATAGTAAACCTTGCTTCTGCTGCCTGTATTTCTTGGCTTCAAGATTCACTCATGGTAATTAACACTGCAGGGCTCTAGATGAGAGGGGGTAAATTGAATAAATCCAAAACGTTTTCTCACTTATATCAGTACCAAATCCTATGTTGTTACTACTCTTTAGAATCGTCTCGAAGAGACGGTTCTAAAGAGTAGTGACACCATAGGGTTTAATGCAGAAATAACAATTTTAGTTGTTGAAATACTCCCCTTATCTGGAGCTCTGTATATCAAATTCATTGATAATTTCTACATTGTAGTTGACTGAACCAATCTAAATACTTGAAATCTTTAACAGATTGTATTCTGAGTTACTCAGCATCTGATCAGGATCCAAACTGTTTGCAAATTCAAATCAAGACATGCATTAACAGGAGATGGGGTTAATTATAAACTTGCTGATTGGAAGGAATTTCGGACAAAAACTTGAAAATTAGCGTTTCTCCTGCTATTAACCCTTAGCCCGCCAAATAAATTGTCGTCTGCTATATTTCTCGTCTGCTTCAAGTTTCAAAGTGCTTTAAAGTTGCTCAAAATTGCTGAAAATGTTGTCCGAGTGTCAAACAGCTTGGATCCGGATGAGACGTCAAGTTACTCGGCGTCTCATCGGGATCCAAGCTGTTTGCACATGGAGCTATAGTCGTGAGTGGCAGGCTAAGGGTTAACATATATTATTGATGCTTTTTGAAAACAGTGTAAACCCAGATCAGACAGCTCCTTAAGGAGCTGTCTGATCAGGGTTTGCACTGTTTTCTTATAGGTTCTGTCTGACATGAGTCTGCACTCTTTCCTGGGGTAACTCCTTATTTTATTAGACAATGCGTCAGTTTATAGAAGGCAAAGTTTTAAATATAAATATTCAGCACAAGCAGGGTTTAGACATATGATTAATTGTTGGGATTGCTCGCAGACTCGTAACAATAGCTGCAGCTGATGACTTCTCGTTTCCACAATGTCTTCTGACATTATGTCTTCCCCGGTAGTAATCGTGGAATTTTTATTCCCATTTTTCAGTGACATGTGATAAATTGTAATTATCTGCGTTCAATCAACACGGTGCCAGCCAGGATTCACATTAGTTTCTCAAGTTTTTCTGAAACTTGACGGCTTTGCCTCCGCCAGTGATGGACGTCTGAAGGCGAGCTATCAGTCATGTTAGCACTAGTTGTGACTGGTCTACAAAAGGTCGTGCACACTCTGCTATAGGTCCTCTAAGCTTTAGTATGCTGTGGGTTGAATTTGTGATAATTAGAATATATTGCAAATACAATTTTGCCAGTTACCGATACTCAACTCTTTGCACGCTAGCGGCGAATATATATGCCACAGTGATTACCTTTGCAAAACAGTGTGGATCCAGATGAAACGCCGCGTGACGCGGCGTCCCATCAGGATCTAAACTGTTTGCCATTATGACACTGATTTTAAAAGAAAATTTGAAAATTCTATTTTTAGAACGATAGCAGACGACAAATTGTTGCAGGCGAAAAAAACTACCCAGCATGCAAAGAGTTAATTTTCATGTGGAGCCAACCTGTTTGGTACTTTGATTTCAAATTGTCCTGTTCACATTAACCCATAGTGACACATATTGACACATCATTTTCAAACAGTGTACCTATGTAGAGTTCACATGTCCTATGCAAACAGATTAGATCAGAGAGCTGATACAACTCAGGTCTGCACTGTTTGTCAAAAACAAACTTTAATAGTCAAAAGAGTGGACTAGCCCATTACAAGATTCAATTAGAATTACTGGAAGTGTCAATTTAAAGTTTCAAGGATGAAAGATTTAAAAAATTTGTTGATAAAGTATAACATGTGGCCACATAAAACATGATAAGTTGACCAGTTCATATTATTTAACCAATTACCCCATAAATACGCTTTTTATGCCTTTAATTTATTCCTCCTCTAAAGAAAATAGTTCCGCTTTAAACTGTCATGAATATGTACCATGAGAAATATAAAATATATCCTAGTAGCTTAAAGCAGGCTGAAATTAAAGCTGAAGGTGCATTCTGCTTTACTTTCAACCTGCTTTAAGTGGTCAGTCACCTAACTTTCAAAACTAAAACTTAAGTTTATGGGGTAATAGGTTAAGGTACCACCTTAATGCAGGGTAAAGGTAGTGTAGAAAGCTTTCTGAATTACTTTTGCCATCTTAACTCTTTGAACCCTAGTCCCGCATATAGGCGTCTTTTTCAAACATGTACATGTGATTAGTATACATGTCATATGCAAACAGTGAAGACCCAGATCAGAGGGCTCCGAAAGGAGCCCTCTGATCAGGGTCTTCACTGTTTGTCAAATTGCCAAACATTGATAAAAACAACCCTTAAAAGTCATAAATGGACTAGACTAAAATGGAAACAGGAATTGTCCATTTTAAGTTTCAGGGAGGAAAGAGTTAAATGAGTATTTGTAACAGTCAATTTATTTGCAATGTGAAACCTTCCTTGCAGGCTAAAGATGCATGCTGAACTATTAGCACTCTGACATTGCCTTGCCATTAATCTTATTCATTCTTTGAGGTGTATATTAATGCAATTCAAACAAAACTTTTTAACTCTTTGAACCCTAGTCACGCATATTGGCGTCCTTTGCAAACAGTGTACATATGAATAGTACACTTGTCCTATGCAAACAGTGAAGACCCAGATCAGAGGGCTCCTAGGAGCCCTCTGATCAGGGTCTCCACTGTTTGTCATAATGTCAAACATTGACAAAAACAAGCCTTAAAAGTCAGAAATGGACTAGACTTAAATGGCAACTGGAATTGTCCATTTAAAGTTTCAGGGAGGAAAGAGTTAAAATTTTGCACACAAAAAATGGTTAATCTTGGTCTGCACTGTTTATGCCATTAAATATAGATATGCATTTTTACGCCTTGAATTTATTCCTACACTAAAGAAAATAGTTCCAACATAATTATACAGTCATGATGAATATGCAGCATAAGAAATATTTTCTATATCGTAGCAGATATCTAAAAGCAGGCTGAAAGTATTGGAGAATGAGCCTCAACCTGCTAGAACTCTTTCCTCCCTGAAACTTCAAGTGGAAATAAGAGATATACACAAATTTTATATTTTCGGCCTACTAAAAGCAGACTTAAATACTACTAAATGATAGACTGTCACTCAGGTATAGACCCATCCATTACAAATATCTACTACATAGTGGTGGTTGCTCAATGCTAATAATGCAGCAGCTCTCTGCAGTCACTTGTCTATAAAGAACAGTTCTATGCTATTTTAATTTAACCCATTATCCCACATCCTGTTTCTAGTTTTGAAGAAAAGTGACCACTTAAAGCAGGTGGAAAGTAAAGCAGAATGTGCCTTAAGGCACATTCTGCTTTACTTTCAGCCTGCTTTAAGCTACCATCTGCTACAATATAGAAACTATTTCTTATTGTACATATTCATAACTGTATAAGTGGAACTATTTCCTATAGTGGAACAATAAATTAAAGGCGTAAAAAAGCTAATTTATGAGGTAATGGGTCAAATTGCAGGAGGAGGGTTAATAAGGGCAAGTTGGTCTAATTAAATGTAATCGTTTCTGATAAAAAAAGTAATATAAAAAAAGGCTTGAAAATCGTAGAAACAGGCAACAGAGTCTTGCAATAATTGGCAATAATAAATGTGCACATATGAAATAATCATACCAGCACAAAAAACGTAAATAACTGTATCAAAATTTTGCGGATGAACAATTTCGTGCATTTATTGAAAGTTTGTGGTTTTTGTATCATCATATCTTGACAGCTGAAGTGATAATATTTTTTGTTAAAAATGAAACGGCACAAAACCTTGTTAACTCTTTGCATGCTGGGTAATTTTTTCATCTGCAACAATTGTTGTCTGTTTTTGTTCTAAAATTAGATTTTTTCGAAATTTCTTTTAAATTCAGGGTCAGAATTGCAAACAGTTTGGATCCTGATGAGACGCCGCATTATGCGGCGTCTCATCTGGATCCAAACTGTTTGCAAACGTTATGACTGTGGCAGCTATATCCGCCGCTAACGTGCAAAGAGTTAAACTGGCTTAGTTTTTTTTGCTGCAAAGGAAAGTTATAAATGTGAACTAGAATATAAAGATTAAATACAGCTATTCCAAGTTTATCCCACTTATTTACACCACCTTGTATAGTGGAGAAGACAATATTCTCTCCCAATTTAACCCATGATCATATAGATTGTTTCTAGTAAGGTAGGGGACAACTTAAAGCACATTCTGTTTTACTTTCAGCTGCTAGGATATAGAAACTTTGTCTTGAAGGTACATTATTTGTGACTGTATAAAGAGGAAATAAATAAATAAAAGGCGTAAAATTGTGTACTTATGGGGTAATGGGTTAACAAAACACAAACGCAGGATCAAGTTCAAAACAAGGGGTCAAGTGGGGTCAAAAAGTAGGTCACTAGGTCAAATCATTGAAAAAAAAACTATAACACTAGACACCACATTTTGGGTCCAATCTTCATCAAACTTGCTCCAAATGTGATTCCTGACAAAATCTAAGTCAAGTTGAATATGGGCCAGGTCGGGTCAAAAAGTAGGTCATTTAGGCCAAATCATAGTTAAACCTTGTTGAAGGTGTTCTCTAAAATACTGTAAATGTTATTTCAATGATGTTAACCCATTTTATGCGGGATACACTTTTTGGTGTACCTCTAGGCAAACAGTTTTGATCTCAGCCTGATCTGAGATCATAACTGTTTGCAGCTAAGTCAATACTCTTATCAGAAACTGCTAAAATATTTTGCAAATATTTGAGTTATACCTGCTGCAGACAACATTTTAAAATGGCTGCCAAATATTACCCAGCATACAATGGGCTAATATATGTGACCATACTAATTATTGTGTTTCTTTTCTACTTTCAGGTGAGTAAATAAAGAACATTTTACCTTTCTTGGTATTTGTAAGTATGAAACCCTTTTAGCTCACCAAATTTAAGAACAGGGGCACTTATGTGCCTTATTGATGTTGTCGTCCCCAGAAATCTAAACGTTGGCCATAACTTCTTCAATGTGTCATTTACAATTCCTTCATACAGTCGAACTTCCATATCTCGAACTCGGTTAAAGCTAACATACCCGTATTTCAAAGTTAAAACGCGAATGAGCCGCGTTTTAACTTTGAAACACTGGTATGTTTACCTAAACCGAGCTTTAAGTAAGGCACATTCATGCTTCGAAATATTGAATAATTTGAGTTAAGCGAGTTTGAGATATCGAAGTTCGACTGTATTTGGTGTTCATGTAAATCTTGGCAAGCCCTATCAAGATATACCGAAATATTTTACCAGTTAACCTTGACCTTTGACCAATTTTATTTTATTTTTCACTGATCTTCAAGTTTGCTGTAACTTCTTCAATTTTTCCAACATAATTTCACAGAAATGTATGTCTTATGGTACTCTTCGAAAGTAAATATGCCCATTTTGCTCCACTGAACAAAATGGTCCTCAGAGCTAAACGACATCTCCTAAGCCACTGGTTCAATTCAAAATAGTGCCTGTTTGTAGTTTTAGAGACATAAATTTATTATATGACCTCTTAAAGCAGGTTGAAAGTAAACCACTACAAGCGTATGCAACGCATGCGGTGCTGACGTGTTCTAAAGTGGAAAAGTCCAATTACGAACTTTTGTGGGTTATTTTGTTCTCTTGTGGATCTTTTTAGTTACCAAAACATCAACCAGTCTACTTGGAATTCTGGGTAGCTTAATACATAGAGAATAATCAATTTCTTTGGATTGATATGAAAATTATTCCACAAGTTTTTTAACCAGATAACAACCCATTCGAGTGATATATTTTTCATATCTATTCAAAGGAATTGATTATTCTATTTATTATATATTTTTCAATGACGTTTTTACTGAAAAAAAACCACAAAAAAATTAATTGACGTTACAAAATTTATTATGACGTCACAAAAAGAGATAATCATCACTAGACTAAGTGATGATATCAACTATGACGATATCAAATATATCTAACTGAGAAATCTCTATAAATCATTGATAGGTATATAATAAGTATTTTTATAAATTAGCAAACAGTGCATACCCTGATCAGAGGGCTCCTATAGAAGCCCTCTGATCTGGGTATACACTGTTTGCAAATGTAATGAGTTGTCTATGGTATTGAAAGAGTTATGCTTAACCCATTACCCCATAGCCTGTTTCAAGTATTAAATATAGGTAACCACTTAAAGCAGGTTGAGGCACATTCTGCTTTAAGCTACCACCAACTATTTGTTATCATACATATTCTTGATTGTATAAATTGGAATTATTTTCTTCAGTGGTGGAATAATTGAAAGACGTAAAAAGTTGTATTTATGGGGGAATGGGTTAAAAGAGTTTAAGATATGATATAGGAGAAAAAGCATACTGCATGATACACTGTGCATATCATGGATAATAAATGAAGACATTTTTCATCTAAACTGTTACTGCTTTTTGTGTATCTGAGACAAACCTTGTTTTTTCTCATGGCTTTCTGATGCCAATTTGATACTGCAGCTGAATTATTTAGAATCTTTCTCGGTTTTGTGCACCGAGAGTTACCCATGTAATTTCATTTGAAGAATGCTTTTGAATATAAATGTCAGGTTTTTGCAGACTCATGTCGCCATATGCTTTTAAAGAAGATATTGATTTCAGTTCTGTTTGTTTGTGAGATCATTCTTTGCATTGCTAGGCATGACATATAAAATGCTTGGCCTAATTCTGCCAAGGAAGGAATCTTGGAAAACAGTGTAGACTTGGTTAAGATGCTTAGAATAACCGACTCTTCTCTGAGGTTCTGCATATATATTGCTTAATTACTATAATACCTGAATTTATAAAACTTTTAACTACAGTCAAGTTTTAACTCATTTTGTAACTACATAGATGTGCCTTTTTATGCCTTTAATTTATTCCTCCACTGAAGAAAATAGTTTATACAGTCATGAATTTGCACTGTAAGAATACTTTCTATATCCCAGCAGATTTAAGCAAAAGTTGAATGCAGGACAAAGGTAAGGCAAAAAGCTCCTAAATGAGCTTTTTGACGTACTTTTGTTCTACAGTAAAAAGCCTGTTTTCTCAGCTTCTCTCTGCATG
Source organism: Gari tellinella (assembly GCA_922989275.2). Lineage (NCBI taxonomy): Eukaryota > Metazoa > Mollusca > Bivalvia > Cardiida > Psammobiidae > Gari > Gari tellinella. The sequence goes on along the minus strand of OV277871.1, from coordinate 47,233,111 downwards.
GCAGTTTTACTGAAAATGTCTTCCTCTTGTGGATTTAAGAAAATACTGTAAAAAGAATGTTGAAGTTAAGGTTGAACTCCCCTAATAAGATTAGGCCATTAATTAATGGCCCAATCTTATTAGGGGAGTTCCGCCTTAACATCAACATTCTTGTTGGTCTGTATCAGTGCTCTTGAGTGATCAGCCATTCTTGAGCAGTTTAGGAGAAGTCTGATCGCACTGCTAAAATAGAGTAAAACCAACATTGTCCTGATCTTGATACGGATGCTTCACCTTAACCCATTACCCAATAGCCTGTTTCTAGTTTTGAAGACAGTTGACCACTTAAAGCAGGTTGGAAATGGAAGCAGAATGTGCCTTAAGGCACATTCTGCTTTACTTTCAGCCTGCTTTATCAGCCATCATCTGCTAGGATTTAGAAAAAATGTTCTTATGGTTCATTTTCAAGACTGTATAAATTGGAACTATTTCCTTCAGTGGAGGAATAAATCAATTGTGCTAAAAGGCGCTTTTATGAAGGAAAGGATTAAGAAACATTAGGGTTGACTCATGGAATGTCACAATGTCTCAACAGAGAGTCTTTTATGGAAATCAACAGTGAAATAAACAGGAAATGGAAACAGACACTTCAATCACTGAGCAACCGTCAGCATAGTAACCCATCAACCTAAAAATATGCCTTTTTATGCCTTCAATTCATTCTACTCCTCAAGTAAATAGTTCCACTTTATACAGTCATAAATATGTACCACTATAAATATTTTCTATGTCCTGGCAGATAAAGTATCTTAAAGCAGGTTGAAAATAAAGCAGAATGCGCCTTAATGTGCATTATTTCGCTTTACTTTCAACCTAGTTTAAGTGGTCACCAGTCTTCCAAACTAGAAATAGACTATTGCGTAATGGGTTAATGCCGGTTGAAATTTAAAGCAAAGAAGAATGCACATTCAGCTTTACTTTCAGCCTGCTTTAAGACATCATCTGCTAGAATATAGAAAGTATTTCTTATGATACATATTCATGACTATAAATTGAAACTGTTTTCTAAAAGCATAAAAAATGTAAACCTATAAGAGTAATTGGTTAAAGCTCTAAGGTCTCGTGGTGTCAGATGCTTCTTTAACTCTTTCCTCCCTGAAACTTAAAATGGACATGCAATCCCAGTTTCCATTTTGAGTCTAGCCCATTTCTGACTTTTAAGGGTTATTTTTGTCAATGTTTTGCATTATGACAAACAGTGAATACCCAGATCAGAGGGCTCGGTAAGGAGCCCTCTGATCTGGGTATTCACTGTTTGCATAGGACAAGTGCACTTTTCACATGTATACTGTTTGAAAAGGACGCCTACATGCGGGACTAGGGTTCAAAGGGTTAAAGAATGATGACAAAGAACAGGATTCAGATTCAGACTGTATGAATAATTAACGCATTAGGCAAATAAAGTAAATTTTAAAGGCCATGGAAACGATATTGAAATATCCCAGAATATTTATTGAAAATATCCCAGAATATTTAATCACTAAACTTTAAGAAAGCTTATAAAGCTGTGAATTTACTTGCATCATTCTGCAAGGTGAGTTTTAATTTAGATCAGATACAGTGCTCCCTTCCTTCTAAGGCTTCAATAACCCTCCCAACAACAAGTCTCTCCTTACAACAATACAGTCGAACTTCGATATCTCGAACTCGCTTAACTCGAACTATCCGATAGTTCGACAAATGAACTGCATTGTTTCATACTCGGTTAGGTTGAACATACCCATATTTCAAAGTTAAAACGTGGCTGAGCCACGTTTTAACTTTGAAATACGGGTATGTTCGATTTAACCAAGTTCGAGATATCGAAGTTTGACTGTACTTGCAAATGTTCCCCAAAGAAGACAAATATGTTAATTATGTCATACACTTTCACTGCTGCAATATCGTCTGCTTAACTCTTTCCTCCCTGAAACGTTAAATTGACCTTTCCAATTTCCAATTTAGTCTAGTCCATTTCTGACTTTTAAGGGTTGTTTTGTCAATGTTTGGCATTACGATCGACAAACAGTGAAGACCCTGATCAGAGGGCTCCTTTCGGAGCCCTCTGATCTGGGTCTTCACTGTTTGCATAGGACAAGTGTACTATTCACATGTGCACTGTTTGAAAATAACGCCTATATGCGGGACTAGGATTCAAAGGGTTAAATAATTGTTGTCTGTTAATTAAGTTTTAGACATTATGACAGAAGAAATATAATGACGAGTGACAAACAGTTTGAACCAAGATCAGACGTCACATTATAGCTGACACTTGTTTTAGATATAAAATTTTCTTGAAGCATTCAAAGAGTTAGAGAGATTAACCCAAAAGTTCCAACTTAAACTTTCACAAATAAAAATCATAAGAAATATTTTCTATATTCTAGCAGATAATAGCTTAAATCAGGCTGAAAGTAAAGCAGAATGCTTTGTAACTTTCAACCATCTTTAAGTATGTGGGTCACCTGTTTTCCAAACTAGAAATAGGCTATAGGGTAACGGGTTAAAACAATGGTATCAATTTTAGTAACAAATTTCCATATCTAAATACAGTAACAAACGATGGGTGGCCAAAGAGCTGTCAACCCATAAACATTAATCCATTAACAATTATCAATGCTTATCTCAATACATGCTAGTGGATTAAAATGTGTCAAAATGAGTCAGTATGAGAATATTGCGCAATGGCTCAATATGAGTCTGTATGGCTTAATGGGTTAAGTAAGTCTGTCAGTTTTAACGTGCTGGGTGGGTTAAGCCAGGCTATAAGTATATCTCTCTTATAATATGTTAATCAAAGTGGCATATGTTGGGATGATTATAATGTAACTTTATCTCTAATGAGAGGTAATCATAGAGGGAATATATATATACTGTGTTATTTAGTATATAAATTTGTAGAATCTTTTAGTCAACAGAATTTTTATCTTGAGAAAAATTAAAAAATCATTGACTAAAATTATCAGCCAGTTTTACAGACAAACTTGCATGATTGTATCAGTCAACCTTTTATTAGAAGCATGGTGAATTCAAAAGAGTAGGTGACTTGCTTAATGCAGGACCAAAGTAAAGCAGAAAGCTCCTACAGGAGCTTTCTGCTTTACTTTTGTCCAGCATTAACCCATTACCCCTGGCCCTGAGCCTGTTTCTAGTATTGAAGATAGGTGACCTGACTTAAAGCTGGTTGAAAGTAAAGCAGAATGTGCCTTAATGCGCATTCTGCTTTACTTTCAGCCTGCTTTATATTAGGTACTATCTGACAGGATATAGAAGATATTTTGAATGGTAGTTAAGCATCATGACTGTATACAGTGTCATGTAACAAGGAACTGTTTTCTTTGGTGGAGGAATAATTTAAAGGCGTATTTATGGGGTAATTTGTTAACTCTTTCCTCCCTGAAACTTTAAATGGACAATTCCAGTTTCCATTTTAGTCTAGTCCATTTCTGACTTTTAAGGGTTGTTTTTGTCAATGTTTGGCATTGTGACAAACAGTGAAGACCCTGATCAGAGGGCTCCTTTCGGAGCCCTCTGATCTGGGTCTTCACTGTTTGAATAGGACAAGTGTACTATTCCTATGTTCACTGTTTGAAAATGACGCCTATATGTGGGACTAGGGTTCAAAGGGTTAAGCTGCCATGCACCTTTACTAAGAGGCTATTTTTCCTGGTGTGAAGGGGCTGTTGTACACGAGCTTATAATTAACTCTGAGCCATAGTCTTGCACATATGCGTCCTTTGCAAACATTGTACCCGTGAAGAGTATATACTTGTCCTATGCAAACAGTGTATAGACCCTGATTAGAGGACACCTTAAGGAGCCCTCTAATCAGGGTCTAAACTGTTTATGTTATTGTAATATATTGACAAAACAACCAGAAATAGTCAAAAACGGAAAGGACTAAATTGGAAACTGGAATTGTCTATTTCAAGTTTCAGGGAGGAATATTAAAGGGTTAAACCTGTCTCTTCCATAGTCAACTTGAGTCGATTTTGAAAAAGGATTTGGGACTCTTATCAAACTCAATATATTTCTTCAGTCAAATCTCTATTTAAAGATACTGCTGCAGATGACAAAGTTTAGCAAACACTATATATAGTTTTGTCCGAGAAAGGTAAGGGTAGTTTTTCAAAAACTAAAATCTTTATTTCTGACTTAAACCCTATGGTGTCACTACTCATTAGAATCGTCTCTTCGAGACGATTCTAATGAGTAGTAACACCATAGGATTTGGTTATAAAAAGAGTGAAAAAATGTTGGATTTGTTGAAATAACTACCTCTTATCTGGAGCCCTGAGAAAGGGTTGAAGTAGAGGGTACAATTTTTCAGTGCAAGGGCTAAGTGTTAACTCTTTCCCCCATAGCCTATTTCTATTATTGAAGATAGGTGACTACTTAAAGACTTTTCCTCAGTCCATTGAGGAACCACCAGCATATTGTTCTGGAGGTGTCAATGTAACTGTCAAATCACGTGCAGTTTACCTGGTGAGGTCCAGATTATACTCATGCTCTAGTGATTTTCAATGGTTATTTCTGACCAAACTATTAAATATAAAGGTAGAGTCTCACACAAGACACTTCAATGGTTCAATATGCACAAGACCCATGCTTTTTGCAAGGAAATTGTCTGGTAATGCGTTATGACCAAAAGGTCGTCAGGAGATGTCTTTAAAGAGCAGATTGAGAGTAAAGCAGATCGAATGCGCCTTAATTAAGGCACACTCTGCTTTACTTTCAACCTGCTTTAAGCTATTATCTTCTAGAATATAGAAAACATTTCTTATAATACATATTCATGACTGTATAAATTGGAACTATTTTCACCAGTGGAGGAATAGGTTAAATGCGCTAAAAGGCGTTAAAAGGGTTATAAGGTTGTTCCAGTCAAATCATACCACACGTCAGATTCAATATGTTTATCATTATCATTATCATTAACACTATGACTGTTGAAAGGGCTTTTACTTTTCATCAATGTGCAGAAATATCTAAAATTACATAATATGAAACTGCTTAATTTTGACTCCCTTCAGTTTGAACCTATCAATATTTCAAAGTTAAAACGTAGCTAAGCCATGTTTTAACTTTGAAATACCCTTATATGTTTGACTTAAGCAAAATCAGGTTATCAAAATTAAACTTATGAACTACTGGTAAGGTTGATTTAAGCGAGTTTGATGGATCGAATTTTGACTGTAATTGCTTTACATCATGAGGAAGGTAAAATTGTTCACTTTTGCTTTGTCACTTTGGAATGAAATTTGAATTTTTATCTAAAATAATAAGTATATATAAACCAATGAATTGGACTGAACTTGAGTCCCTGCTTTAGTGGGTACCTATAGTGTCTTCAAAATTATAAACAGGCTAATGAGGCAATGGGTAACAAGGCTCCAGATAAGAGGGAGTAAACTGAACGAATCATATGGTGTTACTACTCATTTGAATCGTCTTGAAGAGGCGATTCTAATGAGTAGTGGCACAATAGGGTTTAATTCAGAAATAAAGAGTTAAAGTTTTGAAATACTCCCCTTATCTGGAGCCCTGGGGTTAATTAATTAATGCCGTCTGATAAGATTGTAACTGTTTACTAAAATAACAATTATTTCAATCAATAAGGTTAGTGATAATTGCTTGCTGATGATAATTACCAATATATTAATTGAGAAAGAACTAAAGCTAAACATTACAGTAGTTATATCTGGTTTTAAATTCCAGTACACTAAATAGGGGGATAATTTGTTTTTAAGCCTTTTTCATCCTTCTTTAATGAAGAGTTCATAAATCAGTTTACAGACAGCATTATTTCTACCTTTGTTGACTGAAGAGTGCCTGGAATGATTAGAACCATCCCTGCCAGCATTCCTCATTTCCATGGCCTGTGTTATGATACTGTTGTTTTAAAATTGAGCATGACACAAATGTAGTTTTTCTGTAGCTCTGCTATTTGTAATGACATTTTCGACAAGATTTTGCGGATGTAAGAATTTGCCGAGGGAGACAGTCGATGATGCTACAGGTGTATTTATGTGGAATAAGTCTCTCCACCCCTCTGGGCACCACTCATGGCTGTTACAACCCATTTCACTTGTCTAGGGAGTTTTTTTTAACCCATTACCCCATAGCCTATTTCTAGTTTTGAAAATAGGTGATTATTGAAAGCAGGTTGAAAGTAAAGCAGAAAGTGCCTTAAGGCACATTCTGCTTTACTTTCAGCCTGCTTTAAGCTAACATCTGCTAAAATATAGAAAATAATATTTATCATGGTTTTTTTTACTCTTTAAATTGGAACTATTTTCTGTAGCGGAGGAATATAATTTAACAGCGTAAAAAGGCGTATTTATGGAGGAATGGGTTAAACAGTACAGTTAACCCCCACTATATATAACTGCCAATATTTATGAGTTTAATGCTCTATTAACTAATTGACCATTGAAACTTTTAATGGACAATTCCAGGTTCTAATTAAGTCTAGTTCATTAATGACTATTAATGGGTGTGTTTTTCTGCAAAAAATTGCAAAATAAAAATTGGTGCAGACCAGAGATCAGGGTTTACACTGTTTGCATTATAGTGTAAGTGCATGTACATTTTACCTGTGACCGTTTGTATATGATGCATATTTGTGGCACTGCATGAGTGGTCAATGAGTTATGGCAATGGACTTTCAAATACTGAAAAATGAATGCTCGTCTTTTTTGCCGTCAATAATTTTTGCATGAAGTTGACTGGCAATAGGTACAGTATGGAAATTTGATGGAAAGAGGAACTTTGAATGGATTGTGAATGATGGGGAAATTATAAATGTTGAGAGCCATAAATGTTTGAGAAAGTTTCAAGAGGGTGTCTGAAGCCTGGCACACACAGCTGTGGTAATATGAATTAAGGGTTTATGGAACAGTCATTCTTTTAGTTACACAACCACTCATTCTTATATAGCAGTGTGAACAGAGCTCCAGATAAGATACAAGTATTTCGAAAACTAAAATCTTTATTACTGGATTAAACCCTATGTTGTCACTAATCATTAGAATCGTCTCTTCGAGACGATTCTAATGAGTAGTAACACCATAAGATTTAATGCTGAAATAAGTAAGAAAATGTTGGATTGTTCAGTTTACTCCCTCTATATTGTCTGGAGCCCTGGTGTGAAGTTTTTAAAAGATATTTGAAAGCTTATGCAGGATAGAAATAATGCAGAAAGCTCCTTATAGGAGCTTTCTGCATTATTTCTATCCTGCATTAAGCAACTTGTAACCTGTATTAAATACTACTATTTTGTGTTTTATTGAAATATTGCTTAATTAGTTTCTGTATATTAGGCAGGTTTACATAATTATAGCTTTTAGAGGGCTATTTAACAATGATTTATATTAGCTATACATGGTCTCTGTATATAATGATGAACTTGATTTTAAGAATTTGGAGAAAATAATGCAAACAGTTTGAACCCAGATCATGTGTTGTAACTCTGCATCCAGTCAGACTCCATTAAGCTATTTTTCAAATGGCTTATATTCCCAGAATTTATGGTTTCAAGTCAAACTTTAAGTATTTCTGCGGATGAAAGTTTTAAGAACTGATGAAATTTCTACTTCATTATTTATAGGTTTCATTCTGGGATATGTTCAACAATGGCTTCCTTTGTGTTTACTGGAAGGAGTATTATCTATAACAAGGTTGATTAATAAACAATATCAGAGGGCTCCAGATAAGTAGAGTTTTTCAAAAACTAAAATCTTTATTTCTGCATTAAACCCTATGGTGTCACTACTCATTAGAATTGTCTCTTCGAGACGATTCTAATGAGTAGTCACACCATAGGATTTGGTGCTGAAATGATTGAGAAAATGTTGGATTTGTTTGGAAAACTCCCCTCTTATCTGGAGCCCTGGATATGCCTCACAGACATGATACAAGTGCCTTGATTTTAATCCTTCTCCTGCTAGTTTCAGGAGTTTAACCCATTTACCTCATAAATATGCCTTTTTACGTCTTTAGTATATTCCTCTACTGAAGAAAATAGTTCCAATTTATACTGTTACAATAAGAATGATAAGAAATATTTTCTATATTCTAGCTGATAAAAGCTTAAAGCAGGCTGAAAGTAAAGCTGAATGGGCCTTAAGGCGCATTCTGCTTTACTTTTAACCTGCTTTAATCAGTCACCTGTCTTCAAAACTAGAAACGGATTAAATGCATAAAAAGGTGTATCAATGGAGTAAATGATTAAAGCATCATTAGCTGGATTCAAAGTCTTAACTCATAAACTCTCATCTGTTTGTTAATCCTTTACCCCATGGCCCTTTTCGTGTTTTGAAGAGGTGAACACTTAAAGCAGGTTGAAATTAAAGCAGAATGTGCCTTGAATTAATTAGGTACATCCTGCATTACTTTCAGCCTCCTTATAGATTTATTAGCTACCATCTGCTAGGATAAAGGAAATATTTCTGCTAGCTGTTACCGTACATATTCATTACGTTTTAAAGCGGAACTGTTTCCTTCAGTGAAGGAATTAATGAAATGCATAAAAATGTGTATCAATGGAGTAAATGATTAAAGTGTCATTATAGCTGGATTCAAAGTCAGAACTCATAAACTCTCATCTGTTTGTAACCTTAGCTTCATTGCTCAGTCCAAAGACATTGTCTATAATTGTGACAGGCTGAGTGATTACTTTTTATTAACTAAAGCATTTACACATATTACTTTGTCAAAAATTCACTAGTTTTTGTAGCAATCTCACATTTTTTCATTATTTCAGAAAAACTCATAAGGTCTTTTGCAGCTATGTCAATATTAAAACTCTAGCAAATTTGACAGAATGTGATTCGGTTGATCAATTTGCCTCCACCCTGGATTTTTTTCCCATTCATGTGAAATTTTGATTTATTCTGTGTCTTAACATCTATTGTTCTATAAATATTATTTTCTAAATTTCTTTTCAAAACATGATCAGAGTGTCAAACAATTTGGATCCTGATGAGACGCCGCGTTACGCGGCGTCTCATCTGGATCCAAACTGTTTGCAAAGGCAATTTAATCACTGTGGGGAATTATATCCGCTACTAGCATGCAAAGAGTTAACCCTTAGCCCGCCAAATGAATTGTCGTCTGCTATATTTCTCGTCTGCTTCAAGTTTCAAAGTGCTTCAAAGTTGCTCAAAATTGCTGAAAATGTTGTCCGGGTCTCAAACAGCTTGGATCCGGATGAGACGCCGAGTTACTCGGCGTCTCATCCGGATCCAAGCTGTTTGCATATGGAGCTATAGTCGTGAGTGGCAGGCTAAGGGTTAATCTTTTGTCATTTATAATTGAGTGCTGAAAATAAATTGAGTGGCAAATGCAAACAGTGTAGACTGAATGAAGTTTTTTGCAATAAACAAAAATCGGGAAACTTTGAGCCAGAAATTCATTATATGATGTCCCTTAGGCCACTCATAAAAGAATATTTGTTTAATTTCACCCAATTTACAATGTGATGTTTGTAGTCAGATATTTATAATGATTATTTTAAAAAGATACGTACAACAATATTTTCAAATAGAATGACCAAAAATGAAAAAATAACAAAAATCATTTTTAATTCGAAGTCCAATGCTTTATAACTATTTTTTTTTTTTGCTTTTCAAGTTTTTATGTTGGTTGCATTTCAATTGTTTTAGCTTATCCCATTACCCCAAAGCCTTTTTCTAGTAATGAAGATAGGTGACCACTTAAATCAGGTTGAAAGTAAAGCAGAATGCGCCCTTAGGCGCGTTCTGCTTTACTTTCAGCCTGCTTTAAGCTACAATCTTGTAGAATATAGCAAATATTTCATCTCATACATATTCATAACTGTATAAATTTGAATTTTCTTCAGTAGAGGATTAAACTAAAGGCGTAAAAAGGCGTATTTATGGGGTAATGGGTTAGTTACATATAGTTGTGCGACACCAAGCATTTAATTTTTTAAGGCTGGCCTAAGCTAATAAATTTTGCATAACAGCAACTTTGTATGCCTTTGGCAGCTTTGAAAAAATTAGAATAATTCTAATCACATTTCTGGGATAATGCAATCATATACATATAACAACATGTCAAGTTGTGTTGAGATCCTAGAGAGTTAATGAATATCAATGTCTCTTACAACCAAACTCTCTTAACCTTTATCCTGTAGAAATATTGTCTGCTTTGAAATCGTTTTCTGTTTACTCTTTGCATGCTGGGTAATTTTTTTTGTCTGCAACATTTGTTGTCTGCAACTGTTCTAATGTTAGAATTTTCAAAATTTCTTTTCAAAACATGGTCAAAATGGCAAACAGTTTGGATCCTGATGAGACGCCGCCTTATGCAGTGTCTCATCGCAGGATCCAAACCGTCACAGAGTGTTTGCAAAGGTAATCACTGTGGCAGATATATCCGCCGCTAGCATACTGAGTTTAAAACAGTTGTCTGTTACAAATGTACTATCAGGATAAAAAGGTTATGCATTATTAAATGGAGACAAACAGTTTTGATCCTGATCAGAAACAGAATATAACTTAACGTTTGATCAGGACCCAATTTGGCAAACTGTTCTAAGACATTCCCAGTACTATAAAGATTCTTACAGCAATGACTTGATGAAGAGCATGATTATCAACAGTTATCTATTAAGGACAAACTACACGGGATAAATAGAAATGTAGAAAGGTCCCATTTCTACTCTCGGAGCTTTCTACATTACTTTTGTCCTGTATCAAGCTGCCACCAGCAGAGCTCCAGATAAGAGGGGGTAAACTGAAAACAAGAAATATCTTTAAAAACGATATTCAGCGGAATGGGGGTGGAAGTCATGTTGTAGATGGGTGTGCAAAATTGTATGAAATTTGGGGTTTTCAAAGAATTGTGAAAAGCAAAAAATACACATGCAAAGATATAGCATAACTCTGACTAAAAAACTATTATGTACAGGAATGACTAAAAAACTATTATGTACAGGAATGCAAAACAATAATTTAACTCTCATACAGATACTGTAGTAATTTTGTACTGTATCAAGCTGCCATTGATCAGTCTGATTTAAAACTGTAACCAATGCCATCTTATAATATATTTTGGAATGATTGCTGATGAGAGAGGTTTGACGGTATATTTCAGTCTGTCATACACATGTGAGAATCTTCGGCATTTTGCATAAAACCAATAGAGACACAACTGACAATGATGGACATAGTAATTGACCCATAGGGGCAGCCATGAGAACTGCAAGTCAATTTCTCCTTCCCTTCATGATCGAGAGGCAAAAACGTCTACAATGAAGTCCCAAACTATTACAACCAATCAGACAGCAGCTTATAGGCCTTATATTCAGTGTTAAACCCATTAGCCTGTTCCTTGTTTTGAAGATAGGTGACCACTTCAAGCAGGTTGAAAGTAAAGCAGAATACGCCTTGACTGCTTTACTTACAGCCTGCTTTAAGATGTTATCTGCTAGAATATAGAAAATAGTTCTTATGATTCTTATTTGTTACAGTTTAAATTGGAACTATTTTCTTCGGAAAAGGAATAGATTAAAGGCGTTAAAAAGTGTATTTATGGAATAATGGGTTTAGCTTAGTCCATCTGCTAGGATATAGAAAATATTTCCTATTGTACATTAATGATTCTTAACTGTTTAATGGACATGAAAACAGAAGCTGAGTCGCATATTTTCGATATTCACTCTTACAGTATTACGTTTTTAGCTCACCTGAGCACAAAGTGCTCAAGGTGAGCTTTTGTGGTCGGTCTTTGTCCGGCGTCGTGCGTCGTTCGTCGTGTGTCAACAATTTCTTCTTCTTCTTCAAAACTACTGGTCTGATTGCAACCAAACTTCACAGGAATGTTCCTTGGGTCAAGCTCTTTCAAAGTTGTTCAAAGAATTTGAAACAATGCAGAACTCTGGTTGCCATGGCAACCAAAGTGAAAAAATAAGGAAATCTTAAAAAATCTTCTTGTCTGAAACCACAAGGGCCAGAGCTTAGATATTTGGCACATAGCATCATCTATAGGTCCTCTATCAAAGTTGTTCAAATTTTGCCCCTGGGGTCAAAATTGGCCCCGCCCCAGGGGTCACCATTTTACATAGAGTTATATAGTGAAATGTTCAAACATCTTTTTCTCTGGAACCAATATGACCAGAGCTTTGATATTTGGCATGGTATAACTTCTAGAGGTATTTGACATATATTGTTGAATTGGTTCCGGTCCGTTGCATATCTGGGTCACCGGAGCTAAAAATAGATTTTTTACCATGAAAACTTAAAAAATCTTCTTGTCTGAAACCATAGTACACTTAGCTTAGATATTTTGCACATAGCATCGTCTACAGATCCTCTATCAAATTTGTTCAAATTTTGTCCCTGGGGTCAAAATTGGCCCCGCCCCGGGGATCACAGTTTTACATAGAGTTATTTAGTGAAATGTTCAAACATCTTTTTCTCTGGAACCAATATGACCAGAGCTTTGATATTTGGCATGGTATAACTTCTAGAAGTCCTTCACATATATTGTTGAATTGGTTATGGTCTGTTGCATATCTGGGTCACCGGAGCTAAAAATAGATTTTTTCAATGAAAACTTCAAAAATCTTCTTGTCTGAAACCATAGTACACTGAGTTTAGATATTTTGCACATAGCATAGTCTACAGGCCCTCTATCAAAGTTGTTCAAATTTTGTCCCTGGGGTCAAAATTGGCCCCGCCCCGGAGGTCACCGTTTTACAGAGAGTTACATAGGGAAATGGTCAAACATCTTTTACTCAGAAATCAATATGGCCAGAGCTTTGATATTTGGCATGATGTAACTTTAAGAGGTACCATAGTACACTGAGTTTAGATATTTTGCACATATCATCGTCTACAGGTCCTCTATCTTAGTTGTTCAAATTTTGCCCCTGGGGTCAAAATTCGCCCCGCCCTGGGGGTCACCTTTTACAAATCTTCTTTTCTGAAATCATGCGACCCATCCTAGTGTCACCATGGTCAGGTGAGCGATCAAGGGCCATTCTGGCCCTCTTGTTTGTTATCACCTAGAAATCAAGATATTTTGAAGTAACGAAATTCTCTTAATATTCAATACACGCTTAAATCCTTTGACTGTCTTGCTGCAAAAGACATGTAAAATAACCCATTACTCCATAGAACCACATTTTTATGCATTTAACTGTTCCTCCACTGCAGAAAATAGTTACAATTTGTACAGTCATGAATATGTATATCATAACAAGTATTTTCTATATTCTAGCAGATGGTACAGCTTAAAGCAGGCTGAAAGTAAAGCAGAATGCGCTTAAAGCGCATTCTGCTTTACTTTCAACCTGCTTTAACCCTTTCCCACATAGCATATCTCTAAGTATTGAATATAGGTGTCCACTTAAAGCAGGTTGAAAGTAAAGCAGAATGCGCTTTAAGCGCATTCTGCTTTACTTTCAGCCTGCTTTAAGCTATCATCTGCTAGAGTATAAAAACTATTTTGTATTATACATATTTATGATTGTATAAATTGGAACTATTTTCTTCAGGGCAAGAATAAACTGAATGCGCTAAAAGGCGCTTCTATGGGGGAAAGGGTTAACTTAAGTGGTCACCTATCTTCAATACTAAAAACAGGCTCTGGAGTAAAGGGTTAAGCTCGTTGTCAATCTCTGGTGGACTTAATTTGAACTTTTTGCTAAGAATTTCTCAACCCAAAATTAACAAAAGCTGTGGCCAGTTTCTTTGTAACCATCTTCATTTAAAACCTTTTATTTCAATAGGACATCAATTATCTTCACCGCATTATTCAGTGTTGGGTATTATGGTAATCTGTAGAGTTTTATTGTTCATATTCATAAAGCAAACCACCCCAGTGAAGTAGAACGTGTAATTATCGATGTGGACTTGAAGTATTGGTCCCATTGCTTTTTCTTAGAATGACAGTCCGTGATTTATTATCAGCCTTGCCCCCCTAAGAAGCAGAAAAAATTAGGAATTGATTTTTCAGGATTTAATTCTATAGCTGCGAATCAATCTGTTGTTAGCTCACTTGGAGTGTCGAGTAAATGTTTCCTACTTCAAAATTATCAACTCCTCAAATTCTTAAATTAAGCAGTGATTCAAAAAAAATAATCTCAGAAATACTATCTAATTTGCAAACGGTTTGGATCATGATCAGATTCCGCATTATGCGGCATCTGATCAGGATCCAAACTGTTTGCAAAAGATGCAAATATTCATCACAAGCACCTAAAGCGATGAACACTGGATTTAGAAATGTTAGTGTCACAAAATTTTGCTTCAATTCGGTATTTCTCTCGGCACGACGGGACTTTGCCTGCTATTGGATGGGGCGCTGTGTTATCGGGCGGTTTCATAGAAGCCTTGCTTGGAATGTAATCCCACTGCACCAGATGTGACAAAGTGCACTTATGACACGCGAACAATTAACACCACCTCGACCGTGACGGGTGCGCGACACGAACACGAATAAAAAAGAACATAAGCCTATTGGAAATGAAAACGATGAACAAGTTAACCTTAATCATGTCATAATTGCATTTATTGTTGCCAGCTGTTTTTAAGTCAGCTTTTTTGCGTACAAACAGCATGTAAGCAAAAAAACTATCTGATTGTCAAACATTTTAGATCCAGATCAGATGTCGCGTATCACGGCGTCTGATCTGGATCCAAATTGTTTGAAAATTTAAGCTAAATCAAGGTTGGGCGTTGGTAAATGGTTAATAGAAAAGTTATGCCATAAGGACTGTAGCATCACTTGGGGCTTTGAAACGCCCCGAGTGTGTCCTGTAATCCGTATTGGAATGGACAATAGGTTCACGGGTGTACTTACTGATGTAATTTAATTTTCAAAACCCTAGGAATGTATTCTGAATAATAAGACAGCTTGTCGTGGAATACACTCGACTGATTATGGATAAAACTGTCTGGGTATTAGAAACTCAACGAGGCATTTGGAAAGCTTTTGTGTTGATTGGCAGGACTAGAATATATTCTGTGATTTCTAATATAAATTGATACAGATAAACCTCGATAACCCGAAAAAGCTTAACCCATTACACCATCCCGATAGCCTGTTAAATATATGCCTTATAACGCATTCTGCTTTAATTTCAGCCTGCTTTAAGCTAACATCTGCTAAATATAGAAAATATTTTTTATCATACATGTTTATTACTGTTTAAATTTCCCCTATTTTCTTCAGTGGAGAAACAAATTTGAGGCGTAAAAAGGCGTATTTATGGGGTAATTGGTTAACCAGTGTCTCCTGCTATTATAGCGTATATTGATGTGAAAACATTGTAGACCTAGATCAGACTGAAGGAGCTGTCTGATCAGGGTCTGCACAATTTAAGATCTATCTGACATGAGTCTGCACTCCTTTAACCCTTTACCTGATAGCATTGTTTCTAGTAATGAAGATATGTGACTACTGAAAGCAGGTTGAAAGTAAAGCAGAATGCGCCCTAAGGCGCATTCTGCTTTACTTTCAGCCTGCTTTAAGCTATTAACTGCTAGAATAAGGAAAGTATTAAATATGACACATATTCATTACGGTATAATTTGGAACTATTTTCTTCAGCGGATGAATAAAATGGATGTGCTAAAAGTCGCTTCTATAAGGGAAAGGGTTAAAGGAGGAATTATTTTCCATCTTTTTACTAGCCAAACTTATAGGTCATGCAGATGGTAGATGTTCAAAGTTTATAGCAGAATATTCATTGGAAATAATTAACATAAAGGGTAAGGCAAAGTTGCAGATATCAAGGTTTGTTTGGAAATTGCTTGGATCCAGATCAGATGCCAAGTTCTTAGGTGTCTGATCTGGATCCAAACTGTTTGCGCTTACTACAGGGATTCTGTTAGACATGAATTTGAATTTGTCCAGACTTTGCTGATGACAATTTTGAAGTATTGTTATTATCTCCAGGGCTCCAGATAAGGGGAGTATTTCAAAAACTAAAATCTTTATTTCTGCTTTAAACCCTATGGTGTCACTACTCATTAGAATCGTCTCAAAGAGACAATTCTAATGAGTAGTAACATCATAGGATTTGGTGAAAAAATGTTGGAGTTGTCCAGTTTACTCCCTCTTATCTGGAGCCTTGTAATAATCTCTATAGATTATGGTATGATGAGAGTTAATGGAGTTCACCTTCATTTGATCCTAATTTTCCTGTTTATGTCTGAACAATTGCACGGCTGATGTTTCAATTACTTGGGATTTATTTATTTATTTTACCAGTCCCAGAACTCTTCTACAATCAAACCTACGGATTTAGCAACCACAAAAAAAGAAAATAATAAATTATATTGGTAGACATTTGCAAAGGTGAATGCAGGACAAAAGAAATGTAAAGGTTAAATAATGCAGGAAATAAGTAATGCAGAAAGCTCCTAAAGGAGCTTTCTGCATTACTTTTCTCCTGCATTAAACAATCGTCTGGCATGAAAGATCATCATTCCTCTTCATTTAATGTATGTTGCTTAGTTTAATGTATATTATGTATAATGTACTTTCTTGATCAACACTCATAATAAAAATTGTATTTTGTCTTAAAGACAGTTGGATGCTTAATGCATGTTGAAATAATGAAGAAAGCCTCTTTAAGTATGTGCTTTCTGCATTACATTTGTAATTCTCTAAACTTTGAACAACTGTTTTAAGATGCCCACTGAGTTTTCCCGACTGGTTGGTGGTTAAAGACTATTATGTACTGTCTATTTATCTATGTTTCACCCATTTGATCTGTATGCCAGGACGTATTCACCTGGCGCTTTTGTTGGCACGGTGAGATGTTGGTCGACATTAACACCTTCGCTAATACGCTTACCAGACTGGACAGAGTTTTTGTTACATTATGTTAACTCCGATGACAGGTCTTTCTGCTGTAGAACAAATTCTCTCTGCACGAGTGACGGCCATCTGCTTTGCCCATCAGGTTCACAAGACGGTACACGGAACACGACCAAAACACCATTGAGCAACGTGGAAAGCTCATTGTGTGATCTGACATGCAGAAAACAAACCTTCCAGATAGGGGGTGCCCATTGACAGACACTGAGATACGGGAATTCCCTCGACTGAATTACACGAGAAAATACTTTATGCATCTGTGCAAGAGTATTGTTTAATTCTCAAGCCATTCTCTTTCTGTTTATACGATTTTGGTGGCTTATCTGGTTGCTTGTTTGTCGGAAAAAACATTCTGCTATTGAAATTTCCCTGCCAGGTTAGTTTAACCAGAACGTTTCAGATTTCCATCATTTTCATAACATCATTGCTTTACAGATTCTTGACATAATGACTGGAAATAATTGGATGGATTTTCTATATGTATGAATCACAATAATGTTTGCATCCAATAATCTGACAGACAAATGATAGACAAAATGATGTAGTTCTGACTATCATAATAATACGTAGTTCACCAGGGCTCCAGATAAGGGGAGTATTTCAAAACCTAAAATCTGTATTTCTACTTTAAACCCTATGGTGTCACTACTCATTAGAATCGTCTCAAAGAGACGATTCTAATGAGTAGTAACACCATAGGATTTGGTGCTGTGTGAGTGAGAAACTATTTGGATTTGTTCAGATTACTCCCTCTTATCTGGGGCCCTGGTTCACTACCACTATCATTAGTTCAAAATAAGGAAAGGTTTTAGAGTACATGCTGAATATTCATATAGTAACCCCACCCACTACAAAAATCTACCATCTGAATTATAACATTGACTAATAATTCGAGAAGACATTTTCCCCAGGAAAGAGTGGACACTTGATGATCCTATAAGAAAACAGTGTAGACCCAGATCAGACAGCATCTTCAGGAGCTGTCTGATCTGGGTCTACACTCACTGCCAGTTTCAAAAAGCATCAATTAAACTTATAATAGCACATGAGAAGGGTTTAACCCTTTCCCCCATAAATATGCTTTTTTACCCCTCTAACTTATTCCTCCACTGAAGAAACTAATACAGTAATGAAGATATATTATAAGAAATATTTTTTAATATTCCTGCAGAATGGTAGCTTAAAGCAGCTTGAGGCGCATTCCGCTTTACTTTTAAACTGCTTTAAATGTCACCTATTTTCAGAACTTTAAACAAGCTATGGGGTAATGGGTTAAAAACTAAAATTATTTTGTGTCCACCAAAACCGATGATGTGTGTTAGAATCGTCTCGCAGTGGAGAGATAAATAAGAAACATGTTGGACTTTAACTCTTTCCTCCCTGAAACTTTAAATGGACAATTCCAGTTTCCATTTTAGTCTAGTCCATTTCTGACTTTTAAGGTTGTTTTTGTCAACGTTTTGCATTATGACAAACAGTGAAGACCCAGATCAGAGGGCTCCTTACGGAGCCCTCTGATCTGGGTATTCACTGTTTGCATAGTACAAGTGCACTTTTCACATGTATACTTTTGTAAACAACGCCTATATGCGGGACTAGGGTTCAAAGGGTTAAACCATGTTTTATCTGGAGCCCTATTCTTGTCTGTGTTTGTAACACTTTTGAAATCTTCATCAGCTATATACATCTATCATCAGACTGAACTATTACTAATTAACCCTTAGCCCGCCAAATAAATTGTCGTCTGCTATATTTCTCGTCTGCTTCAAGTTTCAAAGTGCTTCAAAGTTGCTCAAAATTGCTGAAAATGTTGTCCGAGTGTCAAACAGCTTGGATCCGGATGAGACGCCGAGTTACTCGGCGTCTCATCCGGATCCAAGCTGTTTGCATATGGAGCTAGTCGTGACTGGCAGGCTAAGGGTTAGATCTATAACCTAAACTACTAAATTGGTTAATAAAATACGGAAAAATCCCCAGGAAAAAGTTAAGACTGACATGTTGGATCAATTCTTTAACCCTTTCCTCCCTGAAACTTTAAATGGACAACCCCTGTTTCCATTTGAGTCTAGTCCATTTCTGACTTTTAACCCTTAATTAGCCTGCCAAATAAATTGCCGTCTGCTATATTTCTCGTCTGCTTCAAGTTTCAAAGTGCTCAAAATTGCTGAAAATGTTGTCCGAGTGTCAAACAGCTTGGATCCAGATGAGACGCCGAGTTACTCGGCGTCTCATCCGGGTCCAAGCTGTTTGCATATGGAGCTATAGTCGTGAGTGGCAGGCTATGGGTTAAGGGTTGTTTTTGTCAATGTTTTGCATTATGACAAACAGTGAATAACCCAGATCAAGCTCCGTAAGGAGCCCTCTGATCTGTGTAATCACTGTTTGCATAGGACAAGTGCACTTATCACATGTATACTGGTTGAAAAGGACGCCTATATGCGGGACTAGGGTTCAAAGGGTTAACCCATTTTATGCCGGATACACTTTTAGGTGTACCTCTTGGCAAACAGTTTCGATCTCAGATCAGGCCCCACATGAGATCAAAACTGTTTGCAGCTAAGTTCAGTTTTCTATCAGAAACTGCTAAATTCTTTTGCAAATATTTGAGTTATACCCGCTGCAGACAACATTTTTAAATGGCCACCAAATATTACCCAGCATGCAATGGGTTAAGGAAAAAAAAGAAGACCCTGATCAGACAGCTTCTGGAGGAACTGTCTAATCAGGGTCTTCACTGTTTTCAAAAGGTGTCAATTAATGTCACAAAAAATGTTAAAATATTCCAAATAGTGCTGACCCCGATCAGAGGGCTCCTTCACGAATCCACTGATCAGGGTCTACACTGTTTGAAAAGGATATATTGATCTAAATGTAGTCTGGTGCTATTTTGAAATTAATTGCTAAAGAATTATACACAGAAAAACAAAACTTAATTGTGTTGATTCTGAGCAGGCTGTGTGGCCTGATCTGGATCAAAACTGCCTCTAAAAATGTCTTCCAATACTTGTGTCCTGTATTTAATCCATTACCCCATCACATATTTCTAGTATGAATCAACCATGCAATTAAAGCAGGTTCAAAGTAAAGCAAAATGTGCCATAAGGCACATCCTGCTTTAACTTTCAGCCTGTTTTAAACTATAATCTGCTAGGATATAGAAAGTGTTTGGTAGGGTACAGATCCATGACTGTTTAAAGTAGTACTATTTTCTTCAGAAGAGGAAAAGATTAGAAGCATAAAAAGACATATTTATGGGATAATGGGTTAAAGGATCAACAAATTACTAAATGGAAGTTTCAATGCTTGATTAACCCATAACCTTTAAGCACTTTCTGCTTTACTTTCAGCCTTGCTTTAAGCTACAATCTGCTAGGATATAGAAAATATTCACTATGGTTCAAGTTTATATTAGTATAAATTGGAACTATTTTCATCAGTGCAGGAATAAATTAAAGGCGTAAAAAGGTGTATTTAATGGGTAATGGATTAAAGGAGTCTGTTTCAGGCATCCAGCATGAAATCGACAAATCACATGACTTATTGGCTGTCAAGGAAGCCATTTAAAAAAAAAAAGTTGATGATATTGAATAATCGACTCCAAATGAAATTCTCTCATTGAATCTTGTAATTAACGGAATTAAATCTTGGTTTTTCCCCTTCATTATCCGACACGGTTTGTAATGTCATTAGGCAATGCTAAATATTTGACGCCATCTGGCGTAACAGAGAAAGAGATGAGTGAGAAATGGTCATAGGGCCACTTTGCCACTTTGATTTTGAATGGTTGCTTCCAAAATTGTACTTGGAAAAGTTCATTGTAAATTCAAAGAGCTGCATGGGACTGGTTTGAAGACATTAATTACTTAATGCTTATTTGGTAGTTTTAACAGAAAGTTACTAAGCCTTGTATAGAATACATTACAGAAGCTTTGTGCTTGTACTTTTAGAAATATAAGATTTTCAAAATTTCATTTTAAAATAGAATATCATGCAGTATAGTGTCAAAAAGTTTGGATCCGGATGAGATACCGATCAGGATCTAAACTGTTTGCACAGATAATCACAATTCTGCCAATTGCTTGCAAAGTGTGAAGTGCTGTAAGAATGTAGGTAATAAACTTTATTGTAGTATAGTTAAAGATTTATAGCCCTTCTCATACTGAATATTCATATATTACGAGGGGTGATCAGGAAATACGCGGAAAAGTGCTCTAAATTCTTTACTGTATTATTGATTTTGCTGAAATTTTGTGTGAATATACATTAAACCAATTCACATTATGCCATAAATTTTTACATCAGTAGCTTGCACATGCACAACGTTATTGTTACTATGGTAACGTCAACTAGCCAACACCGGCCCAACATTATATAATGCCAACGTCAATGTAGCTGTTTATGATACGCGTTTCGCTAAAAACACTCAGTCTTTTTCAAAATACTCCCCATTAAATGAGATACACTTCCTGCAACATTCTAGCCATGACTGGATAAAACACCGTCTAAATGAAGATGGTTGTATGTTGGATATAGCCTTCTGCACTGCCGCTGAAAGTTCATGAGTATCATCGAAGTGTGTTCCTCTAAGGTAGGTCTTCATTACCGGGAAAAGAAAGAAGTCACAGGGGGACAAATCCGGACTGTATGGTGGATGACTCAAAAGCTCAAACCCTAGTTGGCGTACAGCGGTCTGGGTTGTTGCTGCTCGATGAGACAGGGCGTTGTCATGCTGAAATATCACAGATGGTAGGAGTGAGGCCCTCTTCAGAAGCTGTTCATAGCATTCCACACGAAGTCTTTTCTGATCAGTATTGAGCATTTTGGGAATCCACCTAGCACAAATTTGACGCATATTTAATTGGTTATGAATAATACCCGACACTGTACCATAATTGTAGTCAGTTTTTGCAACAATATCCCTGATCGTGATGCGCCGATCATTATCCAGTAGCTGCTTGACGGTGGCGACGTGAGATGACGTGGCGACGTGAGATGACGTAACGACGCTTGGATGACCACTGCGCTGATCATTCTTGATGTTTTCTCTGCCCTCTCCTAAGCGTTCATACCACATGTAAACTGCTGTTTTTTTCATGGCCTTTTCCCCATAGGCGTTCAGTAGCATGTCAATAGTTTTAGATTTTGAAAATCCATTTCGCACGCAAAATTTGATAGCCGATATCTGTTTATCACTCATTTTCACACGATTAATAAGCACTGAAAATAGACGTTGTTTACATGTCCGACGTCAGAAATCAACAAGACGTCACGAACGTCATGACGAAAGTTTGCGCGTTTAGTACCCCTCGTTTGGTGAAGTTATCTTAAAAACTCTACGAACGCGACACTATGTTTCCTTACCGCTTAGTGTTCAAAATTCGTAAATTTGGGCCGGGATGACGTTGATGACGTTACAATAGAAACCTCATCTCCGTCTATGCAGCTTCTAAAGTCCTAAAATTTGCGACTTGAATTTAGATTTCTTATACCTTTGTTTCTGTGAAATACTATGAATGTCGGGCGAAAAATAAAAAAATAAGAACACTTTTCCGCGTATTTTCTGATCACCCCTCGTACAAGCTCTATCCACTAAGACTCATCTGAACTATTACATTGGCTAATATATGAGGAAGTGTTTCCCCAGTTAATAACCCTTCACCCCATAGCTTGTTTCTAGCTAGGGTTCAATGGTTTAACTCTTTGAACCCTAGTCCCGCATATAGGGGTCCCTTTCAAACAGTGTACATGTGAATAGAACACTAAAATTGCCCTATGCAAACAGTGAAGACCCAGATCAGAGGGCTCCGAAAGGAGCCCTCTGATCAGGGTCTTCACTGTTTGTCATAATCCCAAACATTGACAAAAACAATCCTTAAAAGTCAGAAATGGACTAGACTAAAATGGAAACTCGAATTGTCCATTTAAAGTTTCAGGGAGGAAAAAGTTAAGAGGGGTTTGTCTGGTTGCCCAATATGTTGCTTTTGAGTTATATATCTATATAATATCCCCAGATAATGATAATCCTTTACTATATACAGTCAAACCTGTGTTCAACAGTTCATTGAAGATTATCATAACAGACAAACCGCTTTAATTCTCACTTTGCTGTCTTTCCAAACAGACTCTTTCATTTCTATAATATTGAATAATTTACATTGAGTCTTGAGGGGGTCCTAAATATCTAAAGTTATAGCAAACAGGTCAGACCCTGATCAGAGGGCTCTGATCTGGGTCTACACTGTTTACACATAGGACAAGTGTACTCTTCACAGATACACTGTTTGTAAAGACATGTAACATCACTATGGTTCAATGGGTTAACACATTACCCCTTAGCCTGATTCTAGTATTGAAGATTGGTGAGCAATTAAAGCAGGTTGAAAGTAAAGCAGAATGTGCCTTAAGGCACATTCTGCTTTACTTTCAGCCTGCTTTAAAAGCTACAATCTGCTAAATGGTAGAAAGTATTTATTTTGGTGCATATTCATGACTGTATATGAATTGGAAGTATTATATTAATTATCTATAGTGGAGGAAGAAATTAAATGTGTCAAAAGGCATATTTATGGGGTAATGGGTTAACACAGGTTTAACTGTATGATTTACATGTGATACCCATGGTTATGATAATACTCCATTATGGCTGAACTTGGTTTTGATCTTAGACCGAGCCTTGCATTATCAGATAATATATCATAAACCAAGAATAATGTGATCCTCATAAGAGAGTGCAGAAATGATAGTTAGAATCAGCTTCTCAGGGCTCCAGATAAATCTGAACAAATCCAACATTTTCTTGCTTATTTCAGCACCAAACCCTATGGTGTTACTACTCATTAGAATCGGTCTCGAGAGATTCTAATGAGTAGTGACACCATAGGGTTTATTGCAGAAATAAAGATTTTAGTTTTTGAAATACTCCCCTTATCTGGAGCCCGGCCATATATATATATACGGCCTGGCTTCTATCTTATCATATAGGTTTATCTAGGCTTAGTCTTGGTTTTCAGGTTACAATTACAGTGTTTAACTTTTTGATGAAAAAAACGGAAAATGGACGAGGTTTTTATTATTTTGATTTATTCGTTACGAAACCTGTTAAATAGTACAGTAAAGATTGGTAGTGCAACCGTTTAAACAGTGCTTGTTTTTGGTATTCAAGGTTGCAGCTATGCTTAAAGCAAGATAAAAGTAAAGCAGAAAGCTCCTAAAGGAGCTTTCTGCTTTACTTTCATCTTGCTTTAAGCTGCAACCTGTCTTTAATGCCTGTAGCGTGTGTCACTTGAATATTGCATGATAGCGTGACTTTAATGTAATTTAAGCCAGAGCTGTTAACAGTGTTTCTTTCTCGTGTTAAGTCATTTGATAGGGGATAATAATTTAGTAAATTTAACACAGTACAGTCTACTCGTAATTTGAATCGGTAGTTATTGTTGTTGAGGAGAAGATTATCTGAAATTTATGTTAATTATCCAGACAGAGCAGTTGCTAAATTGCTCAAGTGGATGGAAGAGGATAGTTTTGGTAGTTAAAATAGTAATTTGGTAGTTAAAACTCTTTGTATGCTTCAAGTAACCAGTTGCTAAACTGTAGTAACCTTCGCATTATAGTTTCGATTCAGACAAGACTGGCCCCGTGTAACTTGGCTTTGCATCTGAGAATCAAAACTGTTTGACATTCTGACCCTATGAGGGAAATAATTTTTTTTAAACTTATAATGTTAAAACAGTGACAGACCCAATTACATAATTAACATATTTTTTGGACAAAAAACTTACTTAGCACTGACAAAGAGTTGAAATAGTTTAATGCAAAGATCATCCATTAAGACTGATTGATACAAAAATATCAGGGTTTAATTGGCATTATAACCTTATTCCATTACCTCACACACAGCCTGCATGTATCTAGTTTTAAAGACAGTTGACCACTTAACCCTTTCCTCCCTGAAACTTTAAATTGACAATTCCAGTTTCCATTTTAGTCTAGTCCATTTCTGATTTTTAAGGGTTGTTTTTGTCAATATTTGACATTGTGACAAACAGTGAATTAAGACCCTGATCAGAGGGCTCCCTTTGGAGCCCTCTGATATGGGTCTTCACTGTTTGCATAGGACATGTGTACTATTCACATGTACACTGTTTGAAAAGGATGCCTATATGCGGGACTAGAGTTCAAAGAGTTAAAGCAGGTTGAACGTAAAGCAGAATAGGTGCATTCTGCTTTACTTTTAAGCCTGCCTACTTTAAGCTACCATTTTCTTTGAAATATTTCTTACTGGGCATATTCATGGCTGTTTTACAAAATTGGAACTATTTTGTTTAGTTGAGGAATATTATAATATGAAGACGTTATTTAAAAAGGCATATTTATGGGGTAATTGGTGAACAATGTTTCAATAGGACAAGTATTTAAAGTAACAATGTGACTGTGTTAGCATGCAAGAGAGACCTCCTTTAACCCATTCCCCCCAAAAAACATGCCTTTTTATGCCTTTAATTATTCCTCTAATAAAGAAAACAGTTCAAATTTATAGTAATACAGTCATGAACATGTACAAAAAGAAATATTTTCCTTATCCTTGCAGATGGTAGCTTAAAGCAGGCTGAAAGTGAAGCAGAATGTGCCTTAAGGCACATTCTGCTTTACTTTCAGCCTGCTTTAAGTGGGCATGTGTCTTCAAAACTAGAAACCGGCTATGGGGTAAAGGGTTATCTATGTTGGTGGTCTGCTCATACTATTACTGTCATGTCAAGTCGTAATCACTTATACCCTTCTTCTGCTCTATTATATCATCTGTTTTAAAAATTGTCTAAAAATATTTATTTGAATTTAATTTTAACGTTCTTTTAACCAAATGTTTTTGAACTTGAATGTGAAACTAGTTTAGATCAAGCTCTGATGCCAAGTAACTAAAATGGCTGCCAAGTAAAGTGGTTTCTGGTCTGCATCCAAACAGTGTTTGCAAATTCTATCTCACTTATGTTTGATAGGGGAAAGGGTGTTGAAACTAAAAACAACTCAAAAAACAACTTTTGTATGGTATGAGACATCTGACATATTTGTACATTTATATTGATGGGGTTGTGTAAAAAAATACCTTTTATGGCCTTAGGAAAGAAAAAAAAAGGGAAACATTTGTAGTAATTATGTAAGAAGTTTTTTTTTAACCCGTCTCCGAACTATTAGCATATATTGATATTTTTGAAAACAGTGTAGGTCCAGATCAGACAGCTCCTAGAGGAGCTGTCTGTCTGACTCATCAGGGTCTGCACTGTTTTCATTATACTAAAGATCTGTCAGCAGTTTTTCTTTTGAAAATAATTTATGTCTTATATTGTTAGCTAGCTTATGTAATAGTTCCAGTGATGGGTGTTCATAGTGGGAGGAGTTTTATATATGAATATTCAACGAGAGAAATGTTCAGGATCTATTGCTGTGTTCATAGTGGGAGGAGTTTTTATATACAGTCAAACCTGTCATAGCGACCGTCCCTATATAACGACTGTTTCTCTTAGACGACCTTTAAAAATTCCTCCCAACACATTTTCCTCTATGTTCGACAGACTGTGTATAACGACAAACCTGTGTTACGTGACTAACGACCGTAATATCCCGCTCCCAAAGTCCCATGTCGCTATTAAACGCACCTGTTTGCAGCGACTCGATAATTGCCGGTCATTATCGATTTCCAGTTTTCATTTCCGGGAGGCGAATATTCCTTTGATTGTATGTAAGATCAAAATTTCGGCAAAAAACAGAGTTACACTTACTTTAACAGAACAGAACAGGCAGATGTAATTCACGTTTCAAAACTGCATGTTATAATTTGTGAGTAGACAATTGTGGTAAATGGTTCAACGGCGATCGGGAATGAATTTGGAGAATTGAGCTACAAAAAAGCAATTAAATATAAAAATTATTATTAGAACTCGACTAATAATGCTTTTCTTACCCCGAAAATAGCTATTCCGGTGATGTATTACTGTTAAAAAGTCATACCCAATCCAACACTCCATTACGAAAGAAAGGGTTGGGGAAATTATGTCGTATAAACTCCGGCGTATTATAATCGTAACTTTTTGCGAAAATACCCGTGTAATGAACATTTTATATGAATGTAAACCGACAGTTAACTTCTTGAATTGATTTTCCAACGATACAATATTATAAAAAAAAATCCCATTAGAAAACAAAGCGATATGCTGAAACTGCGAAGCAGAATTTCTATGCACATTCCTATATGCCGTTGCGAACACTCGGATTTTTTGCATATGTGTATTACGTATGGTACAAGTAAAAAAGATGGTTCTTAAGCGTCTTTTCTTTCGTCGGTTTTACAAAGTTTTTTTTTCTTTTTCTACTTTGTAAGACTGTGTTTTAAATAGGAGATATTGACAAATAAAACGGCGTTAAAAATAGCGCTGTCATATTTTGAAATTGACTTGAACAAAATTGCGGCGCGATAAAATGGTGGACATTATAGACGCGACACTAAACGTGGACATTTCGGGAAAGATTTACGTGTGAGAGAGACAACAAAGACAAAAAGCAACTAACACACGTCGGGATCGAATTCTTACTCCATGAGATGCGATTCTGAATATGAATTATACAGTTAATAGACTGAGAAAGCGATCCTAAATTGGACACATGTTTATCAGATACAACGGAATTGAAGAAATTCGTCGAACCTGTTACGGAATAAAATCTCTAAAAACACAAGACCGACGAATATTTCAGGTGATTGATTGGATATTTATAGTATTTGATCATTTGGGGATGAATAGTCAACACGTTATGTAAGTATTTGTTAAATAGCAATTAATAATTTTGTCTGAAAATATAGAAAATGATCTTAATTATTGCTTTTGGAAGAAAGTGTTAATATATCAGTTTATTCAGAGAAACATGCATAATGGTGTTCACTTGTATACTAATTTACCCTTGAAAACTGATAACCTGACTTATGTGACTACCTGTCTTATGTGACCTTATTGTGTCTCTCCCCTTGAAGGTCACATAAGACAGGTTTTACTGTATATGAATATTCAACGAGAGAAGTGTTCAGGATCTATTACTGTGTTAATGTTGTCACCTCAGTAATTTATGCAGAGTCAGAAAATGAAAACTGTATCCAATGGCTGCTTTAATTTAATTATAAAACAAAGGAGCAGATTGGAGCCTATAATGAAGAACAAAAGTAATTTAGAAAACTCTTGAAATACATTTTTTCTCCACTAAATAACAGTACCAGTATTTAGAGATTTCTCAATTTATTTATGGAACGGAAGCTGTGGATATAGATCTATATACAGTAAAACCTCTCTATAACGACCACTAAAATAAATGCTAATTAGATGTATAAAAGACAGGTGACAGCTTAAAGCAAGGTGACAGTGAAACAGAAAGCTCCTAAAGGAGCTTTCTGTTTAACTGTCACCTTGCTTTAAGCAGTCACCTGTCAAAAACAAAAAATAATTAACATAATTTAGTGGCCGTTATAGACAGGTTCTACTGTACTGCAAGATTTACTTTTATTTGTTGATGTATTGCAAAAAATAAAATTTATTAAAACTAGACTCTCATTGGTCAGATAATGGCTTTGTATAAAACATTGACAGAATAACATTATTGTCTTGATTATCACCGTCATCTTTGGGCTGTCTCGTTGTGTGGGCTAATTGAAAGAAAATAATGCCGTCATCAAGATAGCGCTATCAAGTGTCAAGCTAGTATTGTTTTCAATTCTAAACAACGTTTAGACCCACTGTGGTTGAAATAATTTTCTTTCAAAATGTCATCTTTTATGCTCTAGAGGCTTTAATAGCTGACTCAGGCTTATAGTCTTTCTGTTTTCATCCAGTTATTCTAACCATTTTAACTCTTTGCACGCTAGCCACGAATATTACCGCCACAACAATTGCCTTAATGCAAACAGTTTGGATCCAGAGGATCCAAACTGTAATTGACATTCTGGTCATGTTTTGAAAAGAAATTTAGAAAAATCTATTTGTAGAACAAAAGCAGACGACAAAGATTGCAGACGAAAAAAATTACCCAGCATGCAAAGAGTTAAACTTGAATAAATGTAATCTAATTAATTTTCTCCATCTGACAATTGACACTTTTAACCCATTACCCCATAAATACGCCTTATTATGCCTCTATTTTATTCCTCCACTGAAGGAAAAAGTTTATATTTATACAGTCATGATTAAGTGTTAAAAGATAATTTTTCTATATTCTAACAGATTATATATAGCTTAAAGCAGGCTGAAAGTTAAGCAGAATGTGCCTTCAGGCACATTCTGCTTTACTTTTAACCTGCTTTAAGTGCTTACTTATTTTCAAACCAGCAACAGACTATGGGGTAATGGGTTAATTCAGCTGATCTCTGCAAGCCTCGATCATTGGCCTAGCATTTGCAAATAGTTTGGATCCAGATCAGATGCTGAATAAATCCAAACTGTCAACATGTTTCAAAAATCACTCAATGAGCTGACTTTCGATTTGAAAAATGAAAGCCCGTTTACTAATCTTAAACAGCATTATGATTTTTTATTAAGGGTTATTTTAAAAAAGGAGGCAAGTCCCTTTCTAAGTATATTGCTCAATTTTCAATTTAGTTTTCTCTAGATCAGACCTCACCCTCAAGTCTAAAATGGAGCTATAATACTTTAAACTTTAATTACAATTTTAGTAGAGAAAGAAGACGTGCTTCCTTTCAGCTCTTTGGCAGGTTAAATGCTTATTTAGCCCGTTCCTAATTGTCAAGTCAAGCATTCCCTCAGGGTTCAGATAAGGGGGATTTTTCTAAACAAATCCAACATTTTCTCACTCATACTGAACCAAATCCTATGGTGTTACTACTCATTAGAATCGTCTCTTTGAGGCGATTCTAATGAGTAGTGACACCATAGGGTTTAATACAGAAATAACAATTTTAGTTTTTGAAATACTCCCCTTATCTGGATCCCTGATTCCCTTACAGTCACTAGCAAACAGCTTGGATCCTGATCACATGTCAAGTGACTTCCTTGGCATCTGATCAAGATCCAATCTGCTAACTCTTTATATTGACATGCAATAATAAGGCATATTAATTATACTTAGTTTGAATATGAAAAAATACTTGCACTATTTAGCAGTCAAAGTTATTACAGCCAAGGTATTTAAAGACATGTATAGTGTTGTGTGCACCAAAATTAAGGTCAAATTTAAGGGGCGGAAATATTATCCTACTTCAAAGCCACAGTACCTGCTTAGCGGAATGAATGATGGTAGCGGTATTGGTCATTTCACCAACTAATTCTGGGTTTGGATTACCAGACTGTCGTAGTTTTTTGAGGGCTCCACAAATGGGGCTATTTAACCTGGCTGATGTACGGGCTTCCTTAGTTTTGGGCGACTGGTTGTATACCACAGAGCCCTGTAATTGGAAGCATTTAGTTCCTTTTCTATTTGGAAAAAAAAAATGAAACTGTTTGTAGAATCGATGTAGTGGAAAATATTTAATGGTGCATTTAATTTTGTAAAAAAGAAGGAAATAGGTTCACTTAGAAAAAACTTGTTTTTGACACAAATAAATTTTGAATCCTGATTTAAGACTATAATAATTGATGTGCCTTAATTACTTAACCTTTCACCCCATAGCTTGTTTCTAAGTTTTGAAGACTCTGGTGATCATGCACTTTATTAAAGCAGGTTGAAAGTAAAGCAGAATGCACCTTAAGGTGCATTCTGCTTCACTTTCAACCTGCTTTAAGCTACCATCTGCTAGGATATTTATTATGGTACAAATTCATGACTGTATAAAGTAGAACAATTTTCTTCAGTGGAGGAAAGAATTAAAAGGTGTAAAAAAAAAAGAAGGCATTTTTAAGGTGTAATGAGTTCAAAGTAGAGCAAATTTGGATGAACAGCCTGAGAGGATGACAGTGCTGAACCCATTAAGTCATGCATACTGACTCATATTGACTCTTTGCGCAATAGCCTCATACTGACTCATTTTGACACACTTTAATCCACTTGCATGCATTGAGATAAGCATTGATAATTGTTTATCGCTTAAAATATGAGTTAATGGGGGTCTGCTCACTGTAATATTTCAGTGCAATATATAAGTCCAGTTTTCTCTTTGTGCTTCTCAAGCATGCCTATTGTAAGTGACAGTGTTGATTCAGACCATTTATTAATAGTTGTAACAGTCATGAGGACTCAGACTAGTCTGGTGATCCAGACAGTTTATTACAGTAATTGCCAATTATTGTAGTCACCAGTCACCCTAACTTTACTGACCATTAAATCTTCTTTTAACTCTTTGCATGTTAGCGGCGGATATATCCACCACAATGATTGCCTTTGCAAACAGTTTGGATCCAGATGAGACGCCGCGTAATCAGGATTAAACTGTTTGCCATTCGGACCCTGAGTTTGAAAGAAATTTCGAAAATGCTAATTATAGAACAGTAGCAGACCCAGCATGCAAAGAGTTAAAAAAGCAGGTTTGATTGTATTTTGTTAAAAAAATAAAGAAAATTGGAGCCAAATTGGAGAAACCGGAAATTGAATTGGGGTTTAGAGTGACACTTTAAGATTAACTATATTGCTGCCGTTATATCCTCTACTTAAAGTTGTTACGTGAATTTATTTCTCGAATTAGAAATTTTACAGCATTTCAACCAAAGAAACATTGTTTTGAATGTCAAAATGTTTGGATCCTGATCAAATGCCAAGGATAACTTGGGACCAGATCTGGATCCAAACTGTTTGCAAAAAGGACTTAAGTGAAACTGGGCTCAGTAAGGGCTAAAATGTGTCATGAGCCCTGATGGAAAGTAAATCACCCAAACTTGGGACGTAGCCCTGTGCTAGGTTTGCTGTAAATCACACTTAATTATGGTCCTTGCTTCGAGGGAAGATGCCACTTTTCTCACTCCTTAGGGAAGAGTTATCCAGAAAAGGGAAATAAAAATTGAAATGAGCCTGGCAAAAGAAATGTTCAAAGTTTCATGATTATGCAGAGCGACTTATAGTCTCCTCTATCTCGCCAGGAACAATGACGGTAGAATTAACCGAGGATGCGTCATTATAGTCTCAACCACTTTTTTTAACCCTTTCCCTCATAAATATGCCTTTTACGCCTTTAATTCATTCCTCCATTGAAGAAAATAGTTCCACTTTTTACAGTCATGAATATGTACCATAAGAAATATTTTCTTATCTTAGCAGATAGTAGCTAGCTGAAAGCAGGCTGAAAGTAAAGCAGAATGTGCCTGAGGCAGATAGTAGCTAGCTTTAATAAAAGCAGGCTGAAAGTAAAGCAGCATGTGCCTTAACTCGAGCTCTTTCCTCCCTAAAACTTCAAATGGACAAACCCAGTTTCCATTTTAGTCTAGTCCATTTCTGACTTTTAAGGGTTGTTTTTGTCAATGTTTTGTATTATGACAAACAGTGAAGACCCAGATCAGAGGGCTCCGTCAGGAGCCCTCTGATCTGGGTATTCACTGTTTGCATAGGACAATGCACTTTTCACATGTATACTGTTTGAAAAGGACGTCTATATGCGGGACTAGGGTTCAAAGGGTTAAGGCACATTCTGCTATACTTTCAACCTGCTTTAAGTGATCACATGTTCAAAACTAGACACAGGCTTTGGAGTAATGGGTTAAGGATTTATGACCATTTTTGAATGGTGACCACAAATAAAAGAAGCTAAACAGGGTCACTTGCATACCAGCTAGGCAGGCTCCAATGTGAGCTTCATGCATTAATTTTGTCCCCTTTTAGAAAGAGCATGCCTGTTTAAAAGAATGTCTATGCTTTCATCAGTTCACCCCGATAGTACAGATGCTTTCAAAAAAATTAACAATGATCAAACTGAACATAATGTTTAAGCCAATTTCAATTGCCTAATCAAAGCACATTAACCCATTACCCCATAGCCTGTTTCTAGTTTTGAAGATATGTGACCACATAAAGCAGGTTGAAAGTAAAGCAGAATGTGCCTTAAGGCACATTCTGCTTTACTTTCAGCCTGCTTTAAGCTATTATCTACCAGAATATATATATTTCTTATGATTTTTATTTGTGACAGTATAAATTGGAACTATTTTCATCAGTAGATGAATAAATCATAGGCGTAAAAAGGCGTATTTATTTGGTAATGGGTTAACATGCAGAATTGTCCTATAAACTTCACAGGGCAAGGAAAAGATCTGAAAATCCACAATCTTTATCCAGCTTATGATGATGACTGTCGACTGCTTCAGAATTCTTCAAATTTTGCACAAAAAAAATAATTTTACTTTGAGTTTAAATAAAACATAAATAATATTGAGAGTATAACAGTCGAAATTGAAAGTGAATCAAATGTATAACAATTTTGTTCTGAAGTTCAAGCCTATGCAGAGAAATTTAAATTACCGTCTTATACTGTTATCATAAACCCCCTCTATTACGACCTCTTAAAAAAAAGGCTATTAAAATGAATAAAATACAGTTGACAACTTAAAGCAAGGTGACAGTAAAACAGAAAGGAGCTTTCTGTTTTACTGTCACCTTGCTTTAAGCAGTCAACAGTGTTAAAAATCTGTATAGTAAATTAGTAATTAACCCTTTCCCTTATAGAAGCGACTTTTAGCACATTCATTTTATTCATCCGCTGAAGAAAAAAGGTTCCAAATTATACCGTAATGAATATGTGTCATATTTAATACTTTCCTTATTCTAGCAGTTAATAGCTTAAAGCAGGCTGAAAGTAAAGCAGAATGCGCCTTAGGGCGCATTCTGCTTTACTTTCAACCTACTTTAAGTAGTCACATATCTTCAATACTAGAAACAATGCTATCAGGTAAAGGGTTAACCCAATTGAGTGGTCGTAATAGAGAGGTTTTACTCTATACAGCGCTCCCTCTCTACTACAACATCCAATGGGAGACAAAAATTGTATGTGTTGTTCGGAGGGAGTCGTTATAGGGAGGGAACATTATTTTGCAAACAGCTTTAATCCAGATCAGACGCCGCATAACGCGGCATCAGATCTGGACTCAAGCTGGATGTCACTCGTCATTAAGTTTTTTTCTGTCAAAATATGTTTTTTTGAGAAAAGCAAAAGACGACAACTTTAAGCAGAAGATATAACAGCTGAGTAAAAGCAATAGATATACATGTACAGAGCTCCAGATAAGAGGGGGTTAACTGAACAAATTCAACATTTTCTCACTTATTTCAGCACCAATCCTATGGTGTTACTACTCATTAGAATCGTCTCGAAGAGACGATTCTTATGAGTAGTGACACCATAGGGTTTCATGCAGTAATAAAGATTTTAATTTTTGAAAGACTCCCCTTATCTGGAGCCCTGCATGTAGTAAGTAATGTTAAGTAACTGTAGCAAAGGTCGTTGTAAGGAAGGAGTTGTTGTAGAGGAGGGAGCACTGTAGCAGTCAAGTTGAGATTATTAGCATGATAAGGGTCAACCCTATCTTTTACTGTCAACAATTTGTCATTGTTAAAACTCAGTCCATTTTAAACAAGTTTGACTTCTTGAAAATAACTGTCATCTAAATATCCAAAGATGAATTAATTGTCCATTTTCCTGTCCTGTAATTGCTACTTAGATTCAATCAATTTAGTTTCCATTTGGATCTGGATACTCCAGGACTTAACACTGTTGACAAAATTTATCAAGTTCAGGGCTCCAGATAAGATGGAGTAAACTGCAGAAATTCACTTATATAGCTTTAAATCCAATGGTGTTACTACTCATTAGAATCGTCTCTTTGAGACGATTCTAATGAGTAGTGACACCATAGGGTTTTAAGCAGAAATAAAGATTTAAGTTTTTGAAATACTCCCCTTATCTGTAGCCTTGAAGTTTATAAGCAAGGGAAAGGTTAAATTAAAAGCATTGTGGTGGTGTTAAGGGATTTAATGGCAGTCCAATCCTATTGTTTTCTAGTGATTACCATACAATTTCCTAGAAAACTGCTTCCACCGTCTTGAGTCTGTCTAAGTGACATGAGTCACTGGGATTTTAACCCCATTTACAATCACAAACCCCGAAAGATGTGCCATGTGCCATCATTTTGAAAATACATTTCTAACTAGAATTCACAATATAGATTTTGATGGAGCCCTCAAAGCTAGTAAACATGTTGATTTATATGATATATATACAATTGTATAAATAGAGGATCTTGTATGAGTGCTCATTATTTATCATTTTTAATAAATTGGCGAGCGTCATATTCATTTTAGTCAACTCGTTTATTAAAAATGATAAATAATGAGCACGAATATGAGATTCTATTTATGACATAACAATCTTAAGCACATATAAAGCTAATTGAAGCCGTAGTTTGTAGATCCTCTGCTATATAGATTTTTGCCAAAACGTTACGTTGTTTACATTAACGTAGTCGCAAATGACGTCATTTGGTGTCCTGCTACATGCAGCGCTTGTGGACGAACAGGCTGGGCCAAAGCCCAAAAAACAATATTCCACTAGTTGGTTAGGATATTTACCTAGACCACAGGTTATGTGATAAAAAAATATCTCTATTCATAATTATGACTTAAAGCAATGGAACTGAGTGTTGACCAGACATTTGAAGCGATGTATACTTTAGAGTTATACATTTCTGATCTAAATCAAGAATCTTCCAGTAGGATTATAACATAAGCACTAATTTTAAATGGTTTGAAGACTGTTAGAAATTTTAATGGAGGTACTCTATATTGCCAGTTGTCAGACCTTTTCTGCCGACAGTTGTCCAGATTCACC
Organism: Gari tellinella; assembly: GCA_922989275.2. Classification (NCBI taxonomy): domain Eukaryota; kingdom Metazoa; phylum Mollusca; class Bivalvia; order Cardiida; family Psammobiidae; genus Gari; species Gari tellinella. The sequence goes on along the minus strand of OV277871.1, from coordinate 47,197,446 downwards.
TAAACCCATTACCCCATAGCCTCTTTCTAGTTTTAAAGAAAGATGATCACTTAAAGCAGGTTGAAAGTAAAGCAGGATCCAAATAGTCTGCAGAACATCACAGTTACCTTAGGCCATGCATAAAAGTGAACACGTACCACTCTCTAAAACTTCAAGACTGAAATATTTTTATCATTTTAACCATATTTATGCTATACTTTTCATTTGGACTCTTCCACATTTGAAAAATTACCTAGCTTATGTTGATGTTAGAGCTGTTTTAACAAATTAAATCAGGAAACAAAAAGTAATACAAACAGTGCAGACCCTCAGATCAGAGAGCCTTTATACAGCAATAAACATGTGCCCACAGAAATGGTTTCTATATCCTAGCAAATGGTAGCTTAAAACAGACTGTAAGTAAAGCTTTTAGTGCTCACCTGTCTTCAAAACTAGAAACAGGATATGGGGTAAAGGACGTTAACACTTTACCTGATAGCCAGTGTTTCTAGTATTGATCATAGGTGACTACTTAAAGCAGGTTGAAAGTAAAGCAGAATGTGCCTTCAGTCGCATTCTGCTTTTCTTTCAGCCTACTTTAAGCTATCATGTGCTTAAATTAAGAAAATGTTCCCTGAAATATATATTCATGACTGATTAAATTGGAACTATTTTCTTCATCAGAGGAATAAATGAAATTCGCTAAAAGGGTCTTCCATGGAGGAAAGGGTTAAAGGAGCCCTCTGATCAGGGCTCTGCACTGTTCGCAAAGTTTAGATTAACTGGTTTCCAGCATTTTAAAGGGTTAATTCATTACAAACTCATAACTTACCGGTACCCTGCATGACGCTCTTCATTAGACAGCATCAGTTCTTAGTGCACATTGAAACTGTAACCAGAATGTGTCTGACAGCTTTAGGACTCTACTTCTACTTGCAAATTGAACACGTTTGCAAACGAAATAAAAAAGCAGCAGCCCCTGGCTGCAGCGGTAAAACTGTCAATGGTAATCTCCGTCAAAGTCACAAAAAACCCGAACAAGTGATAGTGTTGTATTACATCTTTATTTTAGGGACGTTTTAAATAATTAAAACCATTTTTAAATATTTTTTTTAAAGAAAATTTGCACTTACCTCCTACAAGTGCGGGACCAGGATGGTTTCCTGGTTTAGGTGTTGTAGAGTATGTACTTTACAGTGGAGAATCTGTTATTCTTTCCCGTTTAAACGCAAACGCAAAGCACTAAAACCTAGAAAAGAACAACTTTTGGTCAATTCTGATATTTCATGTTTATCTTGGTGGCAAACAGTTTGGAGCCTGATCAGACGCCGGGTTACCCGGCGTCTGATCTGGCTTGAAACTGTTTGCACTGCAAATAATAGTTTTAGCGTAAACGCGTTTATTGGGAAAGAATTACACATTCTCCACTGTATCTCTTTACCTGATGGCCTATTTCTTGTATTGAATATAGATGACCACTAATAAAGCAGGTTGAAAGGCACATTCTGCATTACTTTCAGCCTGTTTTAAGCTACCATCAGCTTAGGGATACAGAAAATATTCTTTATAATATCTGTTAATGACTGTATAAATTTGAACTTTTTCCATCAGTGGAGGAATTAATTAAAGGTGTATTTATGGGGTAATGGGTTAAAGAGACGTAAAAACAAGACTTGGGCTTTTTAGTTCTGGCGGATGAGGCAATGCATTTGAATTGGTGATTATAGCCATCAAACAAACACATTAGAATGGACCATTTAAGATATCCTGGGTCAATGCTTATAAAGCATTTGAGTTGAGTGTGAAATTGTTCTCAAGCATTTGATTGGTCAGATTTGAGCCTAGGCTCAAATCTTACCAATCAAATGCTTGAGAACAAACTCAGACTCAAATCAAACACTTTATAAGCGCTGGGCCAGGCATATAAATATATATGGTTAACCTATTGAATTCTAGTGATATGTTTTTGCCCTTTATAGTGTACCTGTAAAGAGGACACTTGTCATATGCAAATGGTGTAAACAAAGATCAGAGCAGGGCTCTTTTTAAAGGAGCTTTCTGGTCAGGGTCTGCACCATTTTTCATTTTGCAATATATATACTGTAAAAATCAACACTGAATAGTCAAAGATGGACTAGACTTGTTTGGAAACCAGAATTGTCCATTTTAAGTTCCAGGCATGAATGAGTTATATAGGACCTGCTGGCTCCCAGTCGTACAGTGGAGAGAACGTTATTCTTTCCCAATAACAGGGCTTGACAATTAAGGCACGTCCGACAGACATTCACTGGTTGAACAGTATCTGGTAGAATATAGATCTAATTTGTTTGCGATTTATGACACAAGTTAGGGCTAGTCGAAATTTAGTCAGGGCTAGTAGTTTTTGTCGAGCCCTGAATAAGCGTGTTTATGATAAAACTGCTATTTGGGGTTTCAAGCAGTTTGGAGCCAGATCAGACGCCGGGTTACCCGGCGTCTGATCAAGCTCCACACTGTTTGCCATTCTGTTTAAAATAAGTTGTCAGATTTGTCAAAAAGATGTCATTTTACCCGTTTAGATGCAATGCGTTTGCGTTTCGTTTGAGTTTAAACGGGAAAGAATAACGTTTTCTCCACTGTATTATATGCAAGCAATTATTTCATAACTTGGTCTGGTCGTCTGTTTTCCTGCATAACAAAGACATGAAGGAAAACAAAATGTAAATGGTGTAAAAAAATTAAACATAAAATTGGTTCCCATGAAAAGTGATAATGTCTGGTTGTTAGTTTCCATTTCATAATGAACACCCATTGTGTTGCCTGCCTAGCGTAGACATCTGGATCTGGCACTCTCAGCCCGGGCCATGCCCACTGTGCCCCAGGGTTCAAGGCTGTGAGTATGGCTGGGTTGGTACCCTGTGTTCGGTACAGCGGTTGGTACCCCCATCTTGCTATGAGCATGTCGCCTGCATTCTACACACTCTAGTTGTCTGTTTCAAATAAATTGGTTTTCCAAAAAAAAACGTTTTAATTCTAATGTCTGTTCTTGTTTAATCCTTGCGGTGCCAATTTGCTGTGTCTGCTGTACGTATACAGATAATTCTGAACTGGAAAAGAGTTTCAACCAGTTCAGATCCAAACTGTTTGCAAAGGTTACTCAATGTGGGACATAAACGCTGCTTAGCATGCAAATAGCTATCTAGAGCTGTCTTTGTTTCATTTTGCTCAAAGATTTTTCAATCAATAATTAATAAACCTAAATTTTATAGGAAACAAATTTCCCAATTCAGGCTACAGAAACATGAACATATGTAAAACTTTCTGCTGTGCTATATTGCTGCCCGGGCTCCAGATAAGGGGATTATTTCCAAAACTAAAATCTTTATTTCTGCATTAAACCCTATGGTGTAACTACTCAATTTTCTACAGTCAAGAAAAAGTACCATAAGAAATATTTTTTTTATATTCTAGCAGATGATAGCTTAACCCTAAATTACCTGATGTCCTATTTCTAGTATTGAAGATAGGTCACAAACTACTTAAAGCAGGTTGAAAGTAAAGCAGAATGCGCCTTAAGGTGCATTCTGCTTTACTTTCAGCCTACTTTAAGATATCATGTGCTAAAATATAGAAAAAATTGACTATGATATATATTCATGACTGATTAAATTGGAACTATTTTCTTCAGCGGAGGAATAAATCATATTCGCTAAAAAGCGCTTCTATGGGGGAAAGGGTTAAAGCAGGCTCAGACAGTAAAGCAGAATGCACCATTCTGCTTTACTTTCAACCTGCTATAAATGGTCAAGTATCTTCAATACTGGAAACAGGCTATGGGGTAATGGGTTAAACTTCTGCCTGGTAGGAATCAGGAAAACATTCCTTAGAATGGCTTGTCTCTATGAGGAAACAGTAAATGCACTGTGCAAAGGTGCTTCTTTGGGGTACAGGTCTGCTTATCTCAATTTTTTTGTGTGCAAGTTTTGTCTTTTAATGAATGCAGCTCTTGTAACAGATGCTGGCGCCATCTGTCATGCGGGAAGGTAAATATTGCACTGCGTGTTATGACCTGTGGCATGTGTGTGTCCAAACATGCCAAGAAAAATCATACCATGTCAGAGCCAAACTGCATCTTCATTGATTTAACTTAGTTATACGATTTGGTGAAATGGATTCAGATTTAATGCCCAATAACTGTTTGTTAAGTATGCCAGTGTTTCTTTAGGTTACCGCACACGTCATTCAATAGACAAGGCTTGAGAATAATTATGACATGAATGCTTATCACAATAAATATTTTTCATATCCTAGTAGTAAGTAGCTTAAAGCAGGCTGAAAGTAAAGCAGAATGCACCTTAAGGCGCATTCTACTTTACTTTCAACCTGCTTTAAGTGGTAATCTTTTTAGCTCACCTGAGCCAAAGGCTCAAGGTGAGCTATTGGGATGGCCCTGTGTCTGTCGTCCGTCGTCGTGCGGTGTGCGTCGTGCGTCGTCGTTAACAATTGACATCTCCTCCTAAACCGCTTAACAGATTTCAACCAAACTTTACAGGAATGTTCCTTGGGTCGAGCTCTTTCAAATTTGTTCAAAGAATTAAAAACAATGTTGAACTCTGGTTGCCATGGCAACTAAAGTGAAAAAATAAGGAAAACTTAAAAAATCTTCTCCTGAAACTACAGGGGCCAGGGCTTAGATATTGGCACATAGCATCGCCTACAGGTCCTCTATCAAGTTAAATTGTTCAAATTATGCCCCTGGGGTCAAAATTGGCCCCGCCCCGGGGGTCACAGTTTTACATAGAGTTATATAGCGAAATTTTCAAACATCTTCTCCTCTGAAACTAATATGGCCAGAGCTTTGATATTTGGCATGGTGACACTTCTATATGTCCTTTACCAATATTGTTCAAATTGTTTTGGTCGGTTGCATATCTAGGTCACAGGAGCTAAAAATAGATTTTTTTGAATGAAAACTTAAAAAATCTTCTCCTCTGAAACTACAAGGGCCAGGGCTTAGATATTTGGCACATAGCATCGCCTACAGGTCCTCTATCAAGTTTTTTCAAATTATGCCCCTGGGGTCAAAATTGGCCCCGCCACGGGGGTCAAAATTTTACATAGAGTTATATAGTGAAATTTTCAAACATCTTCTACCCTGACATTAATATAGCCAGAGCTTTGATATTTGGTATGGTGACACTTCTAAATATCATTTACGTATTTTGTTCAAATGGTTCTGGTCTGTTGCATATCTAGGTCACAGGAGCTAAAAATAGATTTTTTCTTTAAAAACTTAAAAAATCTTCTAGTCAAAAATTACAAGGGCCAGAGCAAAGGTATTTGGCACATAGCATCATCTGCAGGTCCTCTATAGAGTTTGTTCAAATTATGCCCCTGGGGTCAAAATTGGCCCGCCCCGGGGGTCACAGTTTTACATAGAGTTATATAGTGAAATTTTCAAATGTCTTTTCCGTCCTGGACATAAATCATTTTCTCCATTTTTCAGCTATTCTCAGGTGAGCGAAATATGCCCCATCCAGGGGCTCTTGTTTCAAAACTAGAAACAGGCTATGGGGTAATGGGTTAAAACAGGTTTAAGCTTGCTCTGCTGAATTATAGAAAATACTTCTTATGATTTTATTTGTGACAGTATAAATTGGAACTATTTTCTTCAGTAGAGATTTTAATTAAAGGTGTAAAAAGGTGTATTTATGGGGTAATGGGTTAATCAAAACATTTGCTTATCTTTTATGACATCTGCACTAAACCCTACGTTGTGCCTCTACTCATTATAATCATCATTATTGAAACTTCAAAATCAAACTAAACACCCATCAAATTAACCCTTTGAACCCTAGTCCTGCATATAGGCGTCCTTTTCAAACAGTGTACATGTAAATAGTACACGTGTCCTATGCAAACAGTGAAGACCCAGATCAGAGGGCTCCGATAGGAGCCCTCTGATCTGGGTCTTCACTGTTTGTCACAATGCCAAACATTGACAAAAACAACCCTTAAAAGTCAGAAATGGACTAGACTAAAATCGAAACTGGAATTGTTCATTTAAAGTTTCAGGGAGGAAAGAGTTAATAGCAGAATGGCTCTTAACATTTAAACCCATTACCTTATAGCCTCTTCCTAGTGCAGAAGGCAGGTGACCACTTAAAGCAGGTTGAAAATAAAGCAGAATGTGCCTTAAAATGCTTTACTTATAAGCTACCATCTGCTATGATACAGAAAATATTTCTTATGATACATATTCATTGTTGTATAAAATGTATCGTATTTTCTTCAGCGGAGGAATTAATTATAGATGTATTTATGGGATAATGGGTTAAGACAACCAGTTGTTTTTGCTATGGACAACTAGATTTTAAGGAAGCTAAGTTGTTCAAAGGACAACCAATTTTGCAGAGGCATTTATAAGTAAAAGGGTCCTAACCCATTACCCTATAATTACGCCTTTTTACATTCTCTGAAGAACATAGTTCCAATTTATACAGTGATGAATATGTACCATAAGAAATAGTTTCTATATCTTAGCAAATTGTAGCTTAATGCAGACTGAAAGTAAAGCAGAATGCGCCTTAGGGCACATTCTGATTTACTTTCAACCTGATTTAAGTGGTCATCTGTCTCTAAAATTAGAAACTAGCTATTTGGTAATGGATATGGAAAGAGAGGTTTATTACTATTATTTGGCCATACATGGTTCCAGCTAAGGGGGAGTCAATTCCAGATTTCCAGCATTTACACCTTTATGTCTCCTCCGAACTCCGTTCAGTGAAGACGCGTTGTGGGCACCGAGTCCCCGAAGAAAAAAGTATTGGAACCTCACGAAAAAACAGAATATCATTATTGAACATAATTAGGTCATCAAGCATTAACCCTGTCATTGCTGAACAAGTTGTTATTTTAACTCTTTCCATGCTGGGTAAAAAACAATGTGGGCAACATGGGATTCTAAACAGTTCTAAAAATAGAATTTTCAAAACAGAGTCAGAGTGTCAAATAGTTTGAATCCTGAGGAGATGCCGCGTTATGCGGCATCTCATCAGGATCCCAACTGTTTGCAAAGGTCTGGATTTTGCTGCTAGCATGCATAGAAAAATACAGCTAACTTTCAACAAGTTTTATTTTCTTCTTTGAAAAGTCTTGATTTATTAATGAGAAATTTACTATCCCTTTTGTGGTTTACATCAGAAGCCAATTCTTAGTCAAATAGCGGAGGATATACATGTATGTGGCATCTTTAATATTCAGATCCAAACAGTTTGCAAAAGTCACAAATTTATGCAATTAGCAAGTTAAAGGTTAAGAAAATTGCTCTGTTATGTTTTTGCAGTTACGAGACTCCAGGGTAACATTAGGGAATAAAGAAAAAAATCTCTTCTGTGAATAACACAGGAGATTTTATTGTGCTTCTTTATAACTCAGTGAAACTTTTCCATTTTCGGATCAATTATCAGTTTTATAATTGTGCCTCTCAAGGAATTTGTACCCACAAAAATTGGAAGAACAAACAGTGTGGACCCAGTTCAGAGGGCTCCTTCACTGTTTGCAAATGATGCAATGGTTGCAAATGATGTTGATACTCAGTCCCCACAATGTAAGGGCTAATGGAAAGCTAATTCTATGGATATAGGTCATGTTTAAAAAAAATAGCGACATAAAGTTCTTTTTCAGGAACTGTCCATCCATCAGTCTTCAAAGAACATTATGCTATTTAGTTCTTCTTCAAATTTTTCTCTCAAACTCTCAGATTTTCTTCTATCATTATTTGAACCTTATAGCTATGCACCCATGATTAATTTCAATTATAGTATTATAGTACCAATAATAACATACTTATATGAATTTTCTCTTTTTTATTCACAACAACATGCAGACCTTAATATTGTGCACATAGTTGTCCTGTGAAACTTGAAGCAGACGAGAAATATAGCAGACGACAATTTATTTGGCGGGCTAAGGGTTAAGCAAGTTTTAACTATCATGCATTAAATGTTAAAATGGAGAGAAGTCAAAGTTTATCAATTTAAAACGTTTTAACTTTTTCCAGTAATAGTTCTATAGCCCTTAATGTTCTGCTATTGAGGTATATCAACATCAATTGACATGTATTGAAAACAATGTAAACCCAGATCAGACATCCCCTGAAGGAGCTTTCTGATTAGGATCTACACTGCTTTCTTACAGGATCATTCTGTTTTACAAAAATTGTGTCATCACTCTTTCCTTGGGAAAGGTGTCCCTATTTTATTAGCCACTATATAATTATATAATAGTTCAGATGATAAAGCTTAAAGTTTGCAGTTTAAAATTGTGGTTGAACACTGATATGAGTACATTATGTATTGAAAATCTATAGAATTTTCTATTCAATTGAAAAAACTGCTTTGATGAAAAATTTCATTTGTTGGAGCCCATTTGTGTGTTTGACTTGACAGCTAGTACTCTAAACAAAACATACCGTTGACTTAGGATCATTGTTTGTTCTTCAATAAAGCTTATCTTTCAAGTTGTGACTCTACTTGAAATTGTAAGAAAGCTCCATTAGACACAGTCACCTGTCTTTTAAACATCAATTAGCCTTCATTTTATTTCTCATAATAGCGAGGTTTTACTGTAGTATTCTAAGTATAGCAGGATACTTTGTTAACAGAGAATATTCCCGATCAGAACGCTCCTTTTAAGAGTCCCTTTGATCAGAGTCTTCACTGTGTGTTTTAATTTTATTCTTTTGAATTATTTTCAAAAACAGACATAAAAATCAACATAAAATGGTCATTTTTTGAAAGTGCTATTTAAGTTTATTTGAACAGTTCGGAATCAAATGGATTTACAGTGACTACTTAATACTCGTATAATCAGCTGTTGAGTGACCAGTTTACATGTCTTGCAAGTGCTGAATGCCAAAAGCTTCTGAATCCCTTCAAATTTAATCTTCCTTTTCACTCCTCAGTATGTGTCTGAAAGGATTTGTTTCCCAAAAGAATTTATCAGAATAGTACGGTATGGCACTGATCAGAGGGCTGCATTAGGACTGTCCTCTGATCAGGGCCTATCATACTGAGTATGCATATATTCACGTTCCTTGAGGGCTATAACACTCAGCCCCTGCGAAAATTTCAAGAACAGTTCAACAAATGTTCCTGAACTGTTCTGGAATTATGTTTAAGAATTGTTCTTGAACTGTGCTTAAACAGTTCAAGAACTGTTCAGGAACTGTTCTTGAACGTTAACTGAGATAAATTTTTAAGAACTTTTTGTTCAAGAACAGTTCAAGAACCATTTGTTTAAGAACAGTTCAAGAACTGTTATTTCAAGAACAGTTCTTGATTCATTCGGTTCAAGAACTGTTCTTGAACATGAGGAATTCAAGAACATTGTCTCATTTAAAGTTCAAGAACTGCTTAAGCACAGTTCTTGAAATGTTCAAGAACATGTTCAAGAACATAATTATCCTTCAACGTTCCTTAACATCATATTTCCAAATTAATACAAAGTCAAGTTAAAAACTAATAAGCTCAAATAAGAGAAATACTTTTAACTGTTTTCTAAACTGGCATTAGAACTTTGCTTGCAAAGGCATACAAATCATGTGTAATAATACTTGTGTCATAGTAAACTACTAGTGGGTGGGGTGCCACATGCTTTTAGTTGTGTCATGTTAATATCAAAAATATATTATGCTCATGATAAAAATGTATAAATGTAAGTTATGTAACTTACCATAAACCTGTTTTCAGGAGTTTGAACTGGTTTGGAGTCTTTAATTTTTGCCATATTCACATTTTTAAGTATAGATAAACAGAAAACTTTAAATCTGTGACCTTGATGACTGTGTATATCAGGTGTCCTGGGTGTATCATAATATTCACTAATTTGTGAAACTTACAATTATAGCACATATTACAGAGAGTCTGTCTGTCACACTTTTTGTCCAGAAGATATCTCCATGGCAATTCTTAGCTGATGCTAGGGAAATGAATTTCATGTTTGGAAAGAACTTGATCAGAGGAAGTGCCATTTGCAAGGGTCATAACTTAGGGAGTTATTTTCCTTTGTCATTTGTTCTTAGCATGCAGATAACTCAAGTTCTACTGATGCTAATGGAATGAAATTTCATATATGAACAGAGTTTGATGAGAGAAAGTGCCATTTAAAAGGGTTATTACTAATTGGCATCAACATGTTTTGAGTAATTCCCCTTTGTCTGTTCTTGAACTGTTCTTAAAATGTTTTTTAATATAATCAAGAACACATTAAGAGCATTATAAGAACACATCTGTTCTTGAACTGTTCTTAAAATGTTCTTAAATCTTGTCAAGAACACATTAAGAGCATGTCAAGAACACATTAAGAGCATTTTAAGAACACATCTGTTCTTGAACTGTCCTTAAAACGTTCTTAAATCTTGTCAAGAACACATTAAGAACATTTTAAGAACACTTTTGTTCTTGAACTGCTCTTAAAACTGTTCTTGAACTTTTCAAGAACAGTTTAAGAACTTAAGCAATTCTTGACATGTTCTTAAATAGTTCAAGAACAGTTTCAAGAACAGTTCAAGTACTGAAGTTCAAGAACACAATATATTTTTAGTTAAGAACACTTCAAGAACAGTTCTTGATGTTCTTGAACTGTTCAAGAACAGTTCTTAAAATCAAGAACTTGGTTTCGCAGGGGAGTAAATCTCTTCATTGCCACTTTAGTTGCTATCTTATAAGTTGTTGTCAAGTTTTATAAATTTACATTATAGGCGCTTAATTGAAGAAGCATCCATATTAGTTGAGAAATTGAATGGTTAAGAAACCAGCTTGCTAGGTCACACAGTAACATATCTGTGCTGGAACCAAAATTATTGCATTATTTTAACCCATTTACCCTTAAATACACCTTTTTACGCCTATAATTTATTCCTTCACTAAGAAAGTAGTTCAAATTTATACAGCCAAGAATATATATCAGAAGAAATATTTTCTATATTCTAGCAGATGGTAGCTTAAAGCAGGCTGAAAGTAAAGCAGAATGCGCCCTTCAACATGCCTTAAGTAGCCACCTAATCTTCAAATCTAGAACAGACTATGGGGTAATGGGTTAATACCAGTGAAGTTATTCTTTCCTGTTCTCCATGTTTGTACAAATACTTCTATATCACAAACATTTTGGCTCCAGATTGAAAGCTTAGAGCTAGCTAGGCCTAACATTTAGTTGGGTCTAATCTAGATCCAAATTGTTCACCAATGACTTTCATTATACATGTTTCTTGCCATCCAAAAATTAATTGAGCAACCCTGCATTAACCTATACACTACTGATTTACAAAATTAATAGACTCTCCCATTTTCTAAATGACGGCCAGTTCACTCTGCCTCTTTGGGGTTTGTCCCAAAAATATCTAAAATTATTGCAAACAGTGCAGGCTCAGATCAGAGGGCTCCTTCAGGAGCCCTCTGATCTGAGACTACACTGTTTGCAAATGATTGTGTACTAAGTGTTTCCCACACAGTAATTGTGAAAGAAAATGACAAGTTTTCATTGGCCATATATTAGTTAGTTCTCTTTGAAGCAGCGGCTATGATTAATTGTACATTAAAGATTTGATAGTGGGAAGGTTTTTGTTTTATGTGCATTTGATTATATCATAATCCCTATATTACTGTGCATGTGGCCTGAAGCATGTTAGGAGTCATTAGGCTTGTCATACATATAATTACATATATCGCAATTCCTGTGAAAACTTTTCTTGCCTGCCATTCCAGAGATAAAGTGAATTCCCGGAATCTACGACTATAAAATTCAGTTTGTTTTTCTGGTGTTTGTGTTTGAAGGTAAATCATCGGGCTTAAATCTAAAGTAAGATAGCCCATAGCCTGTTTCTAGTTTTAAGAAAGGTAACTACTTAAAACAGGTTGAAAATAAAGCAGAATGTGCCTAAGGCGCATGCTGCTTTACTTTCAGCCTGCTTTAAGCTATTATCTACTGAAGATATAGAAAATATTTCTTATTATACATATTTATCACTGTATAAAAGTGAACTTTTTTTTAAGCGGATGAATCAATTGTAGGCATAAAAAAGTGTATTTATTGGGGAATGGGTTAACCCATAATACCCCGATAAATACCCATTTTTACGTCTCTGATGATCAAAATAGTTCCAATATAGACACAGTCATGAATATGTACCATAATAGGATATGTTTTCTATTTCCTAGCAGATGGTAGCTTAGAGCAGGCTGAAAGCAAAGGAGATTGCACCTTAAGACGTATTCTGCTGTACTTTCAATCTGCTTTAAGTGGTCACCTATCTTCAAAACTAGAAACCGGTTATTGGGTAATGGGTTATGGAAATACCATTTCTAGCAGAACTCCAGATAAGGGGAGTATTTCAAAAACTAAAATTTTTATTTCACCATTAAACCCTATGGTGTCACTACTCATTAGAATCATCTCGAAGAGAGTACCACCATAGGATTTGGTGCTGAAATGAGTGAGAACATGTTGAACTTGTTCAGTTTACTCTGTCTTATCTGGAGCCTTGTTCCAGGCTGTTTTACTGAGACTTAACCCTTTACCTGATAGCCTATTTCTAGTATTGAAGATAGGTGACCACTTAAAGCAGGCTGAAAGTAAAGCAGAATGCGCCTTAAGGCGCATTCTGCTTAATTTTGAGCCTGCTTTAAGCTATCATGTGCTAGAATATAAAAAAATTCCCTATACATGTAATATATATTCATGACTGATTAAATTGGAACTATTTTTCTTCAGCGGAGGAATAAATCATATTCGATAAAAGGCGCTTCTATTGGGGAAAGGGTTAAGATTGTCTCTGAGGAGTGCTGTTCTGTTGCTTCATTTGGAACTATTGTTGGATACAGAATTGTTGTTTGATTGTTGTAATTAGTAGACTGGTTCAGACGTTCTGGTTTTCTCCGAGTGACTCACTGACAATATTTGCACGAGAGATACAACACTATTTTTAGGCTGGTTACACTCAGTTAACTTTAGTTTTAACCCATTACCCCATAAATACGCCTTTTTACGCCTTTGATTAATTTCTCCACTGAAGAAAATAGTTTCAATTTATACTGTCACAAATAAAAATCATAAGAAATATTTTCTATGTTCTAGCATGTAATAGCTTAAAGCAGGCTGAAAGTAAAACAGAATGTGCCTTAAAGGGACTCGCAACCGGATGGTGTACTTGTCAAAATAAAATAAAATACTCAAATAAAAGCAAATTTGTGGTCAGTCCAAAAAAAGTTTCAAGAATCGTCACCGAATCTTAGATTTTTAGATATTTTCCATCGTTTTTCTATACCGACTAGTAGACGGTATAGTTGTTGTTGTTGCTTCTCTACACGGGCTCAGACATAAACCCGAGCCGAAACACGAAGTTGTATGCACTTTTTATCGCTACACATTGAAATACCTTAAATCGATCCGAGATAAACGGATAGTCTCCGTGGTTCATTGGTCTAAGCGGTTTCCCCTATTTTGCCTTCTGTCCACCAATGCCGGGCCCCGGGTTCGAATCCCACCAGAGACCAGTATTTTTTTTTATTGAAATACATTTTTTTAAACAGAATTTCTTATCCTAAACTAATTCTTTACCATTTATATAAGCGTTTGACACATATTTACAAATTACTATTTTTAATGCACCATCTGGTTGCGAGTCGCTTTAAGGCACATTCTGCTTTACTTTCAACCTGCTTTAAGTGGTTGCATATCTTCAAAACTAGAAACAGGCTATGGGGTAATGGATTAAAGGCAGATACATTGTAGTTGCTTTACACAAGCTGAAAGTAAAATTGAAAGATACTGCATGTATGTTCCATTCTCATATAGGTTTTTTTCCCCAGTGTAAACAAATCTTTAAAAATATCCATTATTCAATTGCTTAACCCGTTACCCCTTAGCTTGTTTGCAGTTTTGGACTTAACTTAAAGCGGGTAGCAAATAAAGCAGATTGTGCCTTAAGGCGCATTCTGCTTTACTTTCAAACTGCTTTAAACTACCATCTGCTAGGATAAAAAAAAAAATCCTATTGTGCATATTTATGACTGTATAAAATGGACCTGATTTCTTCAATGGAGGAAAAAAATTATAGGCATAAAAAGCATATTTATGGGGGAATGGGTTAAAAAAAACTTGAGAGAGATGAAATAATCATAATGAAATCAAGACACCAATGCATACAATTTAGATTTAGATCTGAATGGAACAATAGGAATCTGAGCTATCCTTTCTTCGTCTTGAGTTGATTTTCCAATAGTGGTTACTAAGCGCTTGGATCCTCGCCGCACAGAAACTTGTCGTAGAAAAAATGGGAGTTTCTAAACATGGACCAATGACATAACCCTTTGTCCCATAGGCTGTTTCTAATTTTGAAAATTCAAGATAGCTAGAAGACCACTTAGAGCAGGTTGAAAGTAAAGCAGAATGCGCCTTAACTCTTTCCTCCCTGAAACTTTAAATGGACAATTCCAGTTTCCGTTTTAGTCTAGTTCATTTCTGACTTTTAAGGGTTGTTTTTGTCAATGTTGGCATTATAACAAACAGTGAAGACCCTGATCAGAGGGCTCCTTAAGGAGCCCTCTGATCTGGGTCTTCACTGTTTGCATAGGACAAGTGTACTATTCACATGTACATTGTTTGAAAAGAACGCCTATATGCGGGTTAAGGTACTGTCAGCCTTACTTTCAGCCTGCTTTAAGCAACTGTCTAGGATATAGGAATGATTTTTTATGGTGCATATTTAAGACTACATAAAGTGCGCCAGGAACTATTTTCTTCATTAAAGGAATGAATTAAAGGCGTAGAATGCAAATCCATGGAGTAACAGGTAAAGAATTGTCAGTTGAAACTTAACTCTTTCCTCCCTAAAACTTTCAATGAATAATTCCAGTTTCCATCTAAGTCTAGTCCATTTATGACTTTTAAGGGTTGTTTTTGTCAATGTTTGGCATTATGACAAACAGTGAAGACCCTGATCAGAGGGCTCCAGCCCTCTGATCAGGGTCTTCACTGTTTGCATAGGACAAGTGTACTATTCACATGTACACTGTTTGAAAAGGATGCCTATATGCGGGATTAGGGTTCAAAGGGTTAAGGTATGAAACCAAAAATGATACATACAGTAAAACTTCTATTGCGACCACTAACTTTTGTTAATTATCAGGGGCCCTTTCATAAAACTTCGTACGACAAATGTTGTTGTAAGTCAGATTATAAAAGTCTCAATTATTATTTATTTCTTCATCTAATCCTGTCTTGTGACATCTCTTTTGAATCATCTTGAATTAGATAGAGAAATCAAAATTTAAATGTATTTTTAAGTTTTGACTTACGACCATTTTTGTCGTACGAAGTACTTAAAGCAAGGTGAATGTAAAACAGAAAACTCCTTTTGGAGCTTTCTGTTTTACGTTCACCTTGTTAAATGTTTTAACCCATTTACGACCGGATATATTGCACTGTACTTGCTTGGAAGAATTCACTATAGATAACACTTGTTCAGACTCTGTTGGGGATGACAGGAACTGTTTTGTTTGGTATGGTTGGCTTGAGATGGGGACGAAGGTGAGAGTTGTGTAATTTCTCACTGACACCTTATACTGTCGACCTGGGAGATTTGATTTACTAAGTAGCAGTCTCTACTAGACAGCTACAGTGGAAGTATCATTACTTATATGAAATATTTTATTGCCCGCTCATCTTTACTCTTTGCATGTTAAGTGAAATTGTTGTCCCACAAAGTTGTCATCTGCTAGTGCTATTCTGTTGTAAAATTAGAATTTTTTTAAATTCTTTTTTCAAAGTAGGGTCAGAATGTCAAACAGTTTGGATCTTGATGAGAAACCAAGCTACTCATGGGTATCTCATCAGAATTCCAGTTGTTAATGTTTGCAAACTTTAGTTCCTGGGGCCCGTTTTACTAAACAACTTACGCAAAAATTTTGCGTAAGTCAAAATCGTTTAACTCTTATTTTTCGATCATAAACGCTCCAAACAGCAAATAGCCAGATCAGAGGACGCGCTTAAAGCGCGTCCTCTGATCTGGCTATTTGCTGTTTGTAGCAAGTGATAATAAAACACATAAATTAAAATTTAAAATTTTGACTTACGCAAAAATTGTGCGTAAGTAGTTTAGTAAAACGGGCCCCAGATATGGGAAGTATTCAAAAACACTGAAAACCTGATTTCTTCTCCATACTCTTAATTGTGACTACTCATTAGCATCATTGTGATTATCAATCTTATTAGAAAACAGTGCTCAGACCCTGAAGGAACCGTCTGATCTGGGTCGACACTGTTTTCTAACATGTCAGTGACTACAAGTTATAATAGCAGCAGGGATATACAGCGATCCCTCTCTACAGCGGGGAGCCTTCCAGCTGGCTTGCGGAAGGTCGGTGCTTCTACCCAGTTGCTCGTTTGTGCCTTAAACTGTGCATAAAGGGCTTCTGGGGTCTTCCTCCACCTGTAATAAGCTGGACTTCGCAATATGACTGAAATACTGTTGAAAGCGACGTAAAATCAAAACAAATCAAACCAAATCTCTACAGCGACACCCCACAAGAGACAACAATTGTGTGAGTTGTTCAGAGGGGGTTGTTATAGGGAAGGAAATTTTCTCTCAAAATAATCATTATGTAACTTTGAGAAAAACAGCAGACGTAAATGTTAAGCAGACGATATTGCAGCCGTGAATAGGCTGGCCATTATTGTCCAATTTAGGGATCTGCAGCAATGGTCGTTGTAAGGAGGGAGTTTTTGTTGGGAGGGCCGTTGTAGAGAGGGAGCACTGTAGAACAAACACACCGACAGTGATACTGGTGGTTGCACAACTGGATATCAGGTTGTCATTTTAATTTCTCATCTCTAGTGTGCTATTAATTATGAGACAGATGATTTATAGACGTGGCAGTTGGGTTAGATCTCGAGGTTGTTAAGACTCTCATATTTTGAGACAAACAGAGTCATGCTTAGATAGAGTAGAAAGAAAGAAAAGAAATGCACAATAGTCACGTTTCCCGCATCTGATCTGTCCGTCGGTCATTGTTGTTGTTGTTGTTTCTAAGAATCATTTACATCCACTCCAAAGCCATGTAATGATGCTTCATCCCTCCCCATGCCACTCTTGGGCCTGTTTCTTAAAACTTTGTCAGAGCTCCAGATATGGGGGGTATTTCATAAACTAAAATCTTTATTTCTGCTTTAAACCCTATGGTGTCACTACTCATTAGAATTGTCTCAAAGAGACGATTCTAACCAGTAGTAACACCATAGGATTTAATGCTAAAATAAGTGAGAAAATGTTGGATTTGTGCAGTTTACTCCCTCTTATCTGGAGCAATGTTTGTATGACAAAAATAGTGGTAAGTCAAAACTTTAAAATACATTTAATTTCTGATTTCTCTATCTAATCCTGTCTTGTGACATGCCTCTGGAATCGTCTTTTCAAGAGGATTCCAAAGAAATGTCACAAGACAGGATTAGATGGAGAACTAAATATAACTTGAGACTTTTATAATCTGACTTAGGATAACATTTGTCGTACGAAGTTTTATGAAACAGACCCAAGGTCAGCATCAGCTCACTATTGTGGGGACAGCATTGTCCGTCAGCCTTGAGAACCACACTTTATAGGAACTTCAATTCTTGTACTAACCCACTTAGGCCTAGTGTCAACTAAACTTGACATTAGCAAACAGTGTAGACCCTGATGAGACATCGCATTACGCGACGTCTCATCAGGGTCTACACTATTTGCTATATCTTTTGAAATATTTTGCTGTATGGACACACAATGCAGCGTCTTTAGATCAACATTGTGTATCAACAATGAACTCTGTCAGCAAGTAAACA
Organism: Gari tellinella; assembly: GCA_922989275.2. Classification (NCBI taxonomy): domain Eukaryota; kingdom Metazoa; phylum Mollusca; class Bivalvia; order Cardiida; family Psammobiidae; genus Gari; species Gari tellinella. The sequence goes on along the minus strand of OV277871.1, from coordinate 47,179,611 downwards.
GAGAGAATTCATTGCAATACCCTGGGTTATATGGTGTAAGTGATCATTGAGAAGAAATTTTGATAGTCCTTAAAATAACATAACTGATATAATGCAGGAAAAGAGTGATGCAGAAAGAATCTTTTCTACAGTGATTTTATTATGCATTAACTAATAGTTTTACAAAAATGACAATGTAGACCCTGATCAGAAGGCAGTTTCCTTCAGAAGCTCTCTGATCAGGGTTCACACTGTTTTGCCACAATTTTAGATATTTTTCTGAACAACTCCTCAATAGTCAATGTAAACTAGTCATTATTACACAAATGGAAAAGTCCATTTAGAAAATCAGTAGACTTTTGTGGTAAGCTGAAAATATAATTCATTTTTTCTATAGATTAGATTTTTCAAGTATCAGTGAATTCAGGGCTCCAGATAAGGGGAGTTTTTCAAAAACTAAAATCTTTATTTCTGCTTAACTCTATGGTGTCACTACTCCTTAGAATCGTTTCGAAGAGACGATTCTAATGAGTAGTAACACCATAGGATTTGGTACTGAAAATGTTTGATTTGTTTAGTTTACTCCCTCTTATCTGGAGCCCTGGTGAATGCTAAGTGAAGTAAATGGCATGAAGCTCAGTTTATCAGTGCTGAAGTAATGCACAGAAGAACAGGATTAAAGACAACTAGAGTTTATGAGAGGAAGAAACAGTAAAACTTCTCTATTACTACCACTAAGTTTGGTTAAGTATTAGGAGTTTACGACAGGTGACTGCTTAAAGCAAGGTGACAGTAAAACAGGAAGCTCCTAAGGAGCTTTCTGTTTCACTGTCACATTGCTTTAAGCTGTCACCTGTATTGTTTACAATCAATAAGGCTTAAATTAGAGAGCATAATTTTAATAGAGAGGTTTTACAGTACATTGCAAGATATTGCAAAGGAATTCGCAAACTGTTAAGATGCATTTAGTTGCTATTCAGTAAAGCAGAATGGAAATATTTCTGAAGAAAGGTCACGGGTTAAACCTTTCTGATATAGAACAGAATTTTTTGAGTGATTGAATAATCTCCCTTTGTTTTTTGCAGATTATGCTCAAAATAGTTAAGTCCCTTGTAAAATTTTGCAATATAGTATGGATTCAAAGAAGAATTTCCAGGATTAACCCTATTCATATATGAACATCTTTCTACTGAATATAAAATAAGGAATTTTTTCTCCAGGAAAGAATACAGACTGATGCCAGAGAGATTTAAATTAAAAATATACTGCAGGCTGTAATCAGAGAGCTCCTCCAGGAGCTGTCTTATGTGGATTTACATTGACTACAAACAAATGTCAATATAGACCCTTCCTTACGCCTTTCAGAATATAAAGTAGATACTACCGGGGAGACATATTATTTTTGTGCTGTCTGTCTGTCTGTCTGTCACACTTTGGTTTCGGAATTTTCACTTTAATCAAGCATGAATATGACTGTATCATAGCAAAGATTTTAAATCCTAGCAGATGTTAGTTTAAGTCAGACTGAAACTTTACTTTCAACCTTCTTGAAGTAGTTGCCTGTCTTCAAAACTAGAAACAGGCTATAGGGGGAAGTGTTAAAATACTTAACCCATTACCCCATAGCCTGTTTCTGGTTTTGAAGACATGTTGTGACAACTTAAAGCAGGTTAAAGGTAATAATTCAGTTTAGAAAATGTAATGCATTAGCTATCATCAAAGGGTCTTTTAACCCTTTCCCCAATAGAAGCGCGTTTTAGCGAATATGATTTATTCCTCCGCTGAAAAAATAGTTCCAATTTAATCAGTCATGAATATATATTATAGGGAATAGTTTCTATATTCTAGCACATGATAGCTTGAAGCAGGTTGAAAGTTGAGCAGAATGCACCTTAAGGCGCATTCTGCTTTACTTTCAACCTGCTTTAAGTGGTCACCTATCTTCAATGTTAGAAAAGGGCTATGGAGTAAAGGGTTAAGAAAAGGTAATGCACTAGCTGCATGTCTCAGAGGGTCTTTTAACAACATCTGGCGGGAATAGTTTGGGGGGTACTCACAGTATATGATCAGAAATGGCAATCTTGACCCACTCTCATGCATGATTAGAAGCACATTGTGTGGTTGATTCTCTACTAAAATATTATATGCCATGGATGCATTTAATTGGGCACTGTCTACATGCCCGACTGAAAGCAGACCTTCTTTTTGTTTTTTACTCCGAATGCTTTAGTGAATTCTAGATGCAAATATCATATTTTTATTGAGGCTTTTATCTTTACAAGAGATTTATATTTCAGCAAAACTTTATGCTATACATCTTGCACGTAGGTCCGTTATCTATGAGGAAATATCTTAGATATGTGAACTCGCAATTAAAATTTGGAATGTCTGGTCTAAGCTGGTGTCCTATTATTTTTCAAATAAAAATCATTAATATTATAAGTTATTGAATAAGGTTGCAACTTTCTGCTTTACCTTCACCTGGCTTTAAGCAGCTACCTGCCATAAACAAGAAACACTATTTGCTATATCAGGTAGTTTGCTGAAACTCTAGTTCAAAGCCTAAATAACACGGAACTGCAATTAAAACCCTTTACCCCATGGCTTGTTTCTAGTTTTGAAGATAGTTCACTACTTAAAGCAGTGTGAAAGTAAAGCAGAATGGGCCCTAAGGCGCATTCTGCTTTACTTTCAGCCTGCTTTAAGCTATCATCTGTTGGAATACAGAAAATATTTCGTTTGGTACATGTTCATGACTTTATAAATTGGAGCTATTTTCTTCAGGGGAGGAATAAACTGAATACGCTTAAAGGTGTTCTGTTGGGAAAGGGTTAACATGCACTCAAAAATAGACAGATGGCTTCTTAACCTTTGCAGGGTTATACAGGAAGAGGTGGGGGTTGGGAGGTGTGGGGGGCAGCAGAAAGAATACTGAGTATATGCATAATTTACAAACAGCGTAGACATAAGTTCAGAGGGATTCTTCAGGGTCTGTACTGTTTGTCACACTGTTAGGTGTTGTATGGCACTTCTTTGGAGGAAAGGTTTTGGGCCATCACAGATTTTCAGTACCTATCGTCTCCCCTCATTGGAAGGATTGAAATGGATATATAGCGTGTCTCATGTTTTCACAATGTTGTTTTTCTATTTTCAGTGAAGGATCACTTGTTTCTGACCAAGTCTCCACCGTTATATACAACGCTTGAGCCTCCTGGCTATGACAACCCTGCCAATAAGATACCAAGTAAGTGAAACACACCTACCCTAATGATCCTAAATATATAATGGGACAAACAGGCCTGAGCAAACAGTGTAGACCCTGATCAGACTGCTCCTTCAGGAGCAGTCTGATCAGGGTCTAAACAGTTTACTATTCAGTTTTCACCTTTTGGACAAATTATTGTGGGATAAAGGCATTTTGTTCAAATTTTAAAGTTATTAAAGCAGTTTACTGTTATACAGTGTGTCCAATTTCTAAGATTTTTATGGTACTTATTTAACCTATTGTATGCTGAGTAATATTTGGCAGCCATTTTAAAATGTAGTCTGCAGCAGGTATAACACAAATATTTGGAAAAGATTTTAGCAGTTTCTGATAGAATACTGACTTAGCTGCAAACAGTTTTGATCTGAGATCAGGTCCCACAATGTGGGGCCTGATCTGAGATCAAAACTGTTTGCCTAGAGGAACACCTAAAAGTATATCCCGCATAAAATGGGTTAAATCCAAGCAAAAGAGAGCTAGTGCATGTGGTCATGCAGTCTCCTACTGAATATTCATTTCTCACCTCTCGGACAGAGGTATCCCAAAATCTAGGGGTGTGAGATAACTAGTGCTGAAACGATTACCCGGGTAACCGTTAACGGTTATGAACTGCCGATTAACCGGTTACAAAGTCGGTAACCGGTTACTCGGAAGCCATTTTGTTTAACAATAATGAAGCCCCATATGACGGGAGCTACAACCTTCAGATATGTTTACCGTTCACTTGAAGTTGAAATATTTTACTCTATGATATACATGATATTTAAGTTTTAAAATGCAGTAGCATGTTGATTGATAAGGGTAGGGCGTTTCCTGATTTTTGTTAACATGTACACGGAGCTCAATACACAGAACGATGCCGTTAACAAAGTATTTTATGTAAGGAATTCAATATACTTTTCAGGTGTTCTCAACACTGAATACTCGCTGCATCATGTCATTTTATTTGAAGATGAGTTAAAGAACCCTTATTTCACATGTCTTTACAATAAATGACGATTGAACAGTTTTATTTACAACAAACTTGTCTTCGATATATTGTTTCCTTCGCTATTTTGACAGTTGAACTTGACGAGCTTACTAACCTTCTGACCTCGAAATATTCGGTTTGCTTTGGACTTCTACCCTAGTAGCTATATATGACGTTCGCGTAGGGAAAACGTAAACAAGGGTTTCCAGGAATATCCGCATGTCAATTTCAAATATATTTTTAGACCACCCAATCAAAAACGATAAAATAATAAAACCCGGTTAGCTGAATCTACACTTCAACCGGTTTGGAAAGGTTTAAAATAAGACAAGAATGGGACCAATTAATATCTATAACACAATGCGGGTTTAGTCTTCATATTCGGCCACGCATAATTATTCCGTGTGTTGGAGTTATTATTATTTTACAAATGCAACTTATTTAGAGAAGACATCAAATGGCCGCTTTTTAAACGATTTATTGATCAACATAATCATGCAGTATACATGTAAGTTCATTTTATAAGATCAATAGATCTACTTCTCTTCTCTTTGCAATTTATGAAGGACCTACGTCGGCATGCATGGTAAAATAGTTCGAAAAAAGTATAACATTCATAAACAGTTCTTTGGCACCAATATTATTATTTTATTATCGTTTACACACGCATGCAAACGGTCTCCAAATTTGTAAATGTGTATAGGTAAAACAGTTGAACGGTCTTCCGTGTACATGTGTAACGTCCAACTCTTACTGACTAATGATGTGTCAGTCAGCATATTTAAGTTACGATTAACCGGTTAACCCCGGTTACGAGCAACGATTAACCGGTTACAAAATTCTGGTAACCGTTTCAGCACTAGAGATAACCTTATCTGTCCGGACAGACAAGTCGAACTATCTTATGATTGGTTGTTATTGCCGTTGTTATGACGTCGTCATGACGTCGTCATGCATGCATTAGCGCATTAAAATACAACTCGCCACTGTATAGCAAGTTAAACGCGTTTTTAGGGTTGACGAGGTGAGAAAATAAATCTAACACCACAGTTGAGTGTCAGATGAATATCCCACCTTCGTTTGAAGATATTTTTGGAACACTCGGCAAAGCCTCGTGTTCCAAAAATATCTTCAAAACTCGGGTGGGATATTCTTATCTGACACTCACGGTGGTGTTAGATTCACTATATATAAAACTCTTCCCACTCTGAATATCTATCACTTGAACTAATTCACTGGCTAACAGAACATGGACAGGTTTCCCTAGGAAAGAATGGCTCTGGCTCCTGTTAAACAACTATTATAAGAAAACCGTGCAGACCCTGATGAGATAGGGAGCTGTCTGGTCTGGGTCTACACTGTTTTTCAAAAACATCAGTATATGCTAGTTACATGAGAACTTGGTTTAAGTGACAATTCACTAGAAGGCCTATTATAGTTTTCAATACAGGTGGCTGCTTAATACAAGATAACATTTTTTTAATGCAGACAGCTTCTTTAGTCTTCTAATTTTTATTAAAGATTTTGATGGGTCTTCTTTCGAATGTTCGTTTAACCCATTACCCCATAGCCTGATTTTAGTTAAGGAATAATTCGAATATTTATTGTATTCATGGAGGTATGAAAAAAAACCCTGGTCACACTGTAGCGGTTTCATACAATAGTGTGACCAGGTTTTTTATGCCCCCAGCATCGACAGATGCGGGGCATATAGTAATCGTCCTGTCCGTCCGTCCGTCCGTCCGTCCGTGCGTGTGTCCGTAACAAGGTTAAGTAGATTTTACCGTTTCGTCTAGCATCAACACCGCTTACCCAAATGCTTGGATACTTATACAGTTGTTGCCTTGGACCATTCCCTATCCACCAATATCACCAAACTTTGATTTTGACCTTGACCTTGACCTAATTTGGACTTAGAAAATTTTAAATAGGTTATTTCTTGGTTAACTAGATTTTACCGTTTCATCTAGCATCAACACAACTGACTACAATGCTTTGATACTTATACAGTTGTTGTCTTGGACCATTACCAACTAAACAATAATACCCAAGTTCAGTTTGACCTTGACCTTGACCTAATTTGGACTTAGAAAAGATTCAGAATATATTGTCAAGGATGCCACTGGGGGCATAAGTGTTTATTGAACGCGCAGTCTTGTTTTTCATACCTCCATGAATAAAATAAATATTCCGAATTATTCCTTATAATTTAATATCACTTCTGAATTTAAGAAAGTAGTTAAATAGAGAATCTGACGCGAATGTTCTGTTTTAACGCTTTTAAAATGTAGGTTGTAGTCCCTCCGCCATGTATATTTTACGCCAAAACGCGACGTTGTTATGTAGTAACGTCAATGACGTCATTTGGCATCCTGCTTCATGCAGCGCTTGTGAAGAGCAGTTGGACTAAGGGAAAGTAGTCCTGACAAGGCGTGGCCTGAATTTTATTTTTTTCATGGAGTTATGAAACAAAAATTACAGCCAATCACAGCTAACCAAGTGTAATGAAAACAAACAGTATTCAATTATTATTAAATATAGGTGACCACTTTAACCAGGTTGAAACTAAAGCAGAATGTGCCTTAAGGTGCATTCTGCTTTACTTTCAGCCTGCTTTAAGCTAGCATCTGCTAGAATATAGACAGTATTTTGTATGATACATTGTATATAACCATGACTGTATAAATTGGAACTATTTTTCTTCAGTGGAGGAATAAATGAAAGGCATAAAAAGCATATTTATGGGGGTAATGGGTTAACAAGATCGACAGTACATGTTACAGTAAAACCTCGCTATTACGACCACTTAAACGAAGGCTAATTAATTGTATAATAGAGAGGTGGCAGCTTAAAGCAATGTGACAGTGAAACAGAAAGCTCCTACAGGAGCTTTCTGTTTCACTGTCACCTTGCTTTAAGCGGTCACCTATCGTACACATCCAAATAATTAACAAAATTTAGTGGTCGTAATAGCGAGGTTTTACTGTATTTGGACATCTTTTGTTTATCTCTTTGCATGCTTATAACGTTTCAGCTGTTGCTGTGTCAGCTGTGATATCATAGTTAACCCACTACCCCATAAATTAGCCATGGAAATTATACATCCAATGAAGAAAATAGTTCTAGTTTATATTCAGTCATGAATATGAACCATAAAATAAGATTATATTATCTTAGCAGATGGTATCATAAAGAGGCTGAAAGTAAAAACACAGAATGTGCCTTTAGGCGCATTCTGCTTTACGATCAATCTGCTTTAAGTAAACGCCTGTCTCCAAAACTAATAACAGGCTATTTGGGTAATGGGTTAAATGTATTATTTTCCACTTTACTTTTAGATAAATTGAATCCCAAAATGTGAAACAGTTTTTATCACAGATTGGTGGCTGCCTATATGGCGAGGTAATTGAAAACAGCTATGCACGTAATTCTTCAGCTTGACAGTCAATTCTGTCTGTACCAAGCTGTCCTATGAGTGTTAAGCACAGGTACACCAACAACAACAACATCACAGATTGGGTCCCTTAATTAATGGGGCTGGATTTAGATCCAAACCGTTTGCAAAAGCTATCAACAATTTCATTTCAAAGATTCACTAGTAGCATGAAAAAAGTTTAAATATTACTTTGAATGCTTATCATTTTGTATAATTGTTATTTTCAGACTTGAAGCATCCAAATGGAAAGATCAATGGTAACCGGGCGTCGTCCACCCATATATTTTATATCGCAGTTGGCTGTGTTTGTGCGCTTATTATCCTGGTAGCCCTGGCTGTAGCGGTATACTATGTCAACTCACAACGCTCCAATCACAGAGAATACGCTGAAAAAATCAGGTAATGCTACTTACTCTACATTTAGGATAAAGCCCCTTTAACTTTTTGCGTGCTAGCTGCGGATATATCTGCCACTGTGATGACCTTTGGAAACAGTTTGGATCCAGATGAGACTCTTTGACATTCTGACCCTGTTTTGGAAAGAAAATTAGATTTTTTTTGGAACATCAGCAGACAACAATTGTTGCAGACAAAACAATTATCCAGCATGCAAAGAGTTAACCCTTTGAACCCTAGTCCCGCATATAGGCGTCCTTTTCAAACAGTGTAATGTGAATAGTACACTTGTCCTATGAAAACAGTGAAGACCCAGATCAGAGGGCTCCGAAAGGAGCCCTCTGATCTGGGTCTTAACTGTTTGTCATAATGCCAAACATTGACAAAAACAACCCTTAAAAGTCAGAAATGGACTAGACTAAAATGGAAACTGGAATTGTTCATTTAAAGTTTTAGGGAGGAAAGAGTTAATGATCATTTAACCCTCTACTTCATAGTCTGATTCTAGTAGTTGTGCTAAAGTTAATGTATATCATAAGTTTTGCTTTGACCCATTACCCCATTGCCTATTTCTAGTTTTGAAGCTAAGTTTATTGCTTAAAGCAGGTTGAAAGTAAAGCAGAATGCGCCATAAGGCGCATTCTGCTTTACTTTCAGCCTGCTTTAAGCTACCAGCTGCTTGAATATAGAAATTATTTCTAATGTTAAATATTCACAACTGTATAAATTGGAACTATTTTCTTCAGTGGAAGGATAAATTAGAGGCGCAAAAAGGTGTATTTATGGGGTAATTGGTTAAGCAGTCATCACCCGTCAAGAATCTATCTATACATGGAAGTAGCAAGAAAAAGCAGTAAATTCTATTAGCAATAGGTAAACTTATACTCATACTGTATTTTGAAGTATAATTCAGGCACTCACAGTAGTATTGCACTGCAAAGCAAAGGGAAATAACTGTGTTTGACTTCCTAAAGGTGGATGTTACATGTACATTGTACAATGTAGTTGAGATACGGTGCTCCCAATTTTTCACCGAGGGCAAAGGGAGATAAATCTATTTGACTTGTATTTTCAGTGACACCAGCAGTTCTCAGGCTTTGACTCAGCAGACCCAGTCATTTCTGCGAGCCGATACACCAAACAAGAGCATTGGGGGATCTCGTAAGTGAAATAGTTCAGCCATACTCTGCTTGCTCATGTTGATGCTGTTTTTAACCCATTCACTCTCAATTTATTTGTAAGATTTTTACCCCTTCACCGTTTCATTGTCGTCTGCTTCAATTTTGTTGTATGCAATGTCATTTCAAAGTTAAAAAATAAGGCAGTATGACATGTGAAATTTCAAAACTAGTGTCGAACAGTTTTTATCCTGATCAGACGGGCCTACATGTAATCAGACGTTACGCGGCGTCTGATCAGGATCCAAACTGTTTGCAAACGCACTTTTAAGTGTCATTGAGAGTGAAAGGGTTAAATCTCTGCATGCTAATAGAGAAACCATTATTACCTTTCAACCAGTGGACATACAGAGTAACTCAGCATCTCCTCAGGATCCAGGCTACAATGGAGAATATGTTATTCTTTCCCGTTTAAACGCAAACGTAGAAAAGTACAACTTTTTGCAAATTCTGATAATTCATGTTTATCTTGGTGACAAACAGTTTGGAGCCAGATCAGACGCCGGGTTACCCGGCGTCTGATCTGGCTCCAAACTGTTTGCACTGCAAATAATAGTTTTAGCATAAACACGTTTATTGGGAAAGAATAACAGATTCTCCACTGTACTTGAAGTTCTGAGCCTGTTTTGGGAAGAAATGTTTGGAATTTCTTATTTTAGAATAGTAGTAGATGACATGATTTATAAACAATAATGTCGTGCAATAGACTGTCACCTGTCCGTGCCATTTTATCTTCTATTAACCCGTTACCGAATAAATACGCCTTTTTACGCCTTAAATTTATTCCTCCACTGAATAAATTACATCCAATTTATACAGTCTTGAATATGTCCCATATGATATCTTTTATATATCCTAGAAGACTAGTTTAACCCTTTCCCCCATAGAAGCGCCTTTTAGCGCATTCAGTTTATTCTTGCCCTGAAGAAAATAGTTCCAATTTATACATTCATAAATATGTATAATACAAAATACTTTCTATATTCTAGCAGATGATAGCTTAAAGCAGGCTGAAAGTAAAGCAGAATGCGCTTAAAGCGCATTCTGCTTTACTTTCAACCTGCTTTAAGTGGACACCTATATTCAATACTAGAGATATGCTATGTGGGAAAGGGTTAAAGCAGGCTGAAAGTAAAGGCACATTCTGCTTTTCTTTCAGCCTGCTTTTAGCTACAATTTGTTAAGATATAGATACTATTTCTTATGGTACATACATGTATTCATGGCTGTATCAATTGGAACTATGTTATTCTGTGGAGGAATAAATAAAAGACTTAACAAGATGTATTTTTGGGGTAATGGGTTACAAGAAGTTGGACTTAACTTTCACCAAGTGTACATTTAAACAGATTCTGTGCTTTCAGTGAGAAGCTACCCACGGGGTGTGTCCCCGATACCAGAGCTTGACCAAATGGCTGCACCGACAGCGCCCCTGGATCCATACCTATGTTTACAGGAAATAGCTCTTGACAGGTCACGTATCTCACTCTCAGAAGTCATAATGGAAGGTAACGTATATCACAAAAAGTCTGAAAATATATCTACAGTGGAGAAAACTTTATTCTTTCCAAATAGACGTGTTTACGCTAAAACTGTTGTTTCCAATGCAAACAGTTTGGAGCCAGATCAGACGCCGGGTAACCCGGCGTCTGATCAGGCTCTAAACTGTTTGCCACTTAGATTAAAATAGATAGTAAGAATTGTCAACAAGTTGTCATTTCGTACTTTTAAGTGATTTGTGTTTGCATTTCGTTTGCGTTTAAACGGGAAAGAATAACGTATTCTCCACTGTATACTTTAACCATTGATCCCATAGCCTGTTTATAGTTTTGAAGATATGTGCTTACTTAAGGCAGGTTGATAGTAAAGTAGAATGTGCCTTTAGGTGCATTCTGCTTTACTTTCAGCCTGCTTTAAGCTACAACATGCTAGGATATAGAAAATATTTCTGATTGTGCATATTTGTTACTGTATAAAGGGAAACTTTTCTTCAGCAGAGAATTAAATTAAAGGTGTAAAAATGCATATTTGTGGAGTAATGGGTTAATATAATGGATGTACATTCGGCCTTTATCTCTAACTTTTGTTTAACCCTTTACCCTATAACCTATTAATAATATGAAAGACATGTGATCACTTAAAGCAGGTTGAAAGTAAAGCAGAATGTGCCTTAAGGCACATTCTGCTTTACTTTCAGCCTGCTTTAAACTACCATCTGCTAGGCTATATAAATAATTTGTTCTGGAAATTGTTCATGAGGGTATAAACTGGAACTATTTTCTTCAGCGGAGGAATAAATTAAATACGCTATAAGTCGCTTCTATTGGGGAAAGGGTTAAATTGAGCATCTTAGAATACCAGCAATAGAGGAGACATTACTCTTTCCCAATAAAAATGTTTGTGCTAAAGTATTCCCTTCACCAACAGCCAGATTGGAAACAGTATTACCTGCGGTTTAATCAGACTACACTGAATATGTGACTATGAAAGTAGGAATGATGCTTTGTAAGGACGCATTGAATGTATAATCTGTAATATTTACATTCGCCCCATTCAAATCCATTGAAAATAATTGCGTTCATTTCATGTAAACGTTATCTTTCAAGAGGGCAGAGGAGGTGGGGCATGTGCATTTTTCATTCGCGAATTAATCTTTGGAACTCGGACAGCAAACATTTAGCGGATTTTACAAAAAATTGTTCTTAACCGATATATGCCTTCCTTTTAGCGGAAACCATGATTACAGACTAAAATTATTCTTTATTAACCCTTAGCCTGCCACTCACGACTATAGCTCCATATGCAAACAGCTTGGATCCGGATGAGACGCCGAGTAACTCGGCGCCTCATCAGGATCCAAGCTGTTTGACTCTCGGACAACATTTTCAGCAATTTTGTGCAACTTTGAAGCACTTTGAAACTTGAAGCAGACGAGAAATATAGCAGACGACAATTTATTTGGCGGGCTAAGGGTTAATAAGATAAACTGCAAGAAAATTGATATACCTTATAAACAGCATCTGTCTGCATTTCTTTATGACAAAAAAATCGATCTATTTATCCTACTTTAAATGACGTCACTTCCAAATGACGTCAAATTGGTATTTTTGCGCCAAACTGTCAATGTAAACAATGGAACTTAATTTTTTGCTTTCAAATGTACACAGCTTCAGTAATTTGGTCATGGCTGTTCCTTATAGGGTACACATTATTTGTGTTATCAACGTCTTATATGGATGAAACATACATGCGTACTAACAAATTGTTCATTTGATATTAGAAATTACAGTAAATATATTGTAAATATAAGAAATGAACTGATTTTTTTCGGCATTCAAAAACGACTGAAAATTATCGACAAATTTACCATGAATTGCTAGCGATTCATGGTAAATTTGCCGATAATTTTCTGTCATTTATTTCGCTTGAACACTGAAAAAAATCAGTTCATTTCTTAAATAAAGTGAATCGCATTTTACTTGTGTATATTGTATTTTACACTTTGGCAGGTACATTTGGTAAGGTGTATGCTGGGACATTGCTGAGTGAAGACAACAATGATCTGGCGGACCAAGAAATCTTCGTCAAAACTATCTCAGGTGTGTTCTCTAGACATTGGTTAGGACTCTTATAATTTCAAATAATGTTTAACTCATTTAACCCTAGCATACCTTTTGAGAGACCTCTGATCAGTGTCTGCACTGTTTTGTTATTTTGAAATGTATTGCAGAAAACAAAATTAAATAGTCCTAATTGGACTACACTTAATTGGACACTGGAATTGTTATTTAAAAGTTCCAGGGGGTGAATGAGTTGATATGGTTTACAGGGCTCAAGCTTATATGTTGGGAGTAAATGAAATATTTCCAATAATTTCTCCTTTTTGTCTCAACAAAGTTCTTCATGGCCATTACTCATTAGAATCATCTCTTCAAGTCTCTACATAGGGTTTGGTGGAGAAATAAAGTAGAAATGTCAGAAATAATAAAGTAGAAATAATAAAGTAGAAAATGTCCGAAATAATAAAGTAGAAAATATCCGAAATAATAAATTGAAAATATCTGAAATTATAAAGTTGAAAATGTCAGAAATAATAGAGTAGAAAATGTCATAAATAATAAATTTGAAAATGTCTGAAATTATTAAGTTGAAAATGTCAGAAATAATAGAGTAGAAAATGTCCGAAAAATAAAAAAGTAGAAAATGTCTGAAATGTTAAAGTAGAAAATGTCTGAAATGTTAAATTAGAAAATGTCTGAAATAATAAAGTTGAAAATGTCTGAAATAGTAAAGTGAAAATGTCCGAAATAATAAAGTAGAAAATGTCTGAAATAATAAAGAAGAAAATGTCTGAAATAATAAAGTAGAAAATGTCTGAAATAATAAAGTAGAAAATGTCCGAAATAATAATGTATAAAATGTCCTAAATAAAAAAGTATAAAATGTCCTAAATAATAAAGTATAAAATGTCCGAAATAATAAAGTATAAAATGTCCGAAATAATAAAGAAGAAAATGTCCTAAATAATAAAGTAGAAAATGTCTGAAATAATAAAGTAGAAAATGTCCGAAATAATAAAGTTGAAAATATCCGAAATAATAAAGTTGAAAATGTCTGAAATTATAAAGTTGAAAATGTCATAAATAATAGAGTAGAAAATATCCGAAATAATAAAGTTGAAAATGTCAGAAATAATAAAGTATTAAATGTCCGAAATAATAAAGTAGAAAATGTCCGAAATAATAAAGTAGAAAGTGTCCGAAATAATAAAGGAGAAAATGTCTGAAATAAAAAAGTCGAAAATGTCCGAAATGTTAAAGTTGAAAATGTCCGAAATAATAAAGTAGAAAGTGTCCGAAATAATAAAGGAGAAAATGTCCGGAAAAAAAAGTAGAAAATGTCCGAAATGTTAAAGTAGAAAATGTCTGAAAAAATTAAGTTGAAAATGTCTGAAATAGTAAAGTGAAAATGTCCGAAATAATAAAGTAGAAAATGTCCGAAATAATAAAGAAGAAAATGTCCGAAATAATATAGTAGAAAATGTCCGAAATAATAAAAAAGAAATTGTCCGAAATAATAAAGTATAAAAATTAATGTCCAAAATAATAAAGGGGAAAATGTTGGAAATATTATGTATATCCACTCTTATTTATATATAAGCTACTATATAAGCATCAGACTTCTCTATTGAGCTGTATCTTAAGTTCTTAACCCATTTCTCCATAGCCTGTTTCTAGTATTGAAGACAGATGATAGCTTAAAGCAGGTAGAAAGTAAAGCAGAATGTGCCATAAGGCACATTCTGCTTTACTTTCATCCTGCTTTAAGCTATCATCTGCTAGGATATAGAAAATATTTCTGACAGTGCATATTCATTACTGTATAAAGTTGAACTATTTTCTTAAAGACATCTCCTGACGACCTTTCGGTCATAACGCCTTGCCAGACAATTTCCTTGCAAAAAGCATGTGTCTTGTGTACATTGAAACGTCTCATGTGAGACCCGACCTTTATAATAGAGTCGCAGCATTAGCTGCATGCTTTTTCTTGCCTATCGAAAACAATGGGGGTGGGGGGGGGGGGGGGTCCATCAATGGACTGAGGAAAAGTCTTTAAGTGGATGATTAAATTAAATGAGTAAAATTGCTTATCTATGGAATAATGGGTTCACCTAATTTTGAATTTCTGTTTGACTGTTTCAGAACAAGTACGGCATGACCAGGTGAATGTGTTCTTGCTGGAAAGCTGTATGCTGAAGGGACTACCTCACCCAAACATCCACCCTGTGATTGGGGCATGTCTGGAGCCCAAACTACCACCCTATGTCATATACCCCTACACAACAGAGGGGAACCTGAAAAAGTTTTTACAGAAATGTCGCATTTCAGATTGTAATTCTCATTATGTAAGTATGGATCGAAATATGGACTGAAAAAGTTTTTACAGAAATGTCGCTTTTCAGACTGTAATTCTCATTATGTAAGTATGGATAGAAATATGGACTGAAAAAGTTTTTACAGAAATGTCGCATTTCAGATTGTAATTCTCATTATGTAAGTATGGATAGAAATATGGACTGGGTTATTGTGATTATGTATTTCTGATGAAACTTTAATATATTTATAACAGAGAAAAACTCCAAAAAATGAAGTTTATTTTATTTAATTTCTAACATGTTTCGGCCTGTAAACTATATATATAATGGGCTTTGTAATTCTCCATTTTCTTACCTTCTACTAGATTCTAGACATTCCATTAGTTAACCCTTTGAACCCTGGTCCCGCATATTGGCAACCTTTTCAAACAGTGTACATGTAAATAGTACACTTGTCCTATTCAAACAGTGAAGACCCAGACCAGAGGACTCCTCTGATCAGGGTCTTCACTGTTTGTCATAATGCTAAACATTGACAAAAACAACCCTTAAAAGTAAAAAATGGACTAGACTTAAATGGAAACTGGCATTGTCCATTTAAAGTTTCAGGGAGGAAAGAGTTAACCGAGGTCACAAGAAGACCCAGAAAATACGGTATCGGGTTGGTGAAAGAACTTGACAAGTCTGTCCAAGAGTTAATTCCCTTGCTAATTGTTTTGTTTACAAGAGTTAATTCCCTTGCTAAATTGTTTTGTGTTTGATTTCAGTCTTTATCAACCCAACAAATTGTATACATGGCGGTACAAGTAATACGAGGCATACAGTTCCTGCACAGACGGAAGATTGTACATAGAGATATAGCAGCCAGAAACTGTGTGTAAGTAAAGAACAACCCTCTCAATTACAACCAATAAATTATGTGAATTATTAGGTGTTTAAGACATTACCCCATAAATACGACTTTTACACCTTTAATTTATTCCTCCACTGAAGATAATAGTTAGTTTTAGTTTAGTTTAGTTTAGTTTAAACATATTTTTATTCCCTCAAATATACATGGAATTGGGGTTGGGTCACAAGTTATAACAACATTAGATCCGACCCTCCCCCTAGATAATAGTTCAAATTCATACAGTCTTAATATTTTAATATATATCAGAAGAAATATTTAATGTATTCTAGCAATTGGTAGCTTAAAGCATTCTGCTTTACTTTCAACCTGCTTTAAGTAGTCACCTATCATCAAAACTAGAAATAGGCTATGGGGTAATGGGTAAAGACAGGTGACAGCTTAAAGCAAGGTAACAGAAAGCTCCTTTAGGATTTGGTCAGATTGACCCTGACAAGTTATTTCTGGGAATTCTCTTTGATTTAGTATTGGCTAATGCAAGGCAAACGTAATGCAGAAAGCTCTTATAATTATTTATTTATTTTATTGTTTGTATATTTTATTTATTTATATATTCTTTTTACTTTGACAGGGTGGAGAGTGATTTAGTAGTGAAAATAACGGACAACTCACTTGCAAGGGACCTGTTCCCTGGAGATTATAATTGTCTGGGTGACAATGAGAACCGACCAGTCAAATGGTTGGCCCTAGAAGCCATAGTAGAACGCCGCTTCTCCCAGGCCAGTGATGTGGTAAGTCAAATAACTAATCCATTGTTTGTGGAATATTTGATCTTACTGCTGTGGACTGCATATTCTTCATTTTCTACATGATATTTAACCCTTTACTCCATAGCCAGTTTCTCGTTTTCAAGACGGAGGATCACCTAAAGCAGGTTGAAAGTAAAGCAGAATGCGCCTTTAGGGCGCATTCTGCTTTATTTTCAGCCTGCATTAAACTATCATTACTTAGAAGTTAGAAATTATTTCTGATAATACATATTCATGACTGTACTAACCGGAACTATTTTCTTCATTCAAAAAATAAATCAAACGCGTAAAAATGTGTATCTATAGAGCAAAGGGTTAGACTATTTCAGTATAGAAATGCTGTCTGATAAAAACCCTGGAATTGGATGATTCGTCTTTATATTAACAGAAACAGGATCTGACTGAAAAGTAGATTGGAACCTGATCAGGTCCAAGATATTTGTATTGAAAGGACTACCGGCATAAATCGATTTAATTGAACTGGCAGGGCGGAGTTTGGCTATGGACCTTTGCATGTCAATTTTGGGGCAGGCAGCACACTCTTTATTATTGGAATTTACCATTGTTGTCTGCCGGTTTTTTCTCAACATAACATATCAATAGACATTTTTGACAGAAGGAATATAATGAAGAATGACAAACAGATTCAATCCAGATCAGACGCCGCGTTACGCGGCATCTAATCTGGATTCAAGCTGTTTGCAAATGTTAACCAAGTCTTAATTTTTCTTCCTATAACAATTCCCTGCGAACAACACACGCAATCTTAACCTTCCATTGGATGTTGTTGTAGAGTGGGAACATTGTACATACCAATTGCACGTGGATACTGGTGAATGCATAAATTGTGTTTCTTCAAGTTAAAAGTATCAGACAATAACCATATAATATGGAACTATAACCTATCAACCCCAAAACCAAAAGTAAATTAGTTTATTTTTGCCAAAAGTTAGCTCCGCCCTGCCAGTTGAATAAAACTGGCCTATATATACAGTAAAGTTCAACAATTAGACCTTTCTGGAAATCATTTCATGTTGAATAAAAGTAAAACAGAAAGCTCCTTTAGCAGCTTTCAATACTATTTCATCTTGCATTAAGCCATACTGACTCATATTGACGCATTGCTAAATATGCTCATAAGGACTCATTTTGACACACTTTAATCCACTAGCTTGTATTGAAATAAGCATTGACAATTGTTTATTGCTTATGAGTTGATGGGTTAAACCATAACCCCATAGACTGTTTCTAATTTTGAAGACAGACATGTGTCCACTTGACCCTCCCCTCCCTGAAACTCCAAATGGACAATACTAGCTTTCAATTTATTCTTGTCCATTTTTGACTTTTTAAGATATTTACAATATACAGTCTAACTTGGATATCTCGAACTCACTTAATTCGAACTATCCGATTTGTCAACACATGAATATCATTATTTCATGTTCAGTTAAGTCTAACATATCCGTATTTCAAAGTTAAAACGTGGCTTGGCGAAGTTTTAACTTTGAAATACGGGCATGTTCGACCTAACCGAGTTCAGGATATCGAAGTTCAACTGTAATTATGTCAAAATGACAAACAGTGTAGACCCTGATCAGAGGGCTCCTTAAGAAGCCCTCTGATCAGGGTCTACACTGTTTGCATAGGACAAATGTACGCCTGACAAGTGACCCAAATGCAAATGACCCATATATGCTAGGATTTCTGACCACCTTTCATAACAGATTCAAAGTAAATCAGAATGTGCCATAAGGTGTATTCTGCTTTACCTTCAGCCTGCTTTAGGCTACCACCTGCTAGAATATAGAAACTGTTTCTTATGGTGCGTATTCATGACTGTATAAAGAAGAACTACATTGTAAAACTTCAGTGGAGGAATAAGTTAAGTGCATAGAAAGGCACATCTATGGAGTAAAGTGTTAAGCTACCACATTTTTTTTCAGATCTATATCCTTCCTTACTGGTTAGACTTCATACAAGATATTATATTTTATTCTAACACACTTAGCGCACATCCCTATATAAACAAAGAACGAACGTTTCAGTATTTGAATTTTCAATAACACACTCACGCGCTAAAATGTTCTAACATGACGTCATATGGCTTGGAATGCTTACGCCAAGAAATGTAGCGCCATTGCTTCGGTGCAAATTAAGGTTAAATTATGTGTTAGAATCGAAAAAATAAATTAATACCAGTGTTTCATCTAACAATCCAACACGGGTAGTCATTGAGATGCTTGTAATTAAACCTCGTAATTAAAGGCCTCGTGATTAAACAACTATGCATCTCAACTCCTACCAGTGTTCGATTGCGCGATAAAACACTGGTATGATTTTATTATTTCTTAAGTTGATCATACATGAATGAGTGTTGTTTTATTTTCAGTGGTCATTTGGAGTGACGTTATGGGAGCTGATCACTTTATCACAACAGCCGTATCCAGATATAGACCCATTTGAAATGGCAGCTTACCTCCATGAGGGTTATAGACTCGCCCAGCCACCCAATTGCCCAGATGAACTGTGAGTTATCTATTTGTCTGGAATTTTAACCTATTACATGGCTACCATAAGTTGATCATAAAAAACCCTAAGATTTCAAATTTTCAAGATGCGATTTACTAATCATACCTTTACCCCATAGTCTGTTTTTTGTTTTGAAGACTGCTTAAAACCGGTTGAAAGTAAAGCAGAATGCGCCTTAAGGCGAATTCTGGTTTACTTTCGGCCTGTTTTAAGCTACCATCTGCTAGAATAAAAATCCGAAGACTTCGGCAAATCTGGAGAAATGGCAGCCCTGCCATTACCCCATAAATACGCTTTTTTACACCTCGAATTTATTCGTCAACTTACGAAAATAGTTCTAATTTATATAGCCATGAATATATAACCCAAGAATATATTTTTCATTTCCTAGCAGAGGGTAGCTTAAAGCAGGCTGAAAGAGAACAGAATGCCCCTTAAGGCGCATTCTGCTTCACTTACTACCTGCTTTAAGTGGTCACCTATCTTCAATATAAGAAACAGGCTATGGGGTAATGGGTTAATACAGGAATTTCTTTGCATTATATCAAGTTGTCTTCTAAAACTGTGAAATGAATTTACCCTTTACTCCATAGCTTATTTCTAGTTTTAAAGACAGTCAACCACTTAAAGCAGGTTGAAAGTAAAGCAGAATGCGCCTTAGGGCGCATTCTGCTTTACTTTCAGACTGCTTTCAGCTACCATCTGCTAAGATGTAGGAAATACATCTTGTGTTACAGTTTCAGTACTATATATAATGAAATTATTATCTTCAGTGGAGGAATGAAATTAAATACGTTAAACATTGTATCTATGCAGTACATTTTACTCTGTTGGGCGGCTGTTTGTCAATGTATTGCTATATCATAAACAGCACACTGTTTGCATAGGACAAGTGTACTTTTCACACATGCACTGTTTCCAAATTATACATATATGCATGACAACGGTTCAAATGGTTGACCTTCTTTCTTTTGTTATTTTACAGGTTTTCAGTGATGGCCTGTTGCTGGGCAATGAATGCGGCGGAGCGACCCAAATTCTCCCAACTTTTGGCTTGCTTACAAGACTTTTACACAGCATTGGGTAGATTCATCTGAGTGTAGCCATTCATTGTGGTGTGTGTGTGTGAATGTGACCACCTACTACTGAGCTAGACTGGATATTGTACTAGGGCAGTCGGGGAAATCAGCTAGACTGGATATTGTACTAGGGCAGTCAGGGAAAACACAGTTTGAAATGTGCTGATGCTGATAGTTACTGATAGTGCTAAATTGAGAAGTCTGACCAGGAATCCAGATTGGAGGGAGAAAACTAATTCTACTTAACTTTCTGTATATAGCAATCAAACCATGTTTTGTGACTACTCATTGGAATTGTCTCTTCGAGACGATTCCAATGAGTAGTTACAACATAGGGTTTGGTGCACACGCAGAGATTTCAGTAAATGAAGTTCATCCCTTATCCGGAGCTACCGGTATGTCAGACTTGTATTCCTGGATTAGATATGGATTCTGGCTTGAAATTAGCCATCTGATTCACAAACATGTAGGATGGGGAAGCATATCCAAAAAACTCAAATTTAGTTCATACCTATCAGTTTTTGTATGTGAATGCAGGGAACCAATATAGATAGTTGTGAAATATCAAGAAATTACTTGAGGTTCAAGACAGGGAACCAGTTTACTTGAGGTTCAAGACAGGGAACCAGACAGTGAAGCAAGTGCTCCCTGGATGGCGCTTTTGGTGCACATATACTGTGTGAAATAGCAGTGTGTGGGTGTTATACAGGGCTGCCATAAGTTGACATAAAAAATCCTAAGATTTCCAAGTTTGCATTTTTCAAGTGCGATTTTACGAATCGTACCTTTTCCCTATCGCCTGTTTCTAGTTTTGTTGACACGTGGCTGCTTGAAGCAGGCTGAAAGTGAAGCAGAATGCGCCTTAACTCTTTCCTCCCTGAAACCTCAAATGGACAATTCTAGTTTTCAATTTAGTCTAGTCCATTTTTGACTTTTATAGGTTGATTTTTACAATATATGTCAAAATGAGAAACAGTGTAGACCCTGATCAGAGGGCTCCTAAGGAGCCCTCTGATCAGGGTCGACACTGTTTGCATAGGACAAGTGTACACCCCACAGGTACACTGTTTGCAAATGACTCATATATGCGTGACTAGGGTTCAAAGAGTTAAGGCGCATTCTGCTTTACTTTCAGCCTGCTTTATGCTACCATGTACTAGAAAAAAATCCGAATATTTAGGAAAAATCCGGAGAAATGGCAGCCCTGTTAGGAACAGGTAAACAGTCAAGTATCATGTGTACATAGAGAGACAGAAAAAGCAGATCCATAGCAACACAGATATGATACAAGCAGTTTCATAGCAACACAGATACAAGCAAATTCATAGCAATGATGGTACAAGCAGTTCCATAGAACCACAGATACAAGCAAATTCATAGCAATGATGGTACAAGCAGTTCCATAGCAACACAGATGTGATACAAGCAGTTCCATAGCAACACAGGTACAAGCAAATTCATAGCAATGATGGTACAAGCAGTTCCATAGCAACACAGATGTGATACAAGCAGTTCCATAGCAACACTGGTACAAGCAGTTCCATAGCAACACAGATACAAGCAGTTCCATAGCAACACAGATACAAGCAGTTCCATAGCAACACAGATACAATTTTAGGGCATGTTTGTAGTCGTATCTTCGCAAAGAGAGTAATGTAAAATCTTCAAACTACAACTCTTATTACCTGCTTTTTATGTAGTTACTTAACTTCAAAATTGAAAAAAGACTGGAGTATAAAGGGCTAAATGAATGTGGGGCTTTATATACAGGGTGTATCTATATGTACAAAAACGATTGTAAGCCTAAACTTTAACATACATTACTTTCTGATTTCTCTGTCTTATCCTGGCTTGTGACATCTTTTTGGATGTCACTAGACAGGATAAGATGGGAAAATTTGAGATTTTATTAATCTAAATTACGACAGCATTTGTCGTGCGAAGTTTTATGAAACGGGCACCAGGTTTATAAGGTTGTTGATGTTAATTGGTTCCCTTAATGTGTTGATCCTTTCCTCTATAACCAACAATGCAAATTGCCTCTAGCCAAATGAAACACAACTTGTGTTCAAAGCAGGTGACTATTTAAAGCAAGATGAAAATAGAGAAGAAAACACCTTTAGGAGTATATATAGTACTTCTGTATGTGAAGTTAGGTGGCTGCTTAAAGTAAAGCAGAACTCTTCCTTATAAGCTGCAACAGTTACATAGAAATAAAATAATATGCTTTAAGCATATATTATATTTCTGTGTAACTGTTTAAGGCAGTTGCTGCTTAAAATAAATTAAAAGCAGAATGCTTCTAAAGGAGTGTTCTGCTTTACTTTCAAATTTCTTTCCTTTCTTTTTTTGCCTGGAGTAAAGGGTTATTAAGTGGGTGTCTATTGAGGAAAGGATTTATATGAATTTGTTCCCTTAAATGGCTGCACATAGATTTGCAATTTGTGTATGCAAGAAATTGTGTTAGCCAGTCATCATGTAAATAGAATAAAAACCAAAGAGATTTCATGCATTCAGTCCCTAAAATCATCCTGGTATTCGTGTTCCCAAGTGGTATCTGAATACGTGATACCTTTCATATTTGGTATCTGAATACCTTTCATACTTAGTATTCAAATACTTTTCACCCTTGGTTTCTGACCACCTTTCATAATTGGTATATGAGTACATTTCATAATTTGTATCTGAATACCCTTTTGTATTTGGTATCTGAATACCTTTCATACTTAGTATTCAAATACTTTTCATCCATGGTTTCTGACCACCTTTCATAATTGGTATCTGAGTACATTTCATTATCTGTATCTGAATACCCTTTCGTATTTGGTATCTGAATACCTTTCATATTTGGTATCATCCGTTTACTAGACATAATGGTGTTTGTATATAATAATTACTCAAATTAGCTGTGCTGTTCTTTTTCTGTAAGTGAGTATTCTCATTATGTTTGTAATGATGTTTTGTCCATTAGTAAGCTGGGTAGTTTTCAGTCTTTAAGTCTTATTCCATAGATATACCTTTTTACACATTTAATTAATTCTTCCACTGAAGAAAATAGTTCCATTTTATACAGAAATATGTAACCTTGTCAAGCAGAAAGCTACCTTGATCTACTTTAAATTCAGGTCTTGCTTCATTTTTTTAAACCAAAATCCTTGTTATAATTTTTGTTAGAATGCATACTTGTGTTATGTTCGAACTTTGCAAGTGACAATTTTAGTTTTTGTTGAAATACAAATGAGTCGTGCCATAGCAAAACCAGACTTTCTGCATTATAAAATAGAGTATCTAGACCCAAACCATTGAATACTTTTGGTCTACACTGTGTGATACTACCTGCTTGTGTAAAGAGTGTTTTGTTTAAACCATTACCCCAGAGCCTGTTTCTTATTTTGAAGACGAATGGTCGCTTAAAGCAGAGTCAAAGTAAAGCAGAATGTGCCTTAACCCTTTCCCTTATAGAAGCGACTTTTAGCACATTCATTTTATTCA
Source organism: Gari tellinella (assembly GCA_922989275.2). Lineage (NCBI taxonomy): Eukaryota > Metazoa > Mollusca > Bivalvia > Cardiida > Psammobiidae > Gari > Gari tellinella. Next base: position 47,155,750 of record OV277871.1, on the reverse strand, counting down.
TCCGCTGAAGAAAATAGTTCCAAATTATACCGTAATGAATATGTGTCATATTTAATACTTTCCTTATTCTAGCAGTTAATAGCTTAAACCAGGCTGAAAGTAAAGCAGAATGCGCCTTATGGCGCATTCTGCTTTACTTTCAACCTGCTTTAAGTAGTCACATATCTTCAATACTAGAAACAATGCTATCAGGTAAAGGGTTAAGGCACATTCTGCTTTACTTTCACCCTGCTTCATGCTGCATTATTATAACTGTATACATAAGAACCATTTTCTTCTGTTGAGGATTAAATAAAAGGTGTAAAAGGACATATTTATTGGGTAATGGGTTAAGACAGTATATACCTAAATGCACTAAAATGCCCTTCTATGGGGTAATGGGTTAAAGCAGTGTAGACCCAGATCAGACAATGTGTCTAAGACAGTGGCAAGGCTAAGTCTACACTGATTTGTAGTGTGATAAGTCTGATATTGTCTTGGCATGGCTCAAACATTATGTTTGTTGAAGTACAATTAGATCTGAGCCAAAACTGTATGTATCTTATGTGAATAATTTCAGGGCTCCAGATAAGGGGAGTATTTCAAAAACTTAAAACTTTGTTTCTGCTCTAAACCCTATGGTGTCACTACTCATTAGAATCGTCTCGGAGAGACGATTTTAATGAGTAGAAACACCGTAGGAATTTGTGCTAAAATAAGTAACAAAACTGGATTTGTTCAGTTTACCCCGCTTTTCTGGAGCCCTGGAATTTAGAGTCTTTATTTGCACTGTAGATGTAGTTCATTTGCACTGTACAACTTTAAGAACAGCATTATGTTTGTATACTGTTTTTTCTCTACACTTATTAGCGCATCACTTGGTAAAAGTATAATTGTAGGCTATTATAGGGCATGAGTATATCGAGGGCATAACAGGGTATCTCATATAGGAAATTAGTTCAAACACACTGCCAAATCTTTGATGAGCAAATGTGCAAGAGACTGGACTGCCATTTCTCAGGATTTTTCCAAAATCTTGGGATTTTTATCCTAGCAGATGGTAGCTTAAAGCAGACTTAAAGTAAAGCAAAATGCGCATTCTGCTTTACTTTCAACCTGCTTTAAGTACCGTAAACACACTTGAAAAAACAGAAATTTAGAAATTTTTAGGATTTTTCATGATCAAGTTATCGCAGCCCAGAAAAGTTCAAAAGAAAAAGCAATGGTGATGACAGATTTTTTTAGTTCACCTGAGCACAAAGTGCTCAAGGTGAGCTTTTGTGGTCGGTCTTTGTCCGTCGTGCGTCAACAATTTTTCAAACATCTTCTTCTTCAAAACCGCTTGCCTGATTGCAACCAAACTTCACAGGAATGTTCCTTGGGTCAAGCTCTTTCAAAGTTGTTCAAAGAATTTGAAACAATGCAGAACTCTGGTTGCCATGGCAACCAAAGTGAAAAAATAAGGAAATCTTAAAAAATCTTCTTGTCAAAAACCACAAAGGCTAGAGCTTAGATAGTTGGCACATAGTATCATCTATAGGTCCTCTATCAAGATTGTTCAAAGTTTGACCCTGGGGTCAAAATTGGCCCCGCCCCGGGGGTCACCGTTTTACATCGAGTTATATAGTGAAATGTTCAAACATCTTCTTCTTCAAAACCACATGCCTGATTGCAACCAAACTTCACAGGAATGTTCCTTGGGTCAAGCTCTTTCAAAGTTGTTCAAAGAATTTGAAACAATCCAGAACTCTGGTTGCCATGGCAACCAAAGTGAAAAAATAAAGAAATCTTAAAAAATCTTCTTGTCAAAAACCACAAAGGCTAGAGCTTAGATATTTGGCACATAGTATCATCTATAGGTCCTCTATCAAGATTGTTCAAAGTTTGACCCTGGGGTCAAAATTGGCCCGCCCCGGGGGTCACCGTTTTACATAGAGTTATATAGTGAAATGTTCAAACATCTTCTTCTTCAAAACCACATGCCTGATTGCAACCAAACTTCACAGGAATGTTCCTTGGGTCAAGCTCTTTCAAAGTTGTTCAAAGTATTTGAAACAATGCAGAAACCTGGTTGCTATGGCAACCAAAGTGAAAAATAAGGAAATCTTAAAAAATCTTCTTGTCAAAAACCACAAGGGCCAGAGCTTAGATATTTGGCACATGGCATCATCTATAGGTCCTCTATCAAGATTGTTCAAAGTTTGACCCTGGGGTCAAAATTGGCCCCGCCCCGGGGGTCACCATTTTACATAGAGTTATATAGTGAAATGTTCAAACATCTTCTTCTTCAAAACCACATGCCTGATTGCAACCAAACTTCACAGGAATGTTCCTTGGGTCAAGCTCTTTCAAAGTTGTTCAAAGTATTTGAAACAATGCAGAAACCTGGTTGCTATGGCAACCAAAGTGAAAAATAAGGAAATCTTAAAAAATCTTCTTGTCAAAAACCACAAGGGCCAGAGCTTAGATATTTGGCACATAGTATCATCTATAGGTCCTCTATCAAGATTGTTCAAAGTTTGACCCTGGGGTCAAAATTGGCCCGCCCCGGGGGTCACCGTTTTACATAGAGTTATATAGTGAAATGTTCAAACATCTTCTTCTTCAAAACCACATGCCTGATTGCAACCAAACTTCACAGGAATGTTCCTTGGGTCAAGCTCTTTCAAAGTTGTTCAAAGTATTTGAAACAATGCAGAAACCTGGTTGCTATGGCAACCAAAGTGAAAAATAAGGAAATCTTAAAAAATCTTCTTGTCAAAAACCACAAGGGCCAGAGCTTAGATATTTGGCACATGGCATCATCTATAGGTCCTCTATCAAGATTGTTCAAAGTTTGACCCTGGGGTCAAAATTGGCCCCGCCCCGGGGGTCACCATTTTACATAGAGTTATATAGTGAAATGTTCAAACATCTTCTTCTTCAAAACCACATGCCTGATTGCAACCAAACTTCACAGGAATGTTCCTTGGGTCAAGCTCTTTCAAAGTTGTTCAAAGTATTTGAAACAATGCAGAAACCTGGTTGCTATGGCAACCAAAGTGAAAAATAAGGAAATCTTAAAAAATCTTCTTGTCAAAAACCACAAGGGCCAGAGCTTAGATATTTGGCACATGGCATCATCTATAGGTCATCTATCAAGATTGTTCAAAGTTTGACCCTGGGGTCAAAATTGGCCCCGCCCCGGGGGTCACCATTTTACATAGAGTTATATAGTGAAATGTTCAAACATTTTTCTCTGAAACCATTATGGCCAGAGCTTTTATATTTGGCAATGTGTAATGTCTAAAGGTCCTTCACATATGTTGACGAATTGGTTCCGGTCTGTTGAATATCTGGGTCACTGGAGCTAAAAATAGATTTTTTCAACGAAAACTTTAAAAAATCTTCTTGTCTGAAACCAAAATACACTGAGCTTAGATATTTTGCACATAGCATTGTCTACAGGTTCTCTATTAAAGTTGTTCAAATTTTGTTCCTGGGACCAAAATTGGCCCCGCCCCGGGGGTCGCTGTTTTACGTAGAGTTATAGTGAAATGTTCAAACACATTTTTCTCTGAAACCATTTTGTCCAGAGCTTTGATATTTGGCATGGTGTAACGTCTAGAGGTCCTTCACATATGTTGTCGAATTGGTTTGCATCGTCTACAGGTCCTGTATCAAGAGCATTCATATTATGTCCCTGGGGTCAAAAGTGACCCCGCCCGTGGGTAAAAGTTTCACAAATCTTCTTTTCTGAAATCACTGACCCATCACCATGTACAGGTGAGCGATTAAGGGACATTCTGGCCCTCTTGTTTAGATACAACAGGGCTGGAAATAAGGGGAGTAAATAACTAACTGTACTGGCTGCAAATATCGTCTGAGCTATTGTATTGGCTAATATAATAAGGACAATTGTTTTTCAGTAGGAAAGAGTGTGGAATCCTATCAAACGAGTATTAATTCACCTTTGACCGTCTTCTCTATTTAGTATCTAGTTATGCTACTTCTTTCTGTATATAGTAACACCTGTTTTAAGCAATCACTCAAGAGAAATAGTAATTAACAAGTCCCGCATTGAAGTGTAGACTTCATGCAGGACAAAGGTAATGTAGAAAGCTTCTAAAGAAGCTTTCTGCATTACTTGTGTCCTGCATTAACCCATTACCCCATAGCCTGTTTCTAGTATTGAAGATAAGCGACTACTTAAAGCAGGTTGAAAGTAAAGCAGAATGCGCCTTAAGGCGCATTCTGCTTTATTTTCAGCCTGCTTTAAGCTATTTGCTAGAATATAAAAATCATTTCTTATGATATGTACTCACGATTTTATAAATAGGAACTATTTTCTTCAATGGAGGAATAAATTAGAGGCGTAAAAAGGCATATTTATGGGATAATGGGTTAAGCAGTAAGCTGTTGTGAAGAAATCAGCTGAACATTTGTTTTACCATATAAATGTTTTATTCTACTTTTGCCAAAGATGCTCCTGGAGCTGACCTGTGTGTGTGGCTGTGTTTGTGCTTGTCTGTGTGTGAATGAGTGGGTTTACCATTTACCTGTGTTGAATTGTACTTGTCTGTGTGGTTGTATAATTTACCTGTGTTGTGATGGATCATGGAGCTGACCTATGTGTGCGTGTGTGGCTGTGTTTGTGCTTGCCTGTGTATGAATGAGTGGGTTTACCATTTGCCTGTGTTTGTGCTTGTCTTGTCCGTGTGGGTGTATAATTTACCTGTGTTGTGATGGATCCTGTGGCACTGTACAGTCATTTATCTCTCAGGGTCAACTTGTCAGTTTGTGTCCACCTCTTCCCCCCCCCTCCCCCTCCCCCCCATCCTCCCCCCTCACTTATCCTTCCTGTAGACTGTCAGATTTAGAGTTGTTCCTGCAAAGTTGGTTTCTTAACCCATTTCCACAAAACGCCTTTTTACACCTCTAATTTATCCCTGCACTGAAAAAATTAGTTCCAATTTACAGAATCATGAATATGTACCATAAGAAATATTGTCTATATTTTAACAGATGTTTGCTTAAAGCAGGCTGAAAGTAAAGCAGAATACGCCCTAAGGCGTATTCTGCTCTACTTTCAACCTGCTTTAAGTGGTCACCTATTTTCAAAACTAGAAACAGGCTATGGGGTAATGGGTTAAGAAAAGGCCATACTGTGTAACCTATGCTCATCTGCATTAGTTGCTTGAAATGCTTGTTAAAAATCCACTGCACCATAGCTTGTGTCTAGTTTAGAAGACAGGTGACCACTTAAAGCAGGTTGAAAGTAAAGTTCCTTTAGGTGCATTCTGCTTTATTTTTAGCGTTCAAGTTACCATCTGGTAGGATATAGAAACTTTTTCTTATGGTACATATTCATGACCATATGAAGTGGAACTATTTTCTTCAGTGGATGAGGAAATATCAAAGATATATTAACCCATTACCCCATAGCCTGTTTCTGGTATTGAAGGCAGGTGACCACTTAAAGCAGGTTGCTTTAAGCTATAGAATTGAAAGCTAGAATTTTTTTTGTGTGCATTTTCATGACTATAAATTGGAACTATTTTCTTCAGTGGAGGAATGAATCAAAGGGCGTAAAAAGGCGTATTTATGGGTTAAGGGAGTAATTGGTTAAAGTGAATATGGTAAGCCAGTTTGACCTTTAGATATTTGGAAACAACTTGGTTTTGACTGACAAGACTTTTCATTTTAGTGGCTGCTTGATTTGATTTGTTTTGATTTTACGTCGCTTTCAACAGTATTTCAGTCATATCGCGACGTCCAGCTAATTACAGGTGGAGGAAGACCCCAGAAGTCCTTTATGCACTGTTTCAGGCACAAATTGACAACTGGGTAGAACCACCGACCTTCCGCAAGCCAGCTGGAAGGCTTCCCCACATGAAAAATCCGAACTTCCCTACTGGGATTCGAACCCACAGCGGTGAGGAGCTTAGTGATGTAAGTCACAGTGACTATACCACTAGGCCACGGAGGCCCCCAGTGGCTGCTTGATAAGATTTTGTAATTTCTGATCACAAATAAGCATACCCATTTTCAATTTAACAAATTGAGCCCTAGTGATACATGTATGCATCCTTTACAAACTGTGTACCTATGAAGAGCAACTTTGTCAGTTAGGAAAATGTTGGTCTTTAACCCTTAGCCTGCCACTCACGACTATAGCTCCATATGCAAACAGCTTGGATCCGGATGAGACGCCGAGTAACTTGGCGTCTCATCCGGATCCAAGCTGTTTGACACTCGGACACCATTTTCAGCAATTTTGAGCAAATTTGAAGCAAAGCAGAATGCACCTAAAGGCACATTCTGTTTTACTTTCAGCCTGCTTAAAGCTATCATCTGCTAGAATATAGAACACATGTCTTATAATACATGTTCATAGCTGTATAAATCTGATCTTTTTTCTGCAGAGGAAGAATAACTGAAAAGCGTAAAAAGGCATTATTATTTATGGGGTAATGGGTTAAAGAACACTAGTTGCTGCTTGATGCAGGATAAAAGTAGTCCAGCATTTCACCTCCACCTGTCCTAAAGACTATCAATGAAACGGATGGTGATTTTCCCTTGAGAGAGGTTGTAGAGGAGTTTCTGTATTTTATTGTTTATATCAGGCTCCGAGGTTATAAAGCGTTTTAGTCGAGTCTGAGTGTGTTCTCAAGCATTTGATTGGTCAGATTTGAGCCTAGGCTCAAATCTGACCAATTAAATGCTTGGGAACGAGTTTAGACTCCAGTCAAAAGCTTTATAACCTTGGAGCCAGTTTCTATAGTGTCTTTTTTTCTGATTTCATACATGCATTCTTCTTTATCCTCTATTTTATGTTACGAAAGTGCCAAAATATCTATGTGTCAGTTATAGACATGTATTATCATTTCTGTATATAGTCAGAGATAGTGGGTAGAACTCGTGTTAACATGATAGATCTGTGCTGTGTGTTGTATCTGGTATGCAGAGGGAACAAAATTTACACTATAATCCACTAGCTTGTATTGAGATAAGCATTGATAAGTGTTTATCGCCTTTGAGTTAATGGGTTAAGAGCAGTTGAACAATACAGTCCATGGTTCCAGATAAAAGGGAGTAAACTGAACAAAACCAACACTTTCTCACTCATTTTAGTACCAAATCCTATGGTATTACTACTCATTAGAATCGTCTCTTCAAGTAGTGACACCATAGGGTTTAATGCAGAAATAATTAAGTTTTTGAAATACTCCCCTTATCTAGAGCCCTGACAGTCTTTATCTATTACCCCATAGCCTGTTTCTAGTTGGAAAACAGGTGACCATTTAAAGCAGGTTGAAAGTTATGTAGAATGGACCTTAAGGATAAAGAAAGTATTTCTTTGATACATATTCGTGACTGAAAAAAGTGGAACCATTTTCTTTGGTGGAGGAATGATTTAAAGGCCTAAAAAGACGTATTGATAGGGTAATGGGTGAAACCCTTCCCCTATATATGTGCTGAAAGATGCAACAGATGGTGGAGGAATGGGTAAAGGCATTTTAACCCTTTACCCCATAGAAGCGACTTTTAGTGTATATAATGTTTTCCTCCGCTTAAGAAATTAGTTCAGTTTATACCATCATGAACAATGACAATAACATATATTTGTATATAGCCTATCAGATGGTAGTTTAAAGCAGACACATTTAAGGCACATTATGCTTTACTTTCAACCTGCTTTAAGTGATCATCTGTATTTAATGTTATAAACAGGTTATTGGGTAAAGGGTTAACACATCATAGAAACAGGCTATGGGGTAATGGATAAAGGGGCTTGAGCTGAGGAAAGATTGCGAACTAATCGTGTTTGAAATATTTTTGGTAAGATAGTTGTACTATAAAACTCTCCTGCAGAACATCATTTGCAGCGATTCTTTAAATAGTTTTTTTTCTGTAATTGGTTTGGTTAAACTTTGGGTTTAACCCAACTTCATAAATGTTGACTGTTTACATTTTGATTTTGTTTATGTAAATAGTGTATGGTTTTTCTGGGGAGTAAGACTTGAAAACCATGATTATGATAGTAATATATTTATACATTACGTGAATGCTTTGTGTTTCTTAGTAGAAATCATGATGTCTGTGCTAGAAATTGTGTGTGAAATTAGTGTTTATATAAGTTTTACACTTCAGGGCTGCCATTTCTCCGGATTTTCCCGAAATCTTCGGATTTTTATTCCAACAGATGGAAGCTTAAAACAGGCATTCTGCTTTACTTTCAACCTGCTTTAAGCATCACGTGTCTTAAAAGCTAGACACAGACTATGGATTAAAGGTATAATCAGGAAAATCGGGATTGAAAACTTGAAAAAATTGAAATCTTAGGATTTTTTTATCAACTTATGGCAGGCCTGACACTTGAATGGTGCTTGTGTCATACCAGATAGAGGAAAGTAGCTTAACCCAGAGCTCCAGATAAGGAGAGTATTTCGAAAATTAAAATCTTTTTTCTGCATGAAACCCTATGGTGTCACTACTCATTAGAATCGTCTCGAAGAGACGATTCTAATTAATAGTAACATCATATGATTGGGTGCTGTATGAGTGAAAAAATGTTGGAATTGTTCAGAATACTCCCTCTTATCTGGAGCCCTGTTAACCCTTTCATGATCAATTAATAAGGGAGTTTTTAACCCCTTCACCGCTTTATTGTCGTCTGCTCCAGTATTATTGTCTGTAAGACATTTTTCAAAAGTTAGATTTAAGGTTGTATGAATATCGATAAGAGTGTCAAACAGTTTGGTTCCTGATCAGACACCACATTACACACCGTCTGATCAGGATCCAAACTGTTTGCAAAAGTGCTTAACCCTTTCCCCTAATGAAGCGCCTTTTAGCGCATTCAGTTTATTCTTGCCCTGAAGAAAATAGTTCCAATTTATACATTCATAACTATGTATCATACAAAATATTTTCTATATTCTAGCAGATGATAGCTTAAAGCAGGCTGAAAGTAAAGCAGAATGCGCTTAAAGCGCATTCTGCTTTACTTTCAACCTGCTTTAAGTGGACACCTATATTCAATACTAGAAATATGCTATGTGGGAAAGGGTTACTGGTGTCATTGAGAGTGAAAGGGTTAAATATTAAAATCCTTCTATCTTCACCAAGTGCTATGATGTGACTACTCATCAGAATTGTCTTGAAGAGAGGATTGTAATGAGTAGTCACAACAAAGGGTTTAGTGTCAGACATAAAGGAGAAGATATTTGAAAATCTTGTTATATGAAGCAGTACCTTTATGTCCCTCAATCAGCCTGTTAAAAGTCATTCTTTCTTAAACCCTTTCCCCCATGGAAGCACTTTTTAGCACACTTAATTTATTCATCCACTGAAGAAAATTGTTCCAATTTTTACAGTCATGAACATATACCAAACTAAATATTTTCTATGTTTTATCAGATGTCAGCTTAAAGCAGGCTGAAAGTAAAGCAGAATGTGCCTTAAGGCACATTCTGCTTTACTTTCAACCTGCTTTAAGAGTTTCTCAGTAGCAGTACCCTAGTCTTGCTTTGCTTCCTTGGCAATGCCAGAAATGTATTTTCGCGGAAATCTTGTGTTTCATTTTTATGTTTGTGAAAATTCTGTTACTTATAACATTAAATCATTGCATTTAGCATTAAAAGGGACTAGCATTATTGAGTATTCAAGACAATTCAAGCCAAGGCATCCAGATAATTATAATAGTTTAGATTATTCAAGAATTGTTTAGATGAGGCATTATAAAACATTGAAAGATTTCATTAGCAATCATCGAGTGAAGAAATCTTTTCTGTCTTACCTGTAAGTGTTTAACCCATTACCCCAATAATATGCCTTTTGACGCCTCTAATTAATTCATTCTCTGAACAAAATAGCGCAAATTTATATAGTCATGAACATGAATCATAAGAAATATTTTCTGTATTCTAGTAGATGGTAACTTAAAGCAGGCTGAATATGCCTTAAGGCACATTCTGCTTTACTTTCAACCTGCTTTAAGTGGTTACCTATCTTCTAAACTAGAAACTGGCTATACCGTAATGGGTTAAAGAGTCTCTCCTTTAAGTGTGTTAATTCGTGTGAAAATTGCCATGAAAAATTAACTCTGTAGAAACTACCCTGGATATAAATGTAGTAGTTCTCATTTTCTGTAAAGCAGTAAAACTTGAGTTAAGCTGTCATTCTTTGATATAAAAAAAACACATGGCATTCTCTTAAAACAAGTGATGGCTTAAAATACAGCTAGAGCTTTTGTTCTACATTAACCCTTTACCTGATACCCTATTTCTAGTATTGAAGATAGTTAACTACTTAACCCTTTCCCACATAGCATATCTCTAGTACTGAATATAGGTGTCCTCTTAAAGCAGGTTGAAAGTAAAGCAGAATGCGCTTTAAGCGCATTCTGCTTTACTTTCAGCCTGCTTTAAGCTATCATCTGCTAGAATATAGAAAATATTTTGTATTATACATATTTATGAATGTATAAATTGGAACTATTTTCTTCAGGGCAAGAATAAACTGAATGTGCTAAAAGGCGCTTCTATGGGGGAAAGGGTTAAAGCAGGTTGAAAGTAAAGCAGAATGCACCTTAAGGCGCATTCTGCTTTACTTTCAGCCTGCTTTAAGCTATCATGTGCTAGAATATAGAAAATATTCTCTATAATATATATTCATGACTGATTAAATTGGAACTATTTCTTCAGCGGAGGAATAAATCACATTCGCTAAAAGTCGCTTCTATGGGGGAAAGGGTTAAGGTATCACATGTGTTAATGTCTAAGTTGTAGTTGGCCATAATCGTGTACCAGATTTCATTGAACATGGCTATGTACCACATTTCATTGAACATGGCTATGTACCAGATTTCACATGGCTCTTTGTAAGCCATGATGTCAATTTATGTGTACTTTGTATATCTTCATTTATGAGAGAATTCATTTTGCAGTCAAGTCTTTGTTTAGTTTCTATTTAGTCATGAAGCATTGGAGGTGTCTGAACCATGTTACTCTTGAATACAAAATGCTGTACGGAAGTCTCCAAAAAGAAAATTTGGGCATAAAATTAGTTCTGTTTTAACCCATTACCCCATAGCCTGTTTCTAGTATTGAAGATAGGTGGCCACTTAAAGCAGGTTAAACGTAAAGCAGAATGTGCCTTAAGGCACATTCTGCTTTACTTTCAACCTGCTTTAAGCTACCATCTTCTAGAAAATAGAAATTATTTCTTATGATATAATTATAATATTCATAACTGTATAAATAAGAACTATTTTCTTCAGTGGAGAAATAAATTAAAGGCGTTAAAAGGAGTATTTATGGGCTAATGGGTTAAGCAGCAACCTGGGATTAAAGTTATAAATTGGTTGCAAACTGTGTATGCCTCTTATTTTAAATGGTCACGTGACATGGGTTTGACTGCATTATAGACTATGGGTACACAATAGTGTGAATGAGTGTGTTATCGTTAAGGCTTTTCGTTTAGTTTCTTGATATTAACATTGACCTGTATATTGTATGATATTTATGATTTACTTTTGGACAAATTAAAATTCTTGAATAAAAGTTTCAGAGTTATTCATTTATTCGATTTACCAACGTTTCTGTACCTCTCTCTATCCCATTACCCATTTCAACAGTACATATTTTGGCAAGTGACTTTTAAAGGTTTCATCAGTACATGTATTGGTAAGGAACTTTTAGAGGTTTCACCAAGCACAAACTAAAGTAATTTCAACAGAACATATATTGTAACAGGACTTTTAGAGGTTTCACCAAGCAACAGATTAAAATAATTTCAACAGTTCATGTTTTGGAAAGGGACTTTTAATGGTTTCTACAGTCCACGTATTGGTAAGGGACTTTTAGAGGTTTCATCAAGCAACAGACTAAAATGATAACATCAGTAAATGTATTGTAACAGGACTTTTAGAGGTTTCACCAAGCAACAGATTAAATAATTTCAACAGTACATGTTTGGGTAAGGGACTTTTAATGTTTTCAACAGTACAATGTTCTATGATTGGTACAGGACTTTAAGAGATCCCCCCCAGTACATGTATTGGTAAAGGACTTTTGAAGGTTTCACCAAGCAACAAACAAAAATGATTTTAACAGTACATGTTTTGGACAAGGACGTTTAGAATTTTCATCAAGCAACAGATTAAATAATTTCAACAGTACACGTTTTGGTAAGGGACTTTTAATGATTTCAACAGTACATGTATTGGCAAGGAACTTTTAGAGGTTTCACCAAGCAGCAATCTAAATAATTTCAACAGAACATATATTGGAACCGGACTTTTAGAGGTTTCACCAAGCAACGGACTAAGAAAACATTCATGTATTTGTTGAGGACTTTTAGAGATTCCACCAGCACATGTATTGGTAAGGGACTTATAGAGGTTTCACCAAACAACAAACTAAAATAATTTCAACAGCACATGTATTGGTATAGGGCTTTTAGAGGTGTCACCAAGCAATGGACTAAAAAAGTTTTGAAGATCACAGGGGACCGTCACAATAGAAGTCTGAACCCCAAAAGAAAAATAAATTATAAACACTAGATATATAGAAAAGGGGTCGAACTTCCAATTTCCGAATTGTACCCCTCTCCAAAGTTATGCCTCAATGGACATTCGATCAAACGGTATATCGGGTAAAGCTATTTGCCAATACGTAGTATAAAGTATAAGCTTCGTAATTGCAATTTTCTTTAGTTGAGGAATAAATTAAAATGCATTAACCCATTACTCCACAGCCTGTTTCTAGTTTTAAAGAGAAGTGACCACTTAAAGCAGGTTGAAAGTAAAGTAGAATGTGCCCTAAGGCACATTCTGCTTTTCTTTCAGCCTGCTTTAAGCTTCCATCTGCTAGAATATAGAAAATATTTCTTATGCTACATATCCATGAATGTATAATGAGGAACTATTTTATTCAATGTAATACTAAATTAAAGTCGTAAAAAGGCGTATTTATGGGGTATTTATGGGGTAATGGGTTAAAGAGCGTATCTCTGGAATAATGGATTGCATTGTACACAAAACTACAACAGTAAGAATATTATTTCTTTCAAAGAGTTTATTTTTCATTGTATCAAAAGGTAATACACTTTAACCCTTTCCCTTATAGAAGCGACTTTTAGCACATTCATTTTATTCATCCGCTGAAGAAATTAGTTCCAAATTAAACCGTAATGAATATGTGTCATATTTAATACTTTCCTTATTCTAGCAGTAAATAGCTTAAAGCAGGCTGAAAGTAAAGTAGAATGCGCCTTAGGGCGCATTCTGCTTTACTTTCAACCTGCTTTAAGTAGTCACATATCTTCAATACTAGAAACAATGCTATCAGGTAAAGGGTTAACATGCTTGAGAAAAGTTAAACAAGAGGGCCATGGCCCTTAATTCGCTCACCTGAGGTCATTGTGCCTTAGCTTAATAGGCAAGACAACATTTTAATATAGCTGTAAATGGAATTATCTTCCAGACAAAAAAAACATGACAAATTGGAATAACTTAAAAAAATATTGTTGGCAGAGTTATGGCCCTTATCCATGACACTTCTTCTTATCAAGCTACATGTATTTCCATATGATTATTTATTGCGCACTCTGCTTTACTTTCAACCTGCTTTAAGTTATCATCTACTAAGATATAGATACTATTTCTTATATCTTACATGTTTATGACTATATAAAGTGGAATTATTTTCTTTAGAGGAGGAATAAATTAAAGGCGTAAAAAGGCATATGTATGACTGACAGACAAACAAATGGACAAACAGACAAAAAAGCAGACAGACAAAAACAATATGCCCCCAACTGCAGGGCATAAATATATAGCAGACACCACCATCATGCAACCTCATCAGCTGACCAGAGTTCAGTTATGTAACTCTGCCAGTAGGAAATTTGGCTAGGGTCTAACTCTTATTATGCTGAATTGCTGTCTGCTATACATATTTTGAATATTAAACATATGTATAAATATGGCAAAAGACATAATTACATAACTGTCAGTGGATCACTTCCAGACCCTGTTTCTCTAAGTATGAAGCAGACTGATCCATTTCTAAACTTTAGCAGACAACATGTTCAGCTAAGACCATCAGTTCAGTGGCTGAGGTCAAATACTGGGTAGTATGGTAGAATTAGCAACTGCTCTGTGGGCTTACCCTTACCAGACTGAAATGATATCTGCTTAAAACCTACTGTATGCGAAAAATGACAAATAAAAGAATTTAGAACATGTTCAGTTGGTAAATGAGTACCAATAGTTTGGATCCAAATTAGATGCAGCATTATGTTGCATCTGATCTGGATCCAAAATGTTTGCAAATATTGGCTATTTGCCCTTAGTATATTAAGAGTAACTCAGGTAAAATACAGTTCTGCTTTTGTTTCATCAAAAATACTGTGAAACCTGCCTAGAGCAGCACTTAAACTGTGCAGGGTGGCGTCAAGTGTGACCCTAGTAGGAATTTCATTTTAACAAACTATAGAGGGATTGACCAGGAGATTCTACTGTAAAATTATCAAAGCTTAGGGCCTAGTAGTTTTTAGCAAGAAGATTTTTTAAAGTTTTTTGCTTTTTTGCTTTTTCAAGCAGAGTTTTTGCTTTTTCTCTTTCATTTAGACAACTTCTGTAGAGAAGCATCCAAGGAACATCATGAGCAGTTTGAATCCGCCCTACAATCCCCGGGTTCAGAGGAGATGTCGTTTGAAGTAAAAGTGAACGGACAGACGGACAGACGGACAGACGTACTACGGACAATGAGCGGTCACAATAGCTCACCTTGAGCCTTCGGCTCAGGTGAGCTAAAAATGGCAAAAGTATTACAAATTATAGTGTAAAAGACACTCACAAACAAAAGAACTCTATTACATAATAAACAGTGAAGATCCAGATCAGTAACTGAGTTTGAAGATCAGGATCTAAACAGTTAAACTGTGATTACCGTTACAAACATTTTGAATCAAGACGAGACGTCGTGTAATGCGGCATTTACCAGGATACTTGACTTTCTGACCCTATTTTGAAAATAATACAGCGCTCCCTCTCTACATTGACATCCAATGGGAGACACAGATAGTGTGTGTTGTTCGGAGGGAGTCGTTATAGGGAGGGAACATTTAGACTTTGCTCACATTTGCAAACAGCTTGAAACGCGGCGTCTGATCTAGATTCAAGCTGTTTGTCACTTGTCATTATATCTATTCTTTCAAAATGTCCATTTATATGTAATTTTGAAAACAACTGCAGACGACAAATTTAAGCAGACGGTATTGTAGTCATGAAAAGGTTGGACAAAAATTCTTGTTTGGGGAACATCGGGAAGGGTCGTTGTAAGGAGGGAATCGTTGTTTGGATGGCCGTTGTAGAGAGGGAGCGCTGTATTTCCAAAGTTCTGTTTTCTAAACAGTAGCAGACAAACATTAGTGCAGACGACAATGTTACTTAGTGTGCGTAGACATTATATACAGTAAAACCTCGCTATTACGACCACTAAACGAATGCTAATTGAGTGTCTAATAGACGGGTGACAGCTTAAAGCAAGGTGACAGTGAAACAGAAAGCTCCTATAGGAGCTTTCTGTTTCACTGTCACCTTGCTTTAAGCGGTCACCTATCGTAAACACCCTAATAATTAAAATAATTTAGTGGTCGTAATAGCGAGGTTTTACTGTATTTCAAATGTCCAAAATACTCTTCAGATAGGAGTGATTATAGTGGAGAAGACGTTATTCTTTCCGAATAAACGCGTTTACACCAAAACTTTAATGTACAATGCAAACAGTTTGGAGCCAGATCAGACGCCGGGTATACAAGCGTCTGATTAGGCTCTAAATTGATCGCAACTCAAATTAACATAAATAATCAGAATTGTCTAAAAATTGTCATTGTTTACATTTTATTTCAATGTGTTTCGTTTGTGTTTAAACGGGAAAGAATAACATGTTCTCCATAGCAACCATCTTCTCATAAACAGTGTACTTGTAAAATGTATATTTGCCCTATAAAACCAGTGTTGACTCAGATCAGTTGGTTTCTATGGAGCCCTTTGATATTTGTCTAAACTATTTGTCATATATTACAAATAGCAAAACAAACTACCCTTATTTGTCAAAAATGGACTAGACTTAATTTGAAATTATAATTGTCCATTTGAAGTTTCATTGGTCTATAAGTTAATCTAAGTCAGAAAAGGTTTGAATTTTCATTTTTTTCCTTCTTATCTTGAGTCTTGATATCAGCATAAGAACATTTAAGATTGTATAAATGTTCATTAAATTACTAGGGTCCTCACTGTTTTCCACGTGCCAGAGCAGATAGTATACCTACTGATGCTGCAATCCTTGCAGATACTGATCAAAATCTGCCTAACCAAAATATTTCATTGTTACACACATTGCAGTTCCATTTAAAGCAAACCATAGAATTCATAGTAAATACTTTATATGAAGTAAAATAGAACCCCTCTATTACAACCACTAAATTGTGTTAATTATAATGTGTTGTCGACAGGTGACTGCTTGAAGCAAGGTGACAGTAAAACAGAAAGCTCCTATAGGAGCTTTCTGTTTTACTATCACCTTGCTTTTAGCCTGTCACCTGTCTTTTATCAAATCAATTAGTCTTCATTTTAGTTGTCGTAATAGAGCGGTTGTACTGTACATTTAAAACTCATTCCAGGTAAGCATCGGTGAAACCATGTGATAACTGCAAACAGTTTTGTTCATGATGATACACCACATTATGTGTCGTCCGATCAGGATCCAAACTGTTTGACAATGTGACCCTGTTTTCAAAAAGAACTTTAGAAAACAGTTATATTTCAGTTATAGAAAGGTAGGAGACGACAATCGTTGCAGGCAAAATAAAGCAAAATGTGCCTTACAACGCCTACAAATTTTCTTTAAGTCTGCTTCAAGCTACCATATGCTAGGAAATTGATCTAGAAAATATTTCTGATGGTGCATAATTATGCATGTCTGCATATAGTGGAATTGTTTCCTTTAGTGCATGAAGAAATTAAAGGCATAAAATGCATATGTATGAAGTAATGGGTGAAAGAGCCCATTAATAGCAATACTCCATATACGAGGAATTATAAACAATACAGTTATGTACAGTCAATCTTGTATTAATTAACCCTTCTCCCACTGACAAGCAATGTTAATTTTGAAAGCTCAGATAAACTAAAATGTCCGTAGTGGGCGGAGATTTAAGATGTTCATACTGGGTGGTAACTTAAATGTTCATAGTGGGCGAAGATTTAAGATGTTCATACTAAGCAGTAACTTGAAATGTTCATAATGGGCGGAGATTTAAGATGTTCATAGTGGGCGGAGATTCAAGATGTTCATACTGGGCGGTAACTTAAAATGGTCGTAGTTGGCGGATATTTAAGATGTTCATACTCTGCGGTTACTTAAATGTCCGTAGTGGGCGGATATTTAAGATGTTCATAGTGGGCGGCAATTTAAGATGTTCATTCTGAGCGGTTCCTTTAAATGTTCGTACTTGGTAGTAATTTAAAACGTTCACAGTGGGCGGTAACTTAAATGTTCATAGTAGGTGGAGATTTAAGATGTTCATACTAAGCAGTAACTTGAAATGTTCATAATGGGCGGAGATTTAAGATGTTCATACTGGGTAGTAATTTAAAATGTTCATAATTGGCAGAGATTTAAGATGTTCATACTGGGTGGTAACTTAAATGTTCATAGTAGGTGGAGATTTAAGATGTTCATACTGGGTAGTAATTTAAAATGTTTATAATTGGCAGAGATTTAAGATGTTCATACTGGGTGGTAACTTACATGTTCATAGTAGGTGGAGATTTAAGATGTTCATACTAAGCAGAAACTTGAAATGTTCATAATGGGCGGAGATTTAAGATGTTCAAACTGGGTAGTAATTTAAAATGTTCATAATTGGCAGAGATTTAAGATGTTCATACTGGGTGGTAACTTAAATGTTCATAGTAGGTGGAGATTTAAGATGTTCATACTGGGTAGTAATTTAAAATGTTCATAATTGGCAGAGATTTAAGATGTTCATACTGGGTGGTAACTTAAATGTTCATAGTGGGCAGAGATTTAAGATGTTATTACTGGGTGGTAACTTATATGTTCATAGTGGGCAGAGATTTAAGATGTTATTACTGGGATGTAATCTAAAATGTTCATAGTGGGCGGAGATTTAAGATGGTCATACTGAGCATTAACTTAAAATGTTCATAGTGGGCGGAGATTTAAGATGGTCATACTGGGTGGGTATTTAAAATGTTCATAGTGGGCGGAGATTTAAGATGGTCATACTGGGTGGGTATTTAAAATGTTCATAGCGGGTGGAAATTTAAGATGTTAATAGTGGGCGGAGCTTTAAGATGTTCATACTGGGCTGATATTTAATATGTTTATACTTGGGTATGTTTTTAGGGGTTCTGTTGTTTTGGGTTCTATACTACGTTAAAAGGGGTACTAGGCTATATTTTCAGGGGTTCTGTTTCCGGAGGTTTATGAATATTCAGTGGGAAAAGGGTTACCGTTTCACAACAATATGGTCAATACTTTGATGGCTTTACCCTTATTGTCGTAGACACGTTGTGATTTGATCACCAGGTAGACAATGATATAGTATGAACAGAACAGAACAGTAAAATCCTGCATTTATGATCTTTCAAAATAAGGATTGACGTTTCTCTTTTACCCTTTGAACCCTAGTCAAAGGTATACTCGTTTTGTGCACACAGTGTCATATATGCAAACAGCGAAGACTCAGATCAGAGGACTCCTAAGGGAGCCCTCTGATCTGGGTCTTCCATGTTTGTCATGTTACAATACATTGACAAAAACAACCCTTAATTGTCAAATTTGGACTACACTTAATTGGGAACCAGAATAATCCATATGAAGTTTCAGGGAGGAAATACTTAAAGTAGGTGGTTGTTTAACCCTTTCCCCAATAGAAGCGCCTTTTAGCGGATTCAGTTTATTCCTCCGCAAAAGAAAATAGTTCCAATTTATACAGTCATGAATATGTATAATCAGGAATATTTCTTTATTATAGCAGATGGAAGCTTAAAGCAGGCTGAAAGTAAAGCAGAATGCGCCTTAAGGCGCATTCTGCTTTTCTTTCAACCTGCTTTAAGTAGTCACCTATTTTCAACACTAGAAACAGGCTATTGGGTAAAGGGTTAAAGCTGTCACCTGTCTCTCATACAAACAATAGCCTTCTAGACTATTCATTTTAGTGGACGTAAGGGGGAGATTTTACTGTTGTACAGCAAAACGCCAGTGGTCATAAAAGTGAGATTTTACTATAGTGTGTTCCGTCTCTACAACAACACAAAATAGGAGACAAAGATTGTGTGTTTTGTTCGGTTGAAGTTACAGCGCTCCCTCTCTACAACAACACCAAATGGGAGACAAAGATTTGTGTTTTGTTTGGTTGGAGTTAGAGAGCTGAGCGCCACTTGGCTTACATTTGCAAATACAGCTTTCCCTCTCTACAACGACACCTAACGGGAGACACAAATTGTGTGCCCTGTTCAGAGGGAGTCGTTATAGAGAGGGGATTTGCAAACAGCTTGAACGTCTGATCTGGTTTCAAGCTGTTTGTCACTCTTCAATACGTTTATTTTCTGTCAAAATGTCAATTATGTAACTTTGAGAAAAACTGTACACGACATTTTTAAGCAGACAACATTGAAGTCGTGAATAGATTGGACATAATCGTTTTGTTTAGGGAACTACGGCAAGGGTCGTTGTAAGGAGGGATTCGTTGTTGGGAGGGAACACTGTAGCTTTAATCCAGATTAGACGCTGCGTAACGAATTCAAGACGTCTGTCACTCGTCATTATGCTTTGTCTAATATCTTTGAAAAAACAGCAGAAAACACTTTTAACCCTTTCCCACATAGCATATCTCTAGTACTGAATATAGGTGTCCTCTTAAAGCAGGTTGAAAGTAAAGCAGAATGCGCTTTAAGCGCATTCTGCTTTCCTTTCAGCCTGCTTTAAGCTATCATCTGCTAGAATATAGAAAATATTTTGTATTATACATATTTATGAATGTATAAATTGGAACTATTTTCTTCAGGGCAAGAATAAACTGAATGCGCTAAAAGGCGCTTCTATTGGGGAAAGGGTTAAGTAGACGATATTGCAGCAGTGAAAGTGTATGACATAACTGCCTTGTTTGCCGAACAGCGGCAAGCGTTGATGTAAGGTGGGAGTCTTTGTTCGGGGACTGTTGTAGAGATGGAACACTGTATAGGAATACATAGGTAGTTAACTCTTTCCTCCCTGAAACTTTAAATGGACAATTCCAGTTTCCATTTTAGTCTAGTCCATTTCTGACTTTTAAGGGTTGTTTTTGTCAATGTTTGGCATTGTGACAAACAGTGAAGACCCTGATCAGAGGGCTCCTTTCGGAGCCCTCTGATCTGGGTCTTCACTGTTTGCATAGGACATTTGTACTATTCACATGTACACTGTTTGAAAAGGACGCCTATATGCGGGACTAGGGTTCAAAGAGTTAAATAATTGCAATATTCCAGATGATTGTGAAAGAAATAGAAAATGAAACTTCACAGCAATTATTGCATATATGCTATACCCCAAAGAAAAAGATCACTAGATCTAAATATAAATCCCTACTATTTCTATTCACTAGTGTCAAATTGTTTAAGAACCTAATTGGCTATATTCACTAAAATTTGAAATGGGCGAGGCAAAGCACGAGCATTGTGAACAATGTTGCTAGGGACGCTTGTACACTGAGTGCGCTGTTTTCTTCACAATGTGTTGGTAAGCCCGCAATCAACATATGCGAAGCACGTACTAATACCCTTGCCTCAGCAGCTCCACATTTCCCAACAATGTCATCGATACACTTCTTTCCTGCCAGATAAGCCCTGTAAAGATACATCAACATTTGACATACTGCCTGTCGAAACTTTCTAACAAGAGCCCAAATGGCTCTAAGGCGCTCACCAGAGTACACAGTTCCCAGATTTAAATAGACTTATCACTAAAGGTGATTAATACCCCCGCTAGCACCTTGTCACAAGAAGTAAATGTGTCAGGATAATGTTGATGTGTGTACTCTATATGAAGTACAGGGTTCATAAGCCTTTTCTAGGATTTTACCTAATGACTCAGGGCTCCAGATAAGAGGGAGTAAACTGAACAAATCTAACATTTTTTCACTCATTTCAGCACCAAACCCTATGGTGTTACTACTCGTTTGAATCGTCTCGAAGAGACGATTCAAATGAGTAGTGACACCATAGGGTTTATGCAGAAATAAAGATTTTAAATTTTGAAATACAGCCCTTATCTGGAGCCCTGTGACTGCCTGACCTGTCATAACTCATATTCATACATTACCTAGTTGTCAATGTGATTATTTTGAGTAAGTTTCGTGATTTTGGTGGTAAAAATATTGCCCCAACATAACAGTGTTCAGAAGCCTTTTCATAGCTTGACCTAAAGGTAAAGGTGTGAGTTTATAAAGTCTTCATTTACGTATATCGTATGCTGCCGACTTTTACATTTACCTCATTAATCATAGTCACAAGTCGACCATTTACATACGGCGCAAGTTGCAGCCATGGAACATTGACTTCTTTCCCTTACCTGTGTGAAGTTGAGCAATATTGGGTTAATTTTTTGTTCAGAAAAATTTCAGTGATCCTGACAGGGCTCGAACCAGGAACCTCCCGCTTCCTAGGCGAGCGTCCTACCACTGGACCACCGACCCTACAAACTACTGACCTACCTTTTATTCAGACATAACCCATATTCATAATTGACATAGATTTTGTCAAGGTGACCAACCTGTCGTAGTTTCATGAAAGTATGGCAAAATATATGGGCCCTAGAATAATTCTAAGCTTTTTCTAAGATTTGACCTACTGACCCACTTGTTGACCCCAAGTTATCCATATCACTACATTGCCTAGATTTAATTAAAAGGATTATACTGATCAAGTTTTATGAAATTATAGCTTAAAATATGGCTCCTATGGTGTTTAGAAGCGTTTACTATGTTTTGACATACTGACCTTATTTTTCATCTTATGTCACCCACCTATATTCACGCAAAGTGTAGCTTTTGTCAAGATAATCATTCTAAGCAATTTTTAAGAAGATTCGGCAAAAACTATGGCCTCTGGAGTGGCAAAAAGTTTTTTTTCTGCGATTTGACTTACTTTGAAATTGTAAAACTGTGACCCGGGCTGGGGCATTATTGACCACCGGGACATAATTTAAACAATCTTGATAGATAACCTATCGATGATACGTTTTGCCAATTATCTAAGCTCATGGTACTGTGGATTTCAGACAAGAAGATTTTTCAAGTTTTCATTAAAAAAATCTATTATTAGCCCATGTGATCTAGATATGCAATGGACTGGAACCATTTCAACAATACTCATAAAGGACCTCTAGATAAGTCACCATGCCAACTTTCAAAGCCTTTGTCATATTTACAGTGTAGCTCCATTATATCGCGGAAGTTGGGGTCCACGAAATGAAATCCGCGATGTGGTCGGATCGCGATATAGCCGAATTCTGAGCTGAACTATATTCTGCTGTATATTCCATTGCCAAACGCTATTATATCAATGTCATGCAATAAACACGGTTTCTTGGTTGATTACCTTGTTATTTCTTGTCAAAACAAGTCTTTATATGCACTGTCATATCTAATCAGGGGTGGCAAAATCAACTGTCCGTGTTGTCCGAGGTGGCCATTTGCGGGTCCGGACAGGTGAAATTTCCTGTCTTGATTGTCCGTGGACAAGCAGAAATTCCAATGTTCAATTACGCAAATTCAGTTTCTGTGAACTCACTGAACTGCCTTGGCTGCTTTTTTTGCATTTTTCGCGCGGAAAAATAACAAAAGACGCAATAAAAATGCCGGTGCTGCGCCGAGGGACACGCCCGAAAAATCCGGCAAAAGTACGAAAATTCTCGGTACGGGGACGAATCGTACTCTCGGGGGCGAATGCTAATTATTGTCTTTTTCCGGTATTCGGAAACTCTCTGATATTATCGCCGATTAAACTCTTCGTCTGTATCGAATCTCAGCGATGTCTAAAAAACAAAAACAGGCGAGCGATATTCGCTCCTTTTTCGTAACAACGGCTAAAAAAACGAAATCAAATGATGATACTAACAACGATGTAGCTGGTGAGATTGTTCCTGACCATAAATTAGCAAAAGAAAGTCCCGACTCCCCGGTGGCATAACATGAGAACAGTGATATCACCCAATGGCCATCTGCACCCTAACCGTTCCCGTTCGCAAAATGCTCAATCTGCCGTAAATAATGTTGACAATTCTATCATTCTGATAAGAGATTTCTGATAAATTAAGTCAGAGAAAATGAAAGTTCTAAGGGTGTGCTACTGTATTAATCATGGTCAGTTAACAGTAATGCTTTGAGACGTTTGAGCTAATAAAGACTTGGTACTAGTAGGTCTACTTTGTAAACAGTTAACTGTTGAACTGAGTCAAGTTATTCAAGCAGAGTTCGCTGAAAGAGCCTGCCCCTGGGAAACTGCTAGGTAAAGCAGAATGAAAACTTCAAAAATCTTCTCTTAATTTTTAGGAACAGTCTGCTTTACGATCTGCTAGGCTTATAGGAAACATTTATGTTGTCTATTTAACCAGGTAACATTTATTTTTACGGACAAGTAGATATTGGATACGGACAAGTGATTTTTTCAAACCACTTGTCCGTGGACAGGTGCATTTTTCTGAGATTTTGCCACCCCTGATCTAGCATCAGCGTTTTCACGTGTATTATACCAAATGCCTAGTTTCGTTTTTGACAACGGCCGCCATTTTGAATAAAATGTGCGTGTGTATCAGTTAATCGTGGAACTCACACTTAATGTCTATATCGCGATTAGAACGCGGATAAAATGAGATTTTCTCGATTGACTAGTCAAAAACGTAGCGCGGTATATGAAATTGAAAGAACAATGAAACCAATTATCAGTTCACAGGTTAAATATAATTTATTTCTTGGCCGACATTGTTCGAGTACGTTGTTATCTGGTACGAATCCAGTTATGATTGTAAGCGTCTGATTGATGTATCAAAATATGAATGACTGTGATTTTAATGTCTGTGGTTATCTTTCCACTGCTATTAATACGGATTAGTCGACTTTGATAGTTATAACTCAATCAGGTTAGTTTGCTAATTATTGTTAAATAATGAGGGAAACCGCGCATGCGCGAGTTCACTCAGTAGGCCTATTGTTTGTTTGTTAGTGCACCTGTCAATCAACGCAGCGGGATGACACACGCGCAGTCCACAGATGGTGATAATTGACACTGATTACGCAATTATAACGACCTGTTAAATGAAGATATAATTATTAAAGAAACAGAAATGATCGCTACTCGGCTTTTATTGACTTTTAGTATACATATTGGAAAAAATGGGGTCCAAGCCGTGACCGCGATATATTGGCTTTCGCGAAATAGCGGACCGCGAAGTAATGGAGCTACACATGTATTAGTTTCAGAGAAAAAGATGTTTGAAGATTTCACTAAATCCCCAGGGTCGGGGCATTTTTGATCACAGGAGTACAATTTGAACAGTCCTGATAGAGAATCTGTAATAAATGCTTTGAGTCCAATATCTAAGCTCAGGGTTATGTGGTTTTAGATAAGAAGATTTTTGAAGTTTTCATTGAAAAATCACACCCTTTTTTAGTTCCAGTGATCTAGATATGCAACGGAATGGAAAACATTCACAAATATGGGTTAAGGGCCTCTAGAAGTGTAACCATGCAAATATTGAAGCTCTGGCCATATTAGTTTTAGAGAGAACATGATTGAAGATGTCACTCTATGTAAAATTACGACACCCGGGGCATGTCAATATTGACCCCGACCTGACAGGGACATAATTTGAACAATATTGAGAGAGGACCTATAGCTGATACTTTGTGCCAAATATCTAAGTTCAGGGTACTGTGGTTTCAGGCAAGACGATTGTTTTAAGTTTTAATTAAAATTTTATTTTTTAGCTCCTGTGATCTAGATATGGAACTTGAGCAATTTCGAAAGAGGACAATACAAGGATCATTGCTTCCAAGTTTGGAGAAAATCCATCCAGCAGTTTAGGAGGAGAAGTCGGTTGAAGAAATAAATTATGGTTGACGACGGCCGGATGACGGCGACGGACGACGAAAGATCAAAATAGCTCACATTTGCACTACATGCCAGATGAGCTAAAATTCTCTAAAAGTGATTGATACCCTCACTTAAGTACCCTGTTACACGCCAAAGACACCGTGTTTCAGTGATCAAGGTTAAAGGTCAAGGTCAAAGTGACCTTAAAATAGATTGTTAACCTTTGCAATCCCAAGGTATTTCCACATACATGTACCATGTTTGGCAATCCTGAATGATACAGTAAAATATGTATGCTGAGGACAAGGCTTTTCTAATATCAAGGTCAGGCGTCCAGGACAAAGTCACGTGACAAGAGTTCACGGCACTTGACAGTATCATTTATATATCCACACAACTTGTTTCAAAATCATGGATGATTAAGTAAGAGACATGCTCCAGACAAAATTGTTCAATTATCAAGGCTAGAGTTCAAGGTCAAATTTACTAGAAAGTAATCCAGGTTTGGTATTCATAGATGATAATTATGGTACAGTATACGAATTATGCCTGGACGAGGTTTGTCAATCATCAATGAACAAGCCTGAGAAAGATTGGATGTCAAGGTCAAATTGACGTGAAACATTGGTATCAAAATCTTATAAATATGCACGTTTGTGGTTTATTATTTCAACAGTAAAATGAGGTTCAAGTTGTGTGTGTATGTTAGAGGGTTGAAGGATTAGACAGATAAAGTATGCAGGGCTCCAGATAAGAGGGGGTAAACTGAACAAATCTAACATTTTCTCATTCATTTTAGACCAAATCCTATGGTGTAACTACTCATTAGAATCGTCTCGAAGAGACGATTCTAATGAGTAGTAACACCATAGGGTTTAATTCAGAAATAAAGATTTTAGTTTTTGCAATACTCCCCTTATCTGGAGCTCTGCGTATGTACTGTATATGTGTACGGACAGAAAGATTAATGAATGAAGGAATGTACCGATGGATGAATGAACAGATGTAATGAAAGTATGACCCAAACTAATTGTCAGAAGCCATGAAAATGTTGGAATATTTCAGTAAACCATTTGTCCCGTGGACCGTTTCTAGTTTCAAAGACAGATGACCCCTTAAAGCAGGCTTAAATAAAGCAGAATGCGCCTAAATGCGCATTCTGTTTACCTTTGACCTACTTTAAGGTACAAATCTACACATTATTATCTGCTAGGATATGAAAAGTATTTCTTATGGTTCATTTTCAAAACTAGATACTATATACATGTAGAGTGGATTTTTTCTTCAGTGAAGGGGAGAATGAAGGCATTTAACCCTTAGCCCGCCAAATAAATTGTCGTCTGCTATATTTCTCGTCTGCTTCAAGTTTCAAAGTGCTTCAAAGTTGCTCAAAATTGCTGAAAATGTTGTCCGAGTGTCAAACAGCTTGGATCCGGATGAGACGCCGAGTTACTCGGCGTCTCATCCGGATCCAAGCTGTTTGCATATGGAGCTATAGTCGTGACTGGCAGGCTAAGGGTTAAGGGCATATTCATAGTTTTATTGGTTTATCTGGATTCTTGTAGAGTTATTAAAATACTTACGGACAACTTTTCATTTCAGCTTCAGACTTGCCATACGTACGGGCCACCTGACTATAACACTGCTCTAATTCTGTAGAGCCAGTCTTCTCCTTGACACACTTATTCGTGGTGAATGCTGCAAGATAAATCGTCATTATACATTTACAGTTTAACCTGTATTACGGACTATTGCGGCAGTGAGTTTCGATTCTCATTGTCTAAGGGTGGCAACACATGCAAAGTCGTGACATATGTTGCCTCCCTTTGATCATCACACTCTATGATAAATTTTTATGTTTGTATTTTTGCTATCTCAATAAGCTAAATTATGCGATCAAATCTGCATTTGGCGTCCACGATTAGTTATATACCGATAGTGTTTGAATAGTGATACAGTGAAACCCCTCTAAACCGGAACCTCTCAATACCGGAATTCTCTCTAAACCGGACAAAAATTTTGGTCCCGTTTCCAAACCTTCTTTATTTTAACTCATTGCACCATAAATATGCCTTTTTACTCCTTTGAATCATTCCTACACTGTATCATCAGAAATATTTCCTATATTCTAGCAGATGATAGCTTAAAGCAGGTTGAAAGTCAAGCAGAATGCGCCTTAAGGCGCATTCTGCTTTACTTTCAACTTGCTTTAAATGATAAGCTATCTTCCATACTAGAAACAAGAAATGGGTTAAAACCACTTTAAACCGGAACCCTTCTAAACCGGACATTTATTTTGTCCCCACACATATCCGGTTTAAAGGGGTTTCACTGTATATTGTTGACGATTGAGCAGTATGGCTTTGGATCCATTTTAGCATTTAAAAGTGGTTATCATATGTTAGGTTATTGTTTTATACCTAGACCCATTATGACGTAAGCATATGATGATTGTATGACGTACATGTATATGTACATGTATGACGCAGTCAGTTAATAAACGTTGAAACACAAATATGGTGTCAGATGTGAAAGCCATTCTAAAATGACTGTTTTAAGTATAGAATAAATACTGTGAGTGTCAAGAAATGGCCGCCCGTGACAACATTCCCATCCCGGCTCCGGTAGAGCTGAAAGGAGACGTAAAGGGAAACTGGCGATTCTTTAAAGACCAGTGGGAAAACTACGAAATAGCAACGCAGCTCTGGGAAAAAGACGAACAAATCAGAGTGGCAACCCTATTGGCTGACAGTCTGTAATGGGTAAGGAATGCTACCAATTTTTTTAGAATCTCAATATTTCTGAAGAAATAGAAAGAGACTGAAATTTTGAAGGCGTTAACAGAATATTTTGGTACCCATGGTTACGGTCATGGTAATGAACCAGTAATGGTAAAGTTTTCACTATAAGCCATCATTGGTAAATTCATCCCCACCCTCTGGCGGCCATGTTTGAGCTAGGAAGATTATTTGAAGAAAACTGGCAAAGAGTCACCCATGAATCATTATTTGTGTAGAAATATTCTTAAATCAGACCAATAATTTCAGAGAAAAAGATTTTTAAAGATTTTCTATACAGACATATAAGGAAAACTTGCCCCACCACTGGCGGCCATGATTTTAAAGATAACAAAATGATTTTAAGAAATCTGGTAGAAAGTCATAAATGGATCATTTGTGTAAAATTATTTTCAATTTGGACCAGTAGTTTCACAGAAGAAGATTTTTAAAGTTTTTACTATACAGTAACATTAGGAAAATGTGCCCCACCCACTGGCGGCCATGTTTTTTTAGATATCAAAATTATTTTAAGAAATCTGGTAGAGGGTCACCCATGGATCTTTTGTGTAAAGTTACTTTCAAATCGGACAAGCGGTTTCAGACAAGAAGATTTTTAAAGTTTTCACTATATAGCCATATAAGGAAAATCTGCCCCACCCACTAGCGGCCATGTTTTTTAAAATAGGAAAATTATTTTAAGAAATCTGATAGAGGGTCACCAATGGCACATTTGGGTAAAATTATTTTCAATTCGGACCGGTATTTTTTGACAAGAAGATTTTTAAAGTTTTTTCAATTGGTTGCCATGGCAACCACAATTTCAATTGGATGACCTATATTTGAAGAAATCTGAGAGAGTACCCTACAAGGAACAATCCTATGAAGTTTTGAAGAAATTGGCCCAGTGGTTTCCAAGAAGAAGATCTTTAACGAAAAAGTTTGACGACGGACTGACGGACAGACGTTCTCACAGTTGGACATTTGTTGGGTATATTTTTTGTTTAAAAGTACCCAACAGTACACTAAAATAGCCAACAATAACAATAGGGCAATCACGGAATGAATGGAATCTATTGTTCTCCCTACCCAACAAAGGACCTTTCGTGCGCTCGGACGGACTGACGACGACGGACACAGGGCGATCACAATAGCTCACCTTGGCACTTCGTGCCAGGTGAGCTAAAAATGTCACCTTCCTCAAAACCACTGCACTTGTATGGGGGAAATTCTCAGCTTCAGCCATTGGGTAAAGTAGAAATTTCATGTGAAGTAAAATCCAAGTGTGAGAGACTAAGCTTCTACATTGTAGAAATGGATCAAAAGTCGCTATTATCAGCAAAGGCATGTGAAGTTCTAGGGCTTTTAACGGTCAATATTGTAAATCAATTAAGTACCAATACAGCACCATTGACTGAAAAAGACATTCTTGAGAAATATTCAGATGTGTTTAATACAGGACTAGGTATACTCCCTGGAGAATACAAGATTGAGATAGATCCCAACGTGAAACCAGTGCAGCATCTACCGAGAAAAGTTCCGCAAGCTCTAAAGAAAGAAGTCAAAGAACATATAGACAAATTAGTGCACAAAAATGTGTTAGCTAAAGTAACAAAACCAACTGATTGGATCTGCAGCATGGTAGCAGGGAAAAAGCCAGGCAAAATGAGAATCTGCATCGACCCAAGTGACCTCAATAAAGCCATAAAAAGACCACATTATCCAATGCCAACATTGAAAGACATCCTGCCAAAGATAGCCAATGCCAAAGTCTTCACGGTCTTGGATGCACAAGAAGGATTCTGGCAAATTAAATTGGATGAATCCAGTAGTTTCCTGACTACACTCTGGACACCCTTCGGTAGGTATAGATGGCTACGAGTGCCATTTGGAATTTCTTCAGCGCCAGAAGAATTTCAGAAGCAACAACACGAGGTTCTGGAAGGACTAGAAGGAGCAGAGGAAATCGTCGACGATATTCTTGTCTACGGCTGTAGAGAAACCATGGAAGAAGCTAACAGTGACTATGACAAGAATTTGTGTGCAGTTCTTGAGCGAGCCAGAAAAAGTGGCCTGAAACTGAACAAAGACAAACTGAAACTAAGAAAAACTGAAGCGAAATATATGGTTGAAATACTTACCTCATCTGGTGTGCGTCCAGATCCAATCAAAGTGAAAGCAATTCGAGAAATGCCCAGACCAGAAAATGTTGAGGCAATGCAACGGTTCATAGGTTTAGTGACATATCTATCAAAGTTCTGTTCGCATCTCTCTGAAAAGTGTGAGCCTCTTAGACGACTTACTGCGAACAATTCTGAATGGTCATGGCAATCTCAGCGAGAACATGCATTCAGAGCAGTCAAAGAAATTGTCAGTACCGAGCCTTTACTGAAATACTATGAAGTTCATCAGGAAGTGACAATACAATGTGACTCAAGTGAAGTTGGGCTTGGAGCCGCCTTACTTTAAGAAGGACAGCCTGTAGCCTATGCATCAAGAGTATTATCAAAGACTGAACAAAGATACGCTCAAATCGAGACAGAGTGTCTCGCAATAGTGTTCGCGTGTGAGCATTTTGACCAGTACAATCTAGGTAGAGAACTAGTGACTGTGCATTCCGATCATAAGCCGCTGGAGATAATTTTCAAGAAACCGCTCTTGTCAGCTCCAACGCGTCTTCAGCGTATGGTTCAGCGACTACAGAAATACAACCTTGATGTAGTGTACAAAAAAGGAGAGCACATGTACATAGCTGATACATTATCTCGCGCAACACTGCCGAATTCTGACAATTGTGAAAGAGACAAATTTTAATGATCACAAAGTGTTGATTTTCTCAACATTTCTTGAAGAATTATCTCAAATAGATCAAGAACAGTGGGTTCCACAAATGAAAGAACCAAGAATCAAACAGATTTGTGAACTGACAAACTGTGATGAAACATTACAAACTTTGAAAACGACAATTCAAATTGGATGGCCAGACTCAAAAGAAGACGTGCCTGTGAGCTTATTACACATGATATACCCTATCAACCATGGTCAAAACTGGGTATAGATCTCTTCTCGCTGAACAAAAAAGACAGTGGACTATTATTCAGATTAAACTTCAAAGCACCACAGCATTGGCTGTAATACTGTGTTTAAAAAGACATTTCGCGCGTCATGGAAGTCCGGATCTAGTGATATCAGACAATGGTCAGTGCATCAGAGTTCAGTAACTTTGCAATCGAGTGGGAATTTGAACACTCAACTTCATCCCCTTACCATAGCCAATCGAATGGTAAAGCTGAATCAGCAGTTAAAATTGCCAAGAACATTATTAAGAAAAGTGACAAGTCATCAACTGACTTATGGAAGGCAATTCTAGACTGGAGAAATACCCCTACAGTTGACATGCAGAGCAGCCCTGTACAAAGACTCATGTCAAGGACAACAGTGCATTCTCTGCCTACGGCTCAATCACTTCTGTAGCCAAAGGTTGTGACAAACGTGTTGGAAAGTCAAACTTAAACGCCAGAAATCAAAGCTACAGTTTGACAATACTGCTAAAGAGCTCCCTGTTCTAAAGCTTGGACAGAACATTCGTATGAAACCATCCCCTAATGATCATCATAAGACATGGACGTTTGGTACATGCGTTAACGACCTCGGCAATCGTTCCTTTATCGTCAATGTCGATGGTGTAGACTACAGACGAAATCGGAGAGAGATTCATGCGACGAAGGAAGACACTGATCAAAGTGCAAGGTCACCTAATGAACTTATAGACTGTCAAGAAACAAGCAATTCTAGTGAGAACAAATGTGAACAGACTAAATTTGAATCGGCTGGCGAGAAATCAGACAGTGACAATTCTAGTGCAATACCAGCTACATATATGCCAAGACCTAAGCGATCTAGTAAATTGCCAGCAAAGTTGAAAGACTATGTCGTTAGCTTTAAGTGAATATATTAGCTTGAACTCTTAAAGGTTAAGAAAGTTGACAGTTAAGGCAATAAGTTTTAAGTGAAAAAGACAAAGTGACTGTTTAGCAAAATTTAAGGAAGAGGACAGTTAAAGCCATTAGTTTAGTTAATATGGCAAAGTTAACCCATTACCTTTTAACCTATTTCTAGCTTTAAAAACAGGCGACCACTTAAAGCAGGTTGAAAGTAAAGCAGAATGTGCCTTAAGGCACATTCTGCTTTACTTTCAGCCTGCTTTAAGCTACCATCTTCTAGGATACGGAAAATATTTCTTCTGGTACATATTCTTGGCTGTATAAACTGGAACTTTTTTCTTCAGTGGAGGAATAAATGAGAGGTGTAAAAAGGCGTTTTTAAGGGGTAATGGGTTAAGAAATGTTCATTTTTAGTTTAACATTTTATCTTTCCTTAAATGGTAACGATTTGACTTCAGTTAAGAGTTAATATTTGATAAAAAATTCAAAGACTTAAAAGCAAAGTGCTTTATATTAAATGTAAGTTTCAAAATCAGCTGTGCTTTCATTGAAACTTTTAATTGGGAATTAAAGTATATATTTGAACTTTTTACCATATGATTTACGAAAATTATAAAACTTAAAATTTCATAGATAGAATATTTCATTAAGATATGAAAGCTCAATTCATTTTGTTAAAAAGGGAGATGTTAGGTTATTGTTTTATACCTAGACCCATTATGACGTAAGCATATGATGATTGTATGACGTATGTATGACGCAGTCAGTTAATAAACGTTGAAGCACAGAATATCATATAGCATTTGTTTATAGCCCTATGTAATTGGATTTACATGTGTTACTCTCCATACAGACATTTGTATTTTTTAGAACAAGGGCCACTATGGCCCTATATCGCTCACCTGGTACACCATATAAAACTTTACCTATAGTGACCAACATTTTGACCCAACATGACCAATATTCAACTGTGGCTTAGCTTTCATTAAGGCAAACATTTTGACCAAGTTTTATCAAGATCAAATGAGAAATGTAGCTTCTAGAGTGTAAACAACGCATTTTCGTGATTTGACCTAGTGACCTAGTTTTTGACCAGACATTACCAACATTCATACTTGACCTAGATATCAATAAGTCAAACAATGTGATCAAGTTTCATGATCTAATCAGATGTGTAGCCTCTAGAGTGTTAACAAGGTTTATCTATGATTTGAGCAAGTGACCTAGTTTTTGACCAGAAATGACCCACATTAGAACTCGACCTAGATATCAATGAGGCAAACATTATGACCAAGTTTCATGAAGATCTAATGAGATTTGTAGTCTCTAGAGTGTTAACAAGGTTTATCATAGGTTTGCCTGTTGTACGTTATAACAAGCTAAATTGGAGTACTACATATTTCAGTGATACATACAGTGCAAATGACGCTATTCCTTCCCAATACAATGTCCCCTCTCTACAACAACACCCAATTAGACAAAGAATGTGTGAGTTGTTCGGAGGGAGTTGTAAAAGGAAGGGACAATTAATATTCTAAGAGTACTGAGCATGACCTGACTTGCATTTGCAAAAGTTTGAAACCCGATAAGACGCCGCGTAACACGGCGTCTGATCTTTGTTCAAATTGTTTACCACTCGTCTGTATATTTCTTCTGTCAAAATGTACAATAATTGTAACTTTGAGAAATAAAGGCAAACACATATTTTTTGCAATGCATGTATTGTTTAGGTAACAGCGTCAAGTATTGTTGAAAGGAGGGAATCATTAATGAGAGGGCCGTTGTTGGGTGGGAGCGTTTCAAATTTAAACTTTAGGTAAATTCAAGGAAGTAGTAGTCTATCCTAATTTGTAATGACTAACGAGTGTCAATCATGATCAGATGCTAGGTAAAAGTCATCTGATCAGGATCCAGACTGTTTCCAAACTATTGGGTGTGAGGTATGCAGTGAAAGGGTTAACCCCTTCACTGCCTTACCCCGAGTACACTAATAGTTTGAAAACAGTTTGGATCCTGATCAGACGCCGCGTAACGCGGCGTCTGATCAGGATACAAACTGTTTTACACTCATTTCAATATTTCATAAGTCAAAACATCTAAATATTTAATTTTAGAAATAAAAGCAGACGACGATTGTTTAAAATTGATGACGTCATGGCAGTGAAGGGGTTAAAACCTTTGGACTTTATCTTGCTCAAACTTACTGGCAGGGATTTTTGGACATTCGACTGAAATGAAGTTCCTAACGGCGTCAGGATCTGGCTGGTTGCCTTTAGATTGCATTCCCGCCTTCATTTCACCAACCTGGTCTGGACACTGATCCTCAAAGCTGTCAAGACACTCCAAGCTTTCCTTCATTGGGCTGAGGAAAAACAAAAGCAAGAGGACAATGAAGATATATCGCTCATCTGGGGCCCGTTTTACTAAACTACTTACGCAAAATTTTTGCGTAAGTCAAAATCGTTTAACTCTTATTGTTTGATCATAAACGTTTGCAAACAGCAAATAGCCTGGCTATTTGTACTCACACACAGACTATGGGGTAATGGGTTAAATGATCCTCTGTCATCAAAACAAGAAACATGCTATTAAAGAAATGGTTAAACTAAGGTTAGACTTACCCGCACAACGATGCCATCATTTGCTGGATATCGCTAAATGGAGTCCTCGCCCTCGGTTTGAGACCCGAGTCTGGAGAGCCAGCATCGGGTGATCCACCACTTTTCATACCACTTTTCATACATTGGTACACCTGCATGCATGTATTGTCTACAATTGTTTAACAAAAGTACAGTAACAAGAGCCGCATGTGGCCCTAAATCGCTCACCTGGTACCCATGGTTACGGTCATGGTGACATCAAATTGAACAAGTGATTTGGGAAACCCATGAATCATTTCTGTCAAATTATTCCTAAATCGGATCAGTAGTTTCAGAGGAAAGGTTTTTGAAAAATTTCTATACAGTAATATAAGGAAAACTTACCCCACCCACTTGCGGCCATGTTTTGAAAGATAACAAAATAATTTTAAGAAATCTGGTAGAGGGTCATCAATGGATCATTTGCGTAAAATTATTTTCAATTTGGACATGTAGTTTCAGAGAAGAAGATTTTTAAAGTTTTTACTATATAGCCATATAACGAAAATCTACCCCACCCACTAGCAGCCATGTTTTTTAAGATAACAAATTTTTTTTAAGAAATCTGGTAGAGGGTCACCTATGGATCATTTGTGTGAAATTACTTTCAAATCTGACCTGTGATTTCAGAGAAGAAGATATTTAAAGTTTTCGCTATATAGCCATATAAGGAAAATCTACCCCACCCACTAGCGGCCATGTTTTTTGAGATAGGAAAATTATTTCAAGAAATCTGATAGACAGTCACCCATGGAGCATTTGGGTAAAATTATTTTCAATTTGGACAAGAAGATTTTTAAAGTTTTTTCAATTGGTTGCCATGGCAACCACAATTTCAACTGGATCATCTATATTTGAAGAAATCTGAGAGACTACCCTACAATGAACAATCCTATGAAGTTTCGGTGAAATTGACACAGTGGTTTCTGAGAAGAAGATCTTTAAAGAAAAAGTTTGACGGACGGACTGACGGACGGACGAACGACGACTACGGACACAGGGCGATCACAATAGTTCACCTTGGCACTTCGTGCCAGGTGAGCTACAAACTCGATACTTCGTAATCGCTTTATGCGACCTTACCGATATTTCATATGTATAATTTCGATAAATCGATCTCGCTTAAGACAAACATACCTGTATTTCAAGGTTAACACGTGGCTCAGCCACGTTTGAACTTTGAAAAATGGGTATTTTTTTAAACTGACGTGAGTTCGAAATATCGTGTTTCGACTAACAGTGGGAAAGACCTTATGTTTTCCCAATTAACTCATTCCACACTGGAACTTTTAAAAGACAATCCTAATTTCCAGTTAAGTCTAGTCCATTTTAGACTATTTTGGCTTGATTTTAAACAATAAGCTCAAAGTGACAAACCATGTAGAGTATATGTATAATGTTTGTAATATGACGATTATACTCTTCGCCAGGGCGGAATGACTTCAACTAAACTAAATGCAAACTCAGAGCAATTCTAGAAGTGTTTTAGATAAACACATTGTCTCCCCTGTAAACCCCCCCCCCCCCCCCCCACCATCTAATTGGCCATTGCTAAAATTAATCAAAACCCTGCTGGCGCTTAAGTTTTGACGGCTTTTTAGGTCACGTGGTATGAAATGACATTGTGAGCTACTGCGACCGCACTGTGTTCGTCATTGTCCGTCCAGCATCGCATCATCGTCCGTCGTTTTGATTTTAATACAGTGTTCCTTCCCTACAACGACCCTCTGAACATCAATTCTCTCCTTACAACGACCATGGCGCTGATCCCAAAAAAATGCAAATTTGTCTAGACCTTGCCATGTTGGGATATCGTCTGCTTAAAATTGTAGTCTGCTGTTTTTCTCAAAGTTACATACTGGACATTTTGACAGAAAAAAAACTTAATGACGAGTGACAAACAGCTTGAATCCTGATCAGACGCCGCTGTTTGCAAATGTAAGCCAATTTGAAAATTTCCCTCTCAATAACGACTCCCTCGGAACAATGTTCACATATTTGGTCTCCAATTGGGTGTCGTTGTAGAGAGGGAGCGCTGTACTTGATATGTAGATGGAACCAGGTGTCATTAAAATTGCCATTAGGCATAAGCTCAAATGATTAAAGTACACAGTGGTATAAGCACTGGGGGCCAACGAAGTATTACGACCACCCTTTTCGCTACAGAAGCCCCCCTATATAAATTCAATGACGACTTCAGCTGGTATCATGTATACATTTACAATGGACCTCGTTTGATAACGTACACATATTCCCTATATTCTAAAATTATTTTCTAGTCGCATATCCATATAAGTTTAAATTTACATGACAGTTTCGGCACTCCGTTGGAGTGCCTTCTTCAGACTGTGAAATTGACCATTGGAGGATGACATCATAAGCTTGTTTACTTGTTTTCAGACAGGAATACTTTTCATTGGGAAAATATAGTTAAGCTACTTAGACCCACATGTGCAAGGACTTGAACCATTTAAACAATACTGATTCTTAGGGCCTCTAGAAGTGCCACCATATATATCAAAGCTCTGGCCATATCAGTTTCTGAGATGTTTGAAGATTTCACTATACAACTCTTTGGAAAACTGTGACCCGTGTCATTTTGGACCACAGAAAAAAAATATTCGAACAATCTCGATAGATGCAGGTGATTCATTGTGCTAAATATCTAAGCTCAGCGTGGTTTTCAGACAAGAAGATTTTTCATTGAAAGTTCTCATTTGAAAGAATCTACGGTATAACTATCAATAAATTAATAAACGTTCAGAATTTGTTCATGGTCCGAGAATAACTGATTATCTAACTGTCACTGTACAAATAATAGTAACCTATTTATGCCTAGCATTCTATGAAAGAGAAATAGGCAAACCGTGTAAACTCTGATCAGACGCCGCAAAATGCGGCGTCTGATCACGGTCTACACCGTTTGCTTCTCAATAGGAAATTTCAATATAAAAATCAAAATTGAAAAATTAAATCAGGCACCCCTTACATCAGAATGGACCAATCAATTAATATAAGCATGACAGAATCCAATGGGCGCAAATGGGTTATCATTAACTCATTCACTCCTGAAACTCTTCAGGACAATATCCAGGGCTCCAGATAAGAGGTAGTTTTTTCAACAAATCCCACATTTTCTCACTATTTTTAGCACCAAATCCTATGGTGTTACTACTCATTAGAATCGTCTCGAAGAGACGATTCTAATGAGTAGTGACACCATAGGGTTTAATTCAGAAATAAAGATTTTAGTTTTTGAAAAACTACCCTTATCTGGTGCTCTGAATATCAGTGTCTAATTAAGTCTATATACATGTATTTTTTTTATTTAGGGTTGAGCCATCTGATCATGGTATTCAATATTTGCACTGAACAAATGTACTCTTAACCCTTAGCCTGCCAGTCACGACTATAGCTCCATATGCAAACAGCTTGGATCCGGATGAGACGCCGAGTAACTCGGCGTCTCATCCGGATCCAAGCTGTTTGACACTCGGACAACATTTTCAGCAATTTTGAGCAACTTTGAAGCACTTTGAAACTTGAAGCAGACGAGAAATATAGCAGACCACAATTTATTTGGCGGGCTAAGGGTTAATGGGTATACTGTTTGATAATGACGAGTACACTCGTTGTTAGAGTTGATTATGTTATGAGGAAATTAACTGCATTCATTTTGATATCGATAGATGGTGGGGTCAAAATAGTTATACATATAACCCCCAATTTATTTGAACATGCAAACTAAATTAAGGCTAAATTCATTGTGCGGTTAGATATCTGCACACTAGTCAATTCTACATTTGTATATTTTACAGTGGTGAAAACGTTATTCTTTCCTATTAAACGCATTACGCTAAATCTACCCTTTCCAATACGAACAGTTTGGAGCCAGATCAGACGCCGGGTAACCCAGCGTCTGATCAGGCTCCAAACTGTTTTCCGTCCAGGTTAAAATCAGCATGCAGAATTGTCAAAAAGTTGTCATTTTCTTCATTTTATTGCAATGCGTTTGCGTTTCGTTTGCGTTTAAACAGGAAAGAATAAAATTTTCTCCACTGTAGATACTTGTTTAAAACAAAATGTGTTGAAAGCCATGTGATAAGGTCTACATTGATCGGTAAAGTCTATATAGGCTCTAGGTAGCGGGTTTTAACCATTTACAGTGGAGAATGTGTTATTCTTTCCCAATAAACGCGTTTACGCTAAAACTATTATTTCCAGTGCAAACAGTTTGGAGCCAGATAAAACGCCGGGTAACCCGGCGTCTGATCAGGCTCCAAACTGTTTGTCACCATGATAAACATGAAATATCAGAATTGTCCAAAAGTTGTTCTTTTCTACGTTTTAGTGCTTTGCGTTTGCGTACGTTTGCGTTTAAACAGAAAAGAATAACAGATTCTCCACTGTACCTGATAGCCTATATTTCTAGTAGTGAAGATATGTGACCACTTAAAGCGGGTTATAAAGTAAAGCAGAATGCGCCTTAAGGCGCATTCTGCTTTTCTTTCAGCCTGCTTTAAGCTTCCATGTGCTAGAATATAGAAAATATTCCCTATACTATATATTCATGACTGATTAAATAAGAACTATTTTCTTCAGCATTGGAATAAATCATATCCGCTAAAAGGCGCGTCTATGGGGGAAAGGGTTTAAACACCCATCTCTCTTACCAGGGGTCTCAATGTCGCCCCCCGTGTGGACTCCGGTGAATGATGTAGTGGGGCCGCCCCCATGGGTGCCCCCATGGGTGCCTCCAGTATTTCCTCCCATCCCAGCATGCACCATGGCACACATGGCATCTAGGTTTTTCACCTGGCCGAAGATATCTGTTGAACCAGCAGCAGAATCAAATAATTCTGGACATTCTTTTGCATACCCCATCACACACTCCAACTTCTTCTTGCCTGTTTTTCTGTATTGAAGAAAAGAGAAAACTAAAAATCATTCAGCTCAACAATACCTTGGGACGGTTAAAAAGGGGGCCCGTTTCATAAACATTCGCACGACAATTATTGTCGTTAGTCAGATTATAAAAGTCTCAATTATTATTTCTTCATCTAATCCTGTCTTGTGGTATCTCTTTGGAGTCGTCTTGAAAAGACGATTCCAAAGAGATGTCACATGACAGTATTAGATGGAGAAATGAAAAAATAAATGTATTTTAAAGTTTTGACTTACGACCGTTTTTGTTGTGCGAAATTTTATAAAACGGGCCCAAGAGCATGAGGTCCATACCTTGGTTGTTAACCCATAACCCCATAGCCTGTTTCTAGTTTTTAAGATATGTGACCACTTAAATCAGGTTGAAAGTAAAGCAGAATGCGCCTTAAGGCACATTCTACTTTACTTTCAGCCTGCTTTAAGCTGTTATCTGCTAGATTATAGAAAATATTTATTATTTCTTTTTATGACAGTATAAATTGGAACTACTTTCTTTAGTAGAGAAATAAATTAAAGGCGTTAAAATGCGTATTTATGGGGTAATGGGTTAAACCTTTAAATAGAAGTTCCTCATGGTCACTATATAGAGTACAAGTAAATTCTCAGTAATTCCACAATGCTATATGAATTGGCAAGTCAATGTTATCAGGTTAATCATTGGGCGTGTTCGATTATCAGTCCGGGATTGACGGAATCGGAATCGAAATCGAATGGTCCGGAATTCAATTCCAGAACTGTTCTATCAGTTCTGTTCAAGTAGGTGGTGTGAGCAGAATTGTGACGTATCATCATGGTTCCCGGCACAATTTGCCAACGCTTCGACAGCAAAGTTATACTTAGCAGGGAACCAGACTAACATATTTGCAAGGGTTTAATTCCGTTTTTATTCGATTTACTAATTCCATGGAATCGTTCCAAACAGTTCTTGAACTGATAATCGAACACGCCCAAAATGTTGTCATTGATCTGATAACAGGGCCCCGTTTTACGAAACGCCGCACGACAAAAACAGTCGTAAGTCAAAACATTAAAATACGTATAATTTATTATTTCCCCGTCTAATCCTGTCTTGTTACATCTCTTTGGAACCGTCTTGA
Organism: Gari tellinella; assembly: GCA_922989275.2. NCBI lineage: Eukaryota > Metazoa > Mollusca > Bivalvia > Cardiida > Psammobiidae > Gari > Gari tellinella. The sequence goes on along the minus strand of OV277871.1, from coordinate 47,115,220 downwards.
AAAGATAGGATTAGACAGAGAAATAAATAATAACTGAGCATTTTAAATCTGTCTTACGACCGTTAATGTCGTACGACGTTTCGTAAACACGGCCCCAGGAGCTGTCTTATCAGGGTCTACACTGTTTGCTCATGCTCATGCATATTTGTCCAAACACAATTGATTTGGTACATTTTACATACCCTGAGGTTAACATTTGACTAAAGTTTAACCCTTTCATAATCAAATTTGTCAAGAGTTTTTTACCCCTTCACCACCATAGTGTCATTGGCTTCAATATTGTTTCAAAGTCAGATTACAGACTAATTTTCAAAACAAGTGTCAAACAGTTTAGGTCCTGATCAGGCGCCGCATGACGCGGCGTCTGATCAGGACCCAAACTGTTTGCAAACACGCTTTATGGCGTCACTGAGAGTGAATGGGTTAAGGATAATCTCCCCAGGCGTAAAGGAGATCTATGGATATCGAAGGGACAGGAAATCAATCCTTCAAACTCCTTTAATTGACATGTGCCCTTGATCGTCATCCAGTATGTTAAGTCAATGTTTCTGCGGATCGTCTCACAGAGGCAAAGATTTGACAAAGATTTGATAGATGATGGATGAGTTGGGTTTTACGGCACTTCGACACAAATAAGGTCATATAGCTCCGATGATTGATGAAATGATGATGATTTCAGGAAGATGGTTTCGGCTAATCCCATTTGTTGACCAGCAGCGTATGGAATCAAAACCACCGACCTGCCTTCATTTTAGTTCTTGGCAGAGAGAATAATCTCGGTCTAATTAACAGAAACAATTCCCTTTGACAATTAAGCCCCAGAACTGCGGCAAAGTAGGAAGGTTTTCTAGGGCCAATATTTGATGCAAATCCTTCAAGGGGTAAATGAGATATAGATAGGAAAAGTGGTAACTTAAAACCTTAGGTTGGCATGGTTGAATTATGAATTCTCCATATCATCTGATTCTCACTGAATTTGAACTTTGAGAAAAGTTTAATTAATTCCTTCCAGCAGTAAAGGCGATATGGCGCGGATAGGAAATTCAAGGCTCGATACCATGACGTTCAAATGTGACCTTGATCTGAGTTTGTATGGTTGAGTCATGGCGTCAGTCACACCATATCACTGAGGTGATCAACTTACAAAAGTTAAATGAACAATATTTCCACGGGTATATGAGCAGATACGAAACTAAAGGCTCAAAATCGTGATCTTCAAGTGTGGCATTGACCCTTGAGTCAGCATGGTTAAGTTCCTTCACAATTTAGTACTATGGTGATCATTTGTAAATTCTTTCAAGGGTATTGGAGAAAAGAACAGACAATGGTTATCCCACTTACAGTGGAGAATATGTTATTCTTTCCCAATAAACGTGTTTACGCTAAAACTATTATTTGCAGTGCAAACAGTTTGGAGCCAGATCAGACGCCGGGTAACCCGGCGTCTGATCAGGCTCCAAACTGTTTGCCACCAAGATAAACAAGAATTATCAGAATTGTCCAAAAGTTGTTCTTTTCTACTTTTAGTGCTTGCTTTTGCGTACGTTTGCGTTTAAACGGGAAAGAATAACAGATTCTCCACTGTATCCCCTCTATAAGTTGTTTAAAATGACAATTTTTATTTTCAGGAAGATCTAAGAGAGATACCTGATTTACTTTCTATCCAGTCCTCTTTAACTCTTTCCTCCCTGTAACTTTAAATGGACAATTCCAGTTTCCATTTTAGTCTAGTCCATTTCTGACTTTTAAGGGTTGTTTTTATTAATGTTTGGCATTATGACAAACAGTGAAGACCCTGATCAGAGGGCTCCAAAAGGAGCCCTCTGATCTAGGTCTTCACTGTTTGCATAGGACAAGTGTACTATTCATGTTCACTGTTTGAAAATGACGCCTACATGCGGGGCTAGGGTTCTATCTATCTATCTATCTTCCAGTGAGTCAAACCCCTGTTGGGGACCTAGACTTGACGCGCGTCAACTGTCGAGAATGTTAAGTGAATAAAAGTAAAAGTTAAAAGATACAGAGAAGAATGTTAAAAGCAGGTTTAAAAACAGGTCAGGTTTGATTATGGGGAGATATGTTCAATCTGGCTAACAGCCAGACTGAACTCGGGTAGGGGCAGGGTTACAATGTCAGGAGGTAGAGCATTCCAGTGAACGATGGATCTGGGGAAGAAGGAGTACTTATGGTAGTCTGTTTTAGTTTGAACTTGTTGGAATGCTTTAGGGTGGGACTTTCTTGATGGTCTAAAGGGTGGAGTGATATATTCAGGAAGAGGAACTGCTACAAGATTATTAATAATATTATAAAACATGATAAGTTTTTGGTCAATACGGCGCAAGTCTAGTCTTCTCCAATTTAGGGAGGTCAGCATGTCTGACACACTGGAAGTTCGTCCGTAGTCTCTCTTCGCCCAGCGAACAGCCCTTCGCTGTACTGATTCTACTTGGTCAACCAGTGCGCCAGTGTGTGGTGCCCAAACAACTGCGCTATACTCAAGCTGGGGTCTGACAAGTGTTCTGTATGCTGTGGACTTGAGAGTTTCTGAATGAACTTTGATGTTGCGCCTTAAGAATGAGAGAGTTTGGTTTGCTTTTCGTGTAATACTGTCTATGTGTGTGTTCCATGTAAGATCATCTGTCAGTGTAATCCCTAAGTATTTTGCTGATGTGACTATGTCTAGTGTTGTGTTGTGTAGTGAATATTGTGTAGGTATGGGAGTTTTTCTTTTGGTGATTTGTATGACTTGGCATTTCTTTGGATTGAAGGACATGTCCCAGTGTTGTTCCCATTTCTCAAGCTGATGCAGATCTTGTTGTAGAAAGCTAGAATGATTCACGTTGGTCAAAGAGAAGTAGATAGCAGTATCGTCTGCAAATAGGCGTACTTTAGAGAAGTTAACATATTCAGGAAGGTCATTTATATAGATTAAGAAGAGCAGGGGACCTAGGACAGAGCCCTGAGGGACACCGGAAGGGACTGGGATAACGTTTGACATGGAACCATTTACTAAGAAAAGAAAAGGGTTAAGCAGTCACCTTAGACTACCAGATTTCAACACTGAAAACAATCTTCTGGAGAGACTGGGTTAAACGCAATGTCAATGTTTGTAAAGGTTTATTATTATTATTATGTTATTTCATGGTATAGATTAGTCGGGGGTATACTGTTTTACCCTGTCAAATTACACCAAATGACGAGGGTAAGAGGGAGTGAACAGCTTATGCCCCCGCGAAAATAAGTCACTGGATACTGTTTTACCCCTGTCAATTGACATGGCTAAGAAGGTGTAAACTAATAGTGTTTGCCCTTAACCCTTTCCCCCATAGAAGCGCCTTTTAGTGCATTCAGTTTATTCTTGCCCTGAAGAAAATAGTTCCAATTTATACATTCATAAATATGTATAATACAAAATATTTTCTATATTCTAGCAGATGATAGCTTAAAGCAGGCTGAAAGTAAAGCAGAATGCGCTTAAGGTAGCGTTTTATGAAATAAATGGTAAAATAGTCGTTTTATACTTTTTTACAAATCCTGATAGATAAGGGTATTTTCTACAAGTTACCAAATTCTCTCATGCTTTCTCGGTCATTTTACCGGTAAATCACGCGTCAGAATCCCCGCTGGGTGCCTCAATTGCGTAGATTACGTGACTAGATAGGTAGTTTATTCCGACGCTGTCAGAGGTGATTTACGACTTTTACCTATTAAAATCGTTATTTTATATGATTGGCTTTGTTAATTGGGGGCGGAGTTTAACGAAATGGTTGATCATAAGCCGGGTCATGTTATTTGTTGAAACAGAAGGTCTTAGTTGAATACCGGGCGGTCACGGGAGCCTAATTGACACATCAGTCAGTTAATTGGAGTTTCCGGCATTACATAATTTGAAGCAAGCGGTATTTTTGACTCCCCCTAACTTCTGCTGTTGGGGTTCGATTTTCGTGCGGTTTGAAGCAGATGAAAGGGTGTTATCTCCCCGAGGGAACTGTGTCTCAGAAATTGTATAAGTAGCTCCAGTGGTCCGTTATAAAGCGTTACGTAATAGTGGTCGACTTTAAACCGTAAAAAAACTTTGATGTTTCATAACAAAGGTTTGAAGCGGTATTTTAAAAATCTGAGACACGGATCCCTAGATATGTTTATAAAGAGTATTTTGGGCAATTTTAATCATGTTACAAATAAAGATGGCTTTGATATCGTTGTTTGAAATTTTTTTTAAATGTTCTTATAAAATCGTAAAAAATTAAAATATTTTTTGTAAATTGACATTTTCTGATGGGATGTGTACCATTTTCATCCGTCAGCTATAAAATTGGGGGAAAAATCATCAGTCACGACAATTAATTAGAAAAATCCGCTTGCAGTATCGATCATATACAGCTACCTTAAAGCGCATTCTGCTTTACTTTCAACCTGCTTTAAGTGGACACCTATATTCAATACTAGAGATATGCTATGTGGGAAAGGGTTAAAATGATTAGTCATTGGCGTAGGTTTTTAAAGTGATTTCTACGAAAATCTGATAAGCCCAATGGAGGGGCCATTTTTGGCCAGAGGATCATAATTTGAACAATCTTGATAGAGGGTCTCATGGCAAAGTTATATATCAAATATTAAAGCTATGGACCTTACAGTTTTAGAGAAGAAGATTTAAAGGTTTTCCTGAATTAGTCTTTGCAAAACTGATAAGCCTTTTTTGACCCGGTGGTCATAATTTTAACAACCTTGGGAGAGACCCATTAGGTACAGCTACAAGTAAAATATTAAGGATCATGGCTTTACGTTTAAAGAGAACACGATTGTTTTTAAAAACTTATAAGCCCGAGGACCGGACCATTTTTGACCCGGGTGTCTTAATTTGAACAATCTTGGTAGAGGACCACAATGCTAAGCTATAATGTCAAATATTTAAGATCTGACCTTACAGTTTCAGAGAAAAAGATTTATAAACGTTTTCCTATATAAGTATATGTTAAACTGATAAGCCCCGGAGCGGTGCCATTTTTGACCCGGGGTCATAATTTGAACATGTAATCTTGGTAGAAATCCAATAGGTATGGTAAATACCAAATATCAAAGGTCTGGGCCTTTCTGTTTTTGAGAATTTTTTTCTTCCGATTTTTTTATGCAGTAAAAGTTGTCTATATGGTCATGTTGGAAAACTGGGGCCCGTTTCATAAAACTTCGTTCGAAAAATATAGTCGTAAGTCAGATAATAAAAGTCTCAATTATTATTTATTTCTCCATCTAATCCTGTCTTGTTGTATCTCTTTAATATTGTCTTGAAAGACAATTCCAAAGAGATGTCACAAGACAGAATCGGATAGAGAATTCAAGAATTAAAATCATTTTAAAGTTTTGACTTACGATCGTTTTTATCGTACAAAGTTTTATGAAACGGGCCCCTCACCGCACAGCAAGAAGAAGAATTCTAGCCAGAAACTTTGAAAAACAATTTGTCGATGACACTGTTCGCCGAAAATATTAGTCTTGGCATATTGTCCCATTGCAGTGGAGAAAACGTTATTCTTTCCCGTTTAAACGCAAACGTACGCAAACGCAAAACACTCAAACGTTGAAAAGAACAACTTTTGGACAATTCTGATATTTCATGTTTATCATGGTGGCAAACAGTTTGGAGCCTGATCAGAGCCCGGGTTACCCGGCGTCTGATCTGGCTCCAAACTGTTTGCACTGGAAATAATAGTTTTAGCGTAAACGCGTTTATTGGGAAAGAATAACACATTCTCCACTGTACCCCTGTTAAGCTTCAACACTTGACAATGGGTAAGAGGGTGTTAACTACAGTGGTAAATACGCTATTCCTACCCACTCTACGCGTTTTTTACGCTTTCGTTAACCGTTCACTATGCGTTTATTATCCGTTTCGTTAAACGCCTTTCCTAGCCGTTTCTTTACGCGTTTATTTACGCGTTTAAAAGAGTCCGGATGAAAGGGTCATCACTTAGCCGACAGACCCCTTAGCTTCAGCGGTTTACACATCCAGCTTTATGACATGTGTATTACACATTAGGTGGTATCGCCGATAACATTGCTATCTTTAATTGGCAATACACTGTTAATCCCCGGATATCTGAGCGACATATATAGGCGGGTGATCAATGCTTGTTCTAATTGATTGGTTACAGGCGGGTGGTGAGTGCCTGTCGATAAGATCCCAAATCTCCGCGTGAAACGGATAACTGACGCACTAATCGCAACATCTCTGGTATAATCGTTTATTAATGCGTTTAAACGGGTTAAGATCGTTAGGCGATCCGCGTTCGTTAACCGTTCACTATGCGTTTCTTACGCATAGATTAACGCGTAAATGGGTATGAATAGCGTATTTACCACTGTAAATAGTTTATGCCCGCTACGACTATTCGGGGCTTACCTTTAACTCCTGTCAACCTTTTTCATTTATACAGGATATTTCCACATCATTATATACAACAGGGGCCCGTTTTACTAAACTACTTACGCAAAATTTTGCGAAAGTCAAAATTTTAATTCTTAATTATTTTTTTTTATTATCACTTGCTACAAACAGCAAATAGCCAGATCAGAGGACGCGCTTTTAGCGCGTCCTCTGATCTGGCTATTTGCTGTTTGCAAACGTTTATGATCGAAAAATAAGAGTTAAACGATTTTGACTTAATGCGTAAGTAGTTTAGTAAAACGGGCCCCAGATGTGCATGTGGTCAGGATTTTGATATGTTTGAATACATCGAAGAACTATGGCCTAAAAAATTTCCAGCGTTTTCCCCATTATGTCTGCACTAAATGTTCATTTAAATATCCGAACTGATAACTTGTATAAGAAACTTGATTGATTGAGGCTAAATTTTCCTCAAACTTGTGCATATCCAGCCATTTTTCTTCAGAAGTGTTGGGATCCAATCTGATCCCTTAGTAATAATCAGGCAAGTGAACTGAACAAATCCAACATTTTCTCACACATTTCATTACCAAATCGTGTGGTGTTACTACTCAATAGAATCGTCTCTTCGAGACGATTCTAATGAGTAATGACACCATAGGGATTTATGCAGAAATAAAGATTTTATTTTTTGAAACACTCCCCTAATCTGGAGCCCTGAAATAAACAAGAGCCCCATGGGGCATATTTCGCTCACCTGAGAATAGTTGACAAAATTGAGATAATGATTTATGTCAAGGACGGGGTCATTTTTTACCCAAGGGGCATTATTAAATTTGAACAATCTTGATAGAGGACCTGTAGATGATGCTATATGCCAAATATCTAAGATCAGGGTACTATAGGGTATTAGACAAGAAGATTTTTTAAAGTTTACATTAAAAAAATCTATTTTAGCTCCTATGACCTACATATGAAACAGACTGGAACCATTTGAACAAAATAGGTAAAGGACATCTAGAAGTGTCACCATGCCAAATACCAAAGCTCTGGCCATATTGGTTTCAGAGGAGAAGATGTTTGAAAATTTCACTATATAACTCTATCTAAAACTGTGACCCCCCGGGGCGGGGCCAATTTTGACCCCAGGGACACAATTTGAACAAAATTTATAGAGGACCTGTAGGCGATGCTATGTGCCAAATATCAAAGCTCTGGCCATATTATTTTCAGAGAAGAAGAGTTTGAAAATTTCACTATGTAAAACTGTGACCCCCCGGGCGGGGCCAATTTTGACCCCAGGGACATAATTTGAACAAACTTGATAGAGGACCTGTAGGTGATGCTATGTGCGTAATATCTAAGCTCTGGCCCTTGTAGTTTTAGACAAGAAGATTTTTAAAGTTTTCACTGAAAATAATCTATTTTTAGCTCCTGTGACCTAGATATGCAACCGACCAGAACCATTGGAACAAAATAGGTATAGGACATCTAGAAGTGTCACCATGCCAAATAGCAAAGCTCTGGCCATATTAGTTCCAGAGGAGAAGACGTTTGAAAATTTCACTATATAACTCTATGTAAAACTGTGACCCCCGGGGCGGGGCCAATTTTGACCCCAGGGGCATAATTTGAACAAACCTGATAGAGGACCTGTAGATGATGCTATGTGCCAAATATTTAAGCTCTGGCCCTTGTAGTTTCAGACAAGAAGATTTTTTAAGATTTCCTTATTTTTTCACTTTGGTTGCCATGGCAACCAGAGTTCTACATTGTTTTCAATTCTTTGAACAAATTTGAAAGAGCTTGGCCCAAGGAACATTCCTGTAAAGTTTGGTTGACATCTGTCAAGCGGTATAGGAGAAGATGTCATTTGAATCAATTGTTAACGACGACGCACAACGCACAACGACGGACACAGGGCCATCCCAATAGCTCACCTTGAGCCTTTTGCTCAGGTGAGCTAAAAAGCATACTTTCAGTGTTTCGATCTTCCCTTTTTTCAAGGGTGTGTGATCCTCTAGGTCCATGTATCTTTAACTTACCCACACATCACGTTGACCAGTTGGCTAGGGTCTCCCAAGCTCGCTTGCATGTAATTAGTAAAGGTAATGATACACTTTTTGTATGCATCATTGTCTTGCATGAGATCTTCCTTGCACCCGGCCATGACTGACACAATCACACACACTCCTGTCATAAAATAAATAGAAATTTATACAATGGGTTGACATAATAATTATGAGGGCTTTGAACTACATAGATCTCTCTCTACAACGACACCCAATGGGAGACACATATTGTGTGTGTTGTTTGGAGGGAGTCGTTATAGAGAGGGAAAATTAAGACTTGATTTACATTTGCAAACAGCTTGAATCCAGATCAGACGCCGCGTTACGCGGCGTCTGATCTGAGTTCAAGCTGTTTGTCACTCATAATTATACTTATTCTATCAAAATGTCCACTTTTATGTAATTTTGAGAAAAAAACAGCAGACGACAATTTTAAGCAGAAGATATTGCAGCAGTAAAAGCATTAGACATATCTGTCACGTTTAGGGAATTGAGGCAAGGGTCGTTGTAAGGAGGGGGTCGTTGTAAGGAGGGAGTCGTTGTTGGGAGGGCCTTTGTAGAGAGGGAGCGCTGTAGTATCAAACAGTTTGGATCCTGATCAGACACTGCGTTACGCGGCGTTTGAATAGGATCCAAAATGTTTGCAAATATGCTTTCGGCGCCATTGAGAGTGAAAAGTTTCTAAGGCATTCTTCAAGACCCATTAGAGACATTTCTGCTCCCCACTTGTTCTCCTTAGATGTGAATGTTCAGGTACAGTGTAGAAAATGTTATTCTTTCCCAATAAACGCGTTTACGCTAAAACTATTATTTGCAGTGTAAACAGTTTGGAGCCAGATAAGACGCCGGGTAACCCGGCGTCTGATCAGGCTCCAAACGTTTGCGTTTAAACGGGAAAGAATAACAGATTCTCCACTGTAACTGCACATGGAACACTTAGGATTTGGTGTCTAAGTCTTGTTTTGGTCATCACAAGTAGTTTTGCTTGAGGGATTTGGACACAAAGTTTAAGACTATGGATTACTGTTACTTTTAATCAGCTTTAAGGGGTCACCTGTCTTCAAAACAAGAGACGAGCTATTGGGTAAGGTCAATGCAAGAACCGAACTACAGCGTTTCCTCCCTTCAACGGCCCTCCCAACAATGCCTCCCTCCTTACAACGACCCTTGCCGTTGTTCCCCAAACGAAACATTTATGTCCAACTTTTTATGGTTGCAATACACGGTCTACTTAAATTTGTCGTCTGCAGTTTTTCTCAAAGTTATATATATGTGGAGATTTTGATAGAATACATATATTGACCAGTGACAAACAGCTTGAATCCTGATCAGACGCCGCGTTACGCGGCGTCTGATCAGGATTCAAGCTGTTTGCAAATGTATGCCAAGTCTTAATTTTCCCTCTCTACAACGACTCCCTCCGAACAACACACACAATCTGTGTCTCCCATTGGATGTAGTTGTAGAGAGGGAGCACTGTATTGCAGAAAGCTCATTTGGGACTTGGTTCTGAAGCAAGCAATACAAGATGACATTGAAAGCCTTGATATTGCTAACCTGAGGATATGGAATTTGATAGTTTTACATTTGGGGTTCACCTGTAATCAAAATCATCCAAGAAATGGTGGCCTGATATATAGTTTATCAAAGTTTTATCCGCAATCAGTCAAATAGATCAAGTACCAATAACTCGTACAATATAGCCTTTTACTCGTCATTTACAAATAGTGTGCCTGTGAAGAGTTCATTTGTCCTATATACAAACAATGTACATGTATACACTGATCAGAGGGCTTATTAAAGAGCTATCCGATAAGGGTCTACACGGTTTGCCATTTTGATAAATATTGTTAAAATCAACCCTAAATATGATGAAATGGCCATGAAATAATTGGAGACTGGAATTCGTCAATAATCAAATCCATTGACGTGGTGAAATGGTACTTCCAAATACAGCGTTCCCTCTCTACAACGGCCCTCGAAACGACGACTCCCTCCTTACAACGACACTTGCCTTAATTCCCTTAACTATTTTACTGCTGCAATATCGTCTGCTTAAGAATGGCTGCTGCTGTTTTCTCTCACAGTTACATATGAGTGGAGATTTTGATAGAATACATATATTTACCAGTGGCGTTACGCGGCGTCTGATCTGGATTCAAGCTGTTTGCAAATGTAAGCCCAGTCTTTATTGTCCCTCTCTATAACGAATCCCTCCGAACAACATACACAATATATGTCTCCCATTGGTTGTCGTTGTAGAGAGGGAGTGCTGTAAACACATTTGAGCTACAAGCTTATGTCAACTGCAAACATCAGGCACCAAACTGTGTGCCACACTGATTAAATATTTCACCCCAACAGCCCTCTGTAGAGATTACCGATTATATATGCAAACAGTGTATACCCTGATCAGAGGGCTCCTGTATATATTTTCATTCTTTTTTGTTGTCATATCAAAAATGTAACAGTAGACTGGTTCAAAATGCATGTACTAGAACAGTCCAAAAAGATAATAACAAGAGCCGCATGCGGCCCTAAATCGCTCACCTGGTCAGGGCTCCAGATAAGAGGGAGTAAACTGAATAAATCCAACATTCTCTCACTTATTTAGCACCAAATCCTATGGTGTTAATACTCATTAGAATCGTCTCATCGAGACGATTCTAATGAGTAGTGACACCATAGGGTTTTAAGCAGAAATAAAGATTTTAGATTTTGAAATACTCTCCTTATCTGGAGCCCTGCCTGGTACCCGTGATTACGGTCAAGTAAATGGACCAGTAATGATATAAGTTTTCACTTAATAAAATGAATTACTATTTGTGTAAAATAATTCATAAATCAGACCAATAGTTTCAGAGAATTTTTTTTTTAAGTTTTTCTATACAGAAATATAAGGAAAACTTGCCCCACCCACTGGCGGCCATGTTGTTTAAGATAACAAAATGATTTTATGAAATCTGGTAGACCATGATCAATTGACCATTTGCGTAAAATTATTTTGAATTCGGACCAGTAGTTTCAGAGTAGAAGAATTTTAAAGTTTTTACTATACAGTTACATAAGGAAAACATGCCCCACCAACTGGCGGCCATGCTTTTTAAGATAACAAAATGATTTTAAAAATTCTGGTAGAGGATCACCAATTGACCAATTGTGTAAAATTATTATCAATTTGGACCAGTAGTTTCAGACAAGAAGATTTTTAAAGTTTTTACTATACAGTAACATAAGGAAAACTTGCCCCACCCACTGGCCGTCATGGTTTTTTAGATATCATAATAATTTTAAGAAATCTGGTAGAGGGTCACCCATGGATCATTTGCTTAAATTTCTTTCAAATCGGACCTGTAGTTTTTGACAAGAAGATTTTTTAAGTTTTCACTATATAGCCATATAAGGAAAATCTGCCCCACCCACTAGCAGCCATGTTTTTTAAGACAGGATACTTATTTTAAGAAATCTGATAGGGAGTCACCAATGGCACATTTGGGTAAAATTATTTTCAATTTGGACTGTAGTTTTTGACAAGAAGATTTTTAAAGTTTTTTCAATTGGTTGCCATGGCAACCATAATTTCAATTGGATGACCTATATTTGAAGAAATCTGAGAGAGTACCCTACATGGATCAATCCTATGAAGTTTTAATGAAATTGGCCCAGTGGTTTCCAAGAAGAAGATCTGTGAACAAAAAGTTTGACGACGGACGAAGGACGAAGACGAACGACGGACACATGGCGATCACAATAGCTCACCTTGGCACTTCGTGCCAGGTGAGCTAAAAACCCACAAGAGATATTTTAAATTTTAGGGTTGAAAGGGTAAACGCAAATCTACATTTTAGATAATCAAACATTTTCTACAATTTATTGCACTGCGTTTAGTTTCGTTTAAACTGGTAATTAATTGCAATACAGGGCGCCCTCCCTATGTACAGCATCCCTCCGAACAACTATTTCCTCCTTACAACAATGTTTAATACCGCTGTGCCTAATACAAGACAATTATGTCTAATCCTTTCATTGCTGCAATAAAGTCTGCTTAAATTGGGGTCTGCTATTTTTTTCTGAAAGTTATATACAATCATGTATTGCATATGTTGCCGGAATAAACATATAGACGAGTGACAAACAGTTCGAACCCAGATCAGACGCCGCGTTACGCGGCGTCTGATCTGGGTTCAAACTGTTTGCAAATGTATTCTAAGGTTATTCATTACCCTTCCTCTGCATAAGCACCACACATGAATATTCATTGATGCTGATAAATACAAGAGGGCCTGAAGGCCCTGATATCGCTCACCTGTTGTACTGAAGCCTGATAGCTTTACCTTTCTGTTTCACCCGTTTTCATCTAAATCCCTTCAAATTTGTAGTATAGCATGTAAACAATTTTGGAATACAACCTCATCATTTTAGTTTAGTAGAGTACATCAAGGACAGATAACTAGAGCCTTAAAACAATACTGAAATGAAGCCTTTTCTAGCATTTCAAAGTATATCAAGGGCAGATAACTATTGCCAATGATTAGATTTCAACAATAATCGCACTCCTTCGAGAATGTATGGCTATAAACTTTGTGTGCAAGTATAATCAAAATCCATTGAAAACTGTAGTTGCAAGAGTGTAAACGCTGTAAAATATGGCATTTTCGGCAATTCAAAGGTAGATAACTCTTGATCTATTGGTCTGATTCAACCATAATCACCCTTTTTCGAAATCTTATGATCATATACAATCTGGGCAAGTCTGAGAAAGCTTGGATAAATACTGTGGCCTCTAAAGTGTAAACACTGTTAAATACATCATTTTCTGCAATTCAAAGGTAGATAACTCTTGACCTATAGATTCGATTACAACCATAATCCAACTCATACTTAGTCTTATGGTAATATACAATCTGAGCAAGTTTGAGAAAGATTTGATAAAATGTGTGGCCTCTAGAGTGTAAACACCCTTAAATATGGCATTTTCAGCAATTCAAAGGTAGATAACTCTCGACCTATTAGTCTCATTTCAACCATAATCAAACTCAATTGAACTCTTATAGTCATATACAATCTGAGCAAGTTTAAATAGATTGGATAAAAATTGTGGCCTCTAGAGTGTAAACACCGTTAAATATGGCATTTTCAGCAGTTCAAAGGTAGATAATTCTTTATCTAAATGTCCGATTTCAACCATAATCGAATTTGTCCGAACTCATATGGTCATATACAATCTGAGCAAGTTTTAGAAAGATTCGATAAATATTGTGGCCTCTAGAGTGCAAACACTGTTAAATATGGCATTTTCAGCAATTCAAAGGTAGGTAACTCTTGACCTATTTGTCCGATTTCAACCATAATCATACTCATCCGAACTCTTATGGCAATATACCATCTGAGTAAGTTTGAGAAAAATTGGATACATATTCCGGCCTCTAGAGTGTAAACACTAAAATTGTTGACGACGAACGACGCACGACGGACGCCGGACATTCAAGGATTGCAAAAGCTCACCCTGAGCTAGCTCAGGTGAGCTAAAAAGTCACAACTTAACTTTAAAGTAATATGAATGTGAAGCAGAAATCTCCAGCAGGAACGTTCTGTTTTACACTATACAGCGCTCCCTCCCTACAACGACCCTCCCAACAACGATTCCATTCTTACGGCCACCATTGCCTCTCGTCCCCAAACAAGACAATTAGCTCTTACCATTTCACTGCTGCAGTAACGTCTGCTTAAAATTGTCGTCTGCTGTTTTTCTAAAAGTTCCATCAGTGACATTTTGAAAGAAAAAGCTTAATGACGAATGACAAACAGCTTGAATCCAGATCAGACCCGCGTTACTCTGCGTCTGATCTGGATTCAAGCTGTTTGCAAATATCAGACAAGTTCCCTCCCTATACCGACTCCCTCCGAACAACGCACATAATTGTTGTCTCCCGTTTAGGGAACGCTGTACTTTCATTAGCGATATCCTGTCTTAGACCTAACTGATTACATGTAGATGATATGAAAAAAAAGGAATGAAACATAATACTTTACACACCCGATAAAAAATCCCCAACCATTAACCATAGGTGCTCGACCCGTTAGAAGTGGGTGCTATACAGTGTATATACATTTATATTATATCAGAACTTTATAAACATAGTATAGCACCCATTTCTTATGAGTCCTACAACTTCAGTTCACCCATTATGAACACCTAGATTGGAACCCATCGAAACCTAGGGTCTACTAGTATAGACCGATAGAAACAGTGTAGATCTATACCATTAAAGCACCAACCTAAACAGGGGAACAAACATAGCAGGTAAGCAAAGACAGGGCTGCCATAAGTCGATCATAAAAATCCTAAGATTTCAAATTCTCAATTTTTCAGACGCAATTTTACTAATCGTACCTTTACCCCATAGTCTGTTTCTTGTTTTAAAGACACATGACTGCTTAAAACAGGTTGAAAGTAAAGCAGGATGCGCCTTACGGCGCATTCTACTTTACTTTCAGCCTGTTATAAGCTACGATCTGCTAGGATAAAAATCTGAATACTTAGGAAAAATCCGAAGAAATAGCAACCCTGCAAAGATCAGGCACTGAGAAAGCACCAGCAGCAATTGGCATTCCTGTTAGTTCGAGATATTCATTCTACATTGTGCAAGAACAATAGACTAGCTACTTGCCACAGCGCAGCGGATCTAATTCATAGATATAGTGAAAATCTAACACCACCGTTAGTGTCAGATAAGGATATCCCACCCGAGGTTTGAAGATATTTTAAAAACCCGAGGCTCCGCCGAGGGTTCTTAAATATCGTCATACCGAGGGTGGGATATCCATCTGACACTCAACAATTTTCTCACCTCGTCAACCTTTAAAACGCATTCAACTTGCTATACAGTGGCGAGTTGTATTTTCGCTTTCGCCTCATGAATGGCGGACGGATATAGAAAAAGGAGGTACACTAGTTTCAGCAACTTAATATATTAACACATGTGTTATTGTTTAAAACTGTTACCTCACTTGATTTATTAACTATTTAGCCTTTATGAACTGAATACAGATCTTCCAACCAGATTCGTTAGCGAGAGTTTGGCTGTAATGTCAAGGAAGATATTTTATGCATGACGACGCCATGACAACGGCAATAACAAACGATTTTCGGCTTATCGTGGTGTCTGCACGCGGAATAGATTCCGCCTCGTAGCAACTAGTTGTAAAGACTACCATATTTGTGCGATTTCACAACCAGAATAAGCCAGATTTGTTTACAATAACGGGGGAATATTACAGTCCTCGGTCAATCAAAATATAGGTTATATTCTCAGTTAGTTAGAACATACATGTTTCAAATGAAATCTTAATGGTTAACTCTATTCCCAATGGAAGCGACTTTGAGCGCATTCATTTTATTCCTCCGCTGAAGATAATAGTTCCAATTCATACAGTCATGAAAATGTATCATAAGGAATATTTTATTTATTCTAGCAGGTGTTTGCTTAAAGCTGGTTGAAAGTAAAGCAGAATGCGCTTTAAGTAGTCACTTATCATAAGTTCTAGAAACAGGCTATGGGGTAAAGGGTTGAGAAGGGAGCCACTCGGTAACGCTCGTTCTGCCCCTTCTTAATCATTAAGATTCCACTTAATATGTTCTAACTATAACTTAAAACTTCCTTTAAATACAATGTAGCTATGTATCATATTTAGAATATAACCAACATGTATGACCATCAAGCTGCATTTGGCATCCTATTAAGTACGGCACTTAATCATTAAAACTTGTTTTTAGGCCTGGTGTCTGCACACGCTATCATAACTACGCCGTCTCGCAACTAGTTTTGAACATTGCATATTTGGCGATCTTACAACCAGAATGTATTGTAAACCATACCGGCACGGGGGCCAGGTACGCGAGGTTTGTTTACCAGAAGCGTGAACACTATTTATCAAGAGCCAGTCAAGATGTGTGTTATATTCTAGCATATATATAAAGTGTAATTTTAATGGCTAAGAAGTGGCTCGCTTGCTTTGCTCGCTCCGCCCAGTCTTAACCACTTAGATTTCACTTCATATGTTCTGACTATAACATACAATACAATCATCATCATGGCATAACTTCGCTAACGAAGATTTAGGAAGGAAGGAAGCAGCCCACTTCGGCTGCAAGCTCGCACGTGGCTGACAAGTCCAATACGAGATCGGCATGCCCTGCTACAGCGGACACACTGGAAAACCTGGTCAGGGTCTGGAGCTTCAGCTGCTCTGGCTTTCCTTCGCTGGCGTTTTTCCACAAGAGAGGCTCTCCGAGACTCCTCAAAGGAGAGAGCAGCCTTGTTGATAGTGTGTCTCCAGCTGTCACGGTCTGCTGCAAGGGTTGACCATTGCCTATGGTCAATCTGGCAAGCACTGAGGGACTTCTTCAGACAGTCCTTGTATCGCTTCTTTGGCGCACCTCTGTTTCTCTGGCCAGCTGAAAGTTCACCGTACATAGCGATTTTGGGCAGGCGATAGCTTTCCATTCTTCAAACATGTCCGGCCCAGCGTAACTGCGACTTCAAAATCATCGCCTCAGTGCTTGTGATTTCTGCAATTCCGAGGACCACAACATTTGTAATGAAGTCGCTCCAGTGGATGTTTAGGATTGTGCGTAGGTACCTCTGATGGAACCGCTCAAGGACTCGCAGGTGGCTGCGATATGCAACCCATGACTCTGAGCCATACAGCAGAGTGGTTAGTACGACTGCCTTGTAGACACTTATCTTGGTACCCTTCTTCAGATGCTTGTTGTTCCACACACGCTTATATCCACAGAGCAAAGATTATTCGTTAGACCCCTCTTTCAGTGTCCGGATTTCTGAGGTATAACTGTATACATCTTATTATTTTGTCTAGTGGCAAGTGCTGCTGCGCTTCGGAAGAGACGGCAAAGAGAGAAGGAACATAGAAAGAACCTGGCCCATATGCAAAAGATTGAACTTCAACGGCAAGAAGGGCTGTGAAGAAGATCGTTGTTAATGGGAATGTTTCAACGCCACATTATATGTTTATATAATTCTGTAGATGTTAATATTTCATTTTGTATTTTGTATGTTCATGTATTGAAGATCGTCTTCTTGGAGGAAATTAAGATATATATATCTTTACATTGACTACTGAGGAGCCGAAAGGCGAAACTAGTTTAGTAGAGGAGTGTAATGTTTTTATTAAATATTTTTTAAACATAGGCATAATCTTTCTTATTTTTTAATTCGATATATATATATATATATATATATATATATATATACAGTCGAAACTCGATACTTCGAACTCGCTTTCAAAGTTAAATCGTGGCTTAGCTACGTTTTAACTTTGAAATACGGATGTGTTCGACTTTAAACGCGAGATCAACTTAAAAATTCAACTTATGAAATACTGGTACGATAGATTTTAAGCGAGTTCGAAGTATTGACTATATGCGCAATGTTAATTGTTCATAAAGTTTGTGGTTAATAATCTAAAAATAAAAGTATTATTTAACAAATCCAGTATTTGTGTTAATCTATAAATAGTCTATTTCTGTTCAATGAACTATTTCCATAGATCTAGGAGAATAAACAAACATTTGATTAGGTTGTAGATAAGAAGTAAATCAACATAGACGTCAAAACGTTAACTTTAAACGTTATCTTTAGTTGACACGATAACGACGTCAAAATTCGGCATTTTGACGTTACCCTTTGGTACACCAACAGCGTACGTAACGTCAGAGTCTTCCAAACGCACTGTTTGCCTTCGCCAGTCTGTTGTCGATTTCCTTATCGATCTTGGCATCTGCAGAGATAGTGCTCCCTAAATAGGTGAACTGTTGCACGGTTTTAAGTTCCGTATTACCTATTCTTATCTGGGGAGATCTGGGTGCCTCTCTGGGTGCAGGCTGGAACAAGACCTCTGTCTTTTTCAGGCTAATCTCCAGGCCAAAAAGTTTGGAGGCTTCAGCAAAGCAGGGGGTGATGCGCTGCAAACCATTTTCTGTATGGGCTACCAAGGCAGCATCATCTGCGAATAGAAGGTTCCGAATCAGCTGTTCAAGGGTCTTGGTTCGTGCTTGAAGACGTCTGAGATTGAAGAGACTACCGTCAAGGCGGTATCTAATGTAGACCGAGTCCTCTTCATCTAGATCTGCTGTGGCCTGTTGAAGCATCATACTGAAGAAGATGGTGAAGAGGGTAGGTGCAAGGACACACCCCTGCTTCACGCCATTTGTGGTTAAGAATTCATCTGAAAGGTCATTGTTGAGTCGCACTTGGCCCTGCTGATCGTCATGCAGTTGTTTGACCATGTTGAGAAATTTGGGGGGGACAGCCAAGTCTTTCCATGATCTGCCACAGTCCTTTCCTACTGATGGTGTCGAAAGCTTTGGTGAGGTCGACAAAAGTTACATAGAGTCCCTTGTTTTGCTACCGGCATTTCTCCTGAAGCTGTCTGAGGACAAACACCATGTCTGTGGTGCCTCTGTTAGCTCTAAACCCGCACTGGCTCTCTGGTAGGTGCTCTTCAGCAATAGTTGGCACAAGTCTGTTGAGTAAAGTCATTGCTAGAATTTTACCTGCAATTGAGAGCAAGGTGATTCCCCGGTAGTTGGAACAGTCTGACTTTTCCCCCTTGTTTTTTATACAAGGTGATGATGACTGCGTCTCGCAGGTCCTGCGGTAAATGTCCTTGCTCCCAACAACGGACAAAGAGTTCATGGAGCTTTGTATGTGACTCTGTTCCTCCATGCTTCCAAATCTCAGGTGGAATACTATCAACCCCGGCCGACTTTCCACTCTTCAATTGTTCTATGGCATTTTTAGTCTCTACAAGTGTTGGTGGATTGTCGAGTTCTGCCTTAATGGGCTGCTGAGCGATCTTTAGGATTGCTGTTTCTTGGACAATGCGATCCGCACTAAAGAGGGCATGGAAGTGTTCAGACCATCTTTTCAGGATAGATGTCTTGTCTGTGAGAAGAGGTTCACCGTCAACACTACGCTCTGAGCTTACGCTGGAGGTTACTGCATATACTTCGGAAGGCAGCTTTCTTCACTTAACATGATGGCTGAGCTAAATGAGCTTGATGAGCCGATCTCTTCTGAGCTAGCAATCCTTGGACCTCTTCGTTATTCTCGTCAAACCAATCCTGGCTTTTCTTCTGAACGAATCCAAGGACTTCCTCTGAGGTCTGCAGAATTGCCGATTTCAGGTGTTCCCATAAAGAGTCAGGAGAGGGATCAGCTGGGAGTGATGATTCTTCCAACTTGGAGTGAAGATCTGCCTCAAATTTGGCTTTCCCTTCAGCTGTCTGGAATGTGTATAACATACAGTACAATACACTAAGAAGAAAAGCAGCATCACAACCAAAACGCATATAAGTATGTATTCACCCATAGTCAAACTTCCATATCTCGACCAACCTTCAGTCGAACATATCCTTATTCCAAAGTTGAAACGGGGCTCAGCCATGCACGTTTTTTAACTTTGAAATAGGGATACGCGGATTCAAAACGGGTGAGAAATAATGAAATTCAACTGTAGAAATACGGGAAAATTCGAGTCAAGCGAGTTTGAGATATCGAAGTTCGACGGTAAATGAAATTATAATCGATCGGATGTATAATCTCTCAACAGACAAAACCCCTGCATTAAAGATATTTAAAACTGTTATTGACAAAGATCAGGCTCAACTGTACAAGGGGCTGATCATGAGAAGACAGGATTGTAGCAGACGACATAATTCTGATGACGTCATATTTACGCGACCACAATTTAAGCGGTACGAGGAATTGTTTCACGTCCATTTTGAGTGGACGGACATCCTTCTTAAGACATCAACTCTGAAACTTAACTTGCTCTCCGCGGTAAACCACACACTTTAAAAGTTAACATATTTCGCAACTACTACTGTCGTATTTCCGTTTAACGAGTTATGTTTTAAGGTAGAACGTCCCTAACGATATCTGGTATATGTCGGTTTTATCTGAGTGGCAAACAGTTTGGAGCCTGATCAAACAATGAAAATAATGGCTTTAGCGTAAACGCGTTTATTGGTAAAGAATAACATCTTTTCCACTGTACATGGTAAACGAGTTATAGACAACACAGTTATTTGTACATTCATTTCAATGTACGTTGTTTGTTGGCCACCAGAAAAGTAGACATTGTACTGGTACTTAAAGGCTAACATTAAATTCTGTCTGAACAATTATGCCATATTGTATCATAATCTACATGTACATACAGTGGAGAAAACAATATTCTTTCCCGTTTAAACGAAAACGATACGCAAACGCAAAACACTAAATCGTAGAAAATAACAACTTTTCAACAATTTTAACAATTGATATAAAGCTGAGGGGCAAACAGTTTGGAGCCTGATCAGACGCCGGGTTACCCGGCGTCTGATCTGGCTCCAAACTGTTTGCAATTGAAATAATAGTTTTAGCGTAAACGCGTTTATTGGGAAAGAATAACATTTCTCCACTGTACACTCACAGGGGAATAATTATTATCGTTTCCATTAATAATGAAGTGTGATTTAGGTAGTTAAGGCGTAGTTTTATCTGTTGCAAATATTAACCAAATGTCAATGGGGTATAAGATCATTTATCGCATAATTTGCGGTCTGGGAGTGGAATAAAGCCATTATATAAATATAGTAATCCACTAGTGAAATATCGTTTTATGGGCTCCGGCCAAACTTTTCCGTTTACATGCGCTGCATGAAGCGGGACACCAAATGACGTCATTTGCGATGACGTTACCGTAAACAGCGTTAGGTTTTGGCGGGAAATCTATATAGCAGAAAGACTACAAACTACGACTTCTATTGATTTAATAGGTGTTTAAGATTGTTAGATCTATGTTATAAATAGAATCTCACATTCGTGCTAATTACTTATTATTTTTAATAAACTCGTTGACTGATATTAATATGACGCTCGCCAAGGATCGCGTCATATTATTTTAGTCAATTCGTTTATTAAAATGATAAATAATGAGCACTCATGTGAGATCCTCTATTTTCATACATGTTGCATCATGTTTAAATAGGCCATGAGGTCCATACGCGTTAATTGGATAACGACGGCGACTTAAACGCATGTGATACCGAATACAGAACTTAACCCATTACCCAATAAATACGCCTTTTGGTGCCTTTAATTCATTCCTCTACTGAAGAAAGTAGTTCCAATTTATACTGTCAAAAATAAGAACTGTAGAACAAAGGAAAATCGAGTTCAGCAAATTGAGATATCGTCGTTCGGTTGTATTTATAGTCAGCTCGGTACCAATGTTTGGTACTGTTTACTATGGTGGTATATTTCTGACACCACTTATTACTCAGCTTTTCTGAAAAGCTTCCAGTTAATATCTCACATAATTATCTAATAACTGGAAAGTGGAGCCTCATAATTATCTTATCGCGCCAAATCGCCTGTTAGTGCTACATACTACCACGGTACACCATGTAAATATAATTGAATTTTTTCTTGAAAACTTTCGTGTTATTAAATTTTATGTACATGTAGTATGACTTTAGAAGTATCGATGCGAGTGTCGACCAGTTTGGAGCCAGATCAGACGCCGGATCAATTGGATCGTTTATAGCTGACGACACATCTGGCAGTCGATATTATGACCAGAGAAAGGCTAATTATCTAGCAGATAACATTTCAGAGTATAGATGGAGCAACCTCCGTATAATCATGAACTCGAACGCCCTGCTAGCATTCCTATTTATAAGCACTCAGTGGGGTCACGTGTTAACACTTCGCATGGACAACACGACTTAACTCCTGTTTGAAAACAGTTTGGATCCAGATCAGACTCCGCATTCGCGGTGTCTGATATGGATCCAACTTCTTTTACACTTGTCCAAAGTTTCCTTCAATTTAAAAATGCGAAAATCTTAATTTGAAAAACTGTTTGCAGACGGTATTTTCAGAGCACCGAAATTCAGGCGGAATGAGAGTTAACACTACACATTTTCAGTCTTATCAATATTGTTCTATCGTAAGGAAAAATTCAAGCGCGGATACAGGGTGATATAAAAGGGGTGGTACAGTGGAGAAAACGTTATTCTTTCCCAATAAACGCGTTTACGCTAAAACTTTTTTTTCCATTGCAAAAAGTTTGAAGCCAGATCAGACGCCGGGTAACGAGCAATAAGGTTGCAGACGAAAGAAAACGGGCGGATCATAGTATACTCAAATTACCATCATGGAAATCCGATTCTGATGATTTAAAATCATGACGTAGATCTATTGATTTACATCGTGAATATTATGGTTAACAGCTTGGATTCTGTTCAATGGCCAAGTTGAGAGACAGCCGATCAGGATCAAAACTGTCATTTATGGTAAAAGATTTTTTTCAGAATTCGACGACCATATGTCGAACTTCTGTTGCTTACACCATTTTTGCAAATGGTAGACATAAAGGGGTAAAGAAGAGCACAGCCAATCTCATTGTGAAAAAGGCAAATGCCAGAGGCGCATTCAAACAGCACCAGCTGAAAGGTTAATTGGTCCCACAAAAAGGAACATATTATCTATACAAAACAGTAATGCTCGTATTAGATCGCATGTACTTTATATCCGAACCCATAATATTTTTGAAATGATTTACTTAATCATTGAAAGACTTAAATAAATAACAAACTTTTGCAAACTGTATATTTTTAATGTTTGGTTATTAGTATTCAATCGTTTTATTCATTACCCTTCTACTTTTTTTTCAAATTTATTGAATTGTAATGCGTTGCCATGTTCGTACTATATACGTTTTGCAATGAGTATAAGTTTTCTCATTTACCCGGATAACCAAAACCTGTGTCGAGAAATGATATTGTGATTGTTATCAATAGGTAGAAAACTTAAATATGCGTCGACCGATCTATCATTATCAGCTTAATTTCATGGTTTCTAATTATTAAGGATAAAATAAATGCAATGACAGTCCACAATGATTATGCAAATACTCTTGACCATCTATATGTTTTCTAGAATGCAAATCATATTATATATACAATTGTTATACTTCAATAATTGGACGCAATGTCGGAAGCTAGTGGATACTATTACTTTCGAAGATTTCGGGGTACGCCCGGGTGATCGTTGCAAAAACTATGGTTTTCGTTATTTTAAAGTAAGTAAGTAAGTAAGAATGGGAAGGGGTAGGATAGGAGGGAGTGAAAAGAAAATGAACAGTGAAAAAGAAGTTTAGGCTGGTTCAAACACAGGGACTCTGGATCAAGTCAGTCATTCAAAATACCCTTTTGTCCCTTCGAATTTTCTGAATTGTCAAATATGCTTTTCCGTTCATATTTTCAACACAAATCGTATTGAATAGATGCGTCCCCTATTTCAGATACAAGAACACCTGTTATTAGCTGGACTTCGCGATAGCACTGAAATAATATTAAAGCGACGTAAAAGCATAACAAAACCAGAGACTTATAAACTTATTTATTGAAAGGCTTAAATAAATATCAAACTTTTGCAAGCTGTATATCTTTAATGTTTGGTCATTAGTATTCGATCTCACTGGGGGAGGGGGGGGTTCTCTTAATTTTGGACTCATAATATTGTAATTGGGTATATAGTAGACCAGCCTTACCTCACGCCCAATCAAAGCATTCGGTTTGAATTAGGTGCCGATTAACTTAGATTTATGACCGTTTTTCGTTTGTTGAAAATGTGATAATGCTGGTCTAAAGGGCTATTTTAAAGCTCCGTTGAAATTCAGGGTCCATTTAAAGTTTTAGTGGTGAATAAGTAGATGACTGATTGATACATACAGTACAAATATTACCAGACATCCAGATAAGGGGGGAATTTCAAAAACTAAAATCTTTATTTCCGCATTAAACTCTTTGGTGTAACAACTCATTATAATCGTCTCGAAGAGACGGTTCTAATGAGTTGTAACATCATACATGTAGGATTTGGTCCTGAAATAAGTGAGAAAACATTTGATTTGTATAGATTACTCCCTCTTATCTGGAGCCCTGTGTTATATAAAAATCTCCTACCGAGGGACTTGTTTATGCATCAAATCCTATGGCGTCACTATTCATTCAGAGCACCAGATAAGGGTAGTTTTTCAAAAACTAAAATCTTTATTTCTGAATTAAACCCTATGGTGTCACTACTCATTAGAATCGTCTCTTCGAGACGATTCTAATGAGTAGTAACACCATAGCATTTGGTGCTAAAAATAGTGAGAAAATGTGGGATTTTTTTTTAAAAAACTACCTCTTATCTGGAGCCCTGTCATTATATCCTTAGTAGTGACATCATGATGTTTAATACGACTATAGAGATTTTAGTTTTTGAAATGTTCCCCTTATCTGGAGCCCTGAAATGTGTATTCTTCACTGGGCTGATACCTGTCGTATAAAACTTAGCCATTTGATTTATTATTATGATTTTACATCGCTTTTAACAGTATTTCAGTCATATCGCGACGTCCAACTAATTACAGATGGAGGACCCTTTATGCACTGTTTCAGACACACATCGGCAACTGGGTAGAACCATCGACATTCCGCAAGCCAGCTGGAAGGCTTCCCCACATGAAAAATCCGAATGCCCAAACCGGGATTCGAACCCATAGCGGCGATGAGCTTAGTGGTGTAAGTCATAGTGATTGTAACCACTAGGTCACGGAGGCCCCAACATTTAGGTGAGAAATTTCTTATATTAGGGAAGTACATACATGTATAGGCCTTTATGAATATGGACCCTACACTACTCCGGGAATTTCCGTTAGACGTTTCAACGAGTTTCCTTATTACATGTACTTAACCCTTTCGCCCTCAATGACGCTTAACCCTTTACCCCATAGAAGCGACTTTTAGCGTATTTAATTTATTCCTCCGCTGAAGAAAATAGTTCCAATTTAATCAGTCATGATTATATAGTATAGGGAAAATTTTCAATATTCTAACACATGGAAGCTTAAAGCAGGCTGAAAGTAAAGCAGAATGCGCCTTAGGGCGCATTCTGCTTTACTTTCAACCTGCTTTAAGTAGTCACCTATTTTCAATACTAGAAATAGGCTATCAGGTAAAGGGTTAAAAGCGCGTTTGCAAACAGGTTGGATCCTGATCAGACGCCGCGTAACGCGGCGTCTGATCAGGATCCAAACTGTTTGACACTCGTTTTGTAATTTCTTCAGTCATACTACCTTATTGTTTACCTTTGAAACGACATTGCAGACGACAAAATTGAAGCAGACGACAATGAAACGGTGAAGTGGTAAAAATCTCCCGAAAATATTGGTAGTGAAAGGGTTAAAGTCATGCAATGGATGCATGCATCTAATCAGTTTTCATCGATAATAATATTTACGTAGAGTCCCCACTGGTATACATCGTACAGCGGATGTTGCTCCAAAGTGATACGGAATCCATGGTGAATTGATGTAAACAAAATCAGGTCAGGTAAGAAATACGTCTATTACACAATTATTGCAACACATAAGTATTAAACGTTGAATCGTACCGAATCAGAACTAATTTCTGCATGTCGCAAACAAGCCTCTTCTATTACAAACGCCGAATGGTCCGTGAATTATGAGGGTTTAGTCTGCCCTATCACTATCAACGTGTGCCGAGTTTGCACAAATTGATTGAATATGTGCAATATATACAATTAAAATATAATTGTTTTTCACTGGATCGATGGCAAATAACTACATCATTTGTAATATCTCACAGTGTTGGCTAAAATGATCTACAGTTTGCGAATTTGATCGATTTATTGCAGCATTACTGTACTGCGTCTTGCAATACGTATGTACTGTTTCTTGCAGAGGCTGTGATATTTACTTTACTGCTTCTTGTTAATACTAAATGACCGTTCTTCGTCTATTTTCAGGTCAACTATGGATTACAAGTGTGCTTACTGCGCAGATTCATTCCAAACATTTAGAGGAATAATTGAACACACCAAAGAAAACCATCCAAGTAGAGAAATAAAAATTCGTGTTGTTGAAAACAACAAAAGAAAGACAACACATTTTAAAATTATCCCTGATTTATGTCGTGAGCAAGGACGGGTTATTACTGTAAATGACTTAGAGAGAAAAATACACGTATCAAGAGAAGGCACGATCCCGAAAGACAGTCCACGGTTAAAAATATTGAAAATAAACGACAGTGTTAAAATAGATTACCAATCAAGCTGTGATTTAGGTTGTGAATCATTACCAGAAGAAACAAACAGCGACTGTCAAAATAAGCTGAACAGCAAAAATAACTATACATATGTAAAGTTAATGAATTATTACAATCGGTATACAAGAGGGTAAATTTTGCCTTCTTTCCTATATTTGATTAACGCCTGTCATTTTTAGCACGTGTATTTTTTAAATCGGTCAACCGTTTAGCCACAGGGTATTGTTAAGCCGATTTCCACGAATCGCACGTGTGCTTTTCATAAAATGTCCACGTGTTGACAATTTTGTGTCATTGACGTTATTGACGAAACAGTAACAGGAAAAACAGTATTTTATTAAAATTAAAGAGTTAATCTGATGGCTAGACTAAACCAAATACAGCACGAACGCGCCATTAGCATGCTTACAGTGTATGTGAAATATACGCATAAATGAGATTGCACGGACATTTGTATGCACACGGGCATCTATCCATTCGCTGCACAGCAGATCCAACGTTACTTTGATTTTATGCGTAGACGTCTAGTGTCAGCGGAGGACATATTCCATACTAGACTTTCATACAAGAGTGGATTTTAGCTACACATAACTGGATATAAACTTGAATTGTTTCATCGATATTGTGGTCACGTGGTGCCAAAAATCTTTTACTTTTGATACTAACAGTCGTTAAAAGCGACGCCGTAACGTTATACTTCAATAGATTTTCATAAAATCTTATGAAATGAGTTAAAATTGAATACTGTTTGACTTCTTATCATTTCTGTTATGATTTTTAAACACACATTAAAATAAATACACATTATTTCTCATGCATAGTTTCGTTTGCTGTTATTGCTTCGACAACTTGAGTTCCTTCTTCCTGCCGTTGTTGATACTCTGCAAAATGCCGGTAGACTTCATGCGTATTTTGCCTTTAAACCGACTTCTTGCTGAAAGCAGATTTTCCGTGAACAACATTGCTTTTTTATTATTTCTTGATGTGGTGCGATGGTACGATTTGGACGAAACAACCACTGCATTGATATACAATCCCGATGTTAAGGGTGTATCAAACCCATAAGCGAATTTTTCAAAGTATCTAACTTTTTTCTTTCATGTTTATTTCGAAAGAGCTGTTTATGATAAATGAAAAAAAAAGGAAAAAAAGCATATGTTGGTGTGCTTTATTTTGCACTACGGCAATTTGGAAAAGATGTGTCAAATTCAGACTTTTTCTCAAATTTTGTAGCTTCAGTAAATTCTATTTTAGAGAAAAAACAAACATGTTAATTTTGTTTTTCATTATGTATTTATTGTATGTGGAAGTATTTTGACATAAAGACTCTAATTCAAGACCAAACAGGCACCAGATTTGGAAAATATGAATATCTGAATCAACAACATGGTTTTTATGGGTAATGATATTTTTTTACAACAAACAATTATGAGAAATAGTAAAAATAATAATATAGTATCTTACTTTTTCTTAAATTCTACCAGATGAAAAAATCCAAACGAAGGCAATCCAAAATATGAAAAGAAATTGATAGGTTAGTGTTGAAAAATTTGAGTTATGGAAGAAAAGGGAGTTATCTCCCTTAATAAGTACCATATCGATGATATTTAGAGCTTTATAAATGTCACATTTGGTGCATGTTTTGTCTTAAATTAGTTTTTGTATGAAGAAATACTACCACAGACATGACATAAATGTAACACAAAACCAAAGTATCATGTTTGTTTCAATTTGAAATGGTTTTATAGAAGCGGGCTGTTTGAAAAGGACGAAATTAGAAAAAGTTGGGTGGGGGAGGGGTTAAATTTTACATGGCCGTGGAGCCAAACGTTGTTCACCAAAATGTACACTTTTTCAATTTTTTCGTTTATCTTAAATAGCTCTTCATACAAAATCATCATAAGAGTGTTTAAATATACTTTGAAAATTTCCTAAACTCATGAGTTTGAGACACCCTTAAGTTATTTTGGGTAACAGGCTTCAAATTGTTTAAGGGGCGTTTTCTGAGGTTTATGGGTGGCCCAAAGAAAAGATTTCAAGGGACAGAAAATATAGCTACTCCCGAACGTTATGCACCAGAGACATCAAACATCAATTTCATCGTACCAGATTTACTGATTGTCTCATATATACATGTTATGTAGTGAGAAATAAAAAGTAATAGTTGTAGTTGTAGTTGATTGTATTTTCCAGGACATGCTAGTCCGACTCTTTCACCATTGAGCCACGGCGACTTCATTGAAATTCGGTGCGTTAGTTAGTTATATAATTGTGAAACTAATTATGTACTTACATGTACGCTAGTTTTGGTACCTACATGTAAAGTGATCATGTATATCTCAAATATAGATTTTGAATAGATATCAATGTTTTCCACGTTTTTGCGATGAAGACCGTAGGTGTTAATGTCTTAAACAGTACCCTAAGTCGTTTGTAGTGACGTTACCCCACCCCGAAGTTGACCCAATTTCACGAAGCAACTTATACACAAACGACGGTTCAAAAGCCTCAGCTAAACGTATGTTCCTAGAGGAAATGTTAGATACTAATTTTACTTAGCGAAAATACGTAGAATGTTTCAGAATACGGGTCCAGGTCTAATTTTCGATCCATTTCGTTCAGATTTACTAATTGTATTTTCAAAGATGCAGTACAGTAGAAATGCAAGATGCGGTACAGTAAATTTTCACCTGCTTGCAAGACGCGGTACAGTGATGGTATAATGAAATGGCCAAATTTACAAAACGTGCAACTGTTTCGGTAACACGAGGAGAAAATCCTAATATATAGAGTTACTATCTATCTGTAGAGGAAAAACAAGTACACCTTACATGTATATAATGCACATATTCGACCAATTTGTGTAAAGTCGGAACACGTTGTTAGTGATAGGGCAGACTAAACTCTCATAATTCACGGACCATTCGACGTTTGTAACAGAAGAGGCTTATTTGCGATAGGCAGAAATTAGTTCTGATTCGGTACGATTTAACGTTTAATACTTATGTGTTGCAATAATTGTGTAATAGGCGTATTTCTTAGCTGGCCTGACCTTGTTTACACCAATTCACCATGGATTCCGTATCACTTTGGAGCAACATCCGCTGTACGATGTATACCAGTGGTCCCTATCCGTGCTATAAGCAGTTTGTTTCTCACATGTACATTAGTGCTAATTACATATAGATGTTTAGTATAATACAAAATTTATGTCAATAAAGATATAAGCTGTCTTTGTCGAAAATATAAACAACAGAATGACTTTTTGGATCCAGAACAATCATTCAGACACAGGATGACTGGTCAGGATCCAAACGGATGAGTAGAATGCCCTTTAAATACAAATGCAAGTATTTATAGTAGTCGTTTCCTATATTTAAATGATAATTACTTTTGATCCTTATAAGACCTCACTTACACAACATATTTTGATATTCTTTATTATGTATGTATATTACTTGATGCTTTTGCAGTTCATGTAAATTGTGAACCAAAGCTGAAATAAAATTGAGTTGAGTTGAGTGGACTATATACATTCCACAATATAGTTATATAATGTCGAGCTCGATAACTTTAACTAGCTTAAGTCGAACTATTCCGTATTTAGTTAGCCCTTTACCAAATATCCCGGTTTATAACAGTTGATACAGGTGGTCACTTAACCCATTTCATGCGGGATACACTTTTAGGGTTACCTCTAGGCAAACAGTTTTGATCTCAGATGAGGCCCCACATTGTGGGGCCTCATCTGAGATCAAAACTGTAGCTTAGTCAATATTCTATCAGAAACTGCTAAAATCTTTTGCAAATATTTGAGTTATACCTGCTGCAGACGACATTTTAAAATGGCCGCCAAAAATTACCCAGCATACAATGGGTTAAAGCAGGTTGAAAGTAAAGCAGAATGTGGCTTAAGGCACATTCTGCTTTACTTTCAGCCTGTTTTAAACTAACATATGCTAGGCTATATAAAATATTTGTTATGGTAATGGTTCATGAGGGTATGAACTGAAACTATTTTCTTCAGCGGAGAAATAATTAAATACGCTAACAGTCGCTTCTATGGGGGAAGGGGTTAGTTGAAATTAATTATCTAAAGCTTACAGTCTACGGCAAGTTTAAAATATGGGTATTTTTAGCTTAAATGTTTTTACTTGATCAATAACTTCGATATAATACATGTGTACAAATGCATGTGTAATATATCATTTAAAAGAACAATTATTTGCCTACAAGATGCTATAATGTCCAATTAAATCACATAATTTGATAAGACACAACACGCACTTAAATGACCCCTACTCCGGGGCATTGGATTTTTTTGTGTATTGGTGAGGTTTAATTTTGAACAAAATTTGATACTATATATTAAATTATTATTGCGGCTTTTTTATTTCGAATAAGATTATGAAACTTTCTGTCAAATAGCATCAGACATTTATGCATACACTAGATAGTTGTAAATATTATTATATAAACTATAAAATATAAAGCTAATACTAAACGCGTACTGTTAATATCATAAAAAATGATGCTATGTATAAAAGTAGTAAGTGAAAGCTCAAACTAAATTATTTTGTTGAAATCAGTTGAAATGGTTAAAAATAATATGCCATTGATGTGTTGATAATGCCAAATTTGATAGTGTTTACCCTCTAGCAACTACAATTTTCAATGTGTTTTGATTATACTTGCATACAATGTATATAAGTATAAGTACTTTGAGAAGAACAATTACTATTAAAATCAGGCCAATGTGCCAAGAGTAATCTGGTCTTAATGTACTCAGCTACAGTGGAGAATCTGTTATTCTTTCCCAATAAACGCGTTTACGCTAAAACTATTATTTGCAGTGCAAACAGTTTGGAGCCAGATCAGACGCCGGGTAACCCGGCGTCTGATCAGGCTCCAAACTGTGTGCCACCAAGATAAACATGAAATATCAGAATTGACCAAAAGTTGTTCTTTTCTACGTTTTAGCGCTTTGCGTTTGCGTACCTTTGCGCTTAGAGACCAGCCCCAATATATGTAACTTGGATCCAGATCAGCTACTGAGCTAATCATGTACATGTACATGTCTAATCTGAATATACACTGGTTGAAACTATAAGTCAAGCCACTATATCGAGGGTTTGGTGCAAAACTATTGTAACTCCTTCACAATTGTGAAGGAGTTACAATAGTTTTGCACCAAGCCCTCGATATATATCGACAGACTAAGGGTTACACAATATGTATTCTCTTCTAGTATATGCCTCCCCAAAAACTGCAGGGCTGCCATTTCTCCGGATTTTTCCGAAATCTTCGGATTTTTCTTAATTTCTCCGGACCTAAGGATAGTTTACGAAATCTTCGGATTTCTGCTCCTTTTTTTTAAAATTTGGAAATTTTACTTAGGAAATATTGATATGAGCGTCACAGTTTTGATCCAGATCAGACGCCGCGTTACGCGGCGTCTGATCTGGATCCAAACTGTTTGCATAATTGTGTTGGTGATATAGAACCTGGCAGGGAAAGAGTTAAAGATACGATTACTAAAATCACGCTTGAAAATTTGGAAATCTTTGGATTTTTATAACCAACTTATGGTAGCCCTGAAACCGTATATAGTAATACAGTCAAAACTCGATAATCTGAACTCGCTTTAGTCGAACTAAGCCGTGTTCCATAGGTTGACTATAGTAAACTCGTTCTCGCTTAAATCAAAACATATCCATATTTTAAAGTTTAAACCAGTGTTTAAACGTGGCTAAGCCACGGTTCAACTTTGAAATGTTGGGTAATTTTGACTTAATCGAATTTTAACTGTATATAACACATCTCTGTAGTACTCCACCTGCATGTAGAACGTTACATCGAATCAAGCCTCGTTTTGTAAAAAAGTATGATCTCTTTAGCACATTTTTATAGCATTCTTAACCACTTAATTGTCAAAACTTTAACTACAATAAAGGGTAAATGAGCAGAGTTCTTACCCACGAGAACGTACGCCAAACTCATCTTTAATTCCTCTTTGTTTTCCACGTCAAACACGAATTGTTTCGGGGCTAGGTATCTACCTTACACAAAGATGAAAATTCGTGCAGTACCATTTCATGCTGGGCGAGAGTACCACATGGCTCTGACCTTATAGACTTGCCATAGAATTTTGTAGAATTTCCTAATTGCCTAGGCACAAGTCATCTATCTATGCGAAAGTCTAAACACGCGGCGTGCGGAGCGCGAATTGGCAATTATTAACAAACAGTTTGGATCCTGATCAGACGCCGCATCACGCGGCGTCTGATCAGGAGCCAAGCTGTTTAGTACTTGCATCGATATTACTTCGTTTAAAATGCGTAAAATGTAACGTTGAAAAAATTCGAGCAGACATACGTTAGATGTTCGTATTAAACTCAAGATCGAACTTGTGAATGTTTTAAACTTAAACAAAGTACATGTAAATGTATGGAATGCCGGTCGCGACATGCCAATTGCTAAATGCTTGTTTGTCAATTGATAATTTACAATTTGCCAAATGCTTGCCAATATGCCATTTGCCAGTTGCTTAATGCTAATTGCCATTTGTCATAACTTTAATATCTTTTAACTGAAGAGTGTTTTTTCGGGATCAAATGTGTATTGTAACACCGTCTAATCGACTAGATGGTGGTCATGAGTGTAAACAATAAACCCACAATACTTTGTTTGCTGTTTTGACCAATTAAGTCAGTTTATATATGCTAAATGCTTGTTTGCCATTTGCTAAATGCTAATATGTTCTATAATTCTAATTTGCCAATTGCCAATATGCCACTTGCCACAGTTGCTTAATAGTTTTATACATGTCTGCATCTATTGTAAGGGACAACATGCTACAATATTTCACTTTACCTCCATGGCAATGTCTAGGGACACCATCTGGTGAAGCCTGGTGCTGTAGTTTGATCTGACAATTTCATCAAAGTAAGCTATTTTGGATGTATTGGCATTTAGCAACTGGCAAAGCAGCATTTAGCATTTAGCAATTGGCATGTCGTGACCGGCATTCCATAGTAAATGTATTAAGATTTTTTTTAATTTATATACCTACATGTATCAATGATTTATAGAGATTTTTCAGTTAAATAAATTTGATAGCGTCACCGTTGATATCATTACTTAGTCTAGTGGTGATATCACTTTTTGTGTGACGTCACGTCATAATAATTTTTGTGACATCGGCGCGCGTAAATAATTAATTTTGTGCGTTTTTTTCTGTATAAACGTCATTAAAATATATTAATAATAATATTATAAATAGAATAATCAATTTCTTTGAATAGATATGAAAAATATATCACTCGAATGGGACTTGTTTTTTAACCAGATAACAACACATTCTCGTGATATATTTTTCATATCAATCCAAAGAAATTGGTTATCCTCTGTAGATCATGTTTTTAAAACTATTTACATGTAAGATGAAGAAAAACTCATAAGTTGCTGTACATGCTTTGGCCTTACGACCATTTCTAAAAGGTGTGTCAGATAAGGATTTAGTTTTTCTTATTTTATCCTATTTAAGGAACACGCTTCAGGACAATCTATTAAAAATGAAAACAAAAAAGGTAATTTGGATTCGCATTGTTTATTTAATGTCTTTGATAGCATTGTTCGTAAAGAAATTAAATTTAGACAGAGCAGGCACAGCATTTGAATAAAATGAAGCTATAAATCCCAACAATACTGAAATAAAGCCTTCTCTAGCATTTCTAAGTTAATGTACATCTAGGGCAGAATCTTGCTACAATTATCGGATTTCAAATTTAATTGCACCCTTTCAATACCTTTTACATAATAGTATATATGTTACAGCCAATCTGTGTAATCAGTCATTTCATGAAATGACTGAAAAGTTTAGTCATTTCGTGAAATGACTGTTTCACTTAGTCATTTCACGAAATGCCTGAAACCTCCGGTCATTTCATGAAACTTACATTGTCTTTCTATAGACAGAATTATTTTGCAAGTTCTTAGGCAGTCATTTAAGAAAAATAGGATTTAACATGAGTGTTCATAATTTATTCGCTTCATAAACCTAGTCTTTTTAGAAAAAAATCGACTTTAGCTTTATTTATTAAAGTGATACTTAATAATTACAAACTACACTATTGAAATATTACTCGTGTATTAAATGTAATACAAATAAAGTCTCATAAACATTAAAGATAGGTGCAATGTTTCTGAAATACATTTTAGTTATTAAGTATTAAACAAAACTATGCATACACAATGATGTGAATGAATATTTTCTGTTGAATTAACTCAATAAAAGTTATTTCACACATTGTCTGAATCCTTGAAAAGGTCTGTAGTCAATATGTGTGAAAGTGGTCTGTCAATTTCAGTAATTTCACGAAATCTAATGCTGCCCAGATTATACGCATGCTCTACTGTCCTTTTCACTCAGCTCTGTCACTGAATTTGTATCGAGATTTTTTTTATATCAAACAATATCAGCTTTTTACCTGCATGAGACGATCAGATCGTTTTTTACGAACTCGCATGCAAAGTTTGAGATTTATCCGGGCTGTGTATAACGAAAGATTGTGCAAAATGTGTTTTCCCCATAGTATCCCTTTACAACCGTTAATCGAACACAACCAAAAATCGAACACCTGAATCATTTCGCGTGACATCTATGGTTACAAACAAATTTGCATAGCCGCGCGTGACATTTTGACAGTAACACCGGTAGAAACGTCAAGAACACAAAATCGGCAAAAAAGATCAGTAAACAGGTAAAAGGGAATTTCTTGAACTTCTCTGAGTATAAATATTGCATTTACATTTAATCCCAAATTTCCCAATGCATAATTATGCCACCAACTACATTTTCTATCAACAAAAATGACCAGTTGTGTATCGGCTGCAAAACTTTTACATTTACCCCATTCCTAATGGTCCGGATAAATTATATTGAGGGTTCAGACCACTAAATTTGATCAAATCTCAAACTAGGGGTCCTTATCATTTTTCCACCTTTTTTTTATTCCTAACTGTGTTTCATATAAGAAGTAACAGGAAATAAACAAAATATTTGTTTATTTTACAGGTTCCAGTACACTAGTTGGTTTTTTTTTTTAAAAAAAAAACCATGTTCAACAACTTTAAGAAATTTCTTCTCTGTTTTAGATGCATTTCACAGCAAGGGGAGACCCCCTCTAATGCCCGGCCTGTAGTCATTATCAATTGATACTTTATGTCTAAACTACTGTAAATTACATGTAAATTAATTTGACTTTTACTTTTTATGAGGTTACAGACTCTTGTTTTATGCTTTGCTTGACATTTCACGAACAAACACTTACCCTGGACTACATATAGTAAACATTTAGTGGTGTCAAACCTACTGTTCGAATTTAGGTTGGCATCCCACTGAGAATGAGGTAGGTGGGCCACTATGCTTTGTTTACATTGTTACATGTAGAGAACCGATTTGAGTTGCAATAACTTAACATCGTATTAGACGTTGAAAATGACCAGTATATCCAGTATCTGTGTAAAAAATAACTTTTATTCACATAGAAATGTGTAATTGATACGAAGCTGCTTAGGTGATCGAAAAATGGTGGTACCGGGATAAATTTGGCTTCCGCTGTTTACAAAGATGGCCGACTTGTGAATGGTATGTGACGTCGTGGGACAGTCCAGTTTACGTTTGGTGAAGCGGGTCTATAAACAATTAAAACTGGTTTTGTAATTCGGTGAATGATGGTCTCAACTTTAAATTAAGACAACAAATAAATGCATTTACATCGTTATTTTGAAGGTGCTGTTATATTTTTGTAAAAGAATATTTAAAAACGAAGTAAGAGCCGAAATTAAATCCTTTGAGCAAATAGTCTGACCTATGTACTCATGTAGCCTGGCTACAGTTTCAGGGCTCCAGATAAGAGGGGAGTCAACTAAACAAATCTACTATTTTCTCACTCATTTCAGCACCAAACCCTATGGTGACTGTGGTCTCGAAGAAACAATTCAAATGAGTAGGACACCATAGGCTTTATTGCATAAATAAAGATTTTAAGTTGAAAATAATCCCCTTATCTGGAACCCTGGCTACTATCCAATCAGACTATTCAGTTTCAATAGGTGCTCATATTCTAAATTTCTGATCAAATATGATTGGTTGAAATGTTGGGCTAAATAGATACCATTCAGCTCCGCTGAAAAATAGGTATGGACTTTTTATTTTCACTACAATGTGCCACTTCTTTAGCCACAACGATATCATGTCGTCTGCCAATTTCTATAAAACAAAAAATGTATGAGACGCTGATAACTTAGAATACAAAAGTGGGTACTTTCTTTTTTGGCTGAGTACTATATATAGTAAAAACGAAGTACAGTAAAACGTCTCTATTACGATCAGTAAAGTGTGCTTTTAGGTACTTGATGCATGTCGTTGCTTAAAGAAAAGTGAATGTAAAACAGAAAGCTCCTTCGGGACCTTTCTGTATTACTTTCAAATTTATATAAATTGTCACCTGTCTTATTAAATATTAGCCTTCTTTTTAGTGGTTGCAATAGAGAGGTTTTACTGTAGTAAAAATGATTCATACTCAAATTGAAAATGGAATTGTCCATAGTTTTTTCAGGAGCAATTGAGTTACTAGTATATCCTTTATCTAATCCAGCTGAGCCTATCTTGATGACCATTGCAAACAGTTTGATTCTTGAGCAGATGTCAATTTAACTGGGCTCTGATCTGGATCAATACTTTTTGAAACTCAAACTTTGTGTTGCTTAAGTTGAAAGGACATGATATCTTTGCACTCCATATACATGGTTACTTTAACTGATCAATTCTGCTCACTGAAGATAAAAACTGAATAATAATGTTATGAAATTTTGCAGCATTTACTCAATCTGAGCAATGACTAACAAAAAACAGATATTTCCTGCAGGATTACTTGCATCTCCTGATTGATTGATTTTATTTTGGCAACAGTGGCATAACATGGAAATACAAATGCATACATGTATAATGCAATCTATGACAAATAATGCATACACATGGAAATGCACATGATACGCTCACCAATACCAAAGATTGCACAGAAAAGGAAAAATGTATTTTTCTCTTATTTTCATTGTGGTCCTCGATACTAATGGCAGATCTATGAAAGTTATACATTGATTACATATACAAAATTATAGTTTAATGATATGAAAATATTTGGCAGGTTTTTAATATCACAATGTTTCTTAATGTATCACATATTGTATACGTTGAATTATGAATTATACCTGAAAGATATACATGTATGTAGACTTCTTATCGCAAGCTATTTATGACGCTACTGACATAAGAAGAACTATATATGCATTAAATTCAATAAATTAAATGTCCATTAACGGGTGCTATTGTACACATATGCCGTGTTGATATTTTTAAAAGGTCCTACAAGAAATAGAACATTACCCATGCAGTTCAAAAATAATTGAATAAAAAATATTACACATACAAGATATAACATTTTGATAAAAAATAGAGATGGTTTCATAAAAACTTAATATATATTGAACTGAAAATATATATTAAGAAACATACATAAACTCATGCAAATTTTAGTATACAAGATAATACAGAGTTATGTGATTATTTTCAATAGTCATGTCTCACTGAATGTAATAGTGCGCTCACATTTGCTCTACGGCGGCCGTACGGCGGCCGCAGAAACGTGAAATAGAGATAATCTTACGGCGGCCGTAGAGATTCTACCGCGGCCGTACGGCAGCCGCACGGCGTATCCCAATATTTTGCAGGCCGTAGAGCTCGCCGTAGAATTATAACGCGGAGTTATAACATTTTTTCATTTCTACGGCGGCCGTAGAAACACACGCCGCAGAGTGGTTCTACGGCTGCCGTATGGCAGCCGTACGGTCGCCGTGCGGCCGCCGTAACTCAATGGTCAATTTTCCTATTGTGCATTTGTACTTTTGTTCATATATGTAAAACATTATATTATCTAAAAATGGATTTAGATGTTCTTAAATGCTGTCCAAATGTGTCCTTTGAGTTCATGGTGTTGTTGGGCTGATATTAGTTGTGTGAACATGTAGCAAAACCAAGTTGTGTAGCAGGAGCAGCATTTTGGTTGCAGGGTATCTGATGGGACTTCCACGGCTGCCGTACGGTCGCCGTGCGGTCACCGTACGGCAGCCGCACGGCGGCCGTACGATTACCGCAGGTTTTCTAACCCCACAAAAATGAAATCTCGCCGCACGGCAGCCGCAGCAAATGTGAGCGCAACACACGGCGGCCGTAGGAATTCTGCGGCGGCCGGGGAATTGCTACTCGCCGTAGAAATGACTAGCCGTGCGGCCGCCTTACGGCAGCCGCAGCAAATGTGAGCGAGGCATTATTCACTGAAACACAACCATCAAGAAATACTGAAATACTGTACCTAAAAAACATCATGTCCTGCAGACGCAATGTAAAGGGAATTGTGGGGCTTACAGTGGAGAAAACGTTATTCTTTCTCAATAAACGCGTTTACGCTAAAACTATTATTTCAATTACAAACAGTTTGGAGCCAGATCAGACGCCGGGTAACCCGGCGTCTGATCAGGCTCTAAACTGTTTGCCACCAAGATAAAAATGAATTATTAGAACTGTCCAAAAGTTGTACTTTTCTACGTTTTAGTGCTTTGCGTTTGCGTTTCGTTTGCGTTAAAGCGACTCGCAACCAGATGGTGCATTAAAAATAGTGATTTGTAAATATGTGTCAAACGCTTATATAAATGGTAAAGAATTAGTTTAGGATAAGAAATTCTGTTTAAAAAAATGTATTTCAATAAAAAAAAATATTGGTCTCTGGTGGGATCCGAACCCGGGGCCCGGCATTGGCGGACAGAAGGCAAAATAGGGGAAACCGCTTAGACCAATGGACCACGGAACTATCCGCGTTTATCTCGGATCGATTTAACGTATTTCAATGTGTAGCGCTCGAAAGTGCATACACTTCGTAATTCGGCTCGTGTTTATGTCTGAGCCCGTGTAGAGAAGCAACAACAACAACTTATACCGTCTACTAGTCGGTATAGAAAAACGATGGAAAATATCTAAAAATCTAAGATTCGGTGACGATTCTTGAGACTTTTTTTGGACTGATCATATTTTTTTAATGTCAGAAGCCAAATAATGCCACAAATTTGCTTTTATTTGAGTATTTTATTTTATTTTGACAAGTACACCATCCGGTTGCGAGTCCCTTTAAAACAGGAAAGAATAACAGATTCTCCACTGTATCAATAGAGTACAGATGGTCAAGCACACGTCAATTACCCACTAGATAATCAAGGCATGCCTGCCTGTTGAGATTCTGTTCAGGAATACAATATTATATCAAGACGAGATTTGATCAGCTTTCGGGGTGGTTGTCCATAGACTGTCAAGTGGCAAACATATCGGAGGTCGCATATCGGACCGAGGCTGTTTTGCAGTGCAGATATTCACTACAAATGTCAACTTTTACAGCCACTATACGCTTGCGGAAGTAGAAGAACCGGAAAGCTACTTAAACATTCCTTTTTTAGCAGTAGCAGTTGTTTAATTTAAGTGGGGTTTTTTGTGCTACGCATTTTCTTCCTCATGTTTAGTTCGTCACGGTTCTCTTCATATCCATATGAGTACAGAACGCTCGACAGGTACAAGGACCGCTTGTTCCAAACCAAGGGTAAGCCCCAAATAGTGTCCAGTTGTTTGCCGTTACCATGCTAAAATTGACATTGAGTTGCAAACAGCCGTGTTTTTTGGATCAGATTTATGCTCAAGGTACTGCTTATAGCAGGGCTGCCATTTCTCCGGATTTTTCCTAAATATTCGGATTTTATCCTATCAAAAGGTAGCTTAAAGCAGGCTGAAAGTAAAGCAGAATGCGTCTTAAAAACTAGAAACAGACCATGGGGTAAAGGGTCAAAGGTATACACTTAGCAAAATCGCGCTTAGATAAAATAGAAATTTGGAAATCTTAGGACTTGTATGATTAACTTATGGCAGCCTTGTTATAGCCAAAATCCACTTGAGGCAGATCAAGGCATAACGTAATATGACAGTTGAGCAGGAAACGGTTTGGTCACTCCGATCCTGTTTTCATACGTCACGTCATTATTAGTTTTTATTATATACATATCGATTCTCAGTTAGATAAATTTGATATCGTCACTGATGATATCATCACTACTTGAAGTGATGATATCATTTTTGTGGCGTCACGTCATAATTATTTTTGTGACGTCGCGGGTAAATAATGTGTTTTTTTTCTGTAAAAAACTTCATTAAAATATATATAATAAATAGAATAATCAATTCCTTTGAATAGATATGAAAAATATATCACGAGAATGGGTTGTTATCTGGTTAAAAAACTCGTCCTGCGGACTCGTTTTTTATCCAGATAACAACCCATTCTCGTGATATATTTTTCATATCAATCCAAAGAAATTGATTATCCTCTATTTATTACATACCCACCGATGATTTATAGAAATTTCTCAGATAAATTTGATATCGTCACTGTTGATATCATCACTACATGTAGTGATGATATCACTTTTTGTGACGTCACGTCATAATTAATTTTGTGACGTCGCGGTAATCAATTTTGTGTGTTTTCTGTAAAAACGTCATTTAAATATATATAATAAATAGAATAATCAATTCCTTTGAATATATATGAAAAATATATCACTCGAATGGGTTGTTATCTGGTTAAAAAACTCGATCTACGTATTACCATCAAACTGTATAGCTACGACAACCTATATGGGTATTATAAGAGATTTGTATAGCTACGAAGTCAGTGTATATAGTGAGAAATGTTTGTCTACGACAACAAAATTGCCTTCGTAGCAATACAAATTTGTTAAAATACCCTTATAGGCTGTCGTAGAGAAACATTTCATCGTAATACCTAGTTGGACCCCGTGTAAACTATATAAAAATTATATTTCAGACCGTTGTTGCAGGTTTTGGCAGGAGTATTCTTTACGACATCACCATTTAACGCTTTTATTGCCAACGGCGTTAAAGGGACTCGCAACCGGATGGTGTACTTGTCAAAATAAAATAAAATACTCAAATAAAAGCAAATGTGTGGCATTATTTGGCTTCTGACATTAAAAAAATATGATCAGTCCAAAGAAAGTCTCAAGAATCGTCACCGAATCTTAGATTTTTAGATATTTTCCATCGTTTTTCTATACCGACTAGTAGACGGTATAGTTGTTGTTGTTGCTTCTCTACACGGGCTCAGACGTAAACACGAGCCGAATTACGAAGTTGTGTGCACTTTCGATCGCTACACATTGAAATACGTTAAATCGATCCGAGATAAACGGATAGTTCCGTGGTCCATTGGTCTAAGCGGTTTCCCCTATTTTGCATTCTGTCCGCCAATGCCGGGCCCCGGGTTCGAATTCCACCAGAGACCAATATTTTTTTTTATTGAAATACATTTTTTTTAAACAGAATTTCTTATCCTAAACTAATTCTTTACCATTTATATAAGCGTTTGACACATATTTACAAATTACTATTTTTAATGCACCATCTGGTTGCGAGTCGCTTTAAAAGGCGACTTTGCAAACAGTTTTAATCCTGATCAGACGCCGCGTTTGACATTCGTATCGATATAGTTTAAGTCATACTATATTGAATCTTACTTTGAAACGATTTTACAAACAACGAATTTGAAGAAGACGACGATGAAAAGGTGAAAGGGTAAAATTCTGACTTTTAATTTGGCAACTCGGTTTTGAATATATACATGTATGAAGCTAAACAGTTGACAGTTAGTAGCAAACAGTTGGCTGTCGTATTTGGAATTCCACAACACCTGGACATTAATTCTCTTCGAAATGTACAGTGGAGAAAACTTTATTCTTTCCCGTTTAAACGCAAACGAAATGCAAACGCAAAGCACTAAAACGTAGAAAAGTACAACTTTTGGACAATTCTAATAATTCATTTTTATCTTGGTGGCAAACAGTTTGAAGCCTGATCAGACGCCGGGTTACCCGGCGTCTGATCTGGCTCCAAACTGTTTGCAATGGAAATAATAGTTTTAGCGTAAACGCGTTTATTGGGAAAGAATAACGTTTTCTACACTGTATA
This sequence comes from Gari tellinella, assembly GCA_922989275.2. Classification (NCBI taxonomy): domain Eukaryota; kingdom Metazoa; phylum Mollusca; class Bivalvia; order Cardiida; family Psammobiidae; genus Gari; species Gari tellinella. The sequence continues at coordinate 47,072,432 of OV277871.1, read as the reverse complement.
AATAACAGTGTAGATCTACATGCACATGTTTAGATTCACTCGGAACTCGATACTTCGAACTGGCTTAAATCGTTCGTACCAGTATTTAATCAGTTGTATTTCGATAAGTTGATCTCGATTAAGTCGAAAATACCCGTATTTCAAAGTTAAGACGCGGCTCAGCCACGTTTTAACTTTGAAATAGGGGTATGTTCGATCTAACGCGAGTTCGAATTATTGAGTTTCGATAGTACTTATTACATGTACCAATAGTAAAATAATCGCCTGTTCTATGTTTGCTACTTACATGTACATGTAAAAACTCGATTCTACGAACTCGCGTTACTTCGAACATACCCATATTTCAAAGTTAAAACGTGGGGGGGGGGGGGGGGGGGGTATATGAGGAGATATCATTTGAAGCAATTGTTAACGACAACAATCATTATGACTCTATAAAGTGAAATTATTTTCTTCAGTGGAGGAATAAATTAAAGGCGTAAAAAGGAATATATATATGGGGAAATGGGTTAATAAGTATCATAATATCAATTTTCTAAATATAAGAAAGTATGTAAATGAGTGGCAAATAGTTTGGATCCAGATTAAATGCAGTATTATGTGGCATCTGACCTGGATCCATACTGTTTATGGTCAAGAATTAATTGTGGACTGACAGACAGACAGACAGCCAAACAAACAGACAAAACACAAACAAACAACCAGACAGACCAAAAACAATATGCCTCCAACTAAGTTTTGCCGGGACATAAAAATGTAGCAGACATCACCAGTTCTGTTGACAAGACATACAGATAACTCTGATAAAACCAATATTAAACATATGTATAAATATGGCATAAGACATAATTACATAACTGTCAGTGGATCACTTCCAGATCCTGTTTCTCTAAGCATGAAGCAGACTGAACCATTTATAAACTTTAGCAGACAACATGTTCAGCAGACACCACCAGTTCTGTTGCTGTACAGCAGCTGACCTGAGGTCAGTTATGAAATTCTGCCACTAGCAAAATGTAGCTGGGAACTTAACTCTTATAATGCTGAATTGATGTCTGCTATACATATTGTATGTGAATTTTGTAAAGCAAATCATACTTTACATTTTTCTAAATTAAAAAAACTATGTAAATAAATGGCAAATAGTTTGGAGCCAAATTAGATGCAGCATAATGTAGCATCTGACCTGGATCCAAACTGTTTGCAAATATAGGTGATTTAGTATAAGGGTGGATCACATAAACAGTTCAACCTGTTTGAACCTGCAGTAAAACACAGTAAAACCTGAATAAAGCGACAATGAAAAAATCCCTATGGTGAATCCCTATGGTGAATATGGGCTTTGATTTGAACGATTTTCAGAGAGATCCACCAGAAGATACTATAGACACAATATCAAACTTGTGAGCCTAATAGTTTTTGACAAGAAAATTATTTAAAGTTTTTCGCTTTTTGTAATAAATTTCAATAAGTAGTCCACTTTTAACTTTCATTTTAACCATTTCTGTAGAGAAGCATCCAAGGAACACCGTGAGCAAGTTAGTTTTTTCCTCACACTCTCGGTTTCAGAGGAGATGTCGCTTGAAGTAAATTTGAACGGACGGACAGACGGGCGGCGGGCGATCACAACAGCTCACCTTGAGCCTTCTGCTCAGGTGAGCTAAGAAAGGGACATAGCTCGTGAAACACTTGAATTTTGACGACACTCGAATTTAATGTGCAGTTCATCAAAACAAAACCATACTCTAAATTTCAGCTTCATATGGAAAAACATATACATGTAATTGTATATGAGAAAAGTGCCGACTAGTAAATAGGTTATATATATTTGCTTTCATGTTTTACCAAAAGCAGGGAAATGACTTGTTAAACGCTTTCATTATCAAATTATTCCGGAGAAATTTACCCCTTCACCGCTTCTGTCATCTACTTCAGTATTGTTGTCTGCAATACACGTTTCCAACTTAGATTTAAGGTTATATTACTAAATAAATATCGATAAGAGTGTCAAACAGTTTAGGTCCTGATCAGATGCCGCATTACGCGGCGTCTGACCAGGATCCAAACTGTTTGCAGACGCGCTTTTAAGCGTCATTGAAAGTGAAAGGGTTAAATTATCGATGTTTATACAATAATTACCCTACAGTGGAGAATCTGTTATTCTTTCCCGATAAACGCGTTTACGCTAAAACTATTTTTTCTTTTACAAACAGTTTCGAGCCAGATCAGACGCCGGGTAACCCGGCGTCTGATCAGGCTCCAAACTGTTTGCCACCAAGATAAACATGAAATATCAGAATTGTCCAAAAGTTGTTCTTTTCTACGTTTTAGTGCTTTGCGTTTGCGTACGTTTGCGTTTAAACGGGAAAGAATAACAGATTCTCCACTGTACCATCTGGGTTGCTATTCTCTATATTCCATCGTCTGCTGGGTATTTTCAACATTAGATTTTAACCCATTTATACCCAGTGGATTCGTCCATGTTTATATATTGGATTAGTCTATTTTTTATCAAAGGGATGCCTGGTCAAAATTTTTCATTTTTGTTTTGTTTTATATTGAAATTCCTATCCGCAAACAGTGTAGACTCTGATCAGACGCCACCTACACTGTTTGCCTATGTCTCTTTAATGGGACGCTAGGAAAGAATGATTTGAGCTTTTAACATTCCAGAGCCATAGAATCAAAACATGTATATTTTTCCATTCATCCTAAATACTCTCAAAAAGAACAAAAACCCAACATGATATATCATAATGCACGCGTCACACTGTCCCGAGGTTGACAACAGATGGACACACGATGCATGAAATGTTCACATTCGGGCCTGATCGTGTAATCATCGGGTCATTCGTGAGGGCTTCTTCAGCCACCGTGTGAGATCCGGCTGAATTTTTCGGGCATCGGGAGTAACTTCGCGATGAAAAATCTTTGGCTGTTAAAAATATTGCCGAAGGACCTTGCGAAGGTTCGTGTTCGTGTTGACTTCGTGTGTACAGTTTACCCTTCGTAATGCCATCGTGTGATCATCTTGTCAAATCGTGTCGCCTTCGTCTTTCTTTCGTGCGATCATCGGTACCATCGGGCATTTTTCTCCTCACGAAGACAATACGAAGGAAACACGAAGCAGTCCGAAGTCTTGGGAAGGCAACGCGAATCCGTGAAATCATCGCAATGATGTCGTGAAGCTTTCGTATTATAGTACGATGGCATCGAGATGAGACTACGATGTGACCGAAAAAAACCAAAATGATGAGTAACAAACAGTTTGAACCAAGATCAGACGATTCTTACTGTTTTTTCTCTCAGGGTTTTAATAAGTTCCTCCCTACAACAACTCCCTCCGAACAAAATACATAGTATGTCTCTTGCTTGATGGTGTTGTAAAAAGCACTGTATTGCTTAATGCCTTAAGGTGGTTCGACAGCGGGCGGCCCGCATCTCGAGTTCCGGAAATGCTGATGACTTTCACCTAATCTTTAAGGCACGTGCTTATAGTAGAACATTTAGATAAAGAAAAGTTTAATCTGCTTCAGTGTATTACACTTCTGAATAACCAACTCATAGCTGGCTGTGAATTCAAAATTGCAATGTATTTTCGAATACACTTCTGAATAGCCAACTAACGGCTGGCTTTGAATTCAAAATTGCAGAGCTTTTTTCGAATACACTTCTGAATAACAAACTCACGGCTGACTGTGAATTTAACATTGCAATGCTTTTTTCGAATACACTTCTGAATAGCTAACTCATGGCTGGCTGTGAATTCAAAATTTTAATGTATTTTCGAATACACTTCTGAATAGCCAACTCACAGCTGGCTGGAAATTCAACATTGCAATGTATTTTCGAATACACTTCTGAATAGCCAACTCACGGCTGACTGTGAATTTAACATTGCAATGCTTTTTTCGAATACACTTCTGAATAACCAACTCAGGGCTGGCTGTGAATTCAAAATTGTAATGTATTTTCGAATACACTTCTGAATAGCCAACTCACAGCTGGCTGGGAATTCAAAAGTGCAAGGTATTTTTCGAATACACTTGTAATAACCAACTCACGGCTGGCTGTGAATTCAACATTGCAATGTTTTTTTCGAATACACTTCTGAATAACCAACTCACAGTTGACAGTGAATTCAAAATAGCAATGTATTTTCGAATACACTTCTGAATAACCAACTCACAGCTGGCTGTGAATTCAAAATTGCAATGTATTTTCGAATACACTTCTGAATAGCCAACTAACGGCTGGCTGTGAATTCAAAGTTGCAATGTATTTTCGAATACACTTCTGAAAAACCAACTCACGACTGGCTGTGAATTCAACATTGCAATGCTTTTTTTCGAATACACTTCTGAATAACCAACTCACAGTTGACTGTGAATTCAAAATAGCAATGTATTTTAAACATGCAATTCTTTTTTCGAATACACTTCTGAATAACCAACTCACGGCTGGCTGTGAATTCAAAAGTGCAATGTATTTTTCGAATACACTTCTGAATAACCAACTCACAGCTGGCTGTGAATTCAAAATAGCAATGTTTTTTTCGAATACACTTCTGAATAACCAACTCACGGCTGGATGTGAATTAAAAAGCGCAATGTATTCTTCGAATACACTTCTGAATAACCAACTCACAGCTGGCTGTGAATTCAAAAGTGCAATGTTTTTTTCGAATACACTTCTGAATAACCAACTCACAGCTGGCTGTGAATTCAAAGTTGCAATGTTTTTTTCGAATACACTTCTGAATAACCAACACACTGTTTGCTCTGAATTCAAAAGTGCAATGTATTTTTCGAATACACTTCTGATTAACCAACTCACAGCTGGCTGTGAATTCAAAAGTACAATGTTTTTTTCATATACACTTCTGAATAACCAACTCACGGCTGGCAGTTAATTCAACATTGCAATGCTTTTTTCGAATACACTTCTGAATAACCAACTCACGGCTGGCTGTGAATTCAAAAGTGCAATGTATTTTCGAATACACTTCTGAATAACCAACTCACAGCTGGCTGTGAATTCAAAAGTTGCAATGTTTTTTTCGAATACACTTCTGAATAACCAACTCACGGCTGGCTGTGAATTCAAAAGTGCAATGTATTTTTCGAATACACTTCTGAATAACCAACTCACGGCTGGCTGTGAATTCAAAATTGCAATGTTTTTTTCGAATACACTTCTGAATAACCAACTCACAGCTGGCTGTGAATTCAAAAGTACAATGTGTTTTCGAATACACTTCTGAATAGCAAACTCACAGCTGGCTGCAAATTCAAAAGTGCAAGGTATTTTTTTAATACACTTCTGAATAACCAACTCACAGCTGACTGTGAATTCAACACTTCTGAATAATCAACTCGCAGCTGGCTGTGAATTCAAAACTGCAATGTATTTTTCGAATTCACTTCTAAATATCCAACTCACGGCTGGCTGTGAATTCAAAAGTGCAAGGTATTTTTCGAATACACTTCTGAATAACCAACTTACGGCTGGCTGTGAATTCAACATTGCAATGCTTTTTTCGAATACACTTCTGAATAACCAACTCACGCTGGCTGTGATTTCAAAATTGTAATGTATTTTTCGAATTCCCTTCTGAATATCCAACTCACGGCTGGCTGTGAATTCAAAAGTGCAAGGTATTTTTCGAATACACTTCTGAATAACCAACTTACGGCTGGCTGTGAATTCAACATTGCAATGCTTTTTTCGAATACACTTCTGAATAACAAACTCACAGCTGGCTGTGAATTCAAAAGAGCAATGTATTTTCGAATACACTTCTGAATAGCCAACTCACGGCTGGCTTTGAATTCAAAAGTGCAAGGTATCTTTTGAATACACTTCTGAATAACCAACTCACGGCTGGCTGTGAATTCAACATTGCAATGCTTTTTTCGAATACACTTCTGAATAACCAACTCACAGCTGGCTGTGAATTCAAAAGTGCAATGTATTTTCGAATACACTTCTGAATAGCCAACTCACGGCTGGCTTTGAATTCAAAAGTGCAAGGTATCTTTTTAATACACTTCTGAATAACCAACTCACAGCTGGCTGTTAGTTCGGCTGTATATGTACGCCTGTACAGCGTGTAGCAATTTCCCGAATTCCCGAAATACACTTCTGAATAACCAACTGCCAACTAACAGCTAACTTCACAGACCTGTTATTCTTTCCCAAAAAACGTGTTTACGCTAAAACTATTATTTCCAATACAAACAGTTTGGAGCCAGATCAGACGCCGGGTAACATGGCGTCTGATCAGGCTCCAAACTGTTTGCCACCAAGATAAACATGAAATATCAGAATTGACCAAAAGTTGTCCTTTTCTACGTTTTAGTGCTTTGCGTTTGCGTACGTTTGCGTTTAAACGGGAAAGAATAACAGATTCTCCACTGTACTACTAGACTTTGTCATCTTAGTGTAAATCAGCTCTCGGAGTAGATTGTAAAACTGAAATACCACAACCCAAAAACAGTTTGCGTTTGACGTGGAATTATAGGGTAGGATAAAGAAGAATTAAAGATGACTTTGGCGTACGTTCTCGTGGGTAAGATATCTTATCATTTACATGTACCATCTATTGTAGTTACAATTTAGACAATTAAGTGGGTAAGAATGCTTTAAAATGTGCCAAAGAAATTAAGGTCGCACCGATCCCTTACTATATATACACGCATGCACATACATGCTACCGTGAAGCCATTTTTCTCAAGTTGGATCCGACAGATCGCTCGCTCCTCCCCTTCTTAACCACTAAGATTTCACTTAATATGTTCTAACTACATTGTATAACATCAATGTTAAAAACAAAACGTTAACACAAAATAAATTAAAACATAATTGTTTCAGTATTGAAAAATTACAGGCAAATCATAGATCTAGTCAATCTTGCATTGCGCGACAACTACATGTACATGAAATAGATATATTAGCTCTATAGAGTGGAGATCACTAACGGGCGACTGCTTCATACAAGATCAAATTATCTATATAAAGCCCACATGCGAATTTCTACATAATTTATGTAAATTCTTAAAATAGCTTTCTTCATAAGAGCAAAACTCATTGTTACAGTGGAGAAAACGTTATTCTTTCCTAATAAACGCGTTTACGCTAAAACTATTATTTGCAGTGCAAACAGTTTGGAGCCAGATCAGACGCCGGGTAACCCGGCGTCTGATCAGGCTCCAAACTGTTTGCCACCAAGATAAACATGAATTATGAGAATAGTCAAAAAGTTGCACGATGATACATTAGTTGATGTTATTATTTCTTAAACAATACCAAACAGACACGTTTACATTGGTTGTCATTTTATTATGTGGGGTCACTTTGTTATATGAGGGGTCACTTTGTTATATTTTGACCGGGGGTCGAGATATTACGAGGGGGGGGGGATAATTTATCTTTATTTCAAAATGTATTTCTTTCAGATCGCTCAACTTTTGAACGGTTCGTTCACATGAATGTTGTTAGTGATCCGGAGTCCACTAAACGACCCTCTCTCTCTCTCTCTCTCTCTCTCTCTCTCTCTCTCTTTATATATATATATATATATAAAAATAATGTCGGCGTGATGCCGGAAACTACCGGGAAAAGTTGTATATATGATTATTATAGGCTTTAAAAACACAATTTTATTTCTTCAAACATTGTTTGAAGAAATAAAATTGTGTTTTTAAAGCCTATAATACATCATCTATTTTTTTAAATCATATATATATATATATATTATGTTAAGTGGCTTTTAAATAGTTATGAGCCGTTTAATGGAAATTAAAAGCAAATGCAATGCAATAATAATTATAAAAACGAAAGCTTTTTGGAAATGTTGACAACAATTTAAACTTATTTTAATCTGAGTGGCAAACAGTTTGGGCCTGATCAGACACCGGGATACCCGCCGGCGTCTGATACGGTTCTAAATTCAATAGCTGTTATTGTTTTGAGCACTAACGCGTTTATTTGGGGAAATAATAGACCATGTACATGAAACAACACTAATTAAAAAGTGGCTTCCGATTTACTGAGTGTCTGAAGTGATTTTTCAAGCGGCCAGGCCTATGGTGTACCAAAGGGGTCTTAAGTATAGATGCTGCTCGGGCAGTATCTAGATACTGCCCGGGCAGCATATTTTGCTGCTCGGGCAGAGTAATGCTGCCCGGGTAGTATACCGCAGCTGTCACGACCGTAGCTGTGCTGATAAATGTACAGTAAAACCTTTCTATAATTACAGTGGAGAAAACGTTATTCTTTCCCAATAAACGCGTTTACGCTAAAACTATTATTTCAATTACAAACAGTTTGGAGCCAGATCAGACGCCGGGTAACCCGGCGTCTGATCAGGCTCCAAACTGTTTGCCACCAAGATAAAAATGAATTATTAGAATTGTCCAAAAGCTGTACTTTTCTATGTTTTAGTGCTTTGCGTTTGCGTTTCGTTTGCGTTTAAACGGGAAAGAATAACATATTCTCCACTGTACAGTAGAGAATACGCTTTTCTTTCCCGTTTTAAAAACGCAAACAAAACGCACACGCATTGTAATAAAATGAAGAAAATGAAAACTTTTTGATAATTATGAATATTCAGATATCAACCTTGATGGCAAACAGTTTGAAGCCTGATCAGAGGCCGGGTTACCCGGCGTCTGATATGGTTTCAAACTGTTTGCATTTGAATTATTAAATTATTGGGAAAGATTAAAGTTTTCTCCACTGTACCACTAAATTATTTTTGAATATTTTGTGGTTAAGGCAGGTGATTACTTTCACATTGATTTAAACTGCCACATGTCTTTCCTTAATAAATGAGAATAATTTTTAGTGATCGTAATACATGTATTGAGGTTTTACTGTCTAGCATTTGCGTGCTTAGTACGATTTTGTAGTTACTTTTGCAAAACGTTTGGATCCAGATGAGACGCCGAGTTACTAAACAATTTTCTACACTGAGTGGAAAGTTTTGTGAAAAATCTCTTGTAACAATTCTAGCTTGCAGACGTCAATAGTCGCAGGCAAATATAATACTTAACCCTTAGCCTGCCACTCACGACTATAGCTCCATATGCAAACAGCTTGGATCCGGATGAGACGCCGAGTAACTCGGCGTCTCATCCGGATCCAAGCTGTTTGACACTCGGACAACATTTTCAGCAATTTTGAGCAACTTTGAAGCACTCTGAAACTTGAAGCAGACGAGAAATATAGCAGACGACAATTTATTTGGCGGGCTAAGGGTTAATCTTAAAAGTGATATGACTGTCTCTCGAGTCCATTAGACTAAGGTATGTGTTAATACATGTAGAAGGGCGTCATCATGGTTTATAAGACTTTTGTTTCTACCAATAGTTTATTCTTTAATATTTAATCTTTTCTAATATTTCGACCTCTAAGGGCCTATTTCAAAGAAAATCACGTCAAAACACACATCACATTTTTGTTACATGCATTCAGCTGTCAAAACCACAGGGCCCCGACACGATTTCTTTCAGAGAGAAAAAATCGTCAGAAGGTATATAGTCTCTATATATACCTTCTGATGATATTTTTTCTCAAAAAGCAATCGTGTCGGGGCCCTGTGGTCAAAACACACGTCACATTTTTGTTACATGCATTCAGCTGTCAAAACACACGTCACATTTTTGTTACATGCATTCAGCTGTCAAAACATACGTCACATTTTTGTTACATGCATTCATCTGTCAAAACACACGTCACATGAATGCATGTAACAAAAATGTGACGTGTGTTTTGACGTGATTTTCTTTGAAAAAGGCCCTTAGTGGTCGAAATATTAGAAAGAGCAGTTTATATATTTATTATAATTTAATTCCCTGTCTGGAATATTGAAAAAAGTAAATGTTGTTGGATTAAGCTCCCTTTTGGGTATGTTTAGTTACCAAAAGCATGGAACTCTTGGTAGTTTAATAAATACTAGTCTACGAGGGTCTACTCTGGTTGCAAATGTAATGAGTATTTTATAAACAGCTCTATGGGACTCATTGCCCATGAAGGGAGGGCGGAACAAGATATGCTAAAATTGTAACTGTCGAGGATTTCTTATCCGACTTTCTACACTGAGTGGAAAGTTTTGTGAAAAATCTCTTGTAACAATTCTAGCTTGCAGACGTCAATAGTCGCAGGCAAATATAATACTTAATCTTAAAAGTGATATGACTGTCTCTCGAGTCCATTAGACTAAGGTATGTGTTAACCCTTTACCCAATAACCTATTAATAATATGAAAGACAGGTGATCACTTAAAGCAGGTTGAAAGTAAAGCAGAATGTGCCTTAAGGCACATTCTGCTTTACTTTCAGCCTGCTTTAAACTACCATCTGTTAGGCTATACAAAATATTTGTTATGGTAATTGTTTTTTAGGGTATGAATTGGAACTATTTTCTTCAGCGGAGGAATAAATTAAATACGCTAAAAGTCGCTTCTATAAGGGAAAGGGTTAATACATGTAGAAGGGCGTCATCGTGGTTTATAAGACTTTTGTCTCTACCAATAGTTTATTCTTCAATCAAAGAAAATCACGTCAAAACACATTTTTGTTACATGCATTCAGCTGTCAAAACACACGTCACATGAATGCATGTAACAAAAATGTGACGTGTGTTTTGACGTGATTTTCTTTGAAAAAGGCCCTTAGTGGTCGAAATATTAGAAAAGAGCAGTTTATATATTAAATTATTAATTATAATTTAATTCCCTGTCTGGAATATTGAAAAAAGTAAATGTTGTTGGATTAAGCTCCCTTTTGGATATGTTTAGTTACCAAAAGCATGGAACTCTTGGTAGTTTAATAAATACTAGTCTACGAGGGTCTACTCTGGTTGCAAATGTAATGAGTATTTTATAAACAGCTCTATGGGACTCATTGCCCATGAAGGGAGGGCGGAACAAGATATGCTAAAATTGTAACTGTCGAGGATTTCTTATCCGACTTTCTATTTTATCCTACTTGAACATTGTCTATGGCGAAGTGCGAAGCGAATATCTACTTCGTCGGTTTTCTGTCTCTAAAAAGCACATGACGCCTGCTTTAATACTGTGGTACAGTGGTGAAAACGTTATATTTTCCCAATATACGCGTTTACGCTAAAACTATTATTTTCATTGCTGAAAAACAGTTTAGAGCCAGATCAGACACCGGGTATCCCGGCGTCTGATCAGGCTCAGAACTGTTTGCCACTCAGATTAAAATGAATAGTCAGAATTGTCAAAATGTTGTCATTTTCTCAGATTTAGTGCAATGCGTTTGCGTTCCGTTTGCGTTTAAACGGGAAAGAATAAGGTTTTCTCCACTGTACAGGGTGTTAAGAAAGTTCGTTCCTATTTTTGATTACCTTAATTCCATCCCCAAACCTTTCCGATCGACATAATTTTTTCACAGTGTGGTACTATCATTTTTATACACTGAGTTCTATCATGGTCAAATACTTGAAAAAGGACTTAAACCTGCACTCATGAAATCTGCTACTGACGGTAAAATAAGCAGTAGGAAACTTGTCCCAGATTCCAATCGAGCGATTTTTCAACAAGATGGTGCCCCACCACACACAACCACCAGCACACAGCAATGGTGTCGAGACAATCTAGAGAACTTATTCGGCAAAGAAGAATGGCCAGCCAGGGAACTCGCCAGATTTAAATCTTATAGAAATCTAACAATCTAGAGAACTTATTCGGCAAAGAAGAATGGCCAGCCAGGGAACTCGCCAGATTTAAATCTTATAGAAATCTCTGGAGTATTCTGGACACAGGCGTACAATGACCCACCACCTAGAACAATGAGAGCCCTATGACATCGTCTACGTCACGCCTGGGGCAGATTGTGTCCAGATCACCTTACTTCATTGATCAATTATTTGCCTAAGCATCTTAAAAATGTACTAAAAGGCAAGGGAGGACCCTCTGGGCATTGAGTATAAGGTTTCAGTTGTATACGTCTTGTAGTTTTCTTTTTAGACATGTGTGCAAAAATAGGAACGAACTTTCTTAACACCCTGTATGTACTATTGTTTCAAAGCTACAGACAAACTGACTTAAGACGTTGGCTCCTAATCAGACGCCACGTCAACTATGGTCATCCAGGGCGATGACAAGCTTAAACGTCTCACCGATGTAAATTATAGGCATGTATCGAGCTTAGAGGACAACAAATATTATGCTTTGTGTTGTTGTTGTACATACATTGTACAGTGGAGAATCTGTTATTCTTTCCCGTTTAAACGCAAACGTACGCAAACGCAAAGCACTAAAACGTAGAAAAGAACAACTTTTTGACAATTCTGGTATTTCATGTTTATCATGGTGGCAAACAGTTTGGAGCCTGATCAGACGCCGGGTTACCCGGCGTCTGATCTGGCTCCAAACTGTTTGCACTGCAAATAATAGTTTTAGCGTAAACGTGTTTATTGGGAAAGAATAACAGATTCTCCACTGTACATGTACAGTATGTCTAACGCTTGCACTACTTCAATATCTTCTGCTAAAAGTGTTGCCTGCTGTTTTTCTCAGAGTTACATACTGATGGACATTTGGACAAAAGAAACATAATGACGAGTAACAAACAGCTTGAATTCAGATCAGACGCCGCGTGACACGGCGTCTGATCTGGAGTCAATCTGTTTGCAAATGTAAACCCTATTACATCTCCCTCCGAACACTGAATATACATTTGGTACTTTAAACCATCTCACGTTGAATATTCATACATAATTTTAGCTCGCTATTGTTCCGTGATATTTGGACCTCCGTTATAAATTGACCCTGGGTCAACAGATTGACCGGGTCGTTAATGCCGACCTCCCCCACTCGTGAAAACAAGAGTATAGCGTGAAACAATGGGCCCGCCGTTGGAAATAAATAGACAAACAGATATTGTCCGATTTTTCTGACCTGTCGGAGTAATTTTTAGAACAGAATAGTTCATAATGTTAAATAGATAACAGGGTAACATCGGATCTATATAGTCGTACACTTTCCAACTTGAGATAACATGATCCTCGTGCAGCACGAGACCCTTGCGCTAACTTTACTGATATTTTATTCTTTCCCAACAAACGCATTTATATACTAAAACTATTACAATGTATTTCCATTGCAAACAGGTTGGAGCCAGATCAGACGCCGGGTTCCAACCTGTTTGCTACTCTGATTAAAAATATAATTAAAATTTCTTAAAGTAAATTTCCCCAGTTTAGTTTATTGCGTTTGCGTTTAAACGGGAAAGAATAAGGTATCCTCTACTGTACATTGCGCACAAAAATTACAGCTATCCGTATCATTAACCGTATGTAGAGAAAACTCATCCCTTTGAAAGTTTTAGAATGTTCCAATCTAAAAATAACTCCGACAGGTCAGAAGAAAACACTAATAATATATAGATAAACAAACAGGCATATCCACGTTTGTCCTACTTGGGAACACAGTCATTTGAGCTGTACATGTACAGTGGAGAAAACGTTATTCTTTCCCGTTTAAACGCAAAAGTACGCAAACGCAAAACACTAAAACGTAGAAAATGACAACTTTTTGACAATTCTGATAATTCATGTTTATCTTGGTGGCAAACAGTTTGGAGCCTGATCAGACGCCGGGTTACCCGGCGTCTGATCTGGCTCTAAACTGTTTGCACTGCAAATAATAGTTTTAGCGCAAACGCGTTTATTGGGAAAGAGTAACGTTTTCTCCACTGTATATGGGACTTAGATGAGACTTTGCAATCTGGTTTTGAAGAAATATTTGTTTACTTCTAGAAATACATCTTTTCAAATCCTAGAACTTAGATCTCCTACCAAGAAGCTAGAGAAGCTAATACTATTTTAGATAATGATATAAGTACTAAACGAATGTATCTACACTACTATATATTTCTGGTTTCAAAATCTACATACAGTGAGAGTTTGATAGACCATTTCTTCAGTCAGAACCTCAAACAGTTTGGTATTTTTTTCTATAAAATTGCAGCGGACAAATTTTGGCAGATGATATTTTGACTGAGTGAGAAACGGATATGGGAGACGGTTTAAACTTTTATACCATAGCCTGTTTCCAGTTTGGATGCTGGTGGCCACTGAAAGCCATAGGTGGTTCTCTTGTGTAGACTTTTTATCCTTATTCTATTTAAATAACAAGGTATACTTGTAAAACTCAACATGTCTAATATTGACACGAGCTTGTACTCGAAATATCAACGTATAATGCCTGTAAAATCAGTTTAAATACTCGCAACAATTCATTAAAGAAACACAACTTATGGCGCATTCTGCTTCACAGTCAGCATGCTTGAAGCTACCATCTTCTAGGATATAGAAACTACTTGTTATGATACATGTTCATGGATGTATAAATTGGAACTTTTCTCTTCAGCGGAGGAATGAAATACATAAAATGCACTAAATGGCGCTTCTATGGGGTAAGGGGTTCAACGTTTGCTACAGTGGAGAATCTGTTATTCTTTCCCGTTTAAACGCAAACGTACGCAAACGCAAAACACTAAAACGTAGAAAAGAACAACTTTTGGTCAATTCTGATATTTCATGTTTATCCTGGTGGCAAACAGTTTGGAGCCTGATCAGACGCCGGGTTCCCCGGCGTCTGATCTGGCCCCAAACTGTTTGCACTGCAAATAATAGTTTTAGCGTAAACGCGTTTATTGGGAAAGAATAACACATTCTCCAATGTAAGCACCCAAGGATAAAACCTTTATATATATAGGTACCACTGCTTTGCACCTATTACTTTCTCATCGCATAATTTCCTTGATTTTTTGTTCGACTCCTTCAAAATTTAGACACAATATTGCCAATGGTTCACTTTATGGATTCTGATACTTTTTACACTTGTCTACGTAATGTAGGTGAAACCCGAGGAAATTATCACAATGTTAAATTTCTGAGAATTCACAAAACAATTCAAATCCATTGAATTCTACTTTGTAATGTTCTTAGAGATGTTAAAAGGACCCTCGTTTATTGCTATATATTGCAATACAGCTAGTGTTTTTCAGCGTATTGTTACCCGATTACCATTTAGATGCAGGAATATGATATGAATAAACTTGATTGAGATCTGCTAGGTAATACAATCTATCAAATATCTGACCACTGTGGCTTATGTTTTAAAGAACATATTTTAAAGATTTCCACAGTTTTTCACTTTGGTTGCCATGGCAATCAGAGTTCTTTATTGAATCAATTCTTTGAAAGAAATTAGGCCAAAGAATATACCTGTAAAGCATTGTTGTAATCAGCAATGTGGTTTAGGAGAAGGAAATACTATATGTAATTGATCCCCGAAATATCGGAAATAATAACGAAAATAAGTGTTTTGGCGGCCATTTCGGTTTTTACCATTTTTTGGCTTTCAGCCTCATGGGAGAGAGTAAAGGCAATAGAAATGGATTTAGCACCTACAATATGACAAAAAGGTGGTCTGTCAACTTTTCTCAAAAATGCCTCTAGGAATTTTATTTCCAACAAATCCGACAAGTCTATTTTAGATAAAAAAGCAATGTTACAAATTTAAAAATCTTAGTGTCATTTGGTATTTTGAAATTGTATCGGAAATAATGCATAAAACAAATGTAATAGTATAGACGTTAATAGCTTTACATAGTTTTAGAACAGAGAAATGTGAACGCATAGTCCGTTGAAATGTAGTTTAATAATAGTTAAAAAATACATGTGCTCTTATTACAATTAAAAATAGTGAAACTGGCCGTCATTTTGAACTTTTGGTGGCTATATTGAATAATTAGCAATATTCCGTAATCCACAATTGATGATTTATATTTTACATATCCCATAATTTGTTAGTTTAGCGTGACTTTTTGGATTAGACTTGCAATAAGGACATAACTTATACAAAATGGAAATGGCAGCCATTTTGAAAATGGCAGCCATCTTGATTCTGACAGGGAAATTGAAGTAGCTAACGGGTTTCTTATGATATATGTCTTAACACTTATTGTAGAAAGTCCCTTGCTTGCATCATTATTTGAAGTATTTTGGCAAAATATCGACCTTACGTCCAGGGCTAACTCGGAAAATAACGAGTTAATACGGAACTATACCCATCACAACTATACAATCAATTGCAAATTAGCTTATCTTTGCCAAAGGTTAGCCCCGCCCTGCCAGATGAAAAGATCGGCGTATACCCATTGTATACTTTTCTATTTTTCTTTCACGACAGGGGTGTGTTTGATCGGGTCAGCCATTGCCGGGTGCAAGGAAGATCTCATGAAAGACAATGATTACCTAAAGTGTCTCATGGACTTTAGTAATTATATTCAAGAGAACTTGGGAGATCCTAACGAAATGATCAACGTGATGTGCGGGTAAGTTATATACAGAAGAGCATATGGAAACACTGATTTATGTTTGTCATCAGAGCTCTAGATAAGGGGAGTTTTTCAAAAACTAAAACTAAAACCTTTATTTCCGTATTAAACCCTATTGTAATACTACATTTCTAGCTCCTCATCGCTGTGAGTTCGAATCCCTGTAGGGTCGTTCGGATTTTTCATGTGGGGAAGCCTTTAAGCTGGCTTGCGGAAGGTCGTTGGTTCTACTCAGTTGCCGATTTGTGCCTGAAACAGTGCATAAAGTACTTCTGGGGTCTTCCTCCACTTGTAATTAGCTGGACGTCGCGATATGACTGAAATACTGTTGAAAGCGACGTATTAAAAAAATCAAATCAAATACTACACCCTAAAATAAGATGCTGAAATAATTGAGAGAAATGTTGGGTTTGTTCAGTTTACTCACTTTTATCTTAAGCCCTAATAGTCATAAAGGGCTCGGTTTGAGAAAATCCACACTCGACCCAACTATTGTACCCCAAAGAAAATGGCTAGATCCGTGCAAGGTTATGTATATACAGTGGAGAATGTGTTATTCTTTCCCAATAAACGCGTTTACGCTAAAACTATTATTTGCAGTGCAAACAGTTTGGAGCCAGATCAGACGCCGGGTAACCCGGCGTCTGATCAGGCTCCAAACTGTTTGCCACCAAGATAAACATGAAATATCAGAATTGACCAAAAGTTGTTCTTTTCTACGTTTTAGCGCTTTGCGTTTGCGTACGTTTGCGTTTAAACGGGAAAGAATAACAGATTCTCCACTGTATTGGACATTTTGACAGACAATAACATAATGACGAGTTATAAACAGCTTGAAACCAGATCAGACGCCGCGTAACACGGCGTCTGATCTGGATTCAAACTGTTTGCATATGTGAGCCAGTTTCCCTTCTTATAACAACTCCCTCCGAACAACACACTCAATCTGTTTCTCCCATTTGGTATTGTTGTAGAGTTGGAGTATGGTACATGTACATGTTTTTCAAATATTCAACTCTATGTGCCATCACGAAAACATCTGGCATGGCATTTCTTCATGAGCAATGACAGCGTTTAGTTTTCGTTTCTCATCAATACAGTGGAGAAAACGTTATTCTGTCCCAATAAACGCGTTTACGCGAAAACCGTTATTTCCATTGCAAACAGTTTGAAGCCAGATCAGACGCCGGGTATCACGGCGTCTGATCTGGCTCCAAACTATTTGCCACTCAGATTAAAATAAATCGTGATAAATTTCGAAAAGTTGTAATTTTCTACATTTAAGTTAGCTGCGTTTCGTTTGCGTTTAAACGGGAAAGAATAAAGTTTTCTCTTCAATACAGAGAACCTGCCAAGAAGAAGTTACGGTGCGTGATGGGGTATGCAAAAACATGTTCAGAAATATTCGATGATGCTGCTGGAATAGGAGATATGCTATCCCACATGAAAAACCTAGATGCGATGTGTGCCATGGTGAATGGAGGAATGGGAGGAAATACTGGAGGAACCCATGGCGGCGGTAGTACCACAGTCATCACCGGTGGCGACGTTGTGACCCCTGGTAAGAGGGATGGATAGCCCCGAACCAAGGCCTTTTTTTCAAAAATTGGGGAAGAGGCCTTAGCCTTTCTATTTGGGAAATTCAAGCGCGATTTTCACAAATGGGAAAAATAGACTGACTTCCATAAAATCTGCTTACACTTACAGGAAATAGAAAGTTTCATTTAATTAAAACCAGAAAATAAAACTTATTTAACACTAAAGAGGGACTGGTAATTTAATAGAAGAATTTCCCCAAATTGTAAAAAAAAAATATATATATTTTTTTTTTACAATATTGGGAAATTCTCCACCGAAATTTTGAAAAAAGAGGATGTCTGTAATTGGGAAGTCACCGAAAGTCGGCCTCTATTATAGAAGGTAAAGAAGCCCTGCGAACCCCTACGGTCTTGATCGATCATTGTTGAACGTATCGCATGGCTAATTTCAACACATTTTGTTTTTACCTCTTCGTACATATAAGCATCAATATGATGCCTTTACCCATTCCTGCGCAAACAGTGTAGACCCAAATCAGAGGGTTCCTAGCCCCTCTGATCAAGGTATAAATATTTGTTAGTTGCATTATATTTGAGAAAACAACCCTAACTATTCATACAAGAGGGCCTGAAGGCCCTGGTACGCTCACCTCTTGTACTGAAGTCTGATAGCTTTACCTTTCTGTTTCACTGGTTTTAATCTAAATCCATTCAAATTTGTAGTATAGCATGTAAACAATTTTGGAATTATTCAATACAACCTCATAATTCTAGTAAAGTAGAGTATATCAAGGGCAGATAACTAGAACCTAAACAATACTGAAATGAAGCATTTTCTAGCATTTCAAAGTATATCAAGGGCAGATAACTATTGCCACAATGATAAGATTTCAACAATAATTGCATTCCTTTGAGAACTTATAGGTATATACTTTGTGTGCAAGTATAATCAAAATCCATTGGAAACTGTAGTTGCAAGAGTGTAAACCCTGTTAGATATGGCATTTTGAGCAATTCAAGGACAGATAACTCTTGACCTATTAGTTTGATTTCAACTATAATCACACTTATTGCAACTCTTATGGTAATATACAATCTGAGCAAGTTTGAAAAAGACTGGATAAAAATTGTGGCGGCTAGAGTATAAACACCGTTAATTATGGCATTTTCAGCAATTCAAAGGAAGATAACTCTTGACCTATGCTTTTGATTACAACTATAATCGAACTCATATGAACTCTTGTGGTCATATACAATCTGAGCAAGTTTGAGAAAGATTGTATTAAAATTGTGGCCTCTAGAGTGTAATCACCCTTAAATAAGGCATTTTCAGCAATTCAAAGGTAGATAACTCTCGACCTATTAGTTTGATTTTGACCATAATCAATCTCATCTGAACTTCTATAGTCATATTGTCTCTGAGCAAGTTTGAGATAGATTAAAAGTTGTGGCCTCTAGAGGGTAAACACTGTTGTATATGGCATTTTCAGCAATTCAAAGGTTAATAACTCTTGACCTATAGGTCGGATTTCAATCATAATCAAACTCATTCGAACTCTTATGGTAATATACAATCTGAGCAAGTTTTAGAAAGATTGAATAAAAATTGTGGCCTCCAGGGTGTAAACATTGTTAGATATAGCATTTTCAGCAATTCAAAGGTAGATAACTCTTGATCCATGGGTCAGATTTCAACCATAATCGAACTCATTTGAACTCTTATAGTAATATACAATCTGAGCAAGTTTGAGAAAGATTGGATAAAAAGTGTGGCCTCTAGGGAGTGTAAACATTGTTAAATATAGCATTTTCAGCAATTCAAAGGTAGATTACTGTTGACCTATGGGTCAGATTTCAACCATAATCGAACTCATCCGAACTCTTATGGTAATATACAATCTGAGCAAGTTGCAGAAAGTTTGGATTAAAATTGTGGCCTCTAGAGAATAAACACTAAAATTGTTGACGACGAACGAACGACGGACAAAAGCTCACCCTGAGCTAGCTCAGGTGAGCTAAAAAGGGCTGTACTCACTTGGAAATTGGAAGTGTCCATTTAAAGTGCCTGGGTGAATGAGTTCAATCGTAAAAGGTAACGTCTTCCCCACTTACTGTGTACTTTTCTCTTCGCTATATATCTTTTAGTTAATAATTTCTACACAATGTTTTGCGTGTTTGCTATTGACGGACATTGGTCAGTCATATCGTTATCAAATTAAAAAAATTGTGTTGGAAGACACAGTGGACCATGAAACGACAAAATACTCAATTTACACGAGAAAATCGTGAACTGGTTGGAAATTGTTTCGAAACTTTTCTAGTGCATTCACTATCAAGCCGAACATTCGGAAAACAAGTTGTTGGACGAATATCTTGATCGAGCGACGTTGAATAGCCGTTCAACTATGTGTAACGTCGATATGAGGTCTACGATATGCTGTTTTATAAAGGATGCTGGAAAAAGGCTTTACCCAGGCGCGTAGCTACCTGTACGCAAAAAACGCAACTGCGTACACATTGTCCTCAAAAATAGAAAAATCGAAAAGTCCAAAAATGCAAAAAAAAATCGTAGGGGGTAGAGATCAAAGACTGGAAGAAAAGCTGTCAGAAAAAATCGTTATGTTATTTTGAGTCAATTTTTTACATTGTCTTTGAATGCAAGAAACGCCCTCAGAACGTACCAGAGACCATCTAGGATTAAAAATTTCCCGGGGGAGCATGCCCCCGGACCCCTCTAGAGTAAGGGTTTTAAACCAATCAGACGGGGTAAGAATTAAAGATAAATGGCCGGGACACGCGCAAATATATATATATATATATATATACAATTTTACGTAATTTGGAGTCGAATTTTACATATAGATTAAAATGCTGTTGCCAGATTGTATTTTTCCGTTTAAACGTTTTTGATTGCTCAGAATGCCCCCAGAAACCCACCAAAGCCCATCTAGGAATATTTTCCGGGAACTGGTCATTTCGTACCCTCGCCTTTTCGTACCCTATTTTTTTGGTCATTTCGTACCCACATTTTGGGTCATTTCGTACCCTTTTAAATTCACTAGTCATTTCGTACCCATATTTTTGGTTATTTCGTACCCTCGAAAAAAAATCTTTTTATTACATATATTCACGAATGAATTATAACGTTATAATTCATTCGTGATATATTTCATAATTTTTACGCAAAATTTAATAAGATATAATTATGTTAGATCGGGTAATCTGTCTGCTCAGAAATGAAAAAAAAAATCTTATTCTGCTGGTTTCATAATTATTTGAACAGTTATCAAATCCAGTACATGTAGTAACTTCGAATCCATATGTACATTTAATACAAGCTATAGTGAAGACACGTACGTTAACTTAAGTGATGTAGTTAGCAACAACAATCCTGTTTAAAATACAGTGCTCCATCTCTAAAACAGCCATACGAAGCTCCTGTTCTTTGGTATCAAGACTTATACACATTTGAAAGATTATTAGGATTATTGAACAATGGTAACATCTTAGACGAATCGTTTGTTAACCAGCTCTGTTATAGTAGTGTCATAAGGTTTGAGGTACCAGCACGGAATGTTGCAGAGTGTGCCAGTTTGTGCACAATGACTGAGGACTGCAATAGCGTGATTGCAGTACGGAACATAACCAATGCATGATTTGGTCTTACGATCTACAGTGCATGTCTAGGACATGCTTCTTCCCTTCAAGGTGCACAATTCTACGGACAAGAGGAACTAGGGGATACACCCAACAGGAGACACAAATTGTGGGCGTTGTTTGGAGGGAGTCGTTATCGGAGGGAACTTTGTAACGCGGCGTCTGATCTTGAATCAAGCTGTTTGTCACTCATTATTAAGTTTTTTATGTCAAAATGTCCATTACGTAACTTTGAGAAAAACAGCAGATGACAATTTTAAGCAGACGACAATTTTAAGCAGACGGCATTGCATCCAGACAATGGTGTGTGTCAGTCATGAACCAAAACGTTATTCGACAAGCTATATAGCGAACAATGATTCTAACCAACAAAGACTAAACATGTCCTTTATCTGCGTTATTTATCCACAAGTCAATACAATTGGACTTCTTTAAAAAAAAAAAAAAAAAAAAAGGAAAAAAAACTTTTGATTCGAATGAGACTCGAACCTATGACCTTTTGATTGTTAGTCAACCACACTACCGACTGAGCTATCAGCACTTAGGTAGAATAGTGGTACATGTATGAGCTGGGTGCTGGGATCCTAACACCTTTTATTCATATGCTAATCTAGGACCAGTGGCGATACGGAGTACAAAACGACTGATGTACGTTTTATAATTTTCATTAAAATTAATTCAGATAGCACAGCTAGTATAAGATTGAATGAAGAATTAATTATTATGATATATTTCCACGTAACCATGTGAATTTAAAAGCTTTTTGTATTACTTTCAGAATTTATTTTAACTTGCTGAATGTTAGAAATGTTTTATTTAAGATGTCATAAATTTCCCTTCTGCCAATTTCATTGAAAAGTGCAATACTTGCGTTCTTTGAATAGATTCCCGTAAGGGTAATCACTGACGCCTTTGGTGTCATTTGTATTTGTATGCACGGGTCTTGCACCGACGGGGTGAAATAGACTGTGCGTTTGCTGCTCTTTTACAAGAGCAGCAATCGAGTGCCTGACTATGTCTGTAAGTCACTCGGCTTCTTTGAGTGCTTGGCTATGTCTGTAAGTCACTCGGATTCTTTGAGTGCTTGGTTATACCTGTAAGTCACTCAGTTTTTTTCCTTTGCACCATTCCTTTAAGGGGATAGTGCATCAATGGATAGAAGTCCGACATATGGTCGTCGGATTCTTCCACTTCCAACTAGTACATTCCCAAAATGGTCTGCTTTATTTCTGCGTTCGATTCTCAAAGCTTGCTTAAATCAAACATACATACTTCTTTTAAAGCTTTAGTTTTGAAATACATGTATGTTTGTTCTAAGTAATAATAAAACGTCTCTAATACGACCACTTAATTATGTTAATTATTACGGTTTTACAATAGTTTGATTGCTTAAAGCAAGGTGGCAGTAAAACGAGGAGCTTTCTTAAACTGTCACCTGTCTTTAAACACTCAATTAGCCTTCTTTTAGTGGTCGTAATAGAGAGGTTTTACTATTTATAGCAATAGAGTTGTGTTCGACTGATTACAGTGGAACCTTTGAATCCCGAACACCTATATTATACTTCAAATAAACATTAACTGGCGAGATGCTTTCCGTTGGCGCAGAAATTGAGTGTAACCTGTCACGAATTCGCCTATAACATCCAGATGCCCGTTGCGTGTTATCCCCCCCCCCCCCACCCCTCACCACCACCACCTTTCACAAAAACGTAACACAAACACATAGTATTAGTGTTTTCTTCTGACCTGTCGGAGTTATTTTTAGATTGGAACTTTCTAAAACTTTAAAAGGGATGAGTTTTCTCTACATCCAGTTAGAGATACGGATAGCTGCAATTTTTGTGCGTAATGTCACGGAGTAATTAGAGCGAGCTCTAATTACTCCGTGGCAATATACAGTAGAGGATACATTATTCTTTTCCGTTTAAACGCAATGCACTAGACTGGGGAAAATTACTTTTAGAAAGGTTAACTATGGTTTTAATCTGAGTAGCAAACAGGGGTGCCTGGTTTAAATTTTCATTTTCGTTTTGCTTGATATTGAAATTCCTATAATGCGGCGTCTGATCAGAGTCTACACTGTTTGCCTATTTCCCTTTGTAGGATGGAGTAAATACAAGAATGAGGAGAAGGCGTTATTCTTTCCAAATAAACGCGTTAAAGCTATTATTTCCATAGGAAACAATTCATATCTTGCAGTCAACAATGAGTGGTCGTTAAGTACTTTGTTGTTGATTAAAACAAAATTAAGGCTAAAAGATCATTCAAATATCTTTATTACATGAGATAGAAACACATAGTATCCCTTTCCCACATAGAAGCGACTTTTAGCGTATTTAATTTATTCCTCCGCTGAACAAAATAGTTCCTATTTAAACAGTTTTAAACATGCTCCATAAGATATAATGTCTACATATTAGCAGATGGTAGCTTAAACCAGGCTGAAAGTAAAGCAGAAATCGCCTTAAGGCGCCTTCTGCATTACTTTCAACCTGCTTTAAGTGGTCCTTTATTTTCGTTACTAGAAATAGGCAATTGGGTAAAGGGGTATAGATGCTTAAAGTTGAACCTATACATACCTACACATTTTTATGAACACTTTGTTGTATTTGCATATTAAAGGGATACATTGCCAGTAGGTAGTTCTGTAATAGCGGAAACACTTTTTGGGACAACTGTATGCATGTATCATAGCCAATAATGCAGACGCAGGTGAAACACACAACATTCTATACTTAGCAAAAATAGAAACTTTACATACTTAAGAGCAGGTTTAAGCGATGTTTTAATGACGTTTCATAAAATATACGCATATTTAATAATGGAGTTATTGATAAAGACCATACACAGCCATACTCTCGCTAATTTGTACCGCGCACGACGTAGCACGCTTTCCACTTCCGGTTTTTAACACTGACGGCGAGTTGACCTATTCAGGGTTTATTTCACGTTTATTTAATGCATCAGACAAACGCAGGCTTTAGCCAAACACAGAAAAAACAAAATTGTAAACATTTGCGTTTCAAAACTGAGATGCCACAGCTTTCTGAAAATCACAGAAATCAGGCCATTTGGCATGTTAACGGCGGGCGCGTCACAAACTTATGTTGCGCGTCAGTTTGGACGCCTACGGTAGAAAACTCATATCCTCAATACTCATTACAGAGTTACTGGGTAAGTCAAGGATCGGCCGAGATCGTTGAAGTCACGTCGAGACGACCGCACTCTTACGTTAACGTACCGACGTAACCGTTTGATCCCAGCAACGGTTACTGCTCGGCGGTTTGGGATCACTGCCGAGACAATAAGGAATCGTCTGACGCAATGTCAAGGTTCAATCCGTACCCGTAGACCGTATCCTGGGCAGATATTAACTGGACACACAACGTCCAGAATAACGCTAACGTCATCCCCTGGCCATCGGTATCACCGGGTCTGAGGCCAATAGAGCATGTTTGGGATAAAATTGGCGTCGGGGGCGGAACCATTAGCAGATTGACACGACCAACGACCTCAGACATGCTCGATTACGAAAATGACATGTCGTCCCAGATGACGTCATCTGACGGTACATCCGTGACGGAGTGTTGCTTGCATTAGGCGTGACGGTAGGAATGCACGCTACTGAAGTGACTTTATGCAAAAAGTCACCTAAAATGAAACATGACAATGCATTAAACACATCTTGCGCACACCTTGACATTTCTGAGAATTTTGAAATCGACCCCTATGCATTTTGACGTCAAATTACGACGTGGCCTTTGGATTTTTTTCATCACCATTGTCGAGAACTTGCAGACGTTGATCCAAAGTTTTAAAGAACAATAAGCTTTCTGCAAAATTGTGTTTGGACACAGAATTATACGCATTATAATCCCATGTAAAGTTTCTATTTTTGCTGAGTATATAAGTGAAATTGGCAGATGCAAAAAGACATTTGCCCTCATCTCTTTTAGACTTTTTCTTCCACTTGAATTACAGAAGCAAACAATGTATATCCAGATCAAACAGCAAGTAACTGATCTGATCAGAATTTAGCCGGCACTCAGCAATCAGAAAACAATAACAAAATATTAACCCATTGTCACTAACAAACAGCGTACTTATGTTTGAATTTGAATTTCTAAAAGTACACTTGTCGTATGCTAGCATTAGTTATCTGAACAGGGCATACACTGTTTGCCATTTTGCAATATTTTTAACACAACCCTAAAAAGTAAAGAATGGACTAGACCTAATTGGAAATTAACATGTCAGTTAACCCTTATCCTGCTGATTTGTCGTCTGCTTCAAATATAATGTCTGCGAAATATAATAACTAATTTTGATCTTTTTAAATCTAAAGAAAAAGTACTTTTCGAGTGACAAACAGCTTAGATCCAGATCAGACGCTATGTAACGCGGCATCTTATCTGATCTGAATCCAGATTGTTTGCAAATATAAGCCAAGTCCCGCTTAGCACGATAATTAAGGGTTAAGGAGCAGTGACTCGCGCCTTTAGTTTTGCCGGGGCCTTTTTACTATCCCGGAGCAGAAACTTGAACTTTGACACGAGTTACCCAGATCAATCCGTGTCAAATAGTTTGGATCATGATCCGACATAGATAGTCTAAATGAATACGACATCGTTTCCTATAGAATTGCATTCAGTTTCAAAGTTTTTCACACAAAACACTCAAATCAAAATTGTTTTCAGAGTAATTTCCGACACATAATTGTTGGGGGTCTGATCTTGATCCAAACTGTTTGCAATAGAATAGAAAATACATGTATCATTTGTCTGTGTTTTTCATACAAATATATCTTATTCGAAACATATTTACGCATTTCCATCATATTAATCTTATATGTGAAAATCACTCCTTAAAAAGAAATTCGAAAAATGTATGTTTTAATTTAATTTTAATTTTGTTTTTTACCATTTTA
The DNA here is from genome assembly GCA_922989275.2 of Gari tellinella. Classification (NCBI taxonomy): domain Eukaryota; kingdom Metazoa; phylum Mollusca; class Bivalvia; order Cardiida; family Psammobiidae; genus Gari; species Gari tellinella. Next base: position 47,045,931 of record OV277871.1, on the reverse strand, counting down.
GCTATCAATTAGTTTTGATCCGATTGGTTAACAGTTTGCAAATTGACGTTACGACAAATTACTTAGTCTGAACATAATTCATACTATCGTTTGTTAAGTGTGGATGTACGAGTAATATACTAGTGAAAGATTCGATCGATAATGCTGGTCAGGGTATAATTGATGTAGAACGCGAATGTTTAGTAACAATTTAATCAGCAGATAAACACAAATGGCTTTTCAGAGGTCCCGCTGAGAATAAGAACGAGTCCGGAACCAGTGTTCCGGAGGCAGCCGAATGATAACGAAGCATTCGTGATTTCTTATCAATGCTAAGATGATCAAGCGATTCCCGATAGTCTGCCTAACAAATCGATAATTGATCTCGTGGACCAAGGGAGATAATGGTTTACGTCTGATATACTCAAGTGAGCAAGAACGTCAATCCTGTAAATATGGCCTGCATTCTTGGACATGACTGTCAAACAGCTATAAATTGTTACCTGTCTTTAATAAAACCAATTAGCCGTCGTATTTTTGTGGTCGTAAAAGAGAGTTTTTTTCTGTATTGTGCATGTCTTTATAGCTCTCAAAAGTCTATTAAATATTATGTATTTATAGATTCTTGTTTTGTTAATTCTTTTTTTCATTCATTAAATACGTTTCATATTTGGTAAAAGTTGGGAGAAGTTGTTCTTCAATCGTGCTTTTATGGGGTGGGTACGAAATGACCAAACATATGGATTCGAAGTTACTACTGGATTTGATAACTGTTCAAATAATTATAAAACCAGCAGAATAAGAATTTGTTTTCATTTCTGAGCAAACATATTACCCGATCTAACATATATCTTATTAAATTTTGCGTAAAAATAATGAAATATATGTAATAAAACATTTTTTTTAGAGGGTACGAAATGACCAAAAATATGGGTACGAAATGACTAGTGAATTTGAAAGGGTACGAAATGACCAAAAATATGGGTACGAAATGACCAAAAAAATAGGGTACGAAAAGGCGTGGGTACGAAATTACCATAACTCTATTTTCCCTGGAGGAGCATGCCACATTCCAAGTAAGAGTGCGTTCAAAAAATGAATTAGATTTGCGCCTGACGTCGACGTGTACTCCCTCAATCACAGTTTGCTTCCTACAGACCTGCTTTATCATTTATCAAAACGGAACGTAAATGTAAATGGTTCTGTTGCAGATCTGAATCTTACTCATTGTCGGTTTGAAATTAACATCCATGATTTTGTCGTGACGTCAATGTTGTTTATTTTTTTATTCAATTTTTTGCATATATTTATGTACTTTATCACCTGTTTTGAAGGCGGGAAATGCCCCCAGAACGCACCAGAGACCATCTAGAAATGAAATTTTTCCGGGGGAGCATGGGTCCGGGGGCCCTAGTATAAGAGTGCGTACACTTCCTAATTGGTCTAGCTACGCCCCTGTTACCGAATACACACAGTTTGACAATGCATACTGTTTTAATGACTTTTTGTTACACTCACCGTCGGACGCGGTCGATGAGTAACACGCTCGACTACGAAACCTGGGGTCGTGTAATCGATCACCTGCCCGACCAATTCTTCCAGATAAGACTTTATAAAAACCGAAGCCCCAATGTATGAACAGTTCTTTAGACTGGGTATCTGAAATAACCAGTTAAAACGATTAGGGAATCGCACCTGAGTTTCTGTATACGTCCCCTCTCTCTTTTTGAGAAACCAACTTTTTTTACTCTCTCATAGTTTTCGTTCAAATTTAACACGATCTGGCCATTAGCGCCGGAGATATGATATCATATATATACATGTTAGTGCACAGTTAGAAGATTCGTTAAGTGTACAATATACAGTCGAAACCCGATACTTCGAACTCGCGTTAGTTCGAACATATCCATATTTCAAATTTCAAATGTGGCTAAGCCACGTTTTAACTTTGAAATACGTATATGTGAAACTAAAACGAGATCGACTTATCAAAATTTAACTTATGAAATACTACGATCGATTTAACCCCTTCACTGCCGTGACGTCATCAATTTGATAAATAATTGTCGTCTGCTTTTATTTCTTAATGTTTAATTTTTGCTATTTTGACTGAATAAATATTGAAATGAGTGTCAAACAGTTTGTATCCTGATCAGACGCCGCGTCACGCGGCGTCTGATCAGGATACAAACTGTTTGCAAAAAACTGTTGGCCTCGGGGTAAGACAGTGAAGGGGTTTAAGAAGTGTTGATTTTGTTCAACGATTGTAGACAGTACATGCGCCCAGGTGTTCCAATGTATGCATGGTAAACCACCGAATAGCTCTCCAGACACGGATTCCAACCATCGGCCTATAAAGAATCAATTTAGTGATATCCAGCAATCGTTGGCAGCGATATGTGGGTAAGTCTAACCTCAATTTAATCCTTCACCCAGTAATCTGTTTCAAGTTCTTAAGACATATGACCACTTAATTAAAGCACGTTGAAAGGAAAACAGAATGTGCATTTAGGCGCATTCTGCTTTACATTCAGCCTGCTTTAAGCTACCATCCTGCTAGAATAAAGGACTTTTGATTAGGGTAACAATGACTGTTTAATGTGGAAATATTGTTTTCTGCTTTACAACGAGTACAAAAGTTATTTGCAGACAATTTGGATTCTGACCAGACACTACGTTATACAGTGTATTATGATGTTCAAAACTGTTCGATACTAATTATGATGTAATATTTCAGTCAATTTACCTTAAATGTAACCCTTTACTCCATATTGGGAAGGGGCGTGTCCCCTCCCTCCTTGCTCCCCCTTCCCTGTTTCAGAGTACATTATTATTATTCTTATACCAGATTTATATAGCGCTCTTTTCACACAGGGGTTGTGCGTTCAAAAGCGCTTCACATGAAATAACATAAATGTACCTACAAATCGAGAAGAGACAAAATAACTACACTTAGATCTGATATAAAACATGAATAAACATATAAAAGACAGTCCCCAAAACGGCGATCACATTACATCGTAGGATGGCAGAGTGCACATACCATTTTCAGGTACCCGTAATTAAGCCGAAAAAAAAACCAACATAAAATGACAATTCAAAATTTGGACCGAACCTAACAACACCAAGTAGTACGCACTTGCAATGGAAAGAAATAATGAGGCATAAATGACTTTCAGACAGAGTCTACTGGATACAGTGGAGAAAACGTTATTCTTTTCCGTTTAAACGCAAACGAAACGAAACGCAAACGCAAAACACTAAAACGTAGAAAAGAACAATTTTTGACAATTCTGACTTTTCGTTTTTATCGGAGTGGCAAACAGCTTGGAGCCTGATCAGACGCCGGGTTACCCGGCGTCTGATCTGGCTCCAAAATGTTTGCATGGGAAATAATAGTTTTAGCGCAAACACGTTTATTGGGAAAGAATAACGGGTTTTCCACTGTACGCCTATTAAACAAAACCTATTTTAGCTTTATTTCTGTTTTATTGACACTAAAAAGTGTAGTAACTCTCGTTTTGTTAAGTATTATACCTTGCGCAGTGATATGATTTGATTATTAATAGAAGTAATATATCTTAAAAAAGCAGGCTAACTAATATGTGTGGGTATAGGTAAGGAGTTAACTCACACAACTGTGTCACTATGAAACATGAGGTCAGATGTTCGAATCCTGGTGAATGCAAAACTATACCTTATTCCAGCTATATATCGAGTATGAAAAACAAAACGACGGGTGACGACGTCGGACGGAGAGACGGACGATGAGGGACACAGTGCGATCACCATTGACATTTCGTGCCAAGTGACTTAAATAGAACTCAAAACCTGGGGCCATTATGAAAACTTCGTACGACAAATGTTGTCGTAAGTCAGATTACAAAAGTCTTAATTATTATTTATTTCTCTATCTTATCCTGTCTTGTGACATCTCTTTGGAATCGTCTTCCAAAGAGATGTCACAGGACAAGATTAGATCGAGAACTCAGAAATTTAATGTACATGTATTTGAAAGTTTTGACTTACGATCGTTTTGGTCGTACGGCCTTTTCTGAAACGATCCCCAGAGCTCCAGCAGGGCTTTGATAATTACTTAAACATTGACTTCGATAACAGAAAAAGCTTGCCCAATTGACCTTCCTACCTTACAGTGGTTATGGGGCTTAACTCTTTCCTCCCTGAAACTTTAAATGGAAAATTCCAGTTTCCATTTTAGTCTAGTCCATTTCTGACTTTTAAGGGTTGTTTTTGTCAATGTTTGGCATTGTGACAAACAGTGAAGAACCTGATCAGAGGGCTCCTTTCGGAGCCCTCTGATCAGGGTCTTCACTGTTTGCATAGGACAAGTGTACTATTCACATGTACACTGTTTGAAAAGCACGCCTATATGCGGGACTAGGGTTCAAAGAGTTAATTGTCATAGGGGATGCTTTTGTTTGTTTGACAAGTACAGAGTTGTAGATTAGCTTATCAATACACGGATATTAACCCATTACCAGATAGCCTGTTTCTAGTTTTGAAAATAGGTGGCTACTTAAAGCAGGTTGAAAGTAAAGCAGAATGCGCCTTATGGCGCATTCTGCTTTACTTTCAGCCTGCTTTAAGCTATTACCTGCTAGAATAAGGAAAGTATTAAATATGACACATATTCATTACGGTATAATTTGGAACTATTTTCTTCAGCGGATGAATAAAATGCATGTGCTAAAAGTCGCTTCTATCAGGGAAAGGGTTAAAGGAATAGGGTTTTTTGGAAAAATTCATTGGGTATAGCAATGACAACAACCCCATGGTTTCTGATTCATTTGAGTATCCGCAGTCCAGAACCCCATGATTTGTAATATATATATATATATATATATATATAATTAGGTATCAGTAGGAAAATAAACTTGGATTTCCTATCCTTGTCCTTTCAACAGTGCATTCAGGGTATTGTTGTTAACTTTCAGTGTTTTTACCTTACATAGTGTATCTATGCAACTTTTGTTTACACACGTTCGACTAAAGTAAAAGTCCAGTTGATAACCCGATGAAATTAAAAAGCAATTGAGTATTCGTTTGGTTTTTTACGCAATCACTTTCAAATAATTGGGTTTCCTTTTGCTTTTGTTGGGTACTGTCACCGATTAGTTTTGAAATAATTGGGTATTTCACCAATTTCAACTAACCTTTTTATCCTACAAGTATCAGAATTAATTTTTAAGTAATTTATTTAAGTTAACTTTTTGGTCTTTAAGTTAGATATTTTGTTTTCTGACTTTTAAACTACATTTGAAGTTGTTTTCTGATACTTGTAGCATAAAGAAGTTAAAAGTTTACCTTATTTCTTCATTTTTTTCCACTTGTTGAATGTTCACATTAATATTCATGAATATGCAAATGCGATATTTAAAAGAAAATAATTGGATATAAAAGCCCAATGTCTTATCTTCAATTTGGTACCAGTTTATATGTTTAGGACAAAAACTGACTGCGATGTGGATATTTGTTCAGGTATTAGTCATCATAACAAAAAATGGGGTTTGCCATGGAAACGGTTAAAATACAACATAGCCTAAATGAGTTTATTTTTAGTATATATTCGCGATTCTGATTCAGTAGACCCATTTGAACATTTTTTAACCCATGAAAAAAGTCTAAGGGGGGGGGGGGGGGTACGGTAGATCCCACTGGCGCCCAGAGTAATATGTTAGCAGTGCCAATTGCTCAATATTGTCGATAAGATGGCTCCATGATCAGGGGATTGAATGTACAGTCGGCTGAATGGTCATTCGAGGTGAAAGTAGACTATAACTTTGTACTAATTTTGCTTAACCCCGTACCCCATAAATATGCGTTTTGTAACACCGGAAACAAATTCTGAATTTAAACAGTCATGAATTTAGATCTACACCATGAAATATTTCCTCTGTTCTGGTACATGATTACTTAAAGCGGGCTAAAAATAAATCAGAATGCACTAAAGAAGTATAGTCCTTTACTTGAAATCAGCCCGAATTAAGCAATCACCTGTCTTCAATACTGAAAACAAGGTGTGAGGAGGGAATGTGCTAATATATAAGCTCGACTGTATTTTCTCTTTCCTGGTTCCCTGTAAAACTGATACATCAGATGAGTGATATATCTTCATTGTCCTCTTGCTTTTGTTTTTCCAGCCCAATGAAGGAAAGCTTGGAGTGTCTTGATAGATTTGAGGATCAGTGTCCAGACCAGGTGGATGCGGTTAGGGAGACAATAAGCTCTGCCAGTCAAGGGGAAGCAGGCAACCAACCAGACTTTGACAGTGTTTTGAAGTTCATTTCAGACGAATGCACAAAAATCCCTGATAGTAAGTGTGTGCTAGATAATATATAAAGGTTTAACCCGTTCACTGCCATACCTCAAACCCAATAGTTGTTTGCAAACAGATCCTAATCTGACACATAAAGTAGCATCAGGGCTGCCATTTCTCCGGATTTTTCCTAAATCTCCGGATTTTTCCCCAGTTCATGGTAGCTTAAAGCAGGCTGAAAGTAAAGCAGAATGCGCCCTAAGGCGCATTCTGCTTTACTTACAGCCTACTTTAAGTAGTCGCATGTCAACAAAACAAGAAAACGGCCATGGGGGTAAAGGTACGACTCGTAAAAACGCACTTGAAAAATGCAAATTAGGAAATCTTAGGATTTTTCATGTCAACTTATGGCAGCCCTGTGGCATCGGATGACGACCCACACTATGTGGCACTCAATACGTTACGTTCAGTCAATAAACATGAAGTTTAAAGTTTATTCCATGAAAATGCCTTTCATATGACTCTGACTTGTTCCTCCCACTAAAGGAAAAAATTCCACTTTATATTGTCCAGGCTGAAAGTAAAGCAGAACGCGCCTTAAGGTATTGTACAATGACTATTTATATTGCAGCATTCAGCACGAATAAGTGTGTCAAGGAGTATGTTGACTATACAGACTTAGTGCAGTGTTATAGTCAGGTGGCCCATATGGGTTAATACAGGTTGAACTGTTACTGTACAATGACTATTTATCTTGCAACATTCAACACGAATAAGTGGGTCAATGAATCAGTTGACTATACAGAATAATCAGGTGGCCCGTATGGGTTAATACAGGTTGAACTGTTACTGTATAATGACTATTTATCTTGCAGCATTCAACACGAATAAGTGTGTCAAGGAGAAGGTGGACCGTACAGACTTAGTGCAGTGTTATAGTCAGGTGGCCCATATGGGTTAATACAGGTTGAACTGTTACTGTACAATGACTATTTATCTTGCAGCATTCAACACGAATAAGTGGGTCAATGAATCAGTTGACTATACAGAATAATCAGGTGGCCCGTATGGGTTAATACAGGTTGAACTGTTACTGTATAATGACTATTTATCTTGCAGCATTCAACACGAATAAGTGTGTCAAGGAGAAGGTGGACCGTACAGAATTAGAGCAGTGTTATAGTCAGTAGCCTATATGGGTTAATACAGGTTGAACTGTTACTGTACAATGACTATTTATCTTGCAGCATTCAACACGAATAAGTGAATAAGTGTGTCAAGGAGAAGGTGGACCGTAGAGAACTAGAGCAGTGCTATAGTCAGGTGGCCCATATGGGTTAATACAGGTTGAACTGTAACTGTATAATGACTATTTATCTTGCAGCATTCAACACGAATAAGTTTGTCAAGGAGAAGGTGGACCGTTCAGAATTAGAGCAGTGCTATAGTCAGGTGGCCCGTATGGGTTAATACAGGTTGAACTGTTACTGTACAATGACTATTTATCTTGCAGCATTCAACACGAATATGTGTCAAGGAGAAGGTGGAGCGTACATAATTAGAGCAGTGTTATAGTCAGGTGGCCCGTATGGGTTAATACAGGTTGAACTGTTACTGTACAATGACTATTTATCTTGCAGCATTCAACACGAATATGTGTCAAGGAGAAGGTGGAGCGTACATAATTAGAGCAGTGTTATAGTCAGTAGCCTATATGGGTTAATACAGGTTGAACTGTTACTGTACAATGACTATTTATTTTGCAGCATTCAACACGAATAAGTGGGTCAATGAATCAGTTGACTATACAGAATGAGAGCAGTGCTATAGTCAGGTGGCCCGTATGGGTTAATACAGGTTGAACTGTTACTGTATAATGACAATTTATCTTGCAGCATTCAACACGAATAAGTGTGTCAAGGAGAAGGTGGACCGTACAGAATTAGAGCAGTGTTATAGTCAGTAGCCTATATGGGTTAATACAGGTTGAACTGTAACTGTATAATGACTATTTATCTTGCAGCATTCAACACGAATACGTGTGTCAAGGAGAAAGTGGACCGTACAGAATTAGAGCAGTGTTATAGTCAGTAGCCTATATGGGTTAATACAGGTTGAACTGTAACTGTATAATGACTATTTATCTTGCAGCATTCAACACGAATAAGTGTGTCAAGGAGAAGGTGGACCGTACAGAATTAGAGCAGTGTTATAGTCAGTAGCCTATATGGGTTAATACAGGTTGAACTGTAACTGTATAATGACTATTTATCTTGCAGCATTCAACACGAATAAGTGTGTCAAGGAGAAGGTGCACCGTTCAGAATTAGAGCAGTGCTATAGTCAGATGGCCCGTATTGGTTAATACAGGTTGAACTGTTACTGTACAATGACTATTTATCTTGCAGCATTCAACACGAATATGTGTCAAGGAGAAGGTGGAGCGTACATAATTAGAGCAGTGTTATAGTCAGTAGCCTATATGGGTTAATACAGGTTGAACTGTTACTATACAATGACTATTTATCTTGCAGCATTCAACACGAATAAGTGGGTCAATGAATCAGTTGACTATACAGAATGAGAGCAGTGTTATAGTCATAAGACTATATGGGTTAATACAGGTTGAACTGTTACTGTACAATGACTATTTATCTTTCAGCATTCAACACGAATAAGTGGGTCAATGAATCAGTTGACTATACAGAATGAAAGCAGTGTTATAATCAGGTGGCCAAAATGGGTTAATACAGGTTGAACTGTTCCTGTATAATGACTATTTATCTTGCAGCATTCAACACGAATAAGTGGGTCAATGAATCAGTTGGCTATACAGAATGAGAGCAGTGTTATAATCAGGTGGCCCGTATGGGTTAATACAGGTTGAACTGTTACTGTATAATGACTATTTATCTTGCAGCATTCAACACGAATAAGTGTGTCAAGGAGAAGGTGCACCGTTCAGAATTAGAGCAGTGTTATAGTCAGTAGCCTATATGGGTTAATACAGGTTGAACTGTTACTGTATAATGACTATTTATCTTGCAGCAGTCAACACGAATAAGTGTGTCAAGGAGAAGATGGACCGTACAGAATTAGAGCAGTGTTATAGTCAGTAGCCCATATGGGTTAATACAGGTTGAACTGTTACTGTACAATGACTATCTATCTTGCAGCATTCAACACGAATAAGTGTGTCAAAGAGAAAGTTGACTATACAGAATTAGAGCAGTGTTATAGTCAGTAGCCCATATGGGTTAATACAGGTTGAACTGTTACTGTACAATGACTATTTATCTTGCAGCATTCAACACGAATAAGTGGGTCAAGGAGAAAGTTGACTATACAGAGTTAGAGCAGTGTTATAGTCAGTAGCCTATATGGGTTAATACAGGTTGAACTGTTCCTGTACAATGACTATCTATCTTGCAGCATTCAACACGAATAATTGTGTCAAGGAGAAAGTTGACTATACAGAATTAGAGCAGTGTTATAGTCAGTAGCCCATATGGGTTAATACAGGTTGAACTGTAACTGTACAATGACTATTTATCTTGCAGCATTCAACACGAATAATTGTGTCAAGGAATCAGTTGACTATACAGAATTAGAGCAGTGTTATAGTCAGATGACCCATATGGGTTAATACAGATTGAACTGTTCCTGTACAATGACTATTTATCTTGCAGCATTTAACACGAATATGTGTCAAGGAGAAGGTTGACTCAACAGAATTAGAGCAGTGTTATAATCAAGTGGCCCTATGGGTTAATACAGGTTGAACTGTTACTGTACAGTGACTATTTACAATGTATATTGCAGCATTCAGCACGAATAGATGTGTCAGAGAACAAATCGACTCTTCTGAGTTAGAGCAGTGTTATAGCCAGGTGACACGTGCGTATGGCTCGTCTGAAGCTGAAATGAAAAGTTGTCCGTAAGTATTCATACCTCTGCAGGGGCCCCGTTTCATAAAACTTCGTACGACAAAAACGGTCGTAAGTCAAAATTTTAAAATACATTTAATTTCCGATTTCTCTATCTAATCCTGTCTTGTGACATCTCTTTGGAATCATCTTTTCATGACGATTCCAAAGAGACGTCACAAGACAGGATTAGATAGAGAAATAAATAATAATTGAGACTTTTATAATCTGACTTACGAATACATTTGTCCTACGAAGTTTTATGAAACGGGTCCCAGAACTACAGATAAACGCATTACTCCATAGATATGCCTTTTAATACCTTTATAATTGAGTCCTTTATAAAGTCATGGAAATGGAACTTAAGACATATTTTCTATATCCTAGCAGATTATACTGGGTAGCTTGAAGTAGGTTGAAAGTAAGACAGTATGCTTTAAGAGGTCGCCGCTCTTTAATACCAGAAACCGGGTAATGGGGCAATGGGTCAAAGAACACAGTGAGTCTTCAAACGTTGATGTACAGGGGAGAAAACGTTATTCTTTCCCGTTTAAACGGAAACGAAACGCAGACAGATGGCACAATAATGAAGAAAAAGACAACTTTTTGACTATCCTGAATGTTGATTTTAACCTGGACGGCAACCAGTTTGGAGCCTGATCAGACGCCGGGTTATCCGGCGTCTGATCAGGCTCCAAACTGTTTGCAATGGAAATAAGAGATTTAGCGTAAACGCGTTTATTGGGAAAGAATAACCTTTTCTCCACTATATCTTTACAGGGCTTATCTGGCAGGAAGGAAATGTATTGATGAAACCGTTGGGAAATGTGGGGCCGCTGAGGCAAGGGTACTTGTACAAGCTATGCATCTGATGTTGGCAGATTTACCAACACATTGTGCAGAAAGCAGCGCTACCAGTGTACAAGCATCCCTAGCAACATTGTTCACAATGCTCGTGCTTTACCTCGCCCATTTCAAATTTTAGTGAAAATTGTCAATTATAGGTTCTTAAACAATTTGCCACTAGTAAAATACGCCTTTTATGCATTTAATGTCTTCCTGCACTAAAGAAAATAGTTCAACTTTATGCAGTCTCGAATATGCACCATTAGGAAGAATCTCTATATCCTAGCAAACGGTAGCTTTAAGCAGGCAGAGTGTAATACAGAATGCACATTAAAGTACATGCTGCTTTACTTTAAACCTGCTTTAAGTGGTCACTGTATTTGCATGCTTAGTAAAATAAATTCGCCTGAAAGAATTACCGTCTGCTACTTTTCAATATATAGAATTTCTAAAATTCATTTTAAAACAGGCTCAGAGTGTAAAACAGATTTGATCCTGATCAGACACCACGTTATGTGTGATGTCTCAACAGGATCAAAGTTATACAATAATTTTCTACTCGCATATCCAAATATGCGAGTAGAAAATTATTGTATAAGTTAACATAAGCTATCCTGATGAATTTCTTTCGTGTTTCAGGATCAAAGTTGTTTGCAAATGTTATTATGGTTTTGTCGCTAGCATGATAACAATTAATCCAACAACTGACTGCGTACCTAGAATGTGTCTTTAAATGTAATTCTTGTAAAGTAGTTACTATGAGTTTTATGGTTTGCAGGGCTGCCATAAGATGATAATAAAAATCCTAAGATTTCAAATTTTCAATTTTTCAGACGCAATTTTACTAATCGTACCTTTACCCCATAGTCTGTTTCTTGTTTTGAAGACACATGACTGCTTAAAACAGGTTGAAAGCAAAGCAGAATGCGTCTTAAGGCGCATTCTGCTTTACTTTCAGCCTGTTTTAAGCTACCTTCTGCTAGGATAAAAATCCGAAGACTTAGGAAAAATCCGGAGAAATGGCAGCCCTGGGTTTGCTTTGAATTCTACTTCATGAACTACAACGGACTACCTCCCCTGATTAATTAGACTCTTGACAAGTAGAGCCGATTTGGTAAGACAAATTCTGCCATGAGTTCAGTAAGAAAATAGATGGCCGTCGATGGCCATCGATTGCGAGTTGGCTACCATTCTGAAATACAGTGGAGAAAACGTTATTCTTCCGTTCAAACGCAAACGCATTGCAATGAATTATGAAAAATAACAACTTTATGACAATTATGACTACCACTTTTATTCTGAGTGGCAAACAGTTTTGAGCATGATCAGACGCCGGGTTACCCGACGTCTGATCTGGCTCCAAACTGTTTGCAATGAAAATAATAGCTTAGGCGTAAATGCAGTTATTTGGAAAATAAACGTTTCTTTACTGTACTCTACACGCTGCACACGGGGCACAGACTGCTAACATAAGCAGCAAACAGTGGTAACTGAACACGCTACTGATCGGGGTATGCAAGGATTTATGTATCAATGGGTATAATATGTTTTCTGGCAAGAAGACACTGAAGACACATTCTTTTTAAAATTTCTTCAGTCATACTGCCTTAAATCTAATTTTAAACGATATTGCAGATAACAAATTGAAGCAGACGACAATGAAATGGGTGAAGGGGTAAAAATCTCACGAGTAATGTGTTAGCGAAATAGTTATTTTTTAAACCACCAAGCGTCTACACGGATACACAAAGGTAGAGCCAATTAGGAAATTCTGCACTATCGAAAGCTATTTTATTTTAATTATGCAGTCATTGATGCGACACTTCAACATTTAGATATGTTACTTCAAAATTAATAATTATTAAGTATTAAAAATATATGTGTGTCGCATTAGAGTCTTCATTGTTTATTCCTATGATTTATGCCATGAATTGTACCAAAAGTCTGCTTTCCTGGCTTTCGGGCTCATTTACAAGAAAGTATAAAACTTAAATTCTAGTTGATTTGTGAATAATATGAAGTATTAATAGAGCCCCTTTCTTTGTCTGTGTATTTTACGTTATAATTTGTAATATTATAGTGAATAACAACATACAGTGGAGAAAACGTTATTCTTTCTCAATAAACGCTTAAACTATTATTTCCATTGCATACAGTCTGGAGCCAGATCAGACGCCGGGTAACCCGGCGTCTGATCAGGCTCAAAACTGTTTGCCACTTGTATAAAGATGAAGTCAGATTTGTCAAAAGGTTGTTATTTTATATATTTAATTGCAATACAGTTGTCTCCACTGTACGTGTGTCGGATGGCTGTCTACGAACTCCAACACAGGACGTATTACATTTCTCTTTGCTATCTCGGGAATAAATTCTTCCTTCAGCCATAACAGACACAGTTCACTGTCCATCAAACCGCTAACTGACCGGCCAAAAGCTGTCTCTTCAAACCCTCCAATACGTTCGCTCTATTTTAAAGCGTTCTCCTGTATACACTACAGAGGAGAATCTGTTATTCTTTCCCGTTTAAACGCAAACGTAAAACACTAAAACGCAGAAAATGACAACTTTTTGACAATTCTGATAATTCATGTTTTTCTTGATGGCAAACAGTTTGGAGCCTGATCAGACGCCGGGTTACCCGGCGTCTGATCTGGCTCCAAACTGTTTGCACTGCAAATAATAGTTTTAGCGTAAACGCGTTTATTGGGAAAGAATAACGTTTTCTCCACTGTAAGTGGCTGGATGTATAGCATTTTCAGTTATTCAAGAGTGGGTAACTCTTGACCTATTTCAACCATAATCGAACTCATCTGAACTCTCATAGTCATATACAATTTGAGCAAGTTTGATAAAGATTGAATAAATATTGTGGACTCTAGAGTGTTAACACTGTTAGATATGGCATTTGCAGCAATTCAAAGGTAGATAACTCTTGATCTATTTGTTCGATTCCAACCAAATTCAAACTCATGTGAACTCTTATGGTCATATACAATCTGAGCAAGTTTTGAGAAAATTGGATAAAAAAATGTAGCTTCTAGCGTGTTAACACTAAAATTGTTAACGACGCACGACGAATGACAGACATTCAAGGATTGCAAAAGCAAGCTCAGGTGAGCTAAAAAAGCTCGAGAATAATCTCAGACTCATGGCAAAATGTTTTACAGCCTTGGGCGATAATCTGCCCCCCCCCCCCCCCCCCTTACTTGCCTTTAAGACAATTAGTGAGTAGAGGTACAAGAAAAAATAACTCGAAGACAGTAATTAAATTTGTAGATGTCTCAAAAGTTTTAATACAATTAATTAAATTCATTCTTCATAATAGTGCATAGTTGAAAACAATGTCATAGACTAAAACAATAAAAATATAACAAGGATTATCAATCAACACAGAATTTGAACCTTTTTGAACTGTCTAGCAACATTCAAATAATATACAGTAAAACCTCTCTATTACGACCACTAAACAAGGCTCATTGTCTGTATTAAAAGACAGATGGCAGCTTAAAGCAATGTGTAGGAGCTTTCTGTTTCACTTTCACATTGCTTTAAGCAGTCACCTGATTTAAGCGACTAATATTTGATTCAATTAAGTGGTCGTAATAGAGAGGTTCTACTGTACCATAAAAATTCTGAAAATTGGCACACTCTGTATAAACTCCTAAATCATCCTTAAATTTGAACTAATTACTTTTATCACAAAGCAATTTTGTCCAAAAGGTCCGAAATAAATGGCTAACAGTGTAGACCCTGATCCTCAAGAGCAGTCTGATCAAGGTCTACACTATTTTCCCAGGCATGTCTGTCCCAATAGTTAAGGTTATTAGCATGCAGGGTTGTTTCTTGACAAATGTCATTAACAGACAAACATACACAAACAGACTTAGCAAGGAACTCATATAACAAGGAAATAAAATACAACCAATCTTATGTTTTAAGCAATCACTATATATAGAAATCAAAGTACTGTAGTACTGCAGGATCGGACTTTCAGTTTAATGTAGAATAAAGTAATGCAGAAAGCTAATAATGGAGTTTCTGCATTACCATTGCCATGCATTAAGCAGAAACCTGCAGCGCTTAAAGACCCTAAAGAATTTTGTAATGTGCATGTCTTATAATGCATCGTCTGCTATGACTACTAGGTGAATGTTTATTACAAGGGAGTAAATACGGTGTTTAAATCACCACAGGTACAGACTCGGGATCCTGAGTTTAACTCAGTGCTGCTACTACACGGTTTATCTGATAGTGACATATCCAGCAACTGAAGCTCCGTTAGCATATGTAAACCCCGTATGACAGAATTTGTTTGTAGAGGGAGCTAGACTCGCACCAATATTTTTCATAAGGATTCGATATAGGCTCTCCAAGCCAAAAAGTAACCTTACAAGACATGTGACTGCTTAATGCAGGTAAAAAGTAATGCAAAGAGCTCCTATAGGAGTTTTCTACATTATTTGTGTCATGCATTTAACTGACAGCTGTTCTAAAGACCAACATCAATCTTCTTTCCGGTGTTCCCTTAACCCATATTTCCCAATAAATACGCCTTTTTTTTACACATTTAATTTATTCATCCAATGCAGAAAAAAGTTCCAATTCATACAGTCACAAATATGTTCATGAAGAATGTTTTCTATATCCTAGCAGATGGTAACTTAAAACAGGCTAAAAGTAAAGCAGAATGCGCCTCACGGCGCATTCTGCTTTACTTTCAACCTGCTTTAAGTGGTCACCCAGGGGCCTCCGTGGCCTAGTCACTGTGACTAACATCACTAAGCTCCTCACCGCTGTGAGTTCGAATCCCAGTAGGGTCGTTCGGATTTTTCATGTGGGGAAGCCTTCCAGCTGGCTTGCGGAAGGTCGGTGGTTCTACCCAGTTGCCGATTTGTGCCTGAAACAGTGCATAAAAGGCTTCTGGGGTCTTCCTCCACCTGTCATTAGCTGGACGTCGCGATATGACTGAAATACTGTTGAAAGCGACGTAAATTCAAAACAAATCAAATCAAATTAAGTGGTCACCCATTTTCAAAACTGGAAACAGGCTATGCGGTAAAGGGTTGATACAAGTTTGACAGTATAAAGCCTTTTCTTGAACTTGTGAACATTCAAAAACACATATAGGTTTGACCTTTTTATGATTAGCAAACAGCTGAAAACAGTGTTGCTCCAGATGTGGTACCCAGAAAATCAGCAACATCTCTTCAGGGTATTCACAGGGCTACCATAAGTTGACATGAAAAATCCTAAAATTTCCAAATTTGCATTTTTCAAGTGGGATTTTACGAATCGTACCTTTACCCCATCGCCTGTATCTAGTTTTGTTGACATATGGCTGCTTTAAGCTACCATGTACTAGAAAAAAATCCGATGATTTAGGAAAAACCCGGAGAAATGGCAGCCCTGTATTCACTGCTTGCAAACATACATAGAAGAGGACATTACAACATTGCAAACAAAATACTTGGGACTCTTAAGGCACTTTTCTTGACAAGTATAATGTGGTAATGTCAAAGTTGTGTGAAGAAACCACTCAATTTAGTATGTTACAATTATGTACTTTTTGAGAGAAAAAAATCCTTATCCTAGCAGATGATAGTTTAAAGTAGGCTAAAAGTAAAGCAGAATGTACATAAAGGCGCACTCTGGTTTACTTTCAACTTGCTTTAAGTGGTCACCTGTTTTCAAAACTAGAAATAGGTGATGGGTTAATACAAGAGCTTTCTGCTTTACATTTGCTCTGCATTAACCCTTTACCCCGTTTCTAGTTTTGAAGATAAGTGGGGTGTTTATTGAAGACAAAGGGTTGCTATAAAGCAGGCTGAGTGTAAAGCAGAATGCTCCTTAAGGAGTGTATGGTTTATTAATTATAACAATAAACTTAAAATAATGATGATGTTTTAGCCTGTGAACACACACAATCCCTTGCAAAATAAACCATTACCAGATCAAAAAAAGTAACAAATCAACTAACACATAACATACAGTAAAACCTCTCTATAAAGACCACTAAAACAAGGCTAAATAATTGCATAAAAAACAGCTTAAAGCAAGGTGCATATAAAACAGAAAGCTCCTATAGGAGCTTTCTGTTTTACTTTCACCTTGCTTTAAGAAGCCACACACCTTTAACACAAAATAATGAACTAATAAAGTGGTTGTTATAGAAATTTTACTGTACATACATTTGTACATCATGAGCCATGGGAGCATTGGACAAATACATTACAGTTTCTATTCACCGTTTATAGCAGATATGAAACAAGAGCCGTATACGGCCCTAAATTGCTCACCTGGGACTGTTGATGCAAATGTAACATATCTTGGAAAGCTGAGAAATTATGACAATATGATTGTGCCAATTGCTGATTGGATGATGCTGAGTGCAGAATAGCTAAGCTTAGGGTACTGTAGTTTAAGAAAAGATTTTTTAAGCTGTTTTTAAAAAAAAATCTATTTTTAGCTCCTGTGACCTAGATATGCAACGGACCGGAACTATTTGAACAATATTGGTAAAGTATACCTCTAGAAGTTACACCATGCCAAATATCAAAGCTCTAGCTATATTAGTTTCAGAGAAGAACAGGTTTGAAGATTTCACTTTATAACTCTATGTAAATTTGTGACCCCCCAGGGCGGGTAATATTTGATCCCAGGGGCATAATTTGAACAATCTTGATAGAGGAACTGAAGATGATGATTTGTGCAAAATATCTAAGTTCAGGGTACTGTGGTTTCAGAGAAGAAGATTTTTAAAGTTTTTATTGAAAAAAATAATCTATTTTTAGCTCCTGTGACCTAGATATGCAACAGACCGGAACCATTTGAACAATATCGGTAAAGTATACCTCTAGAAGTTACACCATGCCAAATATCAAAGCTCTAGCTATATTAATTTCAGAGAAGAAGAGGTTTGAAGATTTCACTATATAACTCTATGCAAATTTGTGACCCCCGGGGCGGGGTCATTTTTGACCCCGTGGACATAATTTGAACAATCTTGATAGAGAACCTGTAGATGATGCTTTGTGCAAAATATCGAAGCTCAGGGTACTGTGGTTTCAGAGAAGAAGATTTTTTAAGTTTTTTTTAAACAATCTATTTTTAGCTCCTGTGACCTAGATATGCAACGGACCGGAACCATTTAAACAACTTTTAAAGAGGACCATATAAGGATCATTCCTGCTAAGTTTGGTTAAAATCCATCCAGTAGTTTAGGAGGTGATGTCGTTTAAAGAAATTATTGACGACGGACACAGGACAATCAAAATAGCTCACCTTGGCACTTTGTGCCAGGTGAGCTAAAAATACTGTTGACTGCATGAATAAACAAGCAGTGTAGACCCTGCTCAGTCATAATTTCTAATGTATTGGCCAATTTGAATATATCCCGTTTTCAACAGTATAGGACAAAATGCTGTTAATTCTGAATAGTAAAGCACCAGGTCTACACTGTTTGTCATATGATATTCCCTCTTCTTTTGATTGTTCTCAAGTAGTTACAAAACACAAACAATAAACATAGGTGTTAACCCTTTACCCCTTATAAGTGCCTTTTAGTGCATTTAATTTGTTCCTCCGCTCCAGTTCCAATTTATATAGCCATGAACATGTATCATAAGAAATATTTTCTATATTCTACCAGATGGTAGCTTAAAACAGGCTGAAGGCACAATTGCTTTACTTTCAAAATGTTTTAAGAGTCTGATCACCTGTCTCCAAAACTAGAAAAGGTCTATGGGGTAAAGGGTTAAAGTTTCTGAACTTATTTACATATATTTACACATATAGCCCCCATCTACCTATAGGGGTATAAATATAACATGAATATAACTACAGTAGAACCCCTCTATTACGACCACTAAATAGAAGGCTAATTGTCCGTATAAAGGACAGGTGACAGCTTAAAGCAATGTGAAAGTGAAACAGAAAGCTCCTGTGGGAGCTTTCAGTTTCACTTCACATTGCTTTAAGCAGTCACCTGTCTTAAACGTTTAATATTGACACAAATTAGTGGTCGTAATAGAGGTTCTACTGTATATAATCCAATATAAAATAGAAAATTGGCACAAATGAAATACAATTAAACTTCAATTAAGCAGCCATTCAGCAGAGCTCCTGTTGAGGTGAGTTTTTGGAATATCTACTTCCTTGTGCCTTCACCAAACTCTATTATGTGACCACTCATTAGAATCGTCTCAAAGAGACGATTCTAATGAGTGGTAACACCATAGGGTTTGAAGCCAAAATAAAGATTTTAATATTTGAAATACTCCACTTATCTGGAGCCCTGCCTAGATCAGGTCACTATAATAACAAGGTAAACAATACTGGTTGTATTCATAACACATAATTTATTATTGTGGAAAGGCCAAACTATGCAGCTCACAAGAAACCTTCTGTCAAATCTGTGTTAACCCATTACCCCATCAATACGCCTTTTTACACCCACACAATTATTTCTCCTCTCAAGAAAATAGTTCACTGTCACACAGTCATGTATCATAAGAAATATTATCTATATCCTAGCAGATAATAGCTTTAAGCAGGCTGAAAGTAAAGCAGAATGTGCCTTAAGGAACATTCTGCTTTACTTTCAACCAGCTGAAAGTGGTCACTTATATTCAGTACTAGAACCAGGCTATGGGGTAATGGGTTAATTAAACTTTCAAAACTACAAATTGGAATATCATTAGAAATGGTAGTACTGCTTAATGTAGAGTACAAAAAGTAACACAGAAAGCTCCAATTTGTTAAATCATTTTGCATTTTTTTTACTCTGCATAAAATTGTTGTACTTTCTGTAGTACTTTCTACCTACATATCAAGCTACAGCCTGCCTTGAGATATTGCAATATGTCTACATATGAAGGCCACTTCTCTCATGATCAACACCACGGACCTGTTTTAAATATAATTACAACTGTTGCAAACAGAGTAACCCAGATCAGAGGACTCTGATCAGGGCCTACACTGTATGCTAATTTAGACCAGTGTTTATAAACCCTCTACCCCATAGCATGTTTCTTGTGTTGAAAACAGGTTACTCCTCAAAGCAGGTTGAAAGTAAAGCAGAATGCGCCTTAAGGCGTATTTATGGGTAATGGGTTAAACTACCCAGAATTCCATGTAGACTGGTGTATGTTTTGGTGACTAAAATGATCAACAAGGGAACCTAATAACCCACAGGAGTAACTTAAGTGTTGAATGAGTCAACAAAGGTTTCTCTGTATATAATGCTCTAGCCTATATATCAGCAGGACAGGGCTGCTATAAGTTGATAAAAAAATTCCTAAGATTTCAAAAAATTTATTTTTTCAAGCCAATTTTCCAAATTATACCTAAAAATCCATCGTCTGTTTCTAGTTTTTAAGACACGTGATGCTTAAAGCAGGTTAAAAGTAAAAGCAGAATGCACCTTAAGGCGCATTCTGCTTTACTTTCAGCCTGATTTAAGCTTCCATCTGTTGGAATAAAAATCTGAAGATTTCGGAAAAATTCAGAGAAATGGCAGCCCTGGTAGTAATACACTTTGATTGTCATTGCTGAATAGTTAATGTCATAATAATTATTCATCACGTTTTCCAGATTTCTTGTTCACTCTCTCCCACTCCCTCTGGCGTTTCTTTTCTTTGTCTCTTTCCATCTGTATCTCCTGTAAAAGAAGAAAAAACAAACATGCTTTGAGTTGTCTTAGGCTTAATTGGTACATTTAAGGAGACCCCTGTGCTGTGTTCAGTTTCAACTGTTTGTCGCAAATGTTAGCGGTTGGTGCCCCATGTGCAGCATGAAGAGTATTTATGACCAGGTAACTCGCAAGTGATGGCTTTTGATTTCTTTACTGGAGGCTTGGCAGATCTGGCTTCACACTGTATGCAAAATATAACATCCCTCTCTACAACAACGCACAATGGGAGACAAATAGTGTGCATGTTGTTCAGAGAGAGATGTTACACGGAGGAAAAATTATTACCCTTGGAGTGCTGAGCTTACATTTAAAAACAGTTTGAACCCAGATCCGATGCGGCGTTCACACTGGGTTCAAACTGTCACTCATCTTTATGTTTTTTTGTCAAAATGTCTAATATGTATGATAACTTTGAGAAATATGAAATTGAGTGTTAAACAGTTTGGATCCTGATCAGACACTGCATTAAGCAGTGTCTGAACAGGATCCAAACTATTTGCAAATAACCACTATACTTGGGGTAAGGCAGTGGAGGGGTTAATCCTTTCAAACCCTAAACCCTTTTGAGAAATAACTGATTCCATAATTATGCAAACAGTGTAGACCCTGATCAGACGGCTCCTATGGGAGCCCTCTGATCAGTGTCTGCACTGTTTGATATTTTCATTGGATTTTGTTGTCATACCAAAAATGTAACAGTAGACTGGTTCAAAATACCTGTACTAGAAGATCCAAAGGGTTATAAATACTCACAAGAGAAATTAAGGGTTGAAAGGGTAAACCAATTACCCCTAAATACACACTTTTACGCCTTTAATTTACTCCTCCACTGAAGGAAATAGTTCCAATTTATACTGATATGAAAATGTATTGTAAGAAATATATTCTAAATTCTTGCAGATAAAAGCTTAAAGCAGGCTGATAGTAAAGCAGAATGCGCCTTAAGGCACATTCTGCATTATTATACCTCAATTTTATTTACAATGTTAATCTCCCATAGGCCACAGTGCCATAGAAATACTGTCAGACCCAGCGGGAAAAAATTACTGTCTTAAAAATACTGTCTCCCGCTACCATGATTGATAATCGAATGTTGTAAATGACGTCAAAAATACTGTCGCCCGCTACCATAGACAACGGAATGTTCGAAAATTATACTATACCATGACATCACATATTTATTGATTTGACGTCATGAATATTCAGAACAAAGTGTGGTTCGACGTGATGTATTACCTTCCAGGAGAGGTCAAGAGAATTTAAAACCAAGTGATTCAGCAGAGTTACAGCAGAGTGGCAGACATTAATTGAACTGATCCTCAGTTTAATTTCAGCAATTGCCAGGTTCATTTCCATTAGATCTACCATTGAACATGTTTTCAGCAGCAAAAACAGAAACATTGTTTTTTTTTCGTTAATTCATTCACCCCTGAAACTCTTAATGAATAATTCCAATTTCAAAATAAGCCTAGAGTCAATCTTTGACTACTCAGGGTTGATTTTAACAATATATTTCAAAATGACAAACAGTATAGACATTGACCAGACGAGCCCTCTGATCAGGTACTGTTTGCATGGGACAAGTGCAATCCTTACAGATACACTGTTTGTACATTATGAGATTACTCGTCGCTGGGGTTGAATGTGTTAACACTGCAGTAACTGTTAAGATTTCTATTAACTGTGATAACCACATGTCTGTGATATAACCAGGTTACTGTTATTATTCAATATTGTGATTATTTGTTGCTCATTACTGAAATTACATACCATTATTGAGTAGATTCTAGATCTAAATAAGTTGTTCATACTTTGAATTCGTTTTTCGGTATAATAAATTAAATATCACATGTCTGACAGGGTGACAGTAAAATTGTCAACTTTCGGAAAAAAACTGTTAACCTAGGCTTCGCCTCGGTTAACAGTATTTTCCCGAAAGTTGACCATTTTGCTGTCACCCTGTCAGACATGTGATATTTATATATTACTTTCAACCTGCTTCAAGTGGTCACCTATCTTCAAAACTAGAAACAGGCTATAGGTTAAAGGGTTAACTCTTTGAACCCTAGTCCCGCATATAGGCGTGCTTTTCAAACAGTGTACATGTGAATAGTACACATGTCCTATACAAACAGTGAAGACCCAGATCAGAGGGCTCCGAAAGGAGCCCTCTGATCAGGGTCTTCACTGTTTGTCACAATGCCAAACATTGACAAAAACAACCCTTTAAAGTCAGAAATGGACTAGACTTAGATGGAAACTGGAATTGTCCATTTAAAATTTCAGGGAAGAAAGAGTTAAGGTACTGACCTGTTCTTTCATCTTGGACACGAGGTAATCTATCTGATGTTGCAGATGATCCATTCTGGCCTCTCCGCTGTCCTCCTCTATCTCTAGAGACAGAGCTCGGTTCATAGGGAAGAATTCAAAGTCATTGGCTATCAGCTGTGGAAAGAGAAAGTTGGACCTGGGTAATACCGTACAGACACTGTAGGGCTCCAGATAAGAGGGAGTATTAAATTGAATAAATCCAACATTTTCTCTCTCACTTATTTCTGCACCAAATCCTAGTATAACTACTCAATAGAATTGTCTTGAAGAGACGGTCATTATAATGAGTAGTGACACCATGGGGTTAAATGCTGAAATAAAGATTTTAGTTTTTGAAATACTTAAATATTTCGTTATCATTTTATTCATTTCTTTAACAGAATTTCAGTCATATTGCGATGACCAGCTTAAACAGGTGGAGGAAGACCTCAGAAGCCCATTATGCACTACTTCAGACATAAATCAAATTGGGTAGATGGTAGATCCACAATCTTTTGCAAGCCAGCTGAAGGGCTTCACCAAATGAAAAGTCCTGAAAAATTAAATATTAAGGAATTCCAAGACTGAAGATCGCTTTTTTCCATGTTATCTCGACATTTTCCGTGTATAGCGGAATATACAGAACCCTCTCATATAAAACCTGGACGATAATGTTAGAAATTATCCGAACATAGTCCGAAATGTTGCAAATCTCGTCTTGTAAATTTGCCTGGCCTTCCCCGCACGGGTTTGAATCCCAACCTAGCTCAATATATTTTTATTTGAAATATATATCTTTTTTAAACAAAACCTTTTCCTAAATCAATGATTAGATGTTTATAAATGCACCTGACATTAACTTGCAAAAATATTTTATTATAAGCCAAATTTATTGTTCAGTCTTTATAAAGTATTCAAGGTCTCCAACACTTTTTCGAAGACAAAATTATTTTTTTCTAGTTAGGTGCGGCCAAATGTCTTCATATTTTGGATTTAGATTGCGTAAGTATTGTATGGAATGGAATCATTTTTGTACAAAACATACAACCTTTTAAGTCATATAATGTAAAATCGTATGGAAAATATTGCATATTTTTAAGAGGACGGTTCAGATCTTTTAGTTTTTCACATCATATGATGCAAATATTGGGACAATAACTATTATTTTGTGATGTTCATGTCTTCTGGCATAGGCATGACATAAAAATATCAGTATATTAGGTAAGAATAGGTAAAAATCACCTTTCAGGAATATTTGTCTTTTAATTTTGTCGCATATTTTCCTACCTGTAAGGCTATATACAATTTTTCAAATATTTTCGAGAAGAGATGGCGAAAAGCCTTCATATTTTACACAAGACAGGGAAATTGCATGTAGTACCCATTCATAATATCATTTTCACATAATAATTTCCCTACCTTCAGTGTTGGAATACATTAAGTCTCCAGTACCTTTCCAGAACGGAACTGAAAGCAGGCTGAAGGTAAAGCAGAACCCCACTTACTGAGCATTTTGCACTACTGTCAACCTGCCTAAGTTGTCACCTGAATTCAAAACCAGAAACATGCTAGGGAGTGATGGGTTAACTCTTTCCTCCCTGAAACTTTAAATGGACAATTCTAGTTTCCATTTAAGTGTATTCCATTTCTGACTTTAAGGGTTGTTTTTGTCAATGTTTGGCATTATGACAAACAGTGAAGACCCTGATCAGAGGGCTCCTTTCGGAGCCCTCTGATCTGGGTCCTTCACTGTTTGCATAGGACAAGTGTACTATTCACATGTACACTGTTTGAAAGGACGCCTATATGCGGGACTAGGGTTCAAAGGGTTAAATCAACACTGACTGTGTTTAATTCGTATATTTGAATTGCAGTTAAATGGAAACAAAAGAAAGCAGATTTCTGTGACAAATTAACACACTTACTGATTTGTAGACATATAACTCCAGGGCAGAATAATCATTAGGTCTGGTCTCATCCAGGTGGATAAAGAAAAACAAGTACGCCCATTGGTTGTGTTCTGCTCTCACGTGCTTCAAAAAGCCCTAGAAATAAGATAAGGTACGTGTTAACAGGGCTCCAGATAAGAGGGAGTAAACTGCACAAATCTAACATTTTCTCGCTTATTTAGCATCAAATCCTATGGTGTTACTACTCATTAGAATCGTCTCTTTGAGACGATTCTAATGAGTAGTGACAACATAGAGTTTAAAGAAGAAATAAAGATTTTAGTTTTTAAAATACCCCCCTTATCTGGAGCTCTGGTGTTAATCTTTTCCTCCAAAAGTATGTGACAAAAAATTGCTGCCTTTACCCCATCATCCAAAAACACACCTTAACACATTCAACCCTAGTGATGAGTATACTCATCATATACATGTCACATGCTGCCTTTACCCCATCATCCAAAAACACACCTTAACACATTCAACCCTAGTGATGAGTATACTCATCATTTACATGTCACATGCTGCCTTTACCCCATCATCCAAAAACACACCTTAACACATTCAACCCTAGTGATGAGTATACTCATCATATACATGTCACATGCTGCCTTTACCCCATCATCCAAAAACACACCTTAACACATTCAACCCTAGTGATGAGTATACTCATCATATACATGTCACATGCTGCCTTTACCCCATCATCCAAAAACACACCTTAACACATTCAACCCTAGTGATGAGTATACTCATCATATACATGTCACATGCTGCCTTTACCCCATCATCCAAAAACACACCTTAACACATACAACCCTAGTGATGAGTATACTCATCATTTACATGTCACATGCTGCCTTTACCCCATCATCCAAAAACACACCTTAACACATTCAACCCTAGTGATGAGTATACTCATCATTTATGCTAGGTTCACACCGCCGCGCTTCAAATCGGCGGGCAAAGCGTCATCATTTTTGTTAACTTTTCCAAAAATATCACGATATCTTACGCTGTGATAAGCTCTGATACGCTCCGATACGAATTGGTTGGCGCTTTGGGACGAATTATTTCCCGACTTGTTACGGTTCCTCGCGCTTTGGTCCCTCTTTGATCAGGCTTTGTTACGCTTGAAATCACGCTTTAATAAGCTTTATTACGCTTTGATGCGATTATGGCGCTTTAAATCAGGCTCTGATATGATTATCAAGCTTTGTTGTGCATTGTTACGCTCTGTTCAGCTCTGTTACGCATTGGAAAATGTCAAGATTGCCGATTTCATGTCGATTTTTATCCAGAGCCTACATAAAGATGCAGAAGTTCAAAAATATCATTGCATTTTTAACTCCAGAAATCGATGGCAGAACAACAAGATACAGAAGTTCCAGATGAACCAGAGCATGATCTAGCTGAAGAAGACATGCTGTTTGTCTCCTTGTTGTATAACTACATCCTAGCCTTTGAGAGCGTGATCCAGAGAGCGTGAAGAAACTTGCCAAGCATAACAAAGCTTAACAAAACGTGTCAATCCTTGATCAAAGCGTCTCAATTCGTGGGAAAGCGTGAGAGTCCTTCATGAAAACGTAACAAAGCGTGACAGATCTTGATGAAAGCGTCTGACCTCGTATCAGATCTTCATGCCAGATCGTAACAAATCTTGAGACATCTTAACGAAGCGTGTCAAGTGGTGACAGACCGTGAAGAATGGCGTCCCCGCTTTGGACCAAGCTCTGTTAAGCTTTCCTATGCTTTGAGTCAAGCTTTGCTGAGCTTTGTTACGCTTTGATACGCTCTATGCGCTTTAATCAATTCGTGACAGAGCGCCCACAATTTTTAAACAGTTTTAAAAAATTGGGCGCTCTTGCCGAATGCCCCGCTTTACTCCAAGCTTTCCCACGATCTATTACGACTCTGACGCTTTAATCAAGCTTTGTTATGCTTTGGTGCCGCTTTAAAGCGCCATCAAAGCGCCGTTGGTGTGAACCTAGCATTACAAACAGAGTACTGTAAGGGTTACACTTGTCCTATGCAAACAGTGAAGACCCTCTGATCCTTAAGGAGCCCTCTGATCAGGATCTACACTGTTTGTCATTTTGAAATATATTGTTACAAACAACCCTAAATAGTCAACAAGAGGGCCAAGGCCCACAAGTCGCTCACCTGAAAACATTGTACCTAAGCTGACTGTGCAAGACAATATTGTGATATATATAGTTATAAAAAGATTTTTAAAGGTTTTCTTAAGTCTATATAAAACTGATAAGCCTGGGGGCAGGACCAAGTTTAATCAAGGGGTCATAATTTGAACAATCTTGGTAGAAGACTATAAGCCAAAGCTTCATGTTGAATATAAATGATATGGGCCTTAAAGTTTCAGAGAAGAAGATTTTTAAAGGGTTTCCTATGAAAAACTAATAAGCCCAAGGGTGGGCCATTTTTGGCCCGGGGTAATAATTTCAACAATCTTGCTAGAAGATCATTAGGTTATGATACATACCAAATATCAAAGGTCTGGGCTTTTGGGTTTCTGAGGATCACAAGGCAAAGCTATGTGACAAATATCAAAGAACTGGGCCTTACGGTTTCAGAGGAGAAGAGTTTTAAAGGTTTTCCTATGAAAAACTGATAAGCCCAAGGGCGGGCCATTTTTGGTCCGTGGGTCATAATTTGAACAATCTTGGTAGAGGACCACAAGGCAAAGCTACATCTCAAATGATCTAGGCCTTACGGTTTCAGAGGAGAATATTTTTAAAGGGTTTCCTATGAAAAACTGATAAGCCTGGGGGTCATAATTTAAACAATCTTGGTACAGGACCACAAGGCAAAGCTACATGTCAAATATTAAAGATCTGGGCCTTACAGTTTCAGAGAAGAAGATTTTTAAAGGTTTTCCTATATAAGTCTATGTAAAACTGACAAGCCCCGGGGGGGGGGGGGGGTTCATAATTTGAACAATCTTGGTAGAGGACCATAAGGCAAAGCTACATGTCAAGTATGAATGATCTAGGCCATACAGTGTCTGAGAAGAAGATTTTTTAAGGTTTTCCTATGAAAAACTGATTAGCCCCAGGGCGGGGTCATTTTTTGCCCCAGGGTCAAAATTTGAACAGTCTTGCTAGAAGATCATTGGGTTATGATACATACCAAATATCAAAGGTCTGGGCTTTTGGGTTTCTGAGAATAAGATTTTTTAAGATTTTCTTATGCATTAATAGTTGTCTATACGGTCATGTTAGAAAATCTTTGTCCCACAGCAAGGGGAATAACTCTAGCCAAAATCTTTGAACAATATTTCGTTCCCCCTTGTCACTGATGCTTCTGACAAAGTTTGGCTGAAATCCGGTCAGTGGTTTCAGAGGAGATGTTGTTTGAAAATGTGACCGGACGACGTACGACGGACACCGGAGGACGGACGGAATGGTATCACAATAGCTCATCCTGAGCCTTTGGCTCAGGTGAGCTAAAAATGGACTAGACTTATTTTGAAATTGGAAATGTCCATTATAAAGTTTCAGGGGTAAACCAATTAAGAATAAGGATTTATTGATGGTGTTAAATACA
The DNA here is from genome assembly GCA_922989275.2 of Gari tellinella. Taxonomy (NCBI): domain Eukaryota; kingdom Metazoa; phylum Mollusca; class Bivalvia; order Cardiida; family Psammobiidae; genus Gari; species Gari tellinella. The sequence goes on along the minus strand of OV277871.1, from coordinate 47,017,392 downwards.
GATGATAGATTAAAGCCAGATGAAAGTAAGACAGTATAAACTATTTAAGATTTTTTCTAATAAAAATTTAACTTTAACAATTTGTATGAAGTATACAGGACTGTTCCAGATTGGGCCTGATTAGAATCCGAGCTGTTTATCAATATATATTTCAGCTTTAGCTGATAACAAAGTTAATTTGTGTTCACAAGGATTAAACGATAATAAGCTTGATAATATATTAACTCATTCACCACAAAAGGTTAACCTTTCTTCTACTATGAGCAAATATTGATGCTTTTGGAAAACAGTATAGACCCAAATATTAATCCTTTAGGCTTTAGCTGTCCGATCTGGCTATTATATGATCTGTCTGACATAGCTTTACATTCTTGCTGGGAAAAGTTTTCCTTATTCCATTTATCAGTTCTGATGATAGATTGTGTTTTGTATTCAGTAGGAGAAGAGTTAACCCTTTGAACCCTAGTCCCGCCTATAGGCGTCATTTCAAACAGTGTACATATGAATAATACACTTGTCCTATGCAAACAGTGAAGGCCCAGATCAGAGGGCTCCGAAAGGAGCCCTCTGATCAGGGTCTTTACTGTTTGTCAGTAATGCCAAAATTGACAAAAACAACTCTTAAAAGCCAGAAATGGACTAGACAAAAATCGAAACTGGAATTGTCCATTTAAAGTTTCAGGGAGGAAAGGGTTAAAACAGTATCAAAATGTCAAACAATTGATGTTTACTATTGGTTCATAAAGTTAACCCTTAGCCCGCCAAATAAATTGTCGTCTGCTATATTTCTCGTCTGCTTCAAGTTTCAAAGTGCTTCAAAGTTGCTCAAAATTGCTGAAAATGTTGTCCGAGTGTCAAACAGCTTGGATCCGGATGAGACGCCGAGTTACTCGGCGTCTCATCCTGATCCAAGCTGTTTGCATATGGAGCTATAGTCGTGCGTGGCAGGCTAAGGGTTAACAGTGTGTAATTACCCCGCCTGACTTCTCAAAGTCATAACTTTCTCTGCTACAGACAAAGCAGTTGTTGAGCATGTCTTTGTCAATCTCCCACTGTGAAATATACAAAACAATATTTATTAATCCTCCAATGTGAAGTATATAAAATAATATTTATTAATCCTCCAATGTGAAATATACAATATAATATTTGTCAATCTCCCACTGTGAAATATACAAAATAGTACTCATGAATCCTTCAATGTGAAATATGCAACATAATATTTGTCATCTCCAACTGTGAAATATACAAAGTCATACTTGTCATGAGACTCCAACCATGAAATATACTAAATCATATTTGTCAATATACCACTGTGAAATATACAAAATCATATTTGTCATCTTCCACTGTGAAATATACAGTCATATTTGTCATATCCAAATGAGACATTATACAAAAAAATCTTTGTCTATCTTTGAGTGAAATATACAAAATAGTATTGTTCATTTCCCAAGTGTAATATACAAAGTCATACTTGTCATCTCCCAAGTGTAATATACAAAGTCATATTAATTTTGTCAATCACCCATTGTGAAATATACAAAGTAATTTTTGTCAATCATTTAGTGAAATATACAAATTAAATCGTTTTTGCTTATCTCCCACTGTGATACAGTGAAGTATACAAAACTAGAAACAAAAGTCAGTATGTGGGACCATTTATTTTTCTATGACTTCACATTGTTTATAATTTAATTATCCAAAGATAAAACTGCAGCGATTCTTCGCAAGTAAACCTGCCGCCATAACATAAATGCCACTGCTGCGCATGCGCGGGGCCACATCTCATTTTTATCGACGACCAATAGCATTGTCGAAATAGAATTATATTACAAGAGTTATAAGTAGATTGAAGACTCAGAGTCTTTTCATTGTCTAGTTAGCAAAATTTATATCCTCTTCCGAAATGGTGGCAAATCCTTTAGCAAGTGGTCCAGACATTTGGATTCTTGTAAGGAATGCACAAAGGGAAGCAACTTGTACAGAAAATGCCAAAAGTTGATTAGGAGTTACCACTCTTTAAAACGTTCTGTTATGTTCCCATAGCAAAAATCATATCATATAGCTGACAGTATCTTTAAGAGAGGAGAAAAAAATAATATCATTTAGAGTGATGTCACAAAAAGAATATCATAAAGAGTGACAGTATATTTTGGAAAGATGTAAAAGACATGCAAAATGTTAACTTTAGGTCTATGGGAAATTAACATTGTAACTTAAAAAGCGAGGTGTAATAATATAGAAAGGTTGCCCATGTATTCAAGGGACATTAAAGTAATGAGCATATTTTCTTAATATTATTTACGCCATTCACAATGCCGACAACAACATCGACTTTGCTGGGGGTATAGCATATGCTTGTCTTGTACTTTGTACAGGCGAGCTAAAAAACAATGCTTGGAATTGATTGTTTGTTTGAAATTTCAGGGGTTTATGAGTTAAAAGGATACCATTGTACACCTGTTTAAAAAATTGTAATAATCCAACACTCACCTTGGAGTCTCTGAGCTGTGAGAAGGTGTCCACTATGATACCGAAGATTATGTTCAGACCAATTGTGGTGATGATGATGAAGAACGACACATCAAAGGCAGCAATTCCAATGGCCTCAGGAAAATGGCTTCCCATTTGATTCTCAAATTGCTGTTGAAAGATTGGGAAAATATAAAACAGTGTCGTCAATGGTAAAAAAACCACTGTGCTTCTCGAGTCGCAGATTCCTATGCTGGATACCAGTACATGTATCCATTGCTCCCTCCCTACAATTGCACTCCCAACAACGACTCCCTCCTTACAACGACCATTGCCGCAGTTCCTTAAACAGGACAATTATATCTATAACGCTTCGACTTCTGTAATATAGTCTGCTTAAAGTTGTAGTCTGCTGTTTTTCTCAGTTACATATTGACAGAAAAAAATTAATGAAAAATTACAAACAGTGTTAAGCGGCGTCTGATCTGGATTCAAGCTGTTTTCAAATGTAAACCAATTTCCCTCCCTATAATGACTCCATCCGAACAAGGCACATACTTTTTGTCTCCCATTGAATGTCATTGTAGAGAGAGAGAAATTAGCTGGTCTTTTTTAAGGTTGAAAGTCAATGTGGAAAATCCAGCATAAGGAGAGTTATACTTTAACCCTTAGCCCGCCAAATAAATTGTCGTCTGCTATATTTCTCGTCTGCTTCAAGTTTCAAAGTTGCTCAAAATTGCTGAAAATGTTGTCCGAGTGTCAAACAGCTTGGATCCGGATGAGACGCCGAGTTTCTCGGCGTCTCATCCGGATCCAAGCTGTTTGCATATGAAGCTATTGTCGTGAGTGGCAGGCTAAGGGTTAATATTATTTCTTTTTGTTCCTATACGAAACAACTACACTCGTTACTGAATTAATACAGTTTGAATTCCTGTAAGACAGCATTTAGAACTTTATTCTTACATTAACATACCAATGAATTTACTTGTTGTTGCAGGAGCCCTCTGATTAGGATCTGCACTGTTTGTTATTAGAATCAACTCTGAATGTTCAAAAACATACATTGGACTATACTTAACCCATTGACCCATAGCCTATTTCTAGTTTTTAAAAAAAGATACATGTACTTCTTAAAGCAGGTTGAAAGTGAAGTAGAATGTGCCTTATAGGACGCATTCTGCTTCACTTTCAGCCTGCTTTAAGCAAAAAGCTGCTAAAATATATAAAATATTTCTTAAGGTATGTGTTCATAATTGTGAAAATTTGAACTATTTTCCTCGATGGATGAATAAACTAGAGGCATCAAAAGTCGCATTTATGGGGTAATGGGTTAATAGGAAATAGTTTTGTCCAATAAACGTTTTAGGAGTGATTGAATTTATCAATGTAGAGCAAATCTAATGTAAATTATACCGTATAAGGCCCCTCCACCAGCCCATGGTGTAAGATGGATACGAAACACTGGTATATCGTTGTACAATGTCGTCCATTTGATGCTGCCCACTTTGTCTCTCGATAGAAGGCAAACAAGATGAGGGCGTATACATAAAATATTGCCAACCCGAGTAGAGCGACCAGCAACAGAGAGACACCTGCAAATAACCACATTCTACTTACATTTGAGAAGACATTACAGGGTTCCAGATAAGGGGAATATTTCAATTTGTTTTATTTCTGCTTTAAACCCTATGGTGTCACTACTCATTAGAATCGTCTCAAAGAGACGATTCTAATTAGTAGTAACACCATAGGATTTGGTGCTGAAATAAGTGAGAAAATGCTGGATTTGTTCAGTTTTCTACCCCCTTATCTGGAACCCTGGACATTAGTCCTTTTATGTTAAATAACTATTTTCATTGCAAACAGTTTGGAGCCAGATCAGACACAGGGTTAAACCCAGTGTCTTATCAGGCTCCAATCTGTTTGCCACTCAGATAAAAATATATCATCAGAATTTACAAAAGGTTGTCACCTTCTACATTTTATTGCATAAAGTTTGTTTCATTTAAACAGGAAAGAATTCTCCACTGTACTAGTAGAGATGGAAGATGGAAAATTGTTTGAAATTCTATTTATGCTATGACAGTTTGAAGCATATGTTGAGATTTAATGGAGACATGAAGATATAAAGCATACATCAGGGCTCCAGATAAGAGGGAGGAAACTGCACAAATCTAACATTTACTAACTTATTTTAGCATCAAATCATATGGTGTTACTACTCATTAGAATCGTCTCTTCGAGACAATTCTAATGAGTAGTGACACCATAGGGTTTAAAACAGAAATAAAGATTTTAGATTTTGAAATACTCCCCTTATCTGGAGCTCTGATACATGTACATTGTACCTCCAGGTAATTGGAGTATGGGCTCCAGAAAAGGTGGAGTAAGCTGCAATTTTACTTTTCATCTTTTTTTATCAGAATCAAATCCTATGGTGTAACAACTCATTAGAATTGTCTCGAAGAGATGATAATTAGTTGTTACTCCATAGTGTTTAGTACAGACATTAAGATTTTTGTTTTCGGAATACTCCCCTAATCCGGAGCTCTGAATGAGCACATTCTTCTTGCTATCATATAAGCAAAGGACCTGTCACCAGGAATCAACGGCTTGACAGAAAACCAAAGTTACAGTAGAGAAGTAGCTATTCTTTCCCAATAAATAGAGGATATTGTATGAGTGTTCATTATTTATCATTTTTAATAAACGAGTTGACTAAAATAATATGACGTGAGCCTTGGCGAGCGTCATATTCATTTTAGTCAACGAGTTTATTAAAAATGATAAATAATGAACACGAATGTGATATTCTATTTATCACATTACAAGTTCAAGCACCAATTAAATTGATTTGAAGCCGTTGTTTGTAGACCCTACGCTATATAGATTTTCCGCCAAACGTTACGTTGTTTACGTTAACGTCATAGTAAATGACGTCATTTGGCACCCCGCTACATGCAGCGCTTATGGACGAACAAGTTAGGCCGGAGCCCAAAACACGATATTCCACTAGTGGATTACGATATTTATACACTCGCTTTATGCAACTCCCAGACCGAAAATTATGTGATAAACCCATTTATGAATGCTAAAATTATTATTTTGGATGTAAAGTTTCAAGCCTGATCGGACGCCGAGAAACCTGGTGTCTGATCAGGCTCCAAACTGTTTGCTACTTAGATTCAAATAAATAGTTAGAAATTTGAAAAAGTTGTCATATATTGCCTTTTAGTGCAATGCACTAGCGTTTCATTTGCCTTTAAACTGGAAAGAGTAAGGTCTTCTCAAATCATCTCATCCGAATAAACACTCAAACCTGTGTAACGTCAATCCCATGTGACATGTATATGCATCATTTACAGACAGTGTGACAGTGAAGAGAACACTTATCTTACACTAACAGTTGCATCCCATTCAGAGGGCTCTTACAGTGGAGAAAACGTTATTCTTTCCCAATAAACGCGTTTACGCTAAAACTATTATTTCAACTGCAAACAGTTTGGAGCCAGATCAGATGCCGGGTAACCCGGCGTCTGATCAGGCTCCAAACTGTTTGCCACCAAGATAAAGATGAATTATCAGAATTGTCGAAAAGTTGTACTTTTCTACGTTTTAGTGTTTTGCGTTTGCGTACGTTTGCGTTTAAACGGGAAAGAATAACAGATTCTCCACTGTATACAGCGGTCCTCTCATCTGGGTCTGCACTGTATGTTGGTTCTGAAGACAATTAAAGGTCTACACTGCTTGCAAACATACTACATGTATTTGTACATGATGAGTATACAGTACTCGTCACCAGTATAGTGATTTCAACTAACTCTTCAAACATTGAATCACATAGGGTATAGAGTACTTAAGACAGAAAATATTACATGGATGAAACAAAACATCACATAAGGTATGAAGTAATAAGACAGTATTACAGGGATATGAAACAAAGCATCACATAAGGTATAGAGTAATAAGACAGTATTACAGGAACATGAAACAAAACATCACATAAGGTATAGAGTAATTAGACAATATTACAGGGACATGAAACAAAACATCACATAAGGTATAGAGTAATAAGACAGTATTACAGGGACATGAAACAAAGCATCACATAAGGTATAGAGTAATAAGACAGTATTACAGGGACATGAAACAAAGCATCACATAAGGTATAGAGTAATAAGACAGTATTACAGGAACATGAAACAAAACATCACATAAGGTATAGAGTAATTAGACAGTATTACAGGGACATAAAACAAAAGATCACATAAGGTATAGAGTAATTAGCCAGTATTACAGGGACATGAAACAAAACATCACATAAGGTATAGAGTAATAAGACAGTATTACAGGGACATGAAACAAAGCATCACATAAGGTATAGAGCAATAAGACAGTATTACAGGGACATGAAACAAAGCATCACATAAGGTATAGAGTAATAAGACAGTATTACAGGAACATGAAACAAAACATCACATAAGGTATAGAGTAATTAGACAATATTACAGGGACATGAAACAAAACATCACATAAGGTATAGAGTAATTAGACAATATTACAGGGACATGAAACAAAACATCACATAAGGTATAGAGTAATTAGCCAGTATTACAGGGACATGAAACAAAACATCACATAAGGTATAGAGTAATTAGACAGCATTACACAGACATGAAATAAAACATCACATAAGGTATAGAGTAATGAGACATCAGCGACAGAGAAATAAACCAGAAATGGGTGTCAAAGCCACCTGATGCTCCCCTGTTTAAAGTCTAAGTCTAAAAAACATCTTTTATCATAAGAAAATCAATTTTCAGTTTAGAACTATTATTAAAGTAATGTTAAGTCTTAGTCTAGTTATATTAAACTTTAAACACCCCGTGCAACCTTTAACCTGGTGATTTGTAGTCAAAACAACTAAGTCCAAATCGTGTCAAAAATTGACAAATATTAAAGTTATTTTTAAATTTCAACTTCATAACATCAATGTTTGACCCCTAATGAATCTCCATAAAAAATTTAAGCACCTTAGCACAAGTATTAAACTATAAAACAACCCGTCCAAAAAACTTTAACCTTGTGTTTAGTAGGAAAACACCTAAGTCCAAATCGTGTCAAATATTTACAAAAATTAAAATAATTTTTAAATTTCAACTTCATAACATCAATGTTTGACCCCTAATGAACCTTCATACAAAATGTAAGCACCCTAGTACAAGTATTAAACTTTAAAACAACCCGTCCAAAAAACTTTAACCTGGTGGTTTGTAGTAAAAAAAACCTAAGTCCAAAACATGTCGAAAATTGACACAAATTAAAATTATTTTTAAATTCAAATTTCATAACATCAATTTTTAAACCCCTAATGAACCTCCTTACAAAATTTTATAACCCTAGCACAAATATTAAGCTTTAAAACAACCCTTCCAAAAAACTTTAACCTTGGCCACGCTCACGCCGGGGTATGACATTAGCTCTGCTGTTCTACGAACAGGCGAGCTAAAAACAACATAAACATAAACATCACATTTGCACATATCACATAAGGGCAAGATCAAGAAATTACAAACAAAACATCACAAAGTTAAAATATACATGTACATGAAAAACAAACATAAACATAAAAACAAAATAATTAGACAATTAAGAGCTACTAAAAGAGTGAAAAGTGCTGCAGTAGCCTGAAAACAAACTATCGCATCCAAAATCAAACAGCTGAATGCTCAAAAGGATAAAAGAATATGAAGCAAATCACACACAAGTTTAACAGAAATTTGAAAGAAAATCTTCCGAAGTCTGTAACAAACCTGAAAGTAACAGCACACAAGTATTTATTACATGAGCCAGAAAGCAAAGCTCGTACAGTCATTGCAGAAACCTATCTCACACAACCTAAACCCATTACCCCATATATATGCCTTTTTATGCTTTTAATTTATTCCTCCACTGAAGAAAATAGTTCCAAATTATACTTTTACTAACATATACCAGAAGAAATATTTTCTATATCCTAGCAAATGTAAGCTTAAAGCAGGTACATTCTGCTTTACTTTCAACCTGCTTTAAGTAGTAACCTATCTTCAAAACTAGAAATAGGCTATGGGGTAATGGGTTAAAGCCAATCTGACACAAGTGCTGTAGAAACCTGAAAACAAATATCACACAAGCATTACAGAAATCTGAAAGCAAATCTCACACAACCTTAAAGCTAATCTAACACAAGTGCTGCAGAAACCTGAAAGCAAATCTCATACAAGTGTTACAAAAACCTGAAAGCAAATCTCACGCAACCCTAAAGCCAATCTAACTTAAGTGTTACAAAAACCTGAAAAAGGTCACACATTTTTAGTCATGGAAACCCGAGAGCAATTCTCACACAAACTTGATAGCAAATCTAACACTTAGATGCATAACTCACCCAACAAATACTGGAATTCCACAGCTTGCAACCCCATTGGCCCAAGTCTTACTTGACCAGGCTGTTATTTCCATTTTTCGAAGGGTTTTAATTTTTTAATATTAACAACAAACTCTGATAAAATTCTTCCTTGATATTGACAGCAGGCTTTAACCCATTTTATGCGGGATACACTTTTAGGTGTACCTCTAGGCAAACTGTTTTGATCTCAGATCAGGCCCCACAATGTTTGCAGCTAGTTCAGTATTCTATCAGAAACTGCTAAAATCTTTTGCAAATTTTTGAGTTATACCCGCTGCAGACGACATTTTAAAATGGCCGCCAAATATTACCCAGCATACAATGGGTTAATACAACTCTTAACCCTTACAAAGTAGAAACCAGATATATACATCCTTTGCAAACAATGTAGACTCAGATGCAAACTGGAATTTTCCATTGGAAGTTTCAGGGGATAATGAGTTAAATATTGACATGGAAAAAACAGTGAGTCAGTGCAAAATGGCCTTTTATCAGAAATGAGATCGTCAATTTGCAATTTCAATAGCCTACACTAGGTTACAATTTTTTAAGCCATTGATTTGGTAAATTTTCAATCGAACTTAGAGACTTAATCAAATCACTCCATAGATACGCATTTAATATATACCTCTACTGAAGAAAAGTAGTTCTAATTTATTCAGTCATGCATAATTATGTATTATGAGAAATATTTTTGTAATTGCTTAAAACAGTACTGACAATAGCTTGAAACAGGCTGAAAGTACAGCAGAATGCGCCTTAAGGCGCATTCTGCTTTCCTTTCAACCTGCTTTCAGTGGCCATCTAACTTTAATACTAGAAATAGGCTATGGAGTAAATGGTTAAGGCAGGTGGCTACCTATAGCAAGAGCCTACTTTCATTTTACTTTAACCCATTACCCTATAAAAACGCCTTTTTACGCCTCTAATTTATCCCTCCACTGAAGAAAACAGTTCCTATTTATACAGCTGTGAATATTTAACATTAGAAATAATTTATATATTCTAGCAGCTGGTAGCTTAAAGCAGGCTGAAAGTAAAGCAGAATGCGCCTTAAGGCGCATTCTGCTTTACTTTCAACCTGCTTTAAGTCGTCACCTGTTTGCAAAACTAGAATCAGGCTATGGGGTAATGGGTTAAGCTATACATAAACATGGAATAACAAGCAGTCAGAACTGAGTGGTCGTAATAGCCGCACATTACTGTATAGAGAGATTTAACCCATTACTCCATAAATACACATGATTTATTAACACCCTTGATTTATTATAGTCCACTGAAGAAAATAGATCAAATTTATGAAGTATTGAAGGTGCTATTTAACCCTTTCCACTACAGAAGCGCCTTTTAACGCATATGATTTATTCGTCCGCTGAAGAAAACAGTTCCAATTCAATTAGTTACGAATATATTCTATATGGAATATTTTCGATTTTCTAGCACATGGTGGCTTAAAGCAGGCTGAAAGTAAAGCAGAATGCGCCCTTAGGTGCATTCTGCTTTTCTTTCAACTTGCTTTAATTGGTCACCTATCTTCAATACTAGAAATAGGCTATCAGGTAAAGGGTTAAGAAATAATTTTTTTATTCTAGCTTTAAGCAGGCTGAAAGTAAAGCAGTTTGCACCTCAATGCACATTCTACAGCTTTACTCTCAACCTGCTTTAAGTGGTCACCCTTCTTCAAAACTATAAATATGCTATGGAGTTAAGGGTAAGGTGCAATTATTAGTTCTCTCGTTGAGCTTTATCCTTTACTTTCACCTTGCTTTAAGTAATCACCTGCTTTATACACCTAATAATAAACATTATTTGATGATTGTAATATAGGGATTTAGACGACATCCATTTTCTTTTATTTTCTGCTCCAGTCTGGTCTAGCTTGATCATAGAAATCCACAGCTCAAATAAATCATTTCACAGATTGGGTATATTTGTCAATGTTTAACCCTTTCCCCCATAGGAGCGCCTTTTAGCGCACTAAACTTATTTCTCGACTGAAGAAAATAGTTACAATTTATAAAGTCATGAATATGTATCGTAAGAAATATTTTCTATATTCTAGCAGATCTTAGCTTAAAGCAGGGTGAAAGTAAAGCAGAATGTGCCTTCAGGCACATTCTGCTTTACTTTTAACCTGCTTTAAGTTATCAAATATCCTCAAAGCTGGAAACAGGCTATGAAGTAAAGGTTTAACTAACACAAATATCTTTGTCATTTTATTTTCATTCAACCATGATACATATCTTCACTTTATTTAACCCTTTTCCCCCTGAACATTCATTAATCAAAATACTTGAACATATTTTTTACCTGAACTATTACAATACATAAGGAATAATTTCCCATGAAAATGGTGCAGACGTCCATCTTATAAGAAAAAAGTGCAGACCTTGATCAGACAGCTCCTTTCCTGATCTGGGTTAACACTGTATTCCAAACAAGCATAAATACATGTACATGTATATGCTTATAGCAGGAAAAGGGTTAAAAAATAACTTGGTGTGCAATAAAAAAAGTTAAGACAAATATTGTTCTCTTTTCAATTACGAAGTAACATTTGGTTATTAATATTTCATATTAAGCCATGAGATATCAATAAGGTTGTAGGTCAAGAATTCATCATATGAAAACTTTTTACATATAGCCTTAACCCTTAGCCCGCCAAATAAATTGTCGTCTGCTATATTTCTCGTCTGCTTCAAGTTTCAAAGTGCTTCAAAGTTGCTCAAAATTGCTGAAAATGTTGTCCGAGTGTCAAACAGCTTGGATCCGGATGAGACGCCGAGTTACTCGGCGTCTCATCCAGATCCAAGCTGTTTGCATATGGAGCTATAGTCGTGAGTGGCAGGCTAAGGGTTAACTCTCTGCATGCTAGTGGGGGATATATATCTGCCACAACTGTGATTACCTTTGCAAACAGTTTAGATCCAGATGATATGCTGGGTTACGCGGCATCTCATCAGGATCTAAACTGTTTGTCATTCTGACCCTGAATTTTAAAGAAATTTTGAAAATTCTAATTTTAGAACAGTATTAGACGACAATTGTGGCAGACGAAAAAATGACCCAGCATGCAAAAAGTTAAATGAAAGTAAAACATAATAATTTGCAAATTGCAGAAATTCATTTTTTACAAATATTAAAAGAGCTTTTACATTATATAATTTTTTTTTATGATACATAAAATTGTTATTTCAATGTGTTCTTTTATGAGTTTTGAAACGAAAAAGACAAAAAATCAAACTTGAAAAAAATGATTTTTTTTTAATATACAAGCTTGGGATGTGTTGGAAATTCTTAAAATGCTTTTCCAATATACCATTCGAGTTCAACTCTTTGTATATTGGCAAATGAATCATGATTATCTGTGCAAACAATTTTGATCCAGATGAGATGCCGCGTGAAGCGCCATCTCATCAGGATCCAAACTGTTTAACACGCTGATCCTGTTCATATTATAATGACCATTTGATGTGTTGATGTGCCATAAACCCCAAATCAATCAATCAGTTTGATCATGTATTGAAAAGAAATTTTGACAATTCTATTTTTAGAACAATTGTTGCAGACAAAAAAAAAACTCCCATAATGCAAAAAGCTAAATTTTCTTTTTAAAACAGAATCATGTCAAATAGAGTGGATTCTGATGAAACGTCATGTCACTTGACATTTCATCTTGATCTAAACTGTTTACAGACATAATCATCTTTTCGTCACTTGATTTGATGTTTGATTTTAGGTCGCTTTTAACATTATTTCAGTAGCTAATGACAGGTGGAGGAAGACCCCAGAAGCCCTTTATGCACTGTTTCAGCCACAAATCGGCAACTGGGTAGAACCACCGACCTTCCCCAAGCCAGCTGACATACAAAGAGTTAAAAAAAGATGATCTCACTAGATCAAGCAACTTTTGACTTTAGTTTCTTCAACACTATGCATATTCCTATATTGCAGATATACCATCTAAGAGATAAACAGTTTGGACACTGATTAGATGCCAAATTACTTGATGTATGACCAACAAAAGTCAAAATAAATTTACTCCCATGTACACTTAAACCAAAATCCATGGTCTTACAAGATAAATATAAATCTTTGATTCCAGTTTCTTCAACATTATGCATATTCACATTCTTGTAATTAACTGCACATGTTTACATTTCATAATTTAAGTTGCATATGCATATCATTGTAATTCATTATGCACATTCATTTTTTTGTAATTTACTACAAATATTCACATTTTATAATTTTAAGTTGCATATGCATATCATTGTAATTCATTATGCACATTCATTTTTTTTGTAATTTACTACAAATATTCACATTTTATAATTTACGTTGCATATGCATATCATTGTAATCCACTATGCATTTTCATGTTCTTGTAATTAACTACAAATATTAACATTTTATAATTTAAGTTGCATACATGCATTTTCATGTTCTTGTAATTCACCGAGTCCGTACCACCATGTAAATTTCTTTCAACACCATGGATTTGTTTGGAATATACTCATTACATTTACAAACAGTGTAGACCCAGATCAGAGGGCTCATATAGGAGCCCTCTGATTTGAGTCTACACTGTTGGCTAATTTATACCAGTACTTAATATTCTACCCAGAATTCCAAGTGGACTTATTCATGTTTTGGTAATTAAAAATATCCTCAAGAGAACCTAATAATCCACAAGAGTGTTGAAAGAGCTAACAGAGCTGGCACAATGAAATATTTGTTCCTGTACTGTGTCATTGCTTCCAAAGGGCATACAGTGTTGACCAATATCTATCCAGGTTTTATTTTTTGCCTTTGTTTTTACGTTCCCATTCTTGTTGCTTCATCTGTTCCTTCTGTCTTTCAAGCTCCAACTCCTGTAAATGAAACAAAAATTTCACAATACAGTAAAACACCCTTTACTCCACAGATATGCATATTTAAACATCTAGTTTATTCATACGGTGAAAAAAATGTCATGAATATGTATCATAAGAAATATAATCTATATGCTAGCAGATGGTATCTAAAGTAGGCTGAAAGTAAAGCAGAATGTGTCTTACAGAACACAGTCTGCTTTTCTTTCAACCTGCTTTAAGTGGTCACCTATCTTCAAATATACTAGAAACAGGCTATATGGTAAAGAGCTAAACCTTCCCTTGCTAAATATATAAATCATGAATATCAATCTAGAACAAATCATACAGAACAGTTCTAGTGATGTTCTAGAACTGTTCCAGACTTTTTCACAGAAACAGTTCTGGAATATTCTAGAATCAGTGTTCTGGAACATATCTAGAACTAAAGTTCTGGAACATTTCTAGAACAAAATGTTAACGCAACCATCAGTCTTAAACAAAGAAAATGAGATAACCCCAAGCAGTTCTTGTTATAATTCTGACACTAGGTTAACCAGTCTACTTTACTTCTGGGATATGTGCAGCAACTGTCTAAACCAGTCTATTAGACACATCTACAGTGACCTACCTGTGCTTTCATTTTCTCCACCAGGTAGTCAATCTGAACCTTGAGGTGTTCCATTCTCACTTCATCACTGTCCTCTTCATTCTCCAAGCTCAAGGCTCGGTTCAGTGGGAAGAAGTCATAGTTGGTGTTCATCAGCTGTCATGAAATACCAATTCCCATTAACATAAGAGATAAACAATTATCAATGCTTATCTCAATACAAGCTAGTGGATTAAAGTGTGTCAAAATGAGTCAGTATGAGGCTATTGCGCAATGAGTCAATATGAGTCGGTATGGCTTAATGGGTTAACAGTATGGCTTAATGGGTTAAATTAAGTCCAACAGAAATCAAGGTAAAGTGTATCAATTGTATACAATCCTAAATATATCATATGACTATATGTTCTTTACAGGTTTTGAAAGTGCAAGTTCTTCCATTAAAGTCAACAGTCAACCACATTTGAGAAACAGATCAAATCTGACCAATCAAATACTTGCGAACAATCTCAGACTCAATTCAAAATGTTTTATAGGCCAGATGTTTTAAGTCAAGTAGCCGGTTGCTTCATTGCTGATTGATGGGAGTAATGTGATCGCCATTTTGGGGGCTGTCTTTTATATGTTTATTCATGTTTATTTTAGATCATATTGTAGTTATTTTGTCTTTTCTTGTTTATAGGTACATTTGTGTAACTTCATGTGAAGCGCTTTTGAACGCACTACCCCTGTGTGAAAAGAGCGCTATATAAATCTGGTATAATAATAATAATAATAAAGTAGTGTGGATTTTAATTGTTTGCAATTTTCACTATAATCAGGCCAGGTCAATGAAGTTAATAACCCATTCCCCCATAAATACACCATTATCTTTTCTTTATACAGTAATGAATATATAACATAAGAAAATATTTTTATATCTAGCAGATGGTAGTTTAGATCAGGCTGAAAGTAAAACAACAAGAAAGGTGGCATCCTTGACAATATATTCTGAATTTTTTCTAAGTCCAAATAAGGTCAAGGTCAAGGTCAAACTGAGCTTGGGTATAATTGGTAATGGTCAAAGGCAATAACTGTATAAATATCGAAGCATTGTAGTAAACAGTGTTGATGCTAGACGAAACGGTAAAATCTAGTTAACCTAGAAAGAGCCCATTTAAAATATTCTAAGTTAAAATTAGGTCAAGGTCAAGGTCAAAATCAAAGTTTGGTGATATTGGTGGATAGGGAATGGTCAAAGGCAACAACTGTTTAAGTATCAAAGCATTGTAGTCAGATGTGTTGATGCTAGGTGAAACGGTAAATTCTAGTTAACCAGGAATTAGCCTATTTAAAATATTCTAAGTCCAAATTAGGTCAAGGTCAAGGTCAAAATCAAAGTTTGGTGATATTGGTGGATAGGGAATGGTCCAAGGCAACAACTGTATATGTATCCAATCATTTGGGTAAGCGGTGTTGATGCTAGACGAAACGGTAAATTCTACTTAACCTTGTTACGGATGCACAGACGGACAGGACGATTACTATATGCCTCCGCATCTGTTGATGCCGGGGGCATAAAAAGCACTTTAACCCATTATCCCATAGCCTGTTTCTAGTTTTGAAGACATGTGACCGCTTAAAGCAGGTTGAAAGTAAAGCAGAATGTGACTTATAAGGCACATTCTGTTTTACTTTCAGCCTGCTTTAAGCTGTCATCTGCTAGAATGAGGACAAATTTTCTAATCCTCGGGGGGAAATTACTTTCCTACATCAACACTCATAGTGGACTCTTATATTTCCAGGCAATATCTTTCCATATTTTATTAGCTAATGTAATAGTTCAGATGATAGTTGTTCCTAGAGGACAGAGTTGTTATATATATGAAAAACATTAACTCTTTCCTCCCTAAAACTTTAAATGGACAATCCCAGTTTCAATTTTAGTCTAGTCCATTTCTGACTTTTAAGGGTTGTTTTTGTCAATGTTTGGCATTATGACAAACAGTGAAGACCCTGATCAGAGGGCTCCTTTCGGAGCCCTCTGATCTGGGTCTTCACTGTTTGCATAGGACAAGTGTACTATTCACATGTACACTGTTTGAAAAGCACGCCTATATGCGGGACTAGGGTTCAAAGAGTTAATGTTCAAGAAGGTTGAAGAATCGAGAATTTGACATCAAAGCTTTATTATCTTGAACTTCCTTAAACCCTTTCCTCCATAGAAGCGCCTTTTAGCGCATTCAGTTTATTCTTGCCCTGAAGAAAATAAATATGTATAATACAAAATATTTTATATATTCTAGCAGATGATAGCTTAAAGCAGGCTGAAAGTAAAGCAGAATGCGCTTAAAGCGCATTCTGTTTTACTTTCAACCTGCTTTAAGTGGACACCTATATTCAATACTAGAGATAGGCTATGTGGGAAAGGGTTAATTACCAATTTGTAGACATGTAACTCCAGGGCTGTATAATCATTAGGCCGGGTCTCATCTAGATGCATGAAGAAAAACAGGTACGCCCATTGGTAGTGCTCCTTCTTTACATGATTTATAAAGCCCTGCGAGTAAAGAAATTAGAAAATGAAATAAAGCTACAAACACTTAATTTTACAGTCAGGATGCGGCTGCTTTATACCTACACTTGATACAAGAAAATATTCAGCATTCAACATGATGCAGTGTAGAAAACGTTATTCCTACCCAATAAACGCGTTTTACACTAAAACTATTATTTCCAGTGCAAACAGTTTGGAGCCAGATCAGACGCTGGGTAACCCAGCGTCTGATCAGGTTCCAAACTGTTTGCCACTCAGTTTAAAATAAATGGTTAGAATTGTCAACAAGCTGTTATTTTCTTCGTTTTATTGTATTGCATATGCACTTGGTTTGCGTTTAAACGGGAAAGAATAACGTTTTCTCCACTGTATGACTGGGAACAATACTCTTATTATTATAGTCAAACTTCCATAAACTCATTACCCCCTGAAACTTCCAAAGGGCAATTCCGTTTTGCAATAAAGACTGGTCCATTTTAGACCATTTAGGGTTTTTTTTGTAATAAATTGCAAAATGCCAAACAGAGAAGTCCCTGATCAGAGGGCTCCTGCAGGAGCCTTCTGATCAGGGACATCACTGTTTGCACAGGACAAGTGTACTCTTTACATGTACGCTTTTGATAAAAGACACATATATGCGTCACTAGGGCTCCGTGAGTTAATAACCTAAGTCTCAGTTTCCCCTTTACCCCATAAATACTCCTTTTTACCCCTTTAATTTATTCTTCTGCTGTAGAAAATAGTTCCATTTTATTCAGATATAAAAATGTAACATAATTTATTTTTTAAATCCTTGCAAATAGTAGCTTAACGCACATTCTGCTTTACTTTCAGCCTGCTTTAAGTGGTCACCTTTCCTCAATACTAGAAACAGGCTATGGGGTAATGGGTTAAGCTGACAGTCTTTGGTGAAGCCATGTTCTAACTACAGTTGAACTTAAATAACTCAAATTTGATTACCTCAAACTGAAATACGGGTGTTTTTGACATAAACCTAGTTCGAGATATCGAAGTTCGACCCTATGTTTTTGACTTCAGTGAGATCCTGTTAACGAAATTCAACTCTAGAAATATAGATAATCTCGATTTAACCCATTACCCCATAGCCTGTTTCTAGTATTGAAGATAGGTGACAACTTAAAGCAGGTTGAAAGTAGAGAAAAATGTGCCTTACGGCACATTCTGCTTTACTTTCAGTCTGCTTTAAGCTACCATCAGCTACAATAATAGAAAATATTGTGTGTAATACATGTTCTTAGATGTATTAATTTGAGTTTTTTTCTTCAATGGAGGAATAAATAAAAGGCGTAAAAAAACATATTTATGGGGGAATGGGTTATGAGTGTTCAAAGTATCAAGTTTTGAGTGTCTTTTTTTTAATGGAGGAATTAATGTAATGCATAAAATGTCTATCTATGGAGTAAAGGGTCCAAAAGTTGTAACACTACTTACCACCCCAGACTTCTCAAAATCATAGCTCTCTCTGGTGCAGATAAAACAATTGTTTCTCATATCCAAGTCTATCTCCCACTGTAAGAAGCAAATTGCATTCTAAAAATCGTTGAAGTTTTTACAGAAACATATTACATGACTTTTTTTGTGTGTTAACCCATTACCCTATAGCCTGTTTCTAATTTTGATATGTTATCACTTACAGCAGGTTGAAAGTAAAGCAGTATGTGCCTTAAGGCAAAATCTGCTTTACTTTCAGCCTGCTTCAAGCTACCATCTGAAAGAGTCAAAAAAATATTTCTTATGGTACATATGTATAACTGTATAAATTGGAACTATTTTCTTCAGTAAAGAAATTGATAAAAGGCGTAAAAAGGCATATTAATGGGGTAATGGGTTAACCCATTCTCCAATAAATACGCCTTTTAACGCTTTAAACTGATTGCTTCGCAGAGGAATTTTTTTTTTTCTTCTGTGGAGCAATCAATTAAGTTCCAGTTTGTACAGTCATAAACATGTACCAAAAGAAATATTTGCTATTTCTTAGCAGAATTTAGCTTCAAGCAGGTTGAAAGTAAAGCAGAATGCACCTTTTGGGATATTCTGCTTTACTTTCATCCTGGTTTCAGTGGCCACCTATCTTCAATAAAAAGAAACATCCTCTGAGGTAATGAGTTTAACAACAACCTGATGATGAAGCGTAATGATTGTTAATGATGTAAATGATTGCTAAATCTTTAAACTCATTACACCATGAATACGCCATTAATAATGAATATGCACCACAAGAAACAATATTAGAGAGCAAGGATGTGCTTAAATCATGCCTTTATTAAAAATGCCTTTCCAATTGTGAATCAATTTGGTTCCCTTCTGAATTGTGAAGGGTCCTTTTATGGGTACAGCCTCGCCAGCTACAGTGGAGAAAACGTTATTCTTTCCCGTTTAAACGCAAACGAAACGCAAAGGCAAATCTCTAAAATATAGGAAATTACCATTTTTTTTTACTTTAATCTGAGTGGCAAATAGTTTGGAGCCTGATCAGATGCCTGGTTACCCGGCGTCTGATCTGGCTCAAAACTGTTTGCAATGGAAATTAGTGTAGTTTTAGCGTAAACGCGTTTATTGGGAAAGAATAACATTTTCTCTACTATAATTATAGAAGGAAAACAATCACTGTCCACTGTAACTTAACCCATTAACTCATAAGCAATAAACACATATCAATGCTTATCTCAATGCATGCTAGTGGATTAAAGTGTGTCAAAATGAGTCAGTATGAGAATATTGCACAATGCGTTAATATGAGTCAGTATGGCTTAATAGGTTTTAACGGAAGATCCTACCTTGGCATCTCTGAGCTGTGAGAAGGTGTCCACGATGATACCGAAGATTATGTTCAGACCAATTGTGGTGATGATGATGAAGAACGACACATCAAACGCCGTCACTCCCAACATATACGGGAAATCATCATCCATAGTGTCGACAAATTGCTAAATAAATAAATCAAATTAGAAATTGAAGTTGCTAAATAAATCAAACAGATGAGAAATTAAAATTGCTAAATAAACCAACAAATTAGAAATCAAGTCATGGTTTTAGTTAACTCTAATTTGCATGCAAGCGGCGGATATATCTGCTACAGTAATTGCCTTTGCAAACAGTTTGGATCCAGATGAGACGCTGCATAACGCAGCGTCTCATCAGGATCCAAACTGTTTGACACTCTGACCATGTTTTTTAAAAGAAATTTTAGAAAATTCTAATTTTAGAACAATAGCAGATGACAAATGTTGCAGACGAAAAAATATTACCCAGCATGCACAGAGTTAACACAATACATTGTATTACTAATTTGCAGTTTCAGGGTTGTATGAGTAATGTATTCCTTTAAAGAGGCTCGCAACCGGATTTAGCATTAAAAATGGTAATTTGTAAATATATGTCAAATGATTATATAAAGGGTAAGATTTAGTTTAGGATAATAAATTCTATTAAAAAATGCATTTCCAAAAAAAAAGAAAAGAAGAAGCTCTGGTGGGATTCAAACCTGTGACCCTCCATTGCGGAGACAAACAAGAAAAATGAGGACACGCCTTTACCGCCTCGACTACGGACGCTCTCTATATTATATGGTAGCGAATTAACGTACTTCACTGGTAGCGATTAATACTACATTATTCGGCTCCGGTTTATGTCAAAGCCCGTGTAGAGAAGCAAGAACAACAACTAAACCATCAGCTGACGCTATTGAAAAACGATGGAATATATCTAAAAAAACTAAGATTCGGTGACGATTCTTGAGACTTTTTTTGGACTGATCATATTTTTTAAATGTCAGAAGCCAAATAATGCCACAAATTTGCTTTTATTTAAGTATTTTATTTTATTTTGACAAGTACACCATCTGGTTGCGAATCCCTTTAATGTATTCCTCCACTGAAGAATTAAGTTCCAATTTATACAATCATGAATATGTACTATAAGAAATATTTTCTATATCCTAGTAGATGGTAGCAGGCTGAATGTAAAGCAGTTAAGGTGCATTCTGCTTTACTTTCAACCTGCTTTAAGTACCGTAGTCATGATGACTATCTTCAAAACTAGGAACAAGCCATTGGGTACTGGCTAACGGTAAAATGCAATGAACAAATGGTATACATGTATCATATTAAATACAAAGTATGTACATAAATATCTACTGGTATATATGATATGTAAAGAAATATTTTTCTATACACTTTTATCTATGATATGTAATATACATGTACATTTTCATGTAATATTATGATATGCAATACATTTACATGTAATATTATGATATGCAATACATTTACATGTAACTACCCCAAAGCCTGCTTGAAATTACATTGAGCAATATTTTTAATGGTATATAAAATATGTACATAAATATCAATGTATGATATGTACAGTAAAACCTCCCTATTACGACCACTATATTTTGTTAATTATTAGGGTGTTTACGATAGGTGACAGCTTAAAGCAAGGTGACAGTGAAACAGAAAGATCCTTTAGGAGCTTTGTTTCACTGTCACATTGCTTTAAGCGGTCACCTCTCTATTATACAATTAATTAGCCTTCGTTTTAGTGGTTGTAATAGCGGGGTGTTACTGTTATACATAATTACAAGTGATTATTATTTAACAATTATTTACATTAAGTAAAACATATACAGCAGTTACTCAATAACAACAAATGACAATCGCTGAAGACAGCTTTCTATCTCATGCAAGACAAAAGTAAGGCAGAAAGCTCCTATAAAAGCTTTCTGCATAACTTTTGTTGTGCACTGAACTACAGTTGATAACTGCTGTATATAAGTTTTACTGTATTAACCCATTAACCAATAAATATGCCTTTTTTACGCCTTTAATTTATTCCTCCACTGTAGAAAATAGTTACACTTTATACAGTCATAAATATGTATCATAAGAAATTTTTTCTATATCCTATCAAATGGTAGCTTAAAGCAGGCTGAAAGTAAAGCAGAATGTGCCTGAAGGCACATTCTGTTTTATTTTCAACCCGCTTTAAGTGGTCACCTGTCTTCAAAACTAGAAATGTGCTATGGGGTAATGGGTTAAACAGCGACAGAAATAAAGCCATACCGTGAGTTCCAAGCTGGTGAAAAGCCTGCTACCAGTTCACAGAGAGAAATGACAAAAGCGCGCACATGGTGTACATTGTTAGTATGCAAAACAAGCCGAAACATGTACGACTAATTCTTGCCACGCAAAATCCTCACTCTGAAATGACTAAACTAGCACTAGTGCCGCAGGTGGTCAACAATCGTGTTGCAATGTATTTTCTACCTGTCAGTTCTAGATTGGGCTCCAGAAAGAGAAATTTTACCCCCCCACACACACACAATCATAGAGATACATATACAGTCATGAACATGTATCATAAGAAACAATTCCTAAATCCTGAAAAATAGATGATAGCTTAAAGCAGGCAGAAAGCATACCAGAACCTTTACGTTCAACCTGCTTTAAAGGGTCACATATCTTCAACATTAGAACGAAGCAATGGGGTATAGATTAACCCATTACCCCATAGCCTGTCACATGAAGCAGATTGAAAGTAAAGCAGAATGCGCCTTCCTTATAACTCAATGAAACCTAATGAAGTGACAACTCATTAAAATTGTCATTTTCCAGACAAATCTAATGAGTAGTCTCTTAACCTAATGTCATATATTGCCCACATTATGTCAACCGCTACACACACACTACTGTAAAACTGAAGAAACATTTCAAAACTCTGCTGTGATCTACTGCCATGTCACACCTAGGCAGAGCTCCAGATAAGGGGGGTATTTCAAAAACTAAAATCTTTATTTCTGCTTTAAACCCTATGGTGTCACTACTCGTTAGAATCGTCTCGAAGAGACGATTCTAATGAGTAGTAACACCATAGGATTTAATGCTAAAATAAGGGAGAAAATGCTGGATTTGTGCAGTTTACTCCTGCTTATCTGGAGCCCTGCTAGGTGCAGTTATTTTTGTCAACGATACACATACACTCCACTGTAGCGAGAGCACCGCAAACGGGTGCTCGACGCTTGACTTTCATATACTTGAAATGGCTACATTTTCCAAACTTAATGAATGTGTATGGGTGTTTGATGCTTTTTTTTTTATCATAGATGCTTGCAAGCAACAATAACTCAAACATACTTGGACCTACATGCCTTTACTATGGTCATATAAGAAGAAATACTATCATGCAAGTTTTTAATAAATCTCATTTCTTATTTAACCCTTAGCCTGCCACTCACGACTATAGCTCCATATGGAAACAGCTTGGATCCGGATGAGACTCCGAGTAACTCGGCGTCTCATCCGGATCCAAGCTGTTTGACACTCAGACAACATTTTCAGCAATTTTGAGCAACTTTGAAGCACTTTGAAACTTGAAGCAGACGAGAAATATAGCAGACGACAATTTATTTGGCGGGCTAAGGGTTAAAGGGAAAGCTAATGCATATGCATTCCATTAAAAGTAAATTCTAAGTCAAACAAGGATACAGTGGAGAATCTGTTATTCTTTCCCAATAAACGCGTTTACGCTAAAACTATTATTTGCAGTGCAAACAGTTTGGAGCCAGATCAGACGCCGGGTAACCCAGCGTCTGATCAGGCTCCAAACTGTTTGCCACCAAGATAAACAAAAATTATCAGAATTGTCCAAAAGTTGTTCTTTTCTACGTTTTAGTGCTTTGCGTTTGCGTACGTTTGCGTTTAAACGGGAAAGAATAATAGATTCTCCACTGTACTATATCTGCAAAAACAATCATAGGGTAATCTGTCTTGTGGTAACAAATTACTCTTTTGGTACTGAACAAGTATTTAAAGTTTGAATTTAATACCTTTGACAGTCAATGTAAAATTACATTTAAAGTAAACTGTAAGTCAAAACAATGACAATATCTTTGCCTTCTTTACCTGCCTCGTTGTTATGAGTTGGCCCCTTTTGATACTAAACTAAGTATTGGAAGTTTGAAATTAATAACTTTCTACAGTTACTGAGAAATTTGAGTCAAAACAAGGGCAACAACTCTGCAATGACAACTCCCATGGTTATCTGCCTTGTTGTAAGGTGATGCCCTTTTGACACTGAACAAGTATTCATTGTTTCAAGTCAATACCCATGGTAATTATTGAGAAATTTAATTAACAAATTCTAAGTCAAAACTGTACAACGGCAATAACTCTGAAATGACAGATCCAAGGGTTACCTACCTTGTTGTAACGAGTTGATACTTAAGAAGTATTCAATGTTTCAAGTTAATTCCTTTGATAGTTATTGAGAAATTTCAATTAACAAGTTTTATGCAAATAAAAACAATGGCAATAACTCTAGAATGGAACATCCTGGCCTCCTCCCTTGTTTTAATGAATTGCCCTTTTGATATTTACCAAGTATTCAAAGTTTCAACAAGTATTCCAAGTTTCAAATGGATACCTTTAATAGTTATTGAGAAATGATGTCTTACAAAAACCTTATTCTAAAAACTAAACAAACCCAGACCCAGATGACAGGGTGACGACAATAGCTGGACTTTTCGAAAAAGACGAGCTAAAACCGAACTCTCCAGTGATCTACTGCTATTATCACTCCTAGGTGCAGTCATCATATAACATACTGTTTGGTGTAAAACCTATAATTAGCACTCATTTAAATAAAGATACATTATTACTTAAGACAGTAAAGCAGTTTAATGAAGAAAAAAAATAATCCAGAAAGCTTTCTCGGGAGCTTTCTGCATTGAATTTTCCTACATTAAGCAGACATATGCCTTAAGGATATAGAAAACTTCTGTCTTCAGCAGACACCTTTTAACATCTGTCTAAAGCTGCAGATAGCTGCCTTCTTAACCCTTTTATTGCATTTAACTTATTCATCTACTAATGAAAATTTAAACAGTCATTGACATAAACAATAGGAAACATTACCCATACCTAGCAGATAGTAGCTTAAAGTAATCTGAAAGTAAAGCACCATCTGCCTTCAGGCACATTCTGCTTAACTTCCAACCTACTTTAAGTGGACATTAGAAGGCATATTTATAGAGTAAAGGTTTTAAGAATTTCACAGCCTTGAAAAGATACATGTCTTAAGAAAACACAATTCTTCTGCACAGAAAGGTTGCTCAAACATTGTTTGACAACTGTTATGTTCATTATTTCACACGAGTATGTAGACGTAGAACATGAGAACTAGCATTACACTGCTATTCCAGTGTCGTGAGCAAGTATCCATCTGTATATAGAAAGCTCCTTCACCAGTTGTTAAATCAATCAAACATGACACGGCATGATAGTTCTAGCAAAACATTTTTGGAATATTTCCTACAAAATTCATCCTTAACCCTTCTAATTCTTTTATTTAGCCACGTTTTAACTTTGAAATACAGGTATGTTTGACATAAAGGAGCATGAAATAATGAAGTTCATTGGTAAACATGTCAAATAGTTCGAGTTAAGTGAGTTCGAGATACCGAAATTTGACTGTAAATGAATTTGCAGTTTCCATAGGACCAGAGTGCCATTCAGAGGTACACCTTTTGTAAAGGGCACTTGGCACAAAGACACTCAATTTATCAAAATGTATTAACTCATTACTCCCATATGCCTATTTATGCTTTTAATTTATTCCTCCAATGAAGGAAATAATTCCTTTTTTATACAGTCAAGAATATGCTCTGTTTGAATATTTCCTACATCCTAGAAGATGGTGGCTTAAAGCAGGCTGAAATTAAAGCAGAATGCGCCTAAAGGCGCATTCTGTCCTACTTTAAGTGAGCACATGGCTTCCACACTAGAAACAGGCTATGGGCTTAATAGTTAAACTGTTAACCCATTACCCCATAGATTGTTTCTAGTATTGAAGATAGGTGGCCACTTAAAGCAGGTTAAAAGTAAAGCAAAATGTGCCTTAAACTTTCAGCCTGCTTTAAGCTACCATCTTCTATAAAATAGAAATTATTTCTCATGATATATATTCATAACTGTATATAATTATAAGAACTATTTTCTTCAGTGGAGAAATAAATTAAAGGCGTTAAAAGGCGTATTTATGGGGTAATGGGTTAAAAAAAAAATATATTCAGCAAGTGATATATCCAATACTATAATAGCCTCAACACAAGCAGTATCATGTTTGTTTTACACAAGAATATCACAGCCATGATTAGTTTCTGCATCGTTGCAAAGATACTCTTACCGTATACGGCCCTTCCACCAAACCATGGTGGAGAACCGATACAAAACATTCATATATTGTACGACAATGTCTTCCGACATTAGCCCTCCATGACTTCTCGCGGAAACCAGCAAACAGGATTAAGGAGTATATGTAAAATATGGCGAGGCCTAGAAGCGCTACCAGCATGAGAGACTTGCCTGAAAAGTTTCAATTTTCATAAAAAATGATAATTTCATAAATATGCAGCTGAAAACATTGCCTGAAAAGTTTCAATTTTCATAAAAGATGATAATTAATTTCATAAATATGCAGCTGAGAGACTTGCCTGAAAAGTTTCAATTTTCATAAAAGATGATAATTTCATAAATATGCAGCTGAAAACAATTTAATGAAAATGTCTTCTTGACCTGTAAGGGCAATTAAAATGAGCTGAAATACATATAGGATAAGTATAACTATAAGTAACATTCTAGACAAAACATTGAGTCAACGGTTAAAAACGTTAGTTTACCAAACAAACAAAGATACAGAACAAACTAAACAAAACACTTCACAATACTAACAGAGTACCAGATAATGTGGGTATATTTCAAAGACTTAACTTCTTTAACCATTTACTCCATAGAAACACCTTTTTTACCCATTTAATCAATTTCTCCACTGAAACCAATACATGTTTTATACATTTTATACAGTAATGAATATATATGTACCGTAGGAAATATGTTCTATATTCTAGCAGATGATAGCTTAAAGCAGGTTGAAAGTAAAGCAGAATGTGCCTTAAGGCACATTCTGCTTTACTTTCAACCTGCTTTAAGAGGTCAAATGTCTTCAACACTAAAACCAAACTAAGAAGTAAAGGGACAAGTGTAAAGAGTAAAGTAAAGTAAAGAGTTAAATAATGAAAAAGTTTTATACCCACTCTTATTTCGAGAATCAACAAATGTTCTTCACAGGAGTATATTTTTAGTTTTTATCTGTTCCAAACTTTGCCAAAACATAGCAAGCAGTTAACAAATCAACTTTCCTAAACAAATAACCAAACAAAACCACCCAAAAACATACACAGAACAAAACAAACATTAAACACACACACATGACAGACAAGACAATAGACACTTCACCATTACACATTTTATACTAAAACAGGTACATGTTATAATAATAATATTCCAAGTCATTGTCACTCTCCTGTAAGATCCCCCTGACCTGGGTCTACAGTGTTTACATTGGACAATTTAAGTGTACTCTTCATAAGCACATTGTTTATAATGGGTTCCTATAAAGTACCACTAGGGATCAATGGGTTATGATATTCTTGGATGTCAAGTCTCGGAACATATGTAAGAGTTGGTACAATCTGGGCAAAGAGAAACATTTAGTTTCAAAATTTTGCTTAATATATAAAACATAATATGGGGCTCATTATTTTAGCTGATCTGTAAGAATCACTCACCGTTAGTTGTGACAGCCTGTATGACTCTCTTCAGGAGCTGGTTAAGCTCTGTGATGTGGAGAAGATGAAAGGCAAAGAAGTAACCATCAGTAAACGTCCCAGCTATAGAACAACCCAGGAACAACTGAAATGTCACAAAAACAAAATAATGATAAAAGTTCAATATCTCAAACTCTTTTTTTTCCAATTTTCCAACATTTCTACAGTTGAATTTCATAATTCCTACCTCTCTCAAGTCCAACATAATTATTATGTTTAAACCAAACCCTATGGTAAGACATCTTATTAGAATCGTCTTGCATAAAAAGTTCCAATGAGTAGTTACACCATAGGATATGGCGCTGTTATGAAGGGGAAGATGCCGGATTTGGCCAGTTTACTCCCTCTTATCTGGAGCCTTGCTAAATACAGTTATATTATATAACCCCTCTATTACGACCATTCACCCATGACCCCATAGTCTTTCCTAGTTTTGAAAATAGTTGACTAATCAAAGCAGGTTGAAAGTAAAGCAGAATGTGCCTTAACCCTTTACCCCATAGCCTGTTTCTAGTTTTGAAGCCAGTTGACCACTTAAAGCAGGTTGAAAGAAAAGCAGAACGTGCCTTAAGGCAATTTCTGTTTTACTTTCAGCCTACTTTAATTTAAGCTACCACCTGCTAGAATATAGAAACTATTTCTTATGATACATATTCATGACTGTTCTATGGGGGAAAGGGTTAAAAGGAAGGAAAGTTTACTGTATGAAAAACAGGTGGGATGATTAACCCTTAACCCGCCAAATAAATTGTCGTCTGCTATATTTCTCGTCTGCTTCAAGTTTCAAAGTGCTTCAAAGTTGCTCAAAATTGCTGAAAATGTTGTCCGAGTGTCAAACAGCTTGGATCCGGATGAGACGCCGAGTTACTCGGCGTCTCATCCGGATCCAAGCTGTTTGCATATGGAGCTATAGTCGTGACTGGCAGGCTATGGGTTAAACAAGGTGAGACTAAAAAAATAGCTTTTAGTTTTACTTTCACTTTGCTTTAACCCATTGAAGTATGCCTTTTTATGCCTTTTAATATATTCCTCCACTGAAGAAAAAAGCTTTAATTTATACAATTATGAATATGTTTGGGAAGAAATTTATTCTATATTCTAGCACATGGTAGCTAAAAGCAGGCTGAAAATAAAGCAGAATGTGCCTTTATTTCTAACCTGCCTTAAAAATTAAGTTGTCATCTGTCTTCAAAATTAGAAACAGGTTATGGGGTAATGGGTTAAGCAGCCAACTGCCTAAGATTGTATTCAACACAATTTAGTGGTCTGTATAGAGGGATTTTACTGTAACTCTTCAAATTGCAATAAGCCTACACATAGACTTACCACATAATAGATGGTTTTGAAGCCATAGGCCTTGACTTCAAGGTGAGATTCGCCTTTCTTATCTGTCCAGTTGCTGTCATCCTCCTCCTCATCATCATCTTTTTTCCTATAATACAATCATAGAGAAGTGGAGGTTTGATAGAGAAACACGCTTTTAATATTCACTATCCTCGGATTGACTGCTCCCTTATCTAGATACAGTTTTCCCTCTCTACAACGGCCCTCCGAACAATGACACCCTCCTTACAACGACCCTTGCCGTTCCCCAAACAACAGTTATATGTCTAATACTTTCATTTCTGCAATATCGTCTACTTAAAACTGTCGTCTGCTGTTTTTCCAAAAGTTACACACTGGACATTTTGATAGAAAAAACATAATGACGAGTGACAAACAGCTTGAATCCAGATCAAACGCCGCATAACGCGGCATCTGGTCTGGATTCAAGCTGTTTGCAATTAATTGTAAGCCAATTTCCCTTTCTACAACGACTCCCTCCGAACAAAGAACACACTTTTTGTCTCCAATTGGGTGTCGTTGTAGAGAGGGAGCGCTGTATGTTAACAGAAGGTTTTTTTCTCTAAGATTTAACTGTAAACAAATAGTCATATGAACACAGGATCATATATATTTTGAACAGCCATATATAGATAAAGGGTTACAAATTATTTCGGCCATACAGTCAACAGATTATAGCATTTTCAGAAAATACAATAGCGGAATAAACCATTTTAGCCATACATATATATCATAATTTTATAGAAGTTTTAGCCATATGGAAACAAACAGATCATATAATATTTCAGACAGGCTGTGTCTTGAAAGTTCTATTGGATCTGTAGAGTGAAAATGGAAAAGTTTATCCTAGATTATAGTAGAATTTGATGTAAGAGTCAACAGTTCTTCTGTCTTGACTATCAGTGGAAGTCTATAGCCTCCGCTGAATAAAATACAGACAGAAACTCCACAGGCTGCCATTAACCCTTAGCCCCCCAAATAAATTGTCGTCTGCTATATTTCTCGTCTGCTTCAAGTTTCAAAGTGCTTCAAAGTTGCTCAAAATTGCTGAAAATGTTGTTCGAGTGTCAAACAGCTTGGATCCGGATGAGACGCCGAGTTACTCGGCGTCTCATCCGGATCCAAGCTGTTTGCATATGGAGCTATAGTCGTGAGTGGCAGGCTAAGGGTTAATCTTTAAAACAGTAGGACTCTATCATAAAACTCAACAAAATTCGATTAGACCAGAATATTGACTCCTAATTACTTTTATTTCTTCTTAAATAACCATGTATATCAATCTGTTGTTCATATTATCTGCAGTCTATTTACTTCAATATTGTCAATTTGAACCTAAATTAAAGTTGTTTCATCTTCATAATGATTTTCTATTAAAACTTATTATGTGAATAAAATTATTGGAAAAAAAATAATTAAAAACTCATGACCTCAGTTACCATTTACCTAGGACGATCTGCTTTAAGAAAACACATGACTCAAAAACCGACAATTTTAGTACTTCAATGATATTCTTTGTATGTTTTGTATCCTGACGAAGGCCTGAATAGGGTCGAAACTGGTATTATCAAATAAATTTGTAAACTAGACTGGTGCCTGTGGTAATTTGCACCCTACCTTTCCTCTTATGATGACTAAATAAAATATTTCCATTTTATATGAAATCTCATAAAATAGTACTGTAAGAAATATTATCTATACTCTAGCAGATAGTTGCTTAAAAGCATGCTTAAAGTAAAGCAGAATGCGCCTTAAGGCGCATTCTGCTTTACTTTCAGCCTGCTTTAAGCTGTCATCAGTCTTCAAAACTAGAAACAACCTGTTTGGTAACGGGTTAATTGTATTATAAACTTGCAATTTACCTGCAGACACCTGTCTTCAAAACTAGACACAACCTATGGGGTAACAGGTTAACCCTTAGCCTGCCACGCACGACTATAGCTCCATATGCAAACAGCTTGGATCCGGATGAGACGCCGAGTAACTCGGCGTCTCATCCGGATCCAAGCTGTTTGACACTCTGACAACATTTTCAGCAAATTTGAGCAATTTTGAAGCACTTTGAAACTTGAAGCAGACGAGAAATATAGCAGACGACAATTTATTTGGCGGGCTAAGGGTTAATTGTATTATAAACTTGAGATTTACCTGCAGACACTGACAATATCTGCAAAGGATGGGAAGGTGGGTCTGTTTGAGATGATGTAACTGAAGAATATCCCAATCGACAGGACATTATGGATTCCTCCCAGTCCGTATATCAAATACTTCCCGGCACCAAACCTGTATGATGGCTTGTATCTGTAATATAAGATACCATTTTCTCACATAACTACCCCTGTTTTCTATAGCGAACAACGATGACGAATATCCTTATCTCCAACATGTGTAAGATCACTTTGATGACGTCACTATGACATCACTATTTTATAACAGCGTTTTCACGTCACCTGGGTTCCAAACAAAGCATATTGCTTAATAAATAGCTTAAATCGTTGGTAATGAGAGAAAAAGAATCTGTCACTCGTCAAAGTTTAAGACAAGTTGATCTCAAACTCGTCTAGAATAGTAAAGTTATTAAGCTCGCCAAGGCTTGCTTAATAACATTTCAATTCTAGACTCATTTGAGATCAGCTTGTCTTAAACATCGACTCATGACAGATACTATATTTCACCAACTTCTATACATCCAGTTAATAACCAATCACTCCATAAATATACATCTTTACTAATTATTCCTCCAATGAAGAAAAAAATCCATTTTAAACTGTAAGGAATTAGCAAAAAAAGAAATATATGCTATATCCTAACAGATGTTAGCTTAAAGCAGGCTGATAGTAAAGCAGAATATGCCTTAAGGCACATTCTGCTTTACTTTCAACCTGCTTTCAGTGGTCACTAGTCTTGAAAATTTAAAAACTGGGTATGGGGTAAATGTTAACTCTTTCAACACTATGGGCCTGATTAAAATATACAGTGGAGAATCTGTTATTCTTTCCCAATAAACGCGTTTACGCTAAAACTATTATTTGCAGTGCAAACAGTTTGGAGCCAGATCAGACACCGGGTAACTCGGCGTCTGATCAGGCTCCAAACTGTTTGCCACCAAGATAAACAAGAATTATCAGAATTGTCCAAAAGTTGTACTTTTCTACGTTTTAGTGCTTTGCGTTTGCGTTTAAACGGGAAAGAATAACAGATTCTCCACTGTACTCATTACATTAAATGTTAATCCTTTTCTCAATAGAAGCACCTTTTAGCATATTCAATTTATTCCTCAACTGAAAAAAATAGTTTCAATTTATACAGTCATGATCATGTATCATAAGAAATATTTTCTATCCTAGCAGGTGGTAGCTTACAGCAGGCTGAAATTAAAGCAGAATGTGCCTGAAAAAATCTAGGGTAAAAATCTAGAAACAGGCCATGGGGTAAAGGACTATCTTATAAGTGTCAATTGCAAGTGTTAATTTAAATGACTATGATGGCCAAAGTAACTTAACCCATTATGCCATAGCCTGTTTCTAGTTTTGAAGATTGGTGACCACTTAAAGCAGGTTGAAAGTAAAGCAGAATTTGCTATAAGGCACATTCTGCTTTACTTTCAGCCTGTTTTAAGCTACGATCTGCTAGTATATATAGAAAATATTTCCTATGATTTTTATTCGAGACAGTATAAATTGAAACTATTTTCTTCAGTGGATGAATTAATTAAAGGTGTAATAATTGGCCTGACTCACTTTGGGTCTCCTGAATCTCCCTCCTCCCATGCTACCATGACTATAATTGTGATGGCCAAGGTAATCAGCATCACCAGGTAGTTCAAAGGCAACCTGTAAACAAATAAACAAACAACCAATCAGTGACCTGTAAACAAATAAACAACCAATCAGTGACCTGTAAACAAATAACCAATCAGTGACCTGTAAACAAATAAACAAACAACCAATCAGTGACCTGTAAACAAATAAACAACCAATCAGTGACCTGTTATCAAATAAACAACCAAACAACCAATCAGTGACCTGTAAATAAAACAACAATCAATAAGTGACCTGTAAACAAATAACCAATCAGTGATGTTTATACATGGCCCTTATCTTTGATTTAACCCATTACTCCATAGAAAATAGTTACAGTTTTGAAAAAAGGTGACCATTTAAAGCAGGCTGAATGTAAAGCATTATGTGCCTCAAGGTATATTCTGCTTAACATTCAGCTGTTTTAAGCTACAATATGTTAGGATTTGCAAATGTTTTGTATGGTGCATCCATGACTATAAATTGGAACTAATTACTTCAGTGGAGGAATAAATTAAATGTGCTAAAGGGCACTTTTATGGAGTTAAGGGTTATATTAATGAACAGCTAAATGATGGGCAACCATTTTTCATCCCTATTCGAGGTTGTAATCATGAAAAGTTTGTACAGTTGAATGAATAACCATAAATGCATAACTGCAGCTGATCACTATTCAAATGCAGCAGAATAAGTTCTGAGGTAAAATTTAACATGTGTACTCTTTATAAGTAAAACTGTTGTGAAAGACACAAAAACAGGGTACTAGGGGTCAATGAGTTAGAGCAGGCTGAGAGTAAAGCAGAAAACTCCTTAACCCATTAAACTAGAAACAAGATATGGAGAAATGAGTTAAGCCCCTGAAATCTGCTTTAAGCAACCACCTAGCGCGCTAGCTGTCTGAAACACTGAATACCAGCTATGGGAGTTGGGGAGAGAGTCAATACAAGCACTGTATACCTACCAGGCATTCACAAGCAACCGTCCTACTGGGTTTGCATGCACTCGTCGCTGATACTTTATGTCCTTGATGATATCACTGGACCAGTCCATAAAGTCACGAATCTTGTTGCTAGGCGATGACCTGTCAACCTCATACTTGAACTTTTCCTTAATCTCTTCTCGCAGGACTTTCTGTTGAAGAGAAAGTGAGTACAACTTAAGACAGTTAACCTTACTGTATTCAATGCTGCTAATACAGAGATCCCTCCCTACAACAGTCATCCGAACAACAATTCCCTCCTTACAACAATGCTTGCTGCTGTTCTCCAAGCAAAACAGTTATGTCTAACGCTTTCACGGCTGCAATATTGTCTGCTTAAAATTGTCATCTGCTCAATCTCAATGTTACATATTGAACATTTTTTAAAGGAGAAACATTAAGGCAAGTGACACACAGTAATAAGAAACAAGAACAAAACAAGATGTGTTTGAAAACACATTCGTGCCTAATGTGACCATGACCTCTACATGACCTTGACCTTTGTCTGACATAACCCACCTTGTACTGAGCTCAAGAGCATCTTGAGTTGTGTACATATGCCAAACATAGGTAGTTCCAAAGATATGGCCAAGTTTAATTTTAGTCTATTTACCATCTAAGTAATCTTGACCTTTGACAGACATGACCTAAGTTGTACTGAGCTCAAGAGCTTCTTGAGTTGAGTACACATGCCTAGTATGAAGTCTTTATCACATGTAGTTCCAAAGTAATGGCCAAGGAATGCCAGGGTGAAAGTAAAGCAGAATGTGCCTTAATAGGGCACATTCTGCTTTACTTTCAACCTGCTTTAAGTGGTCACTTCTCTTCAAAACTGGAAACAGGTTATGGTGTATACATAGAATATTACCTACTAATACATTATTATTTAAAATGAAAATCAAAGATATTAATTTATGCACTTTCTGTCATAATCATGAAGAAACTATTGTTCATTTGTTTTGGGAATGTTGTAAAGTGAAACCAATAATAACACATATTTCAGATAAGTTAGTAAAATATAACCCGCACCTCAAAATAAATAGTTTATATGTACTTTTGGGAACCGATCAAAATGACTTCAAACTTGACATTTTGTTTTTAGAAATAAAACGATATATATTTTTATGTAAAACAAAGAAAATCGTTCCATCAATAACCGGGTTAAATAACTCATTGAAACTAGCATGGGATATAAAACAAGTATGTAGTAATACAGAAAATATAGCTTCTACATGGACAATTGTACAATATCTTATA
Source organism: Gari tellinella (assembly GCA_922989275.2). NCBI lineage: Eukaryota > Metazoa > Mollusca > Bivalvia > Cardiida > Psammobiidae > Gari > Gari tellinella. Next base: position 46,982,415 of record OV277871.1, on the reverse strand, counting down.
TTAAACTACATTTAGACATAAAACGTACTGTAATAAAAATAACCTAGCAAAAATGCATGTTTCTTTCTGTATTTTTTTTATTCCATTTTCAATTTTTTTCAATAAAAATGTATGTTTTCATATTTACATTCGATAGAAAAATTGTATATTAGAAATATTATTTAGTTTTTGACGATTCTACATGAAAATTTCGTTGTATTTGTATTTTCTACTTATACTACATGATGTTGAAATGTAAAAATATGTATGGATGTAATATATGTGAATAAAATTATTGAAAAAAAAAATAATAAAAAAAATGGTGTAATGGATTAAATCTAACTTTGAAACAATAGTGCAGATCACAATATCAAAGCAGACAACGATACAGTGGTAAAGGGGTAAAAACTTCACAATAAATTTGACGAAGAAAAGATTAACCCATTTTATGCGGGATACACTTTTAGGTTTACCTTTAGGTAAACAGTTATGATCTCAGATCAGGCCCCACATTCTGGGGCCTGATCTGAGATCAAAACTGTTTGCAGCTAAGTCAATACTCTATCAGAAAATACTAAAATATTTTGCAAATGTTTGAGTTATACCCGTTGCAGACGACATTTTAAAATGGCTGCCAAATATTACCCAGCATACAATGAGTTAAATATAGAATGTACTAACCTTGTCCTTTACCCTGAAGTACACTTTCTGTAGAACCTCATCCTTCACAATCTCTATGGAAAGAGTGCTTCCCTCAAAGTAGTCATATGCTGCCCCTTGTTCATCATCTTTGATGAAATCTGTTAGTGGACAAAACAAAAGTGCATTCAATAAACGCTTATGCATCCATAACAATGTATTATAATTCTGAATCATTTAAGTCCAAATTAGGTCAAGGTCAATGTCAAATTAAGGTTGGGTGATATGGGTGGATTGGTAATGGTCCAAGGTAACAGCTGTATAATATTAGAATCCCAGAATTGTAGTCAGTAGTGTTGACCCTAGACAAAATGGTACAATCTAGTTAACCAAGAAATAGCTGATTTAAAGTATTCTAAGTTTAGGAGATATAATTAGGTCAAGGTCAAACTCAAGTTTTGGTGATAAGGATGGATTGGTAATGGTCCATTAAGCAACAACTGTACAGGTATCAAAGCAGGTCAAGGTCAAACTCAAGTTTTGGTGATAAGGATGGATTGGTAATGGTCCATTAAGCAACAACTGTACAGGTATCAAAGCATTCTAGTCAGTAGTTTTGATGCTAGACTAAATGGTTACTTTAAAGATCTGGTTAACCTCGTATGCAAGGATAGACAAGACAATCAATTATATGCTCCCGCATCAATAGATGCCAGAGACATAATTAAAACATAACTATTTTAATATGAAACATAACAGAAAAAGAATACAGGACATTTTAACCAATTACCCCATAAATACGCCTTTAATTAATTCATCCACTTAAGAAAATAGTTTAAATCTATACAGCCATGAATATGCAACATAAATTTTTTTCTATATTCTAGCAGATGGTAGCTTAAAGCAGGCTGAAAGTAAAGCAGAATGTGCCATAAGGCGCATTCTGCTTTACTTTCAACCTGCTTTAAGTGATCACCAATGTCTTCAAAACTTAAAACAGGCTATGGGGTAATGGGTTAAGAATGTAAACGTGTAGGCCAATTTCAGTCATCAAATTGAGATAAACAGTGTCAGATTTGTCATAGCTTGTTTTCAGTATTGAAGACCGATGGTTGCTTTTAAAAGCAGGCTGAAAGTAAAGCTTAATGCTCCTTAATCCTTTACTTCTAAGCCTATCCAGTTTTTAAGACAGATGGCCATTTAAATCAAGTTGAAACTAAAGCAGAGCATTAGGAGCATTCTGCTTCATTTCATCCTGCTTTAGCTACCATCTACTAGAATATAGAAATATTTCTTATGATACATATTCATGACTGTATGAATTAGAACTATTTACTGATACATATTCATGACTGTATGAATTAGAACTATTTACTGATACATATTCATGACTGTATGAATTAGAACTATTTACCTCAGGATATGAATAAGTTAAATGCCTAAATATGTGTACCTGTGGAGTAAAGGGTTAAGGACCATTTGGCTTGACTTTTAGCCTAGCTGCCTTAATTTACCATCTGCTAGGATATTAGAAATATTTCTCATGAAAGTGGATCTATTTTCTTTAATGGGAGGAATAAATGAAAGGAGTAAACAGCCCTCCATACACCTTTTCAGGCACAAATTGAAAACTGGGTAGAACCACCAAGAAGAATATATTTTAAATACTGGTTCTTCTTCTCGAAAAGAGTAAATCAAGAGTTTATTTAACCCTTTACATTGTAGAAGCGCCTTTAAGCGCATTCCGTTTAATCCTCCGCGGAAGAAAATAATTCCAATCTATACCGTCATGAATATGTATCAGAAGGAATATTTTCTTAGTTCTAGCAGGTGGTACCTTAAAGCAGGCTGAAAGTAAAGCCCATTCTGCTTTACTTTTAACCTGCTTCAAAACTAGAAACAGGTTATGGGGTAAAGGGATAAAGAGTCTACTGACCATCTCTTGAAAGTTCCGGATACAGATCCATTTTCCTCGCTATGAGGTGATAATACTGAAAGCCCACACCCAGAAGTAGCGTGTCCAAATCCTCGTCCATACGGTTCTGCAAAGTAAACAATGTGACACCATTAATATTTCTAACAACGTTTATGCACCATCGTGACCCATGTGCCAGAATTGATAATTTACTCAGAATAAAAAATGATGAAGAAATGATGTAGAAAACTTTTTTGTATATCTTTCTGCATTACTTTAGTCATACATTCAGCAGCCAAATGATTCTTTAACCTATTACCTCATAGCCTCTTTCTAGTATTGAAGACAGGTGACCACTTAAAGCAGGTTGAAAGTACTTTTAGCCAGCTTTAAGCTACCATCTGCTGGAATTTAGAAAAAAATTCTTATGATATATTTTCATGGCAGTATAGATTTGAACTATTTACACCAGTCGAGGAATAGTTTATAGGTGTAAGAATGCGTATTTTTGGGGTAATGGGTTAAGATAGCTCTGCTTCTACATCAAATAATCATGATCCAACACTGGGTGACTGTGGATAAACAACAGTTTTGTATGTAAAACTAACACATCTTTATATGTAAAACAACAAATGTTTATAATATTACGTAGAAACAACACATGTTTGTATATAAGCAATAAAGATGTGTGTGTAAAACTGAATGTTTATATGTAAAACAACACATGTTTGTATGTAAACAATAAAGATGTGTGTGTACAACTGAATGTTTATACAATGTATGTAAAACAACAAATGTTTGTATGTAAGCAATAAAGATGTGTGTGTAAAGGGTAATATTGAATGTTTATAATTATGTAAAATAACTTGTGTGACTTTGTAAAACAGTATATGTTTCCGATAAGTTTGTATGTAAAATATCACATGTTTGCATGTAAAACACCACAATTAGAAATAATTCATTATTTTCATACATCAGCTCAGCCTCCGGCTTTTCTCCAAAAATACCCCTCATCCATCACCAAGGCTTGGATGAGGGGTAAATTTACTGTATTTAAGACATGCTTTAACCCCTTCACTGCCATGACGTCATCAAATTTAAACAATTGTTGTCTGATTTTATTTCTAAAATTAAATATATAGTTAGTTTGATTTACGAAATATTGCAATGAGTGTAAAACAGTTTGTATCCTGATCAGACACCAAGTTATGCGGCGTTTGATCAGGATCCAAACTGTTTTCAAATTACTAGTGTACTCAGGGTAAGGCAGTGAAGGGGTTAACACTATAAGGTGAAAAGCTGAAAATAAATCAGTGCAGACTACGGTGAAAACATATGAAATAAATTGTCTCCAAAACTTCTCTAAAATAATCTTTCAATTCTACATGCTATTAGCTATGTGCAGTCAAATGTTAAAACTATAAATCTGAATTGAATTGGTTTTGCAGACTACAATTTCAAAGCAAACAATAGTACTCCATGGACCTGTTTAAAATGTACTCATTACATTTGCAAACATTGTATACCCTGATCAGAGGGCTCCTACACTGTTTGCTAATTTAGAGCATTATTTATTAAACTACCTAGAATTGCAAGAAGACTGGTTCATGTTTTGGTAACTACAAATATCTACAATGTCGCATAATAACCCTCAAGAGTTACTTAGTGTTGAAAGAGTTAAACTAAATGATACATATGAATGGACAGAGAGATGCAGATAAAATCTATCACCAAGTCCTACCAGATTCACCAGTAGGGGACTTATTATAAAACTATTTTTTCCATTTTAACTTCATTGCACCGATGTTAGACCCTAAACATCGTAGTACAAGAAACATACAAATGGCAAGCCTTTACATGACCCATCCAAAACCTTTAACCAAAATAAGTTTTAAACATGTTACAAGTTGAAACAAACATAATAATTATATACAGTAAAACCTCTCTAGTACGACCACTAAAAAGAAGGCAAAGAAACTGCATAAAAGACTGGTGATGGCTTGAAGCAGGGTTAATCTAAAACAGAAAGCACCTAAAGGAGTTTTCTGTTTTGTTTTGTTTAAGCAGTCTATTTTGTTTAAGCCTTAAACACCTGATAATTAAAATAATTTAGTGGTCGTAATAGAGTCGAGGTTTTATTCTATTTCCAGTTTCAACTTCACTGCATCAATATTAGACCCCAAAATGAAATGAACCCAAATACCATAATTCACCAACCTAGAATAATTATAAATGAAAAGCAATCAATCCAAAACCTTGTGATTTTCTACAAAATTAAGTTAAGCCCGAAAAATGTTGAAAATTAAAAATGAATAGAATCTTTTTCCCTTTAACATGACTACATGATTGTTAGACCTCATATTTATTTTCAGCATCATAGAATAATTGTGGCAAACCATAAGGATAACCCATTCAAAAAGATTAACCTAGTGACTTGGTAAAACAAGGTTAAGTCAAATACATGCAAAACAAAATTGAAAACTTTTTTATATTTTTTTTAAAGGTAATAATTGCGGTCAGAGTTTTGTTTTACTTCCGGCATGGTTACAAGTTATAGCCTAATAGCAGACTGTAAAAAAAAGATTCCAATGGCTCTTATCAGGGCAGGGTAAAAATATGATAAGATTTTTTTCAAAAAGTATATTCAATGATGTACATGTAAAAGGGTAAAACTGTAAACTTTGGAAACTGTAAAAACAGTATTATACTTTAAGAGCCTTATCAGCTACCACAATCCTAAAACATGGCAGTCAAACTAATAATTAGTAGGGCTGCAGATAAAAGGGAGTAAACTGAACAAATTTAACATTTTCTTACTTTTTTCAGCATCAAATCCTAAAATGTAACTACTCATTAGAATTGTCTCTTCGAGACGATTCTAATGAGTAGTAACACTATAGGGTTTAATGCAGAAATAAAGATTTTAGTTTTTGAAATACTCCCCTTATCTGGAGCTCTGAATTTAAGTCTACACTGTTTGCAATGTTGAGGACCCTTCTTCTCACAAACTCCATAAAAACTGATGGATGCTGTCATGCTATTAAAATATGCAACATGATGTGAAACCATGACAACTGAATGATACAGATATATGATACCATCAGTATCAAAGTCAAACTGTGATATTATCAGGATGAACTTTTAATCCTTCAAACACTGGAAACCCGTATTGAAGACCATTCCAAACAGTTTGGAACCAAGTCAGGCCTCACCTTTAGTGGGGCCCGATATAGATCCAAACTGTTTGCAAAAGTCTTTAACCTATTACCCAATAATAGCCTGTTTCTAATTTTGATATACATGTGATCACTTAAAGCAGGTTAAAGTCTGCTTTAAGCCATCATCTGCTAGAATTTAGAAAAAATTTCTTATGAAATTCATAATTATAAAAATTGTATATATGTTCTTAAAGGGACTCGCAACCGGATGGTGTACTTGTCAAAATAAAATAAAATACTCAAATAAAAGCAAATTTGTGGCATTATTTGGCTTCTGACATTAAAAAAATATGATCAGTCCAAAAAAAGTCTCAAGAATCGTCACCGAATCTTAGATTTTTAGATATTTTCCATCGTTTTTCTATACCGACTAGTAGACGGTATAGTTGTTGTTGTTGCTTCTCTACACGGGCTCAGACATAAACACGAGCCGAATTACGAAGTTGTATGCACTTTCAATCGCTACACATTGAAATACGTTAAATCGATCCGAGATAATCGGATAGTTCCGTGGTCCATTGGTCTAAGCGGTTTCCCCTATTTTGCCTTCTGTCCGCCAATGCCGGGCCCCGGGTTCGAATCCCACCAGAGACCAATATTTTTTTTTATTGAAATACATTCTTTTTAAACAGAATTTCTTATCCTAAACTAATTCTTTACCATTTATAAAAGCGTTTGACACATATTTACAAATTACTATTTTTAATGCACCATCTGGTTGCGAGTCGCTTTAAGTGGAGGAATAACTGAAAGGTGTAAAGAGGCATATTTATGGGGTAATGGGTTAATTCTTAGTCTCTGGTATTCAAAGAATTAAATTAATGATTAGTGTGTGAGGTATCGATGGTTTTAGCAAACATAAGTTGGGGGTCATGCAGCAAACCTTTTTCCCAACACTAGGTGCTTTTGCAATAGTAGGCCTATTGCTAACTTCAGCTGTAAATCCTGGTAGAATAATCTAAAACAAGCATAAGTAACAGTGGTAATTCAAGCCTACAACAAGGACAATGTGCAAAAATACAATCACGATTGGGTTAACCCTTTCCTTTCTGAAACCTCAAATGAACAATTCTAGTTTTTCAATTTATATCAAAATTTTAGTCTATTCCTTTTTTTTACCTTTTAGAGTTGATTTTCACAATATATGTCAAAATGACAAACGGTGTAGACCCTGACCAGAGGGCTCCTGAAGGAGGGTCCACACTGTTTGCACAGGATAAGTGTACTCCACAGGAACTCTGTTTGCAAATGAAGCATATATGAATGACTAGGGCTCAAATAGTTCTCAGACTGTGCTTTGCTAATTTATCATCTAAACTATTACATAGAATAAGGAAAACTTCCCCCATGAAATTAGAATGCAGACTCAAGTCAGACAGATCCTATAAGAAAACAGTGTAGACCCTGATTAGTCTGCTCCTACAGGAGCTGTCTGATCTAGGTCAACACTGTTTTTCAAAAATCATAAATATATACTTACAGAGGATACACGAGTAATAATTAAGGCATAATAATTCTAGAAAAGTAAACTACAGGAATCTGAAGCAAAGATCGTTAAAGACAAAATGATAACTTATAAAGGTGCACTGTATTCAATGAAGACAACATTGTTCAACTTATAAAGGTGCTAATAATGTATTCAATGAAGACAATCTGGTTCAATCTGTAACTGAAGCTGGATAAACATTGTAAACAACAAACATTGTGACACATATAGATTTTAGTGATACTCTGAACTACTGAATGTACAGTAAAACCACTGAAAACTCTTCACTTGTCAAAACAAAAAAGTTTGGTTTTGAGAGGTTTCCTCTGAATTACAGTGGAGAAAATGTTATTCTTTCCCAATAAACACGTCAAAGCTTAAACTATTTTTTCCATTATAAACAGTTTGGAGCCAGATCAGGCGCCGGGTAACCCGGCGTCTGATCAGGCTCAAAACTGTTTGCCACTCAGATAAAAATAAACAGTCAGAATTGTCAACAAGTTGTCATTTTCTACGTTTTATTGCCTTACCTTTGCGTTTCGTTTTAGTTTAAACAGGAATGTATAATGTTTTCTCCACTATATGGAGGTTTTAATGGCCATTCTAAACAAGTTAAATTGGCCATCTATTAAGACAGGTGACAGTTAATGCAGGATAAACAGTAATGTAGAAAGCTCCTTTAGGAACTCTCTGCAGTACTGTGTTCCTGCATTAAGCAACCTTCTTTTCAAACAGCTCTGTATGCATTCTTTGGAAATGGAGCAAATGTTTTGAGAACAGTGTAATTTGTTCGGTTTTAATCCTTTACCCCATAGCATGTTTCTAGTTTTGAAGATAGGTGACTATATTTAAAGCACGTTGAAAGTAAAGCAAAATGTGCATTAAGGCACATTCTGTTTCTTTTTCAGCCTGCTTTAAGTTACTATCTGCAAGAATATAGAATATATTTCACATGATCCATTTTCATGGCTTCATAAATTGGAACTATTTTCTTCAGCAAAAGGAATAAACCAAATGTGCTAAAGGGTGCTTCTATAGGGGTAAGGGGTTAAAAGACTTCTTGTTTTCAGGAGTATTTAACCCTTTACCCCATAGTCTGTCTCTAATTTTGAAAATTGGTGACTACTTTACGCAGGTTGAAAGTAAAACAGAATGCCCCTTAAGGGGCATTTTGCTTACTTTCTGCCTGCTTTAAGCTTGCCACCCGCTAGAAAAAGGAAAATATATCTTATAATACATATTTATGAATGTATTAAATGGAACTATTTTCTTCAGCGCAAGAAACAACTGAATGGGCTTCTATGGGTGAAAGGGTTAAGAGGTTTAGATGTACATGGCTATATAAATGATACTCTGAGCTACTGTACGGGAATGTGTGTGCAAGAGAAATATCTACCATTATAATACTCCGAGTTTGTTGTAATAAATTCTCCTGAAAGTGCCAATGTATTTACTCAAACAAATATTTTTATAGAAATTGTTTCAATATAAAAAGATGAGTTAAAAGTTTCTGTTGCATTATTTCATGTTCACATTACTGTCAGAAATTCGTTTTGCTTTAGGAAATTACTACTTCTAATTCTTCTGAAACTAACTCTTTGCATGTAAAAGGCAAAACCGTATGTATTTGCAAATAGTCTGGATCCTGATGATATGCCACATAATGCCGCCTCTCATCAGGATCCAACTGTTTTACACCCTGACTCTATTTTCAAAAACAAATTTTTGAAAGATTAAATATAAACTGTAACAATTTGGACATTTCTTTTAAAAAGATAACATACATGTATCTGAATATTCTCTTGAAAGGGGTTAGCTGTTTAGATAAAAGTCAAAACATTTGGGACATTATTCTTTTAAGAGGGTTAGTTATTTAGACAGAAGCTTTAATGATTAGTGTGTTAGATGTCCAGATAGAAGCCAAAACAATTGGGACATTTCTTATGAAAGATTAAATATAAATTGTAACAATTTGGACATTTCTTATGAAAGATTAAATATAAATTGTAACAATTGGGACATTTCTTTTGAAAGATTAAATATAAATTGTAACAATTGGGACATTCCTTATGAAAGATTAAATATAAATTGAAACAATTTGGACATTTCTTATGAAAGATTAAATATAAATTGTAACAATTTGGACATTCCTTATGAAAGATTAAATATAAATTGTAACAATTGGGACATTTCTTTTGAAAAATAACATACATGTATTTGGATAATTCTCTTGAAATGGTTAGCTGTAGTTTAGATAGAAGTAAAAACATTTGGGACACTTTTCTATTAAGAGGGTTAGTTATTTAGATAGAAACTAACAATCAGTGTGTTAGCTGTCCAAATAGAAGCCAAAACATTTGGGACATTCTATTGAGAGGGTTAGTTATTTAGATAGAAACTAACAATCAGTGTGTTAGCTGTCCAGATAGAAGTAAAAACATTTGGGACACTTTTCTATTAAGAGGGTTAGTTATTTAGATAGAAACTAACAATCAGTGTGTTAGCTGTCCAGATAGAAGTAAAAACATTTGGGACACTTTTCTATTAAGAGGGTTAGTTATTTAGATAGAAACTAACAATCAGTGTGTTAGCTGTCCAGATAGAAGTAAAAACATTTGGGACACTTTTCTATTAAGAGGGTTAGTTATTTAGATAGAAACTAACAATCAGTGTGTTAGCTGTCCAGATAGAAGTAAAAACATTTGGGACACTTTTCTATTAAGAGGGTCAGTTATTTAGATAGAAACTAACAATCAGTGTGTTAGCTGTCCAGATAGAAGTAAAAACATTTGGGACACTTTTCTATTAAGAGGGTTAGTTATTTAGATAGAAACTAACAATCAGTGTGTTAGCTGTCCAGATAGAAGTAAAAACATTTGGGACACTTTTCTATTAAGAGGGTTAGTTATTTAGATAGAAACTAACAATCAGTGTGTTAGCTGTCCAGATAGAAGTAAAAACATTTGGGACATTCTATTGAGAGGATTACTTATTTAGAAAGAATCTTTAATGATCAGTGTGTTAGCTGTCCAGATAGATGCCAAAACATTTGGGACACTTTTCAACTTAGAGGGTCAGTTATTTAGATAGAAACTAATAATCAGTGTGTTAGCTGTCCAGATAGAAGTAAAAACATTTGGGACAATTTTCTATTAAGAGGGTTAGTTATTTAGATAGAAACTAACAATCAGTGTGTTAGCTGTCCAGATAGAAGTAAAAACATTTGGGACACTTTTCTATTAAGAGGGTTAGTTATTTAGATAGAAACTAACAATCAGTATGTTAGCTGTCCAGATAGAAGTAAAAACATTTGGGACACTTTTCTATTTGAAGAGGGTTAGTTATTTAGATAGAAACTAACAATCAGTGTGTTAGCTGTCCAGATAGAAGTAAAAACATTTGGGACACTTTTCTATTAAGAGGGTTAGTTATTTAGATAGAAACTAACAATCAGTGTGTTAGCTGTCCAGATAGAAGTAAAAACATTTGGGACACTTTTCTATTTGAAGAGGGTTAGTTATTTAGATAGAAACTAACAATCAGTGTGTTAGCTGTCCAGATAGAAGTAAAAACATTTGGGACACTTTTCTATTAAGAGGGTTAGTTATTTAGATAGAAACTAACAATCAGTGTGTTAGCTGTCCAGATAGAAGTAAAAACATTTGGGACACTTTTCTATTAAGAGGGTTAGTTATTTAGATAGAAACTAACAATCAGTGTGTTAGCTGTCCAGATAGAAGTAAAAACATTTGGGACACTTTTCTATTAAGAGGGTTAGTTATTTAGATAGAAACTAACAATCAGTGTGTTAGCTGTCCAGATAGAAGTAAAAACATTTGGGACACTTTTCTATTTGAAGAGGGTTAGTTATTTAGATAGAAACTAACAATCAGTGTGTTAGCTGTCCAGATAGAAGTAAAAACATTTGGGACACTTTTCTATTAAGAGGGTTAGTTATTTAGAGAGAAACTAACAATCAGTGTGTTAGCTGTCCAGATAGAAGTAAAAACATTTGGGACACTTTTCTATTAAGAGGGTTAGTTATTTAGATAGAAACTAACAATCAGTGTGTTAGCTGTCCAGATAGAAGTAAAACCATTTGGGACATTCTATTGAGAGGGTTACTTATTTAGAAAGAAGCTTTAATGATCAGTGTGTTAGCTGTCCAGATAGATGCCAAAACATTTGGGACACTTTTCAATTTAGAGGGTCAGTTATTTAGATAGAAACTAACAATGAGTGTGTTAGCTGTCCAGATAGAAGTAAAAACATTTGGGACAATTTTCTATTAAGAGGGTTAGTTATTCAGATAGAAACTAACAATCAGTGTGTTAGCTGTCCAGATAGAAGTAAAAACATTTGGGACACTTTTCTATTTGAAGAGGGTTAGTTATTTAGATAGAAACTAACAATCAGTGTGTTAGCTGTCCAGATAGAAGTAAAAACATTTGGGACACTTTTCTATTAAGAGGGTTAGTTATTTAGAGAGAAACTAACAATCAGTGTGTTAGCTGTCCAGATAGAAGTAAAAACATTTGGGACACTTTTCTATTAAGAGGGTTAGTTATTTAGATAGAAACTAACAATCAGTGTGTTAGCTGTCCAGATAGAAGTAAAACATTTGGGACACTTTTCTATTAAGAGGGTTAGTTATTTAGATAGAAATTAACAATCAGTGTGTTAGCTGTCCAGATAGAAGTAAAACCATTTGGGACATTCTATTGAGAGGGTTAGTTATTTAGAAAGAAGCTTTAATGATCAGTGTGTTAGCTGTCCAGATAGATGCCAAAACATTTGGGACACTTTTCAATTTAGAGGGTCAGTTATTTAGATAGAAACTAATAATGAGTGTGTTAGCTGTCCAGATAGAAGTAAAAACATTTGGGACAATTTTCTATTAAGAGGGTTAGTTATTTAGATAGAAACTAACAAGCAGTGTGTTAGCTGTCCAGATAGAAGTAAAAACATTTGGGACACTTTTCTATTAAGAGGGTTAGTTATTTAGATAGAAACTAACAATCAGTGTGCTAGCTGTCCAGATAGAAGTAAAAACATTTGGGACATTCTATTGAGAGGGTTACTTATTTAGAAAGAAGCTTTAATGATCAGTGTGTTAGCTGTCCAGATAGATGCCAAAACATTTGGGACACTTTTCAATTTAGAGGGTCAGTTATTTAGATAGAAACTAACAATTAGTGTGTTAGCTGTTCAGATAGATGCTGTACATATGTAACAATCCGATCACTGACCCTATTAAAAGGGTCAAATTTCTAGATAGAAGAGATACCCATTGGGGGTATTTCTTTTAAACAGTTAGTTGTTTACATAAAAGCTGCACAAATCTGGATATTGCTCTAACCATTACCCCATAGCCTGTTTCCAGTTTTGAAGATGGTGGACTACTTAAAGCAGGTTGAAAGTAATGCAGAATGCACATTGAGGCGCCTTCTGCTTTACTTTTAGCCTGCTTGAAGCTACCCGCTGTCAGAATATAGAATATAATTCTTAAAATGCATATTTATTTCTGTATAAATTGGAACTATTTTCAGCAGTAGAGGAACACATTAGAGGCGTAAAAATGGGTATTTATGGAGTAATGGGTTAATAGGTAGCTGTTCAGATAGAAGCAGTTGTAATTGACATCTAACTACTGGTAATATAGGGGTAACACCGGGGATGTTGTTACCTTAGATCCTTGTTCCTGTCTCAGCTGCATTGGTGAAGAAAAAACACATTTATAAACAGTAAAATCTATGTACAGTGAAACCTCAATAAAGAAATACCTAAATATCTAAAGATAGATTAATCTTTAACTCTTTGCATTCTTGGTAATTTTTTCATCTGCAACAATTGTCGTCTGCTTTTGCTCTAAAATAAGTAATTTTTTAAAATTTCTTTTAAATTCAGGGTCAGAATGGCAAACAGTTTGGATTCTGATGAGACGCCGTGTTACCCGGCGTCTCATCTGGATCCAAACAGCTTGCAAAGGCAATCACTGTGGTGGATATATCCGCCTGTAGCATGCAAAGAGTTAACTCTTTCAACTCCATGGACCTGTTTAGAATGAATCCATTACATTTGCAAACAGTGAAGATTCAGATCAGAGGGCTCCTACAGGAGCCCTCTGATCTGGGTCTACATGGTTTGATAATTTAGACCAGTATTTATTAAACTACTCAGAACTCCAGTAGACTGGTTCACATTTTTCGTAACTAAAAAGATTAACAATGGAACCTAAAATCCCACAAGAGTTACCTAGTGTTGAAAGGGTTAATGCATGACAATAATACTATATACATGTAACTATTAGATGGCAGTGTGCGTGACATTCAAATTGTTAACCTGAGAAACAGAATGTCACCCGAGGCGTAGCTGAGGGTGACATTCTTGTTTTTGAGGGTTGATAATTTGAATGTCACCAAACTGCCATCTATTATTTATTTTATTACACTGAACTTATCAACCCTGGTTTTGGAATCGTCTCATTCGTATTTTATAAAATGTGTTGTGAATACCAATTTAGTACGGACATGTAGGTAACAAGGGAAATGACGTTGACGGATACGACGTCACATTGTTTATAATTATATTAAAAGAAAGAAAGAAGAACGTTATGACAAGAAGATTGAAGACACAGCGTCTTTTTATTGTCTAGTTGGCAAATATCCTCTTCTGAAATGGTGGCAAATTGTTTATCAAGTGGTCCAGGCGCTTGGATTCTTGTAACGAATGGACAAAGGGAAGCAACTTGTACAGAAAATGCCAAAAGTTGATTAGAAGTTACCACTCTTTTAAACGTTCTGTTTCGTTCCCTTAGCGAAAATCATATCATTTAGCTGACAGTACTATTAGAGTGAAGAAAAAAAAAATCATTTAGTGGGGTCAAAAAAGAATATCATAAAGAGTGACAGTATATTTTTGGATAGATGTAAAAGACAGGCAAAATGTTAACTTTAGATCTATGGGAAATTAACATTGTAACTCAAAGCGAGGTGTAATAATACAGAATGCTCTTTATAATTTGGTTAGTTGCTGTATACATAAGATATAAATCTAAGTTTTATCACAGGTCATAAGTTACATTTTCATCCTCATCATGTTATGATCTCCTAGTACTCAAATGTTGCTTCCTTGCAATACACCTTCATATTTTTATTTTAATTTTCAGGGCTGCCATTTCTCCGGATTTTTCAGAGATCTTCAGATTTTTGTCCTAGCAGATGGTAGCTTACAGCAGGCTGCAAGTAAAGCAGAATGCACCTTAATTAAGGTGCATTCAGCTTTACTTTCAACCTGCTTTAATTAATCACTCTTGAAAAATAACAAAATTGGGAATCTTATGAATTTTTCATGATCAACTTATGGCAAGAGCAAACAGTGTACATGTGAGGAGTGAACTTCTTCTATGCAAACATTGGAGACCCTGATCAGATGGCTCCTGCATGAGCCTGCTGATCAGGGTCTACACTGTTTGCTAAGTATTTATTAAACTACCCATAATTCCAAGTAAGACTTGTTCATAGTTAGGTAACTAAAAAGATATACAAGGTAACCTAATAACCCACAATAGTTACTCAGTGTTGAAAGAGTTAATAGTATGACAAACAAAATGTTTAATAGAGTATATGACAAACAGTGAAAACTAAGTTTAATTTAAAAGGAGCCCTCTGAAATGGGTCTGTACTGTTTGCAAAGGATATATTTATATCTGGTTCTGGGTTGGAAGGGTTGAGATATTTATGATACATGAATAACTTGTATTATATATGAAATGATGTTATATGAAATAATTTATATTTATATCTGGTTCAGGCATGGGAAAGGTTGAGATATTTATGATACATGAATAACTTGTATTATATATGAAATGATGTTATATGAAATAATTTATATTTATATCTGGTTCATGCATTGGAAGGGTTGAGATATTTATGATACAGGAACAACTTGTATTATATATGAAATAATATGATATATGAAATACTTCATATTTATATCTGGTTCCAGCATTGGAAAGGTTGAGATATTTATGATACAGGCACAACTTGTATTATATATGAAATAATATGTAATATGAAATACTTCATATTTATATCTGGTTCCAGCATTGGAAAGGTTGAGATATTTATGATACAGGCACAACTTGTATTATATATGAAATAATATGTAATATGAAATACTTCATATTTATATCTGGTTCCAGCATTGGAAAGGTTGATATATTTATGATACAGGAATAACTTGTATTATATATGAAATAATATGATATATGAAATACTTCATATTTATATCTGGTTCAGGCATGGGAAGGGTTGAGATATTTATGATACAGGAATAACTTGTATTATATATGAAATAATATGTAATATGAAATACTTCATATTTATATCTGGTTCCAGCATTGGAAAGGTTGAGATATTTATGATACAGGCACAACTTGTATTATATATGAAATAATATGTAATATGAAATACTTCATATTCATATCTGGTTCCAGCATTGGAAAGGTTGAGATATTTATGATACAGGCACAACTTGTATTATATATGAAATAATATGTAATATGAAATACTTCATATTTATATCTGGTTCCAGCATTGGAAAGGTTGAGATATTTATGATACAGGAATAACTTGTATTATATATGAAATAATATGATATATGAAATACTTCATATTTATATCTGGTTCAGGCATGGGAAGGGTTGAGATATTTATGATACAGGAATAACTTGTATTATATATGAAATAATATGTAATATGAAATACTTCATATTTATATCTGGTTCTAGCATTGGAAAGGTTGAGATATTTATGATACAGGAACAACTTGTATTATATATGAAATAATATGATATATGAAATACTTCATATTTATATCTGGTTAAGGCATGGGAAGGGTTGAGATATTTATGATACAGGAATAACTTGTATTATATATGAAATAATATGATATATGAAATACTTCATATTTATATCTGGTTCAGGCATGGGAAGGGTTGAGATATTTATGATACAGGAACAACTTGTATTATATATGAAATAATATGTAATATGAAATACTTCATATTTATATCTGGTTCCAGCATTGGAAAGGTTGAGATATTTATGATACAGGAATAACTTGTATTATATATGAAATAATATGATATATGAAATACTTCATATTTATATCTGGTTCAGGCATGGGAAGGGTTGAGATATTTATGATACAGGAATAACTTGTATTATATATGAAATAATATGTAATATGAAATACTTCATATTTATATCTGGTTCCAGCATTGGAAAGGTTGAGATATTTATGATACAGGAACAACTTGTATTATATATGAAATAATATGATATATGAAATACTTCATATTTATATCTGGTTAAGGCATGGGAAGGGTTGAGATATTTATGATACAGGAATAACTTGTATTATATATGAAATAATATGATATATGAAATACTTCATATTTATATCTGGTTCAGGCATGGGAAGGGTTGAGATATTTATGATACAGGAACAACTTGTATTATATATGAAATAATATGATATATGAAATACTTCATATTTATATCTGGTTCAGGCATGGGAAGGGTTGAGATATTTATGATACAGGAATAACTTGTATTATATATGAAATAATATGATATATGAAATACTTCAAGTTTTGAAAAGAGTATTTCAAAACAATTTGAAATAAAGAAAACTACACAATGTATACAGGCAGTGATACTTTTAGAAATCAGATAAATGAGTCCTAGGGATGCGCATTCTGTAAAACATTGAGTCCTTTAGACAAACATTGAGTCCTTGAGTTGAAAAAATAACCCAATAAGAATTTATTATAATTTAAAAATAATTTATTTTCGGTTTTGAAGACAGATGACCACTTAAAGCAGGTTGAAAGTAATGAAGAATGCATTCTGCTTTACTTTCAACCTGCTTTAAGCTACTATTTGCTTAGCAGTAATAGGTTAATAAAGGCAAGTAAAGCTATGGGTCCATGGGACTGGCAACTTTTTAAATAATGAGTCCCTGGCAAATTTAATGAGTATAGGACTCGGGATGCACAGGTAAAACTATCACTGTACAGGTCAAGGTGATTAGTAAACTACCACCCAATAGAGCAAGAGAAGGAGAGATTCTACTTTATTTTTCAATTTTACACACTTACCAATTGCTATAAGAAAATATAAATTTTGTCATCAGTTACATTAATCATGTCATATTATATTGTACAGTATCAATTAACTCTCCCCCCAGCTTGATTTCAGAATCTAAGACAGGTTTTTGCTTAACCCTTTGCTCCCTGAAACCTCAAATGGACAATTCTAATTTCAATTTAGTCTAGTCCATTTTTGACTCTTTAGGGTTGATTTTTACAAAATATATGTCAAAATGACA
This sequence comes from Gari tellinella, assembly GCA_922989275.2. NCBI lineage: Eukaryota > Metazoa > Mollusca > Bivalvia > Cardiida > Psammobiidae > Gari > Gari tellinella. The sequence goes on along the minus strand of OV277871.1, from coordinate 46,964,783 downwards.
AGGAGCCCTCTGGTCAGGGTCTTCACTGTTTGCATAGGACAAATGTACTCCTCACATGTACGCTGCTTGCAAATGATGCATATGTGCGTGACTAGGGTTCAAAGAGTTAACCTAAAAGAGCTTTCTGCTTTACTTTGAGCATGCTTCATGCAGCAATCAGTCTATACTTTCCCCCTGTATGCATGTATTTGTGCTATACTTTTACCTTGTGAAAGCCAACATCAAACACAACAACCAGTGTAACCTTGAAATCCTCTAAAAGAGAAGTCTATGAAAACTGAGCAAATTTCTTGCTCCCATAGACATGCTAACCTATCCTTCAACCGAGAAGTATACAGGGCTCCAGACTACCAGGACAATATTTCAAAAACTAAAATCTTTTTTTCTGCATTAAACCCTACGATTCTAATGAGTAGTAACACCATAGGATTTGGTGCTGAAATCAGTGAAAAAATGTTGGATTTGTTCAGTTAAGTCGCTCTTATCTGCAGCCCTGAGTATAAAGAGCTCACAAGACAGGTAACTTCTCAATGTATGGCAACAGTATATACAGAAAGCTCCTTAAGGAGCTTTCTGTATTACTGTTGTCCTATATTAAACTATCATTTGACTTCAACTAGAGAAAACTCATCCTGGTTTTGAACAGATGTATAACATTACTAATCCTGAAACCTCTGTATCCTGTACTTTCTTCTTGGTCCCAACAGGGTCTGTCACTGTAGTGTACCCAAAACCTTGTAACACTGCACCAACATTAATTGTACAGTCAAACCTGTTTTAAGCAACCACTGAATCTGGTGATCTTTAATGACAGGTGACCCACTGAATGTAGGACACTCAATGACAGCAGATATTAACCCATTTACCCCATAAATACGCCTTTTAACGCCTTTAATTTATTCCTCCACCGAAGAAAATAGTTTGAGTTTATATATTCATAAGTATGTACCATCAGAAATGTTTTCTATATTCTAGAAGATTTTGGCTTAAAGCAGGCTGAAAGTAAAGCAGAATGTGCCTTAACTCTTTCCTCCCTGAAACTTTAAATGGAAAATTCCATTTTCCATTTTAGTCTAGTCCGTTTCTGACTTTTAAGGGTTGTTTTTGTCAATGTTTGGCATTGTGACAAACAGTGAAGAACCTGATCAGAGGGCTCCTTTCGGAGCCCTCTGATCAGGGTCTTCACTGTTTGCACAGGACAAGTGTACTATTCACATGTACACTGTTTGAAAAGCACGCCTATATGCGGGACTAGGGTTCAAAGAGTTAAGGCACATTCTGCTTTACTTTCAACCTGTTTTAAGTGGTTACCCATCTTCAGAACTAGAAAACAGGCTTTCATGGGTAATGGGTTAATTATAGGAGAAGATAAATGCAGATAGTTCAAGTACTATTTTTGATCTGCCTAAAATGGGGAGATTTTCTAGTTTCTGTATCAAACTTACAGATATTAGAAGCTATTTCCATGAAACTGTCAGATATAGAAGTTTTCTGCATTAAATTATTAATTTTTAAAAGCTTTCTGCATTACATTTGTTTTGCATTAAACTGTCAGCTGTCAGAAAGACTGGCCATGATTGTTTCATTTCAAGGTCACTCAAAACAGATTTGACTCAGAGCTCCAGATAAGGGGAGTACAATTATTGTACATTGTATTTCAAAAACTAAAATCTTTATTTTTGCATTAAACCCTATGGTGTCACTACTTATTAGAATCGTCTCGAAGAGACGATTCTAATGAGTAGTAACACCATAGGATTTTGTGCTGAAATTAGTGAAAAAATGTTGAATTTGTTCAGTTTACTCCTTCTTATCTGGAGCACTGTAAATGACTATACAGCACCCTTAAGTCTTGATTATTCTCACCTCATACGCCTTCCAAGCCTCTGTCATGGTCATGACAAATATATCCACATCTAAATACTCCATTACTTCCTGTAAGAGAGAATAACAAACATAACAGTCAATGGCACTGCTTAACTTTGTTATACATACAGTTTTAAGATGTTATTCTCTTTAAGTGGTCACCTATTTTCAAAACTAGAAACAGGCTATTGGGTAATGCGTTAACCCATTACCCTATAAATACATATTTTTACGCCTTTAATTCATTCCTCCACTTAAGAAAATACATGCAGTTCCAATTTATACAGTCATTGATATACTATTTTAAAAATATATTAAATATCCTAGCAAGTTGTAGCTTAAAGCAGGCTTTACTTTCAACCTGCTTTAAGTGGTCACCTATTTTCAAAACTAGAAATAGTCTATGCATGGGGAAATGTGTAAAACAATTCAGCAAAATGTAGAAAATTAGTTTTTTTTAATGTTTGACTATTTATTCTAATCTGAGTGACAAACAGCTTGGAGTTCATTGATAATGTTGAACACAGCTAGGTGGCAGCTTAACCCATTACCCCATAAATACGCCTTTTCATGTCTCTAATATATTCCTTCACAGAAGAATATAGCTCCAATTTATACAGTCGTGAATATGTACCATAAGAGATAGTCCTTTATCTTAGTAAATTGAAGCTTAAATCAGGTTGAGAGTAAAGCAGAATGCGCCTTAAGGCGCATTCTGCTTTACTTTCAACCTGTTTTAAAAGGTCACCCATCTTCAAAACTAGAAAAGGGCTATGGAGTTAAGGCTGGATGAAATTAAAGGAGTAGAAGCTTTATGCTGATCTTTCTGCTTTTAAAAACAGTTGGATATACAGTGGAGAATCTGTTATTCTTTCCCAATAAACGCGTTTACGCTAAAACTATTATTTACAGTGCAAACAGTTTGGAGCCAGATCAGACGCCGGGTAACCCGGCGTCTGATCAGGCTCCAAACTGTTTGCCACCAAGATAAACAAGAATTATCAGAATTGTCCAAATTTGTTCTTTTCTACGTTTTAGTGCTTTGCGTTTGCGTACGTTTGCGTTTAAACGGGAAAGAATAACAGATTCTCCACTGTACTGTTATGTGATTGCGCTGTGAATGTAAGCTTTAACCCATTACCCCATAAAAACTCCTTTCATTTATTCATTACTTAAGAAAATAGTTCCAATTTTATACAGCCATGAAAATATATCACTAGAAATATTGTCTATTTTCTAGCAGAAGATAGCTTAAAGCAGGCTGAAAGTAAAGCAGAATGCGCATTAAGTCGCATTCTGCTTTACTTTCAACCTGCTTTAAGTGGTCGCCTATCTTCAAAACTAGAAGTAAGCTCAAGGGTAATGTGTTAAGATGACTACTGTGATATTTATAATATGTTCATTTATAATATTAATATTATATAACACTACCATATTTCTTAAGATTTTAAAAAGGATAACATCTGCAATAACAAATAACTTTTCTATACATGCATACAATTAATTTTCTACAACAGCAACAACTAAAACAAATGTAAAACTTTTAAAGTTAACCCTTAGCCTGCCACTCTAGCTTCAAATGCAAACAGCTTGGATCCGGATGAGACGCCGAGTAACTCGGCGTCTCATCCGGATCCAAGCTGTTTGACACTCGGAAAACATTTTCAGCAATTTTGAGCAACTTTGAAACTTGAAGCAGACGAGAAATATAGCAGACAACAATTTATTTGGCGGCCTAAGGGTTAAGTTCTATTGTGCTGTTAGGAAGTTTGATTTCAAAGTCTGTTAGTATTATTATAATAAATGATAACTTCTAAGTACACATATATACAAATAACCCATTTCCCCCATAAATACACCTTTTTACGCCTTTAATTCATTTCTCCATTTAGGAAAATAGTTCAAATTTAATACAGTTATGAGTATGTATGATGATATTTTCTATATTCTAGCAGATGGTAGCTTAAAGCAGGCTAAAAGTCAAGCATAATGTGCCTCAAGGCGCATTCTGTTTGACTTTCAACCTGCTTTAAGTGGTCACCTATTCTCAAAACAAGAAACATGCTATGGGGTAATGGGTTAAAAGCTCTTTGATAGCACTAGTTTAACTCTAATCTTCTTATTTAAAACAGATGGCAGGTAAATGCAAAATAAAGATAATGCAGCTCTACATTTGGAACTTTTTACATTATTATCATCCTGCATTAATTAAGCAGGTGCTCAAAGGAGGTTTTACATGTATACTAGAACGGTATAAAAAAACTAAATCAGTTAACTAAATAAATAGAACTGATGTAAATTGATCAGTGATGGTTAATTACAGTTTTGTAAATTATTTTACTGTGTTAACCCATTACCCCATAAATATGCATTTTTATCCTGTCACGTGCCTATTTTCCTGACCGATAAAGGGGTGACAGATAAACTTTGCTTTATTATGCTAGTTGGTCAATGCATGACCGATGTTATTATGTCAGTTGGTCACATGACCTGTAGTCGGAACTATTTTTACACCGAGACGCTCATTTTTCCCGCTGTTAGGAAAAATATTCTAAAACTCTTATCAACAGAATCCCGACGCTTATTTGAGAGTACGCGCAACAAGTCGCTAGCTGCGATACTTAGATAATCGTCCACCTCTTAGATGTCCTGAGTAAAAAACACTCTAGATTGTTAAAGGTTCTTTTATTTCTTTTCAACGTTACTAGGATGTGACGTCACTGACGTCATCTATATAATAGCGCGCTTTCCTACAATAACATTTCTAGTTTTTTAGCGAGAATCTTAGAGCAAAAATAACTCTAGCGCTAAAAAACCCATTCTCTATATAGTTTGCTATTGTGACAAGGATAAATATAATATTTGGTGACTAGCTTTGAATGAGAACTGTTATCTGGCTCGGCTGCTGAAAATATCAGGTTCGCCTGCGGCTCACCTGATATATTCATACGCCTTGCCAGATAACAGTTCTCATTCAAAGCTAGTCACCAAATATTCTCTATTTACTCATTTAATATATTCCTCCACTGAAGAAAAAAGTTCCAATTTATACATTCACAAATATGTATAGTAAGATATAGCTCCTATTTTCTAGCACATGGAAACAAAAAGCAGGCTGAAAGTAAAGCAGAATGTGCCTGAAGGAAATATTCATTTCTGCATTTTACCCTATGGTGTCACTACTCATTTGAATCATCTCTTGGAAACAATTCTACAGGGCTGCCATAAGTTGACATAAAAAAATCCTAAGATTTCCAAATTTTCATTTTTCAAGTGCGATTTTACGAACCGTACCTTTACCCAATCGCATATGTCTAGTATTTTTTACACGTGGCTGCTTAAAACAGGCTGGAAGTAAAGCAGAATGCGCCTTAAGGCGCATTCTGCTTTACTTTCAGTCTGCTTTAAGCTATCATGTACTATGAAAAAAATCCGAAGTTTTGGGAAAAATCCGGAGAAATGGCAGCCCTGATTCTAACGAGTAGTGACACCATAAGAGTTGGTGCTGACATGAGGGAGAAAATGTTGGATTTGTTCAATTTACTCCCTCTTTTCTGGAGCTTTTAGTACGTAAATTTGTTATTTTTATCAGCAGGGCTCCAGATAAGAGGTAGTTATTTCAACAAATCAAACATTTTCTCACTCATTTCAGCACCAAATCCTATGGTGTTACTACTCATTAGAATCGTCTCAAAGAGACGATTCTAATGAGTAGTGACACCATAGGGTTTAATTAAGAAACAAAGGTTTTAGTTTTGGAAAAACTACCCTTATCTGGTGCTCTGTATCAGAATATATAAAGCAGTATTTGGTTGTAAAAGCAGCATAATAAGGGTTAAATTAGCAATATGAACAAAACACTGGCTGCATGCAAAACTAAGTGATCTGATTGGCAATCAAGTACAGTGTTCCCTCCCTACAATGGCCCTCCGAAACAAAGATTCTCTCCTTGCAACAATATTTGCTGCTGTTCCCCAAACAAGAAAATATTGCCCATGCAAACCTATTAATGCTGCAATATCATCTGCTGTTTTATTTACAATTTTCGTCTGCTGCTTTTCTCAATTATATGTTGACTATTTTGAGAAGTCAAACATAATGATGAGTGGCAAATAGTTTGAATCTAGATCAGACACGGCGTAACGTAGCGTCTGACCTGGATCAGAAATTGTTTGCGTTCTAAGGGTATTAATTTTCCCTTCCCGTAATAACTTCCTCCAAATAACACATAAAATCTATGTCTCCCAATAGGTGTTGTTGTGGAGAGGAAGCACTGTACAGTAAACCTTCAACAATAAACAATAATACCATTGAATCATAATTGTTGAAGCATGATTAATATAACCCTTCTCCTGATAAAACCATACATTGACATTTTCAGAAAACAGTGTAGACCCAGATCAGACTAAATCAGTCTAAAACATGAGTATCAGGGTTCTAGATAAGGGGGAGTATTCTGAACAAATCCAACATTTTCTCACTCATATTGCACCAAATCCTACGGTGTTACTACTCATTAGACGATTCTAATGAGTAGTGACACCATAGGGTTTATTGCAGAAATAAAGATTTTGATATTTGTAATACTCCCCTTATCTAGATCCCTGAGTATGCACTCTTTCTTGGGGAAAAGTGCCCTTACTTTATTAGAATGTAAATGTTATCAGGAAAAACTTCTAACAACTCATGGTAGGAAATTTAGCAACAATGAAAAGCCACGTCTATTGGGAAAATACACAATCATGCAAAATAATTACTTTTTTACGGGACCAGGACCAGGTCTGCTATCAAAATGTTTACTATATAACTAATGCTTTCAGCTTGTTCTACAAGCACTAACTAATCAACAATAGAATTATCTTATTCTGCTACTGGACTAACAAATAATTAGTCATCCATTAACTCATTATCCCCTGAAACTTCCAATGGACCATTCCTGTTTACAATAAAAGCTGGTCCATTTTAGACTATTTAGGTTTGATTATTATAATATATTGTACAATGACAAACAGTGAAGTCCCTCAGGAACCCTCTAATCAGGGTCTTCACTGTTTGCATTGGACAAGTGTACTTTTCACAGGTACATTTTTGGTAAAGGACGCATTTTATGTGTCACTAAGGGCTGAACGAGTAAATAAAGCTGTAAATTAACTAAATAAGTGGCAAGAATGAAATATATTGAACTTTGTTAAAGCTTTGCTGTGTCAGACTTATATCAATAATGTGTTAAGTCATGTCATGTTATGTTGACCCAAATCCCCATAAATACACCTTTTTACGCCTTTAATTTATTCCTCCACTGAAGAAAAAAGTTATGAAGTCATGAATATGAACCATGATATTTTCTTATATGTATTCAAGTAGATGGTAGCTTAAAGAAGGCTGAAAGTAAAGCAGAATGCACCTTAAGGTGCATTCTGCTTTACTTTAAACCTGCTTTAAGTGGTCACATATCTTCAAAATTAGAAACAGGTTATTGGGTAATGGGTAAAGTGAACATTTCTTGACTCTTTGCGTGCTGGGTAATTTGTTTTGTCTGCAACAATAATTGTCGTCTGCTACTGTTCTAAAAATAGAATTTCAAAAATTTCTTTTCAAAATTGGTTAGTGTCAAACAGTTTGGACCCTGACGAGATGCTGTATTTTGTGTTGTCTCATCTGGATCCAAATTGTTTGTAAAAGTATACTCACATGGTCGCCATTAGCATGCAAGATTTAACATGATCCGTTTTAGTTTATACACTAGAACCTCTCTATTACGACTGCTTACATGAAGGCTAATTATTTACGCCTTTAATTTACTCCTCCACTGAAGGAAACAGTTCCAATTCATACTGTTATGAAAATGTATTGTAAGAAATATTTTCTAAATTCTAGAAGATGGAAGCTTAAAGCAGGCTGAAAGTAAAGCAGAATGCGCCTTAGGGTGCATTCTGCTTTACTTTCAATCTGCTTTAAGTAGTCATCTATCTTCAAAACTATAAACAGGCTATGGGGGAATGGGTTAAAGCAAGGTGACAGTAAAACAAAAAGCTCATAAAGGAGCTTTGTGTTTTACTGTGATCTTGTTTTAAGCAACCTTGCACCTGTCTTAACCCTTTCCTCCCTGAAACTTTAAATGGGCAATTCCAGTCTAGTCCATTTCTGACTTTTAAGGGTTGTTTTTGTCAATGTTTGGCATTATGACAAACAGTGAAGACCCTGATCAGAGGGCTCCTTTCGGAGCCCTCTGATCTGGGTCTCACTGTTTGCATAGGACAAGTGTACTATTCACATGTACACTGTTTGAAAAGGACGCCTATATGCGGGATTAGGATTCAAAGAGTTAAACACCTAATAATGAATGCAAGTTTGTAGAAAACTGTTGTTGCAGAGAGGTTTTACTGTACATTAATGTTACAGTGGAGAATCTGTTATTCTTTCCCAATAAACTCGTTTATGCTAAAACTATTATTTCCAGTGCAAACAGTTTGGAGCCAGATCAGACGCCAGGTAACCCGGCGTCTGATCAGGCTCCAAACTGTTTGCCACCAAGATAAACAAGAATTATCAGATTTGTCCAAAAGTTGTTCTTTTCTATGTTTTTAAAGTGCTTTGCGTTTGCGTACGTTTGCGTTTAAACGGGAAAGAATAACAGATTCTCCACGGTACTGTAATCTATGATTTGAACTAACTCTTTTTAACAGAAATAATGCAATTGAAAATGTGCATGAAAGCATATCAATCTATAAATCAAGAATCATCTAGGTTTACGATCATGCTACACTTTACTTAACAACATAGTCTTTACCTTGGCTGAAACACTGTGCCGAGTAAGTTCATACTGCTAAAATATGAAGGATAAGATTGAACTAACTCTCTCCTATCTTAACATAATAGACCCAACAGGCAAATCTTGGGAGTTACACTAATTGACTATCTCCCAATCCTAAGTTTCAATATTCAATTTTAAAAGAATAAAGCAACCATGAGAAGAACAAAACAGTCACGCAGTATTGTGTTGAACATACCTGTTTTTCAAAGTTCAAACCTGGCTAAGTGGGTATGTTTGACTTAACCGAGCATGAAATAATGCAGTTCATATGTTGAACTATTAGATAGTTTGAGTAAAACGAGTTCGAGATATTGAAGTTCGACTGTATGTCAGTTTTAAGTTTGTCAGATTCATGCATGTCATTGATTGTAGAGTATCTGTTATGTTTGTATGTTAAATATTATGCCAATAATAAGCAAGTTGAAGATATCTTAGTTCATGATATTAGATGATTTTTTTAAGTCCTTTTGCAAGGTAGAAATTCATTGTTCAATATAATATGTAAACATTAATGAGCCGTGCCATGACAAAACCTGCCTTATTGCATTGCAACCTTGTACAGACCAAGCGCTGGTGTTAGCCAAGGCTCTGTATCTGAGTTTGGTCTACACTGCCAAATACTGTTTATAATACAGCTACATAAAACACTTTAGATGCATGTAGGTGTCAAACAGTTTAGATCAAGGCCAGTCCCTGTGTCTTTGACGCGGCGGCTGGCTTTGATCCACACTGTTTGTAATGCAATAAGGCAGGTTTTGTCATGACACTGCTCATTAATTTAATTATATACACAGGGCTCCAGATAAGGGTAGTTTTTCAAAAACTAAAATCTTTATTTCTGAATTAAACCCTATGGTGTCACTACTCATTAGAATCGTCTCTTCGAGACGATTCTAATGAGTAGTAACACCATAGGATTTGGTGCTAAAAATAGTGAGAAAATGTGGGATTTGTTGAAAAAACTACCTCTTATCTGGAGCCCTGTATACAGAGAAAGGTCAACAGCAGAGAGGAATGGTGATTATAATGTCTTAAGCAGGAGAACTTGTTCTGGCAGTGAACTACAGTGGAGAAAATGTTATTCTTTCCAGTTTAAACGCAAACGAAACGCAAAGCACTTAAATGAAGAAAATTACAACTTTTGGACAATTCTGACAATTCATGTTTGTTTAAGTGGCAAACAGTTTGGAGCCTGATCAGACGCCGGGTTACCCGGTGTCTGGCCTGGCTCCAAACTGTTTGCAATAGAAATAACAGTTTTAGCGTAAACGCGTTTATTGGAAAAGAATAACGTTTTCTCCACTGTAACTATGTTTGTAGTGATATGTAATAGCACGTTCTATAATACCTGACTAGTTCCTTTTTTTAACTTGCTCTGAATGATGAAATGACATGTATAAACATACATACTATATATCATGATCATGATCATACATTTATGAAATATTCATTATATTGTAGAGTAAAATCTCTCTATTTTGTATTATGACCAGTAAATTGTGTTAATTATTAGGTGTTTGATTAAGGTGGCTGCTTAAAGCAAGATAAAAGTAAAACAGAAAGCTCAAGGAGCTTTCCGTTTTACTTTCACCTTGCCTTAAGCTTAAACTTGTCTTTTATACTATCAATTATCCTTCATTTAGTAGTCGACTGGTTGTTATAGAGAGGTTTTACTGTAGTTGTAAGAGTTCCACATGCATCTATATATTTTGTTTATCACATATATCTGTATCCCATATTATGTATGAACATCACATATCTAGTACATTCTATATATATTTATATCACATAATTATTATTTAGAACGCATATCACATATTATAACACACATACCACATATTCATAACACACATATATCACAAATATAATTTCAAATGTTTATATACCCATGTTATTGATATAAATCACATAATTATTTAAGACAGTAAAACCTCTCTATTACAACCACTAAAAGTAAGGTTTATTGATTGTATGAAAGACAGGTGTCAGCTTAACCCATTACCTCTTAGCCTATTTCTAGCTTTGAAAACAGGTGACCACTTAAAGCAGGTTGAAAGTAAAGCAGAATGTGCCTTAAGGCACATTCTGCTTTACTTTCAGACTGCTTTAAGCTACCATCTGCTAGGATATAGAACATATTTCTTCTGGTACATATTCTTGGCGGTATAAATTGGAACTATTTTCTTCAGTGGAGGAATAAATAGAGGCGTAAAAAGGCGTTTTTAAGGGGTAATGGGTTAAGCAAGGTGAATGTAAAACAGAAAGCTCCTGAAGCAGCCGACCTAGAACAATTTAGTGGTCATCATAGAGGGGTTTTACTGTATACATAAAATGAAAGCAAACTGTATTGTTAAATAGCACCACGTATTGAAATTCATTTAGAAGGCAAAATGTAACTGCAAACCCCACAAAAAATTGCTAAGATATCTGTGTCTGTTTGTAATAGTCGGAAATCTGATAAAATAAGACAAATTTCACTGGGATCAGTGATTTTATTTTCTAAGGCAAATTTTGTTATAAGGGTTTGGTTTGAGACATAACGAAGTTGTATTTATTATACTTACACCTGTCTGGATCTCTGGGAGACATCGATTTTTTTTTATATTTAAGAAGGATAAAATTCAAAAGATCAGTTTCTTCCTAATACAGTAAAACACCTCTATCAATATAACAGCTTAAAAGAAAGCTAATTAATTGTGTAACAGACATGTGTCAACATAAAGCAAGGTAAAGTAAAACAGAAAGCTCCTTTAGGAAAGTGAAACAGAAAGCTCCTGGTTTCTGTTTTACTTTCACATTGTTTTAAGGTTATCTGCCTTAGACACCAAAAATTTAACTCCTTTAGTGGGCATAACAGAGAGGTTCTACTGTACTTAATGATTGCCTAAACATACTATTCTTTGATTCCTTAAACACAGAATAAACTTTGATGTAAAGCCAATAAATTGACATTTACTTCAACTTTTGTTAACAACTACATTTGTATCTTCAAACCTGTACTCAGCCACCATTAACCCATTGCCCCATAAATACGACTTTTTACGCATCAAATTTATAATCCTCCACTGAAGAAAAGAGTTCCTACTTATACAGGAATAAATAGGAACTACAAGAATTATTTCTATATTCTAGCAGATGGTAACTTAAAGGCTTTAAAGCAGGCTGAAAGTAAAGCAGAATGCGCCTTAAGGCGCATTCTACATTAGTTTAAGCCTGCTTTCAACTACTGTCCTTTAAGGATACAGAAAGTTTTCTCATGATACACTTTCCTGACTGTATAAATTGGAGCTATTTTCTTCAGAATGGAAGAAAGAATTAAAGGCATAAAAAGGAATATTTATGGGGTAATGGGTTTAGATGCCTAGCTTTACCAATGTTGAAAAGGGTTGACACAGTTTTGTTTATACACACACAATCAAGACAAGCACACTTGCAATTACCGCGCATGGGTTGTTCTACCAGCAAAAAAAATACTTGTATTAGATCTATATCTCCAAGATGTCAGGCACATCTTGATAAACAACAGCTTATTGAAATAGTTTATTAACGCATGTTAGCGGTGGAATCATGATTATCTGTGCAAACAGTTTGGATATGATACAGTGGAGAAAACGTTATTCTTTCCCAATAAACGTGTTTACGCTAAATCTATCATTTCCCATGCAAACGCTTTGGAGCCAGATCAGACGCCGGGTCACCTGGCGTCTGATCAGGCTCCAAAATGTTTGCCACTAAAATAAACATGAATTGTCATAATTGTCCAAAAGCTGTAATTTTCTACATTTAAGTGCTTTGTATTTCGTTTATGTTTAAACGGGAATGAATAACGTTTTCTCCACTGTATGTCTCGTCAGGATCCAACTTTTTAAGTACACTGACAGTTAACTGGAATAATATGGCCGTACATAAACAGTTACTCAAAATTTTATCAGTGCAGTGTAAACAATACTTAAGATACAGTGGAGATGACATCATTCTAAATGCAAAGGCAATGCAGTAAAATGCAAAAGTTGATGCAATCTTGCACATATTTATGACTCATTTGAATCAGAGTAACAGTTGGTTAACCGTTTACCTGGCAGCTGATCAGGCTCCAAACTGTTTGCATTGGACATAAGAATATTAGCATAAATCTGTATATTGAGAAAGAATAATGTTATATTCACTGGTAAAATCATATTGCTGTCAGTGCATTGGATAAAACTGTCAGTGTAAACAATACTATAGATATAATATGGTTATCACATGCATTGGGAAAGACACAGGTATCTGACCTGTAAAATAATAATACTGTCAGTGCATTGGGTAAAACTGTCAGTATAGACAATACTAGAGATCTAAAATGGTTGTTTAACCACATACATTGGGAAAGACACAGGTAGCTGACTGGTAAAATCATATTACTGTCAGTGCATTGGATAAAAGTGTCAGTGTAAACTTTACTATAGATATGACATGGTTGTTTATAACCACATACATTGGGAAAGACACAGGTAGCTGACTGGTAAATCATATTACTGTCAGTGCATTGGGTAAAACAGTCAGTATATACAATACCAGAGATATAACATAATTGTTAAACCACATACATTGGGAAAGACACAGGTAACTAAAACTGGTAAAATCATATTACTGTCAGTGCATTGGGTAAAACTGTCAGTATATACCATACTATAGATATAACATGGTTGTTAAACCAAATACATTTGGAAAGACATGGGTAACTGACTGGTAAAATCATGTTACTGTCAGTGCATTGGGTAAATCAATCAGTGTAAACTTTACTATAGATATGACATGGCCGTTTAACCACATTCATTGGGAAAGATGCAGTTAACTGACTGGTAAAATCATATCAACTGTCAGTGGATTGGGTAAAACTGTCAGTGTATATAATACTATAGATATAACATATTGTATAGAGGCTTATTACCGGTACTGCGAGTTTAAAATTTAATGATTCTGTATAGATTGAAAAAATACCCTTTTTCCTGCTAGTAAGGTATATTGATTCATTTTGAAAACAGTGTAGACCCTGATCAGACAGCTCCTTAAGGAGCTGTCTGATCAGTGTCTGCAGTTTTCTTATAGTCTAACATTAATCTGCTTTTTTCTAGGAAATTGTTTCCTTATTCTATTAGGCAATAAAATAGTTAGGATGATAGATGTTCATCGTGGGTGGAATTTTTTGTAAGAATACTCACCTTTCCTAAATCTTTGGATTTTTTTCCAGTACATGGTAGCTTAAAGCAGGCTGAAAGTAAAGCAGAATGCGCCTTAAGGCACATTCTGCTTTACTTACAGCCTGCTTTAAGTAGTCGCATGTCAACAAAACAAGAAACAGGCTATGGAGTAAAGGTACAATTCGTAAACAAAAGCACTTGAAAAATGCAAATTTGGAAATCTTAGGATTTTATATGTCAACTTATGGCAGCCCTGAAAGTATTAGCAAGGAACTTGAACCATTACCCAAACAATCTTGATCATTAAAACTTGAAACAAGAGGGCCTGAAGGCCCTGATATCGCTCACCTGTTGTACTGAAGCTTGATAGCTTTACCTTTCTGTTTCACCCATTTTTTTTCTAAATCCATTTAAGTTTGTAGTATAGCATGTAAACAATTTTTGAATACAACCTCATAATTCTAGTATAGTAGAGTACATCAAGGACAGATAACTAGAGCCTAAACAATACTGAATGAAGCCTTTTCTAGCATTTCAGAGTATATCAAGGGCAGATAACTATTGCCACAATGATTAGATTTCAACAATAATTGCACTCCTTTGAGAATTTATAGCTATATACGTAGTGTGCAGGTATAATCAAAATCCATCGAAAACTGTAGTTGCAAGAGTGTAAACGCTGTTAGATATGGCATTTTCAGCAATTCAAAGGCAGACAATTCTTGAACAATTGGTCTGATTTAAACCACAATCACACTCATTCGAACTCTTATGGTCATATACAATCTGAGTAAGTTTGAAAAAGACTGGATAAAAAGTGTGGCTTCTAGAGTGTAAACACCGTTAAATATGGCATTTTCAGCAATTGAAAGGTAGATAACTCTTGACCTATATGTCCGATTTCAACTATAATCAAATTCATGTGAACTCTTATGGCCATATACAATCTGAGCAAGTTTGAGATGGATTGGATAAAAATTGTGGCCTCTAGAGTGTAAACACTGTTAAATATGGCATTTTCAGCAATTCAAAGGTAGATAACTCTCGACCTATTAGTCTGATTTCAACCAAAATCAAACTCATTTGAACTCTTATAGTCATATACAATCTGAGCAAGTTTGAGAAAGATTGGATATATATTGTGGCCTCTAGAGTGTAAACACTGTTAAATATGGCATTTTCAGCAATTCAAAGGTAGATAACTCTTGATCAATCGTGTTTGATTTCAACCATAATTGAACTCATCCAAACTCTTAGGGTAATATACAATCTGGGCATGTTTGAGAAAGATTGGATAAATAATGTGGCCTCTAGAGTGTAAACACTGTTAAATATGGCATTTTCAGCAATTCAAAGGTAGATAACTCTAGACCTATTAGTCCGATTTCAACCATAATCGAACTCATCCCAACTCTTATGGTAATATACAATCTGAGCAAGTTTAAGAAAGATGGGATATATATTGTGGCCTGAATGTAAACACTAAAATGGTTGACGACTGACATTCAAGTATTGCAAAAAAGCAGAAACTTTGTTATGCTGTCACATTTGCATTAAGCCTCACAAAATGGAATAGCCAACATTCACTTCTTTATAGGTGCTTTCTGCTTTACTTTTGCTCTGCATTAAGCTTTATACCAAAGCTTAATGCAGAGCCAAAGTAAAGCAGAAAGCACCTATGGTCATTGTCATATAAGCATATGCATAAGTTGTCAGGGCTCCAGATAAGGGGGGTATTTCAAAAACTAAAATCTTTATTTCTGATTTAAACCCTATGGTGTCACTACTCATTAGAATCGTCTCGAAGAGACGATTCTAATGAGTAGTAACACTATAGGATTTGATGCTAAAATAAGTGAGAAAATGTTGGATTTGTGCAGTTTACTCCCTCTTATCTGGAGCCCTGAGTTGTTTATAGAATGTAATACAGTACCTTTGGTAAGTTATTTTGGTTGTTTTCGTCTTCTCCCCCTTTGGGGTTTTCTTCGGTGAGACATCTGATCAGTATACCAATGGCTCTTTTCAAGCCATACACCTAAAGGAGAGCATCAAATATCATCATCAACATTTTGACATATAACGACAAATGAATTTTAACTCTTTGCAGGCTAGCGGCAGATATACCTGCCATAGTGATTATCTCTGCAAACAGATTGGATCCAGATGAGACGCCGCGTAACGCGGCGTCTCATCAGGATCCAAACTGTTTGCCATTCTGACACTGAATTTAAAAGAAATTTTGAAAAATTCTAATTTTAGAACAAAAGCAGACGACAAATTGTTGCAGACGAAAAAATTACCCAGCATGCAAAGAGTTAAGCATTAGTCTATGAGATGAGTATTTATCAATGATGTCAGGGGGAAGTTGAAAGTTAAGCAGAAAGGTCTTGCTTTAACTCTGTCCTCCCTGAAACTATAAATGGACATTTCCAGTTTCCATTTAAGTCTAGTTCATTTCTGACTTTTAAGGGTTGTTTTTATCAATGTTTGACATTAAGACAAACAGTGAAGACCCAGATCAGACTGGCTCCTTTAGGAGCCCTCTGATCTGGGTCTTCACTGTTTGCATAGGACAAGTGCACTATTCACATGTTTACTGTTTGCAAATGACACCAATATGCAGGACTTGGGGTCAAAGGGTTCAGGAATTTCTTTCACCTATTACATCATAGATAAATCTTTTTAACTTTTAATATATTCTTCTACAAAAGACAATATATTTCTATTTTATACAGCCATGAATATGCACCAAAGGAAATATGCCCTATATCCCCAGCAGATGGTAGTGTTAAGCAGGCTGAAAGTAATACAGAATGCATTTAAAGGAGCTATTTGCTTTACTTTCAGTTTGCTTTGAGTTAACATCTGTCTGCATTATTATCAATACTGAAAACAAGATATTGAAGAAAGGATTTAAGTTTTTGTTTTGTTTTGATTTTACGTCGCTTTCAACAGTATTTCAGTCATATTGCAACGTCAAGCTAATTACAGGTGGAGGAAGACCCCAGGCATCTTTATGCACTGTTTCAAGCACAAATCACCGACCTTCCGCAAGCCAGCAGATTTAAGCAAAATCCTCTTAAAGGATGTGCCTTGCTTGCATTTTGCCTTAGGAAAGGGCTATATAAATACCCTGAACAATGATAAGTGTAATAAAATCTTCACATATGTATGCAGAACTGGATAGTGAAGTTTAACCCATTACCCCATAGCCTGTTTCTAGTTTATCACTTAAAGCAGGTTGACAGTAAAGCAATTAGGGCCCATTCTGCTTTACTTTCAGCCTGCTTTAAGTTATTATCTGCTAGAATATAGAGAATATTTTATATGATTCTTATTTGTAACACTATAAATTGAATTTTTTTTCTTCAGTAGAGGAATAAATTAGAGGCGTAAAAAAGTGTATTTATGGGGTAATAGGATAATGGTTGGGCTGCACTAACCTCCTCTGGTGAACAGCCCTTGAAGACACCAACTCTCAGTATATGGTTGACATAGTCACAGATCTTATTATCAAACACAACAGCCTGGTTGATAGCATTACCCTGAAATATAAAACAATACTTAGAAGACAAGTCAAGATAATTCATTGCTCCATAAATAAAGAGTTTAACACTAATAATGTGTCCTCAATAATTGGGAGTAACCCTTACTGTATCATTTGGAAACAGTGCAGACAAATCAAAACTAGAACTGTTATCACTAAAGGTGATAAATACCCCCACTCCAAACTGACCTGTCACAAACACCACAATGACATGTAGAAAGAATAATACATGCATATTAAGGAACTAAATTTCAAGTTGAAAAGGGGCATAATTCTGTCAAATTTTATGCAAGAGTTGTCATACTTGAAGAAAAGTCTCACAATATAACACAGATAATGTGTACCACGTTTGAAGACAATATCATGAATAGTTTTAAAAAAAATGGCATGTTCCAAGAAAATAGAAAAAAAAATTCAAGTTAAAAAGGGGCATAATTCTATTTTTAGCTCCTGTGACCTAGCTATGCAACGGACCAGAAACATTTGAACAACTTTCCATCCAGTAGTTTAAGAGGAGATGTCATTTAAAGAAATTGTTGACGACGGACGGACGAAGACGGACATAGCACGATCAGAATAGCTCACCTTGGCACTTTGTGCCAGGTGAGCTAAAAAGAGTAAAACACTGACCACATGTGAAGCCTCCCAAAACATGCCCTCAATAAATGGGCTTAACCCTTACTGTATCATTTGCTAACAGTGTAGACCAAGATCAAAGGCCCTGAAGAAGCCCCTGTGACCTAAGGGTCTGCACTGTTTGCTATGCTTATATTTCTTTGGAAACAAAACTTTTGAGAGGCAATGCATGATATCTGGTTATAATTACCAAAATGGAAAACAGTAAAACCATTTTATTATGGCCACTATTTGAAGTTAAACATTTGATGTTTAATGAAAGTAGCTCTTCAAAGCAAGATTAAAGAAAAGCAGAAAGCTCCTACAGGAGCTTTCTGCTTTACTTCCATCTTGCTTTAAGCTGTCACCTGTTTAGAATATCATTGTTTAATCTAACTTCTAGTGGTTTTACTCAGAGCTCCAGATAAGTGGGAGTAAACTGTACAAATCCAACATTTTCTCACTTATTTTAGCATTAAATCCTATGGTGTTACTACTTATTAGAATCGTCTCTTTGAGACGATTCTAATGAGTAGTGACACCATAGGGTTTAAAGCAGAAATAAAGATTTTAGCTTTTGAAATACTCTCCTTATCTGGAACCCTGTTTACTGTAGTCCATTGGAATAATGTGCAGTGTAAGGATTATGAAACAGACAGGGTCCATGACCCCCAGCATAGCTCAATGGTAGAGTGTCTGCTTGTAGTGCTGGAGGTGGCAGGTTCAATCCCAGTCAGAGTCAAACCAAAGACTCAAAATTGGTAGTAATGGCTTCCCTCGTTGGCGCTCCGGATTTCTGGTTAGCATTACGACTAGTTCATCAGTGTCAGAATAAAGTGTCATTCTTATGCCTTTAGTCATGAGCATCATTCTCGATGGAAAGAACTTATT
This sequence comes from Gari tellinella, assembly GCA_922989275.2. Lineage (NCBI taxonomy): Eukaryota > Metazoa > Mollusca > Bivalvia > Cardiida > Psammobiidae > Gari > Gari tellinella. Next base: position 46,945,867 of record OV277871.1, on the reverse strand, counting down.
ATAAGGGGAAAAAAGATTAAAGCATTTGAGTTGAGATCGAGATTGTTCTCAAGCATTTCGATTGGTCAGATTCAACTCAAAACTCTTTAACCCATTACCCCATAGCCTGTTTCTAGTTTTGAATACAATGGTGACCACTTAAAGCAAGTTGAAAGTAAAGCAGAGCCTTAAGGTACATTCTGCTTTTCATTCAGCCTGCTTTAAGCTACCATCTTCTAGAATAAAGAAAATATTTCTTATGATACATATTCATGTCTGTTTGAATTAGAACTATTATCTTCAATGGAGGAATAATTTAGAAGTGTAAAAAGACGTATTTACGGGGGTTAAAACCTTGGAGCCAGGTTTTTCAGTGGTTACTTACAGAAGTAAACTCGACCAGTGTCTCAAACACTTGTGTAATGAGAGCTATAGAGGCTGAGTTGATGTTAGAGTACAGGATATTGAGGAACTTGGTTGTCTCGGCAACAAGATTCACTGATTTGATGTTGTCTGGCTGTTCCCGCAAGTAGCTCTGAAACATAGAAATATTTTGTAAGTCTTTTTTTTCAGAATTTAGCCCTTTCACTGCCATGATACCATCTACTTTAACCCATTACCCCATAACCTGTTTCTAGTTTTGTATATAGGTGACCACTTAAAGCAGGTTGAAAGTAAAGCAGAATGCGCCAAAAGGCGCATTCTGCTTTACTTTCAGCCTGTTTTAAGCTATTATCTGCTAGAATATAGAAAATATTTCTGATGATTATCATTTGTAAAAATTTAAATTGGAACTATATTCTTCAGTAGAAGAATAAATTAAAGTGGTAAAAAGGCGTATTTATGGGGTAATGGGTTAAACTATTGTCAATTGCTTTTATTTCTCATATAGTTAAATTTTCTGTCAGTTGACAATGGCAATATATGGTGATGAGTGTCAAATAGTTTAAATCCTGATCAGATTGCGTGTTTTGCGACATCTGAACAGGATTCAAACCTTTGCAAATAAGAGGTTAACTCTTTCCTCCCTAAAACTTTAAATGGAAAATTCCAGTTTCTATTTTAGTCTAGTCCATTTCTGACTTTTAAGGGTGGTTTTTGTCAATGTTTGGAATTATGACAAACAGTGAAGACCCTGATCAGAGGGCTCCTTTCGGAGCCCTCTGATCTGGGTCTTCACTGTTTGCACAGGACAAGTGTACTATATACATGTACACTGTTTTAAAAGGACGCCTATATGCGGGACTAGGGTTCAAAGGGTTAAACTGAGCTCAAGTAAATTTCTAGAATTTGTTTCTTTCTTTTTCATGTTGCTATCTACCTGTGTACCTCATAAAAATGCCTGGTAAAGGAGACATTTTTATTATTTAGTTGTTTGGATATTTGACACTGTTTGCATAAGACAAGTGTATTCTTAAAAGGTAAAGTGTTTTGTTAATGACAAGTATACTCATTGTTAGGGTCGAATGTGTTAATGCAGAACAATTCTCCGCACGCGGGTGCCAACGCTTGTCTGTTTTAGATTAAGAAGGTACAGTGAGCTATTCTTATTGCCTTTGTCTGTCTTGACTTTTTGTCTGTATGTCTACTTTGGGGCTCTAAATGACGTTGACCTTTGTCTGACATTACTAAACTTGTAGTGAACTCAAGAGCTACTTGCCTTGAGTACACATGCAAAATATAAAGTATCTATCACATGCAGTTCCAAAGTTATGGCCAATGTTAAATTCAACCTATTTGACCTCTGAATGACCTCTAAATGACCTTGACCATTGTCTGCCATGACCAAACTTGTACTGAGCTCAAGAGCTTCTTGCGTTGAGTAGACATGCCAAAAATGTAGTGTCTATCACATGTTGTTTAAGAGATATGGGAAATGTCAAATTTGACCTGTAAATGACCTTGACCTTTGTCTGACATGACCCAAGTTGTACTGAGCTCAAAAGCTTCTTGGGTACATACCTGTAGTCCAGCATGTTGATTGTCACACATCAGCCCTAGGATACGTAGTACCAGTTCTATGTAACCGTCATCCTTGAACTCTAGACTAGGCATATCTGCACTGTGTCACTAAACTATTGTACATACCTGTAATCCAGCATGTTGATTGTCACACATGAGTCCTAGGATACGTAGTACCAGTTCTATGTAACCGTCATCCTTGAACTCTAGACTAGGCATATCTGCACTGTCACTAAACTATTGTACATACCTGTAATCCAGCATGTTGATTGTCACACATCAGCCCTAGGATACGTAGTACCAGTTCTATGTAACCGTCATCCTTGAACTCTAGACTAGGCATGTCTGCACTGTCACTAAACTATTGTACATACCTGTAGTCCAGCATGTTGATTGTCACACATGAGTCCTAGGATACGTAGTACCAGTTCTATGTAACCGTCATCCTTGAACTCTAGACTAGGCATATCTGCACTGTCACTAAACTATTGTACATACCTGTAATCCAGCATGTTGATTGTCACACATGAGTCCTAGGATACGTAGTACCAGTTCTATGTAACCGTCATCCTTGAACTCTAGACTAGGCATGTCTGCACTGTCACTAAACTATTGTACATACCTGTAGTCCAGCATGTTGATTGTCACACATGAGTCCTAGGATACGTAGTACCAGTTCTATGTAACCGTCATCCTTGAACTCTAGACTAGGCATGTCTGCACTGTCATTCATCATTTTCTCCAGTTCCTCCTCCTCAAGAGCCTACAATAAACAGGGCTCCAGATAAGAGGTAGTTATTTCAACAAATCCAACATTTTCTCACTCTTTGTAGCACCAAATCCTATGGTGTTACTACTCATTAGAATTGTCTCATAGGGTTTAATTCAGAAATAAAGATTTTAGTTTTTGAAAAACTAACCTTATCTGGTGCTCTGTATAACACAGTTACACATTCTTATCCATTCCCTGTCACCTTGCACCTCTTTATCTATGTGTACAGTGTTTTGCCTAACCTTTTGATAGCTACAAGACATTAATGGACTTATTTGAACCCTAAAAATGCTGATTTTAATAAAAAAAAAAACAACCTCTTCCATTTTCTGATGACTAGTTTACATTGCTGGTTGTTTTTACCCAAAATATTTAACAAAAGGGCCAAACTGGCCCAAGAGAACTCACCTGGGTACACCATGTAAAACTTGACCTATAGTGACCTAGGTTTTGCCCCAACATGACTCACATTCAACTGTGGCCTAGATTTTAATGAGGTAAGCATTTTGAGCAAGTTTCATTAAGATCAAATGAGATTTGTATCTTCTAGAGTGTTAACAAGATTTTTTTAATGATTTAACCTAGTGACCTAGTTTTTGACCAGACATGACCCAAATTGAAACTAGACCCAGATATCATTCAGGCATACATTTCAATCAAGTTTCATTTAGATAAAATCAGATTTGTGGCCTTTAGAGTATCAACAAGATATTTCTATGATTTATCCTAGTGACCTAGTTTTTGACCAGACATGACCCACATTCAGACTTGACCTTGATTTCATCTAGGACAATAATCAAACTTATTCATTTAAAGATAAAGTGCAAAATGTAATCTCTAGAGTGATCATGGCAAGGTTTTTCTATGATTTGACCTAGTGACCTAGTTCTTAAACTGATATAACCCATATTCAAAGTTGACCTAGATGCCAAAGTGGAAAACATTTTGATAAATCTTCATCAAGATCTAATGAGATTGGTAGCCTCTCGAGTGTTAACAACACAAGGATTTTCCATGATTTGACCTAGTGACCTAGTTTTTGACTGGACATGACCTACATTCAAACTTAACCTAGATTTTCTTCAAGAAAACGTTGTCATCAAGTTTCATGAAGATCGGATGAAATTTGTGTCCGCTATAGAGTGTTAATGATCCAATTGTGGACCGACAGATCAATGGACAGAGCACGAAAATCCAGCAATCCTAATATCTCACCTTGGCGCTTTGTGCCAGGTAAGCTAAAGATATGACAAACAAAGCAGACCCTGATCAGGGGACTCCTTAATGAGCCCTCTAATCTGGGTCTTCCCTGTTTGAAAAGGATTCTTCATCTACCAGCCCCTCCAACTGTATAGATTAATACAATATGTGTAACACAAATTAAAGAGAAGCATATATTGAGAGAACTTAAAGGAGTACTAGCTAATTATACAGTAAAACCTCTCTAAGTATATGACCACTAATATGTGACTGCTTAAAGTAAAGCAGCAGTAAAACAGAAAGCTCCTTGCTTTAAAATAGTTAAGCTGTCAACTGCCTTTTATTAAACAATTAATTATCCTTCTTTTAAGTGGCAATTAAAGAGAGGTTTTATTGTAGAAGATACACAGAAAACTTAAAAGGAGTACTAGCTAATTATATTTAACATTTTAATGAGTCATAGAAAAAGAAAAGAGATACATATACAATGTATTAATTAATCCATTTAACACTGAAACCCTGTTTTGCAGGGAGTTTTGATATAGATGAGGCCCTACTTTAAGTGGGGGTCTGGCCCGTTTCATAAAGCTTCTTACGACAAATGTTGTCGTAAGTCATATTATAAGTCTCAATAACTATTTATTCTCCATCTAATCCTGTCTTGTGACAACTCTTTGGAATTGTCTTGAAAAGACGATTCCAAAGAGAAGTCACAAGACAGGATTAGATAGAGAAATCAGAAATTAAATGTTTTTTAAAGTTTTGTCTTACGACAACATTTTGTGGTAAGAAGTTTTATGAAACGGGCCCCTGATCTATATCAAAACTGTTTGGCACACATGTCCTGTTTCTGTATTTATAAAGAAGACTAAACCAGTCTCAGAATTTAACAATAGACAGTTAACCCATTTCCCCATAGCTGTTTTTCAGTATTGAAGACAGATAGCCCATTACCCCATAGATAGAAATTTTTACACATTTTATTTGTTCCTATAGTTCTTATAGTTAAATTTTTTACAGTTATGAATATGTGCCATAAGAAATACTTTCTATGTCATAACAGATGGTGGCTTAAAGCAGGTTGAAAGTAAAGCATGATGTGCCTAAAGGCATATTCTGTTTTACTTTCAACCTGCTTTAAGTCATCACCTGTTTTCAAAACTAGAAACAGGCTATGGGGTAAAATGTTAAAGAAGGCTGAAAGTAAAGCAGAATGCTTATCAAGGAAAACTTTAGTCAATTTTAGATATATAGAAGACAGATATTTTAACAAGCACCTTAGAGCTGATATCCCCTGCCGCAGCGATTGTCCAGAAGAAAGTGGCAAACTTTATTGTGGGAGGAAGGGGCAAATGGTGATCACCTGTCTTTAAAGATCAACATTCAAAAGCTTTTTACAAAGTTTTATAAAATCCATTCAATTTTGTACATTTTAAAGCCTAAACAATACAAAAAATAAAGCCGTTTGTAGCATTATAAATCTAAGTATGACAGGGGCAGGTAACTCTTGATTCAAATTCAACAGTAATTAACCACTTTCAAGAACTTATAATTGTGTGCAAGTATTATTAAAAAAAATTCAGAACTGTAGAATTTACTAGAGTGTAAACACATTTTCAACTCATCAAGGGCAGAGTATTCTTGACTAATTTGCACATTTTCGATAATAATTGAACTCATTCTATAAATAATAGCCATATATGATTTAATTTTTTTTTCAAAATCCATTCACATTTGTACACAATAGCATGTAAACAATAAAGCCATGTTGAGCATTACTAAGTACATAAAGGGCAGATAACTCTTGTCACAAAGTATCCTATTTTGACAATAATTGTAACCCTAATATTTATATACATCATGTGTAAGTTAAATCAAAATCCATTAAAGACTGTAGTTTCTAGATGGTAAAAACTGTTAAATATGGGTTTTTTGACTCATCAAGGGCAGATAATTGTTGACTAGTTTGTCCGTTTTCAAAAATGATAACAATTATTTGAAAACTAATAGCCATACATAGTTTAAGAATTTTTTTTATCAAAATCCATGCATATTTATAGATACTAGGATGTAAACAATATTAAAATAAAGCATTTTCTATCATTTCAAAGTACATCAAGGGCAGATAACTCTTGCCACAAGTATCCTTTTTTGACAATAATTGCACACCTTCAAGAACTTTTACTTATAGACATCGTGTGCAAGTATCATTAAAATCCATTTATAATTGTAGTTGCCAGAGAGTAAAAACAGTTAAATATGGCTTTTTTTACTTATCAAGGGCAGATAAGTCATGACTAATTTCTCCGTTTTCAACAACAATCAAATTCATTTGAAAACTAATAGCCATACATAATTCAAGAAAGTTTTTTCAAAATCCATGCATATTTATAGGCTCTAGTATGTAAACAATACCAAAACAAAGCATTTTCTAGCATTTCTAAGTACATCAAGGGCAGATAACTCTTGTCACAAGTATCCTTTTTTTACAATAATTGCACACCTGCAAGAACTTGTACTTATAGACATTGTGTGCAAGTATAAACAAAATATGTTGAATACTGTAGTTGCTAGAGTGTAAAAACTGTTAAATATGGCATTTTTAACACAAAAAGGGCAGATAACTCATAAATTCCTAAAATATTCTGAAAAAAGTTTGATTTCCCACGGTGCTCCTATGATGACAAATAAGTATACCAAGTTTCATCCAAATCTGTTTATCGGTTTCGGAGATACAGTTGCGGACGGAAAACGTGACGGACGCACGCACGGACATTTTTAACACAAAAAGGGCAGATAACTCATAAATTCCTAAAATTTTCTGAAACATTTTTGATTTCCCACGGTGCTCCTATGATGACAAATAAGTATACCAAGTTTCATCCAAATCTGTTTATCGGTTTCGGAGATACAGTTGCGGACGGAAAACGTGACGCACGCACGCACGCACGCACGCACGCACACACATCCGGACGGACAGACCTAAAACAGTATCCCTCTGCCTTTCGGCAGGGGATAAAAATATCTTGTTTAAAATGAAAACCTTTTTTTAAAAGAAAAAGACAATTCTTAAAGCATTTTTGCTAGGTATTTTTCTTGACCATTAGGATACACAAGGACATGGAAAACAACATATATTGAACATAGAAACAACAGAAACCCCATGGTGTTATTTTTTAAGAGACAACACGCCCAGGGCCTATAAAGCGTTTGAGTTGAGTCTGAGTTCATTCTCAAGCATTTGATTGGTCAGATTTGAGCCAAGGCTCAAATCTGACCAATCAAATGCTTGAGAATGATTTAAACCTCAACCGAAACGTTTTATAAGCATGGACCCAGAAATAATTTAGTAACAAATAAGGTAACAACTTTGTACAGGTAAATATCAAACAGAAATAAAGGTTAAAGGGGTCCTTATTTTCAAGATTTCAATATATACAATCTTAACTGCTGAATATTTATATCACTACTCATTAGAATCCTGTCTTTGACATGATTCTAATGAGTAATGACAACATAAGCTTTGGTGCTAAAATGAGTGACAAAATGTTGGATTTGTTCAGTTTACTCCCTCTTTAATCTGGAGCCCTGCATTATATTTACATGCAGAAAAGTTTCGGTAAAAACTTACAAGCCTGAATTCTCAAATGCCTTCTTCAATTTCTGATAAATAACCAGTTAATAGCAACTTCTTGGATATGCCGGTCACCACATTATTTACAGTAGTACGAACAGGGTCTTACACTTTGTTAAAGATGTGTATAATCAAATACAGCGTTCCTTCTCTACAGCGACATCCAATGGGAGACAACAATTGTGTGCGTTGTTTGGAGGGAGTCGTTATAGAGAGGGAAATAGGCTTACATTTGCAAACAGCTTGAATCCATATCAGACGCCGAATGATGCAGCGTCTGATCTGGATTCAAGCTATTTGTCACTCGTCAGGAAGTTGTTTCTGTCAAATTGTCTATTATGCAACTCTGAGAAAAACAGCAGACGACAATTTTAAGCAGATGATATTGCTGCAGTAAAACCGTTAGGCATAATTGTCCTGTTTAGGGATCTGTGGCAAGGATCGTTGTTAGAAGGGAGCCCTTGTTGGGAGGGTGGTTGTAGGGAGGGAACACTGTATAGGTTTCTATAGCAGACAATGTTAACCCTTAGCCCGCCAAATAAATTGTCGTCTGCTATATTTCTCGTCTGCTTCAAGTTTTAAAGTGCTTCAAAGTTGCTCAAAATTGCTGAAAATGTTGTCCGAGTGTCAAACAGCTTGGATCCGGATGAGACGCCGAGTTACTCGGCGTCTCATCCGGATCCAAGCTGTTTGCATATGGAGCTATAGTCGTGAGTGGCAGGCTAAGGGTTAAGGCATAAGAATGGTTAAATGGTATAAGGAAGTATTAAAATTGTAGAACTGTAAAATGTTAAGACAGTAAAAACCTCTCTATTTACGACTACTAAAGACACAGCTTAACCCATTAACTCATAAGCAATAAATAATGCATATCTCAATACAAGCTAGTGGATTAAAGTGTGCCAAAATGAGTCAATAAGAGAATATTGCGCAATGCGTCAATATGAGTCAGTATGGCTTAATGAGTTAAAGCAAGGTGAACATAAAACAGAAAGCTCTTAAAGCGGCTTTTTGTTTTACGTTCACCTTGCTTGGTCGTATTAGACAGGCTTTACTGTATACAGATACCATGGATAACCGCATGTAGTCTAGGGAAGTATACAGAGGTATTCAGTTAAGTCTTTGCACGCTAGTGGAAAAAACCCATGAAGAATACCTTTGTAAACAGTTTGGATCCAGATGAGACGCCGCATAATGCTGTGTCTCATCAGGATCCAAACTGTTTAACACTGACCAAATTGTGAAAAGAAATTTTGAAAAATCTATTTTTAGAATAGTAGCAAACAACAATAATTGTTGCAGGCAGCAATATTACTTCAGTGTTCAAAGAGTTTAGAGAGACTTATCTATAAATATATGCAATATTTTCTGTTTTATGTATCCATCAAAAAGCATGTGAATTCTCATTGGATTTGTCTCTTAACCCTTTACCCGATAGCCTATTTACAACATTAAAGACAGGTGATCCTTTAAAGCAGGTTGAAAGTAAAGCAGAATGTGCCTTCAGGCACATTCTGCTTTACTTTCAGCCTGCTTTAAACTACCATCTGCTAGGCTATATAAAGACATTTGTTATGGTAATAGTTCATGAGGATATAAACTGGAACTATTTGCTTCAGCGAAGGAATAAATCAAATACGTAAAAGTTGCTTCTATGGGGGAAAGGGTTAAAGAGATGGTTATAAGGAATAGTCACAGCATAAGGTTTGGTGAACACATAACGATTTTAATATTTAAAATACTCCCCTCATCTTGAATTTGATACATTTGAAGTTTACTTACATCATCAAAGACCTGTAATAACATAAACACTTTCTATACAGAAAATAAAATCAAACAGACAAGCTCCTAATAGGGCCCCCATAATGTGGACTATGACTTTGAGGTCAAGGTTACCATGCCCTTTTGAAAATATTTTTTCAGATGGCAGAGCTCTAGATCAAAGTGTGTTAACCCATTACCTCATAGCCTATTTCTAGTTTTGACGATATGTGACCACTTAAAGCAGGTTGAAAGTAAAGCAGAATGTGCCTTAACCCTTTACCCCATAGAAGCGACTTTTAGCGAATCTGATTTATTCCTCCGCTGAAGAAAATAGTTCCAATTTAATCAGTCATGAATATATATTATAGGGAAAATTTTCAATATATTCTCGCACAGGATAGCTTAAAGCAGGCTGAAAGTAAAGCAGAATGCGCCTTAAGCGCATTCTGTTTTACTTTCAACCTGCTTTAAGTAGTAACCTATTTTCAATTCTAGAAATAGGCTATCAGGTAAAGGGACATTCTGCTTTACTTTCAGTCTGCTTTAAGCTATTATCTGCTAGAATATAGAAAATATTTCTTATGATACATGAATGTATAAAGTATAAATTATTTTCTCTTGTTTGAGGAATAAATTAAAGGCGTAAAAAGGTGTATTTATGGGGTAAAGGGTTAACCACTGGTTTCAAACATTTACTCCTTTATGTCTCCACCAAATCCTATGCTGTGGCTCCTCATTAAAATCATCACTTTGCAGCGATTCTAATGAGTAGTCACATCAAAGGGTTTGGCTTTGACATACTTTATCTGAGGCATGTGAGATAAAACTACAGACCAAATATTAAAAGAATTCGTAAAAAAAATTCTGAAAACTTCACATAACTTTTTACCTAAGGTAAATTATCTTGGGATCAAGATTAAATGTACATGTATAGGTTTGATAAATTATCTACATACACGTAAAATATGGTAGAAAGCCTTTAAAGAATTACTGGAATAAAAGCAACAATGTGACTGTTGACACCATTACCATCATTTTCAGAAATGGACCAGCCTCTGCTACAGGGGAGAAAACCTTATTCTTTCCCAATAAACGCATTTACGCTAAAAATATTATTTCCATTGCAAACAGTTTGGAGCCAGATCAGACGCCGGGCGTCCCGTCATCTGATCAGGCTCCAAACCATTTGCCTTCCAGGTTAAAATCAACATTCAGAATTGTCAAAAAGTTGTCATTTTCTTCTTTTTTTCGCAATGCGTTTGTGTTTTGTTTGCATTTCAACGGGAAGGAATAATGTTTTCTCCACTGTAAAGGTGTACCAACAGATTCAATGATTATTTAAAGCGTCTAAGTTGAGTCTGAGATCGTTTTCAAGCATTTGATTTGTTAGATTTGAGCTTTTGCTCAAATCTGACTGATCAAACGATTTAGAACTATCTCAGACACAACTCAAAACACTTTATAACACTGGACTTAGTTTGGATATGTACAGTTTAGGACCAGATCGGTCTTCAAATACATCAGAGATCAAATCTGGTTCCAAATTTTTTGACACCTTTTGTAACCAATTAACATAAACCAAAACGTTAACCAAAATGCTGACAGACAAAGGTCTCTGATGGTATTTGCCAATCTACCACTCACATTTGCCGTGCAATCTGGCTAATTAAATCAAAATCATAAACTATTGATTTTTATATGAGTGGCAAACAGTTTGAGCAGGATCCAAACTGTTTGCAACTGACATAAGATTTTTAGTGCATGTATACAGGGTTACAAATAAGGTTTTGATGCAATTAGGTATTTACTCCTTGATATTTACTCCTTGATATTTATTGGGTATTGGCAATTTTCGTAATTGGGTATCAGTGTTCTGCCTAGAAATCCAAAACTATGGGCCCCAGGGCCCACTGGACATGAAAAAAGGGGGCCATTTTTTAAAAGTGTGGGCCCCACATTTTTTGTCATGAAAATAATAGAAAACACAATAAAGATAACTTGTTTTCCAATTACGACATTCACCAGTGGTGTGCTCTTTTTCTTAAATTGCTTTAGTCTAGACAGAGATTGTCATAGAATCTGACCCACCATTGTAAGCCAGCCACATATGATTTTTTGACCACCTATGCTGAAAAGTTCATCCCTTCTTTTTCTCGGCGGATATACTATTCGTGCGTTTCGAAGAGCCGTCAACTTTATCAGACTCGGCCGTCGGCTGGGGTGGAGAGGGGTTTCTGTTTTTGAGAATCAATTTACTACTTACGGTTGTATTTTGATCCGCAACAGCGTCATGCACGTTTTCTCTTTGGTATACTTAATATTATTTTGGTCTAATTCCTTAATTTTACTCCGCGTATTTCGAAAACTTTGAAAAAAGTCTATCAGTGTAGCTGCCTTACGTTTTTGGTCAGCCATCTTTCAACGAAACAAACGAGAAGGCATGAGAGATTATCAGGGATTGGACTACAGCGGATACTTCCGGTCGACGTATCCAATGAAATTAGTCGTTTTAAATGCTCTAATAGTACGGATAGACTAAAACATTGACCGTCAGTGCCGGGGAATAAAAAAAATTCGCGATTTTTTAAGCGCGCCCTCGGGCCCATTTACGGGAATTTTTCCTCGCCTTTTGTGATTTTTATGCGCCAATGGCGCAAGGGCGCGGCCTGGGCAGAACACTGCGGGTATTATTCATATTCTGATTAGGTATTCAAAAAAATCTTTGCTTTTTGCTACATTTCTTTGCTTTTTGTTACTCCTTATTCATTATTGTGAAAAACAATTGCTTTTTCCACAATTTTAATTGGGTAAATACCCCAATACGCGCCTTATCTGTAACTCTGTGTATAAACATTGGGATAGATTGAATAATGTCTCCCCACTCTACATATTTGACTGTATATAAATATAAAGAAATATACAGTCGAGACTCGATACTTCGAACTGGCTTAAATCGAGCTTACCAGTATTTCATAAGTTCAAATTCCACAATTTGATCTCGCTGAAGTCGACATGTCCGTTTTTCAAAGTTAAAACATGGCTAAGCCAGGTTTTAACTTTGAAATATGGGTATGTTGGAACTAACGCGAGTTCGAAGTATCGAGATTCCACTGTATTTGAATAATATCACAAACCTCAAGGGCCAGCTGAGAATTATCTGGGACCACTCTGTTGTTGAACCCTATAGACGGAGGGGCCCTATTATGGTCAAAACTGGGCTCCCTATGTGATCCCCTGAGTGGGGCCAACTCCAGTCCGTTAGCCATACCCTTCATACCCGGTACCGTGAGGGTATTCACGCCTCCCAAAGCAGACGGCTTCTGGTGACTACCAGGCTGAAATATTAGAGCCAATCTTGTCTAAACATATTCAACCCTATCAACAAGTATACTCGTCATTAACAAACGGTGTACATGTGAAGAGTACACTTGTCCTATGCAAACAGTGAAGGCCCTGATCAGAGGGCTCTTGCAGGAGCCCTCTGATCAGGGTCTGCACTGTTTGTCATTTTGCAATATATTGATGGACAATTTCAACTTCCTATTAAGTTATTAGAGATCTCAATTCTACTTTAACAATGAATGATATTTTACTTTTCTGTTAACAATAATTAAACATAATATATAAAGGAGTAAAAAGAGAAATGTATAAAGAATATGCATGCAAACAGAAGCTATTGTAAAATACAACGATAAAAAGTGTTTGTATCTTAGAAAAGCTGTTTGTCTTAAATAAATTCTTTGAACGCCAAGTAGAACTGCAGTCTGAAATAATTCTCGTCTGCTACTGTTCTAAAATTAACACTTTCTAAATTCAATTTGTAAAACTGGGTCAGAGTGACAAGTGGTTTAGATCCTGATGAGATGCTGCATCATGCCACGTCTCATCTGGATCCAAACTTTTTGCAAAGGTATTCACGATAATTTCACTGCTAGTGTGCAAAGAGTTAATTAAGTTACTTTTAAATCTACATGCTACTGTGCTTTGGATAATCAACGTAATTTCATAACAATAACTTAAACTTACCCCTTCGCTGCCAGATTATTATCTACTTAAAAAAATATTTTCTCCAGAATATTATAGATCTACTTAAAAAATTATTTTCTGCTTTAAGATCTACATGTATATTTTAAATTCAGCTATGTTTTAGGCATATGATGGAAGAAGTATAGATATGTATTTAAGCAGTATGGATACTAATCTGATGCAGAGTTGTTCAGCAATTGATCAGGATCCAAACTATATGACACTTATAAATATCAATTGTGTCTTTAACTGACTTTCCTCCCTAAAACTTCAAATGGGCAATCCCAGTTTCCATTTTAGTCTAGTCCATATCTGACTTTTAAGGGTTGTTTTTGTCAATGGTTTGCATGATGACAAACAGTGAAGACCCAGATCAGAGGGCTCCATAAGGAGCCCTCTGATCTGGGTATTCACTGTTTGCATAGGACAATGCACTTTTCACATGTATGCTGTTTGAAAAGGACGCCTATATGCGGGACTAGGGTTCAAAGAGTTAAGCAAAATCTATCTGAAATCTAAATTTGGAAAAATTAAAGCAGATCAAGTAATTGGGGCTTGGCAAAGAAGGGTTTAACCCATTAATCCATTACCCCATAGCCTGTTTCAAGTATTAAATATAAGTTACCACTTAAAGCAGGTTGAAAGTAAAGCAGAATGTGCCTTAAGGCACATTCTGCTTTACTTTCAGCCTGCTTTAAGCTACCACCAACTAGTCAAGAAAATATTTATTTTTATACATATTCATAATTGTATAAATTTGAACTATTTTCTTCTGTGGAGGAATAAATGAAAGGCGTAAAAAGTCGTATTTATGTGGTAATGGGTTAACTCATAAGTGATAAACAATTATCAATGCTTATCTCAATACAAGCTAGTGGATTAAAGTGTGGCAAAATGAGTCGGTATGAGGCTATTGCGCAATGAGTCAATATGAATTAGTATGGCTTAATGGGTTAATTAGGACTGCTATAACTATGATCTATACCCGTCGTGACGATGGGGGACGCATCCGGGAGGCTGGCCTTTTACCGGCGACATTGCTGCTGAGACTGGCCATAGATTTCCTCATGGACGCCATGGAAGACATTAAATTCCGATTCATCATGGTCAATGTCTACAGTGAAATGGGTGTATCACAGAGAAATAGTAGAAAAATACATCAAAAGCTCGACAAGATTTTTGTTGACTCCAGGGTTCTCCAGATAAGGTGGAGTAAACTGGACAAATCCAGCCTTCTGTGACTTATTTCAGCAACAAATCCTATGGTGTTACTACTCATTAGAATTGTCTCTTTGAGACGATTCTAATGAGTAGTGACACCATAGGGTTTAAAGCAGAAATAAAAAATTTATTTTTTGAAATACTCCCCTTATCTGGAACCCTGTGACTCTTATCTTAACCCTTCTCCTTCTAAATTTAGTGTATATTTATATTTTTCGAAAACAGTGTAGACCCTGATCAGACAGCTCCTAAAGAAGCTGTCTGATCAGGGTCTACACTGTTTTTTTATTGGATCTGTCTGATTCTGATATGGGTCTGTACTCTTCCCAGTTAGAAAATTTCCTAATATTATTAGCCAATGAAATAGTTTACAGTAAAACAAATGTTGAAAGTTGGCCAAGTTTTATGTATGAATATTCAGCCGGAGAAAGGTTAATGTAAATTGGCCAATTAAGAGAAGATTATATATTATAATCGGGTAATTTTTAACCCTTTACCCCATAGCTTGTTGCTAGTTTTGAAAATAGGTGAATTCTTAAAGCAGGTTGAAAGTAAAGCAGAATGTGCCTTGTGGCACATTCTGCTTTACTTTCAGCCCACTTTAAGCTACCACCTGCTAGAATAAAGAAAATATTCCTTATGAAACATATTTACGACTGAATAAATTGGAACTATTTTTTTCAGTGCAGGAATAAACTGAATGTGCTAAAAGGCATTTCTATGGGGAAAGGGTTAAGACAGATTGCAGCTTAATGCATGACAAATGTAATGCAGACAGCTCCAGAAGCAGCTTTCTGCATTGTTTGTCATGCTTGATGCATTAAGCTATCTTGAATGATTTCAATGTATCTTTACAGAACGGCCATTTAACACACTTTGGATAAAAAACATATGCAAAATAGAAGATTTATGGTGGCATATTTATAACACCAGTTAATCACTTATTTATCATGATAGATTCCTGTTAATATCTCACATAAATACTCAACTAGTTATTTTTGGCAAAAACTTTCGCGTTAGTTTTCAGATAATTATCCGTATAATCGAATGTGGAAACTTTTCACGATAACCAGATAAATATCTGAACACGAACTTTGTCATGATACTGCTGTAAACTGCCACCACTTAACGAATTTATCTAGTTACTTAACTAGATCATTAACTAGAAAAGTTTCGTGCTACCAGTTATCTCAAAGTAGAAAATTGCATTTGGATGTCTTCCGTAGGGACAGGATATTTATATTTAGATAAGTCAACACGAAACTTTTCAAGAAACGTTTCAGTTAACTTAGATATTATGTCGTGACAGTATGTGGCACTAACAGGTCATTTGACGCGATACGATAATTATCAGGTTTTCATGAAAATATTCCACTTTCCACTTACTAGATAATTATGTGAGATATTAACTGGATATTTTTCAGAAAAGCTAAGTGGTAACTGGTGTCAGAACCATGCCACTATAAAGATTAAAGACTGACAAACATTATTATGGTACATTGACAAATATGTTTTCCAAAATACTAGAAATCTGTTGCCAAATAAGATACTATCACAAAAACATCACTACATCACATTAACATTCAATTTTATATTTCAACCATTAACCCTTTACCTTATAGACTGTTTCTAGTTTTGAAGACATGTCACTGCTTAAAGCAGGTTGAAAGTAAAGCAGAATGTGCCTTTAGGCATATTCTGCTTTACTTTCAACTTGATTTAACCTACCATCAGCTGCAAGAATAAAGACAAATATTTCTTACGATACACATTCATGACTGTATAAATTGGAACTATTTTCTTCAGTGTAGTAGTAAATCAAAGGTGTCAAAATATGTATCATACGGAGTAATGGGTTAATTAACTCAAGACCATGTGGGATAGTGATTTGACAAAATTAATTTTAAGGACCATATGGGTTTGCCAGTCAATTTTAAAATCCAAAAAGACAAATTACAAACTACATTTTATGTGCATAAAATTAAAAGAAGAATTTAAGAACAACATAATAATTTTTACATAATGCCATAAAACTTGTCTTATAAGCAGGCATTTGCATCTGTTGCAAAAGAATTAAGGTCTCTACAGAGAGTCTCTAAATCATTTTTTGTCCTACTTTTGTCCTGCTTTAAACCTTTACCCCATAGTCTGTTTCTAGTTTTGAAGACAGGTGACATTTAAAGCAGGTTGAAAGTAAAGCAGAGAGTGCTTGAAGGCACATTCTGCTTTACTTTCAGCCTCCTTTAAGCTACCAGCTGCTAGGATTTAGAAAATATTTCTGACGGTACATGCTCATGACTGTATAAATTGGAACTATTTTCTACAGTGGAGAAATAAATCTAATGCGTTAAAAGGTGCTTCTATGGGGGGAAAGGCACCTCCTTTATTAAACTTTCTACTTTGACTCTTCGACTTTCTAAATATTGACCAGCTTACAGTGGAGAAGACGTTATTCTTTCCCAATAAACGCGTTTACGCTAAAACTATTATTCCCATTGCAAACAGTTTGGAGCCAGATCAGACGCCGGGTAACCCGGCATCTGATCAGGCTCCACACTGTTTGCCACTCAGATTAAAACAAAACTTCAGAAATGTCAAAAAAACGGTAATGTTCTACATTTAAGCGATTTGCGTTTCGTTTGCGTTTAAACGGGAAAGAATAAAGTTTTCTCAGATGTACATGTTTTTGATTCAGCCATAGGGGCGAGTATACTAGTCCTTTATAAACCTTATACCTCTGAAGCAAACAGTGCAGATTCTAATCAGCCTCAAAGCTCCTTCAAGAGCCCTCTGATCTGGGTCTACACTGCTTGCAAATGATATACATGTTTAAGTTTCACACTAAGTAAGGGATAAAAACTGTTATTTCATTAAAGGAAAATGGACAGCTGATTACAACTTGGTTTTAAACGTAATGTATTCAAAATGCCAAAAGTGAAAAGGTTTTCTTAAAAAACTTTCATAATAATGATTTTAAAGCAATTTTTAGTTTGGAAAACAAACTTTCATGGAGGTCGCCATTTTGTTTACATGTGTGACATAATTTATACCCTTTCGGTACAACAAAGAAAAAAGAAATTTTGTGAGAATAAAATTAACTTACCGGGTAATTAGTTAAAACCTGTTGAACAATCATTAACATATACGGTTGGTGTCAAGGCAAATACCCATGTAAGTTGACCACTCATGCATTTCGGATTTTTTTTTATTAAATAACATTTCAATTCACAAAAAAACTTTGAAATGTCTGAAACTGGCCATAATTTTACAACACCTTTTGCAGCTTAATGGCTTCAATTTTCTAAAGAATTATTCTGAAATATTGACACGGGTCATTAACAAAGTGAGCAAGACATTAAATGTTCGGACCAATGACACGGCAAGTAAAGAATTAATTCACTAATGTTATCACACATTTCCGGTAGCAGGGGCACCCAAATCAGCGCAAGTGGAAGTCTGCCTTGACAGGTGGTTTATAGGTCTTGTTAATAACTCTAGTAGTGTCCCTAATTAGATTAGTGAGTTGTTTTCAATGGTAAGGACAGCAATTATCACAAGGAATTGACTAATTGCAATCAGTATGCCATCGTTAATGCACATAAACACCTGAATGGTGTACGTGTGTGTTTAGTTGAAATATTCACTTTGTGTTAAAACAAATTGTGGAAAAAAGATATAATTGTACTTTCATCAACAGCGTATAGCTAGTGATGTTTCGAACTAACGTAGAGTTTCAAAGCCTTTTATCAGAGAAATAAAACTTTAGCTGTATGTACCATGTACAGTGAAAGTTACCAACAATCTGCAAGGGTAGAAATGACGTCACAAATAGGATCAAGACCGAGCAGTTCCCCTAGCGAGTAAGAAAAGATGGCGGCCTCCTATCTCATTAACGATCGAGGGCTCACCTGCCAAAGTGTATTATCTATTTTTTATGCTTATGTGCATCTGAAAGACAATGGGATTTGGACATAATTATATTGTTTGTAAGACAAAATCTTCAATGTAAGACCGACTTTACCAGAGCTGTCCATTTCCCTTTAACTCTTTGCACGCTATATAGCGGCGAATATATCTGCCACAGTGATTACCTTTGCAAACAGTTTGGATCCAGGTGAGATGCCGCGTAACGCGGCGTCTCATCAGGATCCAGACTGTTTGACACTCTGACCCTGTTTTTTTACAAGAAATTTTGAAAATTCTTATTTTAGAACAGTAGCAGATGACAATGGTTGCAGACAACAAAAATTACCCAGCATGCAAAGAGTTAATGTTTCATTGAATGTAAGTTTGACTTTACTTACTGGGGCATATAAATCCCTATTTACCCTAGCTATTACCCCTTAATCCATTACCCTATAAATACACCTATAATGTATCCCTCCACTGAAGAAAATAGTTCCAATTTATACAGTTGTGAATATTGACCATAATAAATATTTTCTATATTCTAGCAGAATTTTGCTTAAAGCAGTCTGAAAGTAAAGCAGAATGCGCCCTAAGGCACATTCTGCTTTACTTTTAGCCTGCTTTAAGTAGTATCTTGTTTTCAAAACTAGAAACAGGCTATGGGTAAATGGGTTAACCTAATTCCAGTTTTTAAGACACAATGATAATCACTTAAACAGATTGAAAGTAAAGCAGAGTGCACCTTATGACAGATTCTGCTTTACTTTCAGCCTGCTTTAAGTAACCATCTGCTAGGATATAGAAAATACTTCCCATGCTATATATTCATGACTGTATAAATTGAAACTAGTTTCTTCAGTAGAATAATAAATAAACGGCATACATAAAGGTGTAATTATGGTGTAATGGCTTATCTGTCAAAACATTTCTTTAGAAATATTACACAAACCTTCACCAAAGGCATGCCAACAGAATGCCATTTATATATTAAAAAGTCACAACATTCAATGGTTTTGGTAAGAAAAAGTATTCAAGTACAAAGGCTAAATATAGAATCATGCAAAATTCTTTAAGAATAAATGCACATATAAAGTAATAAATTACCCGAGACCTTTATTTCAATAAATTGAAGCATTTAAAGTTCAAAATTAATGGCAAAATGATGGTTAACCCATTACCTCTTAGCCTATTTCTACCTTTGAAAACAGGTGACCACTTAAAGCAGGTTGAAAGTAAAGCAGAATGTGCCTTAAGGCACATTCTGCTTTACTTTCAGCCTGCTTTAAGCTACCATCTGCTAAGATATAGAAAATATTTCTTCTGGTACATATTCTTGGCTGTATAAATTGGAACTATTTTCTTCAGTGGAGGAATAAATAGAGGCGTAAAAAGGCGTTTTTAAGGGGTAATGGGTTAATCCTATAAATACTGATTTACTCATTACTATCAAAATTTGACAGTTTTTTAAATCTAAGTGTCAAAAAAATTTGGAACCAGATCAGATGTAAATTTACTCATAAAACATTCAATTTCTAATTTCTACATCTAATCCTGTCTTGTTACATCTCTTTGGAATCGTCTTTTCAAGACGAGTCCAAAGAAATGTCACAAAACAGAGTTAGATGGAGAAATAAATAATAATTGAGAGTTTTATAATCTGACTTACGACAAATTTTTATGAAACCGGCCCCTGGCTCCAAACATGTTCATTAAGTTCAACCATCTGTCCTGCATTTATGTAACTTTCCTTATGCAATTAACAGTTTACAGTGGAGAAGATATTACTCTTTCCCAATAAATGGGTTAAATATGCTAAAACTATTATATCCATTGTTTGAAGCCTGATGATACTACCAGTCATCTAAAAAAATATTGTCAAAGCTTTCACTAACTTCTTACATATAGGATTTGTCATGAGTGGATGTATGAGACGAGCTGATCTCAACCGAATTGAAATGTTATTAAGCGAGCCTTGGCGAGCTTAATAACATTTCTATTTTAGATGAGGTTGAGATCAGCTTGTCTTATACATCGACGAGTGACAGATTCTTTTTCTCACATTACCAATTATTTAATGTATTTCAAAGTAATAGCCATTTTTAAGAATCCCAGTGACTTAATAACGCCTTGATAAATAGTGACGTCATCAAAGTGACCTCACACATGTTGGAGACAAGGATATTCGGGATCGTCAGGGGTAGTTATTTGAGAAATGTATTTTCAACATTTTATTTTATTTTATTGCATTTTGTTTAATTGGGAAAGAATATTTTCTGTACTGTACAAGGTTTTATCCTATTACTCACCATCGTTGCCATCTTGCCAGTTTTCATGGCCTTCATCAGAGCTTTAGCTTGGGTCAAGGACTCCTCTATTTTGGCCTGGTGCATTGCTTGTAATACTCGCCTAAAGGGAGATAAATCAACACAACACTATTTTTTACCATCCCCTGACTCCATCTTAACTCTTTTCACGCTAGCGGCAGATATACTTGCCGTAGTGATTATCTCTGCAAACAGATTTGATCCAGATGAGACGCGCAAAACGCGGCTTCTCATCAGGATCCAATCTGTTTGACACTCTGACCCTGAATTTAAAAGAAATTTTGAAAAATTCTAAATTTAGAACAAAAGCAGACGACAATTATTGTTGCAGACGAAAAAATTACCCAGCATGCAAAGAGTTAGATACAGGTGATTTACACAAATAGTTACAATACGGTTTGGTTTGTTAACCCCCTTCACTGCCTTATCCCGAGTACAATAGTGATTATTTGCAAACAGTTTGGATACTGATCAGATGCTGCGTAATGCGGCGTCTGATCAGTATCAAAATTGTTTGACACTCAATTTTATATTTCTTAAGTCAAAATACTTGAAATTTAGATTTGATAAATAAAAGCAGATGAAAGTTTTATAAAGCTGATGACGTCATGGAAGTGACTTTCAAATCATTTAACTCTTTCCTCCCTGAAACTTTAAATGGACAATTCCAGTTTCCATCTAAGTCTAGTCCATTTCTGACTTTAAAGGGTTGTTTTTGTCAATGTTTGGCATTGTGGCAAACAGTGAAGACCCTGATCAGAGGGCTCCTTTCGGAGCCCTCTGATCTGGGTCTTCACTGTTTGTATAAGACATGTGTACTATTCACATGTACACTGTTTGAAAAACACGCCTATATGCGGGACTAGGGTTCAAAGAGTTAATAGGTAAAGGTTTAAAAACAAGTCAATGTCGTTATAGCAGGAATTTTATCGAAAAAAAGTTCTATAGTGGAATTAAATGCCTTTTGCACTATAAGAGAGTCTTAAATGTTTAAATTTCAACAGTTGTATAGTATAGTAAGACCTCTCTATTATGACCTCAAAAAAGAAGGCTTCTTAATTCACTGTATAAAAGTCAGGTGACAACTTAAAGCAAGATGACAGAAAAATAAGGAGCTTTCTGTTTTACTGTCACATTGCATTAAGCAGTCACATGTCTTAAACACCTAATAATTTACATATTTAAGCTGTTGTAATTAAGAGAGGTTTTATACAAAAGCCAAGCTGGCTAGATAGCTATTCAACATTTTGCATCAATTTGAAATCATTCAACAGGGCAAATAAACCTGGAAAATTTCACAAATACAGTAAAAACTCGATTCTACGAACTCGCTTTGTTCAAACATACCCATATTTCAAAATTAAAACGTGGCTTAGCCACGTTTTAACTTTGAAATACGGGTATGTGCGCCTTAAATGATATCGAATTATCAAAATTCAACTTACGAACTACTGGTAAGATTGATTTAAGCGAGTTCGTAGTATCGAGTTTCGACTGTATAATGAAAAACTTGTGCGAGATGCAGATTGCAAAATCAGGATACATTAAGAATAATAGTACCAACTTAACCCTTAGAATTCTGGTTAAGTGTTTGGCCTGCAGGAATCGTAGTCTGCTACTGTTACAAGATTAGAAATTTCTAAATTAATTTTTCGGCGGAGCTGTCTGGTTTCTATTTAGCCACACTTTCTGTTTGGCCACACATTTCAACCAATTATATTTGATCAGAAATTTAGACTTGAGAGCACCTGTTGAAACTGAATAGTCTGATTGGATAGTAGCCAGGGCTCCAGATAAGGGAATTATTTCAAAACTTAAAATCTTTATTTGTGCATTAAACCCTGTGGTGTCACTAAACATTTGAATTGTCACTTCGAGACAATCAAAATGAGTGGTAACACCATAGGGTTTGGTGCTGAAATGAGTGAATAAATGTGATTTGTTTAGTTTACTCCCCCTTATCTGGAGCCCTGTAGGCTGGTCTATGTCCAATTACAGTTTTCCCAGATATGGCTGTGAGTGTAAAATTTAGAGACACAGACCAGACTGTTTACTACACTGGGGGCTGATGCAATTTAAGATGACATCTAAAATACAGAGGAATCTAGGTGTTTTGTAATTGTTTACTACCAATTTGTTTTAATTGTTAACTATTTGTACACATTTACCATACATTAAAAGCAATATTAAATATAAATGGCCTCAAGTGAGTTAAACACAATTGTGTGGTTTCATCATTATTTACAAGAGTGAAGTAGAGCAGACTGTTGAATCTGTACATTTGTGTATGCTATAGTTTGTTTCAAGAAACTCTATGAATGAAAAGTTTGATATATAGAACAATAGATTAATGTGAGGATCTCCTACCAGTAGCTAGGATATGAGTTAAATTATTGTTTTGTTTTGCATTTCTGTACATGATAGTTTTGCATTTTAAATAAAAGTTACTGTTTCAATTGTATACTTTTATTTTTTGCTTTTCAATCCAAGATATTACAATTCTTTTGAAAACCTCAATTTCATTCAATTTTGCACACCCAGCTATATAGCCTTAGTTCAACCACTCATTCCGCCGAATATCTTTTTTAAAGATATGTCTTGTTTAATATAGGTTCAGAGTGTCAAGCAGTTTAAATCCTTATAAGATGTCATGTAATTGGCGTCTTATCTGGATCTAAACTGGTTGGAAAGGTAATCATGTTTTCACTACAAGCATGCAAAGAGAAAAAAGAAAAGCTCAACATAAAGCAGTAAAAGCATAGTCATTATCCAAAAATATAATAAGCACAAAACTGTATTTTAATTCAAAGATGTAAGTTAATGATAGTACAATATATTTATTCAAATCTGTTGTTCAGGAGCCCTTACTTTACTATCATCCTGCTTTATAGGCTTCAAAATGACTTTATCAATTAATGAGTCATGTGTTTTATGTTCATGACATCCTAGGTGTGGACTACTTTCTATAGTTACTTAAAGGTGAATCGGTGGTCGAGAACGTGAACAACCAAGGCAGATATGATTTTATCTGTTTCTTTTATTGACCGACATTTCGACACTGCAAGTGTCTTCTTCAGGGTAATTATTACTTTCTATTGTGTAATAACTGAGATGTAAAATAGGTGCATTTATGGAGTTAAATGGGTAAATCTCTACCCCATAGCCTGTTTCTAGTAAACAGGTAACCACTTAAAGCAGATTGAAAGTAAAGCAGAGAGCTCTTTCAAGAGCATTCTGCATTGCTTTCAGCCTGCTTTATACTCCAATCTGGAAAGGTACCAGAAATAGCCTTTGTTTCATATTCAAGATTTCCTAGATGGGGACTTATTTTCTTGGGGTATGGAAAAAAATGTATTTATGGGGTAAAGGGGTTTACTTAAGTGCCCCTATTCTTTGAATAGACAAGCTAACAAACATCCTTTATGTTAATATTTAGGTGTTTTCTTCTGACCATGCCAAATTATTTTTAGATTGGAATATTCTTAAACTGATCATGGGGCTCGATAATTTAACCTTTACTTAAGCGACAGCCAGCAAGGGACACGGATTGCTGTATTTATTGTGCGTAATGTAAGGTACTCACTCACTCCACTTAACTGTAGAAATTACAACATTTTGAAATTTCTAAATATCTATTTAATCTGAGTGGCAAACAGTTTGGAGCCTGATCAGACGCTGCATGGGTTACCCGGCATTTGATCTGGCTCCAAACAGTTTGCAATAGAAATAATAATTTTAGAGCAAACACATTTATTGGAATAACATACACGAAAGTTAGCACATCAGTCTCGTGCTGCACGGGGATCGTACAAATATATATCCGATGTTACCTTCCTTACCTATTTACCATTATAAAATGTTCTGTTCTAAAAAAAACTCGGCCAGGTCAGACAAATTGGAAAATAATATAGTGTTATATTCATTGGAAAAACAAACAGTGGTATAGTAACTTTTCATTCTGTTAAAACCCACACTTGTGTTAGACAACCACCTGTCCTTACCTCTCTCTCGTCGCTACAGTGGACAGCGACATTCTCTGCTTTATAGCAAAGAAGAATGTCTCTTCTCTTGTCCCAGTGAAAAACCCATACATACTACTCTGAAATTGCAGATGGGAGAAAACACTAAACCTCTACTAGTCAACCCAGTAATGCCAATTAGAGGCTATATTTGTGGCCTTTCATCAAGGTCTACACTGTTTACTCATGTCCTGTTTTAGGGAATAACACAATAATGGCATCAATGGGTTAGTAAACAAAACAAGAAGAACAAATGGCAGAGCCAAGATAAGGGCAGTATGTCAAAAACTAAAATCTTTATTTCTGTTTTACCGGTTAACCCTATAGTGTTACTACTCATTAGAATTGTCTCTTCGAGGCGATTCTAATAAGTAGTAACACCATAGGATTTGGAGCTGAAATGAGTGAGAAAATGTTGGATTTGTTCATTTTACGCCCTCTTATCTGGAGCCCTGACATGGCATTAATGGGTTATAATAGTAATGAAAAGAAGAATCAGCCAAGCAAATAACACTGATAGACAGAAGAAAGATCAAGGCTCCAATGATTAAAATGCTAAATTCTTAAGTCTCCATCAAAACCATTTGCTGCAGTGACACATTACCCCATAAATACGCCTTTTTATGCCTGTTATTTATTACGCACTGAAGAAAATAACTCTAATTTATACAGTCAAGAATATGTGTCATAAGAAAAAGTTTCTATAAACTAGCAGATGGTAGCTTAGAGCAGGCTGAAAGTAAAGCAGAATGCACCTTAAGGCGCAATCTGCTTTATTTTCAACCTGCTTTAAGTGGTCATCTATCTTTCATACCAGAAACAGGCTATGGGGTATTGGGTTAAATGCATATATTACAATAGAATGTAGTTAACGGAACTTTTTCTGAAATGTAATTTTTTTAAAATTCTATCCTGAATGGCAAACAATTTGAGGCCTGCCCCAAACCAAAATCGCACACTTAATTAAGCATGCAGGAAGATTGCGATAAGATTGCAATAAGATTGCAGTCGCAATCTAAGAAGGCGCGCACTACCTTAATTTTAAGATAGTGCGTGCTTGTTTGGCACGCTTGCAAGTGAGCGACTAAAAGAATTGCAACCTTGATGATTAATTTTTAAGCATGTGCAGCCTAAATAAGCGTGCATTCTTACTAGTGCGCTAGTGTGCAAGCGCACAAGCGTGCAATTGGAACAATCGCAATCTTATTAAGTGTGCTGCACGCTTGAATTAAGCGTGCATACAGGCCTCCGCATGCTTAAATTAAGCTTGCATGCGTGCAGTCGCGCACTTATATTAAGCTTGCAGCCACGCGCTTAAATTCTTGCAAGAATACGGTCGCAAGCTTAAATCAAATGTGCATACAGGTGACCGCACGCTTATTTGTGGGCATGCACGCTTAAATTAATCTGATTATTGGAAAAATTACAACTGTTAAAACCATCCTCCATATTGGATTGTTACATCAAAAAATGATCTTGACAGTTTAAAAAACAACAGCATTAAACAAATAGCATTTCATTCTTTTCAAATAAAAAGAGTATTGAGTAATATTGGAAGAATAATTGTTTAATCTATTTATGCTTCACCATTTGGTCAGCTGCATGAATTTGAATACAAACAACTTGCATCATTATATACATGCAATTTGTTTACATCAATCTGATTTTGAAGCCAATCAACTGAAAATCTCTGTAACATTCTTTTAAAAATTATTAACTAGCTATAGCTAGCTGCTTCAGAAAACAATAAAACATACCTGTTTATTATCTATCCTGATATTCTTAATTGTATGACTAAAACTTGCAATTTGGAGAAAGTGTCCCAAAACTCTGTAAACATACTAAGTCTTCTTCTATCTGTGTTTGAAGATATGAATTTGGAGCCAAAACAGTCCAATCAGAATAAGGTTTACTTCTTCAGTGAGCCAATGAAATGACTTCTATCAAACACTCAGACATTATATTAAGCTTGCAGAGTCATCTTATGGCGCAAAATTGTGCGCTTGTTGCAACCTTAAACGAAACTTAAGCCTGCGGTGGAAATCCTCACCGCACACTTAATTTGCTTTTATGGCGCTAAATTACGCACTTGTTGCAATCTTAAACAAATTTAAGCCTGCCGAAGCATGCAGTGGAAATCCTCACCGCACACTTAATTTGCTCGCGCGCTTCTGCACACTTATTTATTAGGACTGCATTCTTATTAAGACTGCAATAAGCGTGCGCATGCTTGTTGCATGCTTGTCACGATCTTCCCACTTGCTAGTATTTTGGTTTGGGTGAGTTACTTGGCGTCTAATTATCGGGCACCAAACTGTTTGCAATAGACATTTATATTATATAATGTTTTTTCAGCATAAGTGCATTTTTTTAGAAGAGAATAGTTTATTTATGCTTTTCGGTGGATTACCACGAAAAAGCAGTGGGTGATCACTTGGTAATCCACTGCAGTGGATTATCACCAATCGCTTTTATTATGAATTTTCCCCGTAGGGCTCCCCAAGAATCGTAGTCAATCGTGTCTTATCGTTAAAATCCGGCAGTCCGATTTGTCGCGAACTACTCACCGGAAGAGCACAAATCCAAACTCGGGAGCAACGAAGTAATTCGGATGACGTCATTATACCGCCAACTGTCACGCCACATGTGTTCGACATAAAACGTGGGGCTCAACACGGGATAAATAATGTACGTTCGCTTTCAATTTTGAAACAATTTCGTTTAAAAAGTGGCTTTAAAGCATAAATAAATAGAATAACTGTGTTTTTTCAGTGTAAGATCGAATTTAATCCATTTCGTGAACATCAGACTGTTATATTTTCACTCGTGGCTTCGCCACTCGTGAAAATATAACGTCTGATGTTCACTCAATGGATTAAATTTCGATCTTACACTGAAAAAAACAGTTATCCTCTATGTCTTGCCACTTTATTACTACCATATACTCATTAGAATCCTCTTAAAGAGATGACTCTATTGAGTAAAAAGAACATAGGGTTTTGTGCAAACACGAAAGAAAAAATCTTTAAAAATTTTGTTGGCCTTTTTCACTCCCTCGCTCTCCCCTTAGGAAATACAGTAAAGAGTTGAGATAAAACACTAAACAGTGGCTATAAAAATGCATATACATGAGAATAGGCTAAATAAAGAAAGTTGAAAAATACAGGTATGATTATATATTATATAGATTAGTTGTTTAACCCTTTCCTCCATAGCTTATTTTCAGTATTGAAGAAAGAAAATTAATACTAGTAAAACAGACTGAAAGCAAAGCAGAATGCTCCTTAAGGATCATTCTGCTTTACTTTTAGTCTGCTTTCAGCTACCATCTGCTAGGATATAAGAAATATTTATGCTGCATATTCATGCATGTATATTAAAGTGAACTATTTTCTTCAGTGGAGGAATGAATTATTGGTGCAAAAAGGCTTTACTATGGAGTATTATGGGTTAAACACTAAAGGACAAGGTTCACGAAGCCTCCGATTTGGCCCTGTAAAAAATATTTTTTTCCAAAAAAGATTTTTATCTTTATTTTCTGTTTATTAGTCAATATCAGATACTAATACTCCATAATACACACACAAACGACCCAAAGTCAAGTTTTGACGATTTTATAGTTTCTTGTAAATGAGCCGAAAGGCCAAAAAAGACAAAAAAGCAGATTTTTGGTACAATTCTCGGTATAAATCCTAAAAATAAACTATGAAGGCATGCATGCGACACTTCAAATTTTTGATATGTTACTACAACTTAAATATTTATTGTGTACTTAAAATATCTTTGTGACGCATTAAGTGCCTTCAATTGTTTAATTCTATGATTTATACCCTGAATTGTACCAAAAATCTGCCTTTTTGGCCTTTTTTGACCTCGTGGTCCATTTACAAGAAACTATAACGTTCTCAAAACTTGAATTTGAATTGAGTTTTGTGTATTGCATGAATTATCAATATCTGAAGTTGACAAATAAAGAGAAAATATGGCTAAAAGATAATTTGGAAAAAAAAAGATTTTTACAGGGCCAAATCAGAGGCTTCGTGAACCTTGTCCTTTATACAGAATCTACACAAATACATGCACAGAAAAAGTCAAGCTTGTGTTAAGCTGCCAATTTCGTTTAAGATGTATAAAAATCATAGTGCACTGGGGCCCGTTTCATAAAACTTCGTACGATAAATGTTGTCGTAAGTGAAATTATAAAAGTCTCAATTATTATTTATTTCTCTATCTAATCCTGTCTTGTGATATATTTTTGGAATCGTCTTGAAAAGACGATTCCAAAGAGATATCACAAGGCAGGATTAGATGGAGAAATCAGAAAATAAATGTATTTTAAAGTTTTGACTTACGACAACATTTGTCGTACGAAGCTTTATGAAACGGGCCCCTGGTGACTACTTAATACAGGACAAAAGTAAAACCTTTAAGCTGTGTATAACAGTTTGATAATCCATCTTCTTTAACCCATTAACTCATAAGCGATAAACATGCAATTACAAATACTTATCTCAATACAAGCTAGTGGATTAGAGTGTGTCAAAATGAGTCAGTATGAGGCTATTGTGCAATGCGTCAATATGAGTCAGTATGGCTTAACCCATTACCTCTTATCCTATTTCTAGCTTTGAAAACAGGTGACCACTTAAAGCTGGTTGAAAGTAAAGCAGAATGTGCCTTAAGGCACATTCTGCTTTACTTTCAGCCTGCTTTAAGCTACCATTTGCTAGGATATAGAAAATATTTCTTCTGGTACATATTCTTGGCTGTATAAATTGGAACTATTTTCTTCAGTGGAGGAATAAATAGAGGCGTAAAAAGGCGTTTTTAAGGGGTAATGGGTTAATGGATTAAACTGGCTGCTTTAAACAAGTCTGACTGAAAACGAATAGGCTAAAAACAGTAGGCTAAAAACAAGTAGGCTAAAGCTATGTTGATATAGTTGTATATATGTCATGTCATGTGACATGGTTGTTGAATCGGCTATACCTTTCTCTGGTGGCCACTTGGGAGAGACTGAACCTATCTTTGATTGCAAAGAAAAAGGTTTCCTCTCTGGTGCCCGTGAAAAACAAGTGCATACTGTTCTGTAGACAAAAATAAACTAGTATGCATTAACATATTCAACCTAAGCAACTGGTGTACCAGTCCTTTACAAATAGTATACCTGAGATTTTTTTTTAAGAGTACACTTGCAAACAATGCTGACCCACATTGGAGGGTTTTAAAAGGAGCCCTCTGATCAGGGTCTGCACTGTTTGTCAGTTTTGCAATATATTGTTCAAATCAACCTTAAATTGTCACAATTGTACTAAACTTAATTGGAAATGTCCATTCAAAGTTTCAGTTAATACATAGGTAGCATCATTGTACAATAAGTTTTTCTCTTTAAAACTTATGGTAAAACTGTGATTATCATTTCAAACAGTTAAACTTCAGCTTATAATATGCCAGGTACCTTGGCGTTTCATCTAGATTAAAACTGTTTGACACACAGGTTCAAAATCAAATTAAAACTGTTTGACTCTCAGGTTCAAAATCAATAAGGAAAGAAAATACATTTCAGACATTTTACAAGACAAACTGTTTAACTCTTTCGCTGCAAAATAAACCATTACTGTTTTTATGGCGTCTGCTTCAATTTTGTTGTTTGCAAGATCGTTTTAAAGTAAGATTCAATGTAGTATGACTTAATTAAAACATAACGATACGACTGTCAAACAGTTTGGATCCTGATAAGGATCCAAACTGTTTACAATGTCGCCTTTTGGCACTGTTGGCAGTGATAGAGTTAAGTAATTAACCCTTAGCCCGCCAAATAAATTGTCGTCTGCTATATTTCTCGTCTGCTTCAAGTTTCAAAGTGCTTCAAAGTTGCTCAAAATTGCTGTAAATGTTGTCCGAGTGTCAAACAGCTTGGATCTGGATGAGACGCCGAGTTACTTGGCGTCTCATCCGGATCCAAGCTGTTTGCATATGGAGCTATAGTTTATAAGCTTCAGTAGCTCTTTTCCGTCGTTTTGATGTTGTCTTGTATTGTCCTGTTCCATGTATTGTCTTTTATGTCTTGTCCTGTTTAACTTTGTCTATGATATATTGTCACTTCGTGATCCGTATTGTCTTGTCCTGTATAACTTTGTCCTGTATTGTATTGTACTGTCCTGATTAGTTTTGTCTTGTCATGCCTTGTCCTGTTTAACTATGTCCTATATTATACAGTCTTTAGCTGTAATGTTTCAGGTCTTATCCTGTTTAACTTTGTTCTATACCTCTGTTTAATTTCATCCTTAAAATATAGTTCTATTCTGTATTGCAATGCCTTGTTCCGTTTAACTCTGCCCTGTCCTTTCCATTTTGCCTTCCTTTTTCTTGAGTCTTACATATTATCTTGTGTATGTTGTTTTTTACTGTAATAATTTCCAATCATTGTCCTACTTCACTGACTGGGGCTGCTAATAATAATGACCTTACCTGGACTTCCTCATTGCCGTTGAACAACAGGGCAGCTAGAAAGGCCAGTAACTCTTTGACAACATTGTCATTGGGCCGTGACAAGTGTTCTAACGTCCCGTCAATACTCTCGTAATGGTCTAATGCATTCTGAACGTCCTCAATCAGCTTCAGCTGCCTGAAATATCAGCATACCATGTCATCACATCTAATACAGTGGAGAATCTGTTATTCTTTCCCGTTTAAACGCAAACGTACGCAAACGCAAAGCTCTAAAACGTAGAAAAGAACAACTTTTGGACAATTCTGATATTTCATGTTTATCTTGGTGGCAAACAGTTTGGAGCCTGATCAGACGCCGGGTTACCCGGCGTCTGATCTGGCTCCAAACTGTTTGCACTGCAAATAATAGTTTTAGCGTAAACGCGTTTATTGGGAAAGAATAACACATTCTGCACTGTAACAATCAACCCATTGTTCCATAAATATGCCTTTTATTGCTTTTAATTCATTCCTCCTCTTAACCCATCCCTATAGCCTGTTTCTAGTTTTGAAAGTAGTTGACCACTTAAAGCAGGTTGAAAGTAAAGCAAAATGCGCCTTAAGGCACATTCTGCTAAATTACTTTCAGCTTGCTTTAAGCTAGCATCTTCTAGGATATAAAAATTATTTCTTATGGTATATATTTATAATTTGGAACTATTTTCTTCAATGGAGGAATAAATTAAAAGGGTAAAAAGGCGTAGTTATGGGTTAAGAGAATAGTTTCACTTAATGCAGTCATGAACATATATCATAAGGAATATTTTTTATACCCAAGCAGATGGTAGTTTAAAGCAGGCTGTAAGTAAAGCAGAATGTGCCAGTCTGCTTTAATTGGTCTCTTGTCTGCAAAACTATAGACAGTTTATAGGGTAAAGGATTAAACCCTTCTTAGAATTACAGACACGGAGAATGCTGGACAAGATTTCTAGTTATACTTTGCCTCTTTTCTGGATCCAAGCTGTTTGCATAAGGTAATAAGTTTTGCTGTTAGCATGAAAAGATTTCACACCTTCTTTAACCCTTTCCTTCCTGTTCAAATGGACAATTCCAGTAACCAATTTACTATAGTCGAGTTTTGACTATATAGGGTTGTTTTGTCACTGTATTGCAATATTACAAACAGTGAAGACTCTGATCAGAGGGCTCCTTAAGGAACCCTCTGATCTGGGTTTTCACTGTTTGCATAGGACAAGGCTTAGTGTACCTTTAAGGGGGATACTATTTACAAAGAACACATATATGCGTGACTAGGGTTCAAAGGGTTAAAGCACATCAATACTAAAAAGATCATAATTTAAATAAATAATACTAAAATACAATAGTGCCTTGAGCGCAAGATATGCCCTTCACAAGCCTAATTCCGCCAAAAATAGTCAAAAATGACCCAATTCTCAAACTATTGAAGCCAATAAAAGCATCATTCCTTAAAGAATGAGGAAAATCAGGTAAAAAGTTGTAAGAGTTTTCACGCCCAAACAAACAATTCAGACAAACAGACAGATGGATAAGTTATGCCATATAATCAGAATCTGTCCCGTTTTTAGCTGTCACATTTTTAGAATATGTTCCGTTTTTAACCCTTTACCTGATAGCCTATTTCTAGTATTGAAAATAGGTGACTACTTAAAGCAGGTTGAAAGTAAAGCAGAATGCGCCATATGGCGCATTCTGCTTTACTTTCAGCCTACTTTAAGTTACTATTTGCTAGTATATAGAAAATATTTCTTATAGTATATATTCATGACAGTATAAAATGGAACTATTTTCTTTGGCGGATGAATAAAATGAATGCGCTAAAAGTCGCTTCTATAAGGGAAAGGGTTAACAAGGGAATATAAATGTTAGAAGATACTGTTTGTCTCACTTTTTACATGACTTGACGTCATTTTCAAAGTCCTCTGGAAGCTTGACAATCTCGTTGTGAATCATGCCTCGTAGAAGTTGCATACACTTAATGTCCAGCTCTAACTGTTCCATCTTCTCCTTCTCTGTCAGGTTGGTTAGGGTCGTTGAAATCCTGTAACAACAGTGTCAAAGTAATAACTCATATCACATTTCTCCGTAAATAGTGTCAAACCTCTCTATACTTAAGACTAGAAAATTGTGTAAATTATTAGGTGTTTATGACATGTGACTGCTTAAAGCAAGGTGACAGTAAAACAGCTCCTTTACGAGCATTCTGTTTAACTGTCACTTTGCTTTAGGCTGTCTCCTTTATTTTATACAGGTGATCTTTTATACACTCAAGTAGCCTTCATTTTAGTGATCCTAGTAGAGAGATTTTACTGTACACCATTTTATCACATAACCTGCGGTCTGGGAGTTGCATAAAGCCATTACGTAAATATCGTAATCCACTAGTGGAATATCGTTTTTTGGACTCCGGCCCAGCCTGTTCGTCCACAAGCGCTGCATGTAGCAGGACACCAAATGACGTCATTTGCAATGACGTTAACGTAAACAACGGGACGTTTTGGCGGAAAATCTATATAGCAGAAGGTCTACAAACTACGGCTTTAATTAGTTTTATAGGTCCTTAAAATTGTTATGTGATAAATAGAATCTCATATTCGTGCTCATTATTTATCATTCTTAATAAACTCGTTGACTAAAATGAATATGACGCTCGCCAAGGCTCGCATCATATTATTTTAGTCAACTCGTTTATTAAAAATGATAAATAATGAGCACTCATTCAAGATCCTCTATTTATGCAATTGAATTTATTCCTTCACTAAAGAAAATAGTTCTACTTTATACAGAAACAAGTGTTTATTGTAAGAAATATTTTCTATATCCTGGCAGACAATAGCTTAACTCTTTCCTCCCTAAAACTTTCAATGAATAATTCCAGTTTCCATCTTAGTCTAGTCCATTTATGACTTTTAAGGGTTGTTTTTGTCAATGTTTGGCATTATGACAAACAGTGAAGACCCTGATCAGAGGGCTCCTTTAGGAGCCCTCTGATCTGGGTCTTTTTTGTTTGCATAGGACATGTGTACTATTCACATGTACACTGTTTGAAAAGCACGCCTATATGCGGGACTAGGGTGCAAAGAGTTAAAGCAGGATGAAAGTAAAACAGAATGCACCTTAAAGGGCATTCTGATTTACTGTCAACCTGCTTAAAGTGTTCACCAGTCTTCAAAACTAGAAACAGGATTGGGTAACGGATTATACAGCCAAACCACTTGGTGTACATACCATCATTATATAATATATAATAACAGTACTGAATGACCTTGACCTTAGACCTACTGACTTCAAAAGAAATTGGGGTCATCTACTCCTCATAACTAACTGACTAAGTAATAAATATGATAACTGTATGTTGAAAGATTCTTAGAGCCATTATTGATTGAAGAAAACCATTTGGTCTACCAACAGACAAACTGACCAGCAAATAGAACAGTTCAAAGCAATATACCCCAACTATTGAAAGAAAGTGGGACATAAAAATATCTTTATACTTACGCCAAAGCTTTGATCAGCTTTTCTGCCATTTTGAATTTTTCAATAGCTGACTTTGCATTCAGGTTGATGAAACAGTTGATGTGAGCCTGGAACTCTTCGCCCAAGGGTAGCTCCTCATCCCCACCTACCTCAGAATATGCTGTCAAATAAAGAAAGTAGGAAAATAACAAATGATTCATGTCTTCCAGCCTCTTTCTAGAGACAGGGATCTAGATAAGGGGAGTATTACAAATATCAAAATCTTTATTTCTGCAATAAACCCTATGGTGTCACTACTCATTAGAATCGTCTCGAAGAGACGATTCTAATGAGTAGTAACACCGTAGGATTTGGTGCAATACGAGTGAGAAAATGTTGGATTTGTTCAGAATACTCCCCCTTATCTAGAACCCTGTAGAGACATGCCTTTTCACTCCTTTATCTATTCTCTTTCCCACTTCTATCATATTTAACCTATTACCCCATAAATATGCCTTTTTACACCATTAATTTATTCCTCCACTGAAGAAAATAGTTTCAATTTATACAGTCATAAATATGTACAAAAGATAATATTTTTTATATTTTAGAAGTTGTTAGCTTAAAGCAGGCTGAAAATAAAGCAAAAAGCGCCTCAAGGCTCATTCTGCTTTACTTTCAACCAGCTTTAACTCTTTCCTCCCTGACATTTTAAATGGACAATTCCAGTTTCCATCTTAGTCTAGTCCATTTCTGACTTTAAAGGGTTGTTTTTGTCAATGTTTGACATTGTGACAAACAGTGAAGACCCTGATCAGAGGGCTCCTTTCGGAGCCCTCTGATCAGGGTCTTCACTGTTTGCATAGGACATGTGTACTATTTACATGTACACTGTTTGAAAAGCACGCCTATATTCGGGACTAGGGTTCAAAGAGTTAAGTGGTCACCAATTTTCAAAACTAGAAACAGGCTATGGGGTAATGGGTTAACTCTAACATGACACATGTGTTTGTCACTATAAAAATAGAGGAGGCTCATCGTGATACATGTATATCTGAGATGTTTAACCCTTTCCCTTATAGAAGCGACTTTTAGCACATTCATTTTATTCATCCGCTGAAGAAAATAGTTCCAAATTATACCGTAATGAATATGTGTCATATTAAATACTTTCCTTATTCTAGCAGTTAATAGCTTAAAGCAGGCTGAAAGTAAAGCAGAATGCGCCTTAGGGCGCATTCTGCTTTACTTCCAACCTGCTTTAAGTAGGCGCCTATTTTCAAAACTAGAAACGGGCTATGGGGTAAAGGGTTAACAATGCTCTTCCCATTTTTCTCACGTGGATTAATTAACAGGAATAAATGATGTGATGTGAAGTCATGCATTCTTTATTATTTTTTTAATTTTCTAACATCACTCCTATAGCCCGTAAAGACCATACACTTTTTCAACCTATCATGTTATTTGTCATTTTCCAATTGTTCTGTCTTCTTTCGTGTAATGTGCATTCTGTGTCAGAAGGTGGATCGGTAAATATGCATCATGTGTAAAATTCTCTGCGGTACGTAAGTTTGCTACACATGGGAATGCTAAATTCTTGGTAAAGCCATAGGAAATCCGAATTCTAATGATTGTTTTTTAAAAGACGGTTATGTTACAATCACAATAATAATCTTTATTCTATCATTTTTAAAGGTTTTTGACAACAGTTGGTCATTGTGCTGTGCAGAAAGTGTATGCCTTTTTATTTTCAACCTACTTCAAGAGCTCATCTGTCTTTTACACTAGATACCAGCTATGGGGTAAAGGGTTATCTAATGTACAAAACTTACGTATTTTACTAGGGTATCCTATCTGTGTCTGTACGTCATTCACCCCACCATAGGCTACCTTCATGTTGCAGGCATACACATTCAACTTGTTGTTGATGTTCTCTTCTTCCTCAAAGTAATCTTCATAGGCCTGCAATGTCAATAAAACCCTAACAATAACCCTTAGCCTGCCACTCACAACTATAGCTCCATATGCAAACAGCTTGGATCCGGATGAGACGCCGAGTAACTCGGCGTCTCATCCGGATCCAAGCTGATTGACACTCGGACAACATTTTCAGCAATTTTGAGCAACTTTGAAACTTGAAGCAGACGAGAAATATAGCAGACGACAATTTATTTGGCGGGCTAAGGGTTAACATACTGTATGACTACGTTTTCCAAAATGATTAATTTCCTATTTCTTATTGAATTGTGTTTGAGTTTAGTATTGTTTAACCCTTTACCTGATAGCCCATTTCTAGTACTTAAGATAGATGACTACTTAAAGCAGGTTGAAAGTAAAGCAGAATGCGCCTTAGGGCGCATTCTGCTTTACTTTCAGCCTGCTTTAAGCTATCATGTGCTATAATATAGAAAATATTCCCTATAATACATATTCATTACTGATTAAATTGGAACTATTTTCTTCAGCGGATGAATAAATCATATCCGCTAAAAGGCGCTTCTATTGGGTAAAGGGTTAAACGGGAAAGAATAATGCCCCCTCACTGTACCTTGCATGTGTTTGAGGCTCTATGCTCTCAGAAATTTGAATTTTAACCAGTTCACCACTGAATCTTTTAACCCATTACCCCATAAAAACGCCTTTTTACGCCTCTATTTATTCTTCCACTGAAGAAATTAGTTCCAATTTATACAGCCAAGAATATGTATCAGAATAAATATTTTCTATATCCTTGCAGATGGTAGCTTAAAGCAGGCTGAAAGTAAAGCAGAATGTGCCTTAAGGCACATTCTGCTTTACTTTCAACCTGCTTTAAGTGGTCACCTGTTTTCAAAGCTAGAAATAGGCTAAGAGGTAATGGGTTAATGGACAATTACAGTTTCCAAGTAAGTCAAGTCCTTTTTGACTGGTTAGGCTATTTTCCTGCAAGATATTGCAAACTGGCAAACAATGCAGACCCTGATCAGAGAGCTCTTTTAAGATGTCATTGATCTAGGTCTACACTGCTTGCATAGCACAAATATACTCTTTTTAGGTACACAGTTTGTAAAGGACAAATATACTCGTTGCCTAATTAAGGGCTCAATGAGTTAATTTTTCTTTAAATATTGACAGATATCATTTAAATGCATGAACAGTCTATTTGGAATTCTGGCTATTTTAATAAATACTGGTCTAAATTAGCGAGCAGTGTAGACCCTGATCAGAGGGCTCCTATCTGATCAGGGTCTACATTGTTTGCAAATGTAATGAGTTTATTTCAAACAGGTCCATGGTGTTGAAAGAGTTAATAAGCCAGTTCTAGTTATCAAGGTGTGACTTTTCCATGGAAATCAGCATGTACGTACAGAAAAACCTCTTTTTTAACCCTTTGAACCCTATTGGCGTCCTTTGCAAAACGTGTACATGTGAATAGTACACTTGTCCTATGCAAATAGTGAAGACCCAGATCAGAGGGCTCCTAGGAGCCCTCTGATCAGGGTCTTCACTGTTTGTCATAATGCCAAATATTGACAAAAACAACCCTTAAAAGTCAGAAATGGACTAGACTTAAATGGAAACTGAAATTGTCCATTTAAAGTTTCAGGGAGGAAAGAGTTAAGACCACTAAATTGTGCTATTTTTTCAGCGGAGCTGAATTGTTTCTATTTAGACATACATATTCAACCAATCATATTTGATCAGAAATTTAGAATCTAGAGCACCTGTTGAAAACTGAATTGTCTGATTGGATAGTAGCCAGGGCTCCAGATAAGGGGTGTATTTCAAAACTCAAAATCTTTATTTCTGCATTAAACCCTATGGTGTCATACTCATTTGAATCGTCTCTTCGAGACGATCAGAATGAGTAGTAACACCATAGGGTTGGTGCTGAAATGAGTGAGAAATGTGATTCGTTCAGTTTAGTCCCTCTTATCTGGAGCCCTGTAGGCTGGTCTATGCAATATTAGAGTTTTACCAGATAGGAAGTGTGAGTGTAAAATTTAGAGACACAGACTGCAATTTACTACACTGAGCTGATGCAATCATGCTTCTATTTTAAGATATGACAACTAGAATCTTTTTATAGATATACAGAGGAAGCTATGTGTTTGTTATTGTTTACTACAAATTTGTTTTAATTGTTAACTATCTATTTGTACATATTTACCATACATTAATAACAATATAATAAATGGCATTGTGTTGTTTCATCATTATTTACAAGAGTGAAGTGTAAGAGAATCTACAGCAGACTGTGCACAGTAGTTTATTTAGTTATAGTTTGTTTCAAGAAACTCTATGAATGAAGTTTGATAAATAGAACAATAGATTAATGTAAGGATCTCCTACCAGTAGCTAGGATATGAGTTAAATTATTTTGTTTTGCATTTCTGTACATGATAGTTTTGCATTTTAAATAAAAGTTACTGTTTCCATTGTCACTTATTTTTGTATACTTGTATTTTTTGCTTTTCAATCAAAGATATTACAATTCTTTGAAAACCTCAATTTCATTCAATTTTGCACACCCATCTATAGCATTAGTTCAACCACTCATTCCGCTGAATATCTTTTTTAAAGATATTTCTTTACGGTTTTACAGCAGGTGACTGCTTAAAGCAAGGTGACAACAAAACAGAAAGCTCCTGTAGGAGCTTTCTGTTTTACTGTCACCTTGCTTTAAGCTGTCGACTGCCTTTTATTCAATCAATTAGCATTCGTTTTAGTGATCGTAATAGCGAGGTTTTACTGTATTTTACCTTTCTTGCGTCACTGCGGACGTCTTGACCACTGACACCTTGACCATACTTGTCCTGGAACTCTTCCATCTCCTCAACAGACAGTGTAGAACTGGAGAACAGCACGCTCATACACGACACGAGGTTCTGCATTTGTCGCTCTATACTCACTAGTGGGGCTACAACCTCCAGGAATTCCTGTCATATTGGAGCAAATAAAAATGCTTTAGCTGATCATGGTGATAAAATCTTGCTAAGTCAAACTAGTGTTGATTAACCCTTTCAACCCTAAATATCTCTTGTGGGAATTTATTATCCTATTGGACTCTTCTAGTACATGCATTTTGAACCACTCTACTGTTGCATCTTTGATATGACAACAAAAACGAATGAAAATAGCAAACCGTGCAGACCCTGATCAGAGGGCTCCTATAGGACCTCCACTGAGAAAACAGTTCCAATTTATACAGCCATAAACATGTACCATAAGAAGTATTTTCTATATCCTAGCAGCTTGCGCCTTAACCCATTACCCCATAAATGCACCTTTTTACACCTTTAATTTATTTCTCCGCTGTACAAAATAGTTCCAATTTATATAGTTATAAACATGTACCACAAGTAATATTTTCTATATCCTAGAAGATGATAGCTTTAAGCAGGCTGAAAGTAAAGCTGAATGCACCTTATAAGACGCATTCTGCTATACTTTCAAACCTGCTTTAAGAGGTCACATGTCTTAAAAACTTAGAAACATGCTATGGGGTAAAGGGTTAAAGCAGGTTAAAAGTACAGCAGAATGTGCCTATGCTCAAATCTGACCAATCAAATGCTTGAGAACAAATTCAGACACAACTCGAAAGCTTTATAACCTTTGAGCCAATTCTCCTAGCTCAAATCTGACCAATCAAATGCTTGAGATCGACTTTAGACTCAACCCAAAAGCTTTATAACCTTAGACCCTGGTGTTTGGCTCTCATATTTATATTTGGTTAACT
Organism: Gari tellinella; assembly: GCA_922989275.2. Taxonomy (NCBI): domain Eukaryota; kingdom Metazoa; phylum Mollusca; class Bivalvia; order Cardiida; family Psammobiidae; genus Gari; species Gari tellinella. The sequence continues at coordinate 46,905,411 of OV277871.1, read as the reverse complement.
TTGATGTTCATGTTTAAACTTTGATCTGTAACACAGCTATTCAGAGCATAATAACCCATTACCCCATAAATACACCTTTTGACACCTCTTATTTATTCCTTCACTGAAGAAAGTAGTTCAAATTTATATAGTCATGAAAAAAGTAATATATTACCAAGTTATAGTCTACGTTCTGTCCGACTTTCAGTGAACATGTATCATAAGAAATATTTTCTTTATTCTAGGAGATGGTAATTTAAAGCAGGCAGAAAATAAAGCAGAATGTGCCTTAAAGGCACATTCTGCTTTATTTTCAACCTGCTCTAAGCGGTCATATATCTTCAAAGCTAGAAGAGGGCTATGGGGTAAGGGGATAAAGGGGTGGCGTACCTTAAAGTTCTTGGCTAGATTGTCCATATCGCCAGGCTCATCAGGGTACATAGCTGAGTCAATCTGGTAGTAGCTCCGACAAAATATCTACAAAACAAACACATACCTTGACACAACAGGAGAGCTTGATAAGCAACCATTGCTTTCGTTCTCATCATAATTATTTATGTATGATTATTAGAATATATACTATTTTGACATGAAATATGTTTAAACTAAAAGGGAAAATTAATACACTTAACTTACATTTGCAAACAGTTTGAAGCCAGCTCAGATGCCGCAATTGATTCGGCATCTGATCTGGGTTTAAACTATTTGTCACTCATCTTTATGTTTCTTTTGTCAAAATGTCCAAAACTTAATTTTGATAAAAAACAGCAGACTACATTAATTTTGCAAGCAGACGATATTGCAGCAGTAAAATAGACATAATTTGCTTGTTTGGGGAACAGCCAAAGGTGTTGTTGTAAGGAGGGAATCATTGTTTGGTGGGTTGTTGTAGGGAGGGAGCACTGTAGATCAGGGTTCCAGATAAGGGGGAGTAAACTGGACAAATCCAGCATTTTTTCTTATTTCAGCACCAAATCCTATGGTGTTACCATTCATTAAAATCATCTCTTTGAGACGATTCTAATGAGTAGTGACACCATAGGGTTTAAAGCAGAAATAAAGATTTTTTTTTTCAAAATACTCCCCTTATCTGGAACCCTGGTAGATTGATTCAGTTTACCTGTAAGAAGGGCATCACAGCATCAAACAAGTAGTGAAGGGATCCCCTGATTGACTCTGATCTATCTGCTCCTCGCTCACTGCAATGTAGATAAAACATGTAGAGTTTAACTTTGCATGAATCATAGCCATGCAACTATAAGCACATTCCTTAATTTTTCTTTTCAGAAGAACAATTAGCTGCTACCTGAAGTTAACATGATCAGAGTTAATCTTTCACTAGCAATAATTCTATAGCTTGTAAATCACATCTTCTACCACTGAGTTGTCTCAGGCTAAATCATTGACACATCTCATCCATAACCTTACATGTTTCTGAATTTCATTCCACAGATTGCCTTGGCTTAATAAAAAGTGCAGCAAAGTAATAAAGCATGCATAACTTATAAATATAGTTAATCACCTGGGGCCTGTTTCATAAAACTTAGTACGACAAATGTTGTCGTAAGTCCGATTATAAAAGTCTCAATTTTTATTTAATTCTCTATTTAATCCTGTCTTGTGATATCTCTCTGGAATCATCTTGAAAAGACAATTCCAAAGAGATGTCACAAGACATGATTAGATAGAGAAATCAGAAATTACATGTATTTTAAAAGTTTGACTTACGCCAACATTTGTCGTACAAAGTTTTATGAAACCGGTCCCAGCAATGCAGAATAAATCAATACAAAATAACTTGTTTTCTAGAAACCAGCAAATTTTTCTTCTCCAATACCTTTTTTCACTGCAATGTGTTTTTGATATAAAAATCAGCAAATTGTTTGTATTGTATAATGAGAAATTGATTTACATATTATCTCAACCAGACTCAAACTTCTTGTAAAGGTCTCAGAAATCTCATACAGTGGAGAAGACATCAATTTATTCTTTTCAATTTAAACACAAAAGAAAAACAAAGAAATACAAGAGGGCCTGAAGGCCCTGATATCGCTCACCATTTGTAATGAAGCCTGATAGCTTTGCCTTTGAATTTCACCCGTTTTATTCTAAATCCATTCAAGTTTGTCGACCTACTGTAGTATAGTAGAGTACATCAAAGGCAAATAACAATGGGCCTAAACAATACTGAAATGAAGCCTTTTTCTAGCATTTCAAAGTATATCAAGGGCAGGTAACTATTGCCACAATGATAACATTTCAACAAAAATTGCACTCCTTCGAGAACGTATAGCTACATCCTACATCAAAGGTAGATATATCTTGATCTATTTGTCAGATTCCAACCATTATCACCCTTTTTCGAACTCTATGTGGTCATATACATTCTGAGTAAGTTTGAGAGAGCTTGGATAAATAGTGTGGCCTCTAGAGCGTAAACACTGTTAAATTTATCATTTTCAGCAATTCAAAGGTTGATAACTCTTGACCTATTGATCAGATTACAACCATAATTGAAATCATCTGAAGTCTTATGGTAATATACAATCTGAGTAAGTTTGAGAAAGATTGGATAAAATTTGTGGCCTCTAGAGTGTAAACATCATTAAATATGGCATTTTCAGCAATTCAAAGGTAGATAACTCTGGACTTATGAGTCTGATTTCAACCATAATCGAACTCATCTGAACTCTTATAGTCCTATACAATCTGAGCAAGTTTGAAATAGATTGGATAAAAATTGTGAACTCTAGAATGTAAACACTGTTAAATATGGCATTATCGGCAATTCAAAGGTAGATAACTCTTGATCTATTTGTCTGATTTCAATCAAAATCGAACTCATTCAAACTCTTATGGTCATATACAATCTGAGCAAGTTTTTAAAATATTAAAAACATACTGTGGCCTCTAGAGTGTAAACACCGTTAAAAATGGCATTTTCAGCAATTCAAAGGTAGACAACTCTTGATCTATTTATCTGATTTCAACCACAATTGAACTCTTCCGAATTCTTATGGTAATATATCATCTGGACAAGTTTTAGAAAGATTGGATAAATACTGTGGCCTGTAGAGTGTAAACACTGTTAAATATGGCATTTTCAGCAATTCAAAGGTAGATAACTCTTGACCTATTTGTCCGATTTCAACCATAATCGAACTCATCCGAACTCTTATGGCAATATACCATCTGAGCAAGTTTGAGAAGATTGGATAAATAGTGTGGCCTCTAGAGTGTAAACACTTAAATTGTTGACGACGGACGACGGACGATGGACATTCAAGGATTGCAAAAGCTCACCCTGAGCTAGCTCAGGTGAGCTAAAATTCATACATTTAATTTCAATGCTTATTCTATGAAAATTGAAAGGTGTATGGCCATTCATTATATTTTGCACATATCTAATAAAGTTTATGTATATTTATACGTAAAGATTGGGAAGACATTTACCAAAGTTGTTCCACTTCCCTAAATTTGCCCTTGTCTCACGGTCTATTAACACAACCAAAATCACCCTCGATATAAAGGATACGGAACACTAAACAGGGTTTGATAACAGATAAGGCAGCACGCCGTTATATAGAACCTAAATATATAGTAAATTCATTCGGGAGCAAAATGTATAGTTGTTTAACAAAGCATGTGGGTATATACAGCTGGTCGTTAAGACAGCCTCGACTACATGTAACATTTTTAATGGTTTTATACACATTTAAATACCACTTTTGTTTGATGAAAAGCTGCTGTAAACAATTAAACTATTCATTGTTAATGCAAGGCTACCATAAGTTGCTTATAAAAATCCTAAGATTTCCAAATATTCAAGTGTGATTTAGAAATCGTACCTTTAACCCTTTCGCTGCCAGGTTCTATAATACTAACAGAACTATGCAAACAGTTTAGACCCAGATCAGATGCCGAGTTACGCAGCGTTGGATCTGGATCTAAACTGTTTGACAACCATCTCAACCTTTCCTAAGTAAAAAACGCATATGAAATTTTAAAAGTAAGGGCAGAAATCCAAAGATTTCAGTAAAATCCGTAGATCCGGAGAAGTTAAGAAAAATCCGAAGATTTCAGAAAAATCCGGAGATATGGCAGCCCTGTTAATGAAAAGTTTTGTATATAATAAGTGAATTTGGGTAGTTACAGAGGTGTGGAAGAGTGGTGAGAATTGGGTTGGGACACTGAGGTGTGGTTAAAGAAAACACCAACAATTGTAAAAGTCTTGTTGAGTCCTTTTGTAGTATGCCCCTCATGAGACTGGACCAAAATCAGTCAATATCAGTACTCTATATACCTACAGCAATAGCTCATACTCAATCATCGATAGTCCATATCATTATATTAGTGTTTTCTTCTGACCTGTCGGAGTTATTTTCAGATTGGAACATTCTAAAACTTTCAAAGGGATGAGTTTTCTCTACATACGGTTAATGATACGGATAGCTTTATTTTTTGTGCGCAATGTACAGTAGAAGATACCTTATTCTTTTCCGTTTAAACGCAAACGCAATGCACTAAACTGTGGAAATTTACTTTAAGAAATTTTAATTATATTTTTAATCTGAGAAGCAAACAGGTTGGAGCCTGATCAGACGCCGGGTAACCCGGCGTCTGATCTGGCTCCAACCTGTTTGCAATGGAAATAATAGTTTTAGTACATAAATGCGTTTGTTGGGAAAGAATAAAATATCAGTAAAGTTAGCGCAAGGGTCTCGTGCTGCACGAGGATCATGTTATCTCAAGTTGGAAAGTGTACGACTATATAGATTCGATGTTACACTGTTATCTATTTACCATTATGAACTATTCTCTTCTAAAAATAACTCCGACAGGTCAGAAAAATCGAACAATACCTCATTTTCATTTACAGTATTGATCTCCCATAGGCCACTGGGACATAAAAATACTGTCAGACCCAGCGGTAAAAAGTTTACTGTCGGAAATATACTGTCCAAATCTGTCAAATTGGTTTACTTTTATTATTGTCATTAATTGTTGTTCATTACTGCAATTAAATACCTGATTGTTGAATACAACAGTAAACTGTTGTTCATTGTTTGAATAATTTTAGTTTTTCGATATAATAAAATAAAGGTTATATGTCTGACAGGGTGACAGTAAAATTGTAAACTTGAGGAAAATACTGTCAACCAAGGCAAAGACAGTAAAATTGTCAGCTTGAGGAAAATACTGTCAACCAAGGCAAATACAGTAAAATAGTCAGCTTGAGGAAAATACAGTCAACCAAGGCAAAGACAGTAAAATTGTCAGCTTGAGGAAAATACTGTCAACCGAGGCAAAGACAGTAAAATTGTCAACTTGAGGAAAATTCTGTCAACCGAGGCTAATCCTCGGTTGACAGTATTTTCCTTAAGTTGACAATTTTACTGTCCCCCTGTCAGACATGTAATATTTAATATACTGAACCATGCTGAAGCTTAATTAGGTATGGTCCATCTGTTGCTTGTCGATAAGGATGAGTGATATTGACCAACATTTGCCAAATCTCATTATGGGCATACTACCTTAACAACATACAAGGAAAATAGGATAACCTTTTCTGAAAACAAATTTTCACTAAACAATAAATTGCAATTTATAGCCCACAAACATCATATTTTAATATGTAACACAAAGAAACATGGATGTTCAAATCTTATAATGCTTAAATTAATACTAATTACACTAGCTATTCACTGCAGCCAAACTTTCACTTGAATTTATTAAGTACTAGAGCTTAGTAACCAGTATGTACATCACTAGGAGTTAATTAATGGGTTAATCAGTAATTGCCATGTTTTTTTATTTAGATACTGTGTAGTTTATTTCACTCTTGTCACATTGAAAGACAAACAGACAAACAATATCTAGATTCTATGGAAGAAACGCTTTCCTATGGCAAGATAGGTAAAGATGGTAAATGATTAAATTTGATTCATAATAGACTAAATGATGAACTTCACCTATTAATCCATAAACATGCCTCTTAATGCCTTTAATTAATATTCCTAAGCGGAAGAAACTAATAATAGTTCCACTTTATGCAGTCATGAATATATGCCAAAGAGATATTTCTGTATCTTAGCAGGTGGTATCTTACAGCAGGCTGAAATTAAAGCAGAATGCACCTCAGGTGCATTCTGCTTTTCTTTCAACCTGCTTTAATTGGTCATTTGTCTTCAAAAGTAGAAACAGGCTATGAGGTAATGGGTTAAAGAATAGATACTAGACACATAGATGCCTTGTAACTCCTTATATGACATGAAATTGATTGAAGTTAATAGTGATTGTTAATAAGTATGTATTGAATTAATATTTCTGTTTATCATTATATATTGTTTGTTTCAAAATCATCATCTATGAACGTTAAACAAAAGTAGATTTCATTTTTTTTTTAAACCCTTTCCCTCATAAAAACACTTTTTTCATGCATTTATCTACCATACTGCTTTCCCAATAACTGGGTTTGCACCAAAACAATTATTTTCACTGCTAACAGTTTGAAGCCAGATCAGATGCAAGGATCAGACTACAAACTGTAGCCACTCAGATAAAAAATAACAGGGCTGCCATTTCTCCGGATTTTTCCTAAGTATTCGGATTTTTTATACTAGCAGATCCTAGCTTAAAACAGGCTGTAAGTAAAGCAGAATGCGCCTTGAGACGCATTCTGCTTTACTTTCAACCTGTTTTAAGCAGTCATGTGTCTTCAAAACAAGAAACAGACTATGGGGTAAAGGTACAATTAGTAAAATTGCGTCTGAAAAATTGAAAATTTGAAATCTTAGGATTTTTTTAATCAACTTATGGCAGCCCTGAAATAATGTGTTAACATTTGCAAAATGTTGTAATTTTCTACACCATTACATGTTCTCTTTTTTTCATAAGACAAATGAGTCTATCAGAAAACTTTCTGCATTCAGGTAGGTGGCTGCTTTAAAGCAGAGTTTCAATTTACTTTAACCTGCTTTATGGTGTGGAGAAACATTTTTTTTAGGAAGGTTCATGTTCACCAATTTTACTTAGGAAGATTCATGTTCACCAATTTTACTGTCAAGTGATTGTTGTGTATTCTGCATCAAAATCATTCTATTTATTTGATTGGTTGTTTTAACCCATTACCTCATAAATACGCCTTTTTATGCCTTAAATTTAATGCACTACTAAGGAAATTATTTCCAGTTTAAATAGTTAAGAAAATGCACCATCAGAAATATTTTCTGTATCCTAGAAGATTGTAGCTGAAAGCAGACTGAAAGTAAAGCAGAATGCGCCTATAGGTGCATTCTGCTTTACTTTCAACCTGCTTTAAGTGGTCACCTATCTTCAAAACTAGAAACAGGCTATGGGGTAATGGGTTAAATATAGTTGGGGAGAGACCTGTATTTCAGCAAACTTTTACACACATTATGATTTATTTGTTATACGTTTTCTATACCAGGCTTCAAATTCCACTTTGAATTAGAATTTGAAAATTTTTAATTACATTTTCAATGACTTAATAAATGAATACGACAGTAACTGTTACTGTTTATTAGAATTTGAAAACTTTTATTCACACTTTTAATGACTTAATGAGTAAAAACTGTAAATGTTAATTAAAATAAAAACATTAAAAATATCTATTTTCTGTCTACTGTATAATTATGTTACAGGGATAATGTGTAATAAGGGATTACATGTAAACCCTGAATTTTTTTAGGGATTATGCATAATCACTGGGCGTTTTAGGCAATTGATGAAATGTCCCTTTTTTCATCAAATAAATAGATTTGTATTATCATGACATTTCTTTTGGTTTAAAACATCATGCTTTCTTGAAATATCATGGTCTAATGAATGTTCATACAAAGTTTGTCCTACAAGGGAATAAAAATAAGTGAACAGTGTGCATAAAAGCCAAGACAATTAAAAAACCAAGACATCTGTCTTGTAAATACGTAAGGTTAGCAAAATATTTTATAGCCTGGTACTTGTCTTTGAACTTAATGAACTAAACAAGATAAGATTCATTACTTTAACCAAAAGTAACTGCCAAATATTTATAAAATTTCAACGAAAAGCTTCAAAATTACGCCTTTTCCCTGGGAGAATTAGGGTTTACATGAAATCCCTGATTTTTCCAGTGATTTCACATTTTCCCTAATTACACGTTATCCCTGTAAAATATACAGTCAAACTTCGATATCTCGAACTCGCTTAACTCGAACTATCCAATATGTCGACACATGAACTTCATTATTTCATGCTCGGTTATGTCGAACATACCCGTATTTCAAAGTTAAAATGTGGCTTAGCCACGTTTTAACTTTGAAATATGGGTATGTACGACTTAACCGAGTTCGAGATATCGAATTTTTAGAACTGTTACAGACTAAAATTACAAAGCATGGAGAAGGTTAACCGCTCAGTATCCTCTACTCTAGTAGTTTAGGACAGCCCGATAGTTTCGGACACTTTACAATTTACATAAATGGAACACATGCACCTGCTTCAGAGTGCTATAATTCTGTCAAAGAAGAAACAAGAGCCCCATGGGGCAATTTCGCTCACCTGAGAATAGCTGACAAAATGGAGATAATGATTTATGTCCAGGAGTCATTTTTTACCCAAAGGGCATTATTAAATTTGATTAATCTTGATAGAAGACCTGTAGATGATGCTATGTGCCAAATATCTTAGATAAGGGTACTAGGGTTTTAGACAAGAAGATTTTTCCATTGAAAAAATCTATTTTTAGCTCCTGTGACCTAAATATGCAACTGACCAGAACCATTTGATCAAAATAGGTAAAGCACATCTAGAAGTGTCACCATGCTGGATATCAAAGCTCTGGCAATATTAGTTTCAGAGGAGAAGACGTTTGAAAATTTCACAATATAACTCTATGTAAAACTGTGACCCCCGGGGCATGGCCAATTTTGACCCTATGGGCATAATTTGAACAAACTTGATAGAGGATCTGTAGATGATGCTATGTGCCAAATATCTAAGCTCTTGCCCTTGTAGTTTTTGACAAGAAGACTTTTTAAGTTTTTATAGAGAAAAATCTATTTTTAGCTCCTGTGACCTAATTATGCAACCGACCGGACACATTTGAACAAAATAAGTAAAGGATATTCAGAAGTGTGCCCATACCAAATATCAAAGCTCTGGCCTTTTTAGTGTCAGAGAAGAAGAAGTTTGAAATTTTCACTTTATAGCTCTATGTAAAACTGTGACACCCAGGGCGGGGCCAATTTTGACCCCAGGGACATAATTTGAACAAACTTGATAGAGGACCTATAGCGATGCTATGTGCCAACTACATGTATCTAAGCTCTGGCCCTTGTAGTTTTTGACAAGAAGATTTTTTGAGTTTTCATTGATAAAAATCTATTTTTAGCTCCTGTGACCTAGATATGCAACCGACCGGAACCATTTGAACAAAATAGGTAAAGGATATTCAGAAGTGTGCCCATACCAAATATCAAAGCTCTGGCCTCATTAGTGTCAGAGAAGAAGACATTTGAAATTTTCACTTTATAGCTCTATGTAAAACTGTGACCCCCAGGGCATGGCCAATTTTGACCCCAGGGGCATAATTTGAACAAACTTGATAGAGGACCTATAGGCGATGCTATGTGCCAACTATCTAAGCTCTGGCCCTTGTAGTTTTTGACAAGAAGATTTTTTGAGTTTTCATTGATAAAAATCTATTTTTAGCTCCTGTGACCTAGATATGCAACCGACCAGAACCATTTGAACAAAATAGGTAAAGCACATCTAGAAGTGTCACCAGGCCAAATATCAAAGCTCTGGCCATATTAGTTTCAGAGAAGAAAACGTTTGAAAATTTCACTATATAACTCTATGTTAAACTGTGACCCCCGGGGCGGGCCAATTTTGACCCCAGGGGCATAATTTGAACAAGCTTGTTAGAGGACCTGTAGATGATGCTATGTGCCAAATATCTAAGCTCTGGCCCTTGTAGTTTCAGACAAGAAGATTTTTTAAGATTTCCTTATTTTTTCACTTTGGTTGCCATGGCAACCAGAGTTCTACATTGTTTTTAATTCTTTAAACAAATTTGAAAGAGCTTGACCCAAGGAACATTCCTGTAAAGTTTGGTTAAAATCTGTCAAGCGGTATAGGAGAAGATGTCATTTGAAGCAATTGTTAACGACGATGGACGACGCACAACGGACGACGGACACAGGGCCATCCAAATAGCTCACCTTGAGCCTTTGGCTCAGGTGAGCTAAAAAATAGGTAGCGCAACGCCCCTACTCTTATTATCGAAAGAGTTCTCTGGTTCTTTTAGATGCCCTGTGTAAAGCACTGATACATCAGACCTTGGTTTAATATAAAGTCTCGTCCGAAGAACTTGATGGTCCAGCAGTGGATTGAACTTTTTATATGATTTGACCTAGTGACCTAGTTTTTGACCCAACATAACCCATTTTCAAATTTGACCTAGAGGTCAATGAGGCAAACATTCTGACCCAGCTGCAATACAATTCAATGAGATTTGTAGCCTCTAGAGTGTTAACAAGGTTTTTCTATGATTTGACCTAATGACCTAGTTTTTTAACCAATATGACCCACATTAAATCTTGACCTAAATATCAATTAAGCAAACTTTTTGACCAAGTTTCAGGAAGATCCAATGAGATTTGTAGCCTCTAGAGAGTTAACAAGGTTTTTCTATGATTTGACCTATTTACCTGGTTTTTGACCTGACATGACCCACATTCGTACTTGACCTAGTCGTAGATTTCTTCAAGACAAACATTGTCATCAAGCTTCATGAAGAGGGGATGAAGTTTTTAGCCGCTAGTGTGTTAACGAACCAATTGTGAATGCACAGACAGATAGACAACAGACATCCAGCGATCCTAATAGCTCACATTTTGCACTTCGTGCCAGGTGAGCTAAAAACCTTTTGTTATGTTTGATTTTTGAAACAAAACGATGTTCCATAATTATATGATAGGGGCAAGTTGCTTTATGCCTGGACAAATTGTTTAGGTGTTGGAAACTAACTTACTCCAGGCTTTATAATTATCCTACATGTTATATACACCACTCCCTTAATTAAGCAGCCACCTTTTCTAAAACACAAGAATCAAGCTATAAGGGAAAGGATTAAATAGCGGAAACATTAATACTTGGGTCCAAGGTTATAAAGCTTTTCAGTTGAGTCTAAAGTCGTTCTCAAGCATTTGATTGGTCAGATTTGAGCCTAGGCTCAAATCTGACCAATCAAATGCTTGAGAAGTTACTCAAACTCAGCTCAAACGCTTTATAACCTTGGACCTTGGTGTCAACCAGTTTTGATCATGAGAAGATGCCAAGTTACTGGGCATCTGACCTTGATCCAAACTGTTTGTAAATTTGAGGTCATTTTGGTTTTATCTATATTAACTCTTTGCATGCTTGTAGTGAAAGTTTAAAATTATTGAAAATTTTTGCAAACTGTTTGGATCCAGATCAGACACCATATGGGACCTGATCTGGATCCTCACTATTTGACATGCTAATTCAATTCTGTAAAACTGAGATTGAAAACAATATGTTTATTTACTACCAGGACTCCAGATATGCAGGAGTAAACTGCACAAATCTAACATTTTCTCACTTATTTCAGCACCAAATTCTATGGTGTTAGTACTGATTAGAATCGTCTCTCCGAGACGATTCTAATGAGTAGTGACATCATAGGGTTTGAAGCAGAAATAAAGACTTTAGTTTTTGAAATACTCCCCTTATCTGGAGCCCTTTACTACAGCATTGACAATGACAAACAAGAGCCTAATGGGGCATATTTCGCTCACCTGAGTATAGCTGAAAAAATGGAGATTATGATTTATGTCCAGGACTGACCTAGATATGCAACAGACCGGAACCATTTGAACAAAATATGTAAAGGATATTTCAAAGTGTCACCATACCCAATATAAAAGCTCTGGCCATATTAGTGTCAGAGAAGAAGACGTTTGAAATTTTCTCTATGTAACTCTATGTAAAACTGTGACCCCCGGGAGCCAATTTTGACCCCAGGGGTATAATTTGAACTAACTGGATAGAGGACCTGTAGGCGATGCTATGTGACAAATATCTAAGCTCTGGCCCTTGTAGTTTCAGACAAGAAGATTTTTTAAGTTTTCATTGAAAAAAATCTATTTTTAGCTCCTGTGACCTAATTATGCAACTGACCAGAACCATTTGAACATTTTTGGTATAGGACATCTAGAAGTGTCACCATGCCAAATATCAAAGCTCTGGCCATATTAGTTTCAGAGAAGAAGACGTTTGAAAATTTCACTATATAACTCTATGTAAAACTGTGACCCCCGGGGCGGGGCCAATTTTGACCCCAGAGGCATAATTTGAACAAACTTGATAGAGGACCTGTAGATGATGCTATTTGCCAAATATCTAAGCTCTGGCCCTTGCAGATTTTGACAAGAAGATTTTTTAGATTTCCTTAATTTTTCACTTTGGTTGCCATGGCAACCAGAGTTCTGCATTGTTTTTAATTCTTTGAACAAATTTGAAAGAGCTTGACCCAAGGAACATTTCTGTAAAGTTTGGTTGAATTCTGTCAAGCGGTATAGGAGAAGATGTCATTTGAAGCAATTGTTAACGACGACGGACGACGGACACAGGGCCATCCCAATAGCTCACCTTGAGCCTTTGGCTCAGCCGAGCTAAAAAAGCAACCTCTGGAAAATTGCTTAGCATGCAAAGAGTCAAGCAATTAATGACAAACTGTGTATGGAAATTAAGATAGATAGTTTTGGGGGTATGTCTTCTCACTCCAGGAATTCCTTGACTTACACCAGATGTTTTCCACCATCAAGGGGAGGTAATTTTTTCAGATTCATCGTAAATTTTCTAAAACATGACACAGTAGACTATATATAATCTTGGCTCCAGATAAGGGGAGTATTTCAAAATCTTAAATCTTTATTTCTGGATTAAACCCTATGGTGTCACTACTCATTAGAATCGTCTCGAAGAGACGATTCTAATGAGTAGTATAACACCATAGGATTTGGTGCTCAAATGACTGAGAAATTGACGGATTTGTTCAGTTTACTATCTCTTATCTGGGGCCCTGTATAATGCAGTATTGAATGATAGATTGAATAATTTCACAACCACAAACAGGCTAACAAAGATACTGTAAAATTAATTTCCAAACAACTCCAACATTTGTAAACAGTTTTTTATCCAGATCACATACAAATCATATGATCTATTAGCAGGATTAAAAATCTTTTGACACTCAAATTGATGTTTTCTTCTGTGATAAAGTCTAAATTTATTTGCAAAATAAAAGTAGAACTTTTTTTTTATCTGCACATAAAAACAGTTTGGATCCTGACAAGAGATTCATTGAGAAAGAAAGAAAGAAGTTTTCATGCTAATTGTAATCATGCTTTCTTGTTACAAATGAAGCTGAGCTCTCTGTATACAAATCATGATAAAGCCTAATTATATGATATCCTGAGCAAACCATCATGAGGGAGCTTTAATTTCTGCCTTATTTTATCCTGCATTAATCCATATAATGCTAAGAACTCACCATCTAGATCATCTACTGAGTTTGAGTTGAGTCTGAAGTTGTTTTCAAGCATTTGATTGGTCTGATTTGAGCCTCAGCCAGGGTTCAAATCTGACCAATCAAATGCTTGAGAACAAATTCACACTCAACTAAAATGCTTTATAACCTTGGAGTCTGGACTCTAGATAAGAGGGAGTAAACTGAACAAATCAATTATTTTCTCACTTATGTCAGCACCTAATCCTATTATGTTACTATTCATTAGAATAGTCTTGAAGAGACAATGCCAATAAGAGGTAACACCACATATTTAGCTAGGTTAAATGTAGAAATGAAGATTTTAGTTTTTCAAATACTCCCCTGATTTGGAGCCCTGCTCTCTGGGAGTCCCTTGGACTTGTCACTTCCCAGAAAGCATGGCTCCAGATAAGGGGAGTATTTTAACAAGGGCCACCATGGCCCTAAATCGCTTACCTGGTACACCATGTAAAATTAACCTATAGTGACCTCAATTATGACTGGACATGACCCACAATCAACCTTTAGAGTGTTAACAAGATTTTTCTATGATTTGACCTAGTGACCTAGTTTTTGATCAGACACAATCCACATTTGATTTTGACCTAGATTTGATGTAGGCAAACATTATGAAAATATTTCATTCAGATCTATCAAGATTTGTAGCCTCTAGGGGGTTAACACGGTTTTTCTTTGATTTGACCTAGTTTTTGGCCAGACATGACCCATATTCGAACTTGACCTAGATATCAATTGGGCAAACATTCTAATCAAGTTGCATTAAAAATCCAATAAGATTTGTAGCCTTCAATCAACCTTTAGAGTGTTAACAAGGTTTTTCTAAGTTTTGACCTAGTGACATAGTTTTTGACCTGACATGACCCACATTCGATCTTGACCTACATATCAATGAGGAAAACATTTTGAATAAGTTTCATAAAGATCCATTGAGATTTGTAGCCTCTAGAGTGTTAACAAGGTTTTTCTATGATTTAACCTTGTGACCTAGATTTTGACCAGACATAACCCACATTTGAATTTGACCTAGATATCAATAAGGCAAACATTTCGACCAAGTTGCATACAGATCCATTGAGATTTGTAGCCTCTAGAGTGTTTACAAGGTTTTCTATGATTTGACCTAGTGACCTAGTTTTTGACCGGACATAACCTACATTCAAACTTGACCTAGTTATTGATGAGGCAAACATTCTGACCTAGTTTCATTAAGATCCATTGAGATGTGTAGCCTTTAGAGTGTTAACAAGGTTTTCCTATGATTTGACCTTGTGAAATAGATTTTGACGGGAGAAGACCCACATTCTAACTTGACCTAGATTTCATCAAGACAAACATTGTCATGAAGTTTCATGAAGATTAGTGTTACAAACAATTGTGGACGGACAGACAGACAGACGAAGGACAAAAGACATTCAGCAATCCTAAAAGCTCACCTTGGCACTTCGTGCCAGGTGAGCTAAAAACTAAAGTCTTTATTTCTACAATAATCCCAGCTAGGTTGTATTGTACCAACCATTTCAAAAATTCAATAATGCTTAAACCTCATAGCTATTTTACACATAATTAAACTAGCTAAACATGTATTGTTTGAAAACCAATGTACACACAACCCAAATATTACAACCAATCAAATGGCAGCTCGTTTTTTACCCATTTATGTAACAGATGGGTAACCCATCCAGTGTAGGTACAGATCAGAGGGCTTCTTATGGAGCCCTTTCATCAGGGTCTGCACTGTTTATTACACTTTATGATATTTAGGGACAATCCACAGGACGGTCAATATAAACTAACCATTATCAGTAAGCGGACTAGTCCATTCAAATATTTAGCGTTAGAAGGGTACAAACAGGCTAAATCAACAAAGAGATGTTCTGTTAAGCCATTACCCCATAAGTATGCCTTTTTTTTTATTTCTCCACTGAAGAAAATAGTTCCAACTTATACAGTCATAAATATGTATCATAAGGAATACTTTCTATATTCTAGTAGATGATAGCTTAAAACAGGTTGAAAGTAAAGCAGAATGCACCTTATGGTGCATTCTGCTTTACTTTTGACCTACTATATGTTGTCACTTGATTTTAAAATTCAAACAGGCTATGGGGTAAAGGGTTAAAAAGTTTGTATTACATTCAGAAGTCACCTGAAGTTAATTTAGCAATAGCTTTTTGTCAGGGCATGTATATATAGTAGATGTATTAATTATAAGGCATTTCTATAAGGAATAGGTAAATATGTGGCAAAGAATTTCTATAAGGGTAATTTAGGGTAGGGCAGGAAAAGAATTTAGACACAGTTATTGAGGCTTATAAAATTGAAGAAAATCTTTGATTGGCTATATATACTCAGGTTACATCTGTAACTTGCTATAATATATAAGTTGTTACATCTATATAACATCTTATAACTGCTTTACCCAAACTCGCAAACAGTTTGGATACTGATCAGATTTTGAGTAACACATCTTCAGATCAGGATCCCAGATGTTTTATACCCTCATTTTAAGATTAAACCATTACCCCATAAATACACCTTTTTGCGCCTTTGATTTATTGCTCAACTGAAGAAAATAGTCTAAACTTTAAACAGTCAGGAATATGTTACATAGAGATATTGTCTATTTCTAGCAGATTTTAGCTTAAAGCAGGTTGAAAGTAAAGCAAAATGCACCTTAAGGTGCATTCTGCTTTACTTTCAGCCTGCTTTAAGTGGTCACCTTCTATAATACTACAAACATGCTACAGGGTAATGGGTTAAACTAATTGACCCTTGAAACCTGTAATGGACTTACAGTGGAGAATCTGTTATTCTTTCCCGTTTAAACGCAAACGCAAAGCACTAAAACGTAGAAAAGAACAACTTTTGGACAATTCTGATAATTCTTGTTTATCTTGGTGGCAAACAGTTTGGAGCCTGATCAGACGCTGGGTTACCCGGCGTCTGATCTGGCTCCAAACTGTTTGCACTGCAAATAATAGTTTTAGCGTAAACGCGTTTATTGGGAAAGAATAACACATTCTCCACTGTATCAAGCTACTGACAAAAGCTAGTCTATATTTGACTATTCAGGATTGTGTTTACTTTTTACATTATATTTTAAAATGCTAAAATTTAATTGTGCAAACCCTGATCAGAGGGCTCCTTCAGGAGCCCTCTGATCTAGGTCTTCACTGTTTGCATAGGACTAATTCCCTCATCACTACTACACTGTTTGTAAATGATGCATAATATTATATGTGTCACTTATAGGTTCATTTGTATAAGAAAGCAAACATATTTGTTTTTGTATAGACTTCAGGTTTAAACCTTTACTTCATAGCCTATTTCTAGTTTTGAAGACAGGTGACCGCTTAAAGCAGGTTGAAAGTAATGTAAAATTGCACCTTAAGTAAATGCTTTACTTTCAACCTGCTTTAACCCATAATCCCATGGCATATTTCTAGTTTTGAAGACTGCTTTACTTTGAGCCTGTTTTAAGCTATCATCGCAAGTTTATCGCCAATATTTCTTTTCTTATTAATTTATGTCTGTATAAAGTGGATCTATTTTCTTCAGGTGAGGACTAAATAAGAGGCGTTAAAAGGCGTATTTATGGGGTATTATGGATTAAGTGGTGACCTGTCTTCAAACAAAACCAGGTTATGAGGTAGAAGCTATCACAATCAAGCCTTCTTTGATTAGTTCATATCAGTATTTAACCATTATTAGTAGCTCAGACACTAAAGCAAGCGCTAGCTATTGGATGTTGCTACAGTTTTAGTACATTATACAGTGGAGAAAACGTTATTCTTTCCCAATAAAGGCGTTTACGCTTAAACTGTTATTTCCATTGCAAACAGTTTGGAGCCAGATCAGACGCCGGGTAACCCGACGTCTGATCAGACTCCAAGCTGTTTGCCACTCAGATCAACATGCATTATCAGAATTGTCCAACAGTTACACTTTTATACGTTTTAGTTTTTTGCATTTGCGTTTCCTTTGCGTTTAAATGGGAAAGAATAACGGATTCTTCACAGTACTATAGGCTGGCTGGCAGAGAGGAGCATGAAATACTAATTACTGTACCGGAATGGACTAAAAGGTTTCCCTCCATCATTCAGATCACCATTTCTGTCAATATTGTTGTTAAAGAAAAAATGAAGAATGAAGAAGCTTGTAAAAAGCCGAACATAGCATAACATCGCAACTTAACCCTTTGAACCCTAGTCCCGCATATTGGCGTCCTTTGCAAACAGTGTACATGTGAATAGTACACTTGTCCTATGCAAACAGTGAAGACCCAGATCAGAGGGCTCCTAGGAGCCCTCTGATCAGGGTCTTCACTGTTTGTCATAATGCCAAACATTGACAAAAACAACCCTCAAAAGTCAGTAATGGACTAGACTTAAATGGAAACTGGAATTGTCCACTTAAAGTTTCAGGGAGGAAAGAGTTAAACAGAAAGCCTTCCATGCTGATGAAATATTTTCCCCTGGTATGTAAGTCCATTAAGCTTTCAATGGGCAACAATTTGAAAGTCAAAACCTTACACAGAAAGCAAAGAACCAAAGACCATGAGAGACAACGATACAGAGAATAAGCAGAGGGCAGCAGTGTTACAAGATAGACTGATTTAATACAGTCGAATTTCAATATCTCCAACTCAGTTACGTCAAACATACCCTAAGTTCAAAGTTAAAACGTGGCTTAGCCACTTTTTAACATTGAACTACGGGTATGTTCGACTGAACCGAACATGAACTAATGTAATTCATGTGTTGAAATATTGGTTAGTTCGAGTTTAGCGAGTTTGAGATATCGAAGTTTGACTGTTTTATAAAAGAGCCATGCCATGACAAAACCTGCCTTATTGCATTGCAGCATTATACAGATCTAGCACCATTGTCATCCCAGGCTCTGAATCTGGATTGGTCTACAATATCAAATACCGTATACAATACTGCTTAATACAATGCTTCAGATGATTGTAGGCATCAAACAGAGTAGATCAAGACCAGCCACAGCATCAAAGATGCAGCGGCTGGCCTTAATCTACATTGTTTGCAATGCAACAAGGCAGGTTTTGTCATGGCACGGCTCAAATATAAAGTTCCAGATAACTCAAATATTTAAAAATTTATTCACTTAACCCTATCTTGAAGAGACTATTCTTTAAATGAGTAGTCAACATAATAGAAGTTGAGGTTTAACCCATTACCCCATAGCCTGTTTTTAGTTTTGAACATATGTGACCACTTAAAGCAGGTTGAAAGTAAAGCAGAATGCTCATTCTGCTTTACTTTCAGCCAGTTTTAAGCCATTATCTGCTAGACTATAGAAAATATTTCTTATGATTTTTATTTGTGACAGTATAAATTGGAACTATTTTCTTCAGTACAGGAATTAAATAAAGGCGTAAAAAGGCGTATTTATGAGGTAATGGGTTAAGACATAAAAGAGAAAACGTTGAAAAAACCATATGAAACAATTTTACAGAAGACAGGCAGAAACTGAGTGATTAGTAACATTACAAGGCAGTTACCACGGGGGGCCAACTAGGTATTACGATGAAATGTTTGTCTACGACAACCTATATGGGTATTATAACAAATTTGTATTGCTACGAAGGCAATTTTGTTGTCGTAGACAAACATTTCTCACTATATACACTGACTTCGTAGCTATACAAATCTCTTATAATACCCATATAGGTTGTCGTAGACAAACATTTCATCGTAATACCTAGTTAGCCCCCGTGGTTACATTAACTCTTTGCATGCTTGGTAATTTTTGTATTATTGTCGTCTGCTTTCGTTCTAAAATTAGAATTTTTCAAAATTTCTTTTAACCCATTACCCCATAGCCTATTTCTAGTTTTGAAGACGTGGCCACTTAAAGCAGGTTGAAAGTAAAGCAGAATGCGCCTTAATGCGCATTCTGCTTTACTTTCAGTCTGTTTTTCTTCAGTAGAGGAATAAATTAATGGCGTAAAAAGGCGTATTTATGGGGTAATGGGTTAAATTCAGGGTCAGAATGGCAAACAGTTTGGATCCTTATGAGACGTTGCATTATGCGGCGTCTCATCTGGATCCAAACTGTTTGCAAAGGCAATCACTGTGGTGGATATATCCACCCCTAGCATGCAAAGAGTTAAAAATATAGCTATAGAGAGGGAAAGTAGTTCAAAATATCAAATCCGTTTGTCTTGACTAAACCCTATATTGTTATCACTCATCAGAATTGTCTCCAAGAGATATAAAGAAGAAAATGTTGAAAGTACCAAAGACCATAATATATCACAATATAGAGGACAGGACCAAGAGGTAGCATCAGTACAAAATAGACTGACCATATAGAATACTAGTACATAGCTCCAGACACAGGTACTTGACACATAGATCTTGATCTATCAATAAAAAAAAAATTGATTTTTTTTAATAGACTTCTATTACCATTATATAAAGACAAGGTATACAACGGGGATCAAACAGGTAGTCTAAACTCTCAACTTAAACTGCTGCTGAAATCCACTAGATCACAGATATTCTTTTGTGATGCCCTTGGGAAATTATTAATTTATCAATATCTACTTTTTATTTGATCAAATTACCGTAAGTCAAATAACGCCACATAACATGAATTTATAACCAAAATGTTCATAAAAGTTTGCCAAGTCGTTCCTATAGTAGATTTTTAGTAGTAATTTTTTTTTTATTAGATCTAGATCTATGTGTCAAGTACCTGTGGTTTTGAAGGGCATTTATTACAAGAAAACGTTTAGAGAGATGGCTAAATAAGGCTCCAGAGAGTGAGAGTATTCAGAACTCCAGATATTTAGGAGAGTTAAGTAAACTCCCTCTTATATGACCACTAAATACAGTGTTCCCTCTCTACAACGGCCCTCCCAACAACCACTCCCTCCTTACAACGACCCGTGCCACAGTTCCCTAAACAGGACAATTATGTCTTACGATTTTACTGCTGCAATATCGTCTGCTTATAATTGTCGTCTGCTGTTTTTCTAAAGTTACATTATGAATATATTGACGGGAAATAACTAAATGACGAGTGGCAAACAGCTTGACTCCAGATCAGACGCCGCGTTACGCGGCGTCTGATCTGGATTCAAGCTGTTTGCAAATGTAGCCAATTTCCCTCTCTATAACGACTCCCTCCGAACAACGCACACAATGTTTGTCTCCCATTGGATGTCGTTGTAGAGAGGGAACGCTGTAGTATGAATTATTTGGTGTGTAGTCACTAATGCTTGTGGCTGCATAAGGCTAGAGGAAAGTAAAACAAGAAACTCTTTTAAGAGATTTCTGTTTTACTTTTACTCTTGCTTTGTCACTGATCTTTCATACAATAAATTAGTATTGTTTTAGTGGTTGTAATAGAGGGGTTTTACTGTATTTCTAAAACACAGGAGATGTTTAAACTCGATACTTCGTACTCGCATTAGTTCAAACATACCCATATTTCAATGCGAAAATGTTTAGCCACGTTTCAACTTTGAAATAGGGGTATGTTTGACTTAACCTATTACCCCATAAATTTGCTCTAGAAGATGTAAGCTAAAAGCAGTCAAAAAATAAAGCGAAATGCTCCTTAAGGCGCACTTGGCTTTACTTTCAATCTGCTTTAATATCTTCAATATTGGAAACAGGCTATAGAGTAATGGGTTAAGCGAGATCAACTTATCGACATTCAACTTATGAAATACTGGAACGATGGATTTATTTGAGTTTGAAGTATCGAGTTTCGACTGTATTTGGTTTATCCCCTATTTGCTGGAGCCCTGTATTGGTAAACTCATTTACAGCACGCCATATCAGTCAAACCTGTGTAGAGCAAACCTTCCAGTAATGCACTGGAATTCTTTCAGAAAGGTTTTTCAGATTATACGAAACAAGGAGCTAAATAGAGGATAATCAATCACTTTAGATTGATATGATAAATATAACATGAGAATGGGTTGTTATCTGGTTAAATAACGAGTCTGCAGGACCCATTCGAGTGTTATATTTTTCATATCTATCTAAAGGAATTGATTATTCTATTCATTATATATATTTCAATGACCTTTTGACAGAGAAAACACACAAAATTAATTGTTTACGCGCCACGTCACAGAAGATATTGTGACGTGACATCACAAAAATGATATCATCACTAGTGATGATATTGATCAGAGCTCCAGATAAGGGGAGTATTTCAAAAACTAAAATCTTTATTTCTGCATTAAACCCTATGGTGTTACTACTCATTAGAATCGTCTCTTCGAGACGATTCTAATGAGTAATAACACCATAGGATTTGGTGCTGAAATAAGTGAGAAAATGTTGGATTTGTTCAGTTTACCCCCTCTTATCTGGAGCCCTGATTGATATCATCACTAGTGATGATATCAACTGTGACGCATATGAAATTTATCTGACTGAGAAATCTCTATAAATCATCGATAGATATATAATAAAAGAACTTAGCAACTTTCAATTTTGGCTGAACATAGGTTTGACTTTTACAAATTCTAAGCCTTTATTATTTAATCTCTGTGCAAACCTTGACTTCCCCGACACATTTGGTTTCACTCTATACTTATTACGACTATTATACAACACACATACCAAAATCCACAAAAGTGAGCATGGAAAATATATTAGGTAAGTCTTCAGAAAATGTTAATTTCATAAATACATCACATAACCCTTTACTCTGCACAAGTGCCATAGGACTAACTCCTTTACCCTTTCTTTCGCATATACAGTCAAACTTCGATATCTCGAACTCGGTTAAATCGAACATACCCGTATTTCAAAGTTAAAACGTGGCTTAGTTACGTTTTAACTTTGAAATATGGGTATGTTTGACTTAACCAAGCATGTGTCTAACTATTGGATAGTTCGAGTTAAGCGAGTTTGAGAAAATCGAAGTTCGACCGTACACTATAAAACTGAATATCCATTGATGATGTCGAATACAGGTGCCAGCTTAACTCTTTCCTCCCTAAAACTTTAAATGGAAAATTCCAGTTTCCATTTTAGTCTAGTCCATTTCTGACTTTTAAGGGTTGTTTTTGTCAATGTTTTGCATTATGACAAACAGTGAAGACCCTGATCAGAGGGCTCCTTTCGGAGCCCTCTGATCCGGGTCTTCACTGTTTGCACAGGACAACTGTACTATTCACATGTACACTGTTTGAAAAGGACGCCTATAAGCGGGACTAGGGTTCAAAGGGTTAACCTTTTACCCAATAGCCTGTTTCTAGTTTTGAAAATAGTTAACTACACGAAGCAGGTTGAAAGTAAAGCTTTACTTTCAGCCTGCTTTAAGCTATCATCTGCTAGGATATAGAAAATACTTCTTATGATACATGTTCATGACTGTATAAATTGAAACTATTTTCTTCAGCAGAAGAATAATTTGAATGTGCTAGAAGGCACTTCTATGGGAGAAAGGGTTAGAGCAAAATTAAAGTAAAGCAGAAAGCTCTAAAAGGTGCTTTCTGCTTCACTTTCATTTTGCTTCAAGCAGTATTCTGTCTTAAACACATTTGAATATAGGTAATTTGCAGTTTCTGCTATTTTGGAGGAAAGCGTAAAGAAGTTTATGCTTGGAACTTTTTCAACTAGAAAGCTGAAAACAAACATGGTTTTAATATTATAATTTACCTCTCCGAACTACAGATCAAAGGGAAAAATAAGAAGAGTTAAGCTAATAATGATAAACAGTATAAGCTGATATAAGAAGAATTATTTTTCCATTAATTATCATATAGCTCAAGCCTATTTTTATAACCACCATTTCAGTACTTGACTTTCATGCATGTACACTGTATTTTTTTCTAAAATAATTAGAATCTGTAAACTAATTAAGCTTGCTTATACTTCTGCAAGCATGTACAGTAAAACATCGCTATTACGACCACTAAAACGAAGGCTGAATGATTGTTTAATAGAGAGGTGACAGCTTAAATCAAGGTGAAAGTGAAACAGAAAGCTCCTATAGGAGCTTTCTGTTTCACTGTCACCTTGATTTAAGCAGTCACCTACCACACACACCATAATAATAATATAATATAGTGGTCGTAATAGATAGGTTTTCTTGTACAAGCTTGCACAAGCTTGCAAGCATAGGAAAGAATTTTGAAAAACCTTGTACAAGCTTGTTAATGCTTGCAGCAAGCTTACTGCAAGCTAATAAATACAATGCAATCTTGTCGCAAGCTTGTTGCAAGCTTGTTGCAAGCATGCATTTTGGTTTGGGAAATCTTTTTAATTCATTTTTATATAGCATTAATTGGGATTTGAAGGGAAGGTTTGGTCTCAACAAATCAGCAAATCAAAAGGGTCAATGGCAGCTCATTGGGTAAAAACACAACTAAATTTTTTTATTTGTTTTATAAAGCATTAACTGGGATTTGAAGGAGAGGTTTGGCCCCAATAAATCAGCAAAGCAAAAGTGTCAATGACGGCTCATCGGGTAAAAACATAAAATAATACTAACCTCGAATTGCTAAAAGAAAAATAAACAAAAAAGAAAAAATAATAATAAAACAGTTATGAAATAAAGATAATGTGTAAATAAACAGAAAAAAGATGCAGAAAAAGACCTGTGCCAATAGTCTGGATCCAGATCAGGCTCCACTTTTATGTATATTGAAGGGCCTGAAAGGGATTCAAATTTATTAGTCACCCCACAATTATAATTTTTTAGAAAAAAGAGAATAAATTTTAATTTAGCATTCCAAACATTTAATAAAATAGATGAAATTTCGTATCTTTAATTTGTATTTTAAATCTATAATAAAATAAATCAAATTAATTGTGCAAATAATTTTAATTTTTAAAAAAATGAATACAGTAAAATTTCTTTTATATTAAGACCAGCCAAAAAAATTGCAAGTGCTTGCTCAAATCAGGGTGGCAGTAAAGCAGAAAGCTCCTGTAGGAGCTTTTTGCTTTACTGTCATCCTGATTTAAGCAGGCATATTTCTTAAATACAATAATCTAGTATTCTTTTGAATGGTAGTTATAATATATATGATTACTGTAAGCATGGTGTAAAAACAAGGGTGTTCATAAGAAATATGTGTTATTAATTATAAGTGCATTTACTATAAAATAAATTATTCATACTCCATGTTCAATCAGCAAAAATGGGCTTGAATTTTCATTTGATAAAATTCAATGTGAAGTTAAGCATCTTATTTAGTGGATAATTTCTAAAGATTTATTGCAAACAGTTGAAGGGAAGGGAACCTATCAACCTACCTCTTGCCTGGTGGTTTCTTCAGCAGTTGTTTGACTACATCACCATTGCTGCGAGAGAACTCTGTCACGGCATTCAGTGTCCCACTCAGACTCTTAATATAGCCCCATGTGGCCCTGTTTTGATATATGAAACATGTAATAAGAAAAATATAGCCCCATGTGGCCCTGTTTAAATATATGAAACATGCAATAAGAAAACCAGCCTTACATAATTGCAATCACCATAGATCTAATCCTTGGTGTGTCCAAGTAATCTAATCCTATGCTATGTATTTACGAGTCAAAAGCATACAGGACTGCCATTTTCTCCGGATTTTTCTGAAATATTCGGAGTTTTATCCTAGCAGATGGTAGCCTTATGGCACATTCTGCTTTACTTTCAACCTGCTTTAAGTAATTGCGCTTGAAAAATAGAAAATTTGAAAATCTTAGCATTGTGAGTGTTGCATAAAAGAAGATATAGGGTATTTGAAATTTAACTCACGGATCATGAGGGACATCACCAGCTCCACTCTCAATCATGCCACTTGCTGTGTTCAGATACACCCACAGTAAGAACCTCAGGAATGGCCTCTTCAGATTGTCACTGATATTAGGATTGTTCAACACCTTGAACAGCTCAGGAATCTTGAAGATGGTCTGGCAAATAGACTCAATGAAGCGATTCTCACCCTGTAGATAAACACAGTCAAGTGAATTAATGCTTTACCAAATAAATACACCTTTTTACGCCTTTAATTCATTCCTTCACTCAAGAAAATATTTCCAATTTTTTACAGTCATGAATATATATTATAAGAAACATTTTCTATATTCTAGCAGATGGTAGCTTAAAGCAGGTTTAAAGTAATGCAGAATGTTCTGCTTTACTTTCAACCTGCTTTAAGTGGTCACCTGTTTTGAAAAATTGAATCAGGCTATATGGTAAAGGGTTAACTCATCTACAATTCAATTTAATTCAAATTTTATTTAAAGCCGGTTCATATTTAACATGTTAACATTAGCTATGTATAGCTATTTACCGACCTGTAAAACATGTTTCCTTTAGCCTCCTTCTAGTCAATGTTTTATGCAATATGACTAGTTACTAAACCACAACTGTTGGACATTCAGATAATATTTCTTGACTCATTACCCCATAGCCTGTTTCTAGTTTTTAAAGATATGTGAGCACTTAAAGTAGGTTGAAAGTAAAGCAGAATGCACTTTAAGGTGCATTCTAATTTACTTTCAGCCTGTTTTAAGCTATTATCTGCTAGAATATAGAAGACATCTCTTATGATTTGTTTTTGTGACAGTATAAATTGGAACTATTTTCTTCAGTAGAGGAATTAATTAAAGGCTTAAAAAGGTGTTTTTGTGGGGTAATAGGTTAAACTACAGGAATCAAAGCAAAAAGGTCAAGACTTAAGTTTCACTCTACAATTTAACTCATTCACCCCTGAAACATTAAATGGAATACACCGGTATTCCAGTTTCCAGTTCAAAAGCTAAGTCTAGTGCCTTTTTGGCAAAAAAGGGTTGGTTTTTGCAATATATTGCCATATGATAAACACAGGGCTCCTAAACTGATAGAAGTCTACACTGTTTGCCCTGGGCAAGTATACTTTTCACAGGTACACCGTTCATTAAGGATGATTATACTTGTGACTACAGTTCAATGAGTTAACCCATTACCCACTAGCTTGTTTCTGGTTTTGAAGACAGTTGGAGACTTAAAGCAGGTTGAAAGTAAAGCAGAATGCGCCCTAAGGCGCATAATGCTTTACTTTCAGCCTGCTTTAAGCTACCATCTGCTAAGCTATAAAAAATATATCAATTGGAACTATTTTCTTCAGTGCAGGAATAAATTAAAGGTGTTAACCCTTAGCCCGTCAAATAAATTGTCGTCTGCTATATTTCTCGTCTGCTTCAAGTTTCAAAGTGCTTCAAAGTTGCTCAAAATTGCTGAAAATGTTGTCCGAGTGTCAAACAGCTTGGATCCGGATGAGACGCCGAGTTACTCGGCGTCTCATCCGGATCCAAGCTGTTTGCATATGGAGCTATAGTCGTGAGTGGCAGGCTAAGGGTTAAAATGCGTATTTATGGGGTAATGAGTGAACTGTGTACTAATTGTCTCTTACCTCAGCACATGTGGCTAGCATATGCCCGGCAGTATAAATTGTAACTATTTTCTTCAGTGGAGTAATAAATGAAAGGCATAAAAAGGTGTATTTATGGGGTAATTGTCTCTTCTTACCTCAGCACATGTGGCTAGCAGGTCCACCATGGAGATGAGATAATTCAGGTGCTGGGAATCGGACGCTGTCAATACTGCCTCCCTATTATAGAGGAAAAAACAAACTCTAACTCTTTGCACGCTAGATGCGGTTTTATCTGCCACAAGCATAATCTTTGCAAACAGTTTGGATCCAGATGAGACGCCGCGTAACGCGGCGTCTCATCAGGATCCAAACTGTTTGCCATTCTGACATTGAATTTAAAAGAAATTTTGACAAATTCTAATAGAAGCAGATGACAATTCTTGCAGACAAAAATATTACCCAGCATGCAAAGAGTTAATCAACACATTAAAAAATTATCATAGTAAAATTTTACTCAGTATTGAATGTTCAGCCCTTTAGATTATAATAGCGTACACATTCTGTCAAAGTTTCATTATGATTGGATAATAAATGGTTAATTGTGGATAAAATCCAGTCAACACTGCTAGATCGTTTGTTATACCAATTCTGACCTTTTGATTATTATAAATGCTTTTGGACAGACAGACAGATAAACAGACAAACATAAAGACAGATGAATAAATGGACAATGCCAAAACATAGTATATCTGGCTCCAAGGTTATAAAGCGTTTGAGTTGAGTCTGACAACGTTCTCAAGCATTTGATTGGTCATTTGATTTGCCTAGGCTCAAATCTGACTAATCAAATGCTTGAGACCTAAAGCTCAGACTCAACTCAAACGCTTTATAACCTTTGGGGAAGGTCTTGCTATGGATAGGACTCTACTATATACTATACCATCACAGTCTTATTTTTTCGAGACCACTTGCATGATGCTGACAAAAGGTGTTTTTTTTAATGTAATATGCAAAATTTTATGGAAATATCACTTGCTCAAATCGGGCAGTTGGGTCAAGGGGAAGACTGCAATTTGTTACAGTGGTAAATACGCTATTCCTACCCACTTGAGGCGTTTTCTTACATGTTTATTATCAGTTTCGTTAAACGCGTTTCCTGGCCGTTTCTTTACGCGTTTCTTTACCATTTAAAAGAGCCCGGATGAAAGGGTCATCACTTAGCCGACGGACCCCTTGGCCGAGACTGCATGCATTGGTATAATCGTTTTTTGACGCTTTTAAACACGTTAAAATCATTAGGCGTTAACCGTTCGTTAACTGTTCACTATGCGTTTCTTACGCATAGACTAACACGTAAATGGGTAGGAATAGCGTATTTACCACTGTACCACTCACCTCTCTTTTTCACTTTGATCAATAACATAAGCTACTTCAGATCTGAACTGCATAAAGTAGGTCATGACAAATCCTTGGTTACGCTTCAGTGGCAGGTCAAGTTCTTCCACCTTGACGACGGCATTGAGCAAGTCCAGGAACTGGGGCACGCTAGCCTTGTGCTGGGCAACCAGTGCCATCACTTTCTGGACCTGATGTTGGGCTATCTTCATGCACGTATTAGAGTTGCCAGTGAACACCTGTAAGGACATGTATTGTGGTCAAGTAATTTTATTTTATTTTTTTCAGTTCAATATTTTATTATCTCCGTGAATAGGTGTATATGGGTCGGAGATCCATTCCATTCCACACCTTACAATACATGTTAAATATTTTCTTCTATAATATATCAAACAGTTTTTGTGTGTATACAGTCGAAACTCGATACTTCGAATTCGTGTTAGTTCAAACATACCTATATTTCAAAGCCAAAACGTGGCTTAGTCACGTTTTAACTTTGAAATACAGGTATGTTTGACTTAGGCGAAATCGATTTAAGCGAAATACTGGTAAGCTGAATTAAACAAGTGTCAAGTATTGAGTTTCCACTCTATATATAAAAAGAAAAAAAAGAAAAAGCATTCTGCTTTACTTTCAGCCTGCTTTAAGCTACTATCTGCTAGGATATCAGAAATATTTCTTATGATACATATTCTGACTGTATAAAGTGTAACTATTTTTCTTCAGTGGAAGAATAAATCAATGGTTTAAAAAAGTGTGGTTATGGGGGAATGGGTAAAGAAAATGTCACAGGCATACTGTTTAACTCTTTCCTCCCTGAAACTTTAAATGGACAATTCCAGTTTCCATTTTAGTCTAGTCCATTTCTGACTTTTAAGGGTTGTTTTTGTCAATGTTTGGCATTATGACAAACAGTGAAGACCCTGATCAGAGGGCTCCTTTCGGAGCCCTCTGATCTGGGTCTTCACTGTTTGCACAGGACAAGTGTACTGTTCACATGTACACTGTTTGAAAAGGACGCCTATAAGCGGGACTAGGGCTCAAAGGGTTAAGTAACCAAGCATTTTAGTAAACAGCGTTCATACTAGATGAAACTGAAACTAGTTAACAAAAGAAATAGCCCATTTAAAAATTAATACTCTATGCCCAAAAGTGGTCAAGATCAAGGTCAGATCAAGGTTGGGTGATATGGCAGCATTGGCAATAGTCGAAAAAAGGAAGCAACTGTATAAGTTATAATTAAATCTTTGCACGCTAGCGGCGGGTATATCTACCACAGTGATTGCCTTTGCAAACAGTTTGGATCCAGATGAGACCTCGCATAATACGGCGTCTCATCAGGATAAAAACTGTTTGACACTCTGACCATGTTTTTGAATTGAATTGAAATTTAGAGAATTCTATTTTTAGAACAATAGCAGACCACAAAATTAATGTTGCAGACACAAAACAATTACCCAGAATGCAAAGAGTTAAATCATTGTAGTAAGCTATGTTGACTCTAAACCAAACAGTAAAATTTGATTAACATTGTACTGATAAACCAACAAACAGGACAACTATAAACCCATTAACCCATAGACTGATTCTATTTTTCAAATCAGGTGACCACTTAAAGCAGGTTGAAAGTAAAGGAAGGCACATTCTGCCTGTTTTAAGCTACTATCTACTAGAATATAGATAATATTTCTTATCATCCTTATTTTTAACAGTATAAATTGGAACTGTTTTCTTCAGTAGAGGAATTATTTAAAGGTGTAAAAAGACGTATTTATGGGGTAATGGGTTAATATGCCTCCTGCAGCAAATAGATGTCAGGTGACAAAATAATCGCAATCACATGCCTCTCTTGCCAAAATGTCCTTTGCTTTGTCATTGTAGAAAAATGCATTTACCCAGAGCTCCAAATAACGGGGGTATTTCAAAAACTAAAATCTTTATTTCTGAATTAAACCCTATGGTGTCAATCTCATTAGAATCGTCTCTTCGAGACGATTCTAATAAGTAGTAAAACAATAGGATTTGGTGCTGAAATGAGTGAGAAAAATGCCAGATATGTTCAGTTTACTCCCTCTTATCTGGACTGGAGCCCTGTAAAATTACCTCTGTGAGAGCCTCAGCTAGCTCGGGTGCTGCTCCTTCCTTGGAGAGCAGGAGGTCCAGTCTGTCAAACAAGCGCTCCTGTACAACTCTATTCTCCTTTGCAAGTTTCTGTAACAGCCTGAAAGTCTTCTGAAAAACCTGTCGCAGGCCTGTGTACTGATCCTGTTATAAAAAGAGACAGGTAATACAAAAATCATTTCTATAATGCCCAGGGTTCTAGATAAGGGGAGTATTTCAAAAATTAAAATCTTTATTTCTGCTTTAAACCCTATGGTGTTACTACTCATTAGAATCGTCTCAAAGAGACGATTCTAATGAGTAGTAACATCATAGGATTTGGTGCTGAAATAAGTGAGAAAATGGTGGATTTGTTCAGTTTACTCCCTCTTATCTGGAACCCTGATGCCAAACACCTGAATATATTGTGTGGTTTTGAAAACATTGCAAACTCTGATCAGAGATCATGACAAACAATTTTGGAACAACCTTTGTTGATATGCTAAATATCATTAACATTGATGACCTATAATATGTTAACCCGTGCACTCTCAATTGCGCCTTAAAGCGTGTTTGCAAACAGTTAGGGTCTTGATCAGGACCCAAACTGTTTGACACTCTTATCGATATTTATAAAGTCATACAACTAGAATCTAACTTTGAAACCTGTCTTGTAGACAACAATAGAGGCAGACGACAATAAAGTGGTCAAGGGATAAAAATCTCCCAAATAATTTTGATCATGAAAGGGTTAACCCTTAGCCTGCCACTCACGACTATAGCTCCATATGCAAACAGCTTGGATCCGGATGAGACGCCGAGTAACTCGGCGTCTCATCCGGATCCAAGCTGTTTGACACTCGGACAACATTTTCAGCAATTTTGAGCATCTTTGTAGCACTTTGAAACTTGAAGCAGACGAGAAATATAGCAGACGACAATTTATTTGGCGGGCTAAGGGTTAATTGGGAACTGATTTATCTAAGATCAGAGAACTTACCAGTAGCTTCACATCAATCTCTTGTGACAAAATCGTAAATGCATCTTCAATAATACCTGTAAAAGATAAAAGTGCAGAAATTAACCCTTAGCCCGCCAAATAAATTGTCGTCTGCTATATTTCTCGTCTGCTTCAAGTTTAAAAGTGCTTCAAAGTTGCCCAAAATTGCTGAAAATGTTGTCCGAGTGTCAAACAGCTTGGATCCGGATGAGACGCCGAGTTACTCGGCGTCTCATCCGGATCCAAGCTGTTTGCATATGGAGCTATAGTCGTGAGTGGCAGGCTAAGGGTTAAATGTCAATCTAATATATATATTAAACTTGAAATAAATCTGAAGTATGGTCCAAACTTATTTAAGATATGTTATGAAGTTCAAATGCTCTTGGGCAATCAAACTGTAAGACAGAATGAAGGCAGATTGCAGATAAATGCAGGACAAAAGTAATGAATACAAAAAGCTCTTTTATTCTGCATTAACTCATTACCCCATAAATATGCCTTTTTACATCTTTAATTTATTTTTCCACTGAAGCAAATAGTTCAATTTATACAGTTATGAATTTGTATGGTAAGAAATATTTTCTATAATTTATCAGATGGAAGCTTAAAGCAGGCTGAAAATAAAGCATAATGGGCCTTAAAGGCCCATTCTGCTTTACTTTCAACCTGCTTTAAGTGGTAACCTATTTTCAAACCTAGAAACAACCTATGGGGTAATGGGTTAAGCTAAAACTGACAAGGAAATTTGGCTGTTTGGAAGATGGTTGTTCAAGACAAGTGTTACTTTATGTAACCCTCTCTTACCTAGGACAAAATATTCTTTCCCAAAAAATGCGTTTGTGTGCTAACAAATTGTTCAATTGTAAACAGTTTGGAGCCTGATCAGACACATGTTAACATGACATCTAATCAGGCACCCGGCTGCCATTCAGTTGCCATTTTCTGTATTTATTTCATTGCGTTTACTTTTATC
Source organism: Gari tellinella (assembly GCA_922989275.2). Taxonomy (NCBI): domain Eukaryota; kingdom Metazoa; phylum Mollusca; class Bivalvia; order Cardiida; family Psammobiidae; genus Gari; species Gari tellinella. The sequence goes on along the minus strand of OV277871.1, from coordinate 46,873,025 downwards.
TTCATTTATCTCATTGAGCCCTAGTGATGCATATATGCGTCCTTTACCAAAAGTGTACCTGTGAAGGGTACATTTGTCTAATGCAAACAGTGAAGTCCCTGATTAGAGGGCTCCTGCAGGAGCCCTCTAATCAGGGACTTCACTATTTGTTATTTTGCAATATAGTGTACAAAAACAACCCTAAATAGTCCCAAATGGACCAGCCTTTGTTGTAAACTGGATTTGTCCATTGGACGTTTCAGGGGATAATGAGTTAAATGGGAAAGAAAAATATCTTCTCATGTGAATTATTTTAGACAAACATTTAGTGATTTTGAGTGATTGCAGGAAATATAAATGTGTGGGAAGCAAGTATATACATCACTAGTTTTGCAAACAATATTCACCAAGATCAGTATCTGCAATGTGTGCCATTATTTTAAATATTTTGGGACAAATCCTTTAATAGTCAATATAAACTGGTCATTATCTAGAAAACTAGGGGGCCCGTTTCATAAAACTTCGTACAACAAATGTTGTCGTAAGTTAGATTTATAAAATTCTCAATTATTATTTATTTCTCCATTTAATCCTGTCTTGTGATATTTCTTTAAAATCGTCTTTGAAAAGACGATTCCAAAGAGATGTCACAAGACAGGATTAGATGGAGAAATCAGAATCAAATGTATTTTAAAGTTTTGACTTACAATAGTTTTTGTTGTAAGAAGTTTTTTGAAACGGCCCCCTGAAGAGTCCATTTGGAAAGTCAGCCGTGTAAGGATTAATTCATTCAGACCCATGAAACCACAGGTGCATGTATTGTATGTTTGTTTCCCCTGTGTATGTAGATCTAGATCGTTTAATTTTTTTTTTTTTTTTTTTTTTTTTGTAGACTACGGTAGACCTTGTATATGTATAACAAAGAGAAGCAGCTTCTCTTTACTATACATATACAAGGTCTACCGTAGACTACAAATTTTTTTTTATTTTTTTTAAACGATCTAGATCTACATACACAGGGGAAACAAACATACAATACAAGCACCTGTGCATGAAACTTCCACTGAACAATTTCAGTCTCCAACTAAGTCAAGTCCAATTTTAACTACTTAACCCTTTGAACCCTAGTCCCGCACATAGGCGTCCTTTTCAAACAGTATACATGTGAAAAGTGCTCTTGTCCAAAGAAAACAATGAATACCCAGATCAGAGTGCTCCGTAAGGAACACTCTGATCTGGGTATTCACTGTTTGTTATAATATAAAACATCGACAAAAACAACCCTTAAAAGTCAGAAATGGACTAGACTAAAATGGAAACTAGGATTGTCCATTTAAAGTTTCAGGGAGGAAAGAGTTTAAGGATGGTTTTACAATATATTTGCAAAATTACTTACAGCTTAGACCCTGATCAGAGGGCTCCTTTAGGAGCCCTCCGATCTTGTTCTACACTGTTTGCACAGGACAAAAATAGTTTCCACAAGTACACAGGATATAAAAGATGAGAATACTCATCGCTAGGGTTGAATGAATATATAAATTAATGTTAAAAGGAACTATATCTCACCGTTGTTGTAGAGAATACTTTGGTTCATGTGATGAGGCTCTTCCTCTTCGTCTGGTAGATGACAGTAACTGAAATCAGAATAAAATATACCATGTCATGGCTATATTAACAGACAAACCTGTGTGATGGCCGCAAAATAAACAAACATGAGTATCAAAATAGAATACTACATAAAAGTTCATAATGTATTGGATTAATTTAACAAGTCTTTTAGACAACACAAAAAAATGAGGCTTTGCTGATGTCACAGGGGGAGAAAAATATGCAGCATGACCAGAGCTCGAACCCAAGATCTTTGGACTACCGGGACTACCGTTTCGATGCTCTACCAACTGAGCTAGGGGCCACCTACAGATCAATTTCCCCAAACTGTATTAGGTTGTGTATCATGAGTTTTTACTGTTTTCTAAAATGTTAGTAAATTATCTACACAAATGTTATATTCTATTTATAACAAAACCTAAAGACATTGTTTTCAGCATATTGTTTTGACTTATTTATTGCTGCCCTGGAGGTCACATGAATGACTCTAAATAACTCTAGATTTTCTTTAAAGAAAATGACTTTCAAATTCTTGCAGCAATTTTGAAGCAGGCCATAATTAATCCCTTACTTCAGTCTGTTCCTAGTTTGGAAGCAGGTGACCACTTAACCCTTTCCCCCATAGAAGCGACTTTTAGCGTATTTAATTTATTCCTCCGCTGATGAAAGTAGTTCCAGTTGATACCCTCATGAGCAATAACCATTACAAATATTTTATATAGCCTAGCAGATTTTATCTTAAAGCAGGCTGAAAGTAAAGCAGAATGTGCCTTAGGGCACATTCTGCTTTACTTTCAACCTGCTTTAAGTGGTCACCTGTCTTCAAAACTAGAAACAGGCTATGAGGCAAAGGGTTAAAGCAGGTTGAAAGTGAAGTTTTCACTTTCAGCATGTTTTAATTAAGTTACCAAGTGATAGGATTTAGAATATCTTTCTTACAGTACATATTCGTGATGATATAGTAAAACTATTTTTCTAAAGTGGTGGAATAAATTAAAGGAGCAAAAAAGCATATTTATGGGGTAATGGTTTAAGTATTTGCTTACTGGACTAATGTCTCCAGTATTCCAGCTAGCTCTGTAGCCTCTGTGTCACCCAGTTTGTTGTTGGACAGTCGTCGCAGGTCTGGTAGCTTCATCTCTATATCCTGGTATGTCTTGATGGAATCTTCTGTTATCAACACTTGAGCCTGAACAGCCCTGCTAAACAGATTGTGGTGGGCGGAGAAATACCTATTGAGCAGGTGCATTGACTTGCGCACCATGTCGTCATACTCGTAATGGGACAAGTCCTGCAAATAGTATGCATACACTTAACCCTTTCCTCCCTGAAACTTCAAATGGACAATCCAAGTTTCCATTTAAGTATAGTCCATTTCTGACTTTTAAGGGTTGTTTTTGTCAATGTTTTGCATTATGACAAACAGTGAAGACCCAGACCAGAGGGCTCTGTAAGGAGCCCTCTGATCTGGGTATTCACTGTTTGCATAGGACAAGTGCACTTTTCACATGTATACTGTTTGAAAAGGACGCCTAAATGCGGGACTAAGGTTCAAAGGGTTAAACAGTGTTAATTAACCCCTTTATGACGATGAATTTTCAAATGGGCTCAAATAAACATCTAGCTACCCGAGTCTCAAGCCAGGAGTTTGTCTCCAAAATACTATGAATAATGATCACTCACAAGTGGAAGCATAGATATCTATGAACAGGTAGGATATCAAAAAGCAATATCAAACTATTGCAAATTGTCAATGGATTTTTATGTGAATTGTTCTTTTAATGTGATTTGTATAACTAAAATTTTATTTGTGTGAAATAAAGAGGTTATTAACAGGGTTGAGTACAATACTGTATTCAATTGGACTCATATACAGCAGTAAGAATCTATATTTGGACTCTGCGTTCGCCTTGTCCAAATATATATTATTATCAAATAATGCATTCCTCAAATAGAATTCAGTTTAGTACCCTACACTGCCCAATTATTGATATTGATATTATTACACTATTACCAGTAGGACAAAAAATCAAATATCAACTTTATTATATACCTATCGATGATTTATAGAGATTACTCAGTTAGATAAATTTGATATCGTCACTGTTGATATCATCACTACATGTAGTGATGATATCACTTTTTGTGACGTCACGTCAAAATTAGTTTAGTGACGCTGCGGTAATCAATTTTGAGTGTTTTTCCTGTAAAAACGTCATTAAAATATATATAATAAATAGAATAATCTATATCCTGTGGACTCGTTTTTTAAACAGATAACAACCCATTCTTGTGATATATTTTCATATCAATCCAAAGAAATTGATTATTCTCTATTTATTACTTACCAGTAAGATAGCTACTATATCATATCCCTTCATGAAGGAGGTCACCTCAAATATCTCCTTCAGTCTCCTCATCCCAGCTTTGGCTACCCTGTAATACATCAAATCAAACAATTAAAATACATGTCTATACAGTAAATCATTAAATTTACATCTTCACATCATTTGACATTCAAAACATGTCTACATTTATTTAACAGAACAGAACAGAACATATCTTATTTTGACTTATACATACAGTATTTCGTCAATGCTCAAATACAACATAATACATATAAATGTCATGTAGACTATGGCTGAATCAATTGTTCTTTTTTACTGGTACCAAATAGATATGAAGACACATTGTGTCCTCGCATCGATATACATACATTAATCGAAGATAAACTTTCTTGGTTTTTTTTAATCGATAAAGAGTAGTTGGTGTCAGTGTAAAAATGTGGAACTAACATCATTTATTCCACTCAGTGTTTCAATTGAATAGTTATTTTTAGGCCAATAAAAATCCGCCGTGCGTGTATGTAGCTCCAAAATGCAGAATGAAATATAACATAAAGCTCCTATACGAGCTAATTGCACTACTTCATCCCAGATTGTGCAGCGTGTTTGGTATCTTCTTCGATATATGTATCAATAACATACATTTATATGGTCATGAACTAATACTTTCATCTCTGAAAAAAGAACTTAAAACTTTCATTGTATCAGGACTTTATAGGATAATTTAAACATCAAATAATTATATGGAATTACAGCCAAAAGAATTATGACTACAATTGAACTCTGTTAGTTTGAACTTGTTTACCCATATTCTAAAGTAAACCCCATCCACCGGATAAACACATACCATCTAAATAATAATGTTGGCAATAAAATAAGGAATTTTTCTGCCAGGAAAGAATGCAGACTCATGTCAGACAGAAAACAATTAAACAGCGCAGATTTGGATCAAATATCTTCTTAAGATTCTACACCGTTTTCAAAAACCTCTCAATATAGGCTATAATAATAGGAGAATAATTAAAGTATATTTCAACTATGTTTCAGCTTGAAATATAGGTAGGCAAGGATATATAGGTATAAACAATATTGTAGTAGCTTAAAAATTGAGCACAATAAAGTCAATTTAAAAGCTTTTAATGTTTTTGTATACAATTTACCCCTTTCTTGTCATTTACAAAAAAATAAATATAGACATCTTTTTTAAAATCAAGGTAGACCTAGATCTGAGACAGCTTCTTCAAGAGTTTAAATCAGGGGTTGTTGTAGTTGTTGTTGGCGTACCTGTGCTTAACACTCACAGGACAGCTTGGTACAGACATTATTGTCTGTCAAGCTGGAGGATTACGTGCATAGCTGTTTTCAATTACCTTGCCATATAGGCAGCCATGCTCCGTCTTCAGAGGAAAATCAGGAGTTAAGAACTGTTTTCTTTTCGGATCTGTCATGACATAAGTCTGCACACTTTCCTTATTTAATTAGTCAATGTAATAGTTTAGGTGATAAATATTGATAGCGGGCGAAGCTCTTAATATGAATTTTCAATGGCATAGAAAGATTAATTATATACAGTTTTAGAGGATTTGATGATTAAGCTAGATATAACAAGCAATGCAGCTTTCAATGATAGCACTAATGCAAAAAGCATTTAGACTACAGAACAGTCATACATGACTGTGTTTATGTAGCTTCAATTCAATACCAAAGCAGGGATCTGTTGTTGGAGTCTGATGTATGGTCTGGTTCCAAACTGTTTGCAATGCTGATTAGCACAAACACATTTTTAATGGTAATGATTAACCCTTAGCCTGCCACTCACGACTATAGCTCCATATGCAAACAGCTTGGATCCGGATGAGACGCCGAGTAACTCGGCGTCTCATCCGGATCCAAGCTGTTTGACACTCGGACAACATTTTCAGCAATTTTGAGCAACTTTGAAGCACTTTGAAACTTGAAGCAGACGAGAAATATAGCAGACGACAATTTATTTGGCGGGCTAAGGGTTAACATCTTCTCTATTTTAGCACTATTAACCCATTACCCCATAGCCTGTTTCTAGATTTTAAAATAGGTGACCATTTAAATCAGGTTGAAAATAAAGCAGAATGTGCCTTAAGCTTAACTTTCACCCTTCTTTCAGCTACCATCTGCTAGAGTATAAAAAATGGTTCTTACCTTACATATTCATAACTGTATGATTATATAGGAACTGTAACTTTCTTAGTGGAGAAATGAATTGTAGGCGTATTTATAATGGGGTAATAGGTTACAAGTTAAAAAGCCACTATTATATAGTATATTATGTATATCTGTAAATTACTTTGAGCCTATTGTAAATTGTTATGAATTAAATGTGAATCAGTAACAACCTCTTGTAAATTGTTATAAATTATATGTGAATCCGTAAAACAGGCTCTTGTAAATTTTTATAAATTATATGTTAATCTGTTACAGCATCTTGTAAATAGTTATAAATTACATGTAAATCCATAACAGCCTCTTGTAAATTGTTATAAATTATATGTGAATCCATCATAGCCTCTTGTAAATTGTTATGAATTACATATGAATCCATAACAGCCTCTTGTTAATGGCTATAAATTGTATGTGAATCTGTAACAGTCTATTGCAAATTGTTATAAATTAATGTGAATTCGTAATAGCCTACGGGTATTGCAAATTGTTATAAATTGTATGTGAATCTGTAACAGCCTCTTGTAAATTGTTATAACCTATATGTGAATTTGTAAGAGCCTCTTGTAAATTGTTATAAAGTATATGTGAAATTGTAATAGCCTCTTGTAAGTTGTTATGAATTATATGTGAATGTGTAACAGCATACTATAAATTGTTATAAATTGTATGTGAATCTGTAACAGCTTCTTGTAAATTGTTATAAATTGTATGTGAATTTGTAACAGCCTCATTGTTTCAAATTGTTATAAAAGCCTCTGGAAACTGTTATATGTGTTAATCTGTAACATATTCTTGTAAATTGTTATAAATTGTATGTGAATCTGTAACAGGTTCTTGTGAATTGTTATAGATTATATGGGAATCTGTAGCAGCTTCTTGTAAATTGTTATAAATTTAATGTGAATTTGTAACAGCCTCTTGTAAATTGTTATACATGTAAAATTGTAACAGCCTCTATAAGTAAATTTTCACCAACCCTTTTCATACCAATAGATTATATTGATGATCTTTTACAAACAGCTCGATTGTACTTCAAAAGTAACAAGGATTTTCTAAGGAAGATTACTACAGATAAATGATGTAGAATATATAGCATTGTTCAATATAGATTTGGATTTGTTATGATTTTACACCCCTTTAACAGCATATCATTCATATCACCACGTCAAGTTAATTACAGGTTCAAAGTAAAATATAGTTTTATTAAACTTATTCAGCATGAAAAGGGCTAAAAATTATTATGATAAAATTCATTTTTTTTATTTTATTGTATTAGCGCTAGAAAGCATGGGTATGTGAGGCAGCATTCTGTAGTTTTCTGACATACAGGGATCCTGATAAAGGGAATACCAGGGGCCCGTTTCATAAAACTTCGTACAACAAATGTCGTCGTAAGTCAGATTATAAAAGTCTCAATTATTATTTATTTCTCCATCTAATCCTGTCTTGTGACAACTCTTTGGAATCGTCTTTTCAAGACGATTCCAAAGAGATGTCACAAGACAGAAATTAGATAGAGAAATCAGAAATTAAATGTAGTTTAAAGTTTTGACTTACGACCATTTTTGTCGTAAAATGTTTTATGAAACGGGCCCCAGTTACCTAAAGATTTCCCATGTTTTCTCCTTCATGTCTGCACCAAACCCTATGATGTGACCACTAGCTAGCTACTCATTAAAATGTTCTCTTTGAGACCATTCTCATAAGTAGTCACACAACAGGGTTTAATGCAGACACAAGGAGTTTAGTTTTTGAAATATTCCTCAGATTTGAAATTTAAATTTCCTCATATCTGGAGCCCTGGATATAGACATGCCTTACCATCGTCCATTATATGATGTTTTAAATCCTACTGTCTGCCATTTCGAGCTATAAAAACAATTATGTAACCATAATGGATGTTATAACAAGAGCACCGCAGTGCAGCAAAATACGCCCGTCATGGCCGGGGGGTGTCAAAGTCGTCCGGACTCAGGCAGACTGGAAAAAGTCGCCCGGAGTGTAGGCCGGACTATCGATCTCAAAAAGACTATGCTGTAGTATTGCGATAGCTCAAGTACTATCCCGATAGTATTGCGATAGTCAAGAAACTATTGCAATACTATCACGGTAGTTTTTCTACCAACTGTTTTCTCATAAACAAATGCTCTTTGGGCGTATTTACATACTTTGGATATATCACGGAATTTTGACAATAAAGGGGGCATAACTCTGCTAAAAATAGTCGCCAACGTCTGAAATTTAACAGGAACAAAAATTCACAGGTGCCTTCCCTGTATGATGAGAAAGCTAAATATGAAATTTGGTTACAATAGACAAAATGTAAGTAAAATTATTATCAGGAAACAATATATTGTTTAAAAAATTGTGTGAAGGGGCATAACTCTGAAAATACGGAGTCAAACCAAAAACCCGTAATATATATTAAGTCACTTCATTCATTGTATCACCATATCAAATTTGAAATCAATTGAATAAAAGATAAAATAGTTCTGTTTTTTTTTTTTAAAATGCCCATTTTTTACAATAAAGGGGCATAACTCTGCTAAAAATAGTCAACAACGTCTGAAACGCTAACTCGTCCGAACTATTGTGGTATGGAATATTTGTAGGAACTTTAATCAAAATCTGTCAATAAATGAAGGTGAGAGAGCGCTAAGAAGAAAAGTTAACGGACGAAGTGTGGCTTATTTTAAATTTTAAGTATGTAAAGGGGCATAACTCACAGAAAAATAATTTAACAGGAACCAAAATTCTCAGGTGCCTTCCCTGCATGATGAGAAAGCTAAATATGAAATTTGGTTACAATAGACAAAATGTAAGTAAAATTATTATCAGGAAACACTATATTGTTTAAAAAATTGTGTGAAGGGGCATAACTCTGAAAATACGGAGTCAAACCAAAAACCCGTAATATATGTTAAGTAACTTCATTCATTGTATCACCATATTAAATTTGAAATAAATTGAATAAAAAAAAAAAAGTTCTGTGGTTTTTTTTTAAAAAATGCCCATTTTTGACAATAAAGGGGCATAACTCTGCTAAAAATAGCCACCAACGTCTGAAACGCGAACTAGTCCGAACTATTGAGGTATGGAATATTTGTAGGAAGTTTAATCAAAATCGGTAATTAAATGAAGGTGAGAGAGCGCTAACAAGAAAAGTTAACGGACGGACGGACGTCCAGACAGCGCTGGGTATACCATAATACGACCGTCGATGACGGGCGTATAAAAAACAAGATGTGTTTGTGAAACACTATGCCTCCTGATGTGACCATGACCTCTAACTGACCTTGACTTTGTCTGTCATGATCCAACTTGTACTAAGCTCAAGAGCTTCTTCCATTGAATACACGTGCCAAATATATGAAGTCTCTATCACATGATATTTCCCAGTTATGGCCAATGCTAAATTAACCCTTAGCCCGCCAAATAAATTGTCGTCTGCTATATTTCTCGTCTGCTTCAAGTTTCAAAGTGCTTCAAAGTTGCTCAAAATTGCTGAAAATGTTGTCTGAGTGTCAAACAGCTTGGATCCGGATGAGACGCCGAGTTACTCGGCGTCTCATCCGGATCCAAGCTGTTTGCATATGGAGCTATAGTCGTGAGTGGCAGGCTATGGGTTAATCCTATTTGACCTCTAAATGACCTTGACATTTGCCATACATGACCCAAGCTGACTAATTGAGTTGAGTACATATGTCAAATAGAAAGTCTTTATCACATGCAGTTCCAAAGTTATGGCCAATGTTAATTTCACCCTATGACTTTTATACTGAGCTCGAGAGCTTCTTGAGGTGAGTACACATATCAAATATAAAGTCTCTAACTTATGTAGTCCAAAGTAATGGCCAAGGTTAAAGTTGTGGACAGACAGACAATCAAACATTGACAGACCAAAAACAATATACTCTGGCCTAAGTTAATTTTCAGGAGTATAAAAATCTCACAAATCTACACAGCATTTCTGCTTCATAAATAGGCAAATCTAGGAGCAGATAAGGCATCTGTTACTATGGTATCACTGCCAATATTTCAACTATAACCCTTCTCCTGCTTCGTAAGAGCATATAATAACCCATTACTCCATAGATAGGCCTTTTTAAACCTTAATTCATTCCCCCACAGAAGAAAAAAGTTCCAATTTATACAGTCGTGAAAGTGTACCATAAGATAATATACACCTTTAATGTTCTAGCAGATGGTTTTTTAAAGCAGGCTGAAAGTAAACCAGAATGTGTCATAAGGCACATTCTGCTTTACTTTCAACCTGCTTTAAGTATTCACCTGTATTCAAAACTAGAAACAGTCTGTGGGGTAATGGGTTAAATACAAATATTCAGCAGTTGAAGGGTTAACCCTTTACCCCATAGAAGCGACTTTTAGCGTATTTAATTTATTCCTCCGCTGAAGAAAATAGTTCAAGTTAATACCCTCATGAACAATTACCATAACAAATATTTTTATATAGCCTAGTAGATGGTAGTTTAAAGCAGGTTGAAAGTAAAGCAGAATGTGCCTTAAGGCACATTCTGCTTTACTTTCAACCTGCTTTACGTGATCACCTGTATTTATTGTTATAAACGGGTTATTGGGTAAAGGGTTAAAAAAGAAATGTTGTTGTAAACAATGGATGCCCAAAGCATGTTTGACCATGAACTTTCAACGCAAGCAGTTTATTTGAACGAAATTGACCTTAAATAAAAAACTTAACCAAGGTCACAGAGGTCAAAATCAAAGGTTTCTAAATTGCAATGAAACATGCTGTACTTGTTGGAACCCATATTCATATTAAGTTGTGTAACCTACATGTTGTACTTGGTCCAAAACTGACCTTAATAACTCTTTCAATACTAAGTAAATCTTGTGGGTTAACAAGTTCCTTTGTGGATCTTTTAATTTACCAAAACATGAACCATTCTACTTGTAATTCTGGGTATTTAAATAAATACTGGTCTAAACTAACAAACATTGTAAACCCTGATCCTGTAGGAGCCCTCTGATCTTGGTCTACACTGTTTGCAAATGCCATGAGTACATTTCAAACAGGTCCATGGTGTTGAAAGAGTTAACACAAAAACTTGACCAACAGAACATACAGATGAACACTATATATACCCACACCACTTGGCGATGGGGCATATAAAACAATCTGTGCACATTACAATATAAAATGTGTTTAAACATGCATAAAAACATCACATTCGCAAACGATCATTTCTTATATACAAATGTACACATCTTTGCAAAGATCCACAATAGTAGTAGTCTCTAATCTTGGATAATATGTATCATTCTGAGATATTCCACACACCTTGGACTAATTAGGGCGTGGAATATCTCAGAATTTGTTTCCAGGATTACATGGCACAGTCCCATTCACATGCAAACTTCATGCCTCAATTTCACATAAAACCAGACTACTCAGCCAGAAGCTCTTTTTGAAACCTAGGGAAACCCCAGAACAGTGATTTGTAGGGGGAGCTAATGTCGAACAAAGTTTGAATCTTATCATCCCATGTAGGCTTGTGGGAGACCCCCACAAGCCAAAAAATGAAAGTTCTTAGTGAAATTGAATCGAGTGGATAAAATCGGTGTGCCATTTAACTAGTCTTTAAGGCTTGTGATTGCAGAAAAGTTATAATAAAACACAACTGCAGTAAAACCTCTCTATTATGACCACTAAATTGTGTTATAGACAGGCGACTTGCTTAAAGAAACTCGCAACCAGGTATAGCATTAAAAATAGTAATTTGTAAATATGTGACAAACGCTTATATAAACGGGTAAGAATTAGTTTAGGATAAGAAATTCTGTTTAAAAAAATGCATTTCAATAAAAAAAATATTGAACTCTGGTGGGAATCGAACCTGTGACCCAGCATGGGCGGACACAAGTCAAAATGAGGACACCGCTTGACCCACTGGGCCATGGAACTATTCATATATCTGGGATCGATTTAACGTATTTCAGTCGGAAGCGATGAAGAGTACATACAACTGCATAATTCGGCTCAGGTTTATGTCTTAGCCCGTGATCAATTTCTATAGCAACTGTAGACGCTATGGATAAAACGATGGAAAATATAAAAAAAAATGAGATTTGAAGACATTTCTAGAGGGTGTTTTTCGACTGGTCATATTTTTCCAATGCCAGATGCACGATAATGCTACCCTTTTGGTTATTTTTGAGTATTTTATTTTATTTTTGCAAATGCACCATCTGGTTGCGAGTCGCTTTAAAACAAGGTGACAGTAAAACAGAAAGCTCCTTTTGGAGCTTTCTGTTTTACTGTCACCTTGCTTTTAAGCTGTCTCCTGTCTTATATACAATCAGTAAGGAAAATAGTTTTCCTTTTTTGTGTTATCCTTGGTTTCTAGTGCGCATTACATGGCTTTTGTATGTTTATGCAGCTTTAATTATATATGCTTTGCCATGTTATGTACACTTTTTACCGAAATAAAGCTATCTATCTAAGTATCTAGTAAGCCTTTGTTTTAGTTAATAGAGAGGTTTTACTGTATTATAACATTCAAATGAAGACAGTGATGGTGTTAAATAAAGGGGTCATTTTGAAGAAGAATTAAAGTTAAACAGATGGCTTCTATAGGAGCTTTCTACTTTACTTTCTATTAGCTTTCAACAGCCACCAGTCTTCAACACCATCAGAGTCATTGAGAGCTTTCTGCTTCACTTACATCTTGCTGTACAGTGGAGAATATGTTATTCTTTCCCGTTTAAACGATAAGAAACACAAACGCAAAACACTAAAACGTAGAAAATGTCATTTTTTAGGTATTTCTTACAATTCATTTTATCTGAGTGGCTAACAGTTTGGAGCCTGATCAGACGCCGGGTAACCCGGCGTCTGATCTGGCTCCAAACTGTTTGCAGCGGAAATAAAGGTTTAAGCATAAACGCATTTATTAGGAAAGAATAACACTTTCTCCACTGTACCTACATTCAAATAGCAGAAAATAAACAACAAAATTAAACTAACTAAACGTCTCACAGCCTATGCAGAATGAGTTAACTTATTCGGAACAAAGGTGCTTCAGTTGATGACAATTAGTTTTTCAACTGAAGGAATAAAAAAAATGAAATGTACATAAGTATCAGGGGCCCGTTTCATAAAACATCTTACGACAAATGTTGTCGTAAGTCAAAACTTTAAAATACATTTAATCTGTGATTTCTCTATCTAATCCTGTCTTGTGACATCTTTTTGGAATCGTCTTTTAAAGACGATTCCAAAAAGATGTCACAAGACAGGATTCGATGGAGAAATAAAACTTTTTTTATACTTTTATAATCTGACTTACGACAACATTTGTCGTAAGAAGTTTTATGAAACGGGCCCCTGTGTATTTATAACTTACCTGGGAATCTTAATGTACCTGTACATTGCAGCAATACACGATCGATTTTTATTTACAAATAGAAAACTCTCTGTAAACCAAACAAAACTTGTAACCGTAATAAATCTAAAAATTGGGACACGTTGTGTAAGTGTTGTGTAATTATTCTAAAATTGAAACTAATTGCTTTTATTCACATAGTAATGTGCCCAATAGATGAAAACTGAATGGCAAACAGTGTAGACCTGGTCAATCTGAATGAGCAGGTTGACCAGGGTCTACACTGTCTGCTCAGGTCTATCTGGCCCAATACTTAGGGTCATTACAGTATGTAGAAAACTATTTCTTTTTAGAGAGGTTCCATGGATTAGGGATGTTTATTGGATAGTCCATATAGTCGAACTCGATATCTCGAAGTCGGTTTTGTCCAACATACCCGTATTTCACAGTTACAACGTGTTAAGCCACGTTTTAACTTTGAAATATGGGTATGCTCGACTTAACAGAGCATGAAATAATGCAGTTTATATGTCGAACTATCAAATAGTTCAAGTTAAACGAGTTTGAGATATCGAAGTTCGACTGTATCTAAGCTCGGATACTCAAGTGATAAGACAAAATGGTTTTATTGAATAAGAAATCTACCGGTTTATTCAGTTCCTGTGACCTAGCTATTTAACTGACCAAAACCATTTAACCCATTACCCCATAAATATGCCTTCTTATGCCTCTAATTCATTCCTCCTACAATATTGCAATGGTGCTGTGACCAGGGTCCAAGATTATAAAGCTTTTCAGTTCAGTCTAAAGTCGTTCTCAAGCATTTGATTGGTCAGATTTGAGCCAATCAAAAGCTTGAGAACACACTCAGGACTCAGCTCAAATGCTTTATAACCTTGGACCCAAGAATCAGAAAGAGGAGCAATATCCTAAAGGCAAAGGGGTTGGAAGATGGGTGAAAAAGCTTAGTGTCTTCTTTACTTTAATTCTACTACTAATCATACATGTTTTAACTAACAATGACATCTTGACGTATAGACGTGAACGTATAATGGCGGTAAATGACGTTGAAGAATGTCCTGCTATATTCCCGTCTACTACTAATCATACATGTTTACAAACAATGACGTCGTGACGTATAGACGTGACATATAATGGCGGTAAATGACATTGAAGAATGTCGCGCTATATTCTCGACAAGGTGTCTCATCTGGATAAACTGTTTACTTTTAGGTAATCAATGTGGGACATAATCCACAGCTAGCATGGTAAGAATTATCACATAACTTGCGGTCTTGGAGTGACATAAAGCCATTATATAAATATTGTAATCCACTAGTGGATTATCATTTTTTGGGCTCCGGCCTAACCTGTTCGTCTACAAGCGCTGCATGTAGCGGGACGCCAAATGACGTCATTTGTTATGACGTTAGCATAAACAATGTAACGTTTTGGCGGAAAATCTATATAGAGGAGAGTCTACAAATTACGGCTTCAATCAATTTAATAGGTGCTTAAAACTTGTTATGTGATACATAGAATCTTACGTTCGTGCTCATTATTTATCATTTTTAATAAACTCGTTGACTAAAAAATTAATATGACGCTCACCAAGGCTCGCGTCTTATTATATTAGTCAACTCGTTTATCAAAAATGATAAATAATGAGCACTCATACAAGATCCTCTATTTTTTGAATTTCTATTTCAAACCTGGTAGAGGTATGTTACTTTTTATTACGGAACCACTCTCAACAGTTATTTTCTTTCTGTATAATAGCATAGGGGTAGGTTAAATGGGAAATAGGGACATCAATCACAAAAAAACGTGTCAGGAATTTTAAAGTAATACCCTGTTTCTGTCTTCTTTAGTTCGAGAGTCTTTTTCTTTTCCATGGTTCTACAAATTAATTGACAGGTTTAACCCATTGAAACCTAGGTATATGCATCATTTACAGTGTACCTGTAGAGACTACACTTGTCATATGCAATCAGTGTAGCTCCATATCAGAGGGCTCTTACAGAAATCCTCTGATCAGGGTCTGCATTGTTTGTCATTTTAAAATATATTGCAAAAACACTTAATAGGTTTAAAAAATGGACAAGACTTATCGGCGTCTGATCTGGATTCAAACTGTTTGCAAATGTCAATATCCCTCCCTATAACGACTCCCTCCAAACAACACACACAATCTTTGTCTCCTATTGGGTGTCATTGTAGAGAGGGAGCACTGTAGTTTGTATCCTAGTCAGTTACACAGTTACCTGATGAATCCACAATATCTTCTTTTGACTGTTGTAATAGCCATTTCTATAACTACTGTTAACCCTTTCCCCCATAGAAGCGACTTTTAGCGTATTAAATTTATTCCTCTGCTGAAGAAAATAGTTCCGGTTTATACCCTCATGAACAATTACCATTACAAATATTTTATATAGTCTAGCATGTATTAGCTTAAAGCTGGTTGAAAGTATAGCAGAATGTGCCTTATGGCACATTCTGCTTTACTTTCAACCTGCTTTAAGTAGCCATCTATCTTCAAAACTAGAAACAGGCTAATGTGTAATGTGTAGTCACAACACAAGGGTTTGTTTAATAAGAGATAAGAGGGAGTAAACTGAACAAATCCAACGATTTCTCATTTACATCAGCACCAAATCCTACGATGTAACTACTCATTAGAATCGTCTCAAAGAGACGATTCTAATGAGTAGCAACACCATAGGGTTTAATACAGAAATAAAGATTTTTGAAAAAAAAACCTTATCTGGAGCTCTGGGTAAATGCATTTTTCTACAATGACAATGATTTCTCATTTACCTCAGCACCAAATCCTATGATGTAACTACTCATTAGAATCGTCTCAAAGAGACGATTCTAATGAGTAGCAACACCATAGGGTTTAATTCAGAAATAAAGATTTTAGTTTTTGAAATACTCCCCTTACCTCAAGCTCTGATATAGAGATCAAATTCCCTGGGCCCCGTTTCATAAAACATCTTACGACAAATGTTGTCGTAAGTCAAAACTTTAAAATACATTTAGTCTCTGATTTCTCTATCTAATCCTGTCTTGTGACATCTTTTTGGAATCGTCTTTTCAAGATGATTCCAAAAAGATGTCACAAGACAGGATTACATTGAGAAATAAATAATAATTGAGACTTTTATAATCTGACTTACGACAACATTTGTCGTAAGAAGTTTTATGAAACGGGCCCCTGAACACAGCATACTCATCTCAGGCCGTTTTCTGGCCATTTTGGGAAAAACTGCAATGTCTGATTTGGGAAATTTTGGGCGCGAAAAATCATGTTTTGGGAAGAATTTCTAGAACTGATTAAATTCACATATATTGAAGCTAAATGGCCAAAAAATTGTCATGCAGTAGTTCTTTCCACTTGTTTTATTCGTTTTTATTTCAATCTGAGTTTTCAGTAATAACCTGTATTAAAAAAAAATAAAAAAAAAATGTTTTTTTGTTTTTTTTGAAACTGGGAATATTTTTTTGAAATTGGGAATGGGTCCATTTACCGGACCCGTGGATACACCAGGAAAAAGGCCTGTATCTGGATCCAAAATGATTGCAAAGGTAATCATTTTTTTGCTGCTAGCGTTTAATGTTAACTATGAGGAGGTTGTCACCAATTTACAAAGAGTTCTTTTATGTTTGTCGGTCTCAACCCTTTACTCCATAGCCTTTTCCTAGTATTGAACACAGGTGACAACTTAACCCATTAACTCTTTCCTCCCTGAAACTTTAAATGGACAATTCCAGTTTCGATTTTAGTCTATTCCATTTCTGGCTTTTAAGAGTTGTTTTTGTCAATTTTGGCATTACTGACAAACAGTGAAGACCCTGATCAGAGGGCTCCTTTCGGAGCCCTCTGATCTGGGTCTTCACTGTTTGCACAGGACAAGTGTACTATTCACATGTACACTGTTTGCAAAGGACGCCTATATGCGGGACTAGGGTTCAAAGGGTTAACTCATAAGGGATAAACAATTATCAATGCTCATCTCAATACAAGCTAGTGGATTAAAGAGTGTCAAAAAGAGTCAGTATGAGGTTATTGCGCAATCAGTCAATATGAGTCAGTATGAGTGAATGGTTAAATCATATTGAAATTAAAGCAGAATGTGCCTTAAGGCACATTCTGCTTTACTTTCCACCTGATTTAAGCTTCCGTCTGCTAGAATATATAAACTAGTTTTTATAGTACATATTCATGATGGCATTTTTTCTTTAGGGGAGGAACTAAATTAATTAAAGGGGTAAAATGTGTATCTATGGATTAAAGGATTAAACAAAAGAGATAAATGATTAGTCATTGATACATACCACTATTAACCACATCATTTACAACATTCCCATAACCTGATCCCCCATACCAACACCGTCATACAATACAAACATATCTCCTATACTCCTATAACCGATGATGATGATGTATCATTAAATAACAATTAGTCTTACATGGCTCCGGACTCCAGCTCATAGGTTTCGTACATCAAGGGAGCTAAGTCTGACACACCGTCCACCCTGTTTGAGGCATCGTTTGTCATCTTAAACAAGTTGATGAATTTCTGAAAAGAACAATAGAAATATAAGATAGCAATTCTACATAGAATGTATCGAAAACAAGTTGCAGTTATCACATGGTGAAGAATGCAGACGGCTGCTCAATGCAGGACAAAAGTAAAACAGAAAGCTCATCCATGGCTATAAGCTTTCTGCTTTAATTTTGCCTTGTATAAAGCTGCCATATGTATTAAAGGAGTGCATGATTCACAAAGTTAAGATTGTAGTATTTAACCCATTACCCCATACCCTGTTTCTAGTTTTGAAGATAGGTGACCACTTAAAGCAGGTTGAAAGTAAAGCAGAACGCACCTAAGGTGCATTCTGCTTCACTTTCAGCCTGTTTCAAGCTAGCATCTGCTAGAATATAGAAAATATATTTTATCATACATAATCATAACTGTATAAAAAAGAACTCTTTTTTTCAGTGCAGGAATAGATAAAAGGTGTCAAAAAGCCTATGCGGTTAAATTAAGTATAGCAGTGATGAAAAGTAGCCTACCTCCAGCCTTATATTGAAGATGAAGTTGAAGAACAAATCTAGCACTTCTAGAGCTCTGAAAATAGACAACATATTCGATATTGTATATGTTACTATAAATAGTAACAAATTTGTTAAGCAAAAATGTTAGTAACCCAATAGTCGGAGTGCCAATAACCCGAAGGATGCCTAATAACCGGTTATTGGCACTGTAGATACGGTGTCCTTTTAATTTTATAACCTTTGATGACGCCCAATTTTGAAAAGAATACAAAGATGACTGTTGCAAATGTTACACCGTACGTGATATGCTGGAAACCCATTTGTCTGATTTAGAATCTAAAATACTGTCAATACATATGAATGAACCAAAAGCAGAAGCAATAAGAAATATAAGAACACTACAGCACTCCCTCTCTACAACAACACCCAATGGGAGACAATACATATGTCTGTTGTTCGGAGGGAGTCCATGTAGGGAGGGAAATTGGCTTACATTTGCAAACAGCCTAAATCAAGATCAGACTCCACGTAAACGCGGCATCTGATCTGGATTCAAGCTGTTTGCCACTCGTCATTATGTATTTTCTGTCAAAAAGTATAATAAGCAAATTTGCGAAACAACAGTAGACATTGATTTTAAGTAGACTATATTGCAGCTGTGAAAAGGTTGGACATAATATCATTGTTTAGGGAACAGCGGCAATGGTAGTTGCAAGGAGGGAATCGTTATTTGGAGGGCCGTTGTAGAGAGGGAGAACTGTACAAGGAATCCTTTAGTATGTTATTTTGTTGAGATCTAAATCTATGTTTGCACTATGAAATTACACATTCTTTACAGGATGGATTTCTACTGAGGAAAAATATTTTCGATACAATTGATGTAGATCTATTATGTTTGAATTTTGGTAGTGCACATTCTATCTCTCCATTTCTGCAATGTTTACAGGGCTGCCATAAATTGATAATGAAAATCCTAAAATTTTAAATGTTCACTTTTTCAGACGCAATTTTACTAATCGTACCTTTACCCCATTGGCTTGTTTGGAAGACACATAACTGCTTAAAACAGGTTGAAAGAAAAGCAGAATGTGCCTTAAGGCGCATTCTGTTTTACTTTCAGCCTGTTTTAAGCTTCAATCTGCTAGGATAAAAATCCGAAGATTTAGGAAAAATCCAGAGAAATGGCAGCCCTGTGTATACAATAAACAAGACACTGTTTGCCATTCACTTTGCATTTTTAGAAAAAATTATGTTTAATAAGCGTGATTTATTTAGATTTTAGAATAATTACAAAAGCTATATTAGTCTATATAGGGTCCAGCACTAATAAAGAGTCTGAGTTCGTTCTCAAGCATTTGGTTGGTCAGATTTGAGCCAAGGCTCAAATCTGACCAATCAAATGCTTGAGAATGATTTCAGACTCAACTCAAAAGCTTTAAAGCATGGGCCCAGTACACATTAACCCATACTGACTCATATTGACTCATTGCGCAATATTCTCATACTGACTCATTTTGACACACTTTAATCCACTAGCTTGTATTGAGATAAGCATTGATAATTGTTTATCGCTTATGAGTTACTGGGTTAAATGTCTGAATTTTTAGGATTTTTAGTGTAATTGGATTGTAACTTACTGGACTTTGGCCTCTACTATGGCCTTGGTTTCTGGGCTGGGCTTGAACCGTTCTGACTGTCTGAATACCTGCAGCATTGTCTGGGCATCTTTTCCTGAAGGTAACAAATATACAGACCTGTTACAGCATGCTCTTCATTGATTGAGAAATAACAAGTTTGTAGCTCAACATTATAGTGCATTAGATACCAGTCAGGAGCCTTTAGGCGGAGTGATCTAACTACCCACATCTAAATGAGCAACTGTGATCTAATGCACAATAATGCATCACTATGACTTTGTTATTTTAAATCTGACACAACTTTTTTTTTTTTTTCAAAAAAGAAGACTTTCCCCAGAGAAAACACCAAATCAGAAGTGTTGTGAGTAGCTGTGTCATTTTGGCTGTTACATTTAGTTTGCAAAACTTTCAGCCCTGATGTTTTATGTGCAAAGGACAAAGGCTTTACAGTAACAAAAATTCCAAGTAGAAATATAATGCATCATCTTTTACAATGAAGCGAACAACGTTACTGTTTACATCATGTCTGGACAATTTTATGCCAGTCATCATGTTTACATAATTATTTAGAAATGTGAAATTGCTTTGTACTGCACAATCATCATGTGCAGACAAAGTCAGATTTGCTACAAGTTTACATCAAATGATTTAAGGACTTTCATTTAAACTCAATGCAAGTGGGGAAAATGGAACAGCCAATCGAATGCTGTGTGTGCAGTGCATTATTGCAGAATAAAGACCATTTCTTGGTATTCTTTGTTTATATGTCATAGGTTCCCGAGTTATGTTAGAAGGTTTATGGTCTCAACGTCCCAAGACCACAACGTACCAGACGGAACGTCCCAATTATTTGGATGGAACGTCCCACAATATAAAAATTATATGAAAACAGTATTATTTTACTGTTCCTTAATAAAGAAATGGTTTAATAATTTTCCCGAACCTAATCTGAAGGTTTTATGAAGAATATTGTCAAAAAATTAACACCCGATCGAAGGAAAAAAAGAATGCCTGTATAAACTCGTATCACAATGGGATGGAATGTTTGGCTTTTATACAAATGTCTCATTACAGACTAGAAGCCATCGCAGGCTTTAATAAGGGTTGAATCTGTGTGTAAATCGGATATACACATGTCATACGAATACAGTGAGGAACCTGATCAGGGGTTATTCAATCCTAAATAGTCATTAATGGACAAAACTTAGCTGGAAACTGGAATTGTCCATTCAGGGATGAATAGGTTAAGGAAAATTATCGGCGATTGTAAACCAAGAAAAGCCAACTTTTTTAACAGGGGTGTCGATACAGTTACTTAAACAATATATATATGCCTTTAAATACGATATTAGTACATCAAATCTATTTTAGTTGGTGTTTACGAAGGTTAGGTAGGATCGGCATTTTTCATATCGTGGCCGATTTTTGGACAATAAAAGTATCTTTTTGAGCGGGAATTCATATATGACTTATAAACTGGTACACAGATACCTTTAAATACGCTATTACAACATAAAACCCCTTTCCTGTGGTGTTCTCTGCATTTCGAGTCGCTCGTCATTGAAAACAAAGAAAATGAATTCTGCTAAATATGACGCCTGCTTAAATCAATATATCCTCTATATGTGACTTTATTAATATCCAATTTACAAACAATTTGGAATATATGATGAGAATTGAGTTGGTCTCTAATCTGGAAGAAACTGTTTGAAAAGGTTATCAGGAGATTAGCTTTAGCTGCCGTCACGGCCGTCGGAGTGTACTATTTGCAATTTTTTCTACGATCGGGTGTTCATTTTTGTAATAACAGATATCCTAAATCAATCAGATTATACCGTATAAGTGGTTTTTTTCGCGAGAAGGAAATTTTCGCTATTTTCGCGTGTGTATCAAACTCGCGTAAATATAATCCGCCAAATATTCCTAGCTTTTTATAATTCATTTTCGACACTCAAAGTCCGCCTGAGTATAAACTTGTGAAAATAACCCAATACCCACAAAGCTCGTCAATACATGTAATTGGGACCAGACATGTATACACCTTCAAATTTATGCATTTTCCATTAAAGATATCTAAAGACGAGTGTCAAACAATTTGGATCCAGATTTCTCGTTGTACTCTGCGTATTTTCTATACTCAAACTGTTTGAAAATGCCAATCAAGTCGCCATCGGCAGACAAAGGGTTAATCGCTTTTACAGTTTGACTTACGATTTTTACTCGCAATTGACCGCTCGTCTGCCTGCGGCGTTTCTCCATTGTTTACAGTATATACGGGTAAACTTAGTGTGAAAACGTTTGGATCCTTTAGGGACATCAATTTACTCGGCATCTCATCTGGATCCAATGGTGACTTTCTGCCGCTTTAATAGTTCATTTACGGAGGAAAGACGGCAATTGTATCCGATCATATTGTTGTAAACAAGTGTGCCAAATACTTTATGAAGGGAGGATAGATATCCGTCATGATGAAAAAAAGTTACTTCCCTTAGTTTTGAATGCACCATTTACTTTTGAGGATTTATTGACAAGACACAACCAAAAACGGTAAAATGGAATCGATTTTGATATCATATCCGCGAAAAATAGATTTGCAATACGCTTACGCGAAAAATGAATACGCTAAAAATTCATTTTCGGTAGAATCGCTAAATTTGCGTCTCGCGTAAAAAACCACTTATACGGTATATCGTGAATAATCTCAAAAACAATAAATTATACAAAAATAGTATGATAAAACTGATTTTCTATAATTTTTAATAAGTGGGACGACATTATTTGTTAATGACGAGTATACTCGTCGTTAGGGCTGAATGTATAAACCTACGAAAACGCCCCGAGTTCCCCATTTAAAATAGGGGTTATGCATTAATTCTATTTTTGGACTTTTTTCGACACTCCAGCCATGGCGTACAAATACGCATTGAAATACCGAATACAACGTTTAAAATAGGTTTAAGATATAGTCTTGAAACTTATTATATCAATTTAAATGTATAGTATGAACTCATGGTCGAACATTGACCATATAAAAGTGCCGAGTATCCCTGACATACGAAAACAAAAGCCGAAATTCATTTAATATGTACATAATATTAGCTCGTTCCCTTGTGAATATTCTTTCCAGACTCTACCCACTATGAATAATTAACTAAATTTCTACTCTGTTATAATTAACAATCGTTTTTGCTAAACAGTTGTGACAACTCTGATCTATGATAACTCTATAGACTGTGACAGGTATAGTAGGCCCTGAACAATGTCTGCTCTGTTTGCAGAGGCGTTAAAAGGCTCAGTCGGGAAAGGGTTAAGAGACCTACAAATTGGTGTTAAAACAAAAATCCCATTCAAAATGATTCTTTTATTGGATTAAATGTGGCTACACTTAAAACTGAATTGTCACTTTTATATTGACACCGATTTTAACAGTCCACAAAGGCATCTTTTTGAAACTTGACTGAAATTAGTCGCAGGTTGGAATTTCAAAGAAATCGTAATATCTGATATTACAGTAAAACTTACACATACTGTGAAGAAGACGTTATTCTTTCACGTTTAAACGCAAACGAAATGCAATTGCAATAAAATGTAGGAAATGACAACTAGTGGTCAATTCTGAATTTATTTATTTTAATCTGAGTGGCAAACATTAAGGAGCCTGGTCAGACGCCGGGTTACTCTCCAAAATGTTTGCAATGTCAATAATAAGTTTTAGCAAAAATGCGTTTATTTGGAAAGAATAATGTGTTCTCCACTATAATTACCTAACAAATCAATAGTCCAGTCCACGGAATTATAAACTTCTGTATATTTCCTTGTCCAGTCAATATTATCTGTAACAAAACTATTCAATACACACAAACACGTAAGGGACGGGTGATTGACAGGACAAGGTCTTTTGAAGTTAATCAACACAGCTTCTTACAGGTTAACCGCTTTCTGATGACATGTTTCATCTGTTTCTGCAGACTTTATTTTCGGCAGTCGGCTCTATTCATAGTCTTTGATGTTGCCGCGCAGAGGGCGATTCTTTTTGTTTTTAAAAAGGGACCATCTGCTGAGAAGAATCACCAGTCAAATTATCAGAACACACTGTTTAAATGTTATTTAAAAAAAATTGTAATAGTTATGCACCCATGCAAACCTTGCCTATTAAACTACCGCTGTACCCAGACCATTTAGCCTTATCTATTTTGTTAAGCAAACAGTGTAGACACTGCTCAGATGAATCCTTCACGAGTTCTTTGATCAGAATCTGCACTATTTGATGCCCCCGGTATCTATAAATGCGGATGCGTATAGCGTTGTCCTGTCCGTGTGTCCGTCCGTTAAGTAGACTTTACCGTTTCCTCCAGCATCAATACCACTTACTCAAATCCCTAGATACTTATACAGTTGTCTTTAAGTTGGTTTTAATACGGGTAAAATATTTAACCCTCATTATGTTAAGTGCGACTTGTCTAATAATTGCAAACAGGTTGTATCCAGATCTGGATCCAAACTATTTGTCACTCATTTCAACTTTTCTTCTTTTTCAAATGCATGAAAACTAATTTTCAGCTTATCAGACAATATGTTTAAAAAAGACGACAATTCAGCATGAAAACGTTAAAAAGTCTTTGATCAAATCTTCAAAGTTAGCCGACTTCGCTTCCCCGCTCAACATATTCAACTCACAAGTAGAGTTTGTTGTTTTCTAAAAGTGATTGACAGCGGATTTTACTAATAATTATCCAATTGAAATACACCTTTTGGGAGCATGAAACTTTCCTTTTAGGGCCCAGATGTGAAATTAACAAATGGATAATGTTTCTAAATCTTCGAGTTACGATGTTCGTGTGTATGTAATGAGTTTACACGCAGTGATCTGTGAATGATTTTCTGGAATTTTACGAAAAATGCTGAAGATAAAAAATAAACTTGGCGAAAACAAAACACTTTTCATGGGAGTATAATTATAAGGTAAATCCGTTAATTTCATTCAAGTGTCATATATAAACCAATAATTTGCTGTCTTATTATGATCTATTATGATATTTTTTTTATAATGGCAATTTCGAATTGGAATTGAACGTTTGCTAAATAAATGAAACAAGTTGGAAGTTTTTCTGTGTGAATCAATCAGACATTTAAAAACGTTAAGAAAGTTAAGAAAGTCGCAAACATTTGAACAATTTATCAAATCGTGCCGATGTTCACACCCTCGCGAAAAATATTATGCTATGCGATTATCAGCGCGTGCGGAATACACAGTGGCATATTAGACTTGACACGTGTATATGTGTTACGCCTCTCGTCTGCAACTTTTCCCTTTCATGTATGCCGACATTTCAAAGAGTGTAATCGTAGACATGAAACATATACACAGTGAAAAAAGGTAGCTACTTGGGTGTGGCATTAGCGAAAGGAAACTTATCTTCTACGAAATACGAAGATTAATGCGATGCTATAAGTGGATAAAACAACCCCGACTAACGGATGATAATACTCGCATAGGAACATCGTATGTACATAGTATGTCAGCAAAAAATATTTCATTTAATCCCAGTTACTCATTTAAATCACTATTTAACTTTTGCATCAATTAATAATTGTCAAATACGGGTGATATATATAATTTTTTAAAAATGGCACGTTGGGTCCACAAATGGTACGTTGATGTCGTGGGGCGTTGGTGCGATGGGGCGTTGAGACCAGACACCTGTTAGAATATTATGATAGTCAATGAATTTTGTAAATTAGTGAATGGAGTGTCTCATCCAATCTGGGTTAAACTGTATGTAATATCAGTCAGATACAAGATACAGTCGAAAAGTGATACTTCGAACCAAAGTTACGTC
The DNA here is from genome assembly GCA_922989275.2 of Gari tellinella. Lineage (NCBI taxonomy): Eukaryota > Metazoa > Mollusca > Bivalvia > Cardiida > Psammobiidae > Gari > Gari tellinella. The sequence continues at coordinate 46,846,991 of OV277871.1, read as the reverse complement.
GAACGTACCCATATTTCAAAGTTAAAACATGGCTTAGCCATGTTTTAACTTTGAACTACGGGTATGTGCGACTTAGGCGAGATCATCTTATCCAAATTCACCTTATGAAATACTGGTACGATCTATTTAAAGACATACAGTGTAGCTCCGTTACTTCGCGGTCCGCTATTTCGCGAAAGCCAATATATCGCGGTCCCGGCTTGGACCCCATTTTTTTCCTATGTGTATACTAAAGTCAATAAAAGCTGAGTTTCAATGATTTCTGTTTCTATAATAATTATATCTTCCTTTAACAGGTCGCTATAATTGCGTAATCAGTGTCAATTATCACCATCTGTGGACTTGTCATTGCACAGCGTGTCATCCCGCTGCGTTGGTTGACAGGTGATGCACTAACAACAAACAATGAGTGAACTCGCGCATGTGCAGTTTCGCTCATTATTTAGCAATAATAAGCAAACTAACCTGATTGACTTTGACTTTTAACTATCAAAGTCGACTAATCCATATTAAAAGCAATGGAGAGATAACCACAGACGTTAAAATCACAGTCGTTCACATTTTGATACATCAACAGACGCTTACAATTATAATTGCGATTCGTACCAGATAATAACGTACGCGAACAATGTCGGCCAAACAATTAATGAATTTAAACTTGTAAACTGTAAATTAACTTCATTGTTCTTTCACTCTTATTTACATTTACTTGTTTCTTGACAATACAACCTAGAAAATCCCATTTTATCTGCGTTATTATCGCGATATAGGCATTAAGTGTGATTTTCACGAGTAACTGAATCTTACTGACACACGCACATTTCAAGCAAAATGGCGGCCGTTGTCAAAAACGAAAGTACGCATTTGCTTAATACACATGAAAATGCTGATGCTTAATATGACAGTGCATATAAAGACTTGTTTTCACAAGAAGTAACAAGGTAAACAACCAAGAAATCGTGTTTTTTGCATGACATTGATATAATAGAGTTTGACAATGGAAAATACAATAGAATTTGGTTCAGCTCAGAATTGGGCTATATCGCGATCCGACCACATCGTGGATTTCATTCCGTGGACCCCAACTTCCGCGATATAATGGAGCTACACTGTACTTGCCTATATTAAAAATGTTGAAAAATAAACTTCTTAAATACCTTGATTACTATATATTTTCTGATTTGCAATACATTTATTACCATAAAAATGAACTTTGAAAAGTTCTCATTGGTAAATTATGTAAAATATAGTCCTTTCCATACAGGCACTGTTTCAAGATTTGAAACAACTATCCCGAGTAGCAGTTCTTGTAGAAATTATGTTTATGTTTTTATCAGCAGCACTGTAAATGCTTTAAGTAACTAAAACTTTAATAAATGCTGTTGTATTCACATACACTCATATATTTACCAATTTAAGCAAATATTGAGATGAATATTTCTCATTTTTAGGCCAACAGAGACCAAATTTGGCTATTGGGGAGGTATATGTTCTGCATAAAATCTATGGGGGTAGGGTTAGAATTTTTACCATATTTCATAAATGAGCATGGTGACACCTAGGTTTCTTTACACCATTTAATCAGGAATACTTTAACCTAGATGCCTAGGAAGTTTAAAGATTTTTTAGGGAAACTTTTCAGATAATTGATGTTTTTGTGAGATATTGGCAATAAAAAATGTCTTATTTTTCCGGTTTTCAGTATTCATTTTAGCCCAAAAGCTCATTAAAAACACAAGAAAGAGCTTTAAAAAGTTTATTTCACACTTGCTTGTGATGAATGAATGCTAGAAAATTAAAAAGTGTACTAGAAATATGTTATTTTGTTGTAATATAAGTGCATTTGTCCCTTATGACGTTTTCTGCTCTGACAATGAGCAAATGCGCAAACGTCACACTTTTCAAAGCCAGCTAGAGCTAAAAAAAGCATGGCAACCCCCAATTTTTTTTTTAGCAATTTGCTAATCATCATCATCATCATCAACGGATTTTTGATTAACGTGCAGGTTCAGGGGCAATTATCCACATCAGTGGGCCCCTTTCCAGGTAGCTGGCTTGCTGCACGCATGGCAGTTCTTACACCTGATCTCCAGATGTCTCTCTCTCGAGGGTCGATTGCAGAGAGGTTCCAATCTCTGCGATCCCTCTCTGTTAACAGTTTCCATGTCAACTTGGGCCTTCCAGGCCCACGTGTTCCAGTAACCTGTGTGTTGCAGGCTGCATTCAACGCACCGCTAGATCTTTCTACGTGGCCATACCAACGCAGCCTTCTTTCCCTCAGGAAATATAGACTAATATAGACCTTATTTCAACTTGTAGAACTTTTCATGAGATTCTGTCTGGGTTTTTTAAATACGCAAGTATCCCTTTAAGCAAGTGCGAAATATAGAGTTTCGACTTTATTAACGTTTTTGTCAACAGACAATCCTACCTTCAAATGTGGGGAATGGTTTATCATTCCTGCCATCCAGTAGAGACATAAGGGGCTCCAGGAGTTTCTTTATGTCCTCAGACTTGTCATAGAACCCGAACAAGACAAGGTAGTGAACCAGTCTCAATACCTGTAATCACAAAACATACAGTGAAGAATTTGCAAATAGGTTCATTTAGCAGGTATTATATTTCATAGTGAATGTTCTTGAGACACTGCTAACAAAGGTATATATACCTTTGTTAGCAGTGTCTCAAAAACATTCACTATGATACAGTGAAGAAGACTGTTACTCTTTCCCACCCTTACGGAATTGACATATATGGCAAAAGTATAGGGGACATATACTTTTGCCCTATATGGCCTCTATACTTATATTTATCGGTATTTTAGCTGCAAATGAGATGCAAATTAGTTGTTCCCCTGTATATATTGGACATTGCTCTATATATATTGGGCATTGCCATATATGTTGTTCCCATATAATTATGTTGTTCCCATATATATATTAGTTATTCCCCGATATATATTGGGCATTGCCCGATATATATTGGTAATTGCCCTATATGTCTGCCACCAATATATATCGCGCAATGACCAATATATACAGGGCAATGCCCAATATATATTGGGGAAAATCTACAGGATTTTGACCTCAGTGGCCTTGACTGTCATTGACTCTAATGATTTTCTTCTCATATTTCCAGAAAGAATGTCTATAAAACATTGATGGTAGCTAGCACATATTAAAGACAGAATAACTCATAAAGAAAGAATAACTCATTTAAAATCAAACCTAAACAGTGAACAAATACCTGATTGATTGTTGATAATATTTCCACAACACATAAAATAATGTGTCTCATACAAAAATATATATCACTGTAGAATCACAGATTAATGATTGTTCTTTGCTTCAAATACACTCAGAGCACCAGATAAGCATAGTTTTTCAAAAACTAAAATCTTTATTTCTGAATTAAACCCTATGGTGTCACTACTTGAAGAGACGATTCTAATGAGTAGTAACACCATAGGATTTGGTGCTAAAAAGAGTGAGAAAATGTTGGATTTGTTGAAAAAACTACCTCCTTTCTGAAGCCCTGAGTCACTGTTTGTTTTCTTAAAACCATCATTAGAGTGATGTTAAAACCTAGCCATTCTTAGAATTTTAGTAGAAGGCATTTGTAGCAGTCAACAGTTGCTTATCACAAGCTAGACTATTTGCAGGACTGGGCGATTGATCCACTGCAACAGACTATTCCTACCTGTTTCACCAGCAAGTTGTTGCCTATGAGTGACGCAGTCATGTCACCATTTCTCCCTAGGAAGTCAGAGATCCAAGCACTGATTTGTGGGAAATACTGGTACGTCATAGACTGGGTATTGTCTGTTCGATTCTGGAAAAGGGATAAAACCAAAAATTACCTTTGAGTTACATGTAACCCTTTCTTCTACAGTAGCATCTCAGGATGCTTTTACTTAACACTTTACCTCATAGCCTGTTTTTAGATTTGAAGGCAGGTGAACACTTAACTCTTTCCTCCCTGAAACTTTAAATGGACAATTCCAGTTTCGATTTTTGTCTAGTCCATTTCTGACTTTTAAGAGTTTTTTTTGTCAAATTTGGCAGTACTGACAAACAGTGAAGACCCTGATCAGAGGGCTCCTTTCGGAGCCCTCTGATCTGGGTCTTCACTGTTTGCACAGGACAAGTGTATTATTCACATTTACACTGTTTGAAATGACGCCTATATGCGGGACTAGGGTTCAAAGGGTTAAAGCAGGTTGAAAGTAAAGCAGAATGCGCCCTAAGGCACATTCTACTTTACTTTTAACCTGCTTTAACTCACTATTTGCTAGTATATAAGTAATATTTCTAATTGTACATGTTCATGCCTGTATAATCTTGAACTATTTTATATAAGGCTAGCTGTGATAACCATATCAAATGGTCTGGATCATAGTCCAAATAATTTGACATAAAGTGTACATATTGTTTAAAAAAAAAAACCCACACCAGACAACATAAAACAACCAAAAGAATAATTTGAAAATTTTGGTTGACACTTTTGTTTATGAGAAGAAATAGCTTCGAATACACAAATTCAAAAAACATCTATACATTTTAAGTTCAAAAGCTTACATAGTGATCTAGATTGCAAAATCTTGCAAGCATGCTAAATGATTGTGTGCTCAATAAATGTATAGAAAGCATACTCTAAAACATTGTGATCAAAACAATAGTGTTACAAGCATGACCAAAGACTTAGTGAACAATGTAATAAATGGTTGCATGATCACAATACAATATCTGGTAAGCATGCTCAAACACTCTGAATGATGCAAAATATTGTAATCATGTTCACAGATTTGTATGGTGGTCAACACATTTTTTTCATTATGAGCAGTGAACAATAAAATATCTGGTAGTATGCGCTTTTACTTGGTGCACAGGATCATATCAGACAAACCGTGTTCACAGGCAGAGAACATTACTGAGTTTCTCATTAGCATATGCTCTGAGTTGGTGAACAAGGCAATATGGCAATGTTTACTGACTTAGTGTGCAAGGAAATGTTTACTGGCTTAGAGTGCAAGGCAATGCCTGGTATGCATGCTTGGTGACTTAGTCTGCAAGGCAATATCTGGGAAGCATGTTTACTGACTTTGTGTGCAATGGTATATCTGGGAAGCATGTTTACTGACTATGTGTGAAAGGCAATATCTGAGAAGCATGTTCACTGACTTAGTGTGCAAGGCAATAGCTGGGAAGCATGTTTACTGACTTAGTGAGCAAGGCAATATCTGAGAAGCATGTTTACTGACTAAGTGTGCAAGGCAATATCTAGGAAGTCAATATCTGAGAAGCATGTTTACTGACTTAGTGTGCAAGGCAATATCAGGGAAGCATGTTTACTGGCTTAGTGTGCAAGGCAATATCTGAGAAGCATGTTTACTAACTTTGTGTGCAAGACTATATCTAGGAAGCATGTTTACTGACTTAGAGTGCAAGGCAATATCTGAGAAGCATGTTTACTGACTTTGTGTGCAAGGCAATATCTGGGAAGCATGTTTACTGACTTAGTATGCAAGGCAATATCTGGCAATATCAAGGCAATATCTGGGAAGCATGTTTACTGACTTAGTGTGCAAGGCAATATCTGGGAAGCATGTTTACTGACTTAGTATGCAAGGCAATATCTGGAAAGCATGTTCACTGACTTAGTGTGCAAGGCAATATCTGGGAAGCATGTTTACTGACTTAGTATGCAAGGCAATATCTGGGAAGCATGTTTACTGACTTAGTGTGCAAGGCAATATCTGGGAAGCATGTTTACTGACTTAGTATGCAAGGCAATATCTGGGAAGCATGTTCACTGACTTTTGTGTGCAAGGCAATATCTGGGAAGCATGTTTACTGACTTAGTATGCAAGGCTATATCTGGGAAGCATGTTCACTGACTTAAAGTGCAAGGCAATATCTGGGAAGCATGTTTACTGACTTTTGTGTGCAAGGCTATATCTGGGAAGCATGTTTACTGACTTAAAGTGCAAGTCAATATCTGGGAAGCATGTTTACTGACTTAGTGTGCAAGGATATATCTGTGAAGCATGTTCACTGACTCAGTGTGCAAGTCTCTATCTGGGAAGCATGTTCACTGACTGAGTATTCAAGGATATATCTTGGAAGCATGTTCATTGACTTAATGTGCAAGGCAATATTTGGTAAGCATGTTTACAGGCAGTGGACAACTGCAATACCTGTTGTCACAGAGTCGGTCTACATAAATCTATCATGCAAACTTGGTCACAAATTAATTATCTTACACCATGCTCATGCATATGATAACTCCACAATGCAATCATGATCTTACAAACTTAATGCAATATCTGGAAAGCATATATCCACAAACTTTGTACATGCAATACTTAACCCTCCCCATGCTGCCAAAATGTTTGACTTTCCATTTCTTAACAAAATACCAGTTGCGTTTCTCTTGGTGGAGAAACAGTGAAGAACCTGATCAGATGTGATGTTTTCATGGCAGCAGCTGATCTGGTTCTACATCACTGTTTGACGTGTTTGAAAGGTTTTTTTTCACATGATTGGGCTAAGTAAACAGCATGCAATACTTATCAAACAAACATAGAAAAAATCACCCTTACATTGCTGATCTTTAAAAAAATGTTCTGATAATTAAAATGACAAGTTCATATTGATTTTAGAGATTTATCAAAAACTGTTATTAAATATGGCAAACAGTGCAGTCTCTGATCAGAGCACTTACAGACTTTCGCTAAACGTGTTATGCGATATTTCAACACAGCGGAAGTCATTGCGAGCGCATGCACTTTGCCACAATATCATTCATTTGAATGTGTTGCCGCTCAAATCAACTAAAAATATATTCCCCTACAAGACTACATTGTCTTGTTTCTTTACTGTTCAAATCGTTTTAACTGATAATAAATCTGATATTGTGATATGTGTGTATCGTTTTGTGTTGGCAAACCGATGTACTCGCTTTGACAGACCGATGCAGCATATATATCGATTACTTTCGGTTTCAAAAATTTACTTGTTTACCATGAACACTCCTATGTTTACCATAGGAAACGTATATAAAAAGCAAGGAAATTACATAAACTTTATAAGAAAGTTGTCTGTTTCCTCGTAAAAATTCAAATTACATATTTACACCGGTCAAAAATATACCCATTCTTTGTGTCTATATCGAAGGAGAGTAATTTGACCGCATTTGAGACAGATTAATAGGAGTTGTCTTTCATGTCTTGCAAATATTGCCGACTGAAATTATGCAAGCAAGTTTGTATGTGCAGAGGGCTCTTGAAGGAGTCTACACTGTTTGCAAAGGATTGATGTAACTCAGACACAACGCTGTAAGGGTTAAAAAGTACCAATTTATATCATCAGAAATTGACAATGAAACCTATTATCTTACATAGATAATTCTATACTTACATTTTTACACTGGTAAAATATAATGATATTATGCATGAATCAAATGGTTAAACAGTAGTTTCTGAACATAGCATTATTGATTAACTTGTGTAGAGCAACCTTCAATAACATGGAGATCTGACATATCTGATAACAGGTAACCTCTATTACCTTCAAAGGAACTTTAAGCCATTACCCCATATAGACACCTTTTTATGCCTTTAATTCATTCAACCATTGAAGAAACTACTTCGGTTTTATACAGTTATGAATATGTACCAAAAAACATTTCTTTTATATTCTAACAAATGATAGCTTGAAGCAGACTGAAAGTAAAGCTGAATGTGCCTCAATGTGCATTCTGCTTTACTTTCAACCTGCTTTAGGGGACCACATGTCTTCAAAATTAGAAACAAACTATGGGGTATTAGCTTCCCCCCCCCCCCCCCCCCCCCCAGCCTATTTTCAGTATTGAAGACAGATGACCAATGACAGATGACCAATTTAAGCAAGTTTAACCCTTAGCCCGCCAAATAAATTGTTGTCTGCTATATTTCTCGTCTGCTTCAAGTTTCAAAGTGCTTCAAAGTTGCTCAAAATTGCTGAAAATGTTGTCCGAGTGTCAAACAGCTTGGATCCGGATGAGACGCCGAGTTACTCGGCGTCTCATCCGGATCCAAGCTGTTTGCATATGGAGCTATAGTCGTGAGTGGCAGGCTAAGGGTTAAAGTACAATTATTGTAAAAACAATCTTAAATAGTCAATACTGGACTAGACTAAACTGGAGTTTAAAGGTGAATGAATTAAATGGTTACTAAATACAAGAGTTCAGTCACAGTGGATGTGTGCAAACTAAATGCAGGCTATATTAAGTACAGCAGAAACCCTCTCTTATGACCACTACATGTGGTTAAGTGTTTAATATTTAACCCATTACCCCATAAATATGCCTTTTTACGCCAAGAAAATAGTTCCAGTTTATAATTTCACAAATAAAAATTGTGAACATTTTTTCTATATTCTAGCAGATAATAGCTTAAAGCAGGCTGAAAGTTAAGCAGAATGTGCCTTCAGGCACATTCTGCTTTACTTTCAGCCTGCTTTACATGGTCAACTATCATAAAAACTAGAAACAGGCTATGGGGTAATGGGTTAAAGTAGGTGGCTGATTAAAGCAAGATGAAAGTAAAACAAAAAGCACCTTCAGAGGCTTTCAGCTTTACTTTAATCATGCTTTAAGCTGTCATCTGTCTTTCAAATGATCAAAAATACTTTTATTTAGTAGTTATAATTGAGAGGTTCTACTGTGTGTTGCTCGGCAAAACCTAATGACAAGATTGCGAAGAGTTGTGTAATTTGAGTTGCATTGTGTGTTTATAAGAAAACATTGCAGAAGTGTGACAGAAGGAGTTTTACCCATTATCCCATAAGTACACTTTTTTTACGCTTTAAATTCATACCTCCACCGAAGAAAACACTTTCTTTATCCTAAGTAGATGGTAGCTTAAAGCAGGCCTTAAGGCACATTCTGCTTTACTTTCAGACTGCTTTAAGCTACCATTTGCTAGCCATGGCTATATAAAAATATTTGTTATGGTAATTGTTCATGAGGTTATAAACTTGAACTTTTTTTTCAGTGGAGGAATAAATTAAATATGCTAAAAGTCGCTTCTATGGGGGAAAGATATTGTACTGAAAACCAGAATCTCAATGAGTTATGATATGTCTCTCCGCAGCAAAGAAGCAAAAGTGAGTTTAAGGTATTGGGTATATTGATAACTAAACCGGAACCCAAACTGCAATGTGCATAATCTTCACTTGTAAAGGATGTATCCTCGCAAGTTTCATAATCTTCAGAAAAGGAGATGAAGAAAAATAGGTCTGGGATGAAAATTTAACGTTGGTATTTGAGGCCGCCATCAACGCCACCGACTCCAATCTTAGTCTCGATTTTGCTTCTTTCTCACGAGGAGACATAAACTGTAGATATAGAGGACCTTTGATAGATTTTGTGCTTATATAATCAACAATGATCAGGCTAGACATCCAGAATCAATGAAAACTAAACCACTTTATACAGTCACGAATATGCAAAATTTTCCATATTGCAGCAGATTCTACTTAACTTTCAACCTTCTTTTTACACTAATATATCATGAATGATATGCTTTTTAACTAGATTTTTCAATTATATGTATCATGAATGACAAGTATTTTAACTAGATTTTTCAATTATATGTATCATTAATGACATGTTTTTTTAACTAGATATTTCAATTATATGTATCATGAATGATATGCTTTTTAACTAGATTTTTCAATTATATGTATCATGAATGACATGTATTTTTTACTAGCTATTTTCACTTATATGTATCATTAATAACATGTTTTTTTAACTAGATTTTTCAATTATATGTATCATTAATGACATGTGTTTTTTTAACTAGATATTTCAATTATATGTATCATGAATGATATGCTTTTTTGACTAGATTTTTCAATTATATGTATCATGAATGACATGTATTTTTTACTAGCTATTTTCACTTATATGTATCATTAATGACATGTATTTTTAACTAGATTTTTCAATTATGTGTATCATTAATGACATGTTTTTTAACTAGATTTTTCAATTATATGTATCATTAATGATATGTTTGTTTAACTAGATTTTTCAATTATATGTATCATTAATGATAAGTATTTTTAACTAGATTTTTCAATTATATGTATCATTAATGACATGTGTTTTTAACTAGATTTTTCAATTATATGTATCATTAATGACATGTGTTTTTAACTAGATATTTCAATTATATGTATCATTAATGACATGTGTTTTTAACTAGATTTTTCAATTATATGTATCATTAATGACATGTGTTTTAACTAGATATTTCAATTATATGTATCATTAATGACATGTTTTTTTGACTAGATATTTTCACTTATATGTATCATTACTCTGTATCATTAATAATATGTATTTTTGACTGGAGTTTTCACAATGTATCATTGTTACTGGTATTTCTTATTCAATTTTTTCACCATGAATATTCAACTTCTAGTATTTTGGAAAGAAATAGTATCCATAAAATTAATAGTCTATGTAAACTCATAAGTAATCTATAAAACATGGGAAAAGTTCTATCAAAATTCAGCATTATCATAGTTAATTAAATAAAGTTCCAATGGTCAATATTGGGTTTATTGATTTTAATCAGATTCTGAACGCCATTAGCATGTACAGTGAAGATATTTATATAGAGTATAATGTACAATAACATCCGTGTTCAGTTATATCTTAATATCTCAATGACTATTTGCAAATGCCAGTGTATAATAAGTAGCACATTTGTGGATAGAGGCTTAAGGTAGAACACCGCTAATGAATTCCAGCCAATGTTGGTCAAACTCGGTGCTGTATGAAGAGCAATTGATCATCAACTGATGGACTGTACTGAACCATGCTCAAGCATGTTTCAGTGTGGAACGTGATTTGATGAGAATCGCTGATCACTTTACATACAGCATAGATTTTGACCAACATTGGCTCAATCTCATTAGGGGCGTACCACCTTAAATATTAAATTGCCATGTGTGAGAACAGTGGTGTTCGAGATGAAGAGAAATGAAAGAGAGACACGACTCTGGTGTCACAGTGATGTGTGAAATATTTCATATGTCTACTGCTCAAAGCTGGTACATCTAGTTGCTCAGTAAAACCTCTCTAATAGGACCTCTAAATTATATCCCATTAAGCCATACTGACTCATATTGACTCGTTGCACAATAGCCTCATACTGACTCATTTTGACACACTTTAATCCACTAGCTTGTATTGAGATAAGCATTGATAATTGTTTATCGCTTGTGAGTTAATGGGATTAGGTGTTGAGGACACATGACTGCTCAAAACAAGGTGACAGTAAAACAGAAAGCTCCTTTAGGAGCTTTCTGTTATACTGTCAGCTTGCTTTTAGCTGTTACCTGTCCTTTATATAATCAATAAGTCTTCAATTTAGTGGTCATTATGGAGAGGTTACACTGTATATATCTTACAAAAAGTATTACAATAAAGAAAACATATGAATCACTACAAAAGTCTTGTTATGGTTAGTTTCTTTTAAGGCAGGTGATTGCTTGAAGCAAGATGAAAGTAAAGCAGAAAGCTCTTGTAGGATTGCTTTCTGCTTCACTTTCACCCTAGGTCAATATTTCTCATATGCCTTAAAAAATAATCGAAGTATTGATCAGAAAAGTCATAGAGTGTCTATAGAGTTCTATATATGAGCTGTGTCATTACAAAACCTGACTTATTGCCTTGCTAGATCAAGGTCGGACGATGTGTCAAAGACACGGCAGCTTGCCTTGATCTACACTGTTTGACACCCACATGCATCTAAGGCATTTTATGCAGCTGTATTGTATACAGTACTTGGCAGTGTAAATCAAACTCGGATACAGAGCCAGGGTCCAAGGTTAGAAAGCGTTTGAGCTGAGTCTGAGTGTGTTCTCAAGCATTTGATGGGTCAGATTTGAGCCTAGGCTCAAATCTGACCTATCAAATGCTTGAGAACGACTTTAGACTCAACTGGAAAGTTTAAAACCTTGGACAAGCATTGATGGTGCTTCGTTGGTCTGTACAATGCTGCAAAGCAATAAGATTAGTTTTGTCATGGCTCGGCTCAAATGAATATTCAGGTTTAGAAGGATTAAGACAGTCATGTTTGTTGTAAGTTCATTATGAAATAGGTTTATTGTATAGATCGACTTTATTGACCTGTCAGGGCGGAGTTTCGATGCGGACCATTGCATTTTAACTTTGGGGGCGACAGCAGGCTCTTTTATTATCGGAATTTACCGTTGACGTCTGCCTTCTTTTCTCAACATTACATATTAGTGCACATTTTGACAAAAGGAATATAATGAAGAATAACTAACAGATTGAATCCAGACCAGGCGCCGCGTTACACGGCGTCTGATCTGGATTCAAGCTGTTTGCAAAATGTAAGCCAAGCCTTAATTTGCTCTCCCTCTAGCAACACCCTCCGAACAATGCACGCAATCTTTGTCTTCCATAAGGTCTTGTTGCAGAGAGGCAGCACTGTATATACCATTTTCACGTGGATATGGAGCGCATAAATTGTGTTTCTCCATGTTGAAAGTATCGGAAAATAACGATATAATACGGAACTATACATATCACCCCTAAAATCAAAAGTAAATTAGTTTATCTTTGCCAAAGTTTAGCTCCGTACTGCCAGTTGAAAGAAACAAGCCTATATAATTATAGAATGACTATGACTGACCTCCTCGTTGTCCACATCGTCATAGATATATGACAGTTTCACTCTGTCGACCACCGAGTGGTTGTCTGCGATGTCCACAAACATGGCTGCAAGGAGAACAACAAACTGTGAATTAATTCATCCTAAACCTGCCCAGGAGAGAACATATGTAAAACACAATCCTGATCAGACATGGTTTAACACATAACCAACCCCATAATACACCTTTGTATGTCTTTAATTTTTTCATCCACGGAAGAAAATAGTTCCAATTTACACAGTCATGTATTAGTATCATAAGAAATATTTTCAATATTCTAGCAGATGGAAGCTTAAAGCAGGTTGAAAGTAAAGCAGAATGTGACCTAGATATGCAACAGACCAGAACCATTTGAACAAAATACGTAAAGGATTTTTAGAAGTGTCACCATACCAAATATCAAAGCTCTGGCCATATTAGTTTCAGATGAGAAGATGTTTGAAAATGTCACTATATAACTCTATGTAAAACTGTGACCCACGGGGGCGGGGCCAAATTTGACCCCAGGGGCATAATTTGAACAAACTTGATAGAGGACCTGTAGATGATGCTATGTGCCAAATATCTAAGATCTGGCCCTTGCAGTTTTTGACAAGAAGATTTTTTAAGATTTCCTTATTTTTTCACTTTGGTTGACATGGCAACCAGAGTAACCAGAGTTCTGCATTGTTTTTTATTCTTTGAACAAATTTGAAAGAGCTTGACCCAAGGAACATTTCTGTAAAGTTTGGTTGAATTCTGTTAAGCGGTATAGGAGATGTCATTTGAAGCAATTGTTAACGACGACGCACGACTGAGGACACACAACGGACACAGGGCCATCCCAGCTAAAAATGTTTCTTATGGTACATATTCATGATTGTATAAAGTCAGAACTATAATCTTCAGTGCAGGAATAAATGTAAGGCATAAAAAGACATATTTAAGCCTTTGAACCCTAGTCACGCATAGACACATCATTTGCAAACAGTGTACCTGGAAAGAGTACATGTGTCCTATGCAAACAGTGAAGACCCAGATCAGAGCCCTCTGATCTAGGACTTCACAGTTTGACATATTACAATATATTGACCAAAAACAACCATATAAATAGTACAAAATGGACTAGACTAAATTTGGAACTGGATCTGTCTATTTTGAAGTTTCAGGGAGAAAAGGGTTAAGGAGAAATGGGTTACTCGTAACTTACTGATGATGAGATCACAGTACTTGGCCCGTAGCTGATCCGGCAACCTGTCATCACTGAGGCAGGTGAAGGCCTCCTCCCATGTCAGATAGTTGAGCTCCTGGGTTATCACAGCTATAGAATGACTGTTCTGACCCTAAAACACAAACAAAACAATGTCAGATAGTTAAGCCCCTGGGTTATCACAGCTATAGAATGACTGTTCTGACCCTAAAACACAAACAAATACAATGTCAGAAAGTTTAGCTCCTGGGTTATCACAGCTATAGAATGACTGTTCTGACCCTAAAACACAAACAAAACAATGTCAGATAGTTGAGCTCATGGGTTAGCACAGCTATAGAATGACTGTTCTGACCCTAAAACACAAACATAACAATGTCAGATAGTTGAGCTCCTGGGTTATCACAGCTATAGAATGACTGTTCTGACCCTAAAACACAAACAAAACAATGTCAGATAGTTAAGCCCCTGGGTTATCACAGCTATAGAATGACTGTTCTGACCCTAAAACACAAACAAATACAATGTCAGAAAGTTTAGCTCCTGGGTTATCACAGCTATAGAATGACTGTTCTGACCCTAAAACACAAACAAAACAATGTCAGATAGTTGAGCTCATGGGTTAGCACAGCTATAGAATGACTGTTCTGACCCTAAAACACAAACATAACAATGTCAGATAGTTGAGCTCCTGGGTTATCACAGCTATAGAATGACTGTTCTGACCCTAAAACACAAACAAAACGATGTCAGATAGTTGAGCTCCTGGGTTATCACAGCTATAGAATGACTGTTCTGACTCTAAAACACAAACAAATAAATGTCAGATAGTTGAGCTCCTGGGTTATCACAATTATAGAATAACTGTTCTGACCCTAAAACACAATAAAACAATGTCAGAGGGTTGATCTCCTGGGTTATCACAGCTATAGAATGACTGTTCTGACCCCAAAACACAAACAAAACAATGTCAGATAGTTGAGCTCCTGGGTTATCACAGCTATAGAATGACTGTTCTGACCCTAAAACACAAACAAAACAATGTCAGATAGTTGAGCCCCTGTGTTATAACAGCTAAAGAATGACTGTTCTGACCCTAAAACACAAACAAAACAATGTCAGATAGTTCAGCTCCTGGGTTATCACAGCTATAGAATGAGTGTTCTGACCCTTTACACAAACAAAACAATGTCAGATAGTTGAGCTCCTGGGTTATCACAGCTATAGAATGACTGTTCTGACCCTAAAATACAAACAAAACAATGTCAGATAGTTGAGCTCCTGGGTTATCACAGCTATAGAATAACTGTTCTGACCCTAAAATACAAACAAAACAATGTCAGATAGTTGAGCTCCTGGTTATAACAGCTATAGAATGACTGTTCTGACCCTAAAACACAAACAAAACAATGTCAGATAGTTGAGCTCATGGGTTATCACAGCTATAGAATGACTGTTCTGACCCTAAAACAGAAACACAACAATGTCAGATAGTTGAGCTCCTGGGTTATCACACCTATAGAATGACTGTTCTGACCCTAAAACATAAACAAAACAATGTCAGATAGTTGAGCTCCTGGGTTATAACAGCTATAGAATGACTGTTCTGACCCTAAAACACAAACAAAACAATGTCAGATAGTTGAGCTCCTGGTAATAACAGCTATAGAATGACTGTTCTGACCCTAAAACACAAACAAAACAATGTCAGATAGTTGAGCTCATGGGTTATCACAGCTATAGAATGACTGTTCTGACTCTAAAATACAAACAAAACAATGTCAGATAGTTCAGCTCCTGGGTTATCACAGCTATAGAATGACTGTTCTGACCCTAAAACACAAACAAATACAATGTCAGATAGTTGAGCTCCTGGGTTATCACAGCTATAGAATGACTGTTCTGACCCTTAAACACAAACAAAACAATGTCAGATAGTTGAGCTCCTGGGTTATCACAGCTATAGAATGACTGTTCTGACCCTAAAACACAAACAAAACAATGTCAGATAGTTGAGCTCCTGGTTATAACAGCTATAGAATGACTGTTCTGACCCTAAAACACAAACAAAACAATGTCAGAGAGTTGAGCTTCTGGGTTATCACAGCTATAGAATGACTGTTCTGACCCTAAAACACAAACAAAACAATGTCAGATAGTTGAGCTCCTGGGTTATCACAGCTATAGAATAACTGTTCTGACCCTAAAACACAAACAAAACAATGTCAGATACTTGAGCTCCTGGGTTATCACAGCTATATAATGACTGTTCAGACCCTAAAACACAAACAAAACTGTGTTTAAGGCAGGTGAATGATTAAAGAAAAGGCAAAGGAAAAGAATTTCAAAGAGGGCAAGTCAAAATTTGAATAATACATCTATAACATTTTAGTATATACATGACTTGTTTTAACTCTCTTAATGGTAGGTAAATTTGTAGTTTGCAACAAATGTCATCTATCACTGTTCTGAAAATACAATTTTTTTAAAATGACTGTTGTCTTATCTTTATAACCATGGTTTTCAAGTTCACAAGCACAATTTTAAAAAAAAATTAAGCAATTAACCTACATAACCTGTTTCTAGCACTGAAGATAGGTGACCACTTAAAGTAGGTTGAAAGTAAAGCAGAATGTCCCTGCTTTAAGCTACCATCTATTTGAATACAAAAAATATTTCTTACAATACATATTTGTGATTGGTATAAAATTGAACTTTTTCTTCAATGGAGGAATACATTTAATGTGTTAAAATGCATATATCTATGGAATAATTGATTAAATTAGTAACTTAGAGAACACTTACATGACACAGATAGCCAAACAACTCCAGCTGGTGTTCTAAGAACAGATATTCTTCATCTTCCTTATCTCTCTGAAAAACAAAACAAAAACAACACATGACAAAACATAACTTCTTTGCATGCTGGGTAATTTATGTTGTGTCTGTAAAAATTGTCATCTCCTACTGTTCTAAAAATAGAATTTTCCAAAATTTCTTTTCATAACAGGGTCAGAGTGTCAAATAGTTTAGATCCTGATGAGACAAATATTATGCGGCATCTCGGGGTGACATTCTGATTCTCGGGTTGACAATTTGAATGTCACACAAACTGCCATCTAATATTTATAGAATGACACATTATTTACCGGAATTATTCATTATTTCATACTTTATACTGAAGTGAGTATGTGAATATCTACAATAAATATGTAAATATACATCTGCTACATACAGTAAAACCTCTCAATTACGACCATTAAAACGAATGTTAATTGACTGTATAAAAGACAGGTGACAGCTTAAAGCAAGGTGACATAAAAACAGAAAGCTCCTTTAGGAGTTTTCTGTTTTACTATCACCTTGCTTTAAGCGGTCACCTGTCGTAACATCATAAAATTAAAACAATTTGGTGGTTATAGAGAGGTTTTCCTGTACTTGTTGATAACCCCAACCCAAATGAGTTACAAGAGTTCACCGTGAATGAAAAGCGTTTTCTGATGCATGATACTAATGCAGGGCTCCAGATAAGAGGGAGTAAATTGCACAAATCCAGCATTTTCTCACTTATTTTAGCATCAAATCCTATGGTGTTACTACTCATTAGAATCGTCTCTTTGAGACGATTCTAATGAGTAGTGACATCATAGGGTTTAAAGAGGCTCGCAACCGGATTTAGCATTAAAAATAGTAATTTGTAAATATATGTCAAATGCTTATATAAATGGGTAAGATTTAGTTTTGGATAATAAATTCTGTTAAAAAATGCATTTCAAAAAAAGAAAAAAGAAGAAACTCTGGTGGGATTCGAACCTGTGACCCTCCATGCGGAGACAAACATGAAAAGTAAGGGACGCGCCTTTATCCACGCGGCTACTGACGCTCTCTATCTATATCGAAGCGAATTAACGTATTTCAGTGGTAGCTATTAATAGAACATATTCGGCTCGGGTTTATGTCTGAGCCCGTGTAGAGAAGCAACAACAACAACTATACCGTTAGCTAACGCTATAGAAAAACGATGGAAAATATCTTAAAAAACTAAGATTCGGTGCCGATTCTTGAGACTTTTTTTGGACTGATCACATTTTTTTAATGTCAGAAGCCAAAAAATGCCACAAATTTGCTTTTATTTGAGTATTTTATTTTATTTTGACAAGTACACCATCCGGTTGCGAGTCCCTTTAAAGCAGAAATAAAGATTTTAGTTTTTGAAATAATCCCCTTATCTGTAGCCCTGTAATGTGTATCCTTCAAAGGTTTATATACTGTGACTTCATACTTAACTCTTTTTTTTTTCTTTTAAAGAAAAATGAGTTCAAATAGTGAACAGATAGTAAAACGTCTAAAAATGATTAAAATATGACTAAGTGTGCTACAATTCTACTATACATGTATATACAGTGGAGAAGACGTTATTCTTTCCTAATAAATGTGATTACACTAAAATCATTATTTCCAATGCAAACAGCTTGGAGCCAGCTACTTCAGATGCTCAGTAACCGTGTCTGATTAGGCTCCAAACTGTTCGCCAGATTAAAATACCAGTAGATAGTTAAAAATTTCAAAAAGTTGTCATCTACATTTTATTGCATTGCTTTTGTGTTTCTTTTGAGTTTAAATGGGAAACAATAACCTTTTTCTCCACTACTGAACTGTGTATAAAATCTGTATGATAAATAACAAAGAAATATGCATGCTGTTGATTAAAGCTATATATAGTAAATATTGTTAGTACAGTCAATTTAAAGCTCTGAAAAAGACAAGACTCTGAAAAACTATGCAAATACGGAGACAGAGCAAATATCAGATTTCTTACAATTGTTTCAGAAGAAAATATTACACAGTATTCAGAGAGTTAAGAGACTTCATGTTTTGAGAAGTTCAACTATCAGTGGTCACATTGTATAATTATGAAGACAGCATAAAAAAATAAACCTCAACCTTTCAGGCCACTTCAAAACAAAGACAAACTGACTGACTTAAGGTGTAACAAAGCTCCAGATAAGCGGGAGTAAACTGCACAAATCCAGCATTTTCTCACTTATTTTAGCATCAAATCCTATGGTGTTACTACTCATTAGAATCGTCTCAAAGAGACGATTCTAATGAGTAGTGACATCATAGGGTTTAAAGCAGAAATAAAGATTTTAGTTTTTTAAATACTCCCCTTATATGGAGCTCTGGTGTAACTAAAGGCTAAATGAAAGTAAAGCTGAAAATTCCTGTAGAAGCATTCTCCTGTATTGTCAGTCAGTTTTCAGGGCTCCAGATAAAAGGGAGTAAACTGAACAAATACAACATTTTCTCACTCATTTCAGCACCAAATCCTATAGTGTGACTACTCATTAGAATCGTCTCTTTGAGACGATTCTAATGAGTAGTAACACCATAGGATTTGATGCTAAAATAAGCGAGAAAATTCTATTGAGTAGTAACACCATATGATTCTAATGAGTGGTGACACTATGGGATTCTAATGAGTATTGACACCATAGGGTTTAATGCAAAAATAAAGATTTAGATTTTAAAATACTCCCCTTATCTGGAGCTCTGGTTTTGTGTCATATCATCTGTGTTTTAAACACCATTACATATCTTTTTAACTGAACATGTTAAAAACAAACGTAATACTGTTTGGATCCTGATTAGTGCTACTCCAATAGCAAAATAACATTCAATTTATACTTAACAGGATACTAACTTTTAACATTTGTTTGCCTTCAGTTTATCACTAAAATCAAGCTCTTAGAAAGCATTTCATTTTCATACCGTATGTCAGAAATAATCTTTATGTAGTTATTAAGCCTCTTGAACATATGTGTATATTGCCAGTTGATTTATGTAGAGCCAGTGCGAAGATAACGCACATCATACGTATTTGTTCTTTGCCTAATGTAATTGTCTACGTTTTTATGCTGACTGTATACCAAAAACTGAATTGTGTGTATTATCTCTCAAATAAGCTTTAAAGTCATTATTTTTCTGTACTGGACATTTTAAACATAACCAAAGTTTATAACTTGCTGGTTTAAAAGTAAAAGTTTTCAATTTCTTAATTATTAGGAATAATCAACTATTTATACTAATTTATGTATAATTTATGTATACTGTTCAATGTTAGACGGTTGGTGAATATAACCTGTAGAGAAATTGAACACAGAGAGATTGCTAATTCGTTCACACGACAACTCTCTCCACAAGCTATTTATGGGATAGCTTACTTTTTGATAATAGCTCGTTAGTAGGTTGCTTCTGATCATTGCGATTTGTTGGGACTGAAAACAGTTATTATTAAAGAGTGAAGGTTTGCTACAGATAGACAATACGTCATAGAGGTTCCATGACAAGCTGGAACATTGATGTTATAGAACTGTAGTGGAATCAAGGTTTGGTAGTTCAGCAGAGACAACGTTGAGCAATTTGTCGAGAATAGATCTCATCATAGGTTCAACAACGCCGAGCAGTCTTCTTGAAGATAGCGCTGATGTAACAGTTTATCATCAGCTACACCAACGCTGAGCAATAGCGCTCAGCATCAGTTCATCGTATTGTAGCTCAGCAGAAACAACGCTGAGCATACATCAGTTAACAGCCCAGCCCAGCCTGCACTGTGCTCAAACAGTCTGAGAGTACGGGGATATTGTTTATTAGTTTTTGGTTTTGTAGGCAAAGTAGCTCATCCACTTTTAGTTAGTTTCATCCATTTTATATAGTTTTTATGTAGTTTCATGCTCAATCATCAGGCAAGATAGCCCTAGGAAAATTCATATATATATTTCATATAGTCTGTATATTTTGTTCATGCCTAACTAGTGTCCGGCTTAAGACACTGTCGCCTCATAGAACGCCCGATAAACACAGATCAAGCTTAGGGCTCTAGCATTAGGGTTAGGGTAACCGAACGTCTTGACACCGTAATTTAATTAATATTTTCCAATGAAAAGCTTGATTTGTTCCATTTGATGAAAATGTGGGTAGCTGAATGTTTTCAGTAGCCAAGTGTTACCAAGCATTATAAAGCAACACAAAAAAAAAGAATTGGTTAAATTGGACACTTAAGTCAGTGTGAAGATATTTATTAAATTAATGATCTGAGTCTGCAAAATATGTAAATATATCCACCAAGCAACTGCATGCAAATTAACCCTTAGCCTGCCACTCACGACTGTAGCTCCGTATGCAAACAGCTTGGATCCGGATGAGACGCCGAGTAACTCGGCGTCTCATCCGGATCCAAGCTGTTTGACACTCGGACAACATTTTCAGCAATTTTGAGCAACTTTGAAGCACTTTGAAACTTGAAGCAGACGAGAAATATAGCAGACAACAATTTATTTGGCGGGCTAAGGGTTAAGCACAGTAAACCCTCTTTATTACAACCACTTAAACTTAGGCTTATTGATTGTCAAAAGCCATGTGACAGCTTAAAGCAAGGGGACAGTAAAACAGAAAGCTCCTAAAGGAGCTTTCTGTTTTACTGTCACCTTGCTTTAAGCCAGTCATCTGTCACAAACACCTAATAGTTAACAAAATTTAGTGGTCGTTATAGAGAGGTTTTAGCGTACAAGCAAGATGAACAACTCAAACTTGCAACTCCACCTCTGAAACATATCCCTCATTAGCTTGTAATAGCAAACTTAGAACATAAGACTTACTTTACTTGCTTCTTTATATCTCTACAAAAAACGGCACAACCAAAAGCAAAATAAAAACGAATGAACCAAAACAATAAAGGGCATGCAAACAACATCGGCAAATTCAGCTGTCTTAATTGCTTCCAACGAAGCAAGAGCAAGACTAAGGAATTGCAATGAAGATATTGTGCAAAAAGCTACAAAACAACAACAAGAAAGAATAGCTGAAATTAATGTTGGACATTGCAAGCAGAGGTGAAACAAATCTAAATTCATTCACCCCTGAAACAATTCAAGGTCCCAATAAAGTCTGGTATATATTTGTATAATTAAGAGTTGTTTTTACAATCTACTGCAAAATGATAAACAGTGCAAACCCTGATCAGAGGGCAACTTTAGTAGCCCTCTGATCTGGGTCTACATTGTTTGCAAGGGACAAGTGTACTCTTCACAGATACACTGTATGCAACACATGAAGTACATAGTATGTGAGCTAAGGTGTATATTAGTCTTTCATCACCACACAATGTATGCTGCTACAAGTGGAAAACAAGGATAACTATGTCCTACGATGGTTTTCCCAGAAGAGAGGTATTTATCCGAAGATACTAACGTGCTACAACAGAGAAGGCATTATTCTTTCCTATTTAACCCTTTACCTGATAGCCTATTTATAGTACTTAAGATAGGTGACTACTTAAAGCAGGTTGAAAGTAAAGCAGAATGCGCCTTAGGGCGCATTCTGCTTTACTTTCAGCCTGCTTTAAGCTATCATGTGCTATAATATAGGAAATATTCCCTATAATATATATTCATTACTGATTAAATTGGAACTATTTTCTTCAGCGGATGAATAAATCATATCCGCTAAAAGGCGCTTCTATTGGGGAAAGGGTTAAACGAAAACAAAATGTAAAGGCATTGCAATAAAATGTAGAAAATTAGAACTAGTTGACAATTCAGACTATCTGTTTTAATCTGAGTAGCAAAGGGGTTGGAGCCTGATCAGACACGGGTGAGTTACGCATCATCTGATCTTGCTCCAAACTGTTTGCAATAGAAATTATAGTTTTAGAGTAAACACATTTATTGGGAAAGAATAATGTCTTCTCCACTGTACAGTAGTTAAAAGCTAAAACAAAATGCTACAATACTGATGTTTAAATTTAAACAAAATATATCAATATACACTAAAGAAACAACATTTAAATACTGGTTCATCCAAACTTGCAAAACTATAGTTTTTTTTTTTCACCAGATCTTTAAATTAAAAGGGAAATGACTCTAAATTGCCTTATGAATTTGACAGTTTATGGTGCCAAACGACCTCAGTTGAGGGAATAGGCTAATAAAAAACTAAAATATAAATAGTAACCCTTGTCCTGCTGAACACATATATACAGTGCTCCGTCTCTTCAACAACCCTCATTGGGAGACAGAAAGTGTGTGCGCTGTTCGCAGGGTGTCGTTTTAGGTAGGGATATTGGCTTACATATGCAAACAGCTTGAATCAAGATCAGACGCCACATGACGCGGCGTCTGATCTGGATTCAAGCTGTTTGTCACTTGTCATTAAGATTTTTATTTCAAAATGTCCATTATGTAACTTTGAGAAAAAACAGCAGACGACAATTTAAAGCAGATGATATTTACATAGTAAAAGTGTAATACATAACTGCCTTATTTAGGGAACTGTGGCAAAGGTCGTTGTAAGGAAGGAGTCGTAGTTTGGAGGGCCATTGTAGGGAGGGAACACTGTATTAACCTATTTTTGGCGGGATACACTTTTAGGTGTACCTCTAGGCAAACAGTTTTGATCTCAGATCAGGTGGGGCCTGATCTTAGTCTCAGAGATCAAAACTGTTTGCAGCTAAGTTAATATTCTATCCAAAACTGCTAAAATCTTTTGCAAATATTTGAGTTATACCCACTGCAGACAACAATTTGAAAATGGCCGCCAAATATTACCCAGCATGCAATGGGTTAAACTCAGCCTACTCTGAATCTCAATCAGCTGAGCTATTACATGGACTAATAAAATATCCGAAAAGAAATATATCACCCAGAAAAAAGTGATGACTAATGTCAGACAAATCTTCTAAGAAAACAGTGTAGACCCTGATCAGACAGCTCCTTTAGGAACTGTCTAATCAGGGTCTACACTGTTTTCAAAAAGTGTCAATATACATTACCAACAGGAGAAGGTTTGATTGAAAGACATCTCCTGACGACCTTTTGATCATAATAGAGCATTGCCAGACAATTTCCTTGTAAAAAGCATGGGTCTTGTGGACATATAGGTAGCAAAGAACCATTGGAGCTTCTCATGTGAGACCCGACCTTTATCTTTGATAGTTTGGTTAGAAATAACCATTGAAAATCACTAGAGCATGAGTATAATCTGGGCCTCACCAGGTAAATTGAGATTGGTAAAGCATGTGCTGCATGCTTTGACAGTTAAATTCACACCTATCAAGACAATGGGGGGGGGGGGGGGGGGGGTAGTCCATCAATTGACTGAGGAAAAGTCTTTAAGTTCTAAACACACAATGGGGGTTGTTTATAGGTATACTTACATTTGCGAAGGTGACGAGGTCAATCCAGGACTTTCCATTGTTAGTGGACACATACACAATACCATCGTCCTGGCCAATCCGCTGCCCCAGGTCAGTGAAGAACACACAATTCTGTAACGAAAATCCATAATCATCTTATTTCTTCTAGACTAAAATACCAAATAAAGTCACTACCCCTTAAAAGGCCAATCCCCTGTCCCAAGTCAGTGAAGAACACACAATTCCGTAACGAAAATCCATAATCTTCTTATTGCTTCTTAACTAAAACACCAAATAAAATCACTACCCCTTAAAAGCAAACTGCTTGATCATAAAAATACAAAATACATAAAATAGTCAAACATCTGAAACCAAATTTTAGAAAACTATCAAAAACTACCTCCAGAATTGAGCATAAAATTTGAATTAAGAAAGAAAGGTTTAGCCATTCAAAATAAGCTGATTTGGCTGTAGTTACAGGCAGGCTGAAGCTTAATGCAGGACAACAGTAATGCAGAAAGCTCCTAAAGGACCGTTCTGCATTACTCATATATAATTATTATAAACAATAATAAGTTGATGAGTCGGCAAAACAAGTATTTTGAATTTAGAATTTTGTTCAGAAAACAAATATTTTGGATTTAGAATTTTGATCAGAAAACAAATATTTTGGATTTAGAATTTTGTTCAGTAAACAAATATTTTGGATTTAGAATTTTGATCAGAAAACAAATATTATGGATTTAGAATTTTGTTCAGTGAACAAATATTTTGGATTTAGAATTTTGTTCAGTAAACAAATATTTTGGATTAAGAATTTTGTTAAGTAAACAAATATTTGGGATTAAGAACAGAGATTTCCATATTAACACATTAAACCCTAGTGACACATCATTTACAAACAGTGTACAATGTGAATACTACACATGTCCTAAAATTCCAAAAAATGTAGACTCTAAACAGATGGCTTCTGAATACGCCTTTTGAGCAGGGTCAGCACTGGTTGTCATTGTGCAATTATTGCAAAAATTAACCCTATATAAGCAAAAATGTACTAAAACTTAATTGGAAACTGAAACTGTCCATTTGAAGTTTCAAGGGTGAAACTGGGTTATGAGAATTTAAGTTTTTTTAAAGTTTTATACTGAATATGAAATGAAGCAGGCTTTTTTACTGGTATGTCACTGGTTATCATGACTTTTAACTCTTTCAACACCACAGACCTGTTTAAAATATGCTCATTAAATTTGCAAACAGTGTACACCCAGAACAGAGGGCTCCTTTAGTTTGCTAATTTAAACCAGTATATTTTAAACTGTACCATAATTCCAAGTAGACTGGTCCATGTTTTGGTAACTAAAATGACCCACAAGGGAATGTAATATTAATAACCCACAATAGTTAACAGAAGTATACCCTGTTTCCTGTCATTAGCCAGACTTCTGAAAATGACCCACAAGGGAACACAATAACCCACAAGAGTTAACAGAAGCATACCCTATTTCCTGTCATTAGCCAGACTTCTGTGATGTACTTCTGGTTATCAGCGATGGACACCCTGTCACAGACGCACAGCACGCTGAGCAGGTCCAGGTAGCGATAGTTCTTGTCTCGTCTCAGCAAGTCCACAAACTTGTCTATGTGGTCATGCGTGATTCTGTCCACAATCTTTCTGTTGTCTCGGATCAGTTCCATTACCATATGAGCAGCATTCAGCCCAATTTTGCCCTGCAATCATACTTCATATTAAACTACAGCAGAGAAGCTTTTATTTTCCCAATTAATGTGATTTCGCTTAACCCATTACCCCCTAACATTTTTCTAGTTTGAAAATAGGTGACCACTTAAAGCAGGTTTGAAGTTTAGTAGAATGCGCCTAAAGGTGCATTCTGCTTTACTTTCAGCCTGCTTAAAGCTACCATCTAATTGAATAAAGAATATATTCCTAATGATACCTAGTCTGATGACTGTATTAATTGAAACTATTTTCCTCAGTGGAGAAATAAATTTAAGGCGTAAAAAGGCATATTTATGGGGTAATGGGTTAAACAATTATGCCAATGCATTTCAAAAAGTTTAAAATCAGATCAGATGCCAAGTAACTCAGATTAAGATGAATCAACAGCATTTCTAAGATCCAAACATTTTCTTCAATTTAATGCATTGCCAGTTACTTTTGTTTAAACAGGAAAGAAAAACACCTCCCTGTACAGCAAATAGTGTTCTGGGGCCCTTTTCATAAAAATTTGTACAACAAAACGGTCGTAAGTCAAAACTTTAAAATACATTTAATTTCTGTATCTAATCCTGTCTTGTGACATCTCTTCGGAATTGTCTTGAAAAGGATTAGATGGGGTTTAGGATTAGATGGGGAAATAAATAATAACTGAGACTTTTATAACCTGACTTACGACAACATTTGACGTACGAAGTTTTCTCTCATACAGTCAAAATGCTAACCCTTCTCATGTTGAAGATTCATATATAATATTCTGCTCTCTCTTAACATCTATCATCTTAACTATAACATTTGCTAATGAAATAAAGGTTGTTTTTTTTACTTGTACATACAGTAAAACCTCTCTATTACGACCACAAATTTTGTTAATTATTAGGCATTAAGAACAGGTGACAGCTTAACCCTTTGAACCCTAGTCCCGCATATAGGCGTTCTTTTCAAACAGTGTACATGTGAATAGTACACTTGTCCTGTGCAAACAGTGAAGACCATGATCAGAGGGCTCCGAAAGGAGCCCTCTGATCAGGGTCCTCACTGTTTGTCATAATGCCAAACATTGACAAAAACAACCCTTAAAAGTCAGAAATGGACTAGACTAAAATGGAAACTGGAATTGTCCATTTAAAGTTTCAGGGAGGAAAGAGTTAAAGCAAGGTAACAGTTATACAGAAAGCTGTAGGAGCTTTCTGTTTTACTGTCACCTTGCTTTAAGCTGTAACCTGTATTTTATTGAAACAGTTAGCCTTATTTTTAGTGTCCGTAATAGAGAGGTTTTACTGTATAATTTTTCTCCGACATCAGGTTTTTCCCATCTCATTACTAGCTTCTATCTTACCTCTTTGATGACAAACTGTGTAAGGAAGAAGTCTATGTACTTGGCAATATACAGCTCATTCTTTCTGGAGTCTCCCATCAGATAGGAGTGCAGCACATTGTACGCCACACTGAAGATCCGGGTCATGTGACTGAAAGTAAGTACACATACAGTTAATTAATGCCATTTTTTAGAAAATTAGAACATTTTGCAATGGTATTCAAATTGTATTCATTATATAGACAGACAGGTTGATCACTAATTATTGGTCAGTGCCCATTAAATAGAGATTTCAGTTATGTTCATTGTAACATATGGAAAGATTAAGATTGGCCACTCACTATTGGTCAGCACCATTAAATGGTGATTTCAGCAAGTTAACCAGGAGTTCCACAATCCTCAGGTTCCTCATCAGTTTCTGTCTTTGTTTGATTGGTTCCCCATCCACCACCATGAAATCTGCTATCTCTTGTAAAGCCTGGAAAAGCAACAGTTCTTAAAACATGGAGCCAGCCTAAGAAATAGCGAATACAGTGTACATTCAAACCTGTGATAAGTGACCACTGAATGAAGGTGGATGATGGTCTTTAAACACATGTGATCACTTAATGCAGGGCAAAAATCATGCAGAATGCTCCTTACATATACAGGAGCCTTCTGCATGATTTTCGCCCCGAATTAAGCTACTATCTGTATAAGTATACATAAAAAATTTAATGTTTTTTCTTTTCAGTGGTCAATTAACACAGATTTGAATGTACCATAATGAAAATAAGCTCTGTTTGAAAACACTGTGTTTCCGTGTTTGTTATGGTAACTTTTTCCGGTGTGCATTTCTTTCAGATACCTAATGACACTGTGACATGTCCTTATAAATGTACATAAAAGTAAGTTTCACTTAAAGGGTGACAGCTTAAAACAATATGACAGTAAAACATAAAGCTGTCAAAGGAGCTTTCTGCTTTGCTTCATCTTGGTTTCTTTTGACACTTACCTTAGATCAGTGCACTCTTTGCACTGATGGCTAGTGAAGAAAAGATTTCAATGTGAAATTGATTTTGACAACAAATTGGTTTTAGTATTTATATGAGTATCAAAATGGCTATATCCTACAATTGTAAAAAAAAAAAAAAAAAAAAAAAGGTTGCTTAAGGGTGTATCAATGTCATAAGCCATTTTTTCAAAGTATTTAACTTTTTTTCTAACATTGTTTTTTTGGAAGAGCTGTTTATGATGAATGAAAAAATGAAAAAAAAAATATATGGTGGTGTCCTTGTTTTTGAGCTACAGCGATTTGAAAAAGGTATGTCAAATTTGGACTTTTTTTTTCAAATTTTACCCATTCAGGGTACAAGCTTCAGTAAAATTTATTTCGAAACAAAACAAACATGATAATTTGGGTTTCCATTATTTATTTCATGTCTATGGTGGTATTTTCACATATAGAAACCAAATTTAGACAAAGCAGGCACTAGGTTTGAACAATATCGATCCTTGAATATCAAAAATATGCTTTGTATAGGGCATGCTTTTATTAGATTTTTTATTTTATGAAAAAAAGTAAAAAAGTTTGAAAATGAAATAGTTCTAGTATTTAACTTTTTCTTATATTCTACCAGATGAAAGCCCATGCTAAGGCAGTTCAAAATATGAAAAGAAATTGAAAGGTCAGTGTTGAAAATTTTGAGTTATTAAAGTAAAAAGAGTTATCTCCCCTTACAAAATTTACAAAAAAGTACCATATCTATGCTATTTAGAGCTTTATAAATTTCATATTTGGTGCCTTTTTTTTTCTTAAATTAGTTTTTGTATGAAGACATACTACCATAGATAGGAAATAAATAACACAAAATCAAATTATCATATTTGTTTTCATTTAAAATGGATTTTATTGAAGCGGGCTGTTTGAAAAGGGCAAAATAAGAGGAAGTGGGTGGGGTAAATTTTATATGGCCGTAGAGCCAACTGTTGTTCACCAAAATGTACACTTTTTCTATTTTTTCATTCATCTTAAATAGCTCTTCAATACAAAACCATCATAGAGTGTTTTCATATACTTTGAAAGTTTCCCAAAGTCATGACATTGATACACCCTTAAGATTTGCC
This sequence comes from Gari tellinella, assembly GCA_922989275.2. NCBI lineage: Eukaryota > Metazoa > Mollusca > Bivalvia > Cardiida > Psammobiidae > Gari > Gari tellinella. The sequence continues at coordinate 46,817,717 of OV277871.1, read as the reverse complement.
AAACTGTAATCATAAATAGATACAGCTTAACCCATTAGCCCATAGGCTGTTTCTAGTTTTCAAAGGAGGTTGAAAGTAAAGCAGAATGCTGCTTTTCTTTCAGCCTGCTTTAAGCTACCATCAGCTAGGATATAGAAACTATTTCTTATGGTACATATTCATTATGTTTAAAGTGGAACTATTTTCTTCAGTGGAAGAATACATTAAAGGCGTATTTATTGGGGAAAGGATTAAAGTTTACTTACTTGTGTAATACTGAAAGCCATCTTTGCATTCAAAATAACACCATTCTTTTTCTGCAAAAATAATGGATAAAATTTAATAAAATGAAGAAAATATAATTTTACTTAAAACTGTTCAAGTCAAATAAACAAACAAAACAGATAGACAGACAAACCCATACCATAATAGGACCATCAATCCCGTGTTAACCCATTATAACGCATAGCCTGTTTCTTGCTTTGAAGACAGATGACCACTTAAAGCAGGTTGAAAGTAAAGCGAAATGTGTGTTAAGGCACATTTTGCTTTACTTTCAGCCTGCTTTAAGCTACCATCTATTAGAATATAGAACAAGAGCTGTCGGAGAACAGCAAAGCTCGCCTAATTAAACCTTTCTTAAATAGGTAACTATCAAAAGAAAAGTGTATCAGTACATTGATATTCAAGCCACAGGGAACCTCCATTCAAAATATCAACTTCCTAATGCAAATATGTCATGTAGTATAAGTACATTCCAACACTTTCTCCTTAACTAACTTTGAAATTTCAGGCCCAAAACTCTAAGTCCACAAAAGGTGTAATTTTGACTAAATTTAAACTTTTTAAAAAAAATAACTACACAACTTCAATGTTCAACCCAAGGGCACCTCCATTCCAAATATCAGCTTCCTAATACAAATATTTCATGTAGTATTAGTGCATTACAACTCTTACCCCAAAACATTAACCATGAGAAATCAGCCGAAAAACCTAAGTCCTCAACAGGTGAAATTTTGACTAAATTTAAACTTTTTTTTAAATTTTAACTACGTAACATTAATGTTCAACCCACAGGGCACCTTGATTCCCAATATCAGCTTCTTAATACAATTATTTCAAGTAGTATTAGAGCATCACAACACTTACCCCAAAACTTTAACTATGAGAAATCAGCCGAAAAACATAAGTCCACAAAAGGTGATATTTTAACTAAATTTAAACTTTTTTTTAAATTTAAACTACGCAACATCAATGTTCAACCCACAGGGCACCTCCAATCCAAATACCAGCTTTCTAATACAAATATTTCATGTAGTATTAGTGCATAACAACACTTACCCCAAAACTTTAACCATGAGAAATCAGTTTTTCAACTTTAACCATGAGAAATCAGCCGAAAAACCTAAGTCCACAAAAGGTAAAATTTTGACTAAATTTAAACTTTTTTTTTAATTTTAAGTACACAACATCAATGTTCAACCCACAGGGCACCTCCATTCCAAATATCAGCTTCCTAATGCAAATATTTCATGTAGTATTAGTGCATAACAACACTTACCCCAAAACTTTAACCATGAGAAATCAGCCGAAAAACCTAAGTCCACAAAAGGTGAAATTTTGACTAAATTTAAACTTTTTTTTTAATTTTAAGTACAAAACATCAATGTTCAACCCACAGGGCACCTCCAATCCAAATATCAGCTTCCTAATGCAAATATTTCATGATGTATTAGTGCATAACAACACTTACCCCAAAACTTTAACCATGAAAAACCAACGCCGACGCCGACGCCGACGCCGACACCGACGCCGACGCCGGGGTGATTCCATAAGCCCCCCCATTCTCCGAATAGGCGAGCTAAAAATATTTGTAAAAGTACATTTTCCATTACTGTATAAAGTGGAATAAATTTCTTCAGTGGAAGAATACATTAAAAGGGTACAATCCTTTTTATGGAGTAATAGGTTTTATTATATACCTATCAATGATTTATTGAGATTTCTTCAGTTAGAAACATTTCATATGCATCACAGTTGATATCATCACTAGTGATGATATAATCTTTGCAGCGATGATATCATTTTTGTACCATCATGATTGTTACAATATCTTTTGAGATGTCACGCGTAAACAATCATTTTTGTGTGTTTTCTCTGTAAAAAAAGTCATTAAAATGTATATAATAAATAGAATAGCCAATTCCTTTGGATGGATGTGAAAAAAATATCACTCCAATGGTTTGTTATCTGATTAAAAACTTGTAATGCGGACTGGTTTTTTAACCAGATAACAACCCATTCTCGTGATATATTTTTCATATCAATCCAAAGGAATTGATGATCCTCTATATATACATACATCAGCTACAAGTTTCTGTATAGCTGGCACCATGCCTGCCATGAAGTTGAAGATTTTCTCCAAGTCCTGTGTCACTGACTGTATGGTGAAGGCGTCGTCATACTGCATTTCATCTATCACTCCAATCTGAAGACAAACAAGGGACATAACTAAGTATTCCTGAATGTAACACAATTCTCGATTAGCTCCCATTTTACAATATATTTTATTGAAATTACTGATTTTTTTTCTTTTGCAAGCACAGTAAAACCTCTTTTATGACCACAAATTGTGTTAATTCTCAGGTGTTATAACAGGTGAATGCTTCAGGCAATGACAGTAAAAAAAAAGTTTCTTTAGGAGCTTTCTGATTTACTGTCACCTTGCTTTAACCTGTCATTAGCCTTTTATACAATCAATTAGCCTCGCTTTAGTGGTGGTAATAGAGGGATTCAACTGTACTGTATATTAAGTTCTAAAGCTAATTTTTGCAATTATGTCAAATTTCAACATTTTAACATCTGAGCTGGAATTCACAAACACTTTCCTTGGCCTAAGATATGAGAATAACCTTTTAACATTTTAGCCGAGGATGGAAGCTGCACTCAATTCAAAATGGTTGGAATTATTCATGAGTCTCAAGCTTCAGAATATGTTGGTATAATCAAGGCAAGATCAGTTATATATATATCATTGATTTATGTATGTTATAGTATATATTAAAGTATCACTTGGGACAAATTTCTCTGCAAAATACAATATACATGAACTTTTATATAAAACACACAAGTCACATTGACATTAAACTGACAATTATAAAGAACATTATAGACATAGACTGTTTGCTGTTTATATTCGCAGTATGAAAGTAATTAACTTCCAGTTGCAAACAAAATTTAAATTATATCATTCTTATGTAATATGTAGATATCATTTTTAAAAATAATGTTCACATCTGCTACAGCAGGGCTTCCATAAGTTGACATGAAAAATCCTAAGATTTCCAAATTTGCATTAAAAAAATTTCAAGTGCGATTTTACGAATCGTACCTTTAACCCATAGCCTATTTCTAGTTTTGTTGGCATGTGACTACTTAAAGCAGACTGAAAGTAAAGCAGAATGCGCCTTAAGGCCCATTCTGCTTTACTTTCAGCCTGCTTTAAGCTATCATGTACTAGAAAAAAAATCCGAAGATTTAGGAAAAATCCGGAGAAATGGCAGCCCTGCTACAGTAATCATAGTCTGTAATTTCACCATTAGCATGAAAATACATTCGAAAACTCAATTCTTTAGAGTCACTTATATCGTTCTAACAAGTATTTCATAAGTTTAATTTCGATACTATGATTACACTTAACCCATTACCCCATAAATATGCCTTTTTACACCTTAAATTTACTCATCCCCTGAAGAAAATGGTTCCAATTCATACAGTTATGAATATGTATGATAACATTTATTTTCTGTATTTTAGCAGGTAGTAGCTTAAAACAAGCTGAAAGTAAAGCAGAATGTGCCTAAAGGCACATACTGCTTTACTTTTAACCTGCTTTAAGTAGTCGTCTATTTTCAAAACTAGAATCAGGCTATGGGGTAAAGGGTTAAGTCAGACATACCTGTATTTCAAAGTTAAAACTTGGCTTTAAGCCATGTTTTAACTTTGAAATATGGGTATGTTTGAACTAACGCAAGTTTGAAGTATCAAGTTTCAACTGTAATTAATTTATTAGGAAAATAGTATATTTCACAAGAATATCACTCGTATTAAACAATTAGAATTTACTTGGTATATTGTTGGCTGGAAAAAATATTTAAACATTTCAAAATCTTAAATGAGAGAAGAACAGATTTTTAGAAAAAATAATTGAAAACATCAAAGAATAAAGATTACTAAAATAAAGGACATTTGTAAAAAGTCACTCTCAGGATATGTAAAACACATAACACACAACATGCATTAAGGTTGAGGTCCACTAATGAGATCGGGCTAAAATCGGTACTCTATGTACAGCAATCGGCAATTTTCACCAACTGACAGTCCCTTTGTTCAGAACTGGTTGACAGTTGATGAGAAAGGCTGCGAGATAGCTCTCCGTTCCGATATTGACCAACATTGACCCAATCTCATTAAGGAGTCCTCAACTTTAAAAGACAAAAAAGTGTCACACCATGGTAACATGGGCCTTCTGACACTGAAAACAGTGTAGATCCTGATCAAACAGTGTAGATACTGATCAAACAGTGTAGATCCTGATCAGTCACAAACAAGATGCTGCATCTGATTTGAATGCAAACTGTTTGTTCATCAGTTACCAATTTCAACAGTACTGTCATTGTGTCGAAGTAAAATTACAAACAAGAGGGCCATGGCCCTAAATTCGCTCACCTGAGGACATTGAAGTTTGTACCTAAGTTGACTGGGCAAGACAACATTTTAATATAACTATAAATGGAGTTATCTTCCAGACAAGAAAACATGACAAAAGTGAATTTTGTTGCCAAGCTTATGACCCTTTTCCATGACACATCCTCTTATCAAGCTATTTCCATTTCCAATAAATGATAATTATTTCACTAGCGTCAGCAGAACTGGAATTATTTTCCTGACAATAAAATATGACAAAGGGGAAAAACTAAATATTGCTGCCCTTGTGCATGGCATTTTCTCTCATCAGTTTCTTTCCATACATAAAATTTCATTACAATAGCATCAGTAGAACTGAAGTTGTCTTCTTGACAAGAAAATATCACAAAGGGAAATAACTCAAAAAACAATGATGTCAGATATATGGCCTTTGCAAATGGCACTTCCTCTCATCAGGCTCTTTCCAAATAGGCAATTTCATTTTACCCATTACCCCATAGCATGTTTCTAGTTTTGAAAATAGGTGGCCACCTAAAGCAGGTTGAAAGTAAAGCAGAATGTGTCTTAACCCTTAGCCTGCCACTCACGACTATAGCTTTATATGCAAACAGATTGGATCCGGATTAGACGCCGAGTAACTCGGCATCTCATCCGGATCCAAGCTGTTTGACACTCGGACAACATTTTCAGCAATTTTGAGCAACTTTGAAGCACTTTGAAACTTGAAGCAGACGAGAAATATAGCAGACGACAATTTATTTGGCGGGCTAAGGGTTAATGCACACTTTGCTTTACTTTTGCATCTTACATTTTCATGACTGTTTAAAGTAGAATTATTTTCTTAAGTAGAGGAATAAATCAAAGGCCTAAAAATGCACATTTATGGGGTAATGGGTTAACAAACGTCAGTATATGGGGGGAAAGGGTTGAATCCTGGACAAGAAAAAATGAAAAGACATACAGATAACTCTGACAAAACCAATATTAAACATATGTATAAATATGGCATAAGACATAATTACATAACTGTCAGTGGATCACTTCCAGATCCTGTTTCTCTAAGTATGAAGCAGACTGAACCATATCTAAACTTTAGCAGACAACATGTTCAGCTGATCATGACCAGTTCTGTGATACTCCCTACCAGTTCAGAGTTGCATAATATTTGACCTCAGTGGCTAAAGCTCTGGGGCTTACCCTTACCAGACTGAAAAGATGTCTGCTTAAAACCTACTGTATGTGAAAAGTGTACAAAAAAACAATTTAGAAAATGTTAAGTTGGTAAATGAGTGGCAAATAGGTTGGATCCAGATTAGATGTAGCATTATGATTATGTTGCATCTGATCTGGATCCAAAATGTTTGCAAATATTGGCTATTTGCCCTTAGTATATTAAGAGTAACTCAGGTAAAATACAGTTCTGCTTCTGCTTCATCAAAAATACTGTGAAACCTGCCTAGAGCAGCAGTTAAACTGCGCAGGGTGGCGTCAAGTGTAACCCTAGGGATTTCATTTTAACAAACTTTAGAGGGATCGACCAGGAGATTCTACTGTAAAAGTATCAAAGCTTAGGGCCTAGTAGTTTTTAGCAAGAAGATTTTTTAAAGTTTTTTGCTTTTTTGCTTTTTCAAGCAGAGTTTTTGCTTTTTCTCTTTCATTTGAACAACTTCTGTAGAGAAGCATCCAAGGAACATCATGAGCAGTTTGAATCCGCCCTACAATCCGCGGGTTCAGAGGAGATGTCGTTTGAAGTAAAAGTGAACGGACAGACGGACAGACGTACTACGGACGGTGAGCGGTCACAATAGCTCACCTTGAGCCTTTGGCTCAGGTGAGCTAAAAAAGCTTAAAGATCTAAGTCTGCAATGTTTGCAATATGTCAGGGTTTCTCAGCATGGTGTGACTTATGTCATAGAGTGTTGAAACATGAAATCTTCTGGAAACAAACAGACTGACAACCAAATGGTGACAAGTGTCAAAAATACTTTACCCTTATCCAAGGGTGTCAGATAAGAGGGAGTAAACTGAACAAATTCAACATTTTTTCACTCGTTTTTGGCACCAAATCCTATGGTGTTACTACTCATTAGAATCGTCTCAAAGAGACGATTCTAATGAGTAGTGACACCATAGGGTTTAATGCAAAGACAAGTATCAAACAGTTTGGATCAAGATCAGATGCCACATCATGAAGTGCCTGATCTCGATCCAAACTGTTTGCAAATACTAGTCAAGTTGCAGTTGGCTAGATAAGGGCCAATACTGTTGTTAAATTCTGAGTTAAATTCAAATGCTTCCCACCAACAACTATGGTGCTTTCTCTCACTCATCAATTTAATCAAGACAGAAATACAAAAACTCTGGTTGCTAGTCCACTGACTATAGAAATATGAATTTTAAAAGGTTCATGTGTTTTTTCTCCACAAAAAATGGAAAAATTCTAATTCCTAAGGGCAACATCAAATACAAGACATACCTATACAGCTTGAAAATAATTGAAACATTTATCAGACAGACAGATAAACAAATCAACAGACAGACAGATAAAAAACATTAACATGGAATAACAAAAAATATAATGAAAATTACTGAATCTAAAAATTCAAGATTTAACTCCTTCAACACCATGGGCCCGTTTAAAATATACTCATTACATTTGAAAACAGTGTAGACTCTGACCTAAAGGAGCCCTCTGATCAGGGTCTACACTGTTTGATAAATTAGACCAGTATTTATTAAACTACCCACAATTCCAAGTAGACTGGTTCACGTTTTGGTAACTAAAATGATCCACAAGGTAACCTATAGCCGACAAAAGTAACTTAGTGTGGAAAGAGTTAAGAATTAAGAACTTAACCATCATATTGCTGATGTATTAATCATGTCTAGTCCATTTTTGACCATTCAAGATTGTTTTTACAATATGTTGCAAAATGACAAACAGTACAGACCATGATCAGAGGGATGCCTGATTAGAGTCAACACTGTTTACATATTACAAGTGCAGAGCACCAGATAAGGGTAGTTTTTCAAAAACTAAAATCTTTATTTCTGAATTAAACCCTATGGTGTCACTACTCATTAGAATCGTCTCGAAGAGACGATTCTAATGAGTAGTAACACCATAGGATTTGGTGCTGAATAAGTGATAAAATGTTAGATTTGTTGAAATAACTACCTCTTATCTGGAGCCCTGCAAGTGTACTCTTAACAGATGAACTGTTTGTAAAGGTCATGTGTACTTCATCAATTTCATTGCATATTTACCTGTAATCTGTCAATAGTTTCATTTGAACATTATTTTGATTCTGCATTTAGGCAATCACATGTCTTATGAAAATTACATTGAGTGGGTTGCTAAACACTATATATCTTTGACTACAATAACTGACTTGCTCTGCTTAAAAGAACAAACTCTGAGTGTTCAAACAACATGCAAGTCCCTAAAGCTTTGAAAATAGAACCAGATATATAAGGGAATTCAGAGCTCCAGAAAGAGTGAATGAGCTATAAACCTTGCCAAAACTTTCTCATGTATGTAACTGAGCCACAAATCCCTCTGTTAAGACTACTTATTGTAAGTTGTCACACCATAGGGTTTGGTTGAGAAATAAAGATACAGTTCCCTCCCTACAACGGCCCTCCCAAGTATGATTCCCTCCTTACAACAATGCTTACCCCCCCGCCCCCACCTAAAAACAAGACCTTTATGTCTAAAGCTTTCACTGCTGCAATATCCTCTGCTTAAAATTGTCCTTTGCTGTTTTCTCAGTCACATATTGGACTTTTAACTCTTTTCTCCCTGAAACTTTAAATGGACAATTCCATTTTCCATTCAAGTCTAGTCCATTTCTGACTTTTGAGGGTTGTTTTTGCCAATGTTTGGCATTATGACAAACAGTGAAGACCCTGATCAGAGGGCTCCTAGGAGCCCTCTGATCTGGGTCTTCACTGTTTGCATAGGACAAGTGTACTATTCACATGTACACTGTTTGCAAAGGACGCCAATATGCGGGACTAGGGTTCAAAGGGTTAAACAGAAAAAAAACCATGACGAGTGACAAACAGCTTGAATCCAGATAAGACGCCGCGTTATGTGGCGTCTGATCATGATTCAAGCTGTTTGCAAATGTACGCCAATTTCCCTCCTTATAACGACTCCTTCTGAACAACACACTCAATCTTTGTTTTCCATTAGTTGTTGTTGTTGTTGTAGAGAGGGAGGGAGCACTGTAGTGTTTGAAATATTCATATTTCACGTTATTTGGAGCTCTGATCAATGCATAAGAAAAATAGAAATTAAAATTAACTCTTTGCATGCTAGCGGCGGATATGTCCTCTCAGGGATTACCTTTGCAAACAGTTTGGATCCAGATGAGACGCCGCATTATATGGCGTCTCATCTGAATCCAAACTGTATAATTAAGTTATTCACCCATTTTGCTGGCAGGCAAGCGTGCAAAGAGTTAGATAATGTATATGCTTCCCACTTCTACCACTTATACAATCAGCCTTTAAGTACTGATTCTACCAACACTTACATCCAATTTTAAACCATGACTCATCTGATAGCATTAATTGTCACCAAAACATGCATAAATATCTACACTACAACCTCCAAGCATTAGCCAAACGTGGGTCTTTAAAGGCAGGCAACTACTTAATACTGGACAATAGTAATGGAGAATGTTCCAAATTGGCCTCAGCTATCTGCATGACTTTTCTCCTGTATTAAGCTGCAACCAGTAGTCATGAGTGCTATTACGATTTTTTTTCATATATATTGCAAGCCATTGACAGTATAAAAATTCCCGCTCTGCTCTGTTGTCATTCTTTGAATATATATCAGTCACGCAACCAGAATAATTGAACTTGAATATTACAAATAATGTAGGCCCAAAGTCACATTAGTTTAAAAAAGATTTATTTCAGAAAATGTACAGTATATATTACATACAACATATCTATTATAGGATTAGAACGAAAGCTACAGCTTATTAAAGTTCTTCTCCTTGATGACTGATATTTAGAGACAGCAGGCTTTCTCCTTTTGAAGCCTTTAACCATTCTTCATACAAATGCCAATTACCCTTTTGATAAAGAGCCATAGATATTCCTGTATCATGAGAGGTGGCTGATTAAAGCAGGCTGAAAGTAAAGCAGAAAGCTCATTCAGCCTGCTTTAAGCAACCACTCATCCCAAACACTAAAATTTGGTAGTGGCAAACACAAATTGACAAATTGAAAGCAATATAGACTCTAAACAGATTGATGCTTTAGTAAGGGCGCCCAGGCCAGTGAAAAAAAATTTTTGCAAGTGGTGATGCAGAAAATTTTCAGTTATATTTCCGAATTCGTCATGCATTTTTATGAAGATTTTATGCGGATGCCAATTTCAAAAGTGGTCAGAATTTTTTCTACAGTCATTTTACTTGCCCCACCCACCAACGTTCAATGTTAATTCTTATAAACGGAAAGCATGCCAACTAGTATCAGGACTGACTGTACCCTAGGTCCCCAAATAGCCGGAATTTATTAGACCTATATCATGTTAAAGGTGCAAGTATTCTCTACAGAATGGCACTTGTTTGAAGTTAAACGGCCGCCGGATGACTCGGAAAATTAGCATTGATTATCTCCCCCTGAATACTGAATTCCAGCTTCTTATTTCCCAGTATATAAACTTATTAGTAGACATGATACGTGAATTTCTCTTCAAATCACGATGCTAATTTTTCCTTTTGTGTATGGGAATTGCATAAAACCATCGGGAAAATGAAAATCAAAACTTCTAAAAATCCAAGATGTCTGCCGTCGGCCAATTTGTCCGCCATTTTGAAAATACCCGAAAATATTTTTGTCTTGGAACTAGGTGTGACACATGATTTCTAGCTAATTTGTGGTCAATAAATTCATTGCTGACATTGAAATTGCCTTTAGACGGTGTTGGATATGTCAAATTATCCAATTCTAATCAGTTGTCACTATATGGTATTGATAAAATGAAAAACAGTGTCGACATATATTACTGTCACATAACTGCATGTTAAAATAACATATTGTACTAACAGATTTGTCATTAAAGCATCAATATGGTAATGTGGCTGTTCATGGTCATGCCTTGAGGACATACAGCCAGCATACTCTTTCATGTGGCAATTCTCCAGAGAAGCGAAGGGCACATGCTGTCGAAAGATGTACACATCTTGGTGTTTAAATGGGTCCTTTATGGACTGTTTGCTTTGCCAGTATAGCACAAATACTTTAAAACCCATGCCATACATGTTGTCTCAGTTCATTTAGTCATCTAACCGTTCTTCAATAATTTGGCAAGGATTTGAAGTCCTCCATAAACGATAAAGCCATATAACAACATAAACCAAGACCAGTCACAAGGTATGGTAGTCGATCAGCCCGTCTTCATGTTTGAAAAGAAACTTCAATAGCAATGTCCGCAGATAGAAACGGTAAGGCCCTTGCTTCACTTGGTGCAGTGTATACTGAACATAATTACGTGTATACGCTGCAATGTGTGTCTGGAGATGGGCTAGACTGTAAAAGGTGACACCAGCACTCACTAACTGTGGTATCTCGAATAGTGGCAGAGCTCATCCCTTCATTGGCAGTCATTACATTTGCAAACTAAAATGCGTGCATCAGAAACAAGCAAGAAACACATTATTTCTATTAGGCCAAAATGCTACATATACATTGTCATCTGACGGGTAGATTAAACATGTGCCATCAGCCACATATAGATTACTGCTATAAACTGAATCTTCTGATTCTTCAATTTGTTAAGTCTTGTCGCACAGCTGATTTTAGTCTTTATATAGAAGCGGTTGATTCACAACTACATTGAGTCTTCATATGATACTATTTCTAGTATTTTATAAACCTGCCAATCCACCTCCGCCATGTGGACATACGCGAAAGGAACATACCGTTGTACCAAAAGGCTATTATCATGGATCTAAAAATCAATGGGGGCATTTTTAAACGCCAAACGTGCCAGCTTCGTGATTGATTGATTGAATTTGGTTTCATGGCATCTCAAGACATCAAATGGAGCAGAGAAACGATTACGTTTCATGTACATATTAAAATATGTCGATCAACGAATGTGTACCTCAGAAAGTAACCCAACGCATGTATATGGATAAAGGCGTTTGAAAAACAAAACTAGACATATATGTACAATAAATAGCGTCCTGTGTTACAAAAGCATTATAATTTCATTCATTTGAATGTGATAACTCCAGTAGATGCCTTTGAAGATCTTAGAAATATCTTTAATGGAAGACAATGGTAAACTGCTGCACTTAGATACGTCAACACATACCCTTATTTGATTGAATAGGTTAAATGCTTTGGAATGCAACTAAATATAAACTTTCTAAACAAACATACATGTTTCCAAGAGGAAGCATTCACTGTTACACTATCAACAGTTAAAGTGACGTTGTTCAAGATTTTTTTGTCTGAGCCATGTTCACCGTCTACAACGCCAGTCCAGATTCTGTCATGAACGATGTGATCCTCCTAGATTCCTCTATCCGTCCATATAGCTTGGTCTGTACATGTATCGACTCTGGCCACATATGCTTCCTTTTCTCGTCCAGTTGTGGGCACCTCTGCAGTATATGCCAAGTCGTTTGCTGTTCAAGGCCACAGGTACACAAGGGGATGGGGCTATCTTCATCTTGGTAAAGATATGTGACACAAGCCTGTTGTGTCCAGTGTGGATCCTTATTATAGCCACTTATTCCCTTCTGTCTCTGAGCCACGTTGAAACGTAATTGGAAGTTGCCAACCCAATATTACTTTCAAACAGTTCTGGATGCAGGTCCAATGAGTATATCCTAACCAAATAAAGGTCTACCTATACACTAAAGGGCTTATGAATCACTGGGACAAGAGCAAATGATTTGACTGTCCCATAGATCTGGACACTTGCCGACCGCTGAGGTGTTCGACGAAACTTTTCGTATTGATTGCTTGGCTCTATTGCCAAACCAAACAACAAGACATTCTCTTAAATGAAGAAACCAGGGAAGATCAAGACAATCAAGAAGATTGAATTCGTTAACATAGATAATTATTCAGTGAGTTGACTGTAGCCGGAAAAAATCGTGAAATCGACGTTAGAAACTTCTAGTTTCATATGAGCTGACCCCGTTCCTTTGGCACCATTCAATCTAGATGGTAACATGAAGAAAACTACAAAATCCGCAATATTGTATAGGTTTGAAGGAAAGGTGGAAATAAAGCAGCTTGACAAAAAAGAACACCCAGGGCTTTAGTCATTGAATTGATGTTGTTTAGGACGATATGCACCAAAAGGTCTGATTGTAAAACATTTGGTGATGTTTCTAAGAAAGTTGCATCAGTAGTTTTAGGCGTGGCACTCAAATACACAGCTCTGGTTGGGGATAACTACCAGTATGAATAAAAATCTATCAAATCCGGAGAAAGGACGAGACACGGGCATGTAGAGATGCAGGAAATAAGAAACCAGACAACAAAACGCCCATGTCAAGACAAATAACAAAGTTACCTTTAAATCCTGTCAACAAGGTCGATAATATCAATGGGGAATTCGTTGTAAGAGAATTGACTGATCAGTTTGAAAATTAATTACCAGATGATATGACGGTATTTATCGGTGGCGGTTTCAAAGACACAGATAAAGCAGTAAAAGTTGTGAAAGTGTAGCAGAACTACGGTCTGACCATAAGGAGGCAAACTCTAGAATGATTTCAAATATTCGTCGTGAGAGAGCTCCATGTTACAAATATTGTTCTGTGGATTCCGAAGTGGCAGAATTTTGTCACAGAATAGCATTGGATCAAATATTCAGACGCCAAATAAAACGTTTTATTCATATGCAGGAGTATATGTACAGTCGGCTGAGCGGTCATTCGGACTGAAAGTAGACTTTAACTTGGTATATTTACTTTATTATATGCACGACAAAAGCATCAGACCTTGGAGAAATATTTTCAAATGTTTGCCGGTCATACATGCGTTGAGGGTTGTGACTCTAATAGTGCATTTTATGGAATGGGGAAGAAACGTTGGAGCACCATTGTCACGAATAGTGTCATTGCTTGAAGGACATGGAGAAGTTGGAGAGGAGCGAGTAGGCATGTCAATACGTGCGACATAATCTGTGCCACAGGCAGTGTCTGTTTATACAGCGACATGCTAGAAGAAAACATCGACAGTGTCAGGTATACCCTGTTCTCAAAGAAAGATTTTGTTTTTCAAGTGCGAAACCCCCGCCGACATCTGATGCACTGAATGAACATTTATGAAGAGAAATAACTACAAACGTACCAGTCTTTTATCTGGAATTCAGCCACCAAGCAATACCTCAAACTACCATCCCCAGTTAACGCTAGTAAGGGCATCGTTGGAAATAACCACCTTGTTCTGATTAAAATGACAAAATACATTCTACAAATATTGGTTTCAAAAGATGCGCATGCAAAAGGTATTGCTCATCGAGGCGATGCAAATGCCAAAAAGAAAATCTGCAGCCCACTGACGCATGTGCTTGCGATGACGATATATGTGACAACCGGGTTGGTTATGCTCATATAGATAGTGAAGGAGACGATCAGTAGGCTATGAAATATGTGACAAAACATTCAAGCCATTATGATGGAATTCAAAGCATAGAAATTACCCAATGACCGACCGGCAGAGTGGCACATTTCCATCAAACCGGACACTTACACATTGTAATTCACACCAGTTGCGATAGCACTGAACTACTGTAAAATTAAAAAATAAACACCAACAATTATTCATTAACGTACGTCAGTTTGCGTCAGTCAGACGAAAATGAAATGTCGTTCGATTCAGATGAACACCATAGTAAAAAGAAAGGTACACTAGCCTACATGTTACATGTGAGCGACATGGCTATAAGATACATGGTTGAATGATATTAACAATAATGATGTAGCTAGATATCAACAGTGATAACTTTTAGCAGATGCCAAATTTTAATAAGATAACTAATACTCAACTACTCTGATACATATGCTGCTGATTTGCCTTCTAACCAACTCTCTCAAAACACAATGTCCATCTGCGTGACCATATTTTGAAAATAATACGAAAACGGCCAAAAAATCCTAACGTTATGCAGTTGAATTTAATCATGCAAACTCGAAATAGTTAATGTGAGTAATGATTCAACTGGCGTTACGATACACTAAAATTATATATGACGGTTCTGTGTAGATCTATTAAAATATTTATATGATATTTGGCAATTTATATATTGAACTTAAACAAAGGGGATCCTGCTCAAGCAAACGAGACATCGCAGACGATGCGAATACCCTCGCTCAGTTTATTTATACTTACGATGGCATTTTAAAAGGGGTGATTTCTGTGAATATGTGTGTGAAGTTCGTGGTAAAGGTAATATACTCAAGAAAAAATGAGTGACATACATATGCACATACACACATTTTGGAATTGAGTTCAAATGTCAAGGTCAAAGTCACAGTGACCTTAAAGTAGTACTCAACACCCCGCCATCTCATTATGTATTAATAAACGAAATTTGCTATTCCTTGCTGATACGGTACAAAATATATAATCCAGACAAGCTTTTTAAAAAGAATTGAGGTCAACGGTCAAGGTCAAGGTCACAGTAAACTAAAAGTAGTGCACGACACTCCGCAATCCCAAAGCGTACTCACACAACAAATTTGCTATTCCTAGCTGATGTGGTAATGGAAATATACTCAGGACAAAAAAGGTTACATATATACAAGAATACACAAATTTTACAATTGAGGTCAAAGGTCAAGGTCAATGTCACAGTGACCTTAAAGTAGTACGAGACACTCCGACTTCTCATGATGTTCCTACACACAAGATTAACTATTCCTATCTAATACGGTACAGAAGATATGTCCCTGACAAGCTTTTTTTTAAAAATTGAGGTCAAAGGTCAAGGTCAAGGCCACAGTGACCTAAATTTAGTACGTGACACTCCGCCATCCCAAGATGTACTCACACAACAAATTTGGTGTCCCTAGCTAAAGTGGTAATTGAAATATACAAGTAGTGTTAAAATGCAATATAATTGTGGCGAAAATTGAATAATTGAAGGTCAGAGTTATCGCCCTTGTAAAAATGTCCCTGACCACTTTCAGCCTTGGCATCCGGCCTTTCCAAACTCGGGAAGGTCTATACTATTCAAATATACCATTAGAAATTTTCTGCATCTCCGCTTGCAAATCATTGTTAATTAAGGGTCTTTTGAGAGTTGGCGCCCTCACTACTTCATTTAGTTGATAATGTGACTTCTAACCAAGGTTTACATTGTTTGTAATACTTTGGCTCCATTTCTCTGATTCCTGAAATATCTGCTTGTTGCCTTTATCATGCTATTAAAGTTTCACCAACCAGAACTCTTTTCTGAAACAGAAATGTGTGAGGGTTTTTTTCATCAAGTTATGCTGGTTGTTAACGAAGTCTTCAGATTAACACTGCTGGCTTTCTAAATGGACTCTTCTTTCATTAACCCATTAACTTATAAGCAATAAACAATTATCAATGCTTATCTCAATACAAGCTAGTGGATTATAGTGCGTCAAAATGAGTCAGTATAAGGCTGTTGCGCAATGAGTCAATATTAGTCAGTATGGCTTAATGGGTTAACTAGTCTTGGGGGTTTTGTCTAAAACATTATTTAAAATGATGGTAAATAGTGTATAGTCCCTGGTCTGACACTCTCCAGCTGAAAACAAATCATTAGCCAGGGCTCCAGATAGGAGGGAGTTAACTGAACATAAACAACATTTTCTCACTTATTTTAGCACCAAATCCTATGGTGTTACTACTCATTAGAATCGTCTCGAAGAGACCATTCTAATGAGTAGTGACACCATAGGGTTTAAAGCAGAAATAAAGATTTTAGTTTTTTGAAATACTCCCTTTATCTGAAGCCCTGATTAGCACTATATCTATGACTGAAATAGAACACAGTCAATCTTACATTAGGCAATCAAAATTTCATGAGCTTTTCTAAAGACGGACGACTGCTTAATGAAGGATAGAAATAATGCAGAAAGCTCCTATTGGAGCTTTCTGCATTATTACTATCCTGCATTAAGCAGGCACCTGTATTTTTGACTACCAAAAAGGTTTTCTATTGGGTGCTCACTTAATACAAGATTGATTGTAGATTTTTCCTAAACATTGAGGTGTATTTTTACTATCCTGTATGTGCTTTCACATTGCAGTTGCAAAATTGTCCAACATTGAAGGGCACTGAAAGCTTGTTGCATTGTCTATCTACTTGTACTAACATTTAGTATTTCAAATACATGTCGACATGGAAGGGCACTGAAAGCTTGTTGCATTGTCTATCTACTTGTACTAACATTTAGTATTTCAAATATGTGTCAAGGCTTGAGGAATGATGTATGTGCAATTTGCAATTGAGCCTCGAGAATTCACTGAAGATTCACGTCAAACCTGCCTGTATTTTATTGTTAACTCTTCCCTCCCTGAAACTTCAAATGGGCTTTTCCAGTTTTAATTTTAGTCTAGTCCATTTCTAACTTTTAAGGGTTGTTTTTGTCAATGTTTTGCATACATGTATATGCAAACAGTGAAGACCCTGATCAGAGGGCTCCTTTAGGAGCCCTCTGATCAGGGTCTTCACTGTTTGTGCATAGGACAAGTGTACTATCGGCATGTACACTGTTTGAAAAGGATGCCTATATGCAGGACTAGCTAGGGTTCAAAGGGTTGACATTTATACAGTAAAAACACTCTATTACAACCACAAAAAATGAAGTCTAATTGATATTTTAAAGACAGTACTATAGCTTAAACCAAGGAAACAGTAAAACAGAAAGTTCCTACAGGAGCTTTCTGTTTTACTGTCACCTTGCTTCAAGCAGTCACCTGTCGTAAACACCTACAGTGGAGAATCTGTTATTCTTTCCCAATAAACGCGTTTACGCTAAAACTATTATTTGCAGTGCAAACAGTTTGGAGCCAGATCAGACGCCGGGTAACCCGGCGTCTGATCAGGCTCCAAACTGTTTGCCACCAAGATAAACAAGAATTATCAGAATTGTCCAAAAGTTGTTCTTTTCTACGTTTTAGTGTTTTGCGTTTGCGTACGTTTGCGTTTAAACGGGAAAGAATAACAGAGTCTCCACTGTAACTATTAACACAATTAGTGGTCGTAATAGAGAGTTGTTTCTGTATAACTCTATTTTACCTTGATCAAACTTGCCAAAATATATTTCATAGTTAAGTTGAAAATTGTTATTTTCAAAGTTTAAAATGCAAATAAATAATTGTTTATGTGAACTCACAAATGATTTAAAGTTAAAACAAAAATGACTCAAATCCTTTGAAATATTAACCACTTTCTTAAGGTTTTAACTTTGACATTTGGATGAATCAATCATAGCGAGTTTGAATTACCATGGCTCAACTGCATTTAATGACAACATCTTTAAAAGAAATACCATTTAAGCTAACAAGTCAATAATTAATAATAACCAATTTTAACAGCTTTATATTATTATCAATTGACAATGAATCCTTCAAATAAAAGCGAAGAGCACGGTGCCTAACATACAGGATCTGCCATGAGCCGATCTTTGAAAGAATTTGGTCTCAATGGAGTCTAGAATTGAAATGTTATTAAGCGATCTTTGGCATGCTTAATAACTTTTCAATTCTGGACAAGTTGAGATCAGCTTGTCTCAAAGATCAATGAATGACAGATTCTTTTTCTCACATAATCCAGCAATAAGCCTTTCTTGGAATCCCAGTGATGTAATCACGCCTTTATAAATAGTTGTGTGATGTCATCTTAGGTGTGATGTCATCAAAGTTATCTCCAACATGTTGGGCAAAAGGATATTTGCGATCATTGTTCGCTGTTGAAAACAAGGGTATGTGTGTGAGAAAACTCTGTTTCACATCAAGATATGCAGAGTTTACTACATCATTGGTCTATTTCTTAGAATAATAGAAACAAAGCATGGTCTACATTCACATTTTTAATGATAAAAATTTCTAGCAAACAAAATAGATGATTGAAAATATATCTGGGTATGAGCATTTCGAGCAAATGCAGAGCACCAGATAAGGGTAGTTTTTCAAAATCTAAAATCTTTATTTCTGAATTAAACCCTATGGTGTCACTACTCATTAGAATCGTCTCTTCGAGACGATTCTAATGAGTAGTAACATCATAGGATTTGGTATTAAAAATAGTGAGAAAATGTGGGATTTGTTGAAAAAACTACCTCTTATCTGGAGCCCTGCAAATGAGAGAATTTCAATATGTGGTTTATTGACTTGTAACTTAATTAGGTAGGGCAGTAGAGAAGATGTTATTCTTTCTCATTCAAACAACTAGAAATGCAAATCTGGTGCAATAAATAGAAAATGACTATTTACTTTTAAAAGTTTGTACAGTAAAACCTCTCTATAACGACCACTAAAATAAATGCTAATTAGATGTATAAAAGACAGGTGACTGCTTAAAGTAAGGTGACAGTAAAACAGAAAGCTCCTTTAGGAGCTTTCTGTTTCACTGTCACCTTGCTTTAAGCTGTCACCTGTAATAAACAAAATATAATTTACACAATTTAGTGGCCGTTATAGAGAGGTTTTACTGTATTTTATTTAAACCTGAGTGGCAAACAGATTTTGGGTCAGACCAGATGCCGAGTTACTCGGCTTTTGGTCTGGCAACAAAATGTTTGCAATGAAAATCAATTTCTAAGCACATACACAAAATTATATGGAAAGAATAACATCTTTTTTACTGTATGAGATGAGACAACATATATTTGTTGACAGGTGTCGGTCATTGACTCACAGGCACTTTGAAACCTTGCTGTTTAAGTTCCTTTACAACAATGCAACAATATAGATTAGTACAGTAATAGTACAGTAATAATACCACAAACAGTCACCATTATGAATGCCCATTTAACCCATTACCCATAAATACGCCTTTTTACGCCTTTTAATTTATTTCTCCAAGGATGAAAATAGTTCCAGTTTTAACAGTTATGAATATTTATGCTAAGAACTATTTTCTATATTCTAACAGATTGTAGCTTAAAGCAGGATGAAAGTAAAGCTATAAGGAGCATTCTGCTTTACTGTCAACCTGCTTTAAGTGGTAACATATTTTCAAACTTAGAAACAGGCTATTGGGTAATGGGTTAAATCCCTAACCTCCCTGAAACTTCAAAGTGACATTTCCTTGTGCTCAATTTAGTCTAGTCCATGTTTGACTTATTTACCATTGTTTTTATTAATATATTGCAATATGACAAACAATGCACTTTAACACTAACTTTGCTGATTTTCGGAAGTGTCTAATCCATTTTATAAATAATGACATTAATTACATTGTTTCTTGATACATACGAGGGTTGTTTTTAAAGATGAAAATATGTGATCTTAGAATGTAGGAAGTATTAAGATAATTTAAAGTTATAAGAAACAGTTTAAATCATATTTTGCATTTACTCCATTCTTTCAATCCACAAATTTATTCTTGATGGTAATAAGGAAAATCAACATAAATTGCCCAGTCCTGCCAAAGGTAATTTTAACTGCATACATGTAGCTGATTTTTAAAAAAAATTTAATATGGGTGATGGTAAATTCCGAACAGATTTCCTACAATTTAGACATTACATTAGTAGCCTCCCTTGTTCGGAGAACTCTTCCCTCATCTTGCACCGGTCAGATGTGTTAACTCTTTGAATGCTGGGTAAATTTTAGGTCCACAACAATAGTTGTCTGTTACTGTTCTAAAAATAGATTTTTCATAATTTCTTTTAAAAACAGGGTTAAGAGTGTCAAAGAGTTTGAATATTGATGAGATACCGCATTATGCAGCATCTCGTCACAGGGCTGCCATAAATTGACATGAAAAATCCTAAGATTTCAAAATTTGCATTTTTCAAGTGCTATTTAAGGAATCGTACCTTTACCCCATATCCTTTTTCTTGTTTTGTTGACATGCGACCACTTAAAGCAGGCTGTAAGTAAAGCAGAATGCGCCTTAGGGCGCATTCTGCTTTACTTTCAGCCTGCTTTAAGATACCATGAACTGGGAAAAAATCCGGAGATTTAGGAAAAATCCGGAGAAATGGCAGCCCTGTCGTCAGGATCCAAACTGTTTGCAAATATTATCAAAGTATCACCACTAGCATGCTAAGAGTTAACCTATCACCTGGCATCTTTGATCCTATATTAACTCTTTGCATGCTAGCGGTGGATTTATCCTATCCGCCACAGTGATAACCTTTGCAAACAGTTTGGATCCAGATGAGACGCGGCATATCGCGGCGTCTCATCAGGATTCAAACTGTTTGACACTCTGATCATGTTTTGAAAAGAAATTTAGAAAAATCTATTTTTAGAACAATAGCAGACGATAAATGTTGCAGACGAAAAATATTACCCAATTAACATGCAAAGAGTTAAACAAGCAGATTAATTTATATTATTAACATACAATGAGTTTCACAATCAAATTTCACAATGGTATAAATATAACTAGCATCTCAATCACAAATACATAGGGCCTTTGACATGTGGAAAAAGGGCACTAGAAAATGCAAACAGTGTATACATGCATGTATATGGACTTGAAACCATATGCCTTATTTACAGTACAAGTCTCGCAATGTTTAAAGAATCCGCGGTCCGTCGCAATTTCAGCGACCGCGGACGGGCGTATTTGTCCGTCATGATATTTGAGGTATTCCGCAGTCCATCGCGGATAGTGATGGGTCCGTGATGGGTCCGTGATGGTGTCTCACCGGGGTTCTTGCCGCCGGACGCGATCGTTATCACCGCGGATCGTGGTGATATCGTCACGGACCGCGGTGCACCACTGCGGATCGCGCTGGTCCTTACCTGGATTGATATTTTGTTTCCTTGGTTAATTTCCACAGCCTATTTGCTCCTATATTGCGCACAATAAAAGGTGTTCAATATATGAAATAAATCATTCGAAAAAAGTTCATTGTGGCTTATTTCCAACCGAAACCGTTCTGCATTCGACAAGCATCTATTTGTTTGGCGTGTTTGATTTATGTTTACAGAACCTGATTGTGAATTGTCTGGTTCTGTTCGGAAAAATACGATGTGCAATATTCGAGTCTATTTTCTACTTAAGTGTTGCCAAAAATTTATTTCTGATAAAGAAACACGGTACAACCGATTATCCAACAGCAAAAACAGCCTTTATGATGTTTCAACTTTGCATACACGCGTATGCCATTTTGGCTCTATATATAGTAAAGTTCCACTTTTAACCCTTTCATGATCAAATTATTCGGGAGAATTTTACACCTTCATCGCTTTATTGTCGTCTGCTTCAATGTTGTTTTTTCTGCAATACACATTTCAAAGATATATTTAATGTTGTATGACCTTATAAATGTCGATACGACAGTCAAACTGTGTGGGTCCTAATTGCGTCTGATCAGGCCCCAACTAGTTACAAACGCGCTTTAAAGCGTCATTGAGAGTGAAAGGGTTATAAGTAAATCGATTTTACGGTTTCAATTTCACATCAGTCTAAATACTAGTATCATAAATCTCCTGAAAACTATTCCCAAAATCTATGAGTCCGCATTAGTCTTCTATGATTCCTGTGTAGATTAGCCTACATAATTATCAGACTGGCAGACGAAATAACTTTGAGGGTGTATTATGTCATAGTGGGAATCATTTATAATGGAAGTGAAAGGATTAAAGAATAATTATTAATTATTCTAAACTCAAAATACGTCACTCTAACGCAAACATTCTTTCTTTTTAAACGGATATTTCTTAATTTAAATGCCCACTAGTCTTAAATACCAGACGCTTCAAATAAAAGCAATATCAAGACAATACTGAATCTTAAAATGTCTTTTTTAAACACTGCATGCAATCGAATTATACTGTGGAGAAATGTTATTCTTTCCCAATAAACGCGTTTACGCTAAAACAAGTATTTCAATTGCAAACAAATTGGAGCAAGATTAGACGCCGGGTTACCCGGCGTCTGATTAGGCTCCAAACTGTTTGTCACTCAGATAAAAATATGTAGACATATTTATAACAAAGTTGTCATTACATGTATATGCATTCAAGTGTTTTGCGATCGCGTTTCGTTTGCGTTTAAACGGGAAAGTATAAACGTTTTCTCCATTGTAAATGTAACAGATTTTGGTCGTTTACAAACTTACTAAAAACTCGGAACATCGAATCCTGTTACCATACAAAAACCCGGACTAGAGAGATTCTTAAGCAGTTTATTGGTGGTGGGGTTTAAAAACAACATTTTAAACAGTTTTTATTGAATGGCGTTTTAAAAATGTGGCAACTAAATGCAGGATGGCTTTAAGACAGGTAGCAGCTAATTGCAGATGAGCAGTAATTTAGCAAGCTCTGTTGTACTGTTGCGATCAACCACCTGCCTTAATGACTATTTAAGCCTGTTATTGTATCCTTTGTAAGCAAATAGAATAAATATATTTCGGACGGAAAATTTATTTCGCCGGTTGCCGGTTACACACATGGGAAATTGAAGGAGCTTCCTGCCTTACTTTCACCTTTATGTAAGCAGTAACCTGTCCTAAACACCTAATAATTAACACAGTTTTAAGGGGGGGAAGAGAGAAAGAAATAACTGTTTTAGTAGCATATTCATAAAGCCTAATAAATGCAGGTAAATATGACATTCGCTGCAGACAGAGGATAATACGTTATTTTTCCCCGTTTAAACGCAAACGAAACGCAATCGCAAGGCACTAAAACGTAGAAAATGTCAAATTCTACATAATTCTAACAATTTCTTTTTATCTGAGTGGCAAACAGTTTGGAGCCTGATCAGACGCTGGGTAACTGATCTGACTCCAAACTGTTTGCAATTGAAATAAACGTTTTAGCGTAAACGCGTTTATTGGGAAATAATAATACATTCTCCACTGTACAATGTACGTCTTCACAAAAAGGAGCCGATGGTGACTGGAGCTGCAAGGATCATATGGCTTTGGGCGGCCGCACAACCTTCTTATAGCATAATCCCTTAGCCTGCCGAGTGTAGCGTCTTTAATATTTGCAAACAGTTCGGATCCTACAGAAGACCGTAACTCCTAGTAAGGGTTAAACCTGACTAACTCTCATTTTCTGTTTTTCTTCAGCGAAATTAAGCAACGAATCTTATTTCAGTTATTTTAGAAGCGGGTGATAATTCAGCATAATGAGGGCCAAAAGTAAAGTGTCAAACATTAAAACAACGCTTTGGGTGTTCTACACCGGAAACGACGACCCTGGCGTTCCAGCGCAGGGGGTTAGATAACAAAACCCGACAATCAAAAATAAAAGCGCCGCCTTCAATCAACAAGATGTTACAGCTCAATGGCTCCGTGTCTTCAACAATAAGAATTGTTGGAAAACGACTGATTTTGCTGTCACCAGGCTTTCTACATTTTTTGTCATCTGCATTAAGTTACCCGTTATGCAAATTGGTGACAACTTAATGCCGATCAATAGTCATGCGGAACATTTTGCAGACAGATGGCAGCTAATTGCAAATCGAAGGTCATTCAGAGCTATCTGCATTAATTCTCATATGCATTAAGCTTCCACCGGTCTGTATATATAATTACTCATCATTTATAGTAAATTAAAGTTTTAAAAAGCCTAATTTCAACATCTCATTTTTTTTAAATCATGATTATGTGTGTACATGTATATGGTAGAATTTTAACTGAAAAGATGAGACTCAACCGTGATGAGTTGATAAAAAGGTAGAATTGGTTATCACATTAACCCTATCAAAGAGTACACTCGTCATTTCCTTGCACTGACAGTGTAACTGAGAAATGTACACTTGTCGTGTGCTAACCGTGCAGACCAGGATCAGAGTGTTCATAAAGGAGTACTCCGGTCCGGATCTGCACTGTTTATGAAAACAATTATTTAACACATTCAACCCTATCGACGAGTATAGTCGTTTTTTTAAACTAACTTCTATTGACACAATGGTAAATCGTCTGGACAGCATGTCGTTGATCTCGCGTTTTTTTGTGCGATAAATGACTTTTTGTTCACGTGACTGTCTTTCCTTAACGGTCTTCTATGTTCTGATGGAGGGAACAACACCATGACGATGGATCAGCAAGGAATGAATCAGACGGGGCAGAAATGACCAAATCGAATGCCCAAATTCTTGCAAACAGTGTAGACTCGGCTGTCGTACTACAAGTCCCATACTGTTGTTTTAATACAAAAGCGCCGGTGATACAACAGCAATGGGAAAATTAATAAATAATGCATATAAACAAACCTTGATAACTATGAAGACCCAGATCAGGGGGATCCTAGAGCCCTCTGATCAGTATCTATCCCGTTTAAGGATACGATCACATCGTTATTGGTTCACACATTCAATTGTATCTACGAGTATATATATGCATTCGTAACTTACTAACAGTGTTACCTATGAAAGTATACTTGTCGAATGCTAAGCATGTACATGTAGATCCAGATCAGAGGTTTCTTCGAGTCCTCTGATCAGGATCTACACCGTTTAAGGATATGACCACATATCGTAATTACGTCACACACTTAATCCTATCGACGAATATACTAGTCACTTTCTAACAGTTTACCTATGACAAGTGCACTTGTCGTATGCTTAACAGTAAGCATGTAAACCCAGACCAGAGGACTCCTTGTATCTCTGATCAGGATCTGCACCGTTCAATGTACAGAGATGATGGTTTAGTAGTGCAAACGGATTTTTTTAATTTATGATTTATGGCACCCCGCACACATTTCATAGCTCAGGTGTGAAAGTGATACGCATATCACCATAATATATGCCTTTTTGTCGAGAGAAGAAAAATGAAGAGGCAAAATACTTTTTTAAGTTATGTAACATCAAAGTTTTTATCAAGTTAACTTATTGATGTGTCAATTAGGCTTTCGTGACCTTCCAGTTTCCAACTAATACCTTATTTTTCGACCAATCATATGACTCAGATTATTGTAAATGATTTCGTTTAACTCCGCCCCCAATTAGAAAGCCAATCATAAAAAATAACGATTTTAACACTGCATGCCATAAATCGCCTTGACAGCTTCGGAAATAACCAGTTAGGCTAGGCACGTGATTCACTTAATCGGGGCACTCAATGGGGAAATGTGGCAGATAACGAGTGACACTGAGAGACAGCAATAACGAAGTACTTACATAATTAATTTGATTGATTTTTCTTATCTGTATGGATGTAAGATCTATCTCTATACGTATTATGTACATTGTAAACATGGAGAAATGTGTAATGTCTCCATGATTGTAAGCGATCATCTCAAAACCAGATAATACATTTTAACTTTAAATGTCATCAACATTATAGTTATTTAGAATGAAAGTAAACGAAAAGTTGTTTAAAAATTTCTAGTAGATCCTTATCGTACACTGAGTTACAGTCACTAGATAAGTATCTACACCGTTAATTACCACATTTATAAAACAATATTTTCCAATATATCATTATGTATATGACTGATGAAGACTTGTTGACTCTTTTAAATCAATAATATAATCTAGTTTTAAAACGTAGTTTGCAAAAGAACGCGAAACCACCTGTTTGTCTTTTTAAAATTTTCACATATGGATTGAAGATGACAGTAGACATTCAGAATTCCACAGTTACAGTATCGCAGATCCAATATGGTGTTTACAGACACGGGTCGTCAGAGATAAATAAAAAAAGTAATATACCAAGTTAAAGTCTACTTTCAGTCCGAATTACCGCTCAGCCGACTGTACATATATATGTTTTCTATTTGTATAAATTTCTTTATGTATTTGATTGCCGAGAGAGAGAGTATGTATAATGGTTATGGAGGCAACTGTACACATACTCTCTCTCCCTCCCTCGCGCTCTATTATCTCTCTTTCTCTCTCTCTCTCTCTCTCTATCTCTCTCTCTCTCTCTATATATATATATATATATATATATCTCTCTCCCTCGCTCTATTTCTCTCTTTTCTCTCTCTCTCTCTTTTTATTTCTCCCTCTCTCTGGCTCACTAATGCCCGCTCTCGAAAAAGAATTTGTATTTGTTAAACTATAGGGGAAGGACCGTCTCTAAGTTGGTAGAACCTGTGGTCCAACCCCATTTTATGTATATAATTGAAATAAAATCAGGACTGCAATTTATCCGGATTTTTTCTAAATCTTCGGATATTCTTTCTAGTATGTGGTAGCTCAAAGCAGGCTGAAAGTAAAGAAGAATGCGCCTTAAGACGCATTCTGTTTTACCTTCAGCCTACTTTAAGCAGCCACGTGGCAACACAACTAGAAACAGGCGATGGGGAACAGGAAAGATTTGTAAAATCGCACTTTAAAAATGCTTATTTGAAATCTAAGGATTTTTATGTCAATTTATGGCAGCCCTGTAAAATATGTTTAAACTAAACTTATTTGATAGCCGTTTAGTATGCGATGTCATAAAAAGGGTAAATAGGGTTTAATTCTGTTTATGAAAAGAGACGAAAAAGTAAGCTCGGTCGAGTTAGTTGATATGTACATTTAATTCAATCATGCGACCGTATACAGTACTGACCGTTCGCTCTGAGACATTCCGTGAAGAAGCTCTAACAGCATATTATTTCCACATGAAAACAGCTGTCTGTCTGTCTGACTGACCCTCTGTCTGTTTACATGCATCTGTTTCTGTCTGTTTGTCTTTATTCACTCTTTCAGTCTGCTAGTCTATATATCTCTCTCTGTCTCTCTATCTATATATATATATATATCCCCCATCCCTCCTCTCCCCCCCCCTCTCTCTCTGTCTCTCTCTGTCTCTCTATCTGTGTGTGTGTCTTGCTCTCTCTGTCTCTCTCTCTCTCTCTCATTTGCATATAAATAACACTGCCTATCTATCTATCTATCATCTCAACTTTAACCTCGGCTAATGTAAAAAAGGATTACATTCCTCAGAAAAAATACAAACCCGTGTTTGACAGAGTTGATCGATCAAAAGTAAAAACTGTAGCAGCATAGTAAATTTTGAGACCAAAATCAATCGTGTAGATGCGTTTGGTCCTTATATCATTATTCAATCTACTATAAAACCTCTCTATAATGACCACTAAACTGAAGGCTAATTGACTGCATAAAAAGACGGGAAAGCTTGAAGCAAAATGAACGTAAACATGAAAGTTTCTGCAGAAACTTGTTTTACGTTCACCTTTCCTTAAGCATGCACTTGTTTTTAACACCTGTTAATTAACACAGTTTAGTGGTCGTGATAGAGAGGTTTTATTCTGTATCTTTAGCTACTTTTCTCAGGAGGAGGTACAAGTTTACGGGATTGAAAACAAATAATTATTTTCCCGAGTTTCACAACTCTCCCCCCCCCTTTAATTCTCCGTGTTGGTTCTAAACAATTATGACAGAATGCGCCAGACATTTTTAATCTCTACCCGTACGATTTTCAATAAAACATAGAACCTAAAGAACCTGCTATCTAAAACCATTTAGTGGACGTTATAGAGAGGTTTTACTGTATTATTAGTTTCTCGTCTTCTAAGAAGACACACGTTTACGGGAATGAATTCAAATAATGGTTTTCCCGAGTTTCATAACTCTCCCCCGTTTTAACTCTCGTGTTGGGTCGAAACAATTATGACCGAATACGAGTGACATTTTTAATCTCTTTCCGTATGATTTTCAATAAACTTAAACAGTGAGCTAAAACACATTATACGTATACTTTTTTTTAATCCTTTATCTTTTTTTTTGGCAACCTGACTATAGACTTTAGTTTAACATAAAGAACCTGTTTCAATTTCGGGGTTTAAGAGTAGGCTATTTGCATGTATATTATATTTCATTATGAATTCGAAATATGACTGTATTCCAAAAAGGTTTCTACAGTTAAAAATGCACACGTGTATGAACAAGTAAGCTGTTGCATATCTTTTCTTGATAATTTTCACCTAAAGCGATTCAGCGACTCCAACTCATACAGGTAGCGTCCACGATGATGCCTCGCAATCCGCGATGATGCCATCGCAATCAGCGATGACTCCGCCGCGGAAATATCCCGTAGGGTAAATTTCTGTCCGCGGTGGACACACATTTTGTCCACGATGATCCAAAAAAATTGTCCGTGCTGGAAACCCGCGGACATTCAAAAGTGTCCGTGCTGGGAGCGCGGACTTTTTAAACATTGCGAGACTTGTACTGTACAACGTTGCTTCTCATCAGTTTCTATCTTCGGATTTTTATCCTAGCAGAAGGTAGCTTAAAACAGGCTGAAAGTAAAGCAGAATGCGCCTTAAGGCGCATTCTGCTTTACTTTCAACCTGTTTAAAGTAGTCATGTGTCTTCCAAACTAGAAACAGATTCTGGGGTAAAGGTACGATTAGTAAAATCACACATGAAAATTTGAAATCTTAGGATTTTTATGATCAACTTATGGCAGCCCTGCACAATGACTCTCATCTGTATCTACACTGTTTACATGGTCTGGGTGCCCTTTGTCCTGTCACATAACTCACCAAATAGACCCAAATAAGAGGGGTTTCTTTTTAAATAATTAAATCCTTACAATGTCTAAAGCTTAATTCTGACCAAAGCTGTAGGGAATCATAGTATTTCAAATACTTATGTCCTTATATTTCCACCAAACCCTATGTTGTGACTACTCATAAGAATCATCTCTTTGAGTAGTCACAACATAGGGTTTGGTGGAGAATTTTCAAAAAACATATTTTGGATTACTGTAAAACAGGTATTTTTTGCGTAATGAATATTTCGCGTAATGCGATTTTGTATGAATTTGCGACACCATGCAATATTGCTTAAAGCAGGTTGAAAGCATAATGTGCCTGCTTTATTTTCAACCTGCTTTAAGAAGTCACCTATTTTCAAAACTAGAGACGCGAGGCAGCACATTCGCAAATTAACGCGTAAATTATATTCTCGCCAACAAAACCGGTTTTACAGTAAATTATTAAATATCCCCTCTGATCTGGAGCCACAATTAAAGCATTCATTAATGACACAATCACATACCACACTGTTGATGTTGGGTTACAAGGGTTATGTGTGAAAGCAGGTGGTATTGGGGCAGGCATGGGCAAGGACCAATTAATGGGCCCTCCTTACCTTCTTCAGTTGGGCGGTACTCCACTTGAGTGAGCCCATGGACTTACTGTCAGACTGGGCCTGATCTTGTTTCTTCTTGTATTCCTCTGGAAAAGGGAAAGAATGTGTGAGTTTTTCGTTACCTGTATAGGAACTGTGGCAGACCATTTTAGAAGGAAAACGAATGGACTGTCTTCAGACAGGTGTCTTAGCCAATATTTCTCAGCTTTACTTCAAACCTGCTTTTACTCGTCCACCCCTTAGAAGCAAGTTTCCTTTACCCAATAGCCTTGTCTAGTTTTGAAAATAAGCGACTATTTAAAGCAGGTTGAAAGTAAAGCAGAATGCGCCTTATATTCATAACTGTGTGAATTGGAACTATTTTCTTTAGAGGAGGAATAAACTGAATGCGCTAAAAGGCGCTTCTATTGGGGAAAGGGTTAAAGTTTAAATCTATACTTTTCTAGTATGGGTTTATATGCACAGGAATATATTTCTAAGAGGGGAAAGGGTCAGACAGCATATGCACACCTTTATCGTAACTGACTTACCTGTGAAAGCATGCAGCCATTGACCAGACACGACATGTTCTATACGGCAGTAGCTGTCCTCTGGTATACGATCACTCTCCTAGTTAAAGAAAGACAGACGAATCAGTTTTTGATGATTTACATACAAACTAGACAAATTTATTTATGTATTGTTTTTCAGCTCTGAACTTTTAACTTTCAGCTCTGAACTTTTAACTGTCTTGAATTGAAGTTTCCAACAGGTTTATCAGCTTAAAGATCTGGGGCCCGTTTCATAAAACTTCGTACGACAAATGTTGTCGTAAGTCAAATATTTAAAATACATTTAATCTCTTATTTCGCTATCTAATCCTGTCTTGTGACACCTTTTTAGAATCGTCTTTTCAAGACGATTCCAAAAAGATGTCACAAGACAGGATTAGATAGAGAAATAAATAATAATTGAGAATTTTATTTGTCGTACGACATTTGTCGTACGAAGTTTTATGAAACGGGCCCCAGGATTAAAACTTTTGCAGGGAAAACATAATGTGGTAATATTTAAAGGCGTTAACCCCTTCACTCTCAATGGAGCCAAAAAACCATGTTTGCAAACAGTTTAGATCCTGATCAGACGCCGCATAACATATCTGATCAGGATCCAAACTGTTTGACATTCTTTTAGAAATTTCTTCAGTCATACTGCCTTAAATTTTACTTTGAAGGGATATTGCAGACAACAATATCAAAGCTGACGACAATGAAACGGTGAAGGGGTATAAATCTCATGATTAATTTGGCAGCAAAAGAATTATAGTCACTTTAGAACAGTATCATGTCATAAGAATTTTCTCCTATTATTTGCTTAACCCTTTACCTGATAGTCTATTTCTAGTATTGAAGATAGGTGAATTCTTAAAGCAGGTTGAAAGTAAAGCAGAATGTGCCTTAAGGCACATTCTGCTTTACTTTCAGCCTGCTTTAAGCTATCATGTGCTAGAATATAGAAAATATTCCCTATCATATATCTTCATAACTGATTAAATTGGAACTATTTTCTTCAGCGGATGAATAAATAAAGCTTCTATTGGGGAAAGGGTTAATATTATATTGACACTCTTTGATAACAGTGTAGACCCAGATCAGACTGCACTGTTTTCTTATAGGATCTGACTGACATGAATCTGTACTACTTCCTGTGAAAACTTTCCTTCTTTTACCAGCCAATGTTACAGTTCAGAAAGACAGATGTTCAAAGGGGGGCAAGAGCTTTCTGTATCCTTTTTATCCTTCATTTAGCAACCACCTTTATAAGAGATTGCTTACGTTAGTTAGATTAAATGATTCCCTAATCAAGGTTTGACTGTAATAATAATAATGATAATAAAGACTTTATTTCAAGAGGGTAACACAATTAGTACAGACAGCAAACTAATCTCCCTTGCGACTGTATAGTCATTCTGGTACTGTTAACCTATTACCCCATAAATACGCCATATTATGCCTTTAATTTATTCATCCACTGAAGAAAACAGTTCCATTTTATACAGTAATGAATGTGTAACCTAATAAATATTTCCTATATTCTAGTAGATGGTAGCTTTAAGCAGGCTGAAAGTAAAGCAGAATGCACCTTAAGGCGCATTCTGCTTTATTTTCAACCTATTTTAAGTTGTCAACAGTTTTCAATACTAGAAACATGCTATGGAGTAATGGGTTAATCAAGGTTTGACTGTATGGTCATTCTGCTACTGTTAACCCTTTCCCCAATAGAAGCGCCTTTTAGCGGATATAATTTATTCATCCGCTGAAGAAAGTAGTTCCAATTTAATCAGTAATGAATATGTATTATGGGGAATATTTTCTATATTATAGCACATGATAGCTTAAAGCAGGCTGATAGTAAAGCAGAATGCTCCCTAAGGCGCATTCTGCTTTACTTTTAACCTGCTTTAAGTAGTCACCTATCTTAAGTACTAGAAATAGGCTAGCAGGTAAAGGGTTAAAAATCACTATATGTCTATATACATACTCTGATGACCGGGTGAAGTCTGAAGACTGTCCTTGGGTTAAGGTGATCTGAGGTCAAGGTCACTTGTCCATTGGTGTCCACACACAGGTATTTCCTTGTACACATGTGCATTAGTCTACATTGTTGTTGCCATCTCATTACCCCACCTGAAAGATAAAACATAATTATCTGTACAGTGCCATTGATGTGGAAAGGTGTTAGCCAATTAGCTTACATAATAGGTAATACAGTGCTCCCTCTCTACAACGACATCCAATGGGAGACACATGTTTTGTGTGTTGTTCGGAGGGAGTCGCTACAGCTGAGAGGGACAATTAGGACTTGGCTTACATTTGCAAACAGCTTGAATCCAGATCAGACGCCGCGTAACAGGTTTCAAGCTGTTTGTCAGTGGTCAATATATGATTGTATTCTATCAAAATCTCCACTTATATTTAACTGTGAGAGAAAACAGCAAACAACAATTTTAAGCAGACGATATTGAACCAGTAAAAGAGTAAGACTTAATTATCACGTCTAGGGAATTACGGCGAGTGTGGTTGTAAGGAGGGAGTTGTTGTTGGGAGGGTGGTTGTAGAGAGGGAGCGCTGTATATATCATAGTTTTTTTGTGATTTATGGGGCCTGATCTTGATCTAAACAGTTGGCAAAAGTTATGAACATTTTGAAGAAGACATCAGGGGAAAGAGATGTATTACTACAATCAAGATGCAAAAGTGTAATTAAAGTATTGATTACCAAAAATAACAAGAAATATCTTTAAAAAAGATATTCGGCGGAATGAGTGGTTGAACTAAGGCTATATAGATGGGTGTGCAAAATTGAATGAAATTGAGGTTTTCAAAAGAATTGTAATATCTTGGATTGAAAAGCAAAAAATAAAAGTATACAATTGAAACAGTAACTTTTATTTAAAATGCAAAACTATCATGTACAGAAATGCAAAACAAAACAATAATTTAACTCATATCCTAGCTACTGGTAGGAGATCCTCACATTAATCTATTGTTCTATATATCAAACTTTTCATTCATAGAGTTTCTTGAAACAAACTATAGCATACACAAATGTACAGATTCAACAGTCTGCTCTACTTCACTCTTGTAAATAATGATGAAACCACACAATTGTGTTTAACTCACTTGAGGCCATTTATATTTAATATTGCTTTTAATGTATGGTAAATGTGTACACATAGTTAACAATTAAAACAAATTGGTAGTAAACAATTACAAAACACCTAGCTTCCTCTGTATTTCAGATGTCATCTTAAATTGCATCAGCCCCCAGTGTAGTAAACAGTCCGGTCTGTGTCTCTAAATTTTACACTCACAGCCATATCTGGGAAAACTGTAATTGGACATAGACCAGCCTACAGGGCTCCAGATAAGAGGGAGTAAACTAAATAAATCACATTTATTCACTCATTTCAGCACCAAACCCTATGGTGTTACCACTCATTTTGATTGTCTGGAAGAGACAATTCAAATGTTTAGTGACACCACAGGGTTTAATGCACAAATAAAGATTTTAAGTTTTGAAATAATTCCCTTATCTGGAGCCCTGGCTACTATCCAATCAGACTATTCAGTTTCAACAGGTGCTCTCAAGTCTAAATTTCTGATCAAATATAATTGGTTGAAATGTGTGGCCAAACAGAAAGTGTGGCTAAATAGAAACCAGACAGCTCCGCCGAAAAAAATAACCTATTACTCCATAGTCCAGACAAACACATTTTTACATATTTAATTTATTCATCCTCTGCAAATAATAGTTCTGATTCATAAAGTCATGAAAATATTTATCAAAAGAAATATTTTCTATATTGTAGCAGATGAAACTAAAAGTTGGTAGCAAAGCAGAAAACTCCTTCAGAATGATTATACTTCACTTCGCATGCTTTAATCCTTTCCCCCAAAGAAGGGCCTTTTTGCACATTTTATTTATTCTGCTTTACTTTCAACCTGCTTTAAGTGGTCACCTGTCTTTAAAACTAGAAACAGGCTATGGGGTAATGGGTTAAGCAGCTAATGTTGTTAACCCTTTCAGTTCCAGATCAGGTAGGTTATAAATACCCTATGAAAACAGTGAAGACCCATATCAGTGTTTGCAACGTTTTACATATTTTTAAATATTATTTGGTGACAAACCTATAAGAACTTTCTGCATTGTTTCTATCTGCAATAACTCTTTCCTCCCTGAAACTTAAAATGGACAATTCCAGTTTCGATTTTTGTCTAGTCCATTTCTGGCTTTTAAGACTTGTTTTTGTCGATTTTGGCATTACTGACAAAACAGTGAAGCCCCTGATCAGAGGGCTCATTTCGGAGCCCTCTGATCTGGGCCTTCACTGTTTGCACAGGACAAGTGTACAATTCACATATACACTGTTTGAAAAGACGCCTATATGCGGGACTAGGGTTTAAAGGGTTAACTCATATAGGCCCCATAAACTTCAAATGGACAATTCCTGTTTCAAATAAAGTCTAGTCCATTTTGGACTATTTAGGGGACTCTTGTGCATTATGTTATTCTGTGTTACTTTCAGCCTGCTTTAAGCAACCAAATGTCTTCAATACTGATAACAAGTTATATGGTAACGGGTTAACCTTCTTCTTACCTTAAAACATTTTACTTTATTCAGGAAGTTTTCAGAAGTTTTTATCTCTGATTGGGACAGGGTACATTGTACTTGTAGGTTTATGTTTACATTAGATACCCTGTATATAAGATCCTTCACTTAACGTGCACACAATGTCAACGCTACCTTAGTATTGAATTTCTTAAAACAGTATAGATCCAGATCAGAGGCCATTTAACTTATGTTTAAGCAGAATCTAAACTGTTTGGCATTTGTGTTAATATTTCACCATTGATAAAACACTTACTAAGAACTTACTTAAACTGTTCTAAGGCAGACACTATTTTAGCTGATTCAGGGTTTAACTAAAATTATTGTCACATGAGCATGTATGCTAGGTGAAAACGTTTTAGAGCAGATCAATATTGTTTGACATACTTACAGGTATATGACTTGCTTTTCTTAACTCTTAAATGTGCAAGCTAGCAGTGAAACCATAATTAACTTTTCAAAAAATAAGGTATTTATATAATATGCATTTAAAACAGTTTTTTAAGTTTGAATATCTAAAGCTCGTAAATGAAAGTAGACAATATTTTTGCAAGCATATTGTACGTAGCTGTGAATGTGTTCCATGGATTAATATATGGATTAATAATGCTTGTATTATGCAATCCGTGAAAGAGAGTGCATTTGTAGTATTTATGAATCATTGAATGGATAGCAGCTTAAGTCAGGACAAAAGTAATACAGAAGGCTCATATACCAGCCTTCTGGATTACTTTTGTCCTGCATTAACCCATAACCAAATAAATACGCCTCTTTATGACTTTAATTTATTCCTCCATTAAAGAAAATAGTTACATTTTATACAGAAATGAATGTGCTACATAAGAAATATCTTATACATTCTAGTAGATGGTAGCTTAAAACAGGCTGAAAGTAAAGCAGAATGTGCCTTAAGGCACATTCTGTTTTACTTTCAACCTGCTTTAAGTGGTCACCTGTCTTCAAAACTATAAACATGCTATGGGGTAATGGGTTAAGCAGTCACTTCTCATTAACAGTCACCTCAATTCAGTGGTCGCTAACACAAGATTGACTGCAGCATTTTTCTTAGCAGCAAGCGCAAGTGATGAATTTGTAGAGCATTTCTGTGGACCATGTGAACTAGGGAACAAAGGCATGGCTGAAGCAGTGAGCGGAAGTGATGAATTTGTAGAGCATTTCTGTGGACCATGTGAACTAGGAAACGTATGGATACCTGCTGATGGGTACTGTCAGACATGTGAGCATTATCTTTGCAATAAATGCTACAAACATCATAGAACACCATTGCCAACCAGGCATCATGTGCTCCTGACCAAAGATGAAATGCCATCAAGAAACTTTCCACCACATGTTATATTTTCAAATAAAATATGCTTGGACATATGTGAGAAACATAGTGCAGAAAGACTGATATTTTACTGTGGCTTCCATGATAGTGTGCTTTGTGGGGTATGTATGATGAAACAGCATCGGCAATGTGAACAACCTCAATACATTCCCGATGTCTCTACACAAGCGAAGACAGAATTCCGTAGTTATAAAACGAGACTAGATCAACTGAGTAAGGATCTGGAGGAGAATGTTATCAAGTCAGAGAAACATAAAGAATCAGTTAAAGTTGCTTTTGAGCAAGTGAGAACAAAGGCTGCCAAATTCAAAAAAGAAATACAGGAATATATAGATAAACTATTCAGAGATTTTGAAGGCAAGGTAAAAGAAACTGAATTTGCCAACAAGAAATTGATTCATGATGGTTGTAATAACAGTTCTATAGGTGTAAAAAATTTGCAAGCTCTGACAGAAAAACTTGAAGATTTGCATCAAAATTCTGAGAACATCAAACTCTATGTGGCCATGAAAAAATCAAAACCATATTTAAAAGAAATTGAAGAGAAACTCCTGCGAGATAAAGAAGCAAACAGTGTGTCACACTTCTGGTTTGAGCCAGATCAGCAGCTGGCAAAGTTATGTCAGAATGTTCATGTTTTGGGGAGTCTTGTCAAGTTTAAAACTCAGACCTAATAGTCCAGTCATCCTACGAAAAAATAGGACCTAACCTTCAACTAATTGCAACAGAAGCAATTCAACTTATTATGTTATCTTTAGGGTATTATAATTAACATATAAAAAGTCTAAAAAAATCTTTTAAGGGGAAAGTGGTTTAAACTCCACTTTTTCTAAGCTAGTGTTCTCCCCCCAAATACATTGCGTATAGTACTATAAGTCGCAAGAAGGCAGCAATACTGGCATATTTCGAACCACTATATATGATAAAAACAAAACTGCTTTAGAAGCAACATATTTGACTTTATTTTTGATTTCATTATTTACGTTTTTCATCGATATATGTCTTGTGTCTATGTTTTATGGGGTTAATTTACCCCACCCGCTATTTCATTAACTCTATTTATAATCAAAATACACATATAGTTGTTATGCTAAATCTTCTGATCAGTAAGGTTATTGCAGAATAACAAATTAAGTATGTTTATTTAATATATTGCATTCGTTAAATGACATTAGATTGTTTGCTTCAAGTATCTGCTTCTTTGATTTATTATTATCAAAGCACTGACAGTACTACTGAAATACGCTGAACACTAACGAAAACGCTTTTACACCAGGACTCCAGATAAGGAGAGTAATTCAAAAACTATAATCTTTACTTTTGCATGAACCATATGGTTTTATTGCTCATTAGATTCGTCTCGAAAAGACGATTCTGATGAGTAGTAGCACCATAGGATTTACTACTGAAATATTTGAGAAAATATTGGATTTGTTTAGTTTAATCCCTCTGCCAGTAATTATATTCTTGATGAAAAATTTCATTTTCGATTTTCTCTAATGATTTTCATAGTTTTTGATCGAAATTATATACTCTAGTAAACATGTACTCCACATGTGAAATTCTTCCAAACCCATTTGAATTGGCAGAGATTATTGCAAACGAAAATTTCCACCCAGAAAGAAGCACATAGAAATTGGTAATTCAATGATTTTGAATAACGTACCAGAGACAACTTAGCCTATTCAAACATTAGTAATTGCAAATGTTCGACCAATGTCTAGCAAATAGTGTGTACTTTTTTTTTATATTTCCTAAGCAGGTCTACCAGTAAAACATTTCAGAGCTTATCATGTCACTTTTTATGTGCTTTCTAGCTCGTCTTGTGTAACCACAGTATGTGTATTGAATCAAGAGTCAAGAGAGCTTTACAATTGATCTATTAATATTAGAGCCAGAACATGTACACTCACAAATGGGCATTTTAACGTTATTAAATATGACACAAATATACATCTGCAGATTGAGAATCCAATCGCATCGTGTGTAGAGGTTTGAATAACTTTGGGTTTTTGAAACTAGCCGGGGTCATTTGTCAGGAAATATGAAATGTGTGTACATTATGTTCTTTTGTGATAATGAAAAGCAAACTGTTATAATTATAAACATAAGAAAAAACAGGGTGCCATGTTTTATGTGTTCTAATTTACCTTGAATGTCTCTATGGGCTGGTTGTCGTGTATTACGCAACATTCAATAGTTTATGTACAATAAATAAAATCGGCTGACATCACTTTATTTTGGTATGCCCTAATGTGTCACCACAACTTGCGTTACTCACGGTTTAGATTGCCACATGTATTCTCCAAGTAGATGAACACCACTTGAAGAGAGCTATTCCATTCAACTTAAAGAATTATCTAAAAGAAAAACCAGAAATAGTTGTACGATCTTCCTTTCCTGAAATCTCTCGGATCTCTATGACGAAATTTGGTGTCAATTGGAGCAATGATTTTCAGAATGATACTTCTGAAGACCTTAATGGTGGGAGAAAGACATGAGATACCTCTCCAGTTGTTGCAGCTTCCCATGTCACCACTCTTTGGAAACTTTACAATGACTCCTTTCTCACATCATCAAATGCCCTTTTAGCCAAACCTCTTTAAGTACGATGTTGTAGAAGCCTTTGGTTTTCTTGGTCCCCTACTTTCAGCATCTTAGCACACACTCGATCCTCTCCTTGAGATTTCCAATTCCTCTATAAGCCTTTGTATTGCAGAAATGACTTATGTACTAGGTCCCAGGGTTTGGTAGTAATGTAAAGATTCGCATCCGCTCCTATAATGTCTGCAAGTATGGGTGGTTCTCAACTGTTAACGATGCTTTGGAATGATGGTCGTAACCATTAAGGTTTTAAATGCCCCTTCTGTAACAAAAGAGTCATCTAATGGGTTGACCTTTAGGCACTGATTTGTGCCTTTGAACTCTTGAAGTTTTTTCGTCATTTGTAAGACTGACTTTATGTCCTTGTTTTCCTTGCCCAATTATTTCAGTGTGACAACAAAAACATCAACCAGGAATAAATGAAAACGTATAAAGACCACTGATGACTACACGTGTACACCATGTGATATTTTTCATTTTTTCGTTAATAAATGTCTGAACAAAATGAGGTGTCACTATACCTATGTAGATTTGTTTATTCACTTGTAATGTTAACCATATGCCCAATTGGTCATCTGTTTAGGTTGGAATCTTTTATTCATGAAGCTTTTGTCAAGAATAAGCATTTAGTTGCTGTCTGTGAAGGCTTACGATACAACTTGGAAGTATGGTATTATGAAAAACCTCCATGAAAACGGTCTTAAAGGCCGACTTCCGATTTTTATTGAAAACTTTCTCAATGATAGGGATTTTCAAGTCGGAGTTGGAACTACTCTTTCCGATATGCACAAGCAGGAAATGGGTGTTCCACAAGGAAGTATTTTGTCAGTTACTCTTTTTAATGTTAAAATTCATCATCATCATGGCATAACTTCGCTGACGAAGATTTAGGAAGGAGGCAGACCACCTCGGCTGCAAGCTCGCATGTGACTGACAAGTCCAATACGAGATCGACACACTGGAAAACCTGGTCAGGGTCTGGAGCTTCAGCTGCTCTGGCTTTCCTTCGGTGGCGTTTTTCCACAAGAGAGGCTCTCCGAGACTCCTCAAAGGAGAGAGCAGCCTTGTTGATGGTGTGTCGCCAGCTGTCACGGTCTGCTGCAAGGGTTGACCAATTCCCATGGTCGGTCTGGCAAGCACTGAGGGACTTCTTCAGACAGTCATTGTATCGCTTCTTTGGCGCACCTCTGTTCCTCTGGCCAGTTGAAAGTTCACCGTACATAGCGATTTTGGGCAGGCGATAGCTTTCCATTCTTGAACATGTCCGGCCCAGCGTAACTGCGACTTCAAAATCATGGCCTCAGTGCTTGTGATTTCTGCAATTTTGAGGACCTCAACATATGTAATGAAGTCGCTCCAGTGGATGTTTAGGATTGTGCGTAGGTATCTCTGATGGAACCGCTCAAGGACTCGCAGGTGGCTGCGATATGTAACACATGACTCTGAACCATACAGCAGAGTGGTTAGTACGACTGCCTTGTAGACACTTATCTTGGTACCCTTCTTCGGATGCTTGTTGTTCCACACAAGCTTATAGAGTCTTCCAAACGCACTGTTTGCCTTCGCCAGTCTGTTGTCGATTTCCTTATCGATCTTGGCATCTGCAGAGATAGTGCTATGAATAACATTGTTAAGTGTATAACTAAGGACACAGATTGTTCATTGTATGTTGATGACTTTTTGATTTGTTACCGTTCTAAAAGCATAAATACTGTTGAACGTCAACTTCAACAGTCCATTAATAAAGTCCAAAAATGGGCTACTGAGAATGGTTTTAAATGTTCTAGTTCAAAAACAAATTGTTTGCATTTCTGCCAACTTAGAAAGTTTCACCCTGATCCTGAATTGCACCTGGATGGTAACCCCATTCCTGTCATGGATCAGGCGAAATTTCTACGTGTCATTTTGACAAGAAACTTTCCTTTATCCCTCATATTAAATATTTAAAGGCAAAATGCCTGAAAACATTAAATTTACTTCGCGTACTTGCACACACTGACTGGGGTGCAGATCGCAAAGTAATGCTCAGATTGTACAGAAGTTTAGTAAGATCTAAACTTGATTATGGGTGTATTGTTATATTTTTGAAAAATGGCAGGAGTCTTGGAATGAGGAAACTCACAACAAGCTCCATGCTGTAAAACCTGTAAACCGGTTCGCCGAGATGAGGTAGTGTTAGCAAGACTCAAAATTGGTCACTCTTTTATAACACACTCTTATTTAATTAAACGCGACGTTCAACCTGAATGTTTGTTTTGTTTTGAACCTTATACCATCCGGCACATTCTTATTAAATGTGCTGATTTTTATTTAATAAGAGAGAGATTTTTTCAGGCAGATTATCTTCGGGAACTGTTTGAACTTGTTGAAATTTTAAAGATATTTGATTTTCTAAAAAACAATTAATATTTATTCCAAATTGTAAAGTAATAAAATGACATTTTAAAGTTGATTCCATAACTTTTTTCTCTCATCAATATATTTTTCGGCTCTAAATGACCTTTGGTGTCGATGGGCCTTAAAACACAAATCAATCAATTATTTATTTATCCCATATTTTGCAATGATTAACACACAACCTTTATCATGATATCAATATAGACCTCCAAGGTCAAACAAATTCCTTCACAAACAATATTTACACCTAGTGATTACAATTTAATATATCTGATATGTTATGTATAAAAAGTCCTCAAAACAATTCCTGTGCATTTTCATGAAAAATGAGTTTAAAGTTTGTAAAAATATGCAGAAAATTGTTTTATCTTAGTGTCACACATAACCCACCGTAGTGACGAAATGTGACGAAAATCGTGACGTCATACTACTGACGTAGCAAAACAAATGGCGATGTGTAAACACCTTTCATTATTCGATGTATTTGGAAAAGAGATAATATGGCAAAATGTTCAATATTATACAGTTTTCCGATGGCTGAAATACAAGGTAAGCATTTTCACATATTTTGGCATCTTCATCTTGACACTTACACCAAAGCTGATCCTACTAGTCGAGGGTCAACAAGACAACTATTAAGGCATGGTAGGCTATGGTGGGAAATATGCGCCAAAAAAATAAAAGGAAAATTATTAATTTTCAATTGCTTTTTTTACAAATTCCCCTTAAAAGATTTTGTTAGACTTTTACTATGTTATTATTTAACAAATATATTAGTAGTTTTCGACAAAATCGTTTTTGTTGCAATTATTTGAAGGTCAAATCGCAGAATGACTGGACTATAACAATAATAGGCATGCACGATTGTTCTGATCTGCAAAATTTGTGGTCTGAAAATTGATTAATTTGAGCCACTGTTGATGATGAGAAAGTATGATTGGAAAATAGTGTTGACCAAACCTAGCTGTAATCTCAGAGTGGCGTCTAGCTGCTCATAGTCTGCATTTGCAAACAGGTTAACCCATTACCCCATAAATATGCCTTTTTATGCCTTTTATGTTTTCTTTCACTGAAGAAAATAGTTCCACTTTATACAACCATGAATATGAACCGTAAGAATGAATTTCTAAATTCTTCTGCTAGTTGTAGCTTAAAGCACATTCTGCTTTAATTTCAACCTGCTTTAAGTGATCACCTATCTTCAATACTAAAAAAAGGCTATGGGGTAATGGGTTAATGGACAATACACTGGGTATGCTGGTGAGTGCCATTACACATCTTAGATTATCAATACTGTTATCAAGGCATGAGGGATTTATCTTTTCATATCTCCAAAACAGGTCAAACACTGATACTGCATGTATATCTTTTTAGATTGTTTTCAGCATTTTTATGAGAGGCAGTTACTTGAAGCAAACTGAAATTAAAGCCTAATGAAGCTTTCTGCTTTATTTTCAGGTTGCTTTAACTCTTTGAACCCTTAGTCACGCATAATATTATATGTGTCATTTGCAAACAGCATACATGTGAGAAGTACACTTGTCCTATGCAAACAGTGTTGACCCTGATCAGAGGGCTCCTTCAGAAGCCCTCTGATCAGGGTCTACACTGTTTGTCCATTTGATATACATTGTAAAAATCAACAAAAAAAAGTCAAAAACGAACTAGACTAAATTGAAAACTAGAAGTGTTTATTTTAGGCTTCAGGGAGGAAAGGGTTAAGTATACATCTGTCAGGACGGAGAAGAGATTTCCTATAGCGCTTCATCAGAACCTGTTAGTAACATGAACACTCTATGAGGACTTTATTTAGAGGCAAATGCACCAAATTGCTCTTCCATGGGAAGAAAAGGGTTAATTATCAAACAAGAATGTGCAAAACATATTAAAACGTAGTTAAAATCATTTTTAATCAAAATGGTTGTGCTTCAATGTGAAAATGTGTGAAAAATAAATGAATATAGGTCTACATGTACAGCGATCCCTCGCTACAAGGTCATCCAATGGGAGACAAAATTTGTGTGAGTTGTTCGGAGGGAGTCCTAATAAGGAGTAAATTGGCTTACATTTGTGACGTCTGATCTGGATTCAAGCTGTTTGTCACTTGTCATTACGTTTTTTCTGTCAATTTGTAATTTTGAAAAAACAGCAGACGACAATTTTGAGCAGATGCATTGCAGTCGTGAATAGGTTGGATAAAATTGTCCTGTTTAGGGGATGAGCAGCAAGCGTCGTTGTAAAGAGGGAATCGTTGTTGGGAGCGTCGTTGTAGGGAGAGACACTGTAGTTCATTCTGATGCTGAACCAATTTTTTCAATATTGAATGAAAATAGTTTAGAATTGATAAAGAAACAAAAAACAAGATTTGTTTGTGAAACATTATGCCCCTTGGTGTGACCATGACCTCTAAATGACCTTGACCTTTGTTTGACATGACACAATTTGTACTGAGCTCAAGAGCTTCTTGAGTTGAGTACACATGCCAAATATGAAGTCTCTATCCTATGAAGTTTCATTATACGTCATGGCAAATGTTAAATTCAGCCTATTTGGGCTTTAAATGACCCCCTAAATGACCTTGACCGTTATCAGACATGACCCAATTTGTTCTGAGCTCAAGATCTTCAAAGTTGATCTCAACAACAATATCAGTGTTGAAAGTGTGTACAGTAAACCCTCTCTATTAAGACCACCAAAACGAATGCTAATTGATTGTATAAAGACAGGTGACAGCTTAAAGCAAGGTGACAGTAAAACAGAAAGCTCCTTTAGGAGCTTTCTGTTTTACTGTCACCTTGCTTTAAGCAGTCACCTGCTTTAAACACCTAATATTTAATGTAATTTAGTGGTTGTAATAGAGAGGTTTTACTGTATATTAGTTGTGTTAGATGACAATTCCTACCTGCGACAACTCCCTCCTGTAATTCCATCTGCCAGTAGGTGACAGCTGAGCTGCTTGGGAACAGGGTCTTTGGGTTGGACTGATCCACTGGTCTCATCCTCAAGTGAACTGTTGAAAACACAAGACAAAGGCTTTAATCCTTTTATACAGTGGAAACTCAATACTTGGAACTCGATTAAATCGGCTTACCAGTATTTCGCCTAAATCGATTTCGCCTAAGTTGAAGATACCCGTATTTCAAAGTTAAAACGTGACTAAGCCACCTTTTGGGCTTTGAAATATAGGTATGTTCGAACTAACCCGAGTTCGAAGTATCGAGTTTCGACTGTATACACAAAAAATTATGTTTGATATATTATAGAATTAAATATTTAACATGTACTGTAAGGTGTAGAGTGGGATGGATCTCCGACCCACTTACACCTATTCAGGAAGACAATAAAATAT
Source organism: Gari tellinella (assembly GCA_922989275.2). NCBI lineage: Eukaryota > Metazoa > Mollusca > Bivalvia > Cardiida > Psammobiidae > Gari > Gari tellinella. The sequence goes on along the minus strand of OV277871.1, from coordinate 46,772,966 downwards.
TGAATTGAAAAAAGAAAAAAAATGCTTTAACCCATCACCCATTATAGCCTGTTTCTAGAATTGAAGATAGGTGACCACATAAAGCAGATTGAAAGTAAAACAGCATGTTCCTGCTAGGAAATAGAAAATATTTCTTATGATAAGTATTCATGCATAGCTATATAATTTAAATAAACTATTTTCTTAATTGGAGGTATAAATTAGATGCGTAAAAAGGTGTATTTATGGGGTATTTATGGGGTAAACAATGAGCTAATGCTGCAGTAAAGTTTCACTATTGTGACATCTCTGATCCGGATCCAAGCTGTTTGTAAATACCAATCAAGTTGCTGTTGAGCTGAAAATTAATGTTCTAGTTTTGAAGAGAAGTGATAGCAAATGAAACTAGAATTGTTTAAAAACTTCATGATGCATTTGATCATGAAAGGGTTAAAGCTGAAAAGATTTGAACAGACATACTACTAATGATATTCTTTACCACCAGCGATTGTATGCAGATACCCTAAGTATATGTACAGCGGAGAAATGCTATTATTTCTCGTTTAAACGCAAACAAAACTCCAACGCATTGCAGAAAAACGAAGAAAATGACAACTTTTTGACAATTCGGAATGTTGAGTTTAACCTGAACAGCAAACAGTTTGGAGCCTGATCAGACACCGGGTTACCGGGCGGCGTCTGATCTGGCTCCAAACTGTTTGCATTGGGGAAAATAGATTTAGCGAGAACACGTTTATTGGGAAAGAATAACGTTTTCTCCACTGTATATAGATTCCTGGCACTTACCATCCTCCGTCAGCTCATCATCAAACAGACCCTCAGCCACCATGTAGGCTTCCATCTCCTTGTGGTAGAACCGCACAATGTCTCCAATCTAAACAAAATATATAAACAAAATTCTTAACCCTTTATATGCTGATGTTTATATATCCAACTTCTGAGTTGTTTGAACTCTTTGCACGCTAGTGGCTGATATACCTGCCATAGTGATTATCTCTGCAAACAGATTGGATCCAGATGATAAGCTGTGTAACACTGCGTCTCATCAGGATCCAAACTGTTTGCCATTCTGACAATGAATTTAAAAGAAATTTTGAAAATTCTAATTTTAGAACGATAGCAGACGACAATTTGTTGCAGAGGAAAAAATTACCCAGCATGCAAAGAGTTAAACCCTTTACTCCATAGTCTGTTTCTAGTTTTGAAGACATATGACCACTTAAAACAGGTTGAAAGTAAAGCAGAATGCGCCTTAAGGCACATTCTGCTTTACTTTCAGCATGCTTTAAGATACCACTTAATATATATCATATAGAAATGTTTCTTATGGCTCATACTCATGACTGTATTTTGTAAGTGAAAGAATAAATTAAAGACAGAAAAAGGCATATTTATGGGGTAATGGGTCAAGTTAAACATATCCAAATTTCAAAGTTAAAACCTGTTGGCTTGGTCCTCTGCTGAGGTTTAACTCTGAAATACAGCTATGTTTGACCAAAACAAGATGTCAAAGAATCTCTGTCAGATATGATCCAAGTTGTACTGATCTCAAGAGCTTCTTAAGTTGAGTACACATGCCAAAAATGAAGTCTCTTTCAGATGAGGTCCAAAGTCAAAGCCAAGATTAACCCTTAGCCTGCCACGCACGACTATAGCTACATATGCAAACAGCTTGGATCCGGATGAGACGCCGAGTAACTCGGCGTCTCATCCGGATCCAAGCTGTTTGACACTCGGACATTTTCAGCAATTTTGAGCAACTTTGAAGCACTTTGAAACTTGACGCAGACGAGAAATGTAGCAGACGACAATTAATTTGGCGGGCTAAGGGTTAAAGTGGAATATAGAATATATTACTTTGTGTACATGTTTATGACTGTATAAATTGGTAGTATTTTCTCCAGTGCAGGAATAAATTGAATCTGCTTAAAGGCACTTCTATAGGGGAAAGGGTTAAAACAATATTCAGGGTTCATTATAGGCCGCGCCATGGGGTCATTGGCGTTATAAAATTAAATCCGGCGCATCATAAATACGTCAACGCGGGATTCGGGCGCGCCTGAAAATCGGACCGCAAATTCCGAATTATAGCCTTGTACGAGTAGCCCATGCCGAATTCTGCTCTGGTTTAGTCTTTACCGTGCTTTATGTATAAGTTTATCTGATTGGCTGTTGAATTGATATCAGCCAATCGATTCGCGTCTTTCGTAACAGGTTACCGTTGTGTATACAAAAGGCGTCTAAGAGAAAAATTAAAAGTATTGCGGACTTCTTCGGCCAGCCTTCAAAGAAATTTGGCTAAAATAACAATGCAAACGCTTCTGAAAAGGCAGTTCATTCATATTAGAGAAGTAAATTGCCATGTACTACTGTTAAAGAGGCAGAAAAGAAAGAGAATGCCCCTGGATTCCAGATATCATGGCTGTCAAATTACAAATGGTTACGGGGGACAGTAAAGATGTAATGACTTGCTCTCTTTGTTTGAAGCACAAACTAATAATGCTATGACTGTTGATTCTTCAAAATTATAGAACCAGTACTCTTAATAGACTCTCTGTCACCAGACTAGCTGAGTTAATGACGTAGTCACGTCAGAGGGGAGACCTGTCTCTGAAAATGATTTCCAAAAAGTGCTATGTTCTCTGCTTAAACAGAACTGACATAAACCAGTCCAAATTATTGTAAATATGTTATTTGTTCAGACAATTAAAGAGTTTATTGCAATTTTGAAGTAAATAATAAGTTACTTAATGGAAAAGATTTTCATGCTGATGAAGAGGGAAACGGGTAAGAAAATCTTTAAAGTTTCATTATGGCCCCCCTTTGAGTCACTATGGCCCCACCTTTTTGTCATGGAGGGGCCCTAGGGCCCCACCAAATTCAATCCTAGAATGAACCCTGAATATTGCTAAAGTCCTTAGCGCTCTCAACAGTTATTGATCACTGATACATGAACTTTATAACCTGTGTTTTAAAATCCCCAGACAATAGTGTCTTAATAAAGTCTGCAATTACAATTTAACCCATTCATCCCTGAAACATTTAGTGGACAATTCCTATTTCAAAATAAGTCTAGTCAATTTTTGACAATTTAGGGTTGATTCTAACAATATATTTCAAAATGGCAAACAGTGTAGACCCTGATCAGAGGGCTCCTTCAGGAGCCCTCTGATCAGGATCTACACTGTTTGCATGGGACAAGTGAAATCATCACAGGTACACTGTTTGTAAATGAGTAAACTCGTCGCTAGGGTTGAATGTGTTAACTCATTACCCAATGTTATTTGGTGTCTAATCTAGATTCAAACTACAGTCGAACCTCAATATCTTGAACTCTGTTATGTCGAACATACCCGTAGTTCAAAATTAAAACTTGGCTAAGCCAAGTTTTAACATTGAACTACGGGTATGTTCGACTGAACCGAACATGAAATAATGTAATTTGTGTGTCGAAATATCGGATAGTTTGAGTTAATCTAGTTCAAGATATTGAAGTTCGACTGTATATGCATTTAGGTAATCATAGCTATGCCATTGACGACATGCCATGACTTAATAACTATAACCAATGAAGGACTCTGATAAATGAACATCTCCCAGCTTAATTAACCCTTGAAGCGCTGAAGGCAGAAGCTGATTTAATTCATCAATATTGCAAACAGTGTAAACCCAAATCAGAGGGATTTTTAAGGAACCCTCCGATAAGAGTCTGCACTGTTTGTCAAGATTTTAAATAAGCTTCTAAAAAACCCTTGATAGTAAATGTGAACTTGTTATTTATCAGACAATGAAGAACTGTATCTGAAAACATCTCAAGGTTTAATCAACCTTTTGATGCAAGGGAAATTTTAATGAATCTGTAAAGTGTGTATAGTAAAACCTCTCAATTATGACCACTTAATTGTATCAATTATGAAGTGTTTAAGGCAGGTGGCTGCTTAGAGCAAGGGGAAAGAAAAACAGAAAGCTCCTTTTCTTTGCATCTTGCTTTAAGCTGCCACCTGTCTTTTATACACAAAGGAGGATTATTTTCGGCGGTCACAGTAGAGGGGTTTTGCTGTAATGGGTTTATATGCACAGCTTAACCCTTTCCTCCCTGAAACGTCAAATGAATATTTCTAGTTTTCAATTTAGTCTAGTACAATTTTGACTTTTTAGGGTTGATTTTTACAAAATATGCCAAAATGACAAACAGTGTAGACCCTGATCAGAGGGCTCCTTTAAGGAGCCCTCTGATCTGGGTCTTCACTGTTTGCATAGGACAAGTGTACAATTCACATGTTCATTGTTTGAAAATGACGCCTATATGCGGGGCTAGGGTTCAAAGGGTTAAGGTAATAGGAGTACTTCAAAATTTCATATAAACTCTTCTCCTGCTAAATATTCATTTACAATACTCCCTCCCAACAACTGCCCTCTGAATAACAATTCCCCGCTTGTGGCAGCTGTTCCCCCAACAAGATAATTATACATGTCCAACCTTTACAAGGCTGCAAAATCATCTGCTTAAAATTGTCCTCTGCTGTTTTTCTCAAAATCACATATTGGAAATTTTGACAGAAAACACATTAGGACAAGTGACGTGTAACAAGGTGTCTGATCTGGATTCAATCTGTTTTGCAAATGTAAGCAAATGTCCCTCCCTATAACAACCTTCTCAGAACAATATTTGTCTCCCATTGCATGTTGTTGTATACAAATCTCTAGGGGTGTAACGATTCGGCGGTGTACCGATATATTGCGGTGTGAGCTGAATAATATTGCCCCGCGGTTCAGATTCAGAAAAACCGATTTTCTTTGCCTTATTTAAAAACGGTAAAAGAATGGACAAACTTACTTTTTGTTTCGCGGAATTGTTTTCGAAACAATGCGTAGACGCACTCCGGTGTTTTATCCATATCCCTAACCGGTGTAACAGTAACTATTTCGTTAATCTCGCTCAACGAGACGCTCTTATTAAGAAACAAGCAGCGAATCAAGGGCCTGGTTGAACATGATTAATACAGTAAACACGATGGCAGATACTTGTTCCATACTTACACGGTTTATTGCAATATATTGCGATTCGATTTCTCCGTATTGCGATATACTGCGGTGTGGGTTTCGGCGAATCGTTACACCCCTACAAATCTCTGCCCACATCTACCATCTGAACAATTACATTGGCTAGTAAACTGTCCCAGGAAAGAGTGAAGACAAATGCTTAAACTCTTTGAACCCTAGTCACGCATATATGCGTCATTTGCAAACAGCGTACCTGTGAGGAATACACTTGTCCTATGCAAACAGTGTAGAACCTGATCAGAGGGCTCCTTATGGAGCCCTCTGATCAGGGTCTACACAGTTTGTTATTTGGACATATTTTGTAAAAATCAACCCTAAAAAGTCAAAAATGGACTAGACTGTATAGAAAACTAAAATTGCCCATTTGAAGTTTTAGGGAGGAAAGGGTTAAGCTACCATCTGGAAATTCCTTCTATGTTTTAATTGTTCAGGAATTCCTAGGTGGGGACTTATGTAACTTTCCTCAGTGTAGAAATAGTTAGAGGAGTAAATAGGCATATCCATAGAGTAATGGGTTAAGGCAAAATGAAAGCAAAGCAGAAAACCACTTTGTTTTTGTTCTAATCATACTACAAACTTGACTCAGCTTCAGATCTTTATATATATAACATTCGTGTGAAGTTTCATTAATATCCTACTAACAGTTTTCCGGAAAAGCTCCAGACAAGCCAAATGTTGAAGGACGAGCTAAGGGACAGACAAAGCCATGCCAATCTTTAGGGGTGGCCGTAAAAACAGGCTATTGGGTAATGGCAATTATGTAGAGGAGGTGATATTGGTGTTTGATGGCACTCATGCGAAGGAAAGATTATGTATATTATATTGTTACCTTGACAATTTTCTCATCTTCAGGAGACGGTTTGTACTTTCTTAGCACTGTAAACCCAGACTGCTGCACGGACAAGTTCAACTCAAAACTGAAAGAAACAATAGACATATTTAGTCCAATAACAGCGATAACTCGAACAAGCTATTAAGTCAAACTAACCTATATTTCTACAAAATGAATTTCAATAACTCGATAAGTCAAACAAACCTGTTTTTCTAACAGAGCTCCAAATAAAAGAGTATTTTAAAAACTAAAATCTTTATTTTTGCATTGAACCCTATGGTGTCACTACTCATTAGAATCGTCTCACAGAGACGATTCTAATGAGTAGTCACACCATAGGATTTGATGCTGAAAAAAACTGAGAAAATGTTGGATTTGTTCAGTTTACTCCCTCTTATCTGGAGCCTAGCTGTTTCTAAGTTAAAATGTGGCTAAATTAATAAGCCACATTTAAACTTTGAAACATGGGCGAGTTTGACTTTTGGGAGTCTGAGCTCTCAAGGTTTAACTGTATATCAAACCAAACTAAAAGTTAATATATTACCTGTAATTAATACAATACATGATTTATGTAATTAGTAGTATGTTATTGGCTCTAATAACAGGTTAAGGGAATTGGTGGTCGTTTCAAAACATTATTTTTTTATAATTAGAATTTCAAAATGAACAAATGAACAGGGCTCCAGATAAGGGGAGTATTTCAAAAATCTAAAATCTTCATTTCTGCTTTAAACCCTATGGTGTCACTACCCATTAGAATCGTCTCGTAGAGACGATTCTAATGAGTAGTAACGCCATAGGATTTGGTGCTGAAATTAGTGAGAAAATGTTTGTTTTGTTCAGTTTACTCCCCCTTATCTGGAGCCTAGCTGTTTCTAAGTTAAAATGTGGCTAAATTAATAAGCCACATTTAAACTTTGAAACATGGGCGAGTTTGACTTTTGGGAGTCTGAGCTCTCAAGGTTTAACTGTATATCAAACCAAACTAAAAGTTAATATATTACCTGTAATTGATACAATACATGATTTATGTAATTAGTAGTATGTTATTGGCTCTAATAACAGGTTAAGGGAATTGGTGGTCGTTTCAAAACATTATTTTTTTATAATTAGAATTTCAAAATGAACAAATGAACAGGGCTCCAGATAAGGGGAGTATTTCAAAAATCTAAAATCTTCATTTCTGCTTTAAACCCTATGGTGTCACTACCCATTAGAATCGTCTCGTAGAGACGATTCTAATGAGTAGTAACGCCATAGGATTTGGTGCTGAAATTAGTGAGAAAATGTTTGTTTTGTTCAGTTTACTCCCCCTTATCTGGAGCCTAGCTGTTTCTAAGTTAAAATGTGGCTAAATTAATAAGCCACATTTAAACTTTGAAACATGGGCGAGTTTGACTTTTGGGAGTCTGAGCTCTCAAGGTTTAACTGTATATCAAACCAAACTAAAAGTTAATATATTACCTGTAATTGATACAATACATGATTTATGTAATTAGTAGTATGTTATTGGCTCTAATAACAGGTTAAGGGAATTGGTGGTCGTTTCAAAACATTATTTTTTTATAATTAGAATTTCAAAATGAACAAATGAACAGGGCTCCAGATAAGGGGAGTATTTCAAAAATCTAAAATCTTCATTTCTGCTTTAAACCCTATGGTGTCACTACCCATTAGAATCGTCTCGTAGAGACGATTCTAATGAGTAGTAACGCCATAGGATTTGGTGCTGAAATTAGTGAGAAAATGTTTGTTTTGTTCAGTTTACTCCCCCTTATCTGGAGCCCTGATTGAAATACACAAACAAAATCAAATACTATGAGGCCATGAAGAATTTAATGAGTCCAATGTAATATTTCAGGTACAATAGCTGATTATAAGTAGCGCATGGAACTTAATGCGTTAATGATCTATAAAAAATTAATACATTGATGAATGATAACAGTTTCATACATTGAACCTATTTGCTGCCATTTTTCTCTATAACCCTAAAATAATTGCAAACAGCTTGGATTTATATCAGATGCCATGACTCTTGTGACATGGTATCTGATTAGGTTCCAAACTGTTTGTCACTCATAAAATGCTTTTTTCAGTCAATCTGCCTGAATTCTAAACTTACATAATGAAAGCACACCGAATGTTTGCGAGCAGACAAAGATATGTGATAGACATTAAGCACCCTAGAGCTGATATCCCCTGCCGCAGCGATTGTCCAGAAGAAAGTGGCAAACTTTATTGTGGGAGGAAGGGGCAAATGGTGATCACCTGTCTTTAAAGATCAACATTCAAAAGCTTTTTACAAAATTTTATAAAATCCGTTCAATTTTGTACATTTTAAAGCCTAAACAATACAAAAAATAAAGCCGTTTGTAGCATTATAAATCTAAGTATGACAGGGGTAGGTAACTCTTGATTCAAATTCAACAGTAGTTAAACACTTTCAAGAACTTATAATTGTGTGCAAGTATTATTAAAAAAAAATCAGAACTGTAGAATTTACTAGAGTGTAAACACATTTTCAACTCATCAAGGGCAGAGTATTCATGACTAATTTGCACATTTTCGATAATAATTGAACTCATTCTATAAATAATAGCCATATATGATTTAATTTTTTTTCAAAATCCATTCACATTTGTACACAATAGCATGTATCCTATTTTGACAATAATTGCTACCCTTATATTTATATACATCATGTGTAAGTTAAATCAAAATCCATTAAAGACTGTAGTTTCTAGATGGTAAAAACTGTTAAATATGGGTTTTTTTACTCATCAAGGGCAGATAACTGTTGACTAGTTTCTCCGTTTTCAAAAATGATAACAATTATTTGAAAAATAATAGCCATACATAGTTTAAGAATTTGTTTTATCAAAATTCATGCATATTTTTAGATACTAGGATGTAAACAATTTTAAAATAAAGCATTTTCTATCATTTCAAAGTACATCAAGGGCAGATAACTATTGCCACAAGTATCCTTTTTTGACAATAATTGCACACCTTCAAGAACTTTTACTTATAGACAGCGTGTGCAAGTATCATTTAAATCCATTCATAATTGTAGTTGCCAGAGAGTAAAAACAGTTAAATATGGCTTTTTTTACTTATCAAGGCGGTTAACTCATGACTAATTTCTCCGTTTTCAACAATAATCAAATTCATTTGAAAACTAATAGCCATACATAATTCAAGAAAGTTTTTTTCAAAAATCCATGCATATTTATAGGCTCTAGTATGTAAACAATACCAAAATAAAGCATTTTCTAGCATTTCTAAGTACATCAAGGGCAGATAACTCTTGTCACAAGTATCCTTTTTTTACAATAATTGCACACCTGCAAGAACTTGTACTTATAGACAATGTGTGCAAGTATAAACAAAATATGTTGAATACTGTAGTTGCTAGAGTGTAAAAACTGTTAAATATGGCGTTTTTAACACAAAAAGGGCAGATAACTCATAAATTCCTAAAAATTTTCTGAAAAAAATTTGATTTCCCACGGTGCTCCTATGATGACAAATAAGTATACCAAGTTTAATCCAAATCTGTTTATAGGTTTCGGAGATACAGTTGCGGACGGAAAACGTGACGGACGCACGGACGGCATTTTTAACACAAAAAGGGCAGATAACTCATAAATTCCTAAAATTTTATGAAAAAAAATTGATTTCCCACGGTGCTCCTATGATGACAAATAAGTATACCAAGTTTAATCCAAATCTGTTTATAGGTTTCGGAGATACAGTTGCGGACGGAAAACGCACGCACGCACGCACAGCCGGACGGACAGACCTAAAACAGTATCCCTCTGCCTTTCGGCAGGGGATAACAAGGTCATTATAATGATAGTGAAAGAGACATTAACCCATTACCACATGCATGGCCTGTTTCTAGTTTTGAAGTTTGGTGACCATGCACTTAAAGCAGGTTGAAAGTAAAGCAGAATGCACCTTAAGGTGCATTCTGCTTTACTTTCAGCCTGCTTTAAGCTACCACCTGCTAGGATAAAGGAAATAATTCTTCTAGTGCTCACGGCCGTATAAATTGGAACTTTTTTATCAGTGGAGGAATAAATTAAAGGCATAAAAAGGCATATTTATAGGGTTATGGGTTAAAGAGACCAGACAATCAAGAAGCTCTTAGAGACAGAATCTGCTTATCGTAAGGCCAGTTTGTCATGCAGAAAACTCCAAGAAAAGCTCTCACAAAAACTGACTAAATTTCACCTAAATATAGCAACAGACTTGGATCTAACTAAATATAGTAACAGATTAAGATCAATTAATGCAGACAACACTTTAATCCCTTAAATATGCATCGTTACAATGTTGGTCTACACTCTCAATTACCGTATATATATATAATACAGCAAGATTAAATGCTTTAGATACATGTGGATGTCCAACAGTGTAGATCAAGGCCAGCTGCCGTGTCTTTGATGTTGCGGCTGGCCTTGATCTACACTGTTTGCAATGCAATAAGTCAGGTTTTCTCATGTCACAGCTCAAATGCATTTTCAAATCTCGTAAATAAATACCTGAGATTCGTTAGGCAAACTAATTAATATCAACTCTTTCAGTGCTTGAGCAGTAAATTTATTCTGTTGTAAGCTACACTGGATAGTTTCCATAAATTTTTAATTTTATACATTGTATAGGCACAATGTACTAAATGCCAACGTTTTTGAATATGTATTGAAAATGTTATGTGATTTAGTGGCAACAAAAAAGACATCAGCCTTTCTGAACATAATTACAGTGAAACCCCTCTAAACCGGAACCTCTAAATACCGGAATTCTCTCTAAACCGGACAAAAACGTTGGTCCCGTTTCCAACAATTCCTGATTATAACATATTACACCATAAATATGCCTTTTTACGCCTTTGATTTATTCCTACACTGAATATGTATCATCAGAAATATTTTCTATATTCTAGGAGATGATAGCTTAAAAGCAGGTTGAAAGTAAAGCAGAATGCGCCTTATGGCGCATTCTGCTTTACTTTCAACCTGCTTTAACCCATTAACTCATAAGCGATTAACAAATATCAGTGCTCTCCTGAATGCATGCTAGTTGTATAAAGTGAGTCAAAATGAGTTAGTATGAGGCTATTGCGCAATGAGTCAAAATGAGTCAGTATGGCTTAATGGGTTAAGTGATCAGCTTTAAGCTTCCATACTAGAAACCCCTCTAAACCGGAAACCCCTCTAAACCGGCAAATTATGTTGTCCCCACACATGTCCGGTTTAGAGGGGTTTCGCTGTACTTGGTAGTCTTTAACTCTTTCAACACCATGGACCTGTTTAAGTTATACTCATTAAATTCTACAAACAGTGTAGACCCAGATCAGAGGGTTCCTATACAAGCCCTCTGATCAGGGTCTGCACCATTTGCTGATTTAGACAAGTATTTATTAAACTAACCAGAATTCCATATAAATTGGAACTATTTTCTTTAGGGGAAATATAATTGAAATGCGTAAAAATGTGTATGTGTCGGGTAAATTGGGTTTATAGAAGTGCATCTACATACAGACTGAAATACTGTTACTTAACCCTTTCCTCCCTGAAACCTCAAATGGACAATTCTAATTTTCAATTTAGTCTAGTCCATTTTTGACTTTTTAGGGTTGATTTTTACAATATATGTCAAAATGACAAACAGTGTAGACCCTGATCAGAGGGCTCCTTAAGGAACCCTCTGATCAGGGTCAACACTGTTTGCATAGGACAAGTGTACTCCTCATAGGAGGTACACTGTTTGCAAATGATGCATATATGCGTGACTAGGGTTCAAAGAGTTAAGCAATGTAAAACCCATAACAAATCCAAATCAACATAGTTACACTAATAATTATCAGAAAAAGAGGTAAATAAAGAGACCTCAATATGTGTCCCATTTATTGGCATTGAATGAATGCCTGTTTCACTGCTCTTTGTACCATGAAACACTAATAAATTATGTAAATAGATGTTAAAAGCATCTTTGAAAACCATGCATTGATTGTATTGTTCAAAATGGCAGTTTCAAAGCTAGGAAACCTGAGTAGTATTGATTGCTAAAACAAGCCATTTACTTTGTCTTTGACTTTTCATTTCAAAGCTTCTCATGCTTTAAACAAGTAACAGTCGAACTTCGATATCTCAAACTCGCTTAACTGGAACTAACCGATATTTCGACACATGAATTAAATTATTTCATGTTTGGTTCAATGGAACATATATACCCGTAGTTCAAAGTTAAAACGTGGCAAACTCCAACTCACAGCTGTGATGAGCTTAGTGATGTAAGTTACAGTGACTATACATCTAGGCAACGGAGGCATATATTTGAAGCTTTTTTGAAAACAGTGTAGACTCAAATCAGACAGTGCTTAAAGCATACTGTCTGATCAGGATCTGCACCGTTTCCTGAGGAAAATCTTTCTTATTTCATTATCCACTATAATATAATAGAATCATAGCTATTCATAGTGGGTACATGCATCTAGGATATCCAACGGCCCTCCCAACAATTCCCTCCTTGTCGCTGGTCCCCAAACAAAACATTAATCACCTACCTTTTCATGGCTGCAATACCGTCTGCTTAAAATTGTCTGCTGTTTTGATCAAAGTTACATAATGGACATTTTGACAGAAAAAAACTTAATGACATGTGACGCCGCGTAACTGATCTGGATTCAAGCTGTTTGCAACTGTAAGCCAATTTCCCTCCATATAACGACTCCCTTCGAACAACGACACAATTTTTGTCTCCCATTTGGTGTTGCTGTAAAGAGGGAACACTGTACATGATTATCCAGCAGGAGAAGGGTTAACACAAAGTTGACTGTATGAATTGGTTGGATTATAAGTCCCAAAGAAATAAAAATCATTGGCAAACAGTTTGGACCTAAAAATATTGATCTGGCCAAACAAAATGTGGCACCTTGGCATGCCATCAGTATCCAAAATGTTTGACACTCTGACCCTGTTTTAAAATATTTTGAAAATTCTGTTTTTAAAACAGTAGCATGTTTGACACACTGACCCTGGTTTGAAAAGAAAATAAGAAAATTGTATCTCTAAGACATCAGCAGACGACAAATGTTGCAGATGAAAAAAATTACCCAGCATGCAAAGAGTTAACCAGCATGCATTTAAGCATTAGAGTGGTAATTGAGACACGCTTGCATTTGATTTTAGATTAGATAAATGTTTTGATTCAAGTGAAGAAGGGACTAACAACATAAATTTCCGCTCAAATTGTTTTGAAAAAATGAGTAAAGTGATCAAATTTAGGGCTAGGAACTAATAAATTTGTTCTGGATTTAAAATATTCATAATGTTCCCAGTTAGAAACTGTTATTCTCCCTAACAACAATGTCACAACATCTCAGTAAATCATGTACACCTAAAACTCCAAAGGTATTCAAATGACATACTCTTTAGGGACCAATCATTGTGCTTCAAATGATTTATATATGAGTATGTGGCAAAAAAAGGAAACACAATACTCCGTAGTAATATTTCCTATGCATGGAAAATCAAACTTGCTTTAACCCATTACCCCATATCCTTTTTCTAGTTTTGACGACACATGACTACTTAAAGCAGGTTGAAAGTAAAGCAGAATGTGCCTTAGGGCACATTCTGCTTTATTTTCAGCCCGCTTTAAACTACCATCTACTAGAATATAGAAAATATTTCTTATGCACCATATTTATCACTGTATAAATTACAACTATTTTCCTTAGTGGAGGAGTAAATTAATAGCGTAAAAAGGTGTATTTATGGGGTAATGGGTTAAGCTGCCAAACATGAAATGCATAACTCTAAAGGAAAGCAACTGCTCAGACTGAAGTAACAGGACAAAAGCAATGCAGAAAGCAGCCCCTGCATTACTTTTCCAGCCTTAAAACAGTGCAGATCCACATTAGCTACTGAAAGAGCTCAGCCCTATCAGGGCCAGCTGTCTATCTGACATAAATCTGCACTATTTCCTGAGGAAAATTTCCTTATGTTTTTAATCAATATCAATCAATCAATCAATCAGTATAACAGTTCACAACTATGATAAATATCCAGAGGGCAGAGATTTATATGTGAAAGTGGATGGGTGGATGAATGAACTTTTACAAACAGAGGAATGAACAAACAGACAAACAGGTGTAAAACAGTATGCCCACTTATTGTTGCAGGGACATAAAAAAAGTTCGTAAAACATATACATGCCCCATTAAGATTTCAGTTTTGAAATACTTGATATCCCCTTATCTGGTGCCCTGAGTCTCTGATGTATACACTAGTTTAATTGGTATCCCTGTACAAAACATATATTACAGAGAATCAGCAGAGATTCACGACTGACAGGTCAATAAAAGCAGAGAATACAACAGTTCAACAACAAAAGAAAATCAAACATGTGCTGTCACTCATTCAACATCCAGGCACCTATACATAGTGTTGATAACTCACACACACACCCTTATACCTAATATTCCAATCATCCCCAGACCTGGTTCTTCTATAATGACCTTATGCACAGAATTATACACTGACGGAATCGAAACCTCGCGCTATATCGTAAAACTCGTGCGGCGCATACGAGACTCGCGAGACTTGATAAGAGACTGTCTATCGGTAGTCAATATGATAAATGTGTGTTTTCGAATCATTGTTCACGGGTTTATATTCCCCTGAATTGATAGGAATGTCCACCAAGTCGTTTAAATCCTATAAATGTCTATAAAAACACGAGAGTCAGTAAATTTCACGCCAGAAATAGCGGACAACGAGGCAAAAAGTGAGGATGTTGTCACGTGACACATAATCTCGCAAAATTCAACCGCCGCGAGAGCTCAGATGCTAGCCTATTCAACTTCGCTTAGTTGCTATTCCGTTTTGTATAATTCCGTGCCTTATGTCTTGATATCTTTACAATGGTAGCTAGTCTTAACGTCCTTTCATGAACGTACCATTGCTTCAATGTACCATTTTCGGTCTGAATGTACCATTTTTACAATAAATGAATGAATGTATGCTTTCATCTTGCTCAAACTTTGCATGCTTATGGCAAAATAGTGATTACCTTTGCAAACAGTTCAGGTTATAATTAGCTGAGATCTTTCTCAAGCATTTGATTGGTCAGATTTGAACTTTTGCTCAGCAAGAGCTCAAAACTGACCAATCAAATGCTATCTCAAATCTGACCAATCAAAAGCCTGAAAAAGATTTTTTATGATGGCAATTGACAGACAAAACATTTACTGAAATTTTCAAAAAGTTAAGCTGCTTGAGTTACCTTCATTTACCACCAAAAACAAACCACCATTTTCACTGGGGGCCAACTACATAATTATTATCATCAACATATTTTGTTACGACAACTTATATGGGTATTATAATAGATTGATATTCCTATGAAGTAAGTGTTTATACTGGGAAATGATTTGCTACGAAAACAAAGTTGCCTTTGTAGGAATACAAATATATTATAATACCCATATAAGTTGTCGTAGCAATACATTTGATGATAGTACCTAGTTGGCCCCCAATAATTTTGGTTGTTCTTAAAATATTTCTATTTAAAATAGGATAGAGTTAGTGTGTCAAACAGTTTAGATCTTGTTGTTTACAAAGGTCATCACGGTTCGCTGTTAGCGTGCAAAGTGTGAACAGTACCAAAACATTGTGACAGTTGCAATTAAAACTGCATGTTGTGAGATTAACCCATAAATGCTCAGCTTTTTCTGTCCTTTGGACATGGACAGTGTAGACCCATACAGGATGCCATGAAGTGTGACATGCTGTCAGGGTTTGCTCTCTTTAAACCCATTGTATGCTGGGTAATATTTGGCGGCCATTTTAAAATGATGTCTGCAGCGGGTATAACTCAAATATTTGTAAAAGATTTTAGCAGTTTCTGATAGAATATTGACTTGGCTGCAAACAGGTTGATCTCAGATCAGGACCCACAATGTGGGGCCAGATCTGAGATCAAAACTGTTTGCCTAGAGGTACACCTAAAAGTGTATCCCGCATAAAATGGGTTAACTCTTTCAACACTAAGTAACTCTTGTGGGTTATTACATTCCCTTCTGGATAATAAAACATGAACTAGTCTACTTGGAATTCTGGGTAGTTTAATAAATACTACTGAAAAGTAGCAAACAGTGTTGACCCTGATCAAAGGGCTCCTATAGGAGCCCTCTGATCTGGGTCTAAACTGTTTGCAAATGTAATGAGTATTATTTTAAACAAGTCCATGTGGTGTTGAAAGAGTTAATGTGAGTAGTCAATATTACATCCCTATAAATCATAACGAGTCATTTGATCAGTATAATTGGAGGTTACACTATGGCATTTATGGGTTATCAGGGCTCCAGATAAGTAGAGTTTTCCAAAAAACTAAAATCTTTGTTTCTGCATTAAACCCTATGGTGTCACTACTCATTAAAATCGTCTCTATGAGACGATTCTAATGAGTAGTAACAATGTAGGATTTGGTGCTGAAATGAGTGAGAAAATGGTGGATTTGTTTGGAAAACTCCTTCTTATCTGGAGCCCTGGAACTTATATTTGTACATGTTTACTGTGCCAGTTAAACACTTACGTCTCCTCATTGCTGTCAAACCAATCAGTAACAATCAGCATCTCATATAGTTCAAAATATCTTCATGCATAATTATTAATCACATATATTTCAAAATATTATATTGTAAGCAAATATTCTTCATGCACATATATCAATTAGAGTGATGAATTGCTAATATCATGCATATATTCAGTGTTTAACCCATTATTCAATAATTACACCTTTTTATTCCTTAAGTTCATTACTCCATTGAAGAAAATAGTTTTATTTTATACAGTCATGAATATTATAGGATCTGCCATAATCGGATGTTTAAGACAAGCTCATCACAAACGAGTCTAGTCCTAAATGGCAAGCTTAATAACTTTTCTAATCTAGAAGAGTTTAAGGACAACTTGTCTTAAACATCGACGAGTGTCAGATTCACTTTCTCACCTAACCAACAATTTAGTTAAAAAAAAAAAGAGTTATTTTTAAAGCAATAGGCTTTTTTTTAATCCCGGTGACGTAATAACACCTTTATAAATAGTGACGTTAGAGTGGCGTCATCAAATTTATCTCACACATGTTGGAGACAAGGATATTCATGATCGTTGTTTGCTATAGAAAACAAAACAAGGGAAGTTATGTGAGAAAATTAATGTACTGCAGGGCTGCCATAAGTTGACATGAAAAATCCTAAGATTTCCAAATTTGCATTTTTCAAGTGCGATTTTACGAATCGTACCTTTACCCTATAGCCTTTTTTCTTGTTTTTTTTTACATGCGACTACTTAAAGCAGGCTGTAAGTAAAGCAGAATGCGCCTAAGGGCGCATTCTGCTTTACTTTCAGCCTGCTTTAAGAAACCATGTAGTGAAAAAAAAATCCGGAGATTTAGGAAAAATCCGGAGAAATGGCAGCCCTGATACTGAAAGAAGTAATTTTGATATCCAAGCAGATGGTATCTGAAAGCAGACAGGAAGAAAAGCAGATGCACATTATGGCACATTCTGCTTTACTTTCAACTTGCTTTAAATGATCACCTGTCCTTAAAACTAGAAACAGGCTGATTGGGTAATGGATTAAAGTGACAACTAATTTGTTCACATCACTGTACTTGAATTGGTTAAATGATAATATATATGGGTATACAAACTTAACCCATTACTCCATAAACAGATTTTTACGCCTCAAAATAAGTTTATTATTTCTACGCTATGGAAAATAGATTCCATCTGGAAAGTCTTGAACATAAAACAAAGCATCTTTCCAGATGGTAGCTTAAAGCAGGTTAATAGTCAAGTACAATTCTCCTTAACCCTTTCTCCCATAGAAGTGACTTTTAACATTTTCAATTTATTCCTCCACTGAAGAAAATACTTCCAAATTATACAGTCAATGAATATAATTCATAAGAATTATTTTCAGTTTTCTTGCAGATTATAGCTTAAAGCAGGCTGAAAGTAAAGCAGAATGTGCCTTAAGGCACATTCTGCTTTACTTTCAACCTGCTTTAAGTAGCCACCTATCTTCAAAACTAGAAACAGGCTATGGGGTAAAGGGTTTAGGAGCATTCTGCTTTACTTTCAAACTGCTTTATGTAGTCACCTGACTTCAAAACTAGGAACAGGCTATAGAGTAAAGGGTTAATAAAATGAAGAACCCAATCAGAAACCGATATATGTGGTGTTTAAGGTGACAACTAATGTATGTTCACATCACTGTACTTGGGTTGATAAGGCTGCAGTTACAAAGATATATATGGTGTACAGTATTCAGTATATGGAATACCAATGATTGAACACTAGCTATAGTCAAAGGAGCACTATTGAAGCCATTACTTCATACCTTAGTTATTCCTCCACTGAAAGAAATAGTTCTGCTTTACGTTTTACTTGCTGTGAGTAGTCCTTCAAAACGTAGAAACAGGCTATGGAGTGAAGGGCTAAATAGGGTTACATTATTAATAGGGATAATTCATTTAACTCTTTCCTCCCTGAAACTTTAAATGGACAATTCCAGTTTCCATTTAAGTCTAGTCCATTTCTAACTTTTAAAGGTTGTTTTTGTCAATGTTTGGCATTATGACAAACAGTGAAGACCTGATCAGAGGGCTCCTCTGATCTGGGTCTTCACTGTTTGCATAGGACAAGTGTTATATTCACATGTACACTGTTTGCAAAGGACGCCAATATGCGGGCCTAGGGTTCAAAGGGTTAATCAAGATGTACCCTATACTCCTATACATGGAATTGTGTATGTTCTTTTTTGACTGCCTATATACCTCATACAAGACAATAAACAAGTACTAGGAGGTGCATCTAAATTAGGCGTGGTATACATATGTATACCTTTTATACAAACCACTGTGAACTAAATATACATTCTGCTGAAAGGTTCCAGATAAGGGAAAGATTCCCAAAACTAAAATTTTTATGTCTGCATTAAACCCTATGATTGACTACTCACTGTGACACCATTGGATTTGGTGCTTTGTTCATTTTACTCTGGCTTATTTTCCATGGAACTCTGATACTGTATGCATACTTATATGTAACTGCAGCCTTATTGAATAATATACTTGGGTATACAAGCTAAATAAACAAATTAGAATGTTAGCAGCCTTATGGGATAATACAGTGGAGAAAATGTTATTCTTTCCCAATAAACGCGTTTACGCTAAATCTATTATTTTCCATGCAAACAGTATGGAGCCAGATCAGACGCCGGGTAACCCGGCGTCTGATCAGGCTCCAAACTGTTTGCCATTCATGTTGAATTCCAACATTCAGAATTGTCAAAGGTGGTCATTTTCTACATTTTATTGCAATGCGTTTACGTTTCGTTTGTGTTTAAACGGGAAAGAATAACGTTTTCTCCACTGTATATACTTGGGTATATTACAAGATAAATAAAACAAAGAATGCTATATATCAGACTGGTTTACCTCTTATGGTAGACTGACACTTCACTGAGAAGTACCTTGGACACATGGAGATACTGGCCAGTGGACTTAATGCTCTCAAACACAATCTGGTCATCAACTTGTACCTACAAAAATAACACATTATACAATCAAACATGTAAAATGGGGTAACTTTTAACTCTTTACTCCATAGTCTGTTTCTAAGTGTGAAAACAGGTGGCCACATAAAGGGTCATTCAGTGTTGCACCTAGAGCGCGGCATTGCGGGATTCCCGCAATATTTTTTACTTTGACCCTTAAAATTCGTAACGGCGCGGGCGTACGGGCGCAATTTTCGTCTTCCGTACCTTTGCTCTATTTACTATCCTCTCCGCCGATTTACTATCCTTCATTAATAAAGGTAGACTGTGTGCGCGTGTGTATACCAATGCAGTTAAATGGCTACGTAAAACCCGATAACCAGTCTTACAATTACAACTATCCTTTCCGCCGATTTACTATCCTTTATTAATAAAGGTAGACTGTGCGCGGTTTATATGCCAATGCAGTTAAATGGCTACGGTAAAACCCGATAACCAGTCAAATTACGCATGACTTGACTTCACTTCTCGTCGGATTGGAGAGGAAAGAGCAGACGAAACGCAAAGCATGACACCTGATGAATGAAACCCCCATCTAAACAACGTGCTGATCAAACTCTTCCAACTTTGTATGTACCAAAACAATCATTACAAGTTATTTAAAAATAGACGAACATCAGTTTTCCCGTCGTGTAAAAGCCTTACCGGATTACCGAAAATCTACTAGCCGCAGTAAACATGTTCAATATCGTAAACACTAACTCTATTTTAAAGGAAAGCCTATCATGTTTTTAATGGCTATTTTAGTGTGACCCCCAAAAATTTCAAATGTCCCCCAAAAATGTTGACAGCGCGCCATCGTGTCCCCCAAAATTTTGAACCTAGGCACAACACTGGTCATTTAAGAAATTGTTCCTTCATCCTAGCAGATGGTATATTCAAAGTGTGCTGAAAATAGAGCAAAATGTACTTAACGGTGCATTCTGATTCACTTTCAACCTTTTTTAACCCATTACCCCATAAATACGCCTTTTTACGCCTTTCCTTTCTTCATCCTCTAAAGAAAATAATTCCAATTTATACAATCATGAATATGTACTATAAGAAATATTTTCTAACTTCTAGCAGATAATGGATTAAAGCAGGTTTAAAGTATAGCAGAATGCGCCTTAAGGCGCATTCTGCTTTACTTTCAGCCTGCTTTAAATGGTCACCTATCTTCAAAACTAGAAACAGACTATGAGGTAATGGGTTAAGCAAACTGGTCTACAATAGCAGTGCTCCAGACAAGGGGAATATTTCAAAAACTTAAATCTTTATGTCTGCATTAAACACTAGTGGGTGTGACTACTCATTAGGATTGTTCTTCAATACAATTCTGATGAGTAGTATCACCATAGGATTTGGTGCTGAAATGATTGAGAAATGTTTTGATCTGTTCTATTTACTCCCTGTTGTCTGGAGCCCTGCAGCTACAGTAGAGAAAACGTTATTCTTTCCCAATAAACACGTTTACGCTAAAACTATTATTTGCAGTGCAAACAGTTTGGAGCCAGATCAGACGCCGGGTAATCCGGCATCTGATCAGGCTCCAAACTGTTTGCCACCATGATAAACATGAAATATCAGAATTGTCCAAAAGTTGTTCTTTTCTACATTTTAGTGCTTTGCGTTTGCGTACGTTTGCGTTTAAACGGGAAAGAATAACAGATTCTCCACTGTAAGCTAACAGAAAAGTGATATCTTAGTATTACTTTAGCGCATTAACTCTTTCCTCCCTTAAACCTCAAATGGACAATTCTAGTTTTCTATTAATTTAAGTCTAGTCAATTTTTTTACTTTTTAGGGTTGATTTTTACATATTTTTAAAATATTATCAAAATGACAAACAGTGTAGACCCTGATCAGGGGGCTCCTTAAGGAGCCCTCTGATCAGGGTCTACACTGTTTGCATAGGACAAGTGTACTTGTCACAGGTACACTGTTTGCAAATGACTCATATATGCATGACTAGGGTTCAAAGAGTTAAGACGCCCTCTGATCAGAGTCTACACTGTTTGCATAGGACAAGTGTACTTGTCACAGGTACACTGTTTGCAAATGACTCATATATGCATGACTAGGGTTCAAAGAGTTAAGACGCCCTCTGATCAGAGTCTACACTGTTTGCATAGGACAAGTGTACTCGTCACAGGTTCACTGTTTGCAAATGACCCATATATGCGTGACTAGGGTTCAAAGAGTTAAACCCTATATATGCGTCATTTGCAAACAGTGTACCTGTGACGAGTACCCTAGTCACACATATATGTAATATACCAAGTTATAGTCTACTTTCAGTCCGAATGACCGCTCAGCCGACTGTACATTTACTCCCCTGATCATTGAGCCATCTTGCCTACAATATTGAGGACTGCTAACATATGGCGCAGTCAAATGCAGCCTCAGTACCGACTCAGACCCTTCACAGGTACCCATTTTATCCCCTGGGTTAAATGCATCATTTCGAAACAGTGTACCTGTGATGAGTACATTTGTCCTATGACTTGTCCTATGACGTAAAGACAAACAAGTTTCTACATACCACATCACCCTCAGCCTTGACCTTGTACCTCGGCATGATCTTAAACTGGGCATGCTTGGCGTCATAGTCGTGTAGCTCCACCTGAAACCAGTAGAAATACATGTCACAACAGGGGTCCAGATAAGATTCTTGAATTTTATGAACACTAAAAAAAAAATCAAAAAAAAATCAGAATTTCAGCAAACAACAATTTTGAAGCAGGATACATTAAATGTTATGCAGTACTCAAAGTGATAAAGGAACTCTCAAAAGATAATTGCCACTTATTTACCAACTAAATCAATATACTAGATCATTAGCCATTAGCCCTGAAATTATACACATGTCCTATGCAAACATTGTAGACCCTGATCAGCACCCTCTGATCAGGTTCTGCACTGTTTGTCATTTTGCAACAACCCTAAATAGTCAAAAATGGACTAAACTTAATAGCAAATTGGAATTGTTCATAAAAAGTTTCAGGGGTGAATGAATGTAAGATTCAAAGTCAATACACATTGATGTGTGTTTACATTCTCTCAATACATTTTCTGTTTTCACAAGATCAGGTTACCTACAATTATATAGCAAAAATACTTGATAATCAATGAATAAAATACTTTGACCATGACCAATTTATTTGTCCTTTCTGAGCCATAAATCAAGACATGACAAGTGCTACATACAGGGCTCCAGATAAGAGGGAGTAAACTGCATAAATCTGTCATTTTCTCACTGTTTTTAGCATTAAATCCTATGGTGTTACTACTCATTAGAATCGTCTCTTCGAGACGATTCTAATGAGTAGTGACACCATAGGGTTTAAAGCAAAAATAAAGATTTTAGTTTTTGAAATACTCCCCTTATCTGGAGCCCTGTACATACAGTACTGGTTGGCCTACAGTCAGACTTCTTTAACTAATTATCCAATAGATACGCTCTTGTATGCCTTTAATTTACACAGGAGGTACACTCTTAGCTGTTATACAATTTAAAAATTAATTGCAGGGCCCAAGATAAGAGGGAGTAAACTAAATAAATCCGACATTTTCCCACTTATGTCACACCAAATCCTATGGTGTTACTACTTACTAGAATCGTCTCGAAGAGACTATTCTAATGAGTTGTGACACCATAGGGTTTAATGCAGAAATAAAGATTTTAGTTTTTGAAATACTCCCCTTATCTGGAGCCCTGCAATTGTCATATCTTATCCCTTTCACTCAAAGCATGTATTCAGTGTTAAGACAGTAGGCTTTTTGTATAATCAATTTATAACATAACAGACGGCGTGAGCGTTGAATAACACCCGTTGTTTAAATGTCATATATAACTAGTTGAATAACTATGCAAATGAGGTACGCCACAACGTCGTTTCTTGTGACGTCATTAAAATGCGTTCTAAGCGTTCAATTTCCAGCGTCCTCTTTCCATCATGTAGATTCAATTTGTAGATTTTTGGTGTAATTTATCAATATTAGATCTACATGAAAGTGCTTATTAATACATATAATAACATAAACATTATGCTAGTGAACGGGGTTAATTTGAAACAACTTTTTTTTTATGTATAGATCTATTTATATCGCGCTTAGCATTCACTTGACCTCAAAGGCTGCGATAAATAACTTTTCTAGGTTATGTTATAAAAAGAATATAATATTCGTGTTAATAATTTATTGGATTTATCAAACTCGTCGTTTTAGAAAACTATAAAAACTCGGCAAAGCCTCGTTTTTATCGTTTTCTAAAAGACTAGTTTAATAAATCCAATACATTATTAACACTTATGTAATATCCTATATATATACCTATACTGGCTGTTATAATTCTTTTTTCACTGAATTGTTCTTATGGAAAACTCCACCTTTGAAAAATGGCCATTAATTAACCCATTACCCCATGGCCAGTTTCTAGTTTTAAAGATAAGTGAGGCACATTCTGCTTTACTTTCAGCCTGCTTTAAGCTACCATCTGCTAGAATATAAAAAGTATTTCTTAAGGTACAATGTCTGTTTGTTTTTGCCCTACTGTTGTCAACTTGCTACAGTGGCAAAAGCAGTTCTACGGCACTTCACATGACAATTGGATCTATCACCATTATAAATGTCCATAAATAAGGCAGGCACTGTCAAAACACACTGTGGGGTATCTCTACACGTTGATTTTATCAGTTTTCATGTTTGTGGAACACTTATGTTCCATGACCTTTTCTCCAAATAGGCGTAAATAGCTTCCATTGGAATTAACCCTTTCCCCCATAGAAGCGCCTTTTAGCGCATTTAAATTATTCATCCACTAAAGAAAATAGTTCCAAATTGTACAGCCATGAAAATGAATAATAAGAAATATTTTGTAAATCCTAGCAAATGATAGCTTAAAGCAGGCTGAAAGTAAAGCAGAATGCACCTTAAGGCGCATTCTGCTTTACTTTCATCCTGCTTTAAGTGGTCACCTATCTTCAAAACTAGAAACAGGCTATGGGATATTGGGTTAAAGAAGAGAATTCAAGTGGCTCAGCACCATACTTTGTCCTACTAAAACATCGCTTATTCTTTAATTTTTGGTTGTAACTACCAAAAAGTACATGGAAAGGATGGAGACCTTCTCCTTTAACAGTGTTATGGTGAGAATATTTTGAGAACAACTGGTTTTTTTTGTTTTTTAAATCAAAAACAAAATCGGCCAAAAAAAACTTTTGTAAAATTTATATGGCACAGTCTGTGGTTAAGAGTTTATGCTTGATGATCCAGATAAGATATGTCTTGAAGGAGCTGTTTGCTCAGGATCTGCACTGTCTTCTAATAGGATCTATTTCACATAATAAGCCTGCACTCTTTCCTGATGAAAAAGTTTCTTATTTTAGTATGGTAGTCAATGTAATAGTTCAGATATAGATGTTGATAGGGGACAGAGTTTTAGATTTGAATATTCAGCGGGAATTTACCCTTATCCTTCTTATTGCGACTTGACTGCAGTATTTGCAGACAGTACAGATCCAGATGACAGAGGCCACACTGTTTGTAACTTGTCTTAACCCTTTCCCCCATAGTCTGTTTCTTGATTTGAAGACAGGTGAATACTTAAAGCAGGTTGAAAGTAAAGCAGAATGTGCCTTAAGGCGCATTCTGCTTTACTTTCAGCCTACTTTAAGCCACCACCTACTAGAATTATGAAAAAATTTCTTATGAATTCATGACTGTATAAATTAGAACTATTTTCTTCAGCGAAGGAATAAACTGAATGCGCTAAAAGGCGCTTCTATGGGGGAAAGGGTTAAAGATGTCTTTAGGTTTCTTTACTCCAAATATGTACAAATATAAATTTAACAAATTTTGCAGACAACAATTTCAAAGCAGTTGATTATATTACAACA
This sequence comes from Gari tellinella, assembly GCA_922989275.2. Lineage (NCBI taxonomy): Eukaryota > Metazoa > Mollusca > Bivalvia > Cardiida > Psammobiidae > Gari > Gari tellinella. The sequence continues at coordinate 46,747,557 of OV277871.1, read as the reverse complement.
TGATAAGAGTTAAGATATAATGGCAAGTTAGATCACTTAAACCCTTTAATCCATAGCCTGTTTCTTTGTTTGAAGACAGCTAGGTGACCATGCAGGTTGAAAGTAAAGCAGAATGTACCTCATGGCACATTCTGCTTTACTTTTAGCCTGCTTTAAGCTACCATCTGCTAGAATATACAAAACATACCTGATGATACATATCAATGACTGCATAAATTGGAACTATTTTCTTCAGTGGAGAAATAATTTAGAGGTGTAAAAAGGTGTATTGATGGGGCAATGGGTTAATTCACTATCGTGATCACCTAACATTTTTTACTGTGCATTCAAGTGGCTATAGATCAACATTTGTGAACTGTTTTAACTAATGAGGTGTAAGTCGGCCTGCCTCTCAAACAATGCCCAGATCTCTACATATTTAATATGGTTTTGGAAGTTGCTATGTGACATTTTAATAATGCAATAATAGCCATCAAAATACCAACAGTCAGCATTGCCAAGCTGAAATATTATAATGGAGAATACGTAGTTAATGTACTGAAAGAAATTTTAAACCTTTTCATGAACAAATTTTATATTTCGAAAACATGGTTAAATTCACATTATTCAATACAGTTTTTGACCCATTGTCCCCTAGCCTGTTTCTAGTTCTAAAACCAGGTGACCACTTAAAGCAGGTCGAAAGTAAAGGTTAATGTGCCTTAAGGCGCATTCTGCTTTACTTTCAGCCTGCATAAAACATCCATCTTTTAGGATACAGAAAAAATACCTTATGGTACATATTCATGACTGTGTATATTTGAACTATTTCCTTCAGTGGAGGAATAAATTAAAGGTGTAACAAGACTGCGCGTTCAATAAACGCTTATGCCCCCGGTGGCAAACTTGACAGTATATTTTGAATTTTTTCTAAGTCCAAATTAGGTCAAGGTCAAAGTCAAAATCAAGGCTGGGTGATATTGGTGGATAGGGAATGGTCCAAGGCAACAACTGTATAAGTATCCAAGCATTGGAGTAAGCGGTGTTGATGCTAGACGAAACGGTAAAATCTAGTTAACCAAGAAATAGCCCACTCAAAATATTCTAAGTCCAAATGAGGTCAAGGTCAAGGTCAAAATCAAGGTTGGGTATTATTGGTGGCTAGGGAATGGTCCAAGGCAACAACTGTATAAGTATCCAAGCATTTGAATAAGTAGTGTTGTTGGTAGACGAAACGGTAAAATCTACTTAACCTGGTTACGGACGGACGGACGGACGGAAGGACGGACGGACAGGACGATTACTATATGCTCCCGCATCTGTCGATGCCGGGGGCATAAAAAGACGTATTTATGGGGTAATGGATTAAATTGACTGCTCCATTTTCTGATAAATGACCAGTTAACAGGCTTGTCCAAATAAAAAGCTTGCTATAATTGCCTATAAACACAATGTTTGGTCAAAATTGGACCATCTAATCTGAAGTTATTGACTGGAAACCATTCCTCTATTTTTACTAACAATGACCTTGACCTTATCCCTATGACCCGTTAAATACAATCCAACAAAGTTCTTAATGTAAGCTTATTAAATATAGAGTTTGGTCAAAATTGGCCAATCAAATCTGAAGTTTTGACTGGAAACCTTTTTTTCTATCCTTGATCTTGACCTGATGAATCCTAAGATAGGTCTTCATGAAACCTAGCTTACATACCAAATTTTGTCAAAAGATTTTAATTCTAACTGAAGTTATTGACAGGAAACCCCATGTTTGATGCCACCCACACCTTAAGATATACCCCAATCTAGTAACCAGGTTTTTTGCTGAGAACCTGGTTAAAAATCTGTGTTGTTATATACTTACAACCATGTTGCTATACTTTCTGCAGTGGAGGAAGAAATATTGTTAACCCATTTCCTCTTAGCCTATTTCTAGCTTTGAAAACAGGTGACCACTTAAAGCAGGTTGAAAGTAAAGCAGAATGTGCCTTAAGGCACATTCTACTTTACTTTCAGCCTGCTTTAAGCTACCATCTGCAAGGATATAGAAAATATTTCTTCTGATACATATTCTTGGCTGTATAAATTGGAACTATTTTCTTAAGTGGAGGAATAAATAGAGGCGTAAAAAAGCGTTTTAAGGGGTAATTGGTTACCTTTGGTACATGGGTAAGTTTGATGCGAGTTCGAGTTCATCAGAAATTCTTGCATTTTTGAATTGCTATACTTACAGCCATGTTGCTACTCTCTGTAGCAGAGGTGGTTGTAGTGCTGACATGGATATACTTTTCTGTAAATTTGTGCTTCAGCTGAAAAGACAAAACAACAACAACATTTAAAAGTTATTCTATGCTTGTGTCAACACCAACAAATCTAATTTACCTTGCACAAAGCAACAATCTAAAAGAAAACACATGGGTTACTTAGACTTTATTGCTGTTAGTTGTTTACCCCTTTAACTCTTTGAACCCTAGTCCCGCATATAGGCGTCCTTTTCAAACAGTGTACATGTGAATAGTACACTTGTCCTATGCAAACAGTGATGACCCAGATCAGAGGGCTCCGAAAGGAGCCCTCTGATCAGGGTCTTCACTGTTTGTCATAATGCCAAACATTGACCAAAACAACCCTTAAAAGTCAGAAATGGACTAGACTTAAATGGAAACTGGAATTGTCCATTTAAAGTTTCAGGGAGGAAAGAGTTAACCCAAAGTACACAGTGCTCCTTTCCTACAATGGCCCTCTGAAAAACGATTCCCTCCTTACAACAATGCTTACAATAGTTACTTTTCTCCAAACAAGATAGTTAACCCTTAGCCCGCCAAATAAATTGTCGTCTGCTATATTTCTCGTCTGCTTCATGTTTCAAAGTGCTTCAAAGTTGCTCAAAATTGCTGAAAATGTTGTCCGAGTGTCAAACAGCTTGGATCCGGATGACACGCCGAGTTACTCGGCGTCTCATCCGGATCCAAGCTGTTTGCATATAGCTATAGTCGTGACTGGCAGGCTAAGGGTTAATAAGTGTCTACCTTTCACAGTGACAATATTGTCTGCTGCTTTTTCTCAAAATCATATATTGGACATTTTGACAGAAAATCATAATGACAAGTAGCAAACAACAGCTTGAATATAGATCAGACACTGGGTTATGCAGGGTCTTATCTGGATTCAAGCTGTTTGCAAATGTAAGCAAAGTCATGCTCAGCAAATGAACAATAACATTTTCCCTCCCTATAACAATCCCTCCAACAACACACACAATTTTTGTTCCCCAATGGGTGTTGTTGTAGAGAGGGAGCACTGTAATGTGTATCTGCATGATTTACAAACACTATATGCTTATTCAGTAGAAAAGAAATTATTCTTTTCCATTAAAACAAAACAAAACATAAATTCAATGTATTAAAATGTAGAAAATGACAATTTCTTAAAAATGTTGATCTATTTGTTGCAAACATTATGAAGCCTAACGATATGCCAGGTTATCCAGTGTACGATCTGATTCCAAAGAGTTTTAAATGGACATCTGATTATTTTAGCATAAACATGTTAATCCCTTTACCCAATAGCTCGTTTCTGGTTTTGAAGAAAAGGTGACCACTAAAAGCAGATTGAAAGTAAAGCAGAATGCGCCTTAAGGCGCATTCTGCTTTACTTTCAGTCTGCTTCAGGGTAACATCTGTCAGGATATAGAAAATATTTCTGTTGGAACATGTTTATGACTGTATAAATTGGAAATAGTTTAACTTCTTTTGTTGAAGAATAAATCAAATGCACTAAAAGGTGTTTCTATCAGGAAAAGGATTATGGAGAAAGAATATCATCTTCCCCACTGTACATGGCCTAACTTAATGCTTTACTAGTTTCTCATTAATTAGTCCGGGCCCAGTTCCTCTGGCACCAATTATTAATATGTTAGCCTATATTTTGACCTCAAAGACACACTATGTCAAACAGAAAACTTGGCACCAAAGTTCACTATTGCAATGGCACTAGAACCTGAGATATATATACAACGACCACATATGTTTTGAATCTCATTATAAGTTCTACAGGTATAATCGCATAGCTCTTTCTAGCCTCTTCTTGGACAAATCAATGTGCTCTTCATTTACAATTATGTACCACTAATCTGGTAACCTTTATGCCTTCTTATTGCTTTTAATTTAAGCCTCCACTGAAGAAAATAGTTCCACTTTATACAGTCACGAATATTTGCTTAAGATATATTTTCTATATGCTAGTATATAGAAGCTTAATCCACTACCCCATAGCCTGTTTCTAGTTTTAAAGACAAGGGACCACTCAAAAAAGGTTGAAAGTAAAGCAAAATGGGCCTTAACCCTTTACCTGATAGCATTGTTTCTAGTATTGAAGATATGTGACTACTTAAAGCAGGTTGAAAGTAAAGCAGAATGCGCCCTAAGGCGCATTCTGCTTTACTTTCAGCCAGCTTTAAGCTATTAACTGCTAGAATAAGGAAAGTATTAAATATGACACATATTCATTCCGGTATAATTTGGAACTATTTTCCTCAGCGGATGAATAAAATGAATGTGCTAAAAGTCGCTTCTATAAGGGAAAGGGTTAAAGCACATTTAATTTACTTTCAGTCTGGTTTAAGCTACTGGTTGATAGTATAGGCATAAAACGGTGTATTTTATGGATAAGTGGGATAAACAGATGACTGTATTTGGAGTAGATCTCAGTAAGACAGCCACGTTCAACTAAACCATTAACTCTTTGCATGCTGGGTAATATTTCCATCTACAACAATGATCCTGTGCTTACTGCTATAAATACAGAATTTTCTGAATTTCTTTTTAAAACAGGATCAGAGTGTCAAACAGTTTGGATCCTGATGAGACGCCGCATTATGCGGCGTCTCATCAGGATCAAAACTGTTTGCACAGAAAAGCACAGCTACCCCGCTTAAGCGTGCAAAGAGTTACCTATTGATTGGCATGTTAATACGTGGCCTTGAACTAAATAAAAAATACCTACCCTTGTTAAAAATTTTAAAATGACAGGATTGGTCTGAATACATTGCAAAATACTTTCAAGGGTTAAAAAAAATGAGAACAGTACTGTAACAACCAGACTGTTAACCAGAACTCCAGATAAGGGGAGTATTTCAAACCCTGAAATCTTGATGTCTGCACCAAACCCCTATAGTGTAACATCTCTAAGAGGGCTCGGAGCAGGCAAACTAGAGATATTATTTTCAAGAACAATTAACCCTTAGCCTGCCACTCACGACTATAGCTCCATATGCAAACAGCTTGGATCCGGATGAGACGCCGAGTAACTCGGCGTCTCATCCGGATCCAAGCTGTTTGACACTCGGACAACATGTTCAGCAATTTTGAGCAACTTTGAAGCACTTTGAAACTTGAAGCAGACGAGAAATATAGCAGACGACAATTTATTTGGCGGGCTAAGGGTTAACTGTCATCTGCTACTGTTCAAAAAATAGAATTTTGAAAATTTCTTTTATAATTTACACAGTTTGAATGCTAATGAGACGCTGTGTAACGCGGTTTCTCTTCAGGATGAAACTGTTTGCAAAGGTTATCATGGCTTTGCCTATACAGCAAAACCTCGCTATTACGACCACTAAAACGAATGCTAATAGATTGTATAATAGACAGGTGACAGCTTAAAGCAAGGTGACAGTGAAACAGAAAGCTCCTAAAGGAGCTTTCTGTTTCACTTTCACCTTGCTTTAAGCGGTCACCTATCGTTAACATCCTAATAATTAACATAATTTAGTGGTCGTAATAGAGAGGTTTTACTGTATATAATACTGCAAGGAGTTAAAGCAGTACAAAAGAATAGCAACACTCTGGTTCAAGTTTGACTTTTTTGCACTAAGTTTATGGCACATTATACTACTATCAGCCTGCATTAAGCTACCATCTGCTTGGATTGGATACAGAAAATATGTCTTATGGTGCATATTCTTAAATGTATAAAAAGGTATCTCTTTTCTTCAGTCAGGTGGAATAAATTAAAGACATAAAAAGTCGTATTTATAGGGTAATGGTTTAACATTGGTTTTACCCTATACATTTAAACACAATACTTGAACTATTTATTTAACCTTGGGGGCAAATTAAATTTTTTAAGCAAAGGTCCTTAGTCTAGTTTTTTTCTTGATATCTGAAGTTTAATGGGCTATAAGAAGAATGTAGGTAAATTTTAAGATCCTTATTTCTCTACCAAATCCTATATTGTGAATTGTTACTAATTAGAATGGTCTGGAAGAATTATTTTGTTGTTGTACACTCACTCCTATCTGGAACCCTTGCTTAACTCTTTCCTCCCTAAAACTTTAAATGGACAATTCCAGTTTCCATTTTAGTCTAGTCCATTTTAGACTTTTAAGGGTTGTTTTTGTCAATGTTAGGCATTATGACAAACAGTGAAGTCCCTGATCTGGGTCTTCACTGTTTGCACAGGACATGTGTACTATTCACATGTACACTGTTTGAAAAGGACGCCTATATGAGGGACTAGGGTTCAAAGGGTTAATAATCTTTCTCTTACTGAATATTCATAATTATATCCAAATCATCCCGAAATGAACATCTATGATCTAAACTGAGGGAGCTGTCTGATCAGGGTCTACATTATTTTAATGTATTGATATACACTATTAATAGCTAGGAGAAGGCATCACACAAATCATCCCAAAATGAACATCTATCATCTAAACTATTAGCTTGGGTAATAAAATAAGGAAGCCTTTTTCCAAGGAAAGAGTGCAGGCGCATGTCAGACATATCCTATAAGACAAGAGCCGCATGCAGCCCTAAATCGCTCACCTGGTACCCATGATTAGGGTCATGTAAATGGACCAGTAATGATTAAGTTTTCACTTTACAGTACCATAAGGAAAACTTGCCCCACCCACTGGCGGCCATGTTTTTTTAGATATCAAAATAATTTTAAGAAATCTGGTAGAGGGTCACCCATGGATCATTTGCATAAAATTACTTTCAAATCGGACCAGTATTTTTTGACAAGAAGATTTTTTAAGTTTTCACTATATAGCCATATAAGGAAAATCTGCCCCACCCACTAGCGGCTATGTTTTTTAAGATAGGAAAGTTATTTTAAGAAATCTGATAGAGGGTCACCAATGGCACATTTGGGTAAAATTATTTTTAATTCGGACCTGCAGTTTTTGACAAGAAGATTTTTAAAGTTTTTCCAATTGGTTGCCATGGCAACCACAATTTCAATTGGATGACCTATATTTGAAAAAATCTGAGAGAGTACCCTACAAGGAACAATCCTATGAAGTATTGATGAAATTGGCCCAGCTAGTGGTTTCTAAGAAGAAGATCTTTGAACAAAAAGTTGGACGGACGGACGACGGACACAGGGCGATCACAATAGCTCACCTTGGCACTTCGTGTCAGGTGAGCTAAAAACAGAGCAGACCCTGATCAGACAGCTCCTGAAGGAGCTGCCTGATCAGGGTCTACACTGTTTTAAAAAGTATTGACAAACACTAATAGTAGGATAACTGTAATTAATATCATCATGAAAATTCCATTTACGCTTAACCCATTGCCCAGAGCCTGTTTCTAGTTTTGAAGACAGGTGGCATGTGACTTAACCCATTGCCCAGAGCCTGTTTCTAGTTTTGAAGACAGGTGGCATGTGACTTAACCCATTGCCCAGAGCCTGTTTCTAGTTTTGAAGACAGGTGACCTGTGACTTAACCCATTGCCCAGAGCCTGTTTCTAGTTTTGAAGACAGGTGGCATGTGACTTAACCCATTGCCCAGAGCCTGTTTCTAGTTTTGAAGACAGGTGGCGTGTGACTTAACCCATTGCCCAGAGCCTGTTTCTAGTTTTGAAGACAGGTGGCATGTGACTTAATCCATTGCCCAGAGCCTGTTTCTAGTTTTGAAGACAGGTGACGTGTGACTTAACCCATTGCCCAGAGCCTGTTTCTAGTTTTGAAGACAGGTGGCGTGTGACTTAACCCATTGCCCAGAGCCAGAGTGTTTCTAGTTTTGAAGACAGGTGGCGTGTGACTTAACCCATTGCCCAGAGCCTGTTTCTTGTTTTGAAGACAGGTGACCTGTGACTTAACCCATTGCCCAGAGCCTGTTTCTAGTTTTGAAGACAGGTGACCTGTGACTTAATCCATTGCCCAGAGCCTGTTTCTAGTTTTGAAGACAGGTGGCGTGTGACTTAACCCATTGCCCAGAGCCTGTTTCTAGTTTTGAAGACAGGTGGCATGTGACTTAACCCATTGCCCAGAGCCTGTTTCTAGTTTTGAAGACAGGTGACCTGTGACTTAACCCATTGCCCAGAGCCTGTTTCTAGTTTTGAAGACAGGTGGCGTGTGACTTAACCCATTGCCCAGAGCCTGTTTCTAGTTTTGAAGACAGGTGGCATGTGACTTAACCCATTGCCCAGAGCCTGTTTCTAGTTTTGAAGACAGGTGACCTGTGACTTAACCAATTGCCCAGAGCCTGTTTCTAGTTTTGAAGACAGGTGGCGTGTGACTTAATCCATTGCCCAGAGCCTGTTTCTAGTTTTGAAGACAGGTGACCTGTGACATAACCCATTGCCCAGAGCCTGTTTCTAGTTTTGAAGACAGGTGGCGTGTGACTTAACCCATTGCCCAGAGCCTGTTTCTAGTTTTGAAGACAGGTGACCTGTGACTTAACCCATTGCCCAGAGCCTGTTTCTAGTTTTGAAGACAGGTGACCTATGACTTAACCCATTGCCCAGAGCCAGAGTGTTTCTAGTTTTGAGCACAGGTGACCTGTGACTTAATCCATTACCCCATAGCCTGTTTCTAGTTTTGAAGACACCTAGGTGACCTGTGACTTAAAGCAGGCAGGGTTCGACATTAACTTTTTTTTTCACTAGACATTCGGTCTTGTAGCCTGCAAACATTACTAGACCAGACCAAAAAGTTGGTAGACCAAACAGAAACAACTGAATCTTTGATAAACTTTATAATTTTGCAAAACTTTTCTCTGTTTGTTTTGCTTTTCATAGCGTGTCTTTGACTCCGCCATAGCTGTACTCGCCCTTTTCTCTTCCTTTTTCTTACCACTAAAACTTAAGCTGAATAAATCTGACATGATAATATTTGACGTTTCGATGTACACAAACTAAAAAGCGTTCGCTCAATGTCGTACTTATACTCATGGAGAAAGGACAAATGGAGAAGTAACTTATACTCAAATCTGCATTTTCACGAAAATGGTGTCGTCCGTTACCTGTATATGCGATAACGCTTAATCGATCGATAATTCAACTGCACCGGTACGCCGATAGCGGGCTATCGCGTTTTATCGTGTTGAATGGTTACCTACTGTTAGTTTAAGTTACATAAAATCCTTAATTTTCACCCGATTTTCATTATAATGGTCTTAAAAGAAGGCTAAGATATTTATCTTTCACTTGTAAAAATAACAGATTTTATTTTTAAAATTGATCAGTTTTATGGCGAGTTAAAGAGTGGTTTCCAAATGAATTTGCCGATAAAAGGGAGCAAGCACTCGCTCATAAATATATCACGCCCCGTTACAAAACCTTTCATAAAACCCTCAATTTTCGACCGATTTTCAAAGAAATGGTCTTAAAGGAAAGCTTAGATATTTTTCTTTCAGTTGTAAAAATGCAAGTGTTTATTTTCGAAATCGACAAATTTTATGGCGAGTTAAAGAGCGATGGCCAAATGAAATAGTCGATAAACGAGAGCAGGCGATCGCGAAATATATACTACGTCCCGTTTAAAAAACTTGAATTTAATCCATAATTTTCGTCCGATATATATATATATTTTTAAAAAAAGGTCTTGATATAAAGCCGTGACACTTATCTTTCGGTTGTAAAAATACCAGGGTTTTTCTTGAAGTGAAAAAAGTAATGATGACCTACAAAGGTTGCTGGCTAATGAAATGACTAGACCAACTCGCGTAAGAAAAGAATTCCTTCCGTATAAAAACTTAAGCAAACTTCTAAACTTCTAAAAATGTGTTCATGCATTGTTACAATGTTCTACATGGAGGAAATATTTCCTTGGAGGCAAAAAAAAAATCCATTTTGTATGTAAAGAGACATTTGAAAGGAGTGCGCGTCAAACGGCCAAAATCCAAAACGGCCAAAGTTTTAACTGTATTATTATGTCGTATGTGATCATTATTATTATTGAAAGGAAAATAAGAATTATTAACATATTACTTCAAAAAAATGAATTTAGGGTTAGTTTTACATCCAGACTAAAATATACATATTATCCGTCCCATTTCTATGAAAGAGGTAACAGTTTGCATTATCTTCAGAAATTAATTGCAAACATGATAACATGAGATCTCCGTTTCTTTCTGCTTTACTTATGTCTTATATAACGGAGTAAATTATAAAGCAGCCAATGCCTAAAGCAATCTATTTTAGTAACTGCTAAACTCTTTGCCTGCTGATCGCTAGGTCTATTCATCTGTAAACTACATGTCTGCCATATTACACATCACAAAGGAATGTGACACATTACGTAACCGTACACTTTATAAGCGTCATAAAACTCTCCCAGCATGAAGTCCATGCTTCTTGAAATGCCGATTATCTATGAAGTGCATGTTAGGGAACTGGACACCAGGGGGTTGCCACATTAATAAAAAAAGATCAATGCTACCCGTGCGTGTAACTTGAACCTGTGTTTTTGACTTCTGTAACCGCATGATGTTTATATATTATACAAATCACAAAAAATAAAGATAATAGAATTGAATTGGGAAAAAAAAACAACCAAAAAACCAACATCAATACACCTGGTTTGGTTGATGACTGGATTAACCCTCTCATTACTGAATACCAGTAACATGATGACTATTGCAATTGCAAACAGTTGTAATCCAGACCAGGCTGCAAAAATGTCGGATTCATAGAGTATGTCGCTTGAAATATAGTTTACCCCTTTTTCGAATTAAGCTCTTTATGACACATTTTACCTTTTCTCCGCATGAGGATCATCAGAGAGAGACAGACAGACAGACAGACATTCATACAGAAAGATGGAGACAGAAAAGAAGAAGCGAGAGACTGACATACACGGATAAGAGATAAGAGAAAAACAGACAGACAGAGAGACAGTCACAAAGAGAAACAGAGACATAAATACAGACAGTGGCAGAGAAATATAGACACAACAAACTTCGTAGGTAAACGAAAAAATACGTTTTTCTCTCGTTTTCAAAACCTCACTAAACTATCAATTTATAAGCTATCGCCTCAAATTTTGTACTACGCGTAAGATAATGGTCTAATAAAACATCTGTATTAAAATTTATAACGATAAGATGACATTAAAAGCATTTCTATTAACACCAAACTTCGTAGGTAAACGAAAAAATACGTTTTTCTCTCGTTTTCAAAACCTCACTAAACTAACAATTTATAAGCTATCGCCTCAAATTTTGTACTAGTCGTGAGATCATGGTTTAATAAAACATCTGTATTAAAATTTATAACGAAAAGATAGCATTAAAAGCATTTCTATTAACACCAAACTTTCGTAGGAAAAACGGAAAATACAGTACTGTACGTTTTCTCTCTCATTTTCACAAACTCACTAAACAAACAAATTATAAGCTATCCCCTCAAATTTTGTACTAGTCGTGAGATCATGGTCTAATAAAACATCTGTATTAAAATTTATAACGAAAAGATAACATTAAAAACATTTCTATTGACACTAAACTTTCGGAAAAACGTTGTTTTCTAGCCGCCAGCGAGCGCCGCTGATTGAACGACACGATAAATCGCGAGCAGGCCGGATACTTCTCCATTTGTCCTTTCTCCATGTTATACTTGGCATCAAAATGGATATTTTCGTTAACAAATTGGGATTGATTTCGGTTTAGCACCTTTAAAATGATACAAAATTGTGTTTTAGGCGAAATAATTGCATTGTAGATACTTACGACAATAATATTTTGCAGAATAAATTGTCATTTTCAATCCCAAAAACTGAGACTGCAGTTACATTTTCGGATATTGTACCTTTCTAATTAAAAATGATCAATTCTAAAAACATTCAAAACGTAACTGATAACAACACAATCAGGTGTTTTAAATAGAACGCGAGATGATAAATTAATCACACCGATATTTAACTGAACCGGATTTTACTCTTCACCCTAGTTACTGCGGGATAGTTACTACTGCTAATTTTAGAACAAGGATTTCCCAACTGCGAGTTTTATTTAGATGCGGAAACAGTTTTGAGGTCTGCATGAACAACCTGCTTGTGGCAAACTGGGAAGAATATTTAGCTTGAACATAATGATGTCCTTTTCCAAATGCGTGAATTTAAAAAAATCATCCTCAGAATTTAACTAGACCATTTGGGTTGGTAACTGCGAGGGATCACTAGACCGAACGTCGCCGTTACTAGTGAATGTCTATCGGACGTAGGCCAATGTCGAACCCTGGCAGGTTGAAAGTTAAATTTCTGATTTATTTTTATCCTGCTTTGAGCTGTTGCATGTTTTCATCATCACTGTTGAGTCAAGGCACCCTGAGACTGTAATGTGGAGAGAAAAAAACAAGCTTAAAAATTATGACAAAGTGGTTACAGTCAGAATTGTTTTTTTTATACCTGTACAATAAGTGTGCAAGACTTAACCCTTTCCCTGATAGAGGCGCCTTTTAGCGCATTTAATTTATACCTCCACTGAAGAAAAAAAGTTCAAATTTATACAGTCATGAACATATAGCATAAGAAATATTTTCTATATCCTAGCAGGTGTTAGCTTAAAGCAGGCTGAAAGTAAAGCAGAATGTGCCTTAAGGCGCATTTTGCTTTACTTTCAACCTATTTTAAGTGGTCACATGTTTTCATAACTAGAAACTGGCTATTGGGTTAAAGAGCTTCAAACTGAGACAACTGCTGACTTAGCTCTTGAAATAATATTTAAAGTAAATTGTAAATACAGTGCTCCCTCTCTAAAACAACATCCAATGGGAGACAAACATTGTGTGTGTTGTCCGCAGGGAGTTGTTATTTTAGTTAATTAGTTAGATCCAGAGTTAAGTTTTCAACTGCCGCGGGTGTCCCAGTTTGTCACTCGTTATAATATTGGTTTTTTTCTGTCAAAATGTCTAATATGTGACTTTGAGATATTGAATTCTATTGAATTAACCCATTCCCTTATAGAAGCGCCTTTTAGCACATGCATTTTCTTCATCCGCTGAAGAAAATAGTTCCAATATAAACCGTAATGAATATGTGTCATATTTAATACTTTCCTTATTCTAGCTGGTAAAAGCTTAAAGTAGGCTGAAAGTAAAGCAGAATGCGCCATATGGCGCAGTCTGCTTTACTTTCAACCTGCTTTAAGTAGTCACCTATTTTCAAAATTATAAACAGGCTATGGGGTAAAGGGTTAATCATTGTAGGTCATAATTAAAGAACCCATTGACTCATAGCCTTTTTCTAGTATCATGGAAATGTGACTATACTTAAAGCATTCTGCTTTACTTTCAGCCTGCTTTAAGCTACCATCTGCTAGAATATAGAAAGCATTTCTTATGATATATATTCATGGCTGTATAAATTTGAGCTAATTTCTTCAGTGGAAGAGTAAATTATAGGTGTAAAACGGCGTATTTATGGGGTTATGGGTTAACAGTAAACCCCACACCCTAAAAAAATGTCTATACAGATATTATCCCTAAGCCCGTTATTTTTTCACAAGCAGTTTGGATCCAGCCTAGATACCTTTATAAAGTCTGACCTGGAATTCCAGCTTTTTTACCCTGATATAGAAGTTTTTTCAGTCTAAACAACCTATTCACAGCATGTCTTGGAGACGAAAGTGTTTAAAAAAGATGATTTACTAGCTGGATAAGTGATAATCCTCAATTCAAGCGAAATATTCATTACAAATATTATCTCTCTATGGAATGAGGACATAAGTAGTGCCTTTTGTGAAATACTTGCTACTTATGTAGTCAATGTTTTCTTTACAGTCTAACCTCAATATCTTTAACTTGTTTAACTTTCAAGTTCAACACCATGTACCTGTTTAACCCTTTACCTCATAGCCTGTTTCTAGTTTTAACCCATTACCACAGTCATAGCCTGTTCCTGTTTTAAAGAAAGATGGTCACTTAAAGCAGGTTGAAAGTAAAGCAGAATGTGCCTTAAGGCACATTCTGCTTTAATTTCAGCCTGCTTTAAGCTACCGCCAACTAGAATATAGAAAAAATTCTTATTATACATATTCATGATTGTAATAAATTGGAACTATTTTCATCAGTGGAGGAATAAATGGAAGACGTAAAAAGTCGTATTTATGGGGTAAAGGGTTAAAGACAGATATGACAGCTTAACCAGTTTAAAGCAGGTTGAAAGTAAAGCAGAATGTGCCTTATGGCACGTGTACATTCTGCTTTACTTTCAGCCTGCTTTAAGCTATAATCGGCTAGGAAAAAGAAAATATTTCTTTATGGAACATGTTCATCACTGTATAAAGTGGAATTACTTTATTTAGTGGAAGAATAAATTAAAAGCATCAAAATGCGTATTTATGTGATAATGGGTACCGTACATCGAACATATCCGTATTTAAAAGATAAAACGTGGCTTAGCTACATTTTAACTTGGAAATATGAATATGTTTAAGATATTGAAATTTGACTATCTGAATATTTCAAGGAAGAGGAAATATTATATGAATATTTTGCATGAGCGGAAATATTCACGTTTTATTGTACTAAGAGTACACTAACACGGAATGTCTGACCATTGGTATGTCACAGAAGAGGAAAATTATTAACTCTTTGCATACTGGTTTTTTTTCCCCGTCTGCAACCTTTGTCGTCTGCTATTGTTCTTAAAATAGATTTTTCTAAATTTCTTTTCGACACACCATTAGAATGTCAAACAGGTTTGATCCTGATGAGACGCCGCGTTACGCGGCGTCTCATCTAGATCCAAACTGTTTGCAAAGACAATCAATGTGCTGGATATATCTGCTGCTAGAATGAAAAGAGTTAAATTAATATTTTGCTGACTGTACTGAATATGTTTGAGATATCGAAAATTGACTATCTGAATATTTCATGGAAGAGGAAATATTATATGAATATTTTGCATGAGAGGAAATATTCACGTTTTATTGTACTGAGTACACTAACACGGAATGTCTGACCATTGGTAGGTAACTACAACTGAGGTAAATAAACTTTACGCCTTGACCCACATGGCCGTCAGCTGATACTACCCTCAAGGTAGTATTTCGTTCCAACCCCTTTACTGCCACCATATCGGCTGCTTACAACATGTCGTCTGCTTTTAATTAAATTTGAATTTTTGGAAATTTTGACAAAGGAAAATTAATGATGATATAGATCTAAGTGTTAGATTCTTATCAGACTCCGATCATATTTCAAGAAATAAGGTCAAGAAAAATAGAATTTCAGCAACAGATACTGGTAGCAGACAACATTAATTAAATACTTTAAGGATTAATTAAAACTCTTATTGGTGCCAAGTTTCAGACATAAAATTGAATTCTTCTGGTAGAATTATTTGACATGGCTGACCGGATGATCCCAATTTACCGTAACCTGCCACAATAACGCCTATTAAAAAATTGTAATCAGCAAATTTGTTCATACTTGATTTTTATATCAAATTTAACAGCAGATATTTTGAAACAGGTGTGAAATATTAACGATCCTTATATGCTACCATGTTGCTTTATGTCTGATCTGGATCTAAACCGTTTTCAAATTTCAAGTTGAATTTTACATAGAAAGATAAGTGTTAATTCTTTGCATGCTAATGTCAAAATCGTGCTTACCTTTGCAAACAGTTTGGATCCAGATGAGATGCCAAGAAACTTGGCATCTTATCTGGATCCTAACTGTTTGACAATCTGATTTAATATTTTCCAAAGATATTTTAGAAAATCATAATTTTAGAACATTAGCAGCCGACAAGTAATGCAGAAGATAATTTTACCTCCAGTGCCAAAGAGTTAAACAAAAGTTGAACTGCTAATGGTGCTTATACTTAGTTATGCTTCTTGCTTAGGTTAAGAACTCCATACAAACTTTTATATCTATTCAATGAGTCTAACTATCCTATATCTGACCTAGCTTGCAATTAACTTTAACTCTTTGCATGCTGGGTAATAGTTTTCGTCTGCAACATTTGTCGTCTGCTACTGTTCTAAAATTAGCATTTTCAAAATTTATTTTAATTTAATGGTCAGAATGGCAAACAGTTTGGATCGTGATGAGACGCCGCGTTATGCGGCGTCTCATCTGGATCCAAACTGTTTGCAAAGGCAATCACTGTAGTGGATATATCCACCGCTAGCATGCAAAGAGTTAACCTCACCAATGCATGCCTTCCCTTTATTTTTTTTTTGGGGGCCTCCGTGACCTAGTGGTATAGTCACTGTGACTTACATAACTAAGCTCCTCACCGCTGTGAGTTCGAATCCCAGTAGGGTCGTTCGGATTTTTCATGTGGGGAAGCCTTCCAGCAGGCTTGCGGAGGGTCGGTGGTTCTACCCAGTTGCCGATTTGTGCCTGAAACAGTGCATAAAGGACTTCTGGGGTCTTCCTCCACCTATAATTAGCTGGACGTCGCGATATGACTGAAATACTGTTGAAAGAGACGTAAAATCAAAACAAATCAAATCAAATCCTTTATTTTTTGCATGCTAAGTAAATTTTTAGTCTGCAACAATTGTTGTCTGCTACTGTTTTAAAAGTAGAGTTTTCTAAAAACTCTTTCAAGGTCAGAGTATCAAACAGTTTGGATCTGATGGGGTGCCGCGTTACACAGAGCTTTTCATCAGGATTTAAACTGTTTCTAAAAACTCTTTCAAGGTCAGAGTATCAAACAGTTTGGATCTGATGGGTGCCGCGTTACACAGAGCTTTTCATCAGGATTTAAACTGTTTGCAAAGGTAATCCTGGTTTCACCATTTAAGCATACTAAGAGTTAACATACAGTCAAACTTCGATACCTCGAACTCACTTAACTCGAACTATCCGATAGTTCAACATAATGAACTGCATTATTTCATGCTCGGTTAAGCTGAGTCGAACATACCCATATTTCAAAGTTAAAACGTGGCTCAGCCACGTTTTAACTTTGAAATACGGATATGTTCCACCAAACCGACTTCGAGATATCGAAGTTCGACTGTATAGCTGCTTTGTAGAAACAATTGACTTAAATTTTAAAAAAGATTAGATCCAGAACAGACATCGTATATCAGGGCATCTGATCTGGATCCAAATTGTATGACAATCGTCTTTTGAAGTCTTCAATTTTAAAATGCATAAATTGGACATGTCTTGCAGACGAAAATTTCAGAGCAGATAATACCGGTGATTATTACGGCAGGAAAAGGATTAATAGATTTTCATGATACTTCCAATTCACTAAAAGAAGATTATCTGTTAAGTGTCCCTCCCATAAAAAGATCAGTGATTCTGCAATCAATTAAATCTATTTTGAAAAGAATTACAATTAACCGAATTGGTGCATAGATTTTCATATGGACTATATGACTAGTTTATCTTGATTTTACAGGGCTGCCATAAGTTGACATGAAAAATCCTAAGATTTCCAAATTTGCATTTTTCAAGTGCGATTTTACGAATCGTACCTTTACCCCATAGCCTTTTTCTTGTTTTGTTGACATGCTACTACTCAAAGCAGGCTGTAAGTAAAACAGAATGCGCCTTAGGCCGCATTCTGCTTTACTTTCAGCCTGCTTTAAGCTACCATGTACTGGGGGAAAAATCGGGAGATTTAGGAAAAATCCGGAGAAATGGCAGCCCTGATTTTATAGAGTGCTTCAAGAAAATATTTTAGAAAATTGGAATTAAACAAACAGTGTAGACCCTGATCTGAGGTATCCATGAAAAGCTCTCTGAAAGAGTCAAAGTCTACAATGTTTGCAGAGATAATTAAATAAAGTAGTTTCCAGCACAGAATGGGTTAAATGTAATCACATTTTACTATATACTGGTCTGAAGATTGCCACTCGTATTAACATGAATAGTCAGATTTGTCGAAATCTTGTAATTTTTTGAAGTTTTATTGCGATGCGTTTGCATTTCCTTTGCGTTTAAACAGGAAAGAATAACGTTTTCTCCACAGTAGGAAGACATTTGGAAATACATTTATTCATTTAACTATAGATATGTCTTATCTATAGAGCTCTTGGTATGCCTCTTATCTACAAATAGAATAGAACTCAACAGAGCAATACTTTTACTGAAATCTGAGAAACTACAGTGGAACGTGTACATGTACTTCCAAATACCCAATGGGCTGTCTTTAAGACAGGTGGCAGCTCAATACAGGACAAAAGTAATACAAACAGATCCTACATGAGGTTTTTGATTACTTTCGTTCTGTGGTGAGCAATCACCTGTCTTTAGCAATCTACATACTTTACTCATAGATTATGGTTGCTTAATACAAGTTTCACTGCAGTATTTGGGTAGATCTCTTTTTTACTCTTTGAATGCTTGGTATTTTTTTGTCTGCAATAATTGTCGTCTGCTACTGTTCTAAAAATAGAATTTTCAAAATTTCTTTTCAAAACAGGGTCAGAGTGTCAAACAGTTTGCATGGTTCCTGATGAGACGCCGCCGCATTACGCGGCGTCTCATTAGGATCCAAACTGTTTGCAATTGTTTCAAGGTTATCATGGATTCACAACTAGCAGAGTTAAACAATAAGACTTGTACTAATTATTCTGATTTTATCACAAATTCAATTTACAGTACTTTACCATGTGATATTCAGCTATTATGATCTGGCTATCAGTCTGCAATAATATGACTCATCACCTTGGTAGAAAGATCATTCATTCACTCTTTCATTCATTTATTTGTTTCACATTCAACTTTGAAACTTATTATCTTTAGCGCATAAATTTGACAGTTTACATTCTGGCAGTTCTGCATCATAAAGCAGACTCTTCGAGACGATTCACACCAAAGGGTTTTAAGCAGTTATAAAGATTTTAGTATTTAAAATACACCCCTTTTCTAGAGCGCTAGACTGGACTTTAGATATGTGGTGGAAGGGGTGGGGTTACCTGAATCACTTGTCCATACAGAACCTTCTTGCCTTATAAAAAGGGAGAGTGGACTGAAGATTTTAGACAGTTTCCTACTCATTTTAGCACCAAATCCTATGGTGTTACTACTCATTAGAATCGTCTCGAAGAGCCGATTCTAATGAGTAGTCACACCATAGGGTTTTAAGCAGATATAAAGATTTTAGTTTTTAAAATACTCCCCTTTTTTAGAGCACTAGATTGGACTTTAGATACAGTACTGAACCTTATTAAAATAACAATTTTTGCGATTCGCTTGCAATTCGATGGCAATTCGCTTGCGATTCAAAATAGTTACTTTACCCTCGGGTAAGTTTGCCTGTATGGTGTATCTCACAAATATTCGCAAATATGCCTTCGTTAATTTTTGTCACAACTGCTTCAGTACATTCGCGTAAAAATATTCAAACGTAAGGTTCACCTTTTGAAGCTTCCGATTGATGGAAATTCTCTTGGGGATTATCAATTCAATTTAATAAGGTTCAGTACTGTATGTGGTGGAAGGGGTGGGGTTACCTGAATCACTTGTCCATACAGAACCTTCTTGCCCTGTTGTCTCTTCTGCTCAAGTTCATTGTCATCTGTTTCTGCTTTGGCTGATAGCTACAAGGAAAAAATTAAATAAAATCCAGTAAATATTAATCGTAAACCCTTCTCATGCTGTAAGCATATAGCCTGGCGTGGGGTAGGTTCGGACATCTAAACTGTTTATCCGTGCATGCGCACTTACACCTTAAATGAATGTAACATGTTTTATTCAAAAACTCCAAAAAGATAAAATAAAATACAGTAAATATTAACAATAAATCCATCTTAGATATGCTACAGTGGAGAATGTGTTATTCTTTCCCAATAAACGCGTTTACGCTAAAACTATTATTTGCAGTACAAACAGTTTGGAGCCAGATCAGACGCCGGGTAACCCGGCGTCTGATCAGGCTCCAAACTGTTTGCCACCAAGATAAACATTGAAATTTCAGAATTGACCAAAAGTTGTTCTTTTCTACGTTTTAGCGCTTTGCGTTTGCGTACGTTTGCGTTTAAACGGGAAAGAATAACAGATTCTCCACTGTAGAAGCATATACAGTACAGGGAAACCCCTCTAAACCGGACATGAGTATAGGGACAACAAAAAATTCCGGTTTTAAGGGGTTTCCAGTTTAGAGGGGTTTTAGCAATTACCAAATAGCTTGCTTCTAGTATGGAAGATAGCTGACCACTTAAAGCAGGTTGAAAGTAAAGCAAAATGTGCCTTAAGGCACATTCTGCTTTACTTTCAACCTGCTTTAAGCTATAATCATCTGTTAGAATGTATAAACTATTTTCTTCAGTGTAGGAATAAACCAAGGAGGTAAAAACTTAAAGGCATATTGATGGTGTAAATTGGGTTAAAACAAAGAAGGACTGGAAACGGGACCAACATTTTTAATTATTCGGTTTAGAGAGAATTCCATTAAAAACTGTACATACATACCCAGATCAGACAGCTCCTAAAGGATTTTCCCTTATTGATGTACAGTGGAGAAAACGTTATTCTTTCCCAATAAGTGTGTTTATGCTAAATCTATTATTTTCAATGCAAACAGTTTGGAGCCAAATCAGACGCTGGGTCACCCGGCATCTGATCAGGCTCCAAACTGTTTGCCTTTCAGGTTAAGATCAATATTCAGAATTGTCAAAAAATTGTTATTTACTTCATTTTCCTGTAATGCGTTTGCGTTTCGTTTGCGTTTAAACGGTAAAGAATAACGTTTCCACCAGTGTACATGATAAGGGTCTGCAATGTTCTCTTACACGATCTTATCTGGTGTAATTTCAACAGGATGAGCACAACACTGAGTACCATGGTAAGTTAGTCACTGTCAGGGCTTCAGATAAGGGGGATATCTCAAAAACTAAAATCTTTATTTCTGAATTAATTAAACTCTTTGGTGTCACTACTCATTAGAAGCGTGTCTTCGAGACAATTCTAATGAGTAGTAACACTATAAGATTTGGTGCTAATATTAGTGAGAGAATGTTGAATTTGTTCAATTTACTCCCTCTTATCTGGAGCCCAGTCACTGCACAGTGCGGATATAATTGATATTGGGGATTCACTCTGTTACAAGAAATTAACTGAAACTTATGGTCATTCCAACTTCTTTTTAATTAACTCTTTCAACAATAAGTAGCTCTTGTGTGTTATTAGGTCCTTGTAGATCATCTTAGTTACAAAAAATATGAACCAGTTTGCTTGGAATTCTGGGAAGTTTAGTAGATACTGCTTTAAATTAGAATGCATGTTCATGACTATATACCGGTACATTGATACTATTTTCTTCAGTGGAGAAATAAATTAAAGGCGTATTTATGGGGTGATGGGTTAATGTCAATAATTCTTTATTGAATTACTAGGGAAGAGAGCTTTTTTTGATAAATATCTTTACATAATAAAGTGCACAGTCTATTGTTATTTCCATTGCACATATTGACTGTGTGCTATTCCTCAGAGGTCTGGTATTTAAGCTAACCACTTTCCTATAGCTCGTATGAAATTAAACTTCGATCAAAATCAATTAACTCCATGGAAATTGTCATGCATTTTCAAATGTTAATGGTTTTGGGGTATTTTGTCTAAATGTAAATTGTTTGACCTAAGAACTGCAGATGTCGTTATTTTTTATGCTTATCAATAAGTCAACAATGAGATGATGCAGATAGTAAAAACTTGTTCCATATACAGTAAAACCTTGCTATTACGACCACTTAAATGAAGGCTAATTAATTGTATAATAGAGAGGTGGCAGTTTAAAGCAATGTGACAGTGAAACAGAAAGCTCCTACAGGAGCTTTCTGTTTCACTGTTACCTTGCTTTAAGCGGTCACCTATCGTAAACATCCAAATAATTAACAAAATTTAGTGGTCGTAATATGGAGGTTTTACTGTATAAAAATAATTTGTGAACAGTAAAACCTGCCTTCAACATTTCAAGTAACTGTCTTCTGCTACAAAAAATGTCTGTTAAAATTCTGAAATTTATTTATTTATTTTTTACAGAAACAGGATCCTTAACCCATGACCCTATAGCATGTTTCTAGATTTGAAGACACATGACCACTTAAAGCAGGTTTACTTTCAGCCTGTTTTAACCCATTACCTCATAAATACGCCTTTTTACACCTTAATTTTATTCCTCCACCGAAAAAAATAGTTCCAATTTAATCAGTCATGAATATGTACCATATGAAGTATTTTCTATATTCTAGCAGAGGGTAGCTTAAAGCAGGCGCATTCTGCTTTACTTTCAACCTGCTTTAAGTGATCAACTATCTTCAATACTAGAAACAGGCTATGGGGTAATGGGTTAAGCTAATATCTGCTAGAATATAGAAAATATTTTTTGTGATTTTTATCTGTGACAGTATGAATTGGAACTATTTTCTTCAATACAGAAATAAATTGAAGTAATTAATGGGGTAATGGGTTAAGTCACAATCAATTTGGAACCTGATTAGGCCCTTTAAGTAACATCAAGTGGTAAAAACTGTTTGTAAATGCCCTCAATACAACGTGTTGCATTATTAAATATGCTAATACTTAGGTAATTAAGACTGTTAACCCATTACCCGGTTCTAGTTTTGAAAATAGGTGACAACTTAAAGCAGGTTGAAAGTAAAGCAGAATGAGCTAAAAGTGCATTCTGCTTTACTTTCAGCCTGCTTTAAGCTAACATCTGATCATGAACTATAGGGGAAGGGTCGAATCTAATGTTGAGAGAACTTGTGACCCGACCCCATTTCCTTATGTATATGGAAATAAAATATGTTTAAACTATGAACTGGCAACAGCAGACGACAATTTTAAGTAGACTATGTATGTTGCAGCCGTGAAAAGGTTGGACATAATTACAATGTTTAGGGAACAGTGGCAATGGTCATTGTAAGGCGGGAACTATTGTTCAGAAGGCCGTTGTAGAGAGGGAGTACTGTTTTTTATTTCTTCTGTAGAATGTGGTTAGAATTAGCCTTTGAAACATTATGCAGACATTTCGGTATGAATTTTAACCTTTCACTGTTCTTTTATGTCTGCTTGATCAAATCCCAACATGTCACTAGTACTATCATTGCTTAACCCTACACCTGTTGATAGCAAACTTTACCAACAATGCTAATAGTTAGGATCAAGATCAGATGTAACCTGTTGATAACAAACTTTACCAACAATGCTAACAGTTTGGATTCAGATCAGATGTAGAGGAAATTGATTTCTAATCAAGATTCAAATTGTTTTTGTCGAATTCAAAATAACAAAAAACAATATTGCATAATTATGTTTGCAGATGAAAATTTTAATGTTATGTGAAATTGTATGTATCGTCAATCATGGCTGTATCTATTTTGAAATAAAATACTGTTTAAACTAAAATTTAAATGTTAGGAGAAGAATTCAAACTGACTTGTCAAGGGTTATCTAAAGAATTGTTTGCCCCTTGATAAAAAAGTTTTAATCCATACCACTTAACCCTTCACATACAAATATTGTATACCGATGACTTTTGCAAACAGTTTGTATCCTGACGAGATACAAACCAACTTAGCATCTCACCAGAATCCAAACTATTTGATACAGAAATTGTTGATCTGCAGCAACAGGCAAGGATTTTCAGAGATTGTAGAAGAGCACATATTTCATGACAACTTGTTTTTAAAAGTTTCTTTTTAAAACTTTAAACTTTTTTCATCATGAGTAAGATAAAGCCTATACCCCATAGCCTGTTTCTAGTATTGAAAATAGGTGACTATACACAAAGCAGGTTGAAAGTCAAACAGAATGCGCCTTAACCCTTTCCCTTATAGAAGCGACTTTAGCACATTCATTTTATTCATCCGCTGAAGAAAATAGTTCCAAATTATACCGTAATGAATATGTGTCATATTAAATACTTTCCTTATTCTAGCAGTTAATAGCTTAAAGCAGGCTGAAAGTAAAGCAGAATGCGCCTTAGGGCGCATTCTGCTTAACTTTCAACCTGCTTTAAGTAGTCACATATCTTCAATACTAGAAACAATGCTATCAGGTAAAGGGTTAAGGTGCATTCTGCTTTACTTTCAGCCTGCTTAAAGTTACTACCTGCTAGAATAAAGAAAATATTCCTTATGATACATATTCATGACTGTATTAAATTGGAACTATTTTCTTCAGCGGAGGAATAAACTGCATGTGCTAAAACGCGCTTCTATGAGGAAAAGGGTTAAGTCTGGGCCAGTAAACTATGGCGAACTGATAACAGCATTTGCAAACAGTTTGGATCTAGAGCAGACACAAATATGCTCAGCATCTGAACAGTACCCAAACTGACTATGTCACTAAAATTCATATTTCAGGAAATTAAGAAATTAAGCAATGTAGTGTGTTGATTTTTAAACCTCAGCAGACGACAGTGGCTGCATAATTAACCATTTACTCCATAAATATACCTTTTTACATATTTCATTCACCCCTCTTTACTTTCAACCTTCTTTAAGTGGTCACCTGTCTTCAAAACTAGAAATACATGTAGGCTTAGGGTAAAGGGTTAACTCTTTGCATGCTGGGTTAATTTTTTTGTCTGCAACAATTTGTCGTCTGCTGATGTTCTTAAAATAGATTTTTCTCATTTTCTTTTTAAAACAGGATCAGAGAGTCAAACAGTATGGATCCTGATGAGATGCCATGTTACGCGGCATCTCATCTGGATCCAAACTGTTTGCAAAGATAATCACTGTGGCAGATATATCCGCCGCTAGCATGCAAAGGCATGCAAAAGCATGCAAAGCCATGTCTGTCAAGCAGCTCAAAGAAAGCTTTAAACTAAAATCCAGGTATGAACAAGTGAATCAGGAAGTATGAAATAAACCAGGCTATGTTTCAGTCTTCAAGAATAAATGGGCAACATAAAAAACTTGTTTAATACTTTGCAGGCCAATGGCAAAATCGCGTTGACCATTGGGATTACCTTAAGGCGTATTCTGCTTTTTTTCAGCCTGCTTTAAGCTATAATTACCTAGTATCTGCTAGGATAAAGAAACAAGAAATATCTTTAAAAAAGATATTCGGCGGAATGGGTGGTGAATTAAGGTAATGATGTATATGGAATTGATTTTATCCAAGTTGCAATAAATAGGATGGTAAATCAATTTTCCACTTCCATCTTTATAAGCCAATTGAATTGCACTTACTTCTTCCTAGGATGTGACTGAAAGTGATTAGAATTTTTAAAGACAGATCTAGATCACGGAATTATACTTCCATGTCTAGATCTACGTGTATCATTTTTATTTTGTAATTTGTAGATACCATAAATTACTAAAATTCGTATGTGTGTGCTCTTTTGTTAGTTACTTTAAATATGGTTTGATTGTTTAAATATTCTCTATCACCTGATTTTGATTTGAGATTTTTGGAAAGCACCCCCGAAATATGCCGAATATGAATTGTTTGAAACGACCCCTCAAATGAGAAAATAAAGCAAGTGTCCGCTTCAAGAATTCGTGTATGGATTTGTCTTGTAGAGTTAGTTTTATGTTCTGATTTATTATAAAAATATCTACAAAGTGTAGCAATGTACGTTTTAGGTATCTACGTGTTGTTGTGTTTTCGCATTTAACCAAGAGATTGCGATCGCGTTAAAAAATCACGATTTGTTTACATTTGAGGTCACAGAGTTGCGCATGCGCTGGAGGAAAACGGTGTTAACACAAAAAATATCCATCATGCTCGAAATCTTTAATCTTTTCGATATCTAGGTTAAATTCAAACGCCAGTTTTCTCGTAATCTCACTGAATTGTTACTGCTATTCTTTCTTTTTCATATACTTGGTACTAGATTAAAATTATGATCAATTCTATTATGAACAATTTCGTTCTGATTTGCAGAACGCATCAAATCATTGCCGAAATTTGAGACAATATGTCATATCTTAAAATAGAAACACTATGTCATTCAAATCACTACCTAACGGTCGGGACACGTAAAATTTCTCGGTTATAACTCACTAGCAGTAGCGGAAAGTCGTGTTTACTACTGGTACCGCTACATAGCAAATCAGCCGATAACAGTCTGTGTCTCTTATTTTACAAATTTGTAAAAGGCAGTAGTCAAGTCTAACCGCTACCCAATCAGACTATTCGATTTTAAGCACGTGTCCTTAAGCTTTCATTTCTGGTCATTCACGATTGGTTGGGCCATATAAGGTTTGAGGCTCAATGAGAAATCAGACCAGCTCCGCCGAAAAATATTTCTTATGATGCATATTCTTGACTGTATAAAAGGGAGCTATTTCCTTCAGTGGAGGTATGAATTATAGACGTAAAAAGGTGTATTAATGGGGAAAGATAGGTTACAAGTTAAGACAATGCATGTGCTCATGTCACTGTCCGGTGTATCAAAACGGAAACAATGAACAATCCACCAGGCAAATTTTATATGGAAAAGAACAAATACCCATAGTCTATAGCCTGTCAACCACTTATATAAGTCCCTAGTGCAGACCATCAATATCCACCTTAAATACAGTAAGTATTTGTATGGAACAGAAATTTGACAGAATTATGCTTGGATTACTTTTATTGTACTTCACTCTTAAACCATAATAATTTTGCGAACAGTTTTGATCCAGATGAGACACTGACTAATTTGGCTTTTTATCTGAATTCAGAGTTACTGGTACCCCCCATGGATAAGCTGGGCAGTATGAAGGAAAGAATCCAGATGCTAGACTGATTGTTTATCTTATTTTAACCCATTGCATGCTGGGTATTATTTGGCAGCCATTTTAAAATGTTGTCTGCAGCAGGTATAACTCAAATATTTGCAAAAGATTTAAGCAGTTCCTGATAGAATATTGAATTAGCTGCAAACAGTTTTGATCTCAGATCAGGCCCCACAATGTGGGGCCTAATCTGAGATCAAAACTGTTTACCTAGAGGTACACCTAAATGTGTATCACGCATAAAATGGGTTAAAATTGAAATTGATTTCAATGCATTTATAGTTGAAAATTGAATTCCACTTTAGCCAGTGCTAGAGGGCATGAGCAAGTTGTCACACTTTTCATTATTGCTCAAGAACAGACTCTATTAACCCTAAAATTCCACCATAGCCTGTTTCTAAAATGGAATATAGGTGTCCACTTAAAGCAGGTTGAAAGTAAAGCAGAATGTGTTTCAAGGCGCATTCTGCTTTACTTTCAATCTGCTTTAAAGCTCTGCTAGAAAATAGAAAACATTTGGTATGATATGTATGCATGACAGTATAAGTTGAAACTGTTTTCTTCAGTAGAGGAATAAACTGAATGTGCTAAAAGGCGCTTCTATGGGGGGAAGGGTTAAAGGATCTTCCCTTATATCCCCTTAGTCCTCTAGCTGTTACTATTCTAACAAGAGGGCCATGGCCCTTAATTCGCTCACCTGAGGTCATTGTGCCTTAGCTTAATAAGCAAGACAACATTTTAATATAAATGTAGCTGTAAATGGAATTATCTTCCAGATGGAAAAAACCATGACAAATTGGAATATTAATATATATACTGCTCTTTTCTAATATTTCGACCTCTAAGGGCCTTTTTCAAAGAAAATCACGTCAAAACACACGTCACATTTTTGTTACATGCATTCAGCCATAAAATCAAAGAGAATAATGTTAACAACATTGTTTGTTATTGCCGTTGTCATGACGTCGTTATGACGTCATCTTCATGACGTCATGTGTGCAATGGCGTCATGCATGCATTAGCGCATTATCCTCCTTGACATTACAGCCAAATGGTCTGTACGTTCTCAGCTTCCAAATCCAATCGGTTTCATAGATCTGTCTTTCAATTCTACTTCCATTAAACATTCTCTTCAAAATGACAAACCTAACATCTTCACTACTATGTCCTCCGACTCAAAAATGCCTATTAATTGGCTTCTCTCTATCATGCCTTATATCACTCAAATGTTCTTTCATTCTCTCTCTGATTTCTCTCTCAGTCTCGCCTACATACACCATCCTATCACATTTACTACATCTTATTCCATACACGACATTTCTCTCCCTACAGTTAATATTAGTACACACCTTGAAAATTGATTGTTCATATGTGTCTTTAACACTTGACATTTCAAGAATACTACAAGTAGCACATTCTTGTGAACAAACCACATTGTTAGGTTTAACAATGCGGTTAGTCTTAGAATGTACCAGTGTGTCACAGAGATTTTTATCATGCCTGAATGCTACAATTGGTAATTCCTGAAATACATCTTTCAGCCTCTCAGATTTGTGTAAAACTTTTGAGTGCTTTTTTACAATGTCGTGTATGTTTGGCAGTAGGTTTGAATAAGTCAAAACTAAAGGAACCCTATTCAATTTCCTATTATCTGATTGTTTCTTGAGAAGAGTATCTGATCTATTAATAAGCTTAATAGATCAGATACTCTTCTCAAGAAACAATCAGATAATAGGAAATTGAATAGGGTTCCTTTAGTTTTGACTTATTCAAACCTACTGCCAAACATACACGACATTGTAAAAAAGCACTCAAAAGTTTTACACAAATCTGAGAGGCTGAAAGATGTATTTCAGGAATTACCAATTGTAGCATTCAGGCATGATAAAAATCTCTGTGACACACTGGTACATTCTAAGACTAACAGCATTGTTAAACCTAACAATGTAGTTTGTTCACAAGAATGTGCTACTTGTAGTATTCTTGAAATGTCAAGTGTTAAAGACACATATGAACAATCAATTTTCAAGGTGTGTACTAATATTAACTGTAGGGAGAGAAATGTCGTGTATGGAATAAGATGTAGTAAATGTGATAGGATGGTGTATGTAGGCGAGACTGAGAGAGAAATCAGAGAGAGAATGAAAGAACATTTGAGTGATATAAGGCATGAGAGAGAGAAGCCAATTAATAGGCATTTTGGAGTCGGAGGACATAGTAGAAGATGTTAGGTTTGTCATTTTGAAGAGAATGTTTAATGGAAGTAGAATTGAAAGATAGATCTATGAAACCGATTGGATTTGGAAGCTGAGAACGTACAGACCATTTGGCTGTAATGTCAAGGAGGATAATGCGCTAATGCATGCATGACGCCATTGCACACATGACGTCATGAAGATGACGTCATAACGACGTCATGACAACGGCAATAACAAACAATGTTGTTAACATTATTCTCTTTGATTTTATGGCTGAATGCATGTAACAAAAATGTGACGTGTGTTTTGACGTGATTTTCTTTGAAAAAGGCCCTTAGAGGTCGAAATATTAGAAAAGAGCAGTATATATATTAATATTAATTTAATTCCCTATCTGGAATATTGAAAAAATTATTGTGAAATTGGAATAATTTAAAAAAATATTGTTGGCAGAGTTATGGCCCTTATCCATGACACTTCTTCTTATCAAGCTACATGTATTTCCATATGATTATTCATTGCCCATTCTGCTTTACTTTCAACCTGCTTTAAGTTATCATCTACTAAGATATAGATACTATTTCTTATATCTTAACAGTTTTATGACTGTATAAAGTGGAATTATTTTCTTTAGAGGAGGAATAAATTAAAGGCGTAAAAAGGCATATTTATTGGGTAAAGGGTAAACATCAGTAGAACTGGAGTTATCTCAAAGACAAGAAAATATGACACTGGGAAATAACTAAAAAATGACATTGACCTTTGTAGAACATGACCTAAGTTATAAAGTTTCTAACTTTAACAAAGTTATGGCTAAGATTAAAGTTGTGGACTGACAGACAAACAAATTGACAAACAGACAAAAAAAGCAGGCAGACAAAACAATATGCCCCCAACTGCAGGGGCATAAAAAATGTAGCAGGCAACACCATATGCTGCTGTTACAGTACCTCAGCTGACCTGAGTTCAATTATGTAACTCTGCCAGTAGGAAATGTGGCTAGGGTCTAACTCTTATAATGCTGAATTGCTGTCTGCTTTACATATATTGAATGTGAATTATGACCTAGATATTCAACCGACCAGAACCATTTGAACAAAATAGGTAAAGGACATTTAGAAGTGTCACCATGCCAAATATCAAAGCTCTGGTCATATTAGTGTCAGAGAAGAAGACATTTGAAATTTTCACTATATAACTCTATGTAAAACTGTTACCCCCGGGGCGGGGCCAATTTTGACCCCAGGGGCATAATTTGAACAAACTTGATAGAGGACCTGTAGGTGATGCTATGTGCCAAATATCTAAGCTCTGGCCCTTGTAGTTTTTGACAAGAAGATTTTTTAAGATTTCCTTATTTTTTTACTTTGGTTGCCATGGCAACCAGAGTTCTGCATTGTTTTTAATTCTTTGAACAAATCTGAAAGAGCTTGACCCAAGGAACATTTCTGTAAAGTTTGGTTGAAATCTGTTCAGCGGTATAGGAGGAGATGTCATTTGAAGCAATTGTTAACGACGACGGACGACGCACGACGACGGACGACAGACACAGGGCCATCCCAATAGCTCACCTTGAGCCTTTGGCTCAGGTGAGCTAAAAATACAGTTTCTAAAAATAAAAATAAACAAGAGCCCCATGGGGCATATGTCGCTCACCTGAGAATAGCTGTACATCAAAATGGAGATAATGATTTAAGTCCAGGACGGGGTCATTTTTTACCCGAGGGGCATAATTTGAACAATCTTGATAGAGGACCTGTAGATGATGCTATGTTCCAAATATCTAAGATCAGGGTACTAGGGTTCTAGACAAGAAGATTTTTTTTAAGTTTCCATTGAAAAAATCTATTTTTAGCTCCTGTGACCTACATATGCAACAGACTGGAACCATTTGAACAAAATAGATAAAGGACATCTAGAAGTAACACCATGCCGAATATCAAAGCTCTGGCTATATTAGCTTCAGAAAAGAAGACGTATGAAAACTGTGACCCCCGGAGTGGGGCTAATTTTGACCCCAGGGGCATAATTTGTACAAACTTGATAGAGGACCTGTAGATGATATGCAATCGACCAGAACCATTTGAACCTTATTGGTATAGGACATCTAAAAGTGTCACCAAGCCAGATATCAAAGCTCTGGCCATATTAGTTTCAGAGGAGAAGACATTTGAAAATTTCACTATATAACTCTATGTTAAACTGTGACCCCCTGGGCGGGGCCAATTTTGACCCCAGGGGCATAGTTTGTAGTTTGATAGAGGACCTGTAGATGATGCTATGTGACAAATGTCTAAGATCTGGCCCTTATAGTTTCAGACAAGAATTTTTTTTAAGATTTCCTTATTTTTTCACTTGGTTGCCATGGCAACCAGAGTTCTACATTGTTTTTAATTCTTTGAACAATTTTGAAAGAACTTGACCCAAGGAACATTCGTGTAAAGTTTGGTTGAAATCTTTTCAGCGGTATATGAGGAGATGTCATTTGAAGCAATTGTTAAAGACAACAATGACTGTATAAAGTGAAATATTTTCTTCTGTGGAAGAATAAATTAAAGACATAAAAAAGAATATGTATGGGTTAATAGGTTAATAAATATCATTATTTACATTTTCTAAATATAAGAAACTACATGTATATGTAAATGAGTGGCAAATAGTTTGGATCCAGATTAGAAGCAGCATTATGTGGCATCTGACCTGGATCCATACTGTTTATGGCCAAGAATTAATTGTGGACTGATAGACAGAAAGATAAACAAACAAACAAAACACAAACAAACAAACAGACAGACCAAAAGTAATATGCCTCGAACTAAGTTGTGCTTGAGCATAAAATAGCAGACATCACTTTCATTTCTGTTATGTATCTCAGTGACCTGAGTTCAGAGCTAGCTATGGGTCAGTTATGCAATTGGAGACGGTCTCAGAGAGAACTGACTATTATTATGCTGAACTGTTGTCTGCTCCAAATGTTTGTATGTGAAATATGTAAAAAATAATAACTTATATTTTCTAAATATAAGAAAATATGTAAATGAGTGGCAAATAGTTTAGATCCAGATTAGATGCAGCATTATGTGGCATCTGACCTGGATCCAAACTGTTTGCAAAAATGTTGCATTTAGTATAAGGGTAGCTTCCTAAGCCTGGAAGATACAATGCGTCTGTATAAAACGGATCATTAGAGGGTTTTTACTGTCAGACCTGCATCAAAAAGCACTGATATGGCCAGGGTTGAGTCAAATTTGATCCTAGGGTTTTGATTTTTTACAATTTTGAAAGTGATTTAGTAGAAGATACTATTCATGCAATATCTAAGGTGTGGGAACAGTGGTTTTTTACAAAAAACTTGTTTAAAGTTTTTCACTTTTTTTAATAAATTTCAATAAGTAGTCCACTTTAAAGTTTCATTTTAACAATTTCTGTAGAGAAGCATCCAAGGAACACCGTGAGCAAATTAGTTTTTTCCTCAGACTCGCGGTTTCAGAGGAGTTGTCGCTTGAAGTAAATTTGAACGGACGGACAGACGGACGACGGACGGCGGGCGATCACAACAGCTCACCTTGAGCCTTCGGCTCAGGTGAGCTAAAAACCAGGTCGAAATTGTCAAACAGTTTCCATGGATCCAAATCGTTTGACAATTAAGTCATAAAGGTTATCATATGATCTCATTTCTAGCGGGTTAATGATGGTCTTACCTGATCTTGATGCAGTTCACTGCGTATGGCAAGATTGTCTGGATCCTTCAAGCTCTTTTCCTGAGTTTTTCGATATTTCTTATTCAGCTTGTATCGATTTGCTACGCATATTTCAAAGGTCAGGACTGAAAAGATAAAGACAGTGACTGGGAATAATGACCATACACTTTTAACTCATTACCAGTGTTCCAGATAAGGTGAAGGAATCTGAACATACCAAACAATTTCTCATTTATACTTCACCAAATCCTATGGTGTTACTACTTATTAGAATCGTCTCTTCAAGATGATTCTAATGAGTAGTGACACCATAGGGTTTAATGCAGAAATATAGATTTTAGTTTTTGAAATACTCCCCATATCTGGATCCCTGCATTACCCCATTCATACATCTTTTTTCGGCGGAGCTGACTGTTTTCTATTTAGACACACTTTAATATTTGGCCACACATTTCAACCAATAATATTTGATCAGAAATTTAGAATTAAGAGCACCTGCTGAAACTGAATAGTCTGATTGGATAGTAGCCAGGGCTCCAGATAAGGGAATTGTTTCAAAACTTAAAATCTTTATTTGTGCATTAAACCCTGTGGTGTCACTATACATATGAATTGTCTCTTCAAGACAATCAAAATGAGTGGTAATACCATAGGGTTTGGTGCTAAAAGAGGTGAAAAAATGTGATTTGTTTAGTTTACTCACTCTTATCTGGAGCCCTGTAGGCTGGTTTATGTCCCATTACAGTTTTACATGATGTGGACTGTGGGTGTAAAATTTAGAGATACAGGCTGTCTGTTTACTACACTAGGCCACAGAATTGACAAAATTATGCTATGATCTGAAATCTATTTATAGATATACAGAGGAAGCTAGGTGTTTCATAATTGTTTACAACCAATTTGTTTTAATTGTTAACTATTTGTACACATTTGCCATACATTAAAAGCAATATTTTATATATGAATAGCCTCAAGTGAGTTAAACACAATTGTGTTGTTTCATCATTATTTACAAGAGTGAAGTACAGTAGATTGTTGTATCTGTACATTTGTGTATGCTATAGTTTGTTTCAAGAAACTCTATGAATGGAACAATAGATTAATGTGAGGATCTCCTACCAGTAGCTAGGATATGAGTTAAATTATTGTTTTGTTTTGCATTTCTGTACATGATAGTTTTGCTTTTTAAATAAAAGTTACTGTTTCAATTGAATACTTGTATTTTTTGCTTTTCAATCCAAGATATATATTCTTTGAAAACCTCAATTTAATTCAATTTTGCACACCCATCTATATAGCCTTAGTTCAACCACTCATTCCGCCGAATATCTTTTTTAAAGATATTTCTTGTTATGTTTTTGCCCCGTCTATGTTTGTTTACCTGTCTGTCCAGAACTTTAACCTTGGCTAAAGTTTTTAACTACATGTGATAGAGATTTTATATTTGGCACTTGAGCTGAGTGCAACTTGGGTCATGTCCAACAAAGGTCAAGGTCATGTAGGGGTCATTAGAGGTCAAACAGGCTGAATTTAACATTGGCCACAACTATGGAACTACAATCATGTGATAGTGACTTCATATTTGACAGGCATTCTCAACTTCTCAATTCTCAGCTCTGTGCAAGACAAAGGTCAAGGTTGATTAGAGGTCATTTTCACAGCAGGAGGTATAGTGTTTCTCAAACACATCAGTCATCTTGTTATGCCTTTAATTTATCCTGAAAGAGTTCTCTGAATTTGACCCTACACTACTTGCAAAGGGCTTATAGCGCAAGGGTTAAAACAGGTTTAACCCATTACCCCATAAATGCTCCTTTTTATGACTGAATTGTTTCCTCCACTTAAGAAAATAGATCCACTTTATACAGTCATGAATATGACCTATAAGAAATGGATATATATAGCCTTACAGATATAAAGCTTAAACAGGATGAAAGTAAAGCAGAATGTGTCTTAATTAAGGCACATTCTGCTTTACTTTCAACCTGCTTTAAGTGCTTTAAGTGGTCACCTATCTTCAAAACTAGAAACAGGCTATGGGGTAATGGGTTAACTGCAATGTGCATGTACCTGCAGTTTTAGGTGCACATAGCCTATACAATGTTAGTACAGCGTTCCCTCCCTACAACGACACCCAATGGGAGACACATATTGTGTGCGTTGTTCGGAGGGAGTCGTTATAGGGAGGGAACTTATTTTACACTTGCAAACAACTTGAATCCAGATCAGACGCCGCGTAACGCGGCGTCTGATCTGGATTCAAGCTGTTTGTCATTTGTCATTATGTTTGTTTCTGTCAAAATGTCATTTATGTAAGAAAAACAGCAGACAACAATTTTAAGTAGACGATGATGCATCAGTGCAAGCATAAAACATAATTTTCTTGGGAACAGCGACGAATGTCGTTGTAAGGAGGGAGTCGTTGTTGGGAGGGCCGTTGTAGGGAGGGAATACTGTAATTCAATATGCATGTCATACGCTACACTTCATTCACAATTATCCTGCTAGACAATACTTGATTGGTATTATGGAACAGTTAGGATCTAGAACCTTCACCCAACTCAATGTCCGATGAAGATCCAAACTTTATAACAAATATATCTTATGATCTTACAGTCAATTTCATTTTGAATTTTTGTTTTGAAATTTTTATTTTTTATGCAGATTTAAGACTTTATTATACGCAAAACAATGGGAAATAATTTTTGCTAATTGGTACTTTACAACAATTTGCATTTACAGTTTGCATCCAGATAAGATCATAAGATACAAAAAAATGTGATTTCAGGATGCTTTACTTTCAGCCTGCTTTAAGCTATCATCTGCTAGGATCAAGAATTATTATCTAATAGTACACAATCATAACTTAATAAATTGGAACTATTTTCTTCGGAGGAGGAATAAATTTGATGCATAAAAAGGCATATTTATGGGGTAATAGGTTACAGTAAAATGGCATCAAATTAATAGTGCACACCAATTGCAGACAGAAAACAACGGTTCTGTGAATGCATAATTCTGAAAGGCCATCGGTTCTTGATACAGTGCAGAAGACATTGTTCTATCCCATTCAAATGCAAACGATATGCCAATGCATGATGCAATAAAGTTGCAATAAAGTTTTAATGAAGAAAATGACAATTGTTTTTCAATTCTGAATGTTCATTTTAATCTGAGTGGCACACAGTTTGGAGCCTGATCAGATGCCAAGTTACCCGGCGTCTGATCATGCTCCAAACTGCTTGCAGTTGAAAGTAGGAGTGAACCAAACTCAAGTACATAGTACTGCCACTGTGATTTCATGGTGCTCCCTTTTAAAGCTGAGTTTTAGCAAAATTTAATGAATCATTACCCCATAGCCCGTTACTAGTTTTGAAGGTATGTGACCACTTAAAGCAGGTTGAAAGTAAAGCAGAATGTGCCTTATGGCGCATTCTGCTTTACCTTCAGTCTGCTTTAAGCTTTTATCTGCTAGGAAATAGAAAATATTTCTTATTTTTTCAATGGAGGGTTACGTTTTATGTCCTGGCAATAATAGTGACATCTGCAGACTACTACGAACTTAGAGCACTCATGGGACGCTAATCCTTAGCAGCAACAACAACAACAACAATCAGTGTTCTGCCAAGGCAGCGCCCTTGCGCCATTGGCGCATAAAAATCACAAACGGCCCATAAAAATTCCCGTAAATGGGCCCGAGGGCGCCCTGAAAAAAATCGCAAAATAAAAAAAATCCCGTTACCACGGTCAATGTTTTAGTCGGTCCGTACTATTAGAGCATTTGAAACGACTAATTTCATTAGATACGTCGACAGGAAGTATCCGCTTTAGTCCAATCGCTAATAATCTCTCATGCCTTCACGTTTGTTTTGTTGAAAGATTGCTGACCAAAAACGTAAGGCAGCTACACTGATAGACTTTTTTCAAAGTTCTCGAAATACGCGGAGTAAAATTAAGGAAATAGACGAAAATAATATTAAGTATTCCACAGAGAAAACGTGCATGACGCTGTCGCGGATCAGAATACAGCCGTAAGTAGTAAAAACGTTCAATTGATTATCAAAAACAGAAACACCTATACAGCCGACGAACAAGTTTGATAAAGTTGACCGCTCTTCGAAACGCACGAATGGTATATCCGCCGAGAAAAAGAAGGGTTGAACTTTTCAGCATAGGTGGTTAAAAGATCACACGTGGCTTGCATGCTTACACTGGTTGGTCAGTTTCTATGACTTGCAATCTGTGTCTAGACTAATGCACTTTAAGAAAAAGAGCACACCACTGGTGAATGTCGTAATTGGAAAACGAGTTATTTTTATTGTGTTTTCTATCATTTTTATGAGAACAAGAGGGCCATGGCCCTAAATTCGCTCACCTGAGGACATTGAAGTTTGTACCTAAGTTGACTGGGCAAGACAACATTTTAATATAACTATAAATGGAGTTATCTTCCAGACAAGAAAACATGACAAAAGTGAATTTTGTTGCCAAGCTTATGACCCTTATCCATGACACATCCTCTTATCAAGCTATTTCCATTTCCAATAAATGATAATTATTTCACTAGCGTCAGCAGAACTGGAATTATTTTCCTGACAATAAAATATGACAAAGGGGAAAAACTAAATATTGCTGCCCTTGTGCATGGCATTTTCTCTCATCAGTTTCTTTCCATACATAAAATTTCATTACAATAGCATCAGTAGAACTGAAGTTGTCTTCTTGACAAGAAAATATCACAAAGGGAAATAACTCAAAAAACAATGATGTCAGAGTTATGGCCTTTGCAAATGGCACTTCCTCTCATCAGGCTCTTTCCAAATAGGCAATTTCATTTTACCCATTATCCCATAGCATGTTTCTAGTTTTGAAAATAGGTGGCCACCTAAAGCAGGTTGAAAGTAAAGCAGAATGTGTCTTAACCCTAAGCCTGCCACTCACGACTATAGCTTTATATGCAAACAGCTTGGATCCGGATTAGACGCCGAGTAACTCGGCGTCTCATCCGGATCCAAGCTGTTTGACACTCGGACAACATTTTCAGCAATTTTGAGCAACTTTGAAGCACTTTGAAACTTGAAGCAGACGAGAAATATAGCAGACGACAATTTATTTGGCGGGCTAAGGGTTAATGCACACTTTGCTTTACTTTCGCATCTTACATTTTCATGACTGTTGAAAGTGGAATTATTTTCTTAAGTAGAGGAATAAATCAAAGGCCTAAAAATGCACATTTATGGGGTAATGGGTTAACAAACGTCAGTATTTATTGGGGAAAGGGTTGAATCCTGGACAAGAAAAAATGACAAAACATGCAGATAACTGTGACAAAACCAATATTAAACATATGTATAAATATGGCATAAGACATAATTACATAACTGTCAGTGGATCACTTCCAGATCCTGTTTCTCTAAGTATGAAGCAGACTGAACCATATCTAAACTTTAGCAGACAACATGTTCAGCTGATCATGACCAGTTCTGTGATACTCGCTACCAGTTGCATAATATTTAACCTCAGTGGCTAGAGCTCTGGGGCTTACCCTTACCAGACTGAAATGATGTCTGCTTAAAACCTACTGTATGTGAAAAGTGTACAAAAAAACAATTTAGAAAATGTTAAGTTGGTAAATGAGTGGCAAATAGGTTGGATCCAGATTAGATGTAGCATTATGATTATGTTGCATCTGATCTGGATCCAAAATGTTTGCAAATATTGGCTATTTGCCCTTAGTATATTAAGAGTAACTCAGGTAAAATACAGTTCTGCTTCTGCTTCATCAAAAATACTGTGAAACCTGCCTAGAGCAGCACTTAAACTGCGCAGGGTGGCATCAAGTGTGACCCTAGGGATTTCATTTTAACAAACTATAGAGGGATCGACCAGGAGATTCTACTGTAAAAATATCAAAGCTCAGGGCCTAGTAGTTTTTAGCAAGAAGATTTTTTAAAGTTTTTTGCTTTTTTGCTTTTTCAAGCAGAGTTTTTGCTTTTTCTCTTTCATTTGAACAACTTCTGTAGAGAAGCATCCAAGGAACATCATGAGCAGTTTGAATCCGCCCTACAATCCCCGGGTTCAGAGGAGATGTCGTTTGAAGTAAAATTGACCGGACAGACGGACAGACGTACTACGGACGGTGAGCGGTCACAATAGCTCACCTTGAGCCTTTGGCTCAGGTGAGCTAAAAAAATGTGGGGCCCCCACTTTTAAACAAGAGGGCCTGAAGGCGCTGATATCGCTCACCATTTGTAATGAAGCCTGATAGCTTTACCTTTGAATTTCACCCGTTTTATTCTAAATCCATTCAAGTTTGTCAACCGACTCTAGTATAGTAGAGTACATCAAAAGCAGATAACTAGAGCCTAAACAATACTGAAATGAAGCCCTTTTCTAGCATTTCAAAGTATATCAAGAGCAGGGAACTATTGCCACAATGATAAGTTTTCAACAATTGCACTCCTTCGAGAATGTATAGCTATATACTTTGTGTACAAGTATAATCAAAATCGATTGAAAAGTGTAGTTGCAAGAGTGTAAACGCTGTAAAATATGGCATTTTCAGCAATTCAATGGTAGATAACTCTTGATCCATTTGTACTATTTCAACCATATTCACCCTTTTTCAAACTCTTATGGTCATATACAATCTGGGCAAGTTTGAGAGAGCTTGGATAAATATTAAGGCCTCTAGAGCGTAAACACTGTTAAATATATCATTTTCAGCAATTCAAAGGTAGATAACTCTTTACCTATTATTCCAATTACAACCAGAATTGAAGTCATCTGAAGTCTTATGGAAATATACAATCTGAGTAGGTTTGAGAAAGATTGGATAAAATTTGTGGCCTCTAGAGTGTAAACACCCTTAAATATGTCATTTTCAGCAATTCAAAGGTAGATAACTCTTGATCTATTCGTCTTATTTCAACCAAAATCAAACTCATTCGAACTCGTATGGTCATATACAATCTGGGCAAGTTTTAGAAAGATTGGATAAATATTGTGGCCTCTAGAGTGTAAACACTGTTAAATATGGCATTTTCAGCATTTCAAAGGTAGATAACTCATGACCTATTTGTCCGATTTCATTCATAATCAAACTCATCCAAGCTCTTACGGCAGTATACCATCTGAGCAAGTTTGAGAAAGATTGGATAAATATTGTGGCCTCTAGAGTGTAAACACTAAAATTGTTGACGCCGCACGCCGCACGCCGCACGCCTGACATTCAAGGATTGCAAAAGCTCACCCTGAGCTAGCTCAGGTGAGCTAAAAATGGCCCCCTTTTTTCATGTCCAGTGGGCCCTCAGCCAGAGGCCCATAGTTTTGGATTTCTTGGCAGAACACTGAACAATGGAGGAATAAGTTATAGGCGTAAAGAGGCGTGTGTATGGGGTAATGGGTAAAATGTATCAGTGAAACTTTGTGATGTACTTACTATTCTGATCCTTCATGTCAGCTTTCTGTTTGTCTTGTTTGGAGCCCACAGCCACCTCATTGTGTACGGTACTGAAACAGAAATAAGAAAAATGTTGAATAAATAGTAAAAATTTGCTCCAGTTACAGTGAACACTTGAATGCTTATCTCAATACAAGCTAGTGGATTAAAAAGTGTCAAAATGAGTCAGTATGAGGCTATTGCGCAATGAGTCAATATGAGTCAGTATGGCTTAATGAATTAAGACTTAAGTACCAGATCTTCTGAATCAGAAAATGTTTCATTATTCCATTTCCTCGTTTCTAGTATTGAAGACTGGTGACCACTTAAAGCAGGTTGAAAATAAAGAAGAATGCACCTTAAAGCACATTCTGCTTTAATGTAATAACACTATATTTGACAAGAGGGCCTGAAGGCCCTGATATCGCTCACCATGTGTAATGAAGCCTGGTAGCTTTACCTTTGAATTTCATCCGTTTTATTCTAAATCCATTCAAGTTTGTTGACCTACTGTAGTATAGTAGAGTACATAAAAGGCAGATAACTAGAGCCTGAACAATACTGATTGAAGCCTTTTTCTAGCATTTCAAAGTATATCAAGGGCAGGTAACTATTGCCACAATGATTACATTTCAACAATAATTGCACTCCTTCGAGAACGTATAGTTACATCCTTTGTGTACAAGTATAATCAAAATCCATTGAAAACAGTAGTTGCAAGAGTGTAAACGCTGTAAAATATGGCATTTTCAGCAATTCAAAGGTAGATAACTCTTGATCTATTTGTCTGATTCCAACCATAATCACCCTTTTTCGAACTCTTATGGTCATATACAATCTGGGCAAGTTTAAGAGAGCTTGGATAAATATTGTGGCCTCTAGAACGTAAACACTGTTAAATATATCATTTTCAGCAATTCAAAGGTAGGTAACTCTTGACCTATTAATCTGATTACAACAATAATTAAACTCATCCGAAGTCTAATGGTAATATACAATCTGAGTAAGTTTGAGAAAGATTGGATAAAATTTGTGGCCTCTAGAGTGTAAACATTGTTAAATATGGCATTTTCAGCAATTCAAAGGTAGATAACTCTCGACCTGTAAATCTGATTTCAACCATAATCGAACTCATATGAACTCTTATAGTCATATACAATCTGAGCAAATTTGAGATAGATTGGATAAATATTGTGTAAATTAAAATGTAAACACTGTTAAATATGGCATTTTCAGCAATTCAAAGGAAGATAACTCTTGACCTATTTGTCTGATTACAACCAAAATCGAAATTATCCAAACTCTTATGGTCATATACAATCTGGGCAAGTTTTAGAAAGATTGGATAAATACTGTGGCCTCTAGAGTGTAAACACTGTTAAATATGGCATTTTCAGCAATTCAAAGGAAGATAACTCTTGATCTATTTGTCTGATTTCAACCAAAATCGAACTCATCCGAACTCTTATGGTCATATACAATCTGGGCAAGTTTTAGAAAGATTGGATAAATACTGTGGCCTCTAGAGTGTAAACACTGTTAAATATGGCATTTTCAGCAGTTCAAAGGTAGATGACTCATGACCTATTTGTCCGATTTCAACCATAATCGAACTCATCCGAACTCTTATGGCAATATACCATCTGAGCAAGTTTGAGAAAGATTGGATAAATATTGTGGCCTCTAGAGTGTAAACACTCAAATTGTTGACGACGCACGACGGACGACTGACGCCGGACATTCAAGGATTGCAAAAGCTCACCCTGAGCTAGCTCAGGTGAGCTAAAAATTCAGCATTGTAAGAATTAAAGCAGATGTCTCCTTTTAAAGGCTCATTTTGCTTTTTTTTTCAGCCTGCTTTAAATACCCATCTGCTTGGATACAAGAAATATTTCTTAGGTTTAATATTGTCATTACTGTATAAAATGGAACTATTTTCTTCAGCGGAAGAATGAATTAAGTACATTAACCCATTACCCCATAACCTGTTTCTAGTTTGAAAACAGTTGACCACTTAAAGCAGGTTGAAAGTGAAGCAGAATGCGCCTTATGGCGCATTCTGCTTTACTTTCAGCCTGCTTTAAGCTACAATCTGCTAGGTTATAGAAAATATTTCTTATTGTGCATTATTAATCAATGTATAAAATGGAAAAAATTTCTTCAGTGGAAGAATAAATTAAAATGGCGTTAAAAGGCATGTTTATGGGGTAATGGGTTAAGCAAGATCAAAATATCAAGGTTTGATTGTATTGCACTTATTAGATATATGGTTCACATACTACAAAAGTGTAAATAACATAGCTTGCCAAAATTTCTTAACAATATGCAGTTCAAATCTGATTAATGAACCTTAAACTTCAAAACTAATACCTGCGGTCAGTGCTAATTGGCTGAAATCCAGTATCTACCATTATGAAGAAGGCTTGTTTTTAGGTGCTTAATTAGAAGGAAAGTAGCTAATTATACAAAGAACACAAGATACAAACAGAAAGCTATGTCCATTTTTGACTATCTATGGTTGTACTTTATAACTACAGTTGTGTATATATCTAAATGACAAACAGTTTGGAGTCTGATCACTTGATCAGAGGTCTCCTGTAGAAGCCCTTTGATCTTGGTCTACACTGATGGACTGAATACTATTGAGGCTCAGTATTCAGCACAGGTAAACTGAAACATTGTCACACTTATAGTGCGCTCACATTTGCCCTACGGCGGCCGTACGGCGGCCGCACGGCGTATACCCATATTTCACAGGCCGTAGAGGTCGCCGTAGAATTATAACGCGGAGTTATAACATTTTTTAATTCCTACGGCGGCCGTAGAAAACACTCGCCGCAGAGTGGTTCTACGGCTGCCGTACGGTGGCCGTACGGCGGCCGTATCGCCGTAACTCAATTGTCACTTTTCTTATTGTGCATTTGTACTTTTGTTCATACATGTAAAACATGTGTATTATTAAAAATGGGTTTAGATGTACTTAAGTGCTGTCCTAATGTGTCCACAGAGTTCACGGTGTAGTTGGACTGATATGAGTTGCGTGAACATGTAGCAAAACCAAGTTATGTAGCAGGAGCAGCATTTTGCTTGCAGATAATCTGGTGGAGCTTCCACGGCTGCCGTACGGTGGCCGTACGGCGACCGTACGGCGGCCGTATGGCGAATGTACGGTGGCCGCAGGTTTTTTAACCTAAAAAAATAGAAACTCGCCGTACGGCAGCCGCAGCAAATGTGAGCGCAACACATGGCGGCCGTAGGAATTCTGCGGCGGCCGGGGAATTGCTACTCGCCGTAGAAACAACAAGCCGTGCGGCCGCCGTACGGCAGCCGCAGCAAATGTGAGCGAGGCATAAGAGTCACTGAGACAGCAATACATACGTAGTTACTTCTACAGTGTATTGCAACGCAAAAAAGTCTGGAGCCCGTCTAAAAAAAACAGGGCTACAGATAATGGGAGTATCTTTATTTCTGCTTTAAACCCTATGTTGTCACTACTCATTAGAATCGTCTCAAAGAGACAATTCTAATGAGTAGTAACACCATAGGATTTGCTGCTAAAATAAGTGAGAAAATGCTGGATTTGTGCAATTTACTCCCTCTTATCTGGAGCCCTGAAAAAAGTTGTACGAAAAATAAAACGGTCACAAGTCAGTTTCTAAAATTCTCAATTATTATTTATTTCTCCATCTTATCCTGTCTTGGAACA
The DNA here is from genome assembly GCA_922989275.2 of Gari tellinella. Lineage (NCBI taxonomy): Eukaryota > Metazoa > Mollusca > Bivalvia > Cardiida > Psammobiidae > Gari > Gari tellinella. Next base: position 46,703,657 of record OV277871.1, on the reverse strand, counting down.
TCTCTTTGGTATCGTCTTGAAAAAGACTATTCCAAAGAGATGGATTAGATGTTTCAAAGTTTTGTCATACGACAGTTTTTATCGTAGTCGTTTCGTTAGACGGGTCCCTGGTTTTCTCATGGCTTGCCTCAGTTCTGTATAAATTGGTGGGGGAGGAAATGCCTCTTCTATAAGTAAGAAACATTTTAGTGTTTAAAGTATTTCCAGATGCTGAGCAAAAACAGAGTAAACAAGAATAATATAGGACAGACATTGGGATCTTGTAAATTACATAACATTTTGTAAACATAAACACATCACCCTAAAATTAGCCAAAGGTTGATATACAGAGAATTAGAAGAGATAATTTGATTTATAGTCAAATGTATACTTAAGTGAAGAGGTCATCCATTGTAGGGGAAGTTTTTACCACTGTACCTATGTACATATATAGTGCGCATTAATCCTTTACTCAATAGATACACCTTTTTACCTTTAATTTATTCAATGCTTGAACAGTTCCATTCTATACAGTCATTGAATCTGCATGACAAGAAATATTTAAAATACTGTAGCAAGTGGTAGTTTAAACTCTGCAGCAGGCTAAATGTAAAGCATTCTTAACTTTCAATCTGCTTTAAGCAACTGTCTGTATTTAAACTCTGCATGCTAGCGGCAGATATATCTGCCACAGTGATCATCTTTGCAAACTGAGTTTGGATCCTGATGAGACGCCGCATAATGCGGCATCTCATCAGGATCCAAACTGTTTGACACTCTGACCTTATTCTGAAAGAAAATTAGAAAATTCTAATTTTAGAGCATCAGCAGACGACAATTGTTGCAGACGAAAATATTACCCAGCATTCAAAGAGTTAATAAAAGCTGAACACTTACCCTGACAGAATGGGTTTAAATATGCTTGTTTGTTTTGTTCTAAAAGGGAAATATAGATTTCCTATTTCTGGCTCTGCAATTATCAAGATTATCATTCACAAGCATTTTCAGGGCTGCCATAAGTTGACATGAACAAGGGCCACCATGGCCCTAAATCGCTCACCTGGTTCACCATATAAAACTTGACCTATAGTGACCTAGATTACGACTGGACATGTCACACAATAAACCTCTAGAGTGTAAACAAGATTTTTCTATGCTTTGACCTAGTGACCTAGTTTTTGACCAGACAGAATCCATGTTTGATTTTGACCTAGATTCGATGTATGCAAACATTCTGAAAATATTTCTTTCAGATCTAATGAGATTTGTAGCCTCTAGAGGGTTAACACTGTTTTTCTTTGATTTGACGTAGTGACCCAGTTTCAGGACCAGACATGATCCATATTTATACTTGACCTAGATATCAATTAGGCAAACATTCAGACCAAGTTGCATTAAAATCCAAGGAAATTTGTAGTCTCTAGAGAAATCACAATGTTTGTCTGTAATTTGACCTAGTGACCTAGTTTTTGACCGGACATGACCCACATTCACACTTGACCTAGATATCAATGAGGAAAACATTTTGACCAAGTGTCATGAAGATCGGATGAGATTTGTGTAGCTTCTAGAGTGTTAACAAGGTTTTCCTATGATTTGACCTAGTGACCTAGTTTATGACCCGATATGACTCATATTCGAACTTGACCTATATATCAACTAGGCAAACATTCTGACCAAGTAACATAATAATCCAATGAGATTTGTAGCCTCTAGAGTGTTCACAAGGTTTTTCGATGATTTGACCTAGTGACCTAGTTTTTGACCGGACATGACCCATATTTGAACTTGACCTAGATATTAATTAGGCAAACATTTTGATCACGTTTCATTAAGATCCAATGAGATTTGTAGCCTCTAGAGTGTTCACAAGGTTTTTCTATAATTTGACCTAGTGACCTAGTTTTTGACCCGACATGACCCACATTCGAACTTGACCTATATTTCATCAAGACAAACATTGTCATCGAGTTTCATGAAGATCGGATGAAATTAGTAGCCGCTAGAGTGTTCACAACCAATTGTGGACGGACGGACAGACAGACGACGGACGACGGACATCCAGCGATCCTAAAAGCTCACCTTGGCACGAAAGGTGAGCTAAAAATCCTAAGATTTCCAAATTTGCATTTTTCAAGTGCGATTTTACGAATCCTACCTTTACCCCATAGCCTATTTCTAGTTTTGTTGGCATGTGACTACTTAAAGCAGGCTGGAAGTAAAGCAGAATGCGCCTTAAGGCTGCTTTATGCTACCATGTACTAGAAAAAAATCCGAAGATTTAGGAAAAATCCGGAGAAATGGCAGCCCTGCATTCTGCTTTACATGTACTTTCAATCTGCCTCACAGGCCTTATTTTGTGTTTCCACAAGTCCGGTCAATGGACCCAATTTTCCAATTAGATAAATTAAAAATAAATCCCAATTCTGGTAAAAAAAAAATCCCAAGTAGAATCTAGACTGAAATTTTCATAAACTATACATGCATTAGTTGTGGGAATTCTGTCAAGAAACTTTTGAACATTCTTTATAACTGATTGATCAATACTCAACTGCATACATAATAATAAGTTAAAATCACACACAAAATAATGGTGGAGAAAATATACTAATTACGAAATCTAATACTCAAAATTCTTCCAAAATCATTAGATTTTTTCATGAGATAAAAACCCCAATTCCTAAATTACAATTTTCCCAAAATGGCCAGAAAAAGGCATGCTTTAACTCTTTCCTCCCTGAAACTTTAAATGAACCATTCCAGTTTTGATTTTAGTCTAGTCCATTTCTGACTTTTAAGGGTTGTTTTTGTCAATGTTTGGCATTATAACAAACAGTGAAGACCCAGATCAGAGGGCTCCGAAAGGAGCCCTCTGATCAGGGTCTTCACTGTTTGTATAGGACATGTGTACTATTCACATGTACACTGTTTGAAAAGCACGCCTATATGCGGGACTAGGGTTCAAAGAGTTAACCCTTAGCCCGCCAAATAAATTGTCGTCTGCTATATTTCTCGTCTGCTTCAAGTTTCAAAGTGCTTCAAAGTTGCTCAAAATTGCTGAAAATGTTGTCCGAGTGTCAAACAGCTTGGATCTGGATGAGACGCCGAGTTAAACTCGGCGTCTCGTCCGGATCCAAGCTGTTTGCATATGGAGCTATAGTCGTGACTGGCAGGCTAAGGGTTAATTGGAAACCTGGCAGTTTTAAAACTAGAAACAGGCTATGGGGGAATTTTGTGTAAAAACAAAAAGGTCTGGAGGTTCCTGTCCGCAAGGGATTTATTTTGTTATTGAGGTTAATATTAATTTAACAGTACATAATTATACAGACGTTAATACCTATGGGTAGTCAAAGTGGTTTTTGTAATCCACTTGCAAGTGATTAACATCTGAAATGCTCCCATTGTGGCTTTACATAATCCTTTAAATTGCAGTCTTAAAACTGTGATTCTTAGCCTTTAATCCTTTTAACCTTTTTCTACTTAGCCAAAATATCACCTTTATCCAACTGTGTTTATAGATTATCAGGGCTCCAGATAAGAGGGGGGTAAATTGAACAAATCCAACACTTTCTCACTCATTTTACCACCAAATCCTATGGTGTTACTACTCATTAGAATCGTCTCGAAGAGACGATTCTAATGAGTAGTGACACCATAGGGTTTAATTGAGAAATAAAGATTTTAGTTTTTGAAAAACGCCCCCACCCCCCCTTATCTGGAGCCCTGATTATGGTTGTTATTTTAAAATACATGTATTATAATAATTATATTGCAAATTGACATCTAGCAAACCCTGATCAGAAAGCTCCTATCTATTACTATAAGGAACTTTCTGATTTGGGTCTACACTGTTTGCATGGGACAAAATCTTCACAGGTACAGTTTGTAAAGGAGACAAGAGCCGCTTTTATCTTGAGAATGGTCACCTAAAAAATTAGTCTTATTAACCCTTTACCCTATAGAAGCACCTTGTAGTGCATTCCATTTAATCCTCCTCGAAAAAAAATCATTCCAATCTAAACATTCATGAATATGTATCAGAAGGAATATTTTCTTAATTTTAACAGGTGGTAACTTAAAGCAGGCTGAAAGTAAAGCAGAATGCGCCTTAGGGCACATTCTGCTTTACTTTTAATCTGCTTTAAGTAGTCACCTATTTTCAAAACTAGAAACAGGCTATGGGGTAAGGGTTAAATAAAAAAAAATTGTACATTCATGCAGAAAGCTCTTGAAGGAGATCATTACATTATTTTGTTCTGCTTTGAAGTTGCCACCTGTTTTTAACCCTTTCCCCCATAGAAGCACCTTTTAGCGCATTCAGTTTATTCTTGCCCTGAAGAAAACAGTTCCAATTTATACATTCATAAATATGTATCATACAAAATATTTTCTATATTCTAGCAGATGATAGCTTAAAGCAGGCTGAAAGTAAAGCAGAATGCGCTTAAAGCGCATTCTGCTTTACTTTCAACCTACTTTAAGTGGACACCTATATTCAATACTAGAGATATGCTATGTGGGAAAGGGTTAAACATCTACAACAAAGCTTAATTTGATTATCACAGAATAGTTTTACTGTAATTTCTAGGTGTAAAGCAGGAAGATTTGGTTAGTCCTTTATCCCATAGCCTGTTTCACTGATTTTGAAGACAGGTGACCACTTAAAGCAGGTTGAAAGTAAAGCAGAATGTGCTTTTAGGCATACACTCAGTACAAAAAGAAACGCACATTGTGCTCAGGCGCATATTAAGAGACTTTTTTAAGATACTAAGACCATATCTCAAGATCAATTTAATTCTGCCACAAGTTTAGAAAAACATATACTTAAAATTACTGTGCTGTATTTTACCCCCTTTCACTCTTAATGACGTCAAAAGGCGCGTTTTCAAACGCGGCGTCTGATCAGGATCCAAACTGTTTGACACTCGTATAGATATACTTTAAGTCATACTACCTTGAATCTTCCTTTGAAACGACCTTGCAAACAACAAAATTGAAGCAGACGACAATGAAATGGTGGTGGGATAAAAATCTCACGATTAATTTGGCAGCGAAAGAGTTAACTAGTGCCTGTTGAAAACACCGCACCGATTTGTACAGGTTTTGATGATAGCAATTCAATGATAAACCTCCCATTTTAAACATTGATAGCCCAAGACGGAACTACTGTCTGTAATGAAAAGATTATTTCACAATTACGTTCCTTCTACATCATACAGATAATATTGTAATAAAAGTGTGCGTTTCTTTTTGCACTGAGTGTATTCTGTTTAGCTTTGTCAGCCTTCATTAATCTGAAACCATCTTCTTTGTTATCAAAATTCAACCACAGATATACATACTTTTCCCATTAATCCAAATCAACTTAACCCATTACCCCATAAATATGCCTTTTTAGGCCTTCAATTATTTCTCCACTGAAGAAAATATTTACACTTTATACAGCCATTAATATGTACTGCAGTTAGAAATACATGTAGTTCTATATCAAAGCAGATTAGCTTATAAAAGCAGGCTGAAAGTAAAGACAAGAGCCCCATGGGACATATTTCGCTCACCTGAGAATAGCTGAAAAATGGAGAAAATGATTTATGTCCAGGAAGGGATCATTTTTTACCCAAGGGGCATACTTTGAACACTCTTGATAGAGGACCTATAGATGATGCTATGTGCCAAATATCTAAGATCAGGGTAGTAGAGTTTTAGACAAGAAGATTTTTTAACCTTTCCATTGGAAAAATCTATCTTTAGCTCATGTGACCTACATAATTATGCAACAGACTGGAACCATTTGTACAAACTAGGTAAAGGACATCTAGAAGTGTCACCATGCCGAATATCAAAGCTCTGGCCACATTAGTTTCAGAGGAAAAGACATTTGAAAATTTCAATATATAACTCTATGTACAAGAGGCCCATGCGGGCCTAAATATCGCTCACCTGGAAAAACCAACACAAGGGTCACATAACCCCTGGTATGGGATCACTTTTCACCCCATAGACATAATTTTCATTGAAAAAATCTATTTTTAGCTCCTGTGACCTAGATATGCAACGGACCGGAACCATATTTACAATATTGGTTAAGGGCTTCTAGAAGTGTCAGCATGCCAAATATCAAAGCTCTGACCATATTAGTTTCAGAGGTAAAGATGTTTGAAGATTTCACTACATAACTTTAAATAAAATTACGACCCCCAGGGCGTGGTCATTTTTTACCCCAGGGACATAATTTGAACAACCTTGATAGAGGACCTGGAGATGATGCTTTGTGCGAAATATCTAAGCTCAAGGTACTGTGGTTTCAGACAAGAAGATTTTTTAAGATTTCATTGAAAAAATCTATTTTTAGCTCCTGTGACCTAGATATGCAACTGACCAGAACCATATTAACAAAATTGGTTAAGGGCTTCTAGAAGAATCATCATGCCAAATATCAAAGCTCTGGCCATATTAGTTTCAGAGAAAAAGATGTTTAAAGATTTCACTATATAACTCAATGTAAATTTACGACCCCCGGGGCGGGGTCATTTTTTACCCCAGGGACATAATTTGAACAATCTTGATAGAGGACCTGAAGACAATGCTTTGTGCCAAATATCTAAGCCTAGGGTACTGTGGTTTCAGACAAGAAGATTTTTTAAGTTTTCATTGAGAAAATCTATTTTTAGCTCCTGTGACCTAGATATGCAACGGACCGGAAATGTTTGAACAACTTTGAAAGAAGACCATAAAAGGATCATTCAGGGCAAGTTTGGTAAAAATCTATCCAGTAGTTTCGGAGGAGATGTTGTTTAAAGAAATTGTTGACGACGAACAGACGAACCGACGGACAAACGGACGAACGAACGACGACGGACAGAGGACGATCAAAATAGCTCACCTTGGCACAACGTGCCAGGTGAGCTAAAAACTGTGACCCCCGGGGCGGGGCCAATTTTGACCCCAGGGGCATAATTTGAACAAACTTGATAGAGGACCTGTAGATGATGCTATGTGCCAAATACCCTTGTAATTTTTGAATACATGTAGAAGATTTTTTAAGTTTTTAAAGAAAAACTCTATTTTTAGCTCCTGTGACCTAGATATGCAACAGACCAGAACCATTTGAACAAAATACGTAAAGGATATTTAGAAGTGTCACCATACCAAATATCAAAGCTCTGGCTATATTAATGTCAGGGTAGAAGATGTTTGAAAATTTCACTATATAACTCTAACCCCAGGGGCATAATTTGAACAAACTTGATAGAGGACCTGTAGGCGATGCTATGTGCCAAATATCTAAGCTCTGGCCCTTGTAGTTTCAGACAAGAAGATCTTTTAAGTTTTCATTGAAAAAATCTATTTTCAGCTCCTGTGACCTACATATGCAACCAACCAAAAACATTTGAACAATATTGGTATAGGACATCTAGAAGTGTCAACATGCCAAATATCAAAGCTCTGGCCATATTAGTTTCAGAGAAGAAGACGTTTGAAAATTTCACTATATAACTCTATGTAAAACTGTGACCCCCGGGGCGGGGTCAATTTTGACCCCAGGGGCATAATTTGAACAAACTTGACCTGTCGATGATGCTATGTGCCAAATATCTAAGCTCTGGCCTTTGTAGTTTCAGACAAGAAGATTTTTTAAGATTTCCTTATTTTTTCACTTTGGTTGCCATGGCAACCAGAGTTCTACATTGTTTTTAATTCTTGAACAAATTTGAAAGAGCTTGACCAAAGAAACATTCCTGTAAAGTTTGGTTGAAATCTGTCAAGCGGTTTAGGAGGAGATGTCAATTGTTAACGACGACGGACGATGCACACCGCACGACGACGGACACAGGGCCATCCCAATAGCTCACCTTGAGCCTTTGGCTCAGGTGAGCTTAAAACCATGTGCCAGATTCAAATTCGTGGCAGTGGCCATCTTGGTTATAATGATTCAGACTAAAACACTGACTTCTCTAAATTAAATTGTAAATCATTGTTTTTCAATGGCTTTCAATGGTCTTGTATGCACATTCCCAGACAAGAAAATGGTTTAGGAGAATAAATGCTACATCAATGCTGTTTAACTGGTCTGTCCTCTTTCAGACCATTTATTCTACCATTTAAAGACCATTTTTATTTCAATGGTGCGATAAAACCTTTAAATCAGTTTGTTTAAAGGCTGTTTCAATGGTTTTCTCTTGAAAAATGGTCTTTCAATGCTAAGTGAAGGCTCTTTAAAGGGTTTTTATACCATTTCATTTTGCTAAGGGTAAGTCTATGTTAAACTGATTATCCCCTGGCTGGGGCCTTTTTTGGCCGGGAGTCATAATTTGAACAATCTTGGTAGAGGACCATAAGGCAAAGCTACATGTCAAATATAAATGATCTGGGCCTTACGGTTTCAGAGAAGAAGATTTTTAAAGGTTTTCCTATGAAAAACTAATAAGCCCGATGGTGGGGTAATTTGAACAATCTTGGGAGAGAACCATAAGGCAGAGCTATATGTCAAATATTAAAGATCTGGGCCTTACAATTTCAGAGAAGAAGATTTTTAAAGGTTTTCCTATATAAGTCTATGTAAAACTGATAAGCCCCGGGGCGGGGCCCAATTTGATCCAGGGGTCATAATTTGAACAATCTTGGTAGAGGACTATAAGGCAAAGCTACATGTCAAATATAAATGATCTGGGCCTTACAGTTTCAGAGAAGAAGATTTTTAAATGTTTTCCTAGGAAAAACTGATAAGCCTGAGGGCGGGGCCATTTTTGGCCTGGGGTCATAATTTGAACAATCTTGGTAGAGGACAACAAGGCAAAGCTATATGTCAAATATAAAAGATCTGGGCCTTACAGTTTCAGAGAAGAAGATTTTTAAAGGTTTTCCTATATAAGTCTATGTAAAACTGATAAGCCCAAGGGCAGGGCCAATTTTGACCTGGGGGTCATAATTTGAACAATCTTGGTAGAGGACCATAAGGCAAAGCTACATGTCAAATATTAATGATCTAGGCCATACAGTTTCAGAGAAGAAGATTTTTAAAAGTTTTACTAAAACAAGAGCCCCATGGGACATATTTCGCTCACCTGAGAATAACTGACAAAATGGAGATAATTATTAATGTCCAGGAAGGGGTCATGTTTTACCCGAGGGGCATAATTTGAACAATCTTGTAAGAGGACCTGTAGATGATGCTATGTGCCAAATATCTAAGATCAGGGTAGTATAGGGTTTTAGACAAGAAGATTTTTGTAAGTTTCCACTGGGAAAAAAATCTATTTTTAGCTCCAGTGACCTACATATGCAACAGACTGAAACCAGTTGAACAAAATAGGTAAAGGACATCTAGAAGTGTCACCATGCCGAATATCAAAGCTCTGGCCATATTAGTTTCAGAGAAGAAGACCTTTGAAAATTTCACTATATAACTCTATGTAAAACTGTGACCCCCGGGGCGGGGCCAATTTTGACCCCAGGGGCATAATTTGAACAAACTTTATAGAGGACCTGTAGGCAATGCTATGTGTCAAATATCTTAGCTATGGCCCTTGTAGTTTCAGAGAAGAAGATTTTTTAAGTTTTCATTGAAAAAAATCTATTTTTAGCTACTGTGACCTAGTTATGCAACCGACCAGAACCATTTGAACAATTTTGGTATAGGACATCTAGAAGTGTCACCATGCCGAATATCAAAGCTCTGGCCATATTAGTTTCAGAGAAGAAGACGTTTGAAAATTTTACTATATAACTCTATGTAAAACTGTGACCCCCGGGGCGGGGTTAATTTTGACCCTAGGGGCATAATTTGAACAAACTTGATAGAGGACCTGTATATGATGCTATGTGCCAAATATCTAAGCTCTGACCATTGCAGTTTTTGACAAGAAGATTTTTTAAGATTTACTTATTTTTTCACCTTGGTTGCCATGGCAACCAGAGTTCTGCATTGTTTTTAATTCTTTGAACAAATTTGAAAGAGCTTGACCCAAGGAACATTTCTGTAAAGTTTGGTTGAATTCTGTCAAGCGGTATAGGAGGAGATGTCATTTGAAGCAATTGTTAACGACGACGCACGACGCACGCCGGACACAGGGCCATCCCAATAGCTCACCTTGAGCCTTTGGCTCAGGTGAGCTAAAATTGTGCCTAATAAGACACATCATTCTGCTTTACTTTCAACCTGCTTTAAATGGTCATCTGTCTTCAAAACTGGAAACATGCCATATAGGGTAATTGGTAAAGCCTTAGTTAATGTCTATTAACTCTTTACCCAATAACCCGTTTATAACATTAAATACACGTGATCACTTAAAGCAGGTTGAAAGTAAAGCAGAATGTGCCTTAAGGCACATTCTGCTTTAATTTCAGCCTGCTTTAAGCTACCATCTACTAGGCTATATAAGATATTTGTTATGGTAATTGCTCATGAGGGAATAAACTGGAACTATTTTCTTCAGTGGAGGAATAAATTAAATGCGCTGAAAGGCGCTTCTATCAGGGAAAGGGTTAAAGGGGATATAATGGCAAACAGAGTAGACCATGATGAGATGCCGGTCATGTCGAGTTACGTGGCATCTCATCAGAGTCTGCACTGTTTGCTATTGCATTTAGGAAATGTTTGGCTGTATGGAAAAACACTGTGATGTTCATAGATTACCCTTGTATATCTATAATAAAATTGTCCAGCAAGCACATAGGGAGATTTCACAGCAATATCCAGGCATAAATGGGTTAACTCTTTCCTCCCTGAAACTTTAAATGGACAATTCCAGTTTCCATTTTAGTCTAGTCCATTTTTGACTTTTAAGGGTTGTTTTTGTCAATGTTTGGCATTGTGACAAACAGTGAAGACCCTGATCAGAGGGCTCCTTTCGGAGCCCTCTGATCTGGGTCTTCACTGTTTGCATAGGACAAGTGTACTGTTCACATGTACACTGTTTGAAAAGCACGCCTATATGCAGGACTAGGGTTCAAAGGGTTAACCCATTACCCCATAGTCCATTCCTTGTATTGAAGATAGGTGACTACTTAAAGCAGTTTGAAAGTAAAGCTGAATACACCTAATGGCGCATTCTGCTTTACTTTCAGCCTGCTTCAAGCTACCATCTACTAGAAAATAGAAAGTATTTCTTATGATAACTATTCATAGTTGCATAAATTGGAAATATTTTCTTCCGTACAGGAATAAATCAAAGGCGTAAAAGGGTATATTTATGGGGTAATGGGTTAAGTGAGTTCCAGTTATTTAGGTATTACTGTTGTAACAGACTAAACAGCCAGTCAATTATTGACATTTATTTAACAATAATGCATTTGAAGAGTAAGAAGACAAATATTTGCGGTGTATATCCCTGTAGCCTGTTCAATTACCATCGTTTGCTGTTAAGTTAGCAGTTTGTGCTCCGTGTGCAGAATACAGAAGAGATAATGTTTTCCTTCAAAATAACCCCGGTTACGCTTAAACTTAATTATTTTCATTGCAAACAGGTAACCCGGCGTCTGATCAGGCTCCAAACTGTTTGCCACTCAGATTAAATGGTAGTAAGAATTGTCAAAAAGTTGTAATTTTCTATATTTCATTGCAATGTGTTTGCATTAAAATTTGATCGAAAGAATTACATGAACCTCCAATGTATTTCAGACCGGTAGCCAACTCACAATCGATGGCCATCGAAGGCCATCGATTTCTTTACTGAACACGCTACAGGTTTTGTGATGATCAATGATTGTTATCCCTTTCTATGCCGGAAACCAACTTGTCTGTATACCTGTAGCAAACAGTGTAGACCCAGATCAGAGGGCTCCTTTAAGGAGCTCTCTGATCAGGGTCTGCACTGTTTGTTTCACTTTTATTTTTGCTGAAAATTTTTCGGAAAAGTTTGCAAGCCCTAAAAAACAACATGGAATTCTATATATATACTTTTGAACAAAGCTTTTATAACCTAAGTGCAAACAGTTTGGATTCAGATCAGAAGCAAAGTAACTTGTCATCTAATCAATATCCAAACAGATTGTCTCATTCAGATTGAATAATTTCCAAATAGTGGCCAAAAAGTCCAATTTTCAAATTTAAAGCAGACGTTTTTAGCAAGGCAAATATTTATTTAGTGTACAAACATAAACAGCTCCGGATTTATCATCTACATGTCAATTCCAAACACAAATAAAAACAACTTTAACTCTTTGCATGCTAAGGTAAATTTTTTGTCTGCAACCATTAATTGTCATCTTTTACTGTTCTAAAATAAGAATTTTCACAATTTCTTTTTTAAAAAAATGGTCAGAGTATCAAACAGTTTCGCAGCGTCTCATCTGGATCCAAACTGTTTGCAAAGGTACATGTAATCACTGTGGCAGATATATCCACCGCTAGCGTGCAAAGAGTTAAGATGACCTACAGTCAGTCATGTACAAACACATTCAATCCTAGCCATGAGTATACTAATTTTCTCACATTTTATTGGTCCTGTGAAAAGTACATTTGGCCTAGTGAAAACCCAAATCAGAAGACTTTTTAACCCTTAATTTTCTCCATTAAAGCTTGTTTCTTTGTTTTGAAGACATGTGACCACTTAAAGCAGGTTGAAAGTAAAGCATAATGTGCCTTTAAAGCGACTCGCAACCGGATGGTGTACTTGTCAAAATAAAATAAAATACTCAAATAAAAGCAAATTTGTGGCATTATTTGGCTTCTGACATTAAAAAAATATGATCAGTCCAAAAAAAGTCTCAAGAATCGTCACCAAATCTTAGTTTTTTTAGATATATTCCATCGTTTTTCAATAGCGTCAGCTGACGGTTTTGCTGTTGTTGTTGCATTCTCTGACATAAACCGGAGCCGAATAATGTAGTATTAAGCGCTTCCAGTGAGGTACGTTAATTCGCTACCATTATATAGAGAGCGTCCGTGGTCGAGGCGGTAAAGGCGTGTCCTCATTTTTCTTGTTTGTCTCCGCAATGGAGGGTCACGGGTTCGAATCCAACCAGAGCTTCTTCTTTTTTTTTTTTTGGAAATGCATTTTTTAACAGAATTTATTATCCTAAACTAAATCTTACCCATTTATATAATCATTTGACATATATTTACAAATTACCATTTTTAATGCTAAATCCGGTTGCGAGCCTCTTTAAGCTACTGTCTGCTATATGTTTATGACTGTATATATTGGAACTCATTTCCTCAATGGAGGAATAAACCAAATGCATTAAAAGGCGCCTTAAATAGAGGGGAAAGGGTTAAACGGTATGCTCCCCGACCTATTGTATGTCATGGGGGCATATAAAAATGTTAGCAATGTTCTGTTTTATTTCTCTTATCTGGAGCTCTATATAAACCATTTATGTCTATATCAGACAAAACAAATAAAGTACCTTTTTGCTTAACTCTTTCAACACTACGTAACTTATGTGGGTTATTACGTTCCCTTGTGGATCATTTTAGTTATCAAAGCATGAACCTGGCCAATGAGTGTACTTGGAATTCTGGGTAGTTTATAAAATACTGGTCTAAATTAGCAAACAGTGCAGACCCTGATCAGAGGGCTCCTATAGGAGCCCTCTGATTAGGGTATACATTGCTTGCAAATATAATGAGTATTATTTCAAACAGGTCCATGGTGTTGAATGAATTAATGTATATCTATTGAATAATAGGTCAAACTCAGTTGTATCGATAGATAAGGAATAATTTATTGTTTGACAACAACAAACATCTTGGCACAAATACTAGGTTAAGTTGACATAACCCTTCCACGGACATGTTTATACCTATTTTAATCATTCTGATCCTTAATTTGATAATAGCTCTGGGACTAGATATATCCATGCTTTTACAAATAGTGTAGACTCTGATCAAAGGAGTCCTCTGATCAGGGTCTATAATATAATTATTTTTTCATTTTTTAAAAGAATGAAATAAAATTATTACAAAAAGCCCTTGCAGTATTGTATTACATAGTCCTGCATTAACCCTTAGCCTGCCATTCACGACTATAGCTCCATATGCAAACAGCTTGGATCCGGATGAGACGCCGAGAAACTCGGCGTCTCTTCCGGATCCAAGCTGTTTGACACTCGAACAACATTTTCAGCAAATTTGAGCAACTTTGAAGCACTTTGAAACTTGAAGCAGACGAGAAATTTAGCAGACGACAATTTATTTGGCGGGCTAAGGGTTAAGTTATGAAAGACGACCAATTCCTTATATAAGTGGAGGCTTAACACACATGTTTTATTGTGTGAAAATATAAAGTATTGTCTTAATTCTACAGAAATTATAACTTTTAAAGCAGACTGAAAGAAAAGAAGAATGCAGTGTAACCTAGCTTCTGCTTTACTTTCAACCCATTTTAAGTCATCACTGCTAGGATATAAGAGATTGTTCTTATGATACAAGTTCATGACTGCGTAAAATGGAATTCCTTTCTTCAGTGAAGGAATAGATTAAAGGCGTAAAAAGGGATATTTATAGGGGAAAGCAGAGTCGAGATACCGAAGTTTGATGGAAGTACACTGTACTTAGTAGTAAAATAGCAATAAAACAAAAAAGTGATAATTAATAACAATAGTAATAAAGGTAGAATTCAAATTAGTAAATTTAATAATACATGTACATGTTACAATAATAATAACTGTAGAAATAAAATTAATCAGTTTATTATCTCAAATAAGTTGACATTACACTTGTATTTTATTTATAACAAAGACCGTAATTATTATTATATTACAAGCACAATGAAAGCATCAATTCAAATTTCAAAATACATGTATATGCATATTAATCAATGGCCTTTGTTAAGTTGCAATAGACAATTAGCTACCGGTAAAACTATATCATTCATCAGCTGACTGCACTGCTTGTGTGTGCCAATTACAAGTAAGTCATTATACCCTTCAAGTAATTTGAACTACAGTAGAACCTCTCTATTACGACCACTAAAAAGAAGGCTAATTGTCTGTATAAAAGACAGGTGACAGCTTAAAGCAATGTGAAAGTGAAACAGAAAGCTCCTGTAGGAGCTTTCTGTTTCACTTTCACATTGCTTTAAGCAGTCACCTGTATTAAACGACTAATATTTGATACAATTTAGTAGTCGTAATAGAGAGGTTCTACTGTACATGTATTAACTCTTTGCATGCTAGCGACAGATATATGTGCCACAGTAATTACCTTTACAAACAGTTTTGAAATTTAGAAAATTCTGTTGCAGACGACAATTGTTGCAGACGAAAAAATTACCCAGCATGCCAAGAGTTAAAGACTGTCAGTACAAAGTTGAACCCCTCTCCTACTGAACAAGCTGTCTGGTTTAACCCATTTCTGCCCAGTGCAGTATTTCAGTCATATCGCAACGTCCAGCTAGTTACAGGTGGAGGAAGACCCCAGAACTCCTTTATGCACTGTTTCAGGCACAAATCAGCAACAGGGTAGAACCACCGAGAATACGCCTTAAGACGCATTCTGCTTTATTACGACCTGCTTTAAGTGGTAACCTGTCGTCAAAACTAGAAACAGGCTATTGGTTAATTAGGGTTAAAGCAGCATGAAAGAAGAGCAGAATGTGCCTTTAAAGGTGCATTCTGCTTTACTTTCAGCCTGCCTTAAGCTACTACCTGTTAGGATATAGAAACTACATGTATTTCTTGTGATGCATATTCATGACTTTCTTCAGTGGAGGAATAAATCAAAGGTGTAAAAGGACATATTAATGGAGTAATGGGTTAAAACTATGCACTAGCTGTAACCCTAATACAACGCTGAAATTTCCAATGAGCCAATTCATTTTCTGTCATTTCTGATTTCAATGATCAGTTAACATTAGCGCTCAGGGGGCCGTTTTATGAAACGTCGTACGACAAAAAACGGTCGTAAGTCTAAACATAAAAATAAATCTTATATCTGATTTCTCCACCTAATCCTGTCTTGTGACATCTCTTTGGAATCGTCTTTTCAAGACGATTCCAAAGAGATATCACACGACAGGATTAAATAATAATTGAGAATTTTAGAATCCGACTTACGTCAACTTTTCGCGTACGACGTTTCATAAAACGGGCCCCAGGGGGGTTGTTCCTATGGTAAATAGTATGACAAACAGTGAAGATCTTTATCAAAGGATTGCTTTATTAGGGGCTCTCTGAACTGGATCTATACTGTTTGCAAAATGCTAGATATATCCAGCTCCAGCACTTATAATGCACTATAAGGCAGGGTTCCAGATAAGGCCGGGGAGTATTCAAAAACTAAAATCTTTATTTCTGCATTAAACCCTATGGTGTCACTACCCATTGGAATCGTCTCTTGGAGACGATTCCAATGAGTGGTGACACCATAGGATTTGGTGCTGAAATATGTGTGATAATATTGGATTTATTCAGTTTATTCCCACTTATCTTGAGCCCTGCTATAAGGGTTAAACAAGATGTTATCTTGGTGACTGCTGTATGAATAATACAGTAATAAACTTCTCCAATGCAATCAGTGTAGATCCTGTTCAGAAAGCTCATGTAGGACCCCTCTAATCAGGTCTGCACTGTTTGCCACTGGGCAACAAATTATAAATACAACCCTAAATAGTAGAAAATGGACTTGACTTAATTGGAAACTGGAATTCTCCATTTGAAGTTTCAGAGGTGAATGAGCTTAATTGATTAATTGATTTAACCCTTTGAATACACTTCGGCTCTAAATGACCTTTTTCAAAAATTTGTGTCGATGGGCCTTAAAACACCATTCATTCATTCATTCCTTTGAATACACATCAGTATTGAAGACTAGCACACAATTTGGATCCTGGGATCCAAAACATCCCTTTTCTATACATATACAGTAAACCCCCTCTAATATGACCACTAAAACGAATGCTGATTGATTGTATAAAAGACAGGTGTCAGCTTAAAGCAAGATAACAGTGAAACAGAAAGCTCCTAAAGGAGCTTTCTGTTTCACTGTCACCTTGCTTTAAGCACTCACCTGCCTTAAACATCCAATAATTAACAATCTTTATTGGTTGTAAAAGAGGGTTTTTTAATGTACAAAAAAAAGGTTAAACTCTCCCCTTCCTCTCATAGCTAACAGTGTTTGTATTTAGCAGCCTCAAGCAGCTGAAGTAAATTTAAGAAGAAAGTTCCTAGATGAGCCACTTGTCTAGATGCAGGAGAATTTTGTTTTATGTCTCTTTCACATGACAGTCATGGTAAAAGCATGAAAAGGCATTTCAAATTCTCTAAGGCACATTATGCTTTAAATTACTTTCATCCTGCTTTAAGCAGCTGCTACCATTTGTTAGTTCGATAAAGAAAAAATTTCTTATCATATGGAACAAATTCATTACTGTACAAAGTGAAAATATTTTTTTAAGTGGAGGAATAAGTGAAATGTGTATTTATGGGGTAATGGGTTACTTTCACAGGTACAGACTGGGCTCAAGATAAGGGGAGTATTTCAAAAATTAAAATCTTTATTTCTGCATGAAACCCTTTGGTGTCACTACTCATTAAAATCGTCTCTTCGAGACGATTCTAATGAATTGTAACACCATAAGATAAAGATTGGTGCTGAAAAGAGTGAGAAAACATTGAATTTGTTCAGTTTACTGCCTCTTACCCTGTACAGACTGTCAGAGTATGAGAATAATTTGTAAACTCCGAGTAGGTTTAAATCCAGATATAGAGTAATGGGCTAAGTAACCAGTTGCCTTTAACCTGTAAATACTGAACAGAATTACCAGTAGGCTATATATGAGTTTCCCCAAGGAAAAGGTCAATTAGCCACTTAATTACTAGGTTAGAGATAAGGACTAAATTACTGAATGCAGATCAATTCCTCTTCCATGGAAAAACTGATTAATCAATTCATCGATAACAGTTTCTTAACCCTTCTAGCGCTGGAATAATATATATAATGCTTTTGCAAAACAGTGTAGACCAAGATCAGAGGGCTCCTGAAGGAGCCCTCTGATCTGGGTCCACACTGTTTGTCATACTGTATTTTATTGTAATGGGACAACCGTGCTAGAGTTAATATAACGTGAAATTTATTAGAAAATGGAAGAATTTATTTGAAAGTTCAGCATGATAAGGGTTAGCATTTATTTTGAAATATTCATTAGCTGTTACAATTCTAATCCCTAAAACATTTTCAAATTTTCTTAATGCCATCGTAAAAGGAGCAACATCAAATTATAGATCACTCAAAAGCAATGAACATTATGACTAATAAGATCCTGAGTTTCAATTTGTCTGATCAGTGTTTAAACCATAGGCAAACGAGATTTAAGGCATGTTAACAGCTAATTTAACCCATTTTTTTCATTGGCAGCAAGACAGTTTATAGTACCTGTATACTAAGAAATGTCTGGAAATAGTAAAGGAATCCATGTCATTCCTGGATATATAGAGAAGAGTGAGTAACATGTTTCAATCTTTGCTCTGGTGTGTCTTTACCAATCCATATGTTATGACTATATGAATAAGAACTGTCTCAAAACATTGAACTACAGTCCACACTCGTTAATCCGAATTTCATGGGACCAAGAAAAATAATTCGGATTAACGGGAGTACGAATTAAGCGATTGGATCGATAACAGTCATCTTGTATCAACTTGGTCATCTCCGGTCATCGTTTTTTGATAGGATGTCCTTCCCGTAATATTTCTTTTCAGTTAATGCATATACGTAAAAAAGTATTTTTGTTTGTTTTGGTTTAATACTTATGCAATAATAATGATGTGCTTTAAATTTGATAACTTTGTTTAATCCCATAATCTAGTTAATGAAACCAACTAAACACAAACCTTTGTTTACTCTCTGCTACTTACGGACATACGCCGCATCCGTACCCATGTGTGTATTCATAAAGACATTACACACATGCATACAAACCAGCACGTTTTACGACAATGGTTTTGATAACACAAATCATGAAATACATTAAAAATTTTCTAATACATTTATGTCATAAATATTAAATCGTAACAATAGCTTGAAACTTCGAAAAACAGCGATAATACTTTTTTCGCATTTGTAAACGATTTACGTACGTACATGTACACACAACGTTCAAAGTGAAGTAGCGATCTCAATATCGCAAAGAAGAGAATTGTTACAAACATTTGAGCAACGTATGTCAACACCTTCCGCTTGTGTTTATAAAGATCTATACGGTTTCTATTGGATACAAATGTGTTTAATTGGCCAATACTGCAAACATTGTGTACAGTCTTTAGGTGGTGTAATTAGTTTTCGCGAGTGTTTGGCGACCATAATTATGACCAGTCTGACACCCGATCGAGGTGTGAAAATTGCACTTCGGATTAAGCGTGTCAATTTGAGGGTAAGTCTTTTCAAAGGGACCAGATAAATACTTCGGATTAACGGAAAATTCGGATAAACGAAATTTGGATAAAGCGGAGTTGATTTATATAGAATAAGAAGGGGAAAAATCGGGACCGGGAGAAAAATTTGGTTTAACGAGAATTTCGGTTTAAGCGAGTTTGGATTAACGAGTTTGGACTGTATATACTCATTCTTTTTCAAACAATATAACTACATTTGTCCTGGATTCCAGATAAGAGTGAGTAACCATATAATAGGTATGCTATGAAAATTACATAATACATTAATTACTATATATCCAACAGCAAACAGTCCAGATCAAAGGATGTGCTCTGTGCCCAGTGATCAATATTTGATTCTACACTGTTTGCATATGTACTTAAGGAAATGTTTGGAATTAGCGTAATTTGTTTCTTTAAGCATTTTTATGGTTATAATCGTGAACACAATTTAACCCGGCTATTTAGCATTGAATGCTTCTTAAGGTTAATGAAGTGTTAAGTTTGATCTTTAAAATCTTGTACAAGGTCTAACAACATAGTTAATCAGCTTGTTGGCCCTGTATAAACTAATGTGCTGTTCTCATTTCATGATTTATGGCCTATCTAAACCAGACACTCTTTAACCCATTACCCTATTAAAATGCCTTTTTAAGGCTTTAATTTATTCCTCTACTGAAGAAACTTGTAGCAATTTATAGTCATAAATATGTTTGATAAAAAATATTTTCTATATTTAGCAAATGTTAGCTTAAAGCAGGCTGAAAGTAAAGTAGAATGCACCGCAAGGTGCATTCTGTTTTACTTTCAACCTGCTTTAAGTGGTCACCTATTTTCAGGGCTGCCATTTTCTATATTTTTTTCTTGAACATGGTAGCTTAAAGCAGGCTGAAAGTAAAGCAGAATGCACATTAAGGCGCATTCTGTTTCACTTCCAGCCTGCTTTAAGCCACATGTCAACAAAACTAGAAACAGGCGATGGGGTAAAGGTACAATTCGTAAAATCACACTTGAAAAATGCAAGTTTGGAAATCTTAGGATTTTTCATGTCAACTTATGGCAGCCCTGTATTTTTAAAACTAGAAACAGGCTATGGGGTAATGGGTTAAGACACACTGGTTGGATGATGGCTGTTTAATTAATGCATAACAAATTAAAGCAATGCAGAAAACTTGAGAGCTTTCTGTATAATTCTTTAAATTCTTATTCTACAGGTATTAATTAAGCAATCACATGCCTTGATTTGTGACTGACAATGACTTGTTTTCGTTTTCTGGTTAAATTTGGTTAATTATTACGTGTTTAAAGGGACTCGCAACCGGATGGTGTACTTGTCAAAATAAAATAAAATACTCAAATAAAAGCAAATTTGTGGCATTATTTGGCTTCTGACATTAAAAAAATATGATCAGTCCAAAAAAAAGTCTCAAGAATCGTCACCGAATCTTAGATTTTTAGATATTTTCCATCGTTTTTCTATACCGACTAGTAGACGGTATAGTTGTTGTTGCTGCTTCTCTACACGGGCTCAGACATAAACACGAGCCGAATTACGAAGTTGTATGCACTTTCGATGGCTACACATTGAAATACGTTAAATCGATCCGAGATAAACGGATAGTTCCGTGGTCCATTGGTCTAAGCGGTTTCCCCTATTTTGCCTTCTGTCCGCCAATGCAGGGCCCCGGGTTCGAATCCCACCAGAGACCAATATTTTTTTTTTTATTGAAATACATTTTTTTAAACAGAATTTCTTATCCTAAACTAATTCTTTACCATTAATATAAGCGTTTGACACATATTTACAAATTACTATTTTTAATGCACCATCTGGTTGCGAGTCGCTTTAAGACAGCTGACTGCTTCAAGCATTGTAACAATAAAACAGAAAACTCCTTAGAAGCTTTCTGTTTGACTGTCACCTGGCATTATTAGCTGTCACCTGTCTTTTAACAATCAATTAGCCTTGTTTTTAGTGGTCGTAATAGAGAGGTTTTTATCTGGTTTGGAAAGGTTTTACTGTACTAATTAGTAGAACCTTTCAATCCAAATATCAGCTGTGAACTTTACATCTATATACCCATCTCCTTATATTCTTTCTCTCCAACCTGACCGAGTTCATGCAAAACCTGTCTTTTGACATTTCCATGGAATATCGGCTTGAAAATACGATTCCAAAGAAATGTCAAAAGACAGGATTAGATAGAGAAGTAAGAAATTAAACATATTTTGAAGTTTTGAAACTTGCTTAATGCAGGTCAAACGTCATTCAGAAATCTCCGTTAGGTGCTTTCTCAATCTGCATCACTTTTGTTCTGTGTTCCGTTTTCAAGCTGTCATCAATCTGAAAGACTTGGAATGGTTTGACGTTGGATTACATAACACTCAGATAGGTGTCGTAGATTTAAACAGGGCTTCCATTTCTCCGGATTTTTCCTAAATCTTCGGATTTTTTCCCAGTACATGGTAGCTTAAAGCAGGCGGAAAGCAAAGCAGAAGGGCGCATTCTGTTTTACTTATAGCCTGCTTGAATTAGTCGCATGTCAAAAACAAGAAACAGGGGTAAAGGTACTATTCGTAAAATCGCGCTCGAAAAATGCAAATTTGAACATCTTAGGATTTTTCATGTCAACTTATGGCAGCCCTGATTACCTCAAACTGCTGTTTCATCCTGAGAAATAGACTCTGCAACGTCCAGTCCACACGGGTTTGGAAATTGGGGTATTCTTTATCCGCCGACTAAATTTGGCGCCATTGCACCAGTCTCACATTTTCGCGCCAAATGTTCAATTAAACAAAGAGTATTACAGCTCAATGGCCTTAATTAATATTTTTAATTGAGTCCTAGTCTCTGACAAATATGAACGCGGTGGTCTAAACTATTTTATACTTAATCTTCAAAGCAGGACAGAACACACATAGATCTATAATAAAATTATTTGACTACAATTCCGCATGAAATACGAAACTAATTTCCATAATTACATGTAGGTGGCCAAACGCGGTATTTTTAAAGGTATATTCTATTCTACGACCTTCACATAAAGATATGCACACATTCAGTTATCTGCCATTACAGGTCCTGAGTAATGCAGAGCTATTAGTATTTTCATTTATTTTTATTTGTATTTAGCTGCAAACTTTGTGCATTGCATTGCTGTCGATAAATGGTCTTGTGCATGCGCGGATCCAGTCTTTTTTCTAGGGGTGGGTGGTTCCTACCGAACACTAATTATTATGACAAACATAATATATAAATATAGTGTTTCCTTGAAAGTCCCGTCTTCTTATCTTTGCTATATTTTGGGATTTTCCAATAAGATCCAGACAGAAGAGGAAATTCCTTTCAGTTTAAATAGCTTGAGCAAACCAGCCTAGCAGAGTGAATTTACCTTGAATAATGTTTTGCAATAGATATTACGACTAATAGAAAGCTCACGAAGAAATACGCATGGATTGATAGTTTGCACGCAAATCACGCGAGGACACCACCATGTGTTTAAAATGGGAGGGGCGGGGGCACGTGCAAAAACTGTCATATTAGACCTAAAAAACGGATGTTGTGCGTGTCCTTCACAAATAAATACTAGATCTATATAATGACCCAGCGCTTTCAGCTTTATATATTACCATATGATCACAGGGCTGCCATTTCTCCGGATTTTTCCTAAATCTCCGGATTTTTTCCCAGTACAAGGTAGCTTAAAGCAGGCTGAAAGTAAAGCAGAATGCGCCCTAAGGCGCATTCTGCTTTACTTACAGCCTGCTTTAAGTAGTTGCATGCCAACAAAGCAAGAAAAAGGCTATAGGGTAATGGTATAATTTGTAAAATCGCACTTGAAAAATGCAAATTTGGAAATCTTAGGATTTTTCATGTCAACTTATGGCAGCCCTGTGATCATAATATGACGTCTGCGACTAATTTATCGAATTGCAATTTATTCTCATTTTGACAGAATTTAGAAATGTTGGTAATAATTTCAAATAGTTTTGATCACAGTACGATCTGGTTACAAACGGTTTGCAATTTTCAATGTAATTGCGATTGGCCTTGAGTAGGGTCTTTAGAAACCTTCCTTCTGCCTGTATCTTCTGATATATGAAAAGCATTGATCTCAAGGAAACATCTATGTTTAGAGTTTCTTAATTTTCAACCTGAATTACAGACACCTTGCGCTATTCAGTACTGATTCGAGGATTCATTCTTTGGGATTTTTAGAGTACATGTATTTGTTTATATAGAGATAGATCTATATAGTCAAAAAATAATATTCAGTACACATTTTATTATTAAACTTTATTTTCAACATAATATTTTAACCGCAGCGAACCTTTGCATATAAAAGATTTACTAACCATGCTGAACCCTAGTGGCGCATAAATACACGTCCATTGCGAACAATAGACAATGAGGAATTGTTAATCCTTCTCAATAAATGTGCTTATGGTTAACTATTAATTATGCATATTGCAAACAGTTTTGAGCCAGGTCAGACGCCAGGTAATCCGACGTCTGGTCAGGCTCTAAAATGTGCGCTACTCAGAGTTTAAAAATGTCAACACAATTAACTAATCCTTCCATTTCTACATTTTATTGCCTGCGTATGTGTTTCTTTTGTTTAAACGGGAAAGAAAAGCATCTTCGCCACTGTACCTGGTTAACTATGTGCAAACAGTGATTACAGACCCTGGTTATATATAGGGTTTCTACAAGATTCGCTCATCAGGGTCTTCTCGGTATGTCAAGTGTCAATAGTTAAGTTTAAACAATATCAGTTTATTCAAAGAAAAGGATTGGACAGGAGACAATGCATACCGTTATGTGAGTTCAACAGTTTGCGTAAGAAACCTTCAAATCGACTACACTTTTAAAAATTAAAACTGGAATAATGTAATTAAAATTACAGGAACCACGGAGCAGACACATGTAATTTCTCCATGCAGGAACCAATGAGTTAAACAAACCATTTTCAGTATATTATATAATATACATCTAGTAAAACCTCTCTATTATGACCACTTTGTTAATTATTACGTGTTTAACCCTTTCCCTGATAGAAGCGACTTTTAGCACATGCATTTTATTCATCCGCTGAAGAAAATAGTTCCAATATAAACCGTAATGAATATGTGTCATATTTTATACTTTCCTTATTCTAGCTGGTAATAGCTTAAAGCAGGCTGAAAGTAAAGCAGAATGCGCCTTAGGGCGCATTCTGCTTTACTTTCAACCTGCTTTAAGTAGTCACCTATCTTCAATATTATAACTAGGCTATCAGGTAAAGGGTTAAGACAGGAAACTGCTGAAAGCAAAGTGACAGTAAAACAGAAAGCTCCTTGTAAGCTTTCTGTTTTACTGTCATCTTGCTTAACCAATTAGCCTTCTTTTTAGTTGTCGTAATAGAGCGTTTTTTTTTAATATTTAAACACCATTTCTAGAGGGTTACAGTCAGTATATATAACTTCAGCTCATTTTATTTAACCCTTTCACTCTCAATGACGCTTAAAAGCGCGCTTGCAAACAGTTTGGACCCTGATCAGACGCCGCGTAACGCGGCGTCTGATCAGGGTCCAAACTGTTTGCAAGCGCAAACTGTTTGACACTCGTTTCGAAATTTCTTACTGCCTTATTCTTAACTTTGAAATGACATTGCAGACAACAAAATTGAAGCAGACAACATTATAGCGGGGGGGGGGGGGGGGGGGGGGCTCCCGAATAATTTGATCATGAAAGGGTTAAGAACCGTTTTATTTCGGTTATTATTATTATTTATCATTTGGTTTCCAGTTTTGTTGTTATAGTTTTTTCTTCCACATTCAATCACTTTTGTTGACTATACTTATATATAAAATATCTGACTGGGTGTAAACTTTTTTACAAGTCAAACTGGACAAGAACTTACCTGCTTTGCGAAGAGAAAACGAAACCGTACGACTCTGCTGAATAAAGGCAGACGGAATCTCCTATACACAAAGTGTCGTCTGTCATTGTTCCGCCTGTCTCTCTAACTCAAAAAACACTTCACAAACAGCTACATGATTTTAGATTTATCTTTAATACAAAACCCACGATTTTGTTAAAAAATATATATTCCAGTGAACAACACGAATTTCCAAACAATAATCTGACAACAAGTAATCCAAAGTATGTACAACTTATTATCTGTCAATTTCTAAATGGTCCTCTCTACAAGCGCACTTTTCCGATCTACCTTCAAATACTTTGAAATAAAGGTCTATTGAACAGTGTGTTGACACAATCGTAAAGAACTTAGCTAGTGCTCTACCCGACTTAGTGGTTATTGGAAGAATACACACTAGTAGTCCATCTGTCTGAACTCGTCTACACGTAAATTGTGGGCGAGTATACTATCTATATATGCAATTTACATTGTCTTACGCTAAACAGGCATATAACATTTTATATACAGAGACAATTGAATTAAGCAGACACTTATTAAATGATGCGTGGTCAGTCTTGGGTGTAGGTGACAGCTTAATGTAGGACAAAGGTAAGACAGAAAGCTCCTAAATGAGCTTTCTGCTTTACTTTTATCCTGCATTAAACAGTCATCTGTCTTAAGGTGTATTTTTTTCTTCAGATATTGGCCGCTTTATACAAGTTTGGCTGTAATACGGGATTAACCCAACAGTAGGGCTTAAGATAACACCGAACAAGACTTGTAGGGACAACCCCCTATACGATACAAGAAGTATTGAAATATCTGATCGGCATGCTTCTATCGGGTAAATAAATGAGCGCATGTTCATTGGAAAGTAAAGTTAAAAGATATCATATTTCCACGCTTATGACTCTAACATGGGTCAGTAATTTTATTCTTTCTAGGTATACAATATACACAATATACCACGGGTAAAACCACGTGTTCTGGATTGTTTACGTGGTTACCAGGGGAAACGGTCACAAGGCAGAATGAACACAAGTCATGGTTCTTTGTTATTGTACTTAACGCGTGAGAAAAGGGAGAATATACAAGCGTGTTATTAAACTTATTAACTTATAATGTCTTACACATTCAACCCTTTCGACGAGTATACTCGTCATTTTGCATAGTGTACCTGTTGACTGATACGCTTGTTCTATGCAAACAGTGTAGACTCTGATCAGTGAATGAGCCCTCTTATCAGGGTATGCACTATTTGTCCTCTTAGATCAGTATACTAGCAGCAAAATAGCCCTGATTAGTCAAAAATGGATCAGTCTTGGTTGGAAACTGGAACTATTCACTTAAGTTTCAGGGGTGAATGTGAGACCAGGGTTCAAGTGGTACAATCAAATTTGTACTAAGAGATCACTCAATGAAGACGTCTGGTGGTCGTTAATGACAAGTGGTCGCTAAATGCAGGAGAAGCTCCAATAGAAACATTATATATACGTGTGTACGTTAAGTAATGTATTCAGGGGATTCCATCAAGTATATATAGCTCGCTTAGAAAAGTTACCCATCGCGCCAAATAGCCTGTTTATAGTTTTGAAGACAGGTGATTATTTGAAGCCATTGGAGCTTGAAAGTAAAGTATAATGTGCCTTAAACATTGACCACATATAAAAGCCCGTTTCTAAATTTGAAGAATAATGTGACCATTTAAGCAGGTTGAAGGTAACGCAGAATGCACCTTATGACGCAATTTTCTTTACTTTCAGCCTGCTTTAAGCTACCATCTGCTAAAATATAGAATATATATATTATGGTATATACAATTTCTTACAACATTAGATTCGGCCCCTCCCCTTGTGTGTAGACATTCAATGTAGTATTACAATAGCTGCAAACATATTATCTAAGTTATGATAAGTTAGATTAAGTGGTGTGTGAGTAAGGACAGAGAAAGGGATAGGAGAGAAAGAAGAAGAAGGGAGACTAAAAATGTTTGCATTTTAATAATTTTCTTGTGATATGACAATATTGGTTTATCCAATGAACGCAGCAGAAAAGTACAATGAGTCATGCATTATGCGACAATCCGAAAGACGTCAAGGGAGCTTGATAGAAGGGTGTAATTTGATGCAAATAAAAGCAATGCAGAAATCATCTATATGACGTGTCTGCATTATTTGATGTCAGACATCAACAGGCCACTTTGTTTTTAAAGTTATTTGCTAAACGGTCGCAAAACCCAAGACCGGTTGTGCAATGCCAATTCAAGACATGTACACACATAATTATCACCAACACATAGTTTAAGCCAATATATATCACAAATAAAATACACGTACAGTGGAAAATATTAGTGTCATTCAACTGTTGATTGTGTATAGATCTAGATCACATTTACCAATTAAATATATAACACATAACTTTGAACACATAATTAATTTAACCACAAAAACACTTTTAGTAAGCTAGCTCCTTTATTAACTGTGAAACGCGTTGTGTGTTTGATATATTTATGTACAGCTTCAGCAATAACAATATTTTCATCACTAGTTAAGTTGTCACCCCACACAGTAATAAGTTCGGATTAAGAGGATGAAAAGATCTAATAGTATTGAAAAGTGTTATTCTTTGGGCATTATATTTAGTGCAGATAAAAAGATAATGTTTGGATTTTCTGATAAGTGATTTCTATACAGAACTACATGTATTCTACATTTGTTCCGTAGACGTGCAAGCAAGACCGACAAGTAACTGCTTCCATGTAAATAGAATGAGGGTACTTTAATTCGGTCATGTTTGACACTATTTGACCTAAAACTTGACACTGAAGGAGCATTCTTGACTCTATTTTCTGTATTGTTCCATTTCGAAATTGACGACGGGATACAAGATTTACGAAATATTTATGTTCTAGCATAAGCAATAGGGATATCATTCGTGTTTCTTAAGTTATAGTTTCTTTCTGATGGTGTTTTGGGAAATTGGTCATTAAAACAATCAGGCAACATGTTAGTAGTTGCTTTGTACATCAAACAAAGATATCTTACTTCATGGGGCTTTTCTAGCGATTGCCAACCACATGCTCTATAAAAATTCTCACGCGAAACCGAGCGTGTTAACCCTGTAACTACATGTATACGTGCGGCTTCGTGTTGGAGTTTCTCTAAGGAATGTGATTCTGCAATGTGCAGCAATCCCAAACCTCAGACGAGTACTCCAATATTGGTCTCACGTATGACATATATATTTGCGCAGATTTTAATGTTGACAATATGTGTACTACCGAATTGATGAATAAAATTGTGTTCTGTTCTGTCTCTCTTTCTGTTCTGTCTCTCTTTCTCTTTTGTAAAGTGATAGATCGAACATTCTTTATAACAACGTACATGTAATTAAAATATGATAGTTGTGTGTAACATATGTCTGAAGGTATAATAAACACTGGCGTGAAATAAGAAGAAAGTGTTGATTTCACCAGTAAAACTAGTACAGCGATGACAATAGAAAACTCTGATATGCTCGATAGTTATACTAGCCTTACTTGGTGCTGTGAAAATATCTCCATGGTTACTGAAAATGTAATAACTAATAACATACAGTAAAACCTCTAGATGTTATTACCCCTACATTGTGTTATTTTTCTTCATTCCGATAATTGCCTTCGATCATTCTGTCATCTTATTATGTTTTGAGGCAGGTGACTGCATAAAGCAGGGGCATTCTGTTTTACTGTCACCTTGCTTTCAGTTGTGCCCTGTCTTTTGTACACTTCGTATTAGTGATAAAAATAGATAGGTTTTACCGAACATGTACTTACGTACGTCGACCATTCATTGAATACGAGTTTCTATAAACATTACACGAGCGCTCTAGACAAGCAAAATTTAACTCATTCAAAGCCATGACGTCACCAGTTTTAAACAATTGTCGTCTGCTTTTATTTCTCAACTTGAACTTTCTACATCACTTTCCCATGCATGGTTAAGCTTGAACCATCTTTTAGAATTATTGCTAAATCTTCATAAACCGGGAACTCAATCCACTGCATTAGACTTTAAATGGACCAGCATGCTGCATTTATTTTGAAATAAAATACTGCTTAACCCATTACCCAATAGCTTGTTTCTAGTTTTCAGTGAAGATTGGTGACCACTTAAAGCAGGTTGAAAGCCTGCTTTAAGCTTTAATCTACAATAATTAAAAAATATTTCTTATGATTCAAAACTGTATAATAGCGGACCTATTTTCTTTAATGAAGGAATAAATTAAAGGCGTAATTTAAAGGAGTATTTATGGGTAAATCTACGGAATGAAGCATACTACAAACAGACTCATATCACAAAACAGTAAAATTTTGGTGTTTCGAGGCACGTTATATTTAAGCTTCATCTACTAGGATGAAATCCGAAGATTTCGGAAAAATCAGGATAAATGGAGGCCCTGTTCAGTGAAATGTTGAATATTTCGACTCAATGATTTGCTGATCAAGTATGTCGAACATTAATTAAATCACGAATCCCTGAACTTTCAAATTAAATAAAATGCAGTTTCCAATTAAAACATGTTTACTTGTCGCTAGCGTTTTCAGATTTTAGCAGTAATTGTGTTACATTCAATTAATAGCTGTAAATTTAGCCGCAAATTCCCACACTGACTTCCGTCGCTGTTTTATACCTTGTCAAATATAGGTGAGATTCGGCCAAGGGACAAAAAATAACTTATTTTAGGCCGGCCATTTTCTAGTTTTAGATATGAAACCAGCAATTGTTGCCGATGAAATGTTCCCTGAAGGAGCGGGTCCATATATGGATATTGAAGAGGTAAAATGTTTATTTCGGCGAAATTTTTTCGTTAATGAAAGAGAGTCTTATTGGAATTTTCGATGACTAATTCGGACCCATCATTACTCGTACGCAATTGTCAATCTACCCAAGGCCAAACTTATTTCTATTTAATGTGAAAATCATTTAACGCAATTATCCGTGTGGTTGTGTGGCAAAACAGCAAAGTATCTTAGTTAACCTTTTCCTCCATGGAAGTGCCTTTTTACGCCTTTAGAGCGACTCACAACAAGATGGTGTATTTGCAAAAATAAAAGAAAAATACTCAAATAAAACCAAATGTGTTATTGTATCATTATCGTGCATCTGCCATTAGAAAAATATCACCAGTCTAAAGAGTCTTCAATTCTTAATTTTTTAGATATTTTTCGCTGCTCCATCCGTTGAAATTGATCACGGGCTCAGACATAAATCCAAGCCGAATTATGTACTCTCCATATCTACACACTAGAGTACGTTAATTTGATCCCGAAGATATGAATAGCCCGTGGTCGAGTGGGTTTACTTATTTTGCTGTCTGTCCCCACGAGCTGGTCCTGGGTTCGAATCCCATCGGAGCTCAATATATTATTTTTATTGAAATGCATTTTTAAACAGAATTTCGGAGCAATTTTACAATTAGTCCGCCACCCAAAATGTCATTTTTAGGGTCAGGTTAATGTCACAAGAAATGGCCAGATTAATGTTACAATAAATGGCCAGGTTAATGTCACAAGAAATGGCCAGTTAATTTCTACGAAAATACCAAAAAGACCTGCGGACAGATTGTAAAGTTTACCCTAACCCTAAGTTCCTTACCGTAGGTTTGCGTGGCTAATGTAAACCCTAGCCAGAATTTCTTTATCCTAAACTTATTCTGACCCGTTTATATAAGGGTTTGACATTCATTTTTTTTACAAAAATTTACTATTTTTAATGCTTAATCTGGTTGCGAGCCTCTTTAAAGACTTTTCATCAGTCCATTGATGGACTATCCCCCCCCCATTGTTCGATAGGCGAGAAAAAGCATGAATCACAAGGTGTCACCAATCTCAGTTGGTGAGAAATTACAGGTAACTAATCTCCAGTTGTCTAGAGACTAGTAGAGAGGCCCTCGCATACGCACACTCAAGGGTTTTTTCAATGGATTTTATTAACCAAACTAACAAATTTAAGGTACGGGCCTCACATGAAACGCTTGGATGAGTATATGCCCTAGACAAGATAGCAGTAAGGACAAAACTTGCACATGGCGGCATGCTTTGATAGCTTGTTAGGTGTTATGACCGAAAGGTCGTCAGGAGATGTCTTTAAATGATAAGTTATTCCCCCAACTGAAGAAAATAGTTCCCTTTTAAGTTTAATACACTATTACAGTCAGGAATATGTTTCATAAGAGATATTTTCTATATCCTTGCAGATAATATCTTTAAGCAGGCTGTTCATTGTAAGTAAAAAAGAATGTGCCTTATTACATATAAACTATAAAGAAGGGTAAAAGTGTATTCGCTTTACTTTCAACCTGCTTTAAGCTATTATCTATCTTTAAAACTAAAACCAGGCTATGGGGTTAATTGTTATTATTCACCCCTTGAAGACCACAGTTTGGATTCTGATCAGAACTGATACTGTAACCAAGTTACTCTGCATCTGATTAGGATCCAAACAATTTATAATTTCTCTTGGGGTAAGGCTGTAAAGGGGAATCCGAAACTATCCCTGATTATTTTATTTTATTGTTTTCAGGCCGGTGGCTCAAGTGCTTTATTAATGGATCTTGCTGCTAATGAAAAGTCTGTGCATTCAGACTTTTTTAATGGTAAGTGCAATAAAACTAAAATATAGATGTTAATAAGCAACATACAGTGCTCCCTCTCTACAACGGCCCTCCCAACAACGATTCCTTCCTTACAATGACCCTTGCCGCAGTTCCCTAAAGTCTAACGCTTTTACTGCTGCAATGCTTAAAGTTGTCGTCTGCTGTTTTACATAATGGACATTTTGAGGAGTGACAAACAGCTTGAATCCAGATTAGACGCCACGCCTCCGAACAACGCACATAATTGTTGTCTCCCATTGGATGTTGTTGTAGAGAGGGAGTGCTGTGCTTCCTATGCCTAATGTAATGGAATCATAGTAGTCGCTGTGAATTGTAATGGTGGAAAAACATTAACCCTTAGCCCGCTAAATAAATTGTCGTCTGCTATATTTCTCGTCTGCTACAAGTTTCAAAGTGCTTCAAAGTTGCTCAAAATTGCTGAAAATGTTGTCCGAGTGTCAAACAGCTTGGATCCGGATGAGACGCCGAGTTACTCGGCGTCTCATCCGGATCCAAGCTGTTTGCATATGGAGCTAAAGTCGTGACTGGCAGGCTAAGGGTTAAAAGCCCAAAGTTAAGTTATAATAAATAAAGATGAGCTTTTGTATAAGAAAAAAGAAACTTTGGCCGATTATAGAATTCAGAAGGACTTATTAATAGGAAGATGAACGACCATGGGGGCGAAATTAGTTCAAATTACCATGTTTAAATACACAAAATGATCGCAGAGGAAATAACTTGGAGGCAGAATGTCTCAACACAATTTGACTATTTGTCATCTGTTTGAGAGCAGTTTTCCATAAGTGTTTCGGTTCTATGTAAAACTATAGAGTTGTCTCCCTTGTCATTCAGGGGTTTTAATTGATTTCACAAGTTAAGGAATGTATAATTATGTTAGTGCACTTCAGTATGTCACATAACTCTATGGCAGCTATTCCACCTACAATTAGACTTGGATACACATGTATGTATAAATAGTGCACCAATTAGAGTTAAGCTAAGGACCTGATGAATGATTCAGTTCATAATTAGAAGTTGATCAGAAAATAATAATAGACTATAAGTCTATAACCATTTAGCGGACATGACATTTTCAGCAAAATAACCAGAACTGGAAACTGTATGCCTGTCATGGGGCATTATAATTATAGGTCATGGACACCTAATCCTAATGTGCAGTTCCATCAAAACATTGTCATATAGCAAATTTCAGTTTCATATGTTAATGCATTAATGAGAAAGTTGGGGATGGAGGGGCATCTCGATACTGTTTTACCATATAGTACCGGTACATCCCAACTGAAGATGGGCGTATCAGGGCTCCAGATAAAACTGAACAAATCCACCCTTTTCTCACTTATGTCAGCACCAAATCCTATGGTGTTACTACTCATTAGAATGGTGTCCCATAGGGTTTAATGCATCAATAAAGATTTATGATTTGAAATACTCCCTTTATCTTGAGCCCTGGTATATAAAAATGAGCTAGACTAAAAAAGAAACTTAAATTGTCCATTTTGAAGTTGCCATGTTAATGTATCTTTTCACTTATCTTTTCAGATTTTGAAGACTTCTATGATGATGAAGATTTGTCATAGTGTTGACATGAAGAGATTGGTCGTCATTTGAGATACAAAACTGGGAAGTTAATTATTGAACTTTACTTGAGATTGCATTAACTCATTGAACCCTAGAGACGAGTATACTCGTCATTTACAAACATGGTACATGTGCAGAGTGACTCTGATCAGGGTTTTACACTGTTTGTCATTATAAAAAATGCATTGTAAACATTTACCCAATATATATACAGTAGAACCTCTCTATTACGACCACTAAAAAGAAGGCTAATTGTCCCTTTAATTGACAGGTGACAGCTTAAAGCAATGTGAAAGTGAAACAGAAAGCTCATGTAGGAGCTTTCTGTTTCGCTTTCACATTGCTTTAAGCAGGCACCTGTCTTAAACGGCTAAAATTTGACACAACTTAGTGGTCGTAATAGAGAGGTTCTACTGTACATGTATAAAGCCCAAAATGTACTAGTCTTTATTTGGACCTGGAATTTTCCATTTAAAGTTTCTAGGATGAATGAGTTAAATGAAAGTGAGAAAGGCATACAGATATGAGAACAAACTTTCCAACATGTATATATTCCAAGCCCATTGGTTTATTTCATGCTTCTTTACAATATTTTCAATCTGAGCAGGTTTTCATTGTTTGAGAAAATGGCTGCTTAAAACAGGCTGAAAGTAAGATAGCAGTCTTTCCAAGAAGAGAAATATCCCTTAAAAGATTACTATGCTTCTCAACCCATTACCTCATAAATACACTATTTTATTTTAAGCCTTTAATATATACCTCTACTTAAGAAATAGTTCCCCTTAATACATATGTGGATATTTATTATTAGAAATGTTTTCTTATATCGTAGTAGACGGTAGCTTAAATCAGGCTAAAAATAAACCAGAAGGCGCCTTAAGGCACATTCTGCTTTATTTTTGACCTGCTTTAAGTGATCACCTATTTTCAATACTATAAACAGGCTATGGGGTAATGGGTTAATGATTAATCAGTACAGGGTGGAAGTATGGAAAGATGGTTTCTTTGAAGAACTGAATCAATAGTTTCCTCCATATCCAAATGTGTTCAATACAGATTTTAGCTTAAAGCAAGTTGAAAGTAAAGCAGAAAGCTCCTTTCAGAGTATACAGCTTTACTTTCAACTTGCTTTTAGCTTCCTTCTGTATTCAACACCATCAATAAATACTCATTTGTGCCAATTTTCTGGTGATTATAGTGAGGTATCCTTAGGTACTTATGTGGAAGGAAGGATTAACCCTTTACTACATAGAAGCACCTTTTAACACATTTAATTTATTCCTCCACTGAAAAAAATAGTTCCAATTTATACAGTCATGAATTATATGTATCATAAGAAATATTTTGTATATTTTAGAAGATAGTAGCTTAAAGCAGGTTGAACATAAAGCAGAATGTGCCTCAAGGCACATTCTGCTTTACTTTCAACCTGCTTTAAGTGGTCACCTATATTCAATACTAGAAGCAGGCTGTGGAGTAAAGGGTTAAGGTATGAGTTTCTGTAAAGGAAAATTACTTTTAACCCTTTACCCCATAGACACACACTCAATTCATTCCTCCACTAAAGAAAATTGTTCCTATTTATAGTCATTAACATGTACCAGCAGAAAGTTCTTCTATATCCTACTAGCAGATTGTATCTTAAAGCAAGCTGGAAGTAAAGCCTGGAGGCACTTTCTTCTCTTCTTTCAAACTGCTTAAACCATTACCCCATAAATATGCCTTTTTACGCCTATAATTTATTCCTCAACTGAAGAAAATAGTATCATTTTGTACAGTCGTGAATATGTATCATAAATATTTTCCATATCCTAGCAGATAATTGCTTAAAGCAGGCTGTAAGTAAAGCAGAATGCGCCTTAAGGTGCTTTAAGCTATTATCTGCTAGAGTATAGACATATTTCTTATGATTTTTATTTTTGACAGTATAAATTGGAACCGTACTTCAGTAGAGGAATTATTTAAAGGCGTAAAAAGGTGTCTTGATGGAGTGACGGGTTAAAGCAGACTGAGAGTTTACTATCATTTCAACCTGCTGGGCATTAAACAGCCACCTAAAAAGATGTATGGACATTTAAGGTAGATCACCCCCAATGAAGTGGGGCTAATGTAGGTCTGGTCATTCATAGTTCAGTACAGCCCGTTAGTTGATGAGAATGATATGTTGGCACATAGCGTGCAAATAGTGACTGACATTAGTTTGATCCTATAAGAGTCAGACATACATGATAGTTGATGCTGCCTTGAAAGCCATAAAGGTCTGTTAGAATAGGCAAAGTTGTTTCTATACTGAGCGAAAACAGTTGACAGTTTTTGTGTCACCTGCTGTAGGCAGAGATGACGCTTGGGGATCACTTTTCCGGCGTCTGTCTGTTCATCCATCTGTCCGTCACGCCTCACAACTCCTGTTCTACTGAAGCTTTTAAGATGAAACTTCATTCATGGAAAGAGCTTGACAAGAGGAAGAGTATTGCACAAGGGTCATAACTCTTACATCAATTTTGTGAGAGTTATTCCCCCTTTTCAACATTTTCTTTTCATGCAGATTTCTTCTGTTTTACTGAAGATTTGGAAATTAAATTTCTTTTATGGAAAAGAATTTTACTTGAGTGATACTTGCTGGCAGGTGGCACAAGTGTTGCAATAAATTGTTTTTGAGTATTATCTGTTCAAATTTTACTCTTTATTCAATGCAAACGGGGGTATTTTGAAATAATAATATCGCCCTTTTCAACGGACGATTGTACACACAGTGCTAAACAATGGTTCTCCAAAGTGCTAGATTTTTGTTTCTGACTACTTTTTTCAACATTACTGCTAGCTTTCAGGAGAATGCCATAACTGACATCTCATTTAAGACTGGTAAAGCACTTAGAATACAAGGGGGGTTACTTCCCTATACACAGATGTTTAAAGTACAGTCGACATCTCTTTCTGTTCTGTGACGTTCGGTAACTATGTCATAATGTAATATGAGAGATAAATTGTACCTCCAAGACTTGGTTTACATCCTTAATGTATGACTAAACAATTTTCGCTCAGTATATAAAGGAAATGGTAGGTTGAATGGTAATTAATTGATTCACAATATTTTGTCTGTATAAATTGATAATAAATTTGTTAAACTTTTACCGATTTGGTTGGTGTTCTTTCTTTCATGTATTAACTTTTGCCCATTACCCCATAAATACGCCTTTATTCTATTTCTCCACTGATGAAAATGGTTGCAATTTATGCAGTTTTGAATATGTATGATAAAAGAACTATTTTCAAAATTCTAGTAGTTGACTAGATGGTAGCTTAAAGCAGGCTGAAAGTAAAGCAGAATGCCCCTTTACGGTGCATTCTGCTTTTCTTTCAACCTGCTTTAAGTGGTCACCTATTTTCAATACTAGAAACAGGCTATGGGGTAATGGATTAAAGACCAATTTGTATTTTATAATACAGTAAAACGTCTCTAACATGACCACTAAAAGAAGACTTAATCATTTGATAAAGGACATGTGACAGCTTAAAGCAAGGTGAAAGTAAAGCAGGAAGCTTACTTTATCGATGCTTTAACTCTTTCCTCCCTGAAACTTTAAATGGACAATTCCAGTTTCCATTTAAGTCTAGTCCATTTCTGACTTTTAAGGGTTGTTTTTGTCAATGTTTGGCATTAGGACAAACAGAGAGGACCCTGATCAGAGGGCTCCTTAGGAGCCCTCTGATCTGGGTCTTCACTGTTTGCACAGGACAAGTGTGCTATTCACATGTACACTGTTTGAAAATGACGCCTATATGCGGGATTAGGGTTCAAAGGGTTCAACAGTCGCCTGTCTAATACAACAAATAGATAACACAATTCAGTGTTCATAATAGAGAGGTTTCACAGTACCCAGTGAAGATTACATGATATGGGAATGAGACAGGTTTCTTTTTGGGGTGACACTTAACACATTACATTGTATCAGTGTGAATGAGCATTTGCCAATCCTGTTCCCATCTACAGTGGAGAATACGTTATTCTTCCCTGTTTAACCCTTTCCCCCATAGAAGCGCCTTTTAGCGCATTCAGTTTATTCTTGCCTTGAAGAAAATAGTTCCAATTTATACATTCATAAATATGTATAAAACAAAATATTTTCTATATTCTAGCAGATGATAGCTTAAAGCAGGCTGAAAGTAAAGCAGAATGCGCTTAAAGCGCATTCTGCTTTACTTTCAACCTGCTTTAAGTGGACACCTATATTCAATACTAGAGATATGCTATGTGGGAAAGGGTTAATAAACGCAAACGTACGCAAGCACATATCAATAAAACACAGACAATGACAACTTATTGACACTCCTGAGTCCTGACCATTTATTTCAATCTGAGTGGCAAACAGTTGGGAGCCTGATCAGACGCCGGGTGACCAAATAATAGTTTTAGCGTAAATGCGTTTATTGGGAAAGATTAATGTATTCTCCACTGTACATGCAGTCTTTAGATCACACTTGCATTTAACTTCACGATAGATGATTCTATCATCTGTGAACAGCCTGAGCGTGCTGTGTTTCTATACCGTATCAAATGGGAGCTAAAGTAGGCTGAAAGTAAAGCAGAATGTACCTTAAGGCACATTTTGCTTTACTTTCAACCTGCTTTAAATGGTCAACTATCTTCTTTTGGATAATGGGCTAAAATAGACTGTCATATAAGAAGGGTCTGGTGACTGAGAGGTTAAAGATACAGTGGAGAAAACGTTTTTCTTTCCCAATAAACGAGTTTACGCTAAATATATTATTTTCCATGCAAACAGTTTGGAGCCAGATCAGACGCCAGGTAACCCGGCGTCTGATTGGGCTCCAAACTGTTTGCCATTCCAGTTTAAATCAACATTCAGAATTGTCAAAAGGTAGTCATTTTCTACATTTAATTGCGATGCGTTTCGTTTGCTTTTAAACGGGAAAGAATAACGTTTTCTCCACTATATATACAGTGCAATCCCTCTATACAGGACATGTGTGGGGACAACATAAATTTCTGGTTTAGAGTGGATTCCAGTTAAGAGGGGTTTTAACCCATTACCGCAAAGCTTGTTTCTAGTATGGAAGATCGCTGACCACTTAAAGCAGGTTGAATGAAAAGCAGAATACCCCGTAAGGCACATTTTTGCTTTACTTTTAACCTGCTTTAAGCTATCATCTTTTAGAATAGAGAAAATGTTTCTGATGATACACATTTGTGAATGTATAAAGTGTGTATTTATGGTGTAATTTAAAGTAAAGAAGGGTTGGAAACGGGACCAAAAGTTTTGTCTGGTTTAGAGAGAATTCCAATATTTAGAGGTTCTGGTTTGGAGGGGTTCCACTGTATATACAATCAAACTTCGATATCTCGAACTCGGTTAGATCGAACATATCCGTATTTCAAAGTTAAAACGCGGCTAAGCCGCATTTTAACTTTGAAACACGGGTATGTTCACCTAAGCCGAGCTTGAAATAAGGCAAATTCATGTTTCGAAATATGGAATAATTCGAGTTAAGCGACTTCGAGATATCGAAGTTCGACTGTATTGAGTTTTACCTTCTCTTTATGGGTTTAAATCTCACCAAGTTCATGGCCAAGTACAATTTTTTTGTATCAAGTTAAATTATAACCGGTATTGCTCACCTGTTGTAATTAAGCCTGATAGCTTTACCTTAGAGTTTCACCCCATTTTAATCTAAATCCATTCAAATTTGTAGTATAGCATGTAAACAATTTTGGAATACAACCTCATAATTCTAGTATAGTAGAGTACATCAGGGGCAGATAACTAGAGCCTAAACAATACTGAAATGAAGCCTTTTCTAGCATTTCAAAGTATTTCAAGGGCAGATAACTATTGCCACAATAATTAGATTTCTACAATAATTGCACTCCTTCGAGAACTTATAGTAATATACTTTGTGTGCAATTAAGTATCCATTGAAAACTGTAGTTGCAAGAGTGTAAATGCTGTTAGATATGGCATTTTCAGCAATTCAAGGGCAGATAAACTCTTTACCTATTGGTCCGATTTCAACCATAATCACACTCACCTGAACTGTTATGGTCATATACAATCAGAGAAAGATTGGATAAAAATTGTGGCCTCTAGAGTGTAAACACTGTTAAATATAGCATTTTCAGCAATTCAAAGGTAGATAACTCTCAACCCGTGGGTCAGATTTCAACCATATTAAAACTCATCAATACTCTTATGGTAATATACAATCTGGACAAGTTTGAGAAAGATTGGATAAATATTGCGGCATCAAGAGTGTAAACCCTGTTATATGGCATTTTCAGCAATTCAAAGGTAGATGACTCTTGATCTATTGGTCCGATTTCAACTTTAATCAAACTCATGCAAACTCTTATGGTAATAAACAATCTGAGCAAGTTTGAGAAAGATTGGATAAATATTGTGGCCTCTAAAGTATAAACACTAAAATTGTTGACGACGGACATTCAAGGATTGCAAAAGCTCACCCTGAGCTAGCTCAGTTGAGCTTAAAAGAGTTCAAAATACCAAGAGGTCAAAATACTTGAGTATGGGGATACAGTGTCATAAAACAACATCTTTTTATATAATACTGTATTTCAGACTTAAGTCACATGACACAAAACAGTTACAGGTTATCATGAGTGTTTGTTTCTTCTATTATGAATCAACCAAACATATGCAGATCAGTTGCTATGTTTCAAACCAGATATTTGATCTACAGTCAACTGTCAGACATCTTGTTAATCTATTCACCCTTTACTCATATCAAGTTTTCAGTCTCTTATTTTATAGCCTGTATCAAACGATTTCAAGATGCTACTAATAACAATGGCTAATTAACACTTTACTCCATAATCTGTTTCTAAGTTTTCAAGACAGGTGACCACTTAAAGCAGGTTGAAAGTAAAGCAGAATGCACCTTAACCCTTTACCCCAAAGCCTGTTTCTTGTTTTTAAAATAGATGACTACTTAAAACAGGTTGAAAGTAAAGCAGAATGCACCTTATGGTGCATTCTCCTTTATTTTCAGCCTGCTTTAAGCTACCACATATTAGAATTAGGAAAGTATTCAATATGACACATATTCATTATGGTATATATTTGATCTATTTTCTTCAGCTGAGGAAATAATGCATATGCTAAAAGGCACTTCTATAAGGGAAATGATTAAGGTGCATTCTGCTTTACTTTCAGCCTGCTATAAGCTACTAGGATATAGAAAATATTTCTTAGGATAATAGAATTTTTTCTTATGATACATATTCCTAACTACAGTAAAACCTCTCTATTACGACCACTAAATTCTGTTAATTATTCTGTGTTTCTGACAGGTGCCTGCTTAAAGCGAGGTGACAGTAAAACAGAAAGCTCCTATAGGAGCTTTCTGTTTT
The DNA here is from genome assembly GCA_922989275.2 of Gari tellinella. Taxonomy (NCBI): domain Eukaryota; kingdom Metazoa; phylum Mollusca; class Bivalvia; order Cardiida; family Psammobiidae; genus Gari; species Gari tellinella. Next base: position 46,662,839 of record OV277871.1, on the reverse strand, counting down.
ACTGTCACCTTGCTTTAAGCTGTCACCTGTCTTTTATACACTCAATTAGCCTTCTTTTTAGTGGTCGTAATAGAGAGGTTTTACTGTATATGAATTGGAACTATTTTCTTCTACAGTGGAGGAATAAATTACCAGAAATGGGTGTCAAAGCCACCTGATGCTCGCCTGTTTAAATTTAAGTCTAAAAAAACATCTTGTATCGAGAGCAAATCAATTTTCAGTTTAGAAAGATTATTAAATTAATGTTGAGTCTAAATCTAGTTATATTAAACTTTAAAACAACTTGTGTAACATTTAACCTGGTGATTTGTAGTCAAAACAACTAAGTCCAAAACATGTCAAAAATTGACAAATATTAAAATCATATTTAAATTTCAACTTCATAACATCAATGTTTGACCCCTAATGAACCTCCATACAAAATTTCAGCACCCTAGCACAAATATTAAGATTTAAAACAACCCGTCCAAAAAACTTTAACCTTGTGATTTGTAGTCGAAAAACATAAGTCCAAAACATGTCAAATATTGACATAAATTAAAATCATTTTTAAATTCCAACTTCATAACATCAATATTTGACCCCTAATGAACCTCCATACAAAATTTCAGCACCCTTGCACAAGCATTAAACTTTAAAACAACCCGTCCAAAAAACTTTAACCTGGTGATTTGTAGTAAAAAAACCTAAGTCCAAAACATGTCGAAAATTGACATATTTTAAAATTATTTTTAAATTCCAACATCATAACACCAATGTTTAACCCCAAGTGAACCTCCTTACAAAATTTCATAACCCTAGCACAAGTATTAAACTTTAAAACAACCCGTCCAAAAAACTTTAACCTGGTAATTTGTAGTAAAAAAACATAAGTCCAAAACATGTCGAAAATTGACATAAATTAAAATTATTTTTAAATTCCATCATCATAACATCCATGTTTAACCCCAAATGAACCTCCATACCAAATTTTATAACCCTAGCACAAATATTAAGCTTTAAAACAACCCGTCCAAAAAACTTTAACCTGACCACGCTCACTCACGCTGGGGGTATGACATTAGCTCTGCTGTTCTACGAACAGGCGAGCTAAAAATGCATATCTCTTGAGCAATGGGTTAACACTGATAACATGTGTGACAATTTTCAAAAATACACATACATATTTTAAGTTCTCAGACTGTAGTGAGACTTTATGGCTGGTATCGAATGATTTCAAAATGCTACTTAATATATCTTTACCCATTACTCCATAAATACGCCTTTTTACGCCTTTAATTTATTTCTCCACTGAGAAAAATAATTCCAATTTATACAGTCATGACTATGTATCTGTAGAATTATTTTCTTTATTCTAGCAGATGGTAGCTTAAAACAGGCTGAAAGTAAAGCTGAATGCGCCTTAACCCTTTCTTCCCTGAAACCTCAAATGGAAAATTCTAGTTTTCAATCTAGTCTAGCCCATTTTTTACTTTTTAGGGTTGATTTTTTACTATATATGTGAAAATGAAAAACAGTGTAGACCCTGATCAGAGGGCTCCTTGATGAGCCCTCTGAGCAGGGCCTACACTTTTTGCATAGGACAAATGTACTCCTCACAGGTTTACTGTTTGCAAATGACGCATATATGCGTGACTAGGGTGCAAAGAGTTAAGGCGCATTCTGCTTTACTTTCAACCTGCTTTAAGTGGCCATCTATCTTCAAAACTAGAAACAGGCTATGGGTTAAAGCTGTAGAAGGAATTACAATGATCAATCTTTCATATCTTTTAAATGCTTGTGCTTCTTCTTATGTTTTTTTCTCTCTGATATTACACTTGATGACCTTGACATTGATCCCTCTCTACTTGATGACCTAGATTTATATTCAGCACTGTTCTCATTACTATTATTATCCACAGTTTTTTCAACCCAAACCTCCTCCAAATTATCATCCCTTTTCCGAGTCTTTTTCTCTGGCCTTTCTCTTGATCTATCTCTGGAATAATTTGATTTTGTTTTTCTTTCTCTTTTCCTGTGAGAATTTAGGTCATTTTGTGGAGATCCTGACCTTGACCTATATCTACTTGATCTAGATCTGTCTTTTGACCTTGATCTTGAATATCTTTCTCGAGATCCTGACCTTGATCTATATCTACTTGATCTAGATCTGTCTTTTGACCTTGATCTAGAATATCTTTCTCGAGATCCTGACCTTGATCTATATCTACTTGATCTAGATCTGTCTTTTGACCTTGAGCGTGAACATCTTTCTCGAGATCTTGACCTTGATCTTCTTGAAATTGACCTATATCTACTGAGTCGTTCTCTTGACCTTGACCTCGAGTGTCTATATTTCCTAGATAAAGGTGACCTTGAATGCCTTCTCTTTCTGTCTCTTGATCGTGACCTAGCTCTGCGACTGTTGTGTCTCCGCTCAGAGTTACGATGTGGCGTGAAACTCTCCATGTCTCTGTCGGCCATGTTGAACTCACTACTTGGATTTTTAAACACATGAAGGAAGTTGCATTCTTTTCCTTTAGGACATCGTCCTTTGGCGTATAGTCCTGAAGTAAAATAAAGCCGGTGTTTAAGCAACCTCCCAACAATAACAAGTACAAGGCCATCCTATAAGACTGCATGATGTAGTATAAAATATTGTTATTTATTTTGCATTAAACACCATTTTTATAAACCCTATACTCCATAGATACCGTATTTGCTCTTATAGTTTGGACACACAAAAATATATATGGGCCGTGTCACGACAAAACCTGCCTTAATGACAAAAAAATCGATTTTGGCTTTTTTGCATTTTCTTTTACATCATTTAATTCTCTTTCCAACCATGTTATTTTTATCATGATGCGCTATGTACTTCTAATGATATGAAGTTTTTAAAAATGCGGTATGAGGTAACATTCTGATAACATGACGTCAATTCAACGTCAACTTTGTCACGCACTCATAGACGTCATAGTGAATTAACGTTTACACAATTTTCGCTCCGGGACATCGATTTAAACTTCATGGGGACGACTTGGACCTGTGTATTTGATATACTTTTCACTTATCACTCATTCTCAATAAGAAGGTGCACTTAACAAATTATGTTGTCCTTGTATTGTACAATGGTCTGAATCCTCTACAAAATCAAACTTACAATATCTTCTAATGCAGACATAAAGTATTGTTCCTGGCACATACCTTTGACTTTATATTTCTTCATATTTCTTGTCAAATTGCAGACAGAATATACAATTATGTAAGGTTTGTTACTGTCCCCGATAAGGTATCTCATTTTGTAGTGTTATTTTCTCAAATAATCTATTAATTTTAGATTATTTTACAAGCAAGTCGTATTGCATATGGTCCTACCTATCAGAAACTGAAGATGACATCATCTTAAAGTTTCTTTGTTGAAAGCAGATCCTTGTTAGTTAATTGTCTCTTAAATCTTAATTAATCAAAAATTCATTTACCTTATTCATTACAAAGTACAAATATGTATCTCTTTTTACGATTAAGCTAATATTTTTTACGTTGTAATTTCATGTAGCACTCATTTTGTTATGAAATAGCATCTATAGTTAGTATGAAAGGAGATTGCCTGCATTAATCGATCATGAAATTAGTTTCTCTCAACGTTTGTTTTAAGGCTGTAAGGTTTGTTACACCTTTTAACACAAACGTGTTAACCATATTGAGTGTTGATTACACCATTTTAAAGAATACAGATTAAGGATACAATTGATATAGAAATATATTACTGACAGCGTAAGAACAACTATAAAGTAGACTTTGAACTGTGTTCGTAAGGTTCATTCTGTAAGGTTAGTTACCAGGAAATAAATAAAGCTGGTAGTTTTAATCAATATTGTACAGACACGTTTGCTTACGTCATACTTTTTAACAAATGACGTTAATGGTTGGAATACATGTCAAAGAAGCCAATTATAGTGAGTATTTGTGCGGAGAGAAGTGTACACATGTCTTGTTTTGGTAACATTCTGACTAGCAGACAAAGTAAGGATTTTTCACAATGCTTTTTATATTTTATATGACCTTTTGTATAGCAAGTATCTTGTTAAAATAATGTGTTTGCTAGCAAAGTACAATTCAAACTTAATACAGAGAAAATACTATGGTAAAATTATGTTTAAAGACATGTAAGGTTCGTAGTTTTTGGTAACTAACCTTACATGTCTTTAGCAATGTCAGTGAATATCAATTGCTTTGTAGAGTTCACGTATTGAACTGATTATCTTATTCTAGAAGGAGTTGTTGGGACTCAAATGTCTCACAGTGACTGGAAAACGTTGGTTTAAATTGATTTTATTTGTTTGTAAATATCACAAGATAAAATTTGAGTGTCTATCAAAAGTGAAGTTTTAGCATGTATATGTCCTATTAATGTTTTGTAAATTTAGAAAGATTTTCGTGTAAAAATGATTTTATATTACTGCAGGCATTTATTTTTTATCCTGGTAGTATATAAGTCAAGTGACTGTCTGTTTTGCTAATAGTAAGGTTAGTTATCCATAGTAACGAACCTTTCTTATTAGTAATGGTAGCGTCTGGTGAAGTCAACAAAAGAAAAGGGGTATAATATAGAGAAAGAACGTAAAGTGACCCAGAGGGTATCAATTATACATAAGAAAGGCAAGATAACGGAAGAGCAAAGAAGAGAAATAATTGAAATACCAGCGAACAAGCTGGTAAAGAAACAGGGGGTAGATCGTCGATCCATTGCAAAGGGCCATGCCACTCATGAATGTGATAGACTGAGTGGGGACACAAAGAGAATGGCGGACGATGCAGTTAACACATGAACATTTAAGTTACAATAATAAAATATGCTAGCTATTTCTTGAAATGGGCACAGTCACCAAGTTGTTCCATTCCGACTTCGATTTGTTTGGTAACGTCCGTTTCTGCCATCTATGGGTTAGTTAGATGCTCCAGAGAAAGAGGTCCGGATACAGAAAACCTGTGTGCTTTTTCCTACTCTTATTATCAACAGATTTGTTTAGGTCAATCTGATGTCTAGTGTGAAGCACATACATCGGATATAGGTTTATACGAACGTCTCATCCAAAGAACTTGGTCCGGTGGAGAATCAAACCTATGCCCTCTGGTATCGCAGTCGAGTGTGTTACCACTGGACCTCGTCTGCCGGTGTACCATAAAAACAATGAAGTTCTCAGACATCAATGTAGGTGATTTTGTTACGACTAGATATGATAGCAATGTATACAGCCCTTAGATAGGGAAGGTTTTAGAGATGATGAAGACGATGAGGTTGAGATCACAATGATAAATTTGGAAATCAAAACAATGAATTACAAGGCTATTTATTCTGTGAAACAACGAGTCCTTGAGGCACACATTCAGTCCTTGAGTTTAAACCTAACCAATATAAAAATACTACTTTTAGTTTTGAAGATACCTTTAAAGCGTTTGAAAGTAAAGCAGGATGTGCCTTAAGGTACTTCGCATATGCGCGTAGTTTCCATACGATTGTTATGAAAATTGTCATGAAGAATGATAATAGCCTAAGAAACAATGTGTGTAAATATAGGCAAAATTTATCGTGTGGTTTGTCTTTAAGGTCTTTTTTCTGACAAAAACCTAGAATTTTGATGATTTTATTTTTCTTAAAAATGAATAAAGCTAATGACTATAATTCTCGCCCAATAAGTAGTCCACAACATTCATTACAAGAAAAGCTAAAAACATTTTAAATAAAGGTGTTCAGAAAGATGTTATCAGCTATTTAAATTTTGCAAAATGCTAAAAAATTGAATTACAAAAGACTGACTCATTCAATATATATTTGTTTTCATTTTATTCAAATATATGGTTGATGAACTAGTCAGTCTGAAAAAATTAGAAAATATTACAGTCAGGATTTGTTGTAATAACATATTTTCTTATTAAAATGTGGGATATTTGTTGTTTAGATACAGTTACCTACCTTAGAATTAAAACTTTGTCATTAAAATGCATTATTATTTATTCATGGACTTGCATACAAGGTTTATTATATTGTTTGAACATAATTATAATGGGCAATATCGATCTTGAAAAGGTTAGCGTATTGATAAGCTTCAAGGTGTGGCATTATAGTTCGATCAAATCGTTTACATGTATACCGATTTAATTGACTTGTAAGTCATTAAACTAAAACGTACAGGTAAGTGGACATATACTTGGACCGTAAACATCACTAGTACTAATCAACGAAGACTAAACATAACATGTCTCTTGATTACTGCGTTATGGATTGACAAGTCAATAAATCGGACACTAAAAAAAATATTTGGATCGGATGGGTCTCGAACCTATGACCTTTGGATTGCTAGTCAACCACTATAGTCAACAACTATACTAACTGCGCTATGAAGGATTATACTAATTTGTATCAACATTTCCTTTATATAAATTTTCTAGTATAAACACGTACGAAAAAAGTCTGTGTCGTCCAGACGCATATCCGCTCGCCCGCAAGACCGACTTCCGGTAGCGAAAGGCCTTAAGGCTGCTCTATTTAGCTACCATCTGCTAGGATATAGAAACTATTCTTATGATGAACATTTATAACTGTATAAAGCTGAAATATTCTCTTTAGTGGAAGAATAATTAAAGACATTAAAATGCATAATTATGGGGTAATGGGTTAATAAAGGCAAAACAGTTATGAGTCCATGGGACTCACGTCCTTTCACCAAATGAGTCCCTGGTAAATCTTATGATTATCGGACTCAGGCTCGATGCGCAGGTAAAACTACCTTTTGATTACATTCTTGGAAAATGTGAAAAAGTTATTAAAACGGTTGAAACATGACGACATACTTTCGATACACAGACATGATAGCAAGAAAATACAGAGTTATAAATCTATCTATTTAAATAAGTGTTTCCCAATGTATTTGCTGTTTTGCTTTTGTTAAACTGTTTTGTAACAGTTAGAAAGTTCATAATGTTTTAATAGTTACTAGTAATGAACCTTACACTGTGAACGAACCTTACATATGCATATTTAACTTACATTTTCTTAGGCACGGTACAAACGAGATCCATAATAATGATTAAGTCAAGTCTGTATGCCATTATATAGACGAACACAACATGTAAACAACAGTAGTGTTGATGTTGGTATCTAGAACATGATGTTCAATGTTTAGTTGTTTACATGATCTAAGGATGTTTGATCAATTTTAACTGCATTCAGATTGGCTAGTTTATTTATGTACAGTGTAAAGTACATAGCACTGTTGTTTCTGTGCATGATAAACGTTATTGTTTCAAAGTACACTCTTATTTGGTCCTTTAATTCTTGCATTTACTAACAGCATTTGTAGAAACATTTGTGGTAAGGTTAGTTACTTGTGGGTCAGTTTCTTTAAACGTTATAAATATTTATTTATATGGAAGTAATATGTTAAAACTGAATTTGGTTTTGACCCAGCACCAATAATTCTAATGTTTCTAAACACTAGATTTAAAAGAACATCGAATTACGTCGTATGTTGCAAATGTTAGGCATTGCATTTATACAGTATTAAAAAAATATGTTTTTCCAAATACACAAATTAGCTTGCAATCAGTTTTCCAACGGGTATATTCCATTTTAAGGAAGATCATTTATAGGGTATATCTAGTACACATGCATACTAACTTTAAACAGTATAAGTGTGCAAATACCATTTAAATAAACATGCCAAACTCATCATAAGAACAAACTACCCATACAGTAACTAACCTTTCACTAGAGAAAAACGTAGGTTTGTTTGAATGACCGTATAACAATTGATAGTTGATTCATGTTCAAGAAAATTTACAATATTGCACACAAAACATGTATCAATTGATATAATACAAAACATCAAAGAAATTTTGAACTTCATTTTTCACTTATTAAATATTCTATGTGCACCTTTTTATTGAGAATGCGTGTATAGACTAATGTTGGGGTCGGTATATAGTTTTGATGACCTGTGAAATGTCAAACTGGTCGAGGGCTAAGTTCGAGAAGGCCTATTCATCCTCGGTCAATATCACTGTTCTAAAGATCTCAACATTAATTAGTCTATAGCCATCATATAGCATAACTAATTTTACGAAAAATAATAACTAAATAGTAAACGACTATTGATTTATTTGTCTATACCGATCACAAGCTGAGTCCAGAAAAGTACGTGAAGTCCTGGGAATGCCGTGTAGACCCATGTGATTTTTACGATAGTGCAAAATCATATAAAACGGGGTCTACATAACGTTTCCAGATCTACTCGCACTTCCCGGACTCGGTACGCGATCGGTATGTATTAATTAGAAACGATAATGTACAACAGACATGAGACATTGATTATAACATCATATAACATCATTCAACAAAAAAATTGTTTTTATAAGTCTGGACACGTGTCGTCTTGAAAGACTGGTCTGACATCCTGTGCAAGTACGCCTGTCGCGCCTTGCTCAGTGCCGGCAGATCCATTACAGCTGGTCGCACTACATGGCAGGGAAGCGGTAGGCTGGATCCCTTAAGATATTGAAGTAGGCTTCCTCTTCGCCTGCCCCGTCCGTACATAAACTACGCCAGGTTCGGTGGATACAAACCTAAAGTACTGGTACTTCCTGTGAGAGAAAAAAAAAACATTCATGTGTACAAATTCGCCTTGGTTACTGAACGCCGACATGTCCACAAGTCTCTCTGAAAGCTGGGCAAGCGTGTCGCAGTCGGAGCGTCTAAAATAAAAAAGTGTATAAAAACAGATTTATACCTAATAAAATATGTAGCACATTTAGGCAGCAATAAATCGTTTAATTTGTAAATGGTTCAAATTGACTAAAAGCTTTTGTGCGTTCGAGACGCCGAGTTACCCAACCTATTTAGGTTAAGACACTTTAGCACGGCGTATTGCGACCGCAGATATGACTGTATAACTGTTAAATATACCTAGGCCATCAAAATGATCTTTGAAAGAACTTGCCTTATTATCAAGTAGTTTTCAATTTATTATACCTACATAGCTTTTTAATGTTGGCGAGGCCGCTGTTTACTAAACATCTGGCGTGGCCTGGAACCTGCATGTGGTACTCAATCTTAAATCAACGAGTAAATCTACATAGAATATTAATACCTAAATCAACGTCTAGCAAATTTGGTTTTGGTGACCTCAAAAAGAAACATTATAAGCACAATTTTGTAAGAAAACTCAAATTTATAATTATAAGAGAAGTTTATGGAGCCTTCACATACACGGATTTTTCTAACGATTCCTTACGGATTGCAAACTCGTAGTCAATCGTAAGCATCCGCAAATGATCCATTAGTGTCCGTAAATAACTCACAAGTATCCGTAAGGATTCGTGGAAGAAGATGCCCGTTTTGTTATGTCAAATTTTTTCTTACGATTGTCTACGGAGTTATTCTTCCGTAAATCACTCATAAAAACGATCCGTTGAGTATCGCAAACCGGTTGTAACAACACGTTATCCTCCGTAAACAGCCCGCAATGATCCGTAAACCCCGCGTAACGTGTTCGTAGTCATCCGTGGTATTATCGTTGAGATTTTCCGTAAAAAAGGCATACCCTTGTCAAAAAGACCACAAAAATCTCTGTGAAATATTTTTTTCAGTCATGTCGATGTTCTCTCACCTCATGCCAGTTGTCGAATGATGACACATTAGAAATGGAATACCTTTTGGTCCTAAAATGGTCAAACGCGTCAGTTCTCTTAATAGGTAAATCGTTACAACCCACTGAAGGTGCCTTCACATACACGCATGTTTCTTATCTCCAAACCGTAGTCAATCGCAAACATCCGGAAATAAATCGTTAACATCCGTAAATACATCGCAGATGTCCGTAAACAATCCGTTACCATACGCAAAACTCGACGACATCCGTAAGCCTCCGTAAGACGAAAATAATTTTTTTTTGACATGTCAAAAACTTTTCTACGACAGACTACGATAGACCACGGATGGACTTTTCCGTAAACAACTCGTAAATAATCCGTAACAATCCGCAACTTCTCGTAACTCGTTCGTAACATCACGTAACCCTAACAGTTGCAAACAGTTAACATCCAGATTAGACTGCGCGTGACGCTACCTATCATCAGGACTTACTCTGATTGAGACTCTTATCTAATAGTTTGAGAAATTTTAGAAAAATCTTATATAATAACAGTAGCACACGTCAATTGTTGCAGGCAGTGATATTACGTTCGTTTTACGATTAAGCCCATTCACTTTCATCACGTAATTAGCTTTGAACAATTTTCGTTTGCGTTTAATGTAAGGTATTTTGATTTAAGGAGTATAAAATTTAGTGTCAATCAGTTTGGATCCTGACCAGATGCCGCGTTACGCGACGCCTGATCAGAATCCAAACCCTTTGCAAGTAGTCATTGTACTCGGGTTAAGGCAGTGAAGGGGTAAGTACAATCAAACTTGTATCGAGTGACCTTTATTTGAAAGACGTTCAGGTAGTTACAAACAGGTGCGACTGCTAAATAACGCGGGTGAGTTTTGCCGTAAATATATCGTAATATCTAGTAAGAAACCGTAAATAGCACGTCACAACTCGTAACAGACCGTAAATAGCCCGTAACAACTCGTAAGAAATCTTAATTCACTCTTAAAAGTGGAATCAATCGTAAGGAACTGTATACTTTTACGAACGTGTGCCATCTGTAAGGAAATCGTAGAAATTCCGTGTATTTGAAGGCCCCATAAGATAAACAATCCAAAAATTCATAGATCTAAGAGATCTATTCAGATAATGATGCCATGTTTTCATTTTCAATGACAGTGGTCATTTTTTCGTCCGAAATGGAATTAATTGACATTGTAGGAATTATTATATAACATGAAAGCTGTGTTACTGATCTAAAACGAGTTATTACGTTGATGAAATAACAATAACAGCAAAAAGTAGAGAAAAAATATCATCGCCTTTAGCAAGAATTGAACCCCGATACTCCGGCTTGGAAAGCGAGGTACATATCCACTGGACCGAGGGGACGTTTTAATTTTCTAGACGTTGATTTGGTTACTTGAATAATTTTGTGAGTGAAAACAAAAACTAATGCAAGTGCCAATAATATAGCATTCTATCAATTGTTTATTGTTAGTTAAATTAACACATCTAGATCTAATTAATTCACGACCATTTACATAAAATCTACAGAAAAAAACGTCAAACAAGCTTAAACGTTTCATAATTAAAGTGTGCTTGGCGATCTAAAAATAGATTCACAAAGCCTCCAGACACCAAGTTCGGATTCCACTCCGGATTAAATTATAGAGTGAAATGTAGAATTAATGTCGATTTTAAAAAAATGCATTTTTGTCTGCATGTTTGAGAAAGGAAAGTGAAAGCATGAAGCTAACGATAGCTGACCCTGTTGTGGGAGGGGAGAGGTCATGTTTGTTTACGTTTCACTTTTTCCTTAAACAGCTCTACGCTTGGAATCCAAGATCTAGAGACCTGTGCATAGAATAATTATAAGAAGAAGAATAAAATGTAGATCTAAACTCACCTCTAAATCGTTGTCCATTTAAACAGGTATTTATGGTGGTATTGAACTAAGAAAATCCGATCTATTGAATGTCAAAGGTGAAATTGCGCGGCACTTTTACTGAAAATTATGACGTCAAACTTTATCGGGGTTTTCCGACGTTATGACGCTATGTCATTAAGGCAGGTTTTGTCACGACACGGCCCATATATTTTTTGCTGTCCGAATACATAATAAACTATTTCAAATTATTTTAGTGGGTGTCTGAATTCATAGAAATAGTAAAAATATATCCTTAATGAAGTATTGTTTCCCCTCGTACCAATATGGCCGAAAATCAAAACGAATCTTCAACATCTTTAAACTACTGAGGTTTCCGATACTGCTGAAAGTTTGAATAAGTTGAGGGTAAATCCTCATTCTGTTTAGTGGTTGTGTTAGAAAGGTGTTACTGTAATGCAGTTAACTGAGAGATTTTCTGAATTACTTACCACAAATAGCCCTTCTCCATGATGGAATGTTTACAAATCGTGCCGTCAGCTGTTTGCCACCATACCATCGAGCATTAAATGTAAGGTAAGCCTTCAGTGCTTCGTCCTCTCTGAAAATACCATATCATAATAAATATTTACAGTAAAAACTGTTCAGCAAAAGCCCAATTGTTGATTTAACCCATTAACCCATAAATACGCTTATTTACGCCTTGAATTTATTCATGCACGGAAGAAAATAGTTCCAATTTATACAGTCAAGAATATGTATTATAAGAAATATTTTCTATATTCTACCAGTAAGAAGCTTAAAGCAGGCTTTACTTTCAACCTTCTTTAAGAACTCACCTATTTTCAAAACTAGAAACAGTCTATGAGGTAAAGGGTTAAAAATGTGTGTTCTTACTAGCATGTCACTGAAGAGAGTATGTACAGCGCTCCCTCTCTACAAAGACACCCAATGGGAGACAAAAATTGTGTGCATTGTTTGGAGGGAGTCGTTATAGGGAGGGAAATTGGCTTACGTTTGCAAACAGCTTGAATCCAGATCAGACGCCGCGTATTGCGGCGTCTGATCTGGATTCAAGCTGTTTGTCATTCGTCATTAAGTTCTTTTCTGTTGAAATTTCTAATATTTAACTTTGAGAATAAACAGAGGATGACAATTTTAAGCAGACGATATAGCAGCAGTGAAAGCGTTGGACATACATGTCGTGTTTAGAGAACAACAGCAAGGGTCGTTGTAAGGAGGGAGTTGTTGTTGGGAGGACCGTTGTAGGGAGGGAACACTGAACTATATATTTAAACCTGGAAGTAACAATTGTCACGTCAGTGTTCAGCAACTAATTTAACCCTTTACTCCATAATTTAAGTAAATACAAGTTCATATACAGTCCACTCTCGTTAATCCGAATTTCATGGGACCAAGAAAATTAATTCGGATTAACGGGAGTACGAATTAGGCGATTGGATCGATTACGATCATCTTGTATCAACTTTGTCATCTCCGGTCACCGTAATATTTCTTTTCAGATAATGCATATACGTAAAAAAAAAATTATTTTGTTTTGGTTTAATACTTATGCAATAATAATAAAATGCTTTAAATTTGATAACTTTGTTTAATCCCATAAACCCGTTAATGAAACCAATTAAACACAAACCTCTGTTTACTCTCTGCTACTTACGGACATATGCGTCGGTACCCATATGTGTATTCATAAAGACATTACACACATGCATACAAAAACAAAACGGCACGTTTTACAACAATGGGTTTGAAAACACAAATCATGAAATACTAATTTATCTAATACATTTATGTCATAAATATTAAATCGTAACAAAAGCTTGAAACTTCGAAAAACGGCGATAATACTTTTTTCGCATCTGTAAACGATTTACATACATACATGTACACACAACGTTCAAAGTGAAGTAGCGATCTCACGAAGAGGAATACGGTTACAAACATTTGAGCAACGTATGTCAACACCTTACGCTTGTGTTTTTAAAGATCTCTACTGTTACTATTGGATACAAATGTGTTTAATTGGCCAATACTGCAAACATTGTGTACAGTCTTTAGGCGGTGAAATTAGTTTTCGCGAGTGTTTGGCGAGAGTATGTTCTCAAGTAATTATGACCAGTCTGACACCCGATCGAGGTGTGAAAATCGCACTTCGGATTAAGCGTGTCAATTTGAGGGTAAGTCTTATCAAAGGGACCAGATTAATACTTCGGATTAACGGAAAATTCGGATAAACGAAATTTAGATTAAGCGGAGTTGAATTATATAGAATAAGAAGGGGAAAAATCGGGACCGGGAGAAAAATTTGGTTTAACAAGAATTTCGGTTTAAGGCCTTTGGCTACCGGAAGTCGGTCTTGCGGGCGAGCGGATATGCGTCTTGACGACACAGACTGTTTTCGTATGTGTTTATACTAGAAAATTTATATAAAGGAAATGTTGATACGAATTAGTATTATCCTTCATAGCGCAGTTAGTATAGTGGTTGACTAGCAATCAAAAGGTCATAGGTTCGAGACCCATCCGATCCAAATATTTTTTTTAGTGTCCGATTTATTGACTTGTCAATCCATAACGCAGTAATCAAGAGACATGTTATGTTTAGTCTTCGTTGATTAGAACTAGTGATGTTTACGGTCCGTCCAAGTATATGTCCACTTACCTGTACGTTTTAGTTTAATGACTTACAAGTCAATTAAATCGGTATACATGTAAACGATTTGATCGAACTATAAAGCAATACATTGAAGCTTATCAATACGCTAACCTTTTCAAGATCGATATTGCCCATTATAATTAGGTTAAAACAATATAATAAACCTTGTATGCAAGTCCATGAATAAATAATAATGCATTTGAATGACAAAGTTTTAATTCTAAGGTAGGTAACTGTATCTAAACAACAAATATCCCATATTTTAATAAGAAAATATGTTATTACAACAAATCCTGACTGTAATATTTTCTAATTTTTTCAGACTGACTAGTTCATCAACCATATATTTGAATAAAATGAAAACAAATATACATTGAATGAGTCAGTTTTTTGTAATTCAATTTTTTAGCATTTTGCAAAATTTAAATAGCTGATAACATCTTTCTGAACACCTTTATTCAAAATGTTTTTAGCTTTTCTTGTAATGAATGTTGTGGACTACTTATTGGGTGAGAATTATAGTCATTAGCTTTATTCATTTTTAAGAAAAATAAAATCATCAAAATTCTAGGATTTTGTCAGAAAAAAGACCTTAAAGACAAACCACACGATAAATTTTGCCTATATTTACACACATTGTTTCTTAGGCTATTATCATTCTTCATGAAAAGTTTCATAACAATCGTATGGAAACTACGCGCATATGCGAAGTGCCTTAAGCGAGTTTGGATTAACGAGTTTGGACTGTACATCTTTTTCACACCCTATTTTTTTCCACACTAAGAAAAGTACCCACTTAATAGGAAGTCCTGAGGATAAAATACAGAAGGCATTTCTAGTATCTTTCCAGATAGTAATTTAAGGCAGGTTAAAAGTAAAGCAGAATGCTTCTTAACCCATTACCCCATAGCCTGTTTCTAGTTTTGAAGATATGTGACCACTTAAAGCAGGTTGAAAGTAAGCAGAATGCGCCTTTGGGCGCATTCTGCTTTACTTTCAGCCTGCTGTAAGCTATTATCTGCTAGAATATAGGAAATATTTCTTATGATTTTTATTTGTGACAGTATAAATTGGAACAATTTTCTTCAGTAGAGCAATTAATTAAAGGAGTAAAAAGGCGTATTTATCGGGTAATGGGTTAAGGAGCAATCTGAGATTTAAATGGTCACCTATCAACAAAACAAGACATAGGCTATGGAACAACAACAAGCAGCCAGAAAGATTGTATCATGAAAAGCTCATTTAACCAATAATATCATAGATACATCTTTAATTTATTCCTCCACTGAAGAAAATGGGTTCACTTTATACATTTATGAATAGGCACTATATGATAGAAATATTTTCCGTATCTAAGCAGATGTTAGCTTAAAGCAGGCTGAATGTAAAGAAGAATGAACCTTATGGCACATTCTGCTTTACTTTCAACCTGCTTTAAGTCTTCACCTGTTTTCAAAACTAGGGCATGTAGTTGAAATACAATAAAACTTAAATAAATACAAACACTAAAACAAAGACTAATTGATTGTATAAATGACAGGTGACGACAAAAACGCAAGGTGACAGTACAACACAAAGCTCTTAAGGATATTCTGTTTTAATGTACAATGCTTTAAGCAGTCACCTGTTGTAAACAGCTAATGACTAACACAATTTTGAGGTTGTAATAGAGAGGTTTTACTGTATTCATTTTAACCCATTACCCCATAAATACACAATTTTACGCCTCTAGTTTATTTATCAATTGAGGGAAATAGTTCCAATTTACACAATTATGAATATGTTACACAAGAAATATTTTCTTTATTCTAGCAGATTTTTGTTTAAAGTAGGCTGAAAGTAAAGCAGAATGCGCCCTTAGGCACATTCTGCTTTACTTTCAACCTGCTTTAAGTAGTAACTTGTTTTCAAAACTAGAAACTGGCTATGGGGTAATGGGTTAAGTACCTGCTATATGACACATAGACATTTCCCCTCAGGTGAGCCTGATAGTTACAACACACTTTGAACTGTGTCACTTGACCACTGGCTTTAAACTCTGGCAAGGTGTCCTCAAAGAACTCATGGAACTTCTGGTACACTTCACTATCCTCATACTCTAACACAATATCTGGAAACAAGCAAATAAAAAATTATATTATTTCATGAGACAGACAGGGCTCCAGATCAGGAGTATTTCTATAGCTATAATTGTTATGTCTGCACAAAACCCTGTGCTGTGGCTACTCACTAGAATTGTCATTATGAGAAAATTCTAAGAATTTAACCCATTAGCCCATAAATATGCCTTTTTACACCTTTAATTTATTCCTTCACTCAAGAAATTACTCACAATTTATGCAGTCGTGAAAGTATGTTTTAAGAAGTATTTTCTATATTCTAGCAGATGGTAGCTTAAAGCAGACTGAAAGTAAAGCAGAATGTGCCTTAGGCACATTCTGCTTTACTTTCAACCTGCTTTAAGTGGTTACCTGTCTTCAAAACTAGAAACAGGCTATGGGGTAAAGGGTTAAGTAGTCAAATCATAGGATGTGTGCAGAAATAAAGGCGAAAAATCTTAGTTTTCATACACCAAGTGTATTTTTCATTGGTACACTAGTTTTATGTTTGTCCCTAGGGATGAATGGGTTAATGTAAAGTTCTAGTGATTCCAGGATTCAAGGTTATAAAGCTTTTGAGTTGATTCTTGAGATAGTTCACAAGTATTTGATTTGTCAGACTTGAGCAAAAATTGAAGACCAACATTCTCTGACTTTACCCTGATCCGTTTCAATGTCCTGACAAAACACAAATAATATTATATTTTCACAGGCAGCATGCAGTTTCTTAGAACCATATTTTTTATTCATTTATAGCATTGCCCTAATTGTTTACAATCACAATCTTCCAAATACACCTGTTATGAAAGTGGAAAATTCTTAAATAAAGGATTGAAAATAGTGAACTTTGAGATCCCTAATTATAAAATTCTCTGACTTTTCCCTGACACCAATTTTCCCTGACCAATTTCTTGATTCCCAGACTTTTCCTTGACCTTAAAAATTTCATTTTCCCTTCCCTGTGGGAACCGTGAATTAACCCATTACCACATAGCCTATTTCGAATACTAGAGATAAGCTACCACTTAAAGCAGGCTGAAAGTAAAACAGAATGCGCCATAAGGCGCATTCTGCTTTACTTTCAGCCTGCTTTAAGCTACCAGCTGATAGAATGTAGAAATTTTCTCTAATGTTAAATATTCACAACTGTATAAATTGGAACTATTTTCTTCAGTGGAGGAATATATTTTCTCACATAAC
Source organism: Gari tellinella (assembly GCA_922989275.2). Classification (NCBI taxonomy): domain Eukaryota; kingdom Metazoa; phylum Mollusca; class Bivalvia; order Cardiida; family Psammobiidae; genus Gari; species Gari tellinella. The sequence continues at coordinate 46,645,347 of OV277871.1, read as the reverse complement.
TACCCTTGTTTTCTATAGCGAACAACGATCACGAATATGCTTATCTCCAACATGTGTAAGATCAGTTTGATGAGGTCACTATTAATTACTGCGTTTTGACGTCACCGGGGTTAAAAAAAATGCCTATTGCTTTAAAAAACATTTAATAGCTTAAAATCGTTGGTTATGAGAGAAAAAGAATCTGTCAATCGTCGATGTTTAACACAAGTTGATTTCAAACTCGTCTAGACAAGAAAAGTTACTAAGTTCGCCAAGGCTGTCTTAATAACATTTCAATTCTAGACACGTTTGAGATCAGCTTATCTTAAACATCGACTCATGACAGATCCTTTATATAAGCGTAAAAAGGCGTACTTATGGGGAAATGGGTTAAAGAGTGACCCCTTACCTGTGTCGTACTCTTCACACAAGCCTTGGTCCAGCTGGAAGTGTTTGAACATAGTTGAGAACATCAAAGTATGACCTGAATCTGGCAAGGGATGACCTCTAGAGCACCTGCAACACAATATCTTGACCCTTACGATGCTGATTACATAAGTAAGACTCATCTATTTTCACAAAATGGACTGGTCTACATTGATTATCTATGAATTTGTCGCAAAAATATTTAACCCTTTCCCTCATAGAAGCGAATTTTAGCACATGCATTTTATTCATGCGCTGAAGAAAATAGTTCCGATATAAACCGTAATGAATATGTGTCATATTTAATACTTTCCATATTCTAGCTGGTAAAAGCTTAAAGCAGGCTGAAAGTAAAGCAGAATGCGCCATATGGCGCATTCTGCTTTATTTTCAACCTGCTTTAAGTAGTCACCTAATTTTAAAAATATAAACAGGCTATGGGGTAATGGGTTAAAAGTACATGTATATCAAACAGTGCAGACCCTGTTATGCAGAGGGCTTCACTGTTTGATTAGGATGTACTGTATATAAATGTAACATTTTTTATTATATACATTGTACATATCGATGATTTATAGAGATTTCTCAGTTAGATAAATTTGATATCGTCACTATTAATATCATCACTACATGTAGTGATGATATCACTTTTTGTGACGTCACATCATAATTAGTTAAGTGACATCGGGGTAATCAATTTTGTTTTTGTTTTTTTAAACGTCATTAAAATATATAAAATAAATAGAATAATCAATTCCTTTGAATAGATACAATGTATGCAAAATTTTGCATATCAATCCAAAGAAATTGATTATCCTCTATATACCTGGTTTACACATATTGTTGAAATGCTGCATCAGAGATTTTATACAAAATATCATGTACTTGTTTTCCTACATGATGTATACTACTTTTAAAGCAAATGTAATATTCAAATAGGGTTTGTATGCCTCGTGTTCCGAGAACACTTTTCATACAAATAAAACTAAATGCTGTCAATATTGTATAATACGACCATTTTGTAGAAAAGAGAACGATAGTCTTATATACAGTCTTTTAAATGCAGGATAAAATAAAGCACAAGGCTCTTGTAATTAATTTCTGCATCATTCTTATCCAAAATTAAACAGTCACCTGTCACCTAAGGTATTTGAATGAAAGTTTTCTTGACCCATTACCCCATAAACACGGCATTCTTATCCCATTACCCCATACACACACCTATATCCACCTTTGATTTATTCCTCCACTGAAGAATTTTTTCCAACTTTAAACAGTCATGAATATGTATCATAATTACTATTTTCTATATTCTAGCAGATGTTAGCTGAAAGCAAAGCAGAATGTGCATTCTGCTTTGCTTTCAGTATGCTTTGAGTGGTAACCTGTCTTCAAAACTAGAAACAGGCTATGGTGCAATATGGGTTAACCCATTACCCTATTTCTGGTTTTGATGATATGTGTCCACTGAAAGCAGGTTGAAAGTAAAGCAAAATGCACCTTAAGGGGCATTCTGCTTTACTTTCAGCCTGCTTTAAGCTATTAACTGCTAGAATATAGAAAATATTTCTGATGAATTTTATTTGTGACAGTATAAATTGGAACTATTTTCTTCAGAAGAGGAAATAATTAAAGGCGTAAAAAGGTGTTTTATTGGGTAATGGGTTAAAACAAGATTTACAGTACTACCAGGAATACTCTTCTTTTCCAGTAAACTAACCTGTCTCCAAAGCGGCACGCTCCAACCTTGGCAAAGAATGGGCAAGTCTCAATCTGTCTCTCCTGTCCATAGCGAACTGGAGCAAGTGGGTTATGCCAGTCACCATCCTGTTTACAAACACATATACATGTAACTGACTGACTGCACTGTAACATATCACTTCAAAACTTAGCTCAACATTATCCTTAAATCATTGACGCCTGAAACATCAAATGGAAAAACACTGTTTCCAATTAAGTCTAGTCCATTTTTGACCTAAAGGGCTGTTTGGAATTAAGTGTGTAAAACACACAAAGAATTCCAAACAGCCCTTTAGGCCATCATTATTTCTATTTTACTTCAAGAAAAAACTCTGGTATAATAATAACAGAACAGAACAGAACAGAATATTTTATTTTGGCTTAAGCATAACAGCTCATCACCATACATACATACATATAAACATTGCATGCGTTGAAAATACTCAACATATCATGTTTATAAAAACATGTACCACATGAAAAACAGTGAAAAACTGTGAAAAACTGTGAGAGTGTTAATCTCGGAATATTTCAGTACTTAAAAGTATAAGTAAGTTTCGAGTAATTTCTTTTGTCATTAGGACGTTCTCTTTTGTTGTTTATCAAAATTGTTAATAGTAGTACTACTAACAAGTTTGAAAAAAACAAAAGAGCATTTTAAAACAAAAAATAGTTTATCACCAAATTTAACAAACAATATAATGGCAGGTAAACATGTACTTTACCACTTCAAAAATAAGTAGTTTCTCCTAAGCGTTTAATAAGTTGTCTCTTAATTTAAAACTCTTAATACAGTATATTGCTAATTTGGTTAACAGGGCTTTCTTGGAAGTGTTAAGAAGTTCAATGAATTTAAACATGTTCGGTCTTTGCCGGTAGTATCTAGGAATATATTGTTTTCTCAAATCTTCATATCTCGAACAAATTAAGATAAAGTGATACTCGTCTTCTATGTCGTTTAATACACATACCGGACATATTCTTTCATTTCTTGCTATATTTCTATGTCGACCTGTTTCAATTAAAAGCTTATGTGAAGATAGTCTAATTTTTGCTATTGTATTTCTATATTTGGCTTTATCAAGTGCACCTAGATAACTAGAGCGCTGGTAATTTATTTTCAATTCTTTAAACATATACAATGATGTACTATTATTAACAGAAGTATGCCAATTCGTAATGTAAATGTCCTTTAGTCGTGATTTCAACACAGGTATGAATTTATTTAAACTGACAGATTCTGGAAAGGTCCAGACATCTGCGAAGCCCGAATTGCATAACAAATCCTTTACTTTGCAAGACCAGTTAATAATGCCCATTTCTGTCTCAATTTCTCTTCTCTGACTGTCAATAATATATTTAAGAATGCAATTATCATATTTATACGTATAAAACTTTAACCAGAATTTTATTATTCTGACATGTCTACAAATATATAATGGAAAACGACCTAACTCGGCATATACTGACAGAGAGTTTGTTGATACTTTTACATTCAATAACCATTTGCAAAATTTTCGATGTACCCTTTCAATGTTATCAGCTTTCATAAATCCCCAGACTTCACAACTATAATTCAAAACTGAAAGTACATAGGCATCAAACAAATTGCACATAATATCAACCGGTACTATAATTTCCCTTGTTATGCCAAATAAGGCATGCATAGCTCTCAGTCCCTTCCCAGATAATGTATTAGTTGCCTGCATAAATGAACCCCCACTTGTTAAAACTAACCCCAAATAATTAAAGCTATTAACGATATCAATTTGTCTTCCAGCATATGTCCACATGTGATCCTGACTTATTCTTCCTCCTTTCCTGAAAATAACTATTTTCGTTTTATCTACATTTACGGTTAAGTTCCATTTTGTACAATATGATTCTAGATTATTCAAAGAATTCTGGAGACCATCTTTTGATTCCGAGAAAATACAGGCATCATCAGCAAAAAGCAGTAAATATATAGATAATTGATCAATTGATAGACCGGCATTCAAATCATGTTGCATGTGTTGTTCTATGTCATTCAAAAAAAGAGAAAACATGATCGGCGAGGTTACCTCCCCTTGCAATAATCCAACATTACTATCGAAAACGTCTGACAAAGTATTCATATGCTTAACACATAACTTAACATGGGTATACATAGATTTAATAATAGAGAAAAGTTTACCATCTACCCCGGAGTTAATTAATTTCAACCAGAGGCAGTTTCTATCAATAAGATCATACGCCTTTTTAAAGTCTACAAAACAATAATCTCTTTTTGTTCCGTAAAGTTCGCTCAATAAGCGAATTCAAAACAAATATAGCACAACAAGTGTTGTGGCTTTCTATTAAGACCATTTTTTAAAGAATCTGAAGAAAATTAAGGAATTGATTAAAATTTTGTAATGGATGGTCAGATTACAACCACAATCACACTCAATTGAGAACTTATGGTTCTATACAATCTGAGCAAGCTTGAAAAATATTAGATAGCATTTTTAAGTACATCAAGGACAGATAACGCTTGCCACAATGATCAGATTTCAACAATAACAAGACTGCGCGTTCAATAAATGCTTATGCCCCCGGTGGCATCCTTGACAATATATTCTGATTTTTTTCTAAGTACAAACTAGGTCAAGGTCAAACTGAGCTTGGGTATTATTGGTGAGTTGGTAATGGTCCAAGGCAATAACTGTATAAGTATCGAAGCATTGTAGTAAACAGTGTTGATGCTAGACGAAACAGTAAAATCTAGTTAACCTAGAAAGAGCCAATTTAAAATATTCTAAGTTAAAATTAGGTCAAGGTCAAAATCAAAGTTTGGTGATATTGGTGGATAGGGAATGGTCAAAGGCAACAACTGTACATGTATCAAAGCATTGTAGTCAGCTGTGTTGATGCTAGACGAAACAGTAAATTCTACTTAACCTTGTTACGGACGGACGGACGTACTTACGCTAGGATACTTATGTGGCTATTTTCTATTGTTTTCTCTTGCGTGGCTAGCCACACAAGAGACAATTTCTTTTTGCTCTTAACTTGGAATAGAATGGTCTGGAGGCTAACCCTACCCCTTACCCTATGTCCCACAACTGGCCAGGTTAATGTCACAAGAAATGGCCAGGTTAATGTCACAAGAGACGGCCAGGTTAATGTTTTTCTATTATGTGGCTAAGAATTTTAGCCACATAAGTATCCTAGGGTGTGTACGGACGGACTGACAGGACGATTACTATATGCCTCCGCATCTGTCGATGCCAGGGGCATAAAAACACTCTTTCAAGAACTTATACGTATATATATTGTGTGCAGGTATAATCAAAATCCAATGAAAACTAGTTGCCAGAGTGTAAACACTGTTTGATATATTTACAACACATCAAGGGCAGATAACTCTTGACATATTGGTCTGATTTTGATTTTAACCATAATCAAACTCATTCAAGAGCTTATAGTCATATACAATCTGAACAAGTTTTGAGAAAAATTAGACAAAAGAGTGTAAACACTAAACACCGGACAATAGCTCACCCTGAGGTCAGCTAAAAAGCAATACCTTCGTTGCAGCGAGACAAAACTGAAAATAAGCTATGGAGGAAACAGTTAACTTTAATAATTTGTCTCACCTTGTTTTCTGCTTCCCTTGCTTGTCTCAGAAGTTCTTCCTACATTGGGGTAAACAAACAGAGCCAGTATCTGAATAATCTGTTAAGACAAAACCTACACAACACATTACATATCTGGCATGGTAAGGCTTTGGCAAAATAAAGTATTGATCAACAATGTACATGCAAACTATACTCTATAAACATTCCCACATTAAATGCAAGTTTTTAGCCCATTTCCGAATAGATATGCCTTTTTACGCCTTTCATTTATTGGTTCAATGTAGAAAATAGTTCCACTTTTTACAGTTGTGAATATGCACCACAAGAAATGTTTTCTTTCAGATGGTAGCTTAAAGCAGACTTAAAGTAAATCAATATGCCCCTTAAGGAGCCTTATTTTACTCTATTTTCAACCTGTTTTAAGTGGTGACCTGTTTTCAACACAAGAAACAGACAATGAGGTTATGGGTGTATCTAGTTGACATCAAATACAAAAGATCACTATCACCATATATCACTCTAAAAAGTATAAACATGTTACAGAGCACCAGATGAGCTAAGTGTTATAAATATGAACTTTTATCTCTCCATCAAAACCTACAGTGTAACTATTCACCAGAATCAACTCAAAGAGACCATTCTAATGGGTAGTAACAACATAGTGTTTGGTGGATACAAAATGGAGAAAAGGGTCAAACATGTTCATTTTTCTACTGAAATTCTTGGAGACAATTCTAATCCAGGGCTGCCATTTCTCCGGATTTTTCCTAAATCTTTAGATTTTTTTCTAGAACATGGTAGCTTAAAGCACGCTGAAAATAAAGCAGAATGCGCCATAAGGCGCATTCTGCTTTACTTCCAGTCTGCTTTAAGTAGTCACGTGTCAACAAAACTAGAAGCAGGCTATTGGGTAAATGTATGATTCGTAAATTCGTACTTGAAAAATGCAAATTTGGAAATCTTAGGATTTTTCATGTCAACTTATGGCAGCCCTGCTAATTAGTTGTCAAAGCATATAGGATTTAAGAATAGGTCAAATATTTCACTCTGACACTCCTATCTGGAGCCCTGACATGGAGAATAGTTCATTCAAATAAAAAGATACAGTTTCCACAAGTCAGCTGATCACGATTTGGTCATGTGACACAACAGGTTTTGTCACATGATACAACAGGATGTTATCTTGTTAAGGATTTCAACAATAGCATTGAAAAATGAATAAAATGGGCAACATCAATAAATACACTACAAACAATGTTGAAATATTACAATCAAACTGACTTCCAAAATGTCAATTTAACTAGAGATGTGGCTGTGGTTATAAGCCCCCTAGTTTGGGGAGAGGGGGCATCATAAGAGGCATTCAGGGTCTAGATAAGAGGTAGTTATTTCAACAAATCAAACATTTTCTCACTCATTTCAGCACCAAATCCTATAGTCCTTCGAGACGATTCTAATGAGTAGTGACACCATAGGGTTTAATTCAGAAATAATGATTTTAGTTTTTGAAAAACTATGCTTATCTGGTGCTCTGGCATTGCGGAGACCCTCCAATCAAATAGGCTGAAATGGCTTGGCCATGTAGAGAGATTCTCTCAAATCAGATGCCTGAATATCACAACACAGCGGGGTCCAGGCAGACCGAAGCTATCTTGGGAGGACCTTGTAAAACGTGACCGCTAAGCGTTCCGGTTGGAAAACACCAACCCACAAAACCGCCAAGCTTGGAGAGGGAGACTTCATTCAAGACTGGACAGTCAGGCCTCATCCTTATAAGAAGGATTAATCAATGGCCTGGTTAAACTAAACTGGATGATGATGATGTGATGCTCCCTAGTTTGCATTGTTGACTATGAAGGAAAAGATCAGGGCTTCAGATAACTGAACAAATCAAATTTTTTCTAACTCATTTCAGCACCATATTCTATGGTGTTAATACTCATTAGAACTGTAAAGAATGAGTAGTGACACCATAGGGTTTAATGCAGAAATAAAGGTACCCTGTATTTGTTTTGAAAAACTACCCTTATCTGGAGCCCTGAAAAGGTTAAACAGCTTACCATTGAACCTTTTACTCCATAGATGTGCATTACAACACATTTAATTTATTCCTCCACTGAAGAAAATAGTTTCAATTTGTACAGTTAGGTAAATGTATTGTAAGGAATATTTTCTATATCCTAGAAGATGCTTGCTTAAAGCATGCTGAAAATAAAGCAGAATGTGCCTAAAGGTGCAATCTGCTTTACTTTTAACCTGCTTTAAGTGGTCCTCTTTTTCAATACTAGAAACAGGCAATGGAGTAACGGGTTTAATCTCAGTCACAATTTCTCAACTGATATTAACCAATAACTCCATAGATATACATTGTGTGCCTTTCATTTATTCCTCCATGGAAAAAGAAAGTTCGTTTTTATACAGTCATGAATATGCACCATAAAATACATTTATATCATAGCTTAAAGTAGATTGAAAGTAAAGCAGAATGAACATAAAGGCACATTCTGCTTTACTTTCAACCTGCTTTACATGGTCACCTGTTTCCAAAACTATAAACAGACTATGGGGTAAACTTGAAGGGTTAATGTTGTTGATTTTTTGTTATCCTACAGTAACTCAGCTTCGATAACAAAATACTATTATGTATAGAGGATATCTCAAAAATCTCCATAGTTTCATGATTGTCACCTGTTTTTCTCTTTTCTTTCTTCTCTCTTCTTCTTCTTCCTTTTCTTTTTTCTGTCTTTCCTCCCATTCTTCTTTGATTTTTCTCTGTTTAAGTCAAAACTTTTAGAATAGAACATAATTATAATACTTGTACATGTATTTATCAATTCCTTTTTTATTACAAAATTCCAAACAGGGAATTAAAATAGTATTAAATTATAACATTGCGTTTTTCTAATATTTCGACATTTAAGGGCCTTTTTCCAAGAAAATCATGTCCAAATAAACGGCACATTTTTGTTACATGCAAATGTCGGTCTTCTTTCACCAAATCCGTCTGAGTCTGAACATATTTCATTATTTTCCCCAGATGCATCGTTTTAGTTCACTTTAATAACACGCAATATAATGTGATACATATTGCATTACAGTGATGGAGTATCGCAAAATATTGCATTACAAAATTTCTGGCAATACGCATCCCAAGGGTTCCAGATAAGGGGCAGTAAACTGAACAAATCCAGCATTTTCTCACTTATTTCAGCACCAAATCCTATGAAGGTACTACTCATAAGAATCGTCTAGAAGAATCGTCTCTTCTAGACGATTCTTATGAGTAGTGACACCATAGGGTTTAAAGCGGAAATAAAGATTTTAATTTTTGAAATACTCCCCTTATCTGGACCCTGCATCCCTAACTGATACTGTATCTCTCAAACCTGCTCTCACCTCAATCTCCAGTTTCTGAAGTCTCTCTTTTTCCTCCTGTTCTTTCCTTCTCTTTAGTTTTTCAGCAAACAGTTCTTCATGCCATAACCATAGTTCATGTTGTCGTCTAGATTCATCAGCAATTCGCAGAAGTTCTGCCTGTGCCTCCCATTCGTCCTGTTTAAGCTGAGCTTGGTAACTTGGAGAATTTGTTCTAGCTTCTTCCTCTGCAAATTGCATCAGGGTCAAAGGTTACAAAGCTTTTGAATTGAGTCTGAAGTCATTCTCAAGCATTTGATTGGTCAGATTTGAGCCTAGGCTCAAATCTGACCAATCAAATGCTTGAGAATGATACCAAACTCAGCTCAAACTCTTTATACCTTTAGACCCAGATATAACATGTCAATCATGAATTACAGTGCCCCCTCCCTACAACGGCCTTCCCAACAACGATTCCCTGCTTTCAAATGTTCCAAGAACAAAACAATAATGTTTAACGCTTTTACAGAGCTCTGCAATATCGTCTGCTTTAAATTGTCGCTGCTGTTTTCTCAAAGTTACATATATGTGGACATTTAGACGAACGAAATATAATGAGGAGTGACAAACAGCTTGAATCAGATCAGACGGTGCAGTATGCGGCTTCTGGTCTAGATTCAAGCTGTTTGCAAATATAAGACAACTCTTAATTTTTCCTCCCTATAACAACTCCCTCAGAACAACACACACAATCTTAGTCTCCCATTGAGTGTTGTTGTAGTGAGGGAGCACTGTATCATAAATGGACAGTTACAGAGAAGGGTGAGTAAACAGAATATATTTTAAATTATCTCCTTTATATCTCCAACAAATTTAATAAATGCTACATGTTACATATGATGATTTTAATGGGTAGTTATATCATATAAGGAATAGTACTTGAAAGCTCTGAAAAAATATTAACCCATTACCTCATAGCCTGTTTCTTGTTTTGGAGACAGGTTACCTCTTAAAGCAGGTTGAAAGTAATGCAGAATATGCCCTATGACAAGTTTTGCTTTACTTTTAGCCTGCTTTAATTTGCCATCTGTTTAGATATAGAAAGGATTTCTGATGGTATATAATGATTATTGTATAAAGCAAAACAATTTTCTTCAGAGCAGGATTAAATCGAAGGTGTAAAAAGGGCTATTGATAATTAAATGGGTTTAACAAGTACAGTAAGACCTCGCTATTACGACCACTAAATTATGTTAATTATTAGGGTGTTTACGTTAGGTGACCGCTTAAAGCAAGGTAACAGTGAAACAGAAAGCTCCTATAGGAGCTTTCTATTTCACTGTAACCTTGCTTTAAGCTGTCACCTGTCTATTATACACTCAATTAGCCTTCGTTTTAGTGGTCGTAATAGCGAGGTTTTACTGTATATGATTTGGTGTAGAAAAAGGAAGTTTTTGAGCTCTGAATTACCTTTAAGTAGCTCTGCATCTCTTTTAATTGCTATAACTTGACGCTTGGCTTTCCTCTTTTGCTTTTTCCATAAAGCTCTTCTCTGCTTATTACTAAATAAAATAAAAATATAAAATTATTAAACTGCTTTCACAATCAACTAGTTGGCAAACTTTATTTGTCCATAAGTTGCAAAACGGACCTAAGGTCAGCCATCAAGGTCAAGAAACTGGTGCAACATGCTATTTTCATCTAGATTTAGTGGGAAAATCATAAAATGTTTAACTTATCCCCCTTTGAAGTCCATGCCTTTAACCTTGCCTATTTCTCTTATGAAATGCCTTTGTGAACATGCTTAAAATCTACCAATCCATCAGAGCTCTAGATTAGGAGTTAGACTATTTGAAAAATAAAACTCTTTATTTCTGCTTTAAACCCTAATTACCCTATGGTACCACTCCTCATTATTATTAGAATCGTCTCTTAGAGATTGTTCAAATGAGTAGTTACAGTTACACCATAGTATTTTAGGCAGTGGCTAGACGTCCGGAACCGGACGGCTAGCCCACCCTCACAGTGTAGGCTAGTCGTCCGGTTCCGTACATCTAGCCTACACTGTGAGGGTGGGCTAGCTGTCCGGAATAGATTTTCTTCAGAGGTTATACTGCTTTGTACGTGGGTTAATGCCTGGATATATATGGGAAACAACTATAAATCCATTTAACTATAAAAACCATCAATGAGAACGCAAACAAATCAAATTCAGGGTTCTCACTAACTCATAATTAGCAGTTCTGGAACTGCAATTTTTGTCTTGGAACTGCAATTTTTCCAGCATTGGAGTCCTGAACTCCCTCTTTTTTAACCCTAATTAAATTCCCTAATAATCAATTTTTGAGTTTTGATATCCAATTTTTGCCATGGAACTCCTACTTTTTCCAGGATCGGAGTCCTGAACTGCAACTTTCAAAATCCTAGTGAGAACCCTGAAATTTGAAGGATTTAATGTCCCTTCTAATAAGTACATTAAGAGCGACGTTCGCACCCACCATTTTAATTGATGGTTGACTTAGGTATCTACAGGTCTGTACGCTCCGCAACGCTGACACTTTCGCACCTTGTCGCTAGTAACTGACTTGGTTTATCACACCTTCATCTTATATTTAAGAGCGATCTGGATTTAAACTATATGTATTGTATTTTATATTACATCTAAGCAAATGTAAATCAAATATTCTGTCGAAGTAATGATGCTTAGTTATGCAAAGTGTGAGTAGCGAAACATCTGCATATAATTTTATGTACGACCCGTTGAATCGAAGATATATCAACCCATACACCATTTATATTACTTTTCTTTGGAGATAGTCATACCTTATCATTTAGTGGCCACTTAACACAGGTAAGGCAAAATAAATGAGATGTTGGGACGGATTTGTTTTATTGTATGTAATGAGATATGATACAGGTGCTTGTACACGAAATAGATCGACACATTATCGCATGTACTTTCTTTGTGTTCTGTTGATTTGTTTGTAATTAATACATGAAGAGATAAATTGAATATAATAAACTAAGGGGTTAAAATTTCAATTGTAAGTCATAATGATGATTAGGCTAATTATGTTGCCGAAAGTATTTTTAGTACAGATATTAACTAATTAATTATCACGGCCAGTATCGCCGTGTTTCGTCACAGGCAGCAAACTGTTAACCCCTCGGAAGCAACAAGGCAAGCATGCATGCAAACAAACCCATAGTAAGCATCGGCATAAAGCTGTATTCTAAAGGGGTAGAAGTTTTGATAGTTAAATGGATTTATATTTGTTTCCCGTACATATCCAGGCATTAACCCACATACAAAGCAGCATATTCTCTGAAGAAAATCTATTCCGGACGGCTAGCCCACCCTCACAGTGTAGGCTAGACGTCGGGAACCGGACGACTAGCCTACACTGTGAGGGTGGGCTAGCCGTCCGGTTCCGGACGTCTAGCCACTGCCTAGTATTAATCATTTGTAGGGCTGCAACGGTTCAGGTACGTCACAGTTCGGTTCGGGTTCGAGTATTCGGTTTTCGAGTATTTCGGTTCGGGTATTAGGATAAGAACTTGATAAAATCAACCTGAAAATAATTCTCATTTACTGGCACATGTCTACGCAGACAATACACACTTTTTCGAAAACGCTATCACTGTCATCTATAATTTTATCATATGTACGAGACAGATGTGCATTTCTTTCTACCATTTTAGGACAGATTGTAGCGAATTTAAGGCGTGGTTCGTCCCGACCTGTTTTTCATTGAAGTTTCGTAACTAAGCTTTCAGCCTATTTTGTTTGTCATTCTGGCTGGTCTTCCTTAAATGCCTCATCAGCCTTCTATTTATAAGCGCTAGAAGAACTACTCAGCTCCAATTATATTATTATTTTACTGAAAAAGTCATATATATTTGAGTTTAATTTACATCGCACTTCGCAATTTGCGGTCGCAAAGTAATAGACTGGTTACCCTTTTTCTGATGCTGATTCAACTTTGGTACCTTTGAAGCCGGGCTATCAATCGTACGAATGCGTTAAGTGCTGGGTTTCCCGGAATTATAAATAGCCGATATGAAAGGAATGAGACGGACGAGAAGAGAGCTATTTAAATTACTGCAAGATGAAAAGGTGAGAACTGTGATTTAACCTCACATTTTGGAACGTCTGACCATCAAAAATATACACGTAGACTGCACGCTGATGGGTAAATTAGCGGTCAGGTATAATTTACCATACATCGGCGCACCAAACCGAAAATTTGCCGACCCGAAACTCGAACCGAGACAAACGAACCGAAAATAACCGAAATTCGGTGAACCGTTGCAGTCCTAATCATTTGATGCTGAAATAAGTGAGAAAAATGTTGAGTTTGTTCAGTTTACTCCCGAGTCCCCCTTATCTGTAGGCTAGCCCTGACCATGTTCTGTTAAAGAGACACTGAAAAAAAAAATTTGAACAAACTTTGAACAACTTTGAATTTGGATGCAAGATTTATCATGCGTCTAATTATTTTGACTAGGTCAGACAATGATTTTTCAGTCCTGTTGCAAGTTGATATGTCGAAACAGATCAATCGTTACTTTTAAAACGTGAGGCAGTAATTTATTGTGTTTCTGCTAAGAACAACTTATTGTCGGTCATGTTACAGTCAAGGAGTTGATGTGAAAGTAGTTAATATCCTTTGACATCCCCAATAATTCTCAAGTTGCATGAGGACCTGGGGAAAGGCCAGGGACGGTGAGTGAGGATTCCGCTTCTTTAAATGACTGCAATAAGGAAAGACGTCTATTTTGTGACAGCCAGACTAGAAGATTGACATCTCACAGGGCTCCAGATAAGAGGGAGTAATCTGAACAAATCCAACAATTTTTCACTCATACAGCACCAAATCCTACAGTGTCACTACTCATTAGAATCGTCTCTTCGAGACGATTCTTACGAGTAGTGACACCATAGGGTTTAAAGCAGAAATAAAGATTTTAGTTTTTGAAAAACTCCCTTTATCTGGAGCCCTGCATCTCAGTTATATCCTGATACTCACGGGACAACAGGCAGTGGAGTGAGAGGACTGGCCCCGAGTACTGTTTCTTCTACTACTTCTATTTCTTACCGAGCATCTTAATTGAGTAGATTTACTACAGAATGCTTAATTAGTAGAATACCAGCATCTGTTTCAGTACTTACTAACTTATCAATTTATCAAGAGTCATTCATAAATTAACAACTTAAAGATAGCTGTTTATCCAAACAACTTAAGGGCATCTCTTGGGTGGATTGAGTAGCTCAAGATTGCTCAGCATTTTATCTTTCCTTTTAACCCCCCCACGCATGGCCATCATCAGGAACGTAGATTATAGGGATTGGAGTCTCGCGGAATCTCGCAAATTAACATGTTACCCAATATCTTACTTGTACGCGTGTAACGGTTAAGCTTTTGTGTTGTATTTTATAACAGTATAGACTTCTAACTCGAGCTAAATTGGGGGTAAATTACACGCAGCATTTACAGATAAAACATAAAATGGTGGCGTGAGGTATATATTTTTATTTTTTAATATTTTTGTTTGAAGTACATTTCTGTCCCTGCGAAGTTGGTCATATTTGCAAAAAATCCCTCGTTTTTGTTCGATTTAGTAGTTATAGGTACTTTTATTATGCCCCCAGAATCTACGATTCGGGGGCATAATAGTTTTTGTCATGTCTGTTGGTTTGTCCGTCCGTCTGTCCGTCCGTCCGTCAGAGCGCACGAAAGGTCCTTTGTTGGGTAGGGAGAACAATAGATTCCATTCATTCCGTGATTACCCTATTGTTATTGTTGGGTATTTTTTTTTGCTGTTGGGTACTTTTAAACAAAGAAAATACCCAACAAATGTCCATCTGTGAGGACGTCCGTCCGTCTGTCTGTGCCAAAAACCTTAACCTTGGCTATAACTCTTGCATTTTTGTACCTGGACCTTTTATACTTGGCATGTGTCTTCCCTGTATCAAGACCTTTCCATCCATACAAACCTTTTTTACCTTGACCTTGACATTTGACCTACTTTTGTAAAAATCTTTAAATGGCTATAACATTTGCACCAGTAGGCCCAGGGCTTTCATATTTTGTATTTATATTTCTTTTGTCAAGACCTTTCCAACCATACCAACATCGTTGACCATGTGACCTTGACCTTTGACCTATTTAATCAAACTTTAACCAAAAACCTTAACCTTGGCTATAACTTTTGCATTTTTACACCTGGGCCTTTTATACTTTGCATGTGTATTCCTCATGGCAAGACCTTTGCAACCATATAAAACTTTTTGACCTTGTGACCTTGGCCTTGAAATTTGACCTACTTTTGTAAAAATCTTTAAATGGCTATAACATTTGCAGCAGTAGGCCCAGGGCTTTCATATTTTGTATGTATATTTCTTTTGTCAAGACCTTTCCAACCATACCAACATCTTTGACCATGTGACCTTGACCTTTGACCTATTTAATCAAACTTTAACCAAAAACCTTAACCGTGGCTATAACTTTTGCATTTTTAAACCTGGGCCTTTTATACTTGGCATGTGTATTCCTCATGGCAAGACCTTTCCAACGATATAAAACTTTTTGACCTCATGACCATGACCTTGAAATTTGACCTTCATTTGTAAAAATCTTTAAATGGCTATAACATTTGCACCAGTAGGCCCAGGGCTTTCATATTTTGTATGTATATTTCTTGTGTCAAGACCTTTCCAACCATACCAACATCTTTGTCCATGCTACCTTGACCTAGACCATTGACCTATTTAATCAAACTTTAACCAAAAACCTTAACCTTGGCTATAACTTTTGCATTTTTGCACCTGGGCATTTTATACTTGGCATGTGTATTCCTCATGGCAAGACCTTTCCAACCATACAAAACTTTTTGACTTTGACCTTCTTTTGTAAAAATCTTTAAATTGCTATAACATTTGCACCAGTTAGCATAGGGCTTTAATATTTTGTATGTATATGTTTTGTGTCAAGACCTTTCCTACCATACCAATATATTTGACCATGTGACCTTGACCTTCACCTTTGACCTATTTAATCAAACTTTAACCAAAAACATTAACATTGGCTATAACTTTTGCATTTTTGAACCTGGGCCTTTTATACTTGGCATGTGTATTCTTCATAGCAAGGCCTTTCCAACCATACAAAACTTTTTGACCTTGTGACCTTGACATTTGACCTACTTTTGTAATAATCTTTAAAGGGCTATAACATTTGCACCAGTTGGCCCAGGGCTTTAATATTTTGTATGTATATTTCTTGTGTCAAGACCTTTCCAACCATACCAACATATTTGACCATGTGACCTTGACCTCGATCTTTGACCTATTTAATCAAACTTTAACCAAAAACCTTAACCTTGGATAGAACTTTTGCATTTTTGCACCTTGACCTTTTATACTTGACATGTGTTTTCCCTTTCTAAAAATACAAAACTTTTTGACCTTGTGACCTTGACATTTGACCTACTTTTGTTGAAATCTTTAAATGGCTATAACATTTGCACCAGTAGGCCTACGGCTTTCATATTTTGTTTATATATTTCTTGTGTCAAGACCTTTCCAACCATACCTACGTTTTTGCCCTTGTGACCTTGACCTTTGACCTTTATTTGTATAAATCTTTATACGCCTATAACATTTGAACCAGTAGGCCTAGAGCTTCCATACTTTATAGGTTTCTTGTGTTAAGACTTCTCCAACCATGCCAATGTTTCATTTACCCTACGACCATGACTTTTGACCTACTTTTGCAAATAAGCATTACATTACAGAACATGATGCTGGCTGGGGGCATTTGTGTTTCACAAACACATTGCTTTTCATCTGATCATCACCAAACTTTCTGAAAATGTTTGTTGACATAAAATGGAGACCAATTTGGATAACCAGCGGCACCAATTTATGCTAGGCCCTTTGGAGTAATGGCCCTTGAAGTCCTCAAAATGGCGCTCCACTACAGTTTCAGCTCTCTAACTTTTACGTTTGATAGTCTGGATTCCCCTCCCTGTATCATCGGGGGCATTCGTGTAACTGGGACACGCTCTTGTTCAAGTTGTGGTGACCAATCTGCAGGCTCGATTGAAAAGATCACATAGTGTACTGATATATAAAAGAATAAAGGGTGGCATGAACTATTTGCATTCATCGTGTACTGTGTTTAAAAGAAGTTGTTGTCTTTGCAAAATGCCCATAATCATGCTGATTCAGTACTTACAAAATGGCGGCATTTCCCGGTCCGCCTGATCGGTAATTTGTTATTATACACGAAGAGTAGCTTATTTCGTCTTAAATTGATGTTGCTATTGAGATAATTACAAATTTTGTCTGCAATTATGTAGATCTATAATCATTTATTTTATGGTTGTTTATCTAATCTTTGTAAATATGTTTTGCAGAATTTGAAAAATGAGCTGCGATGCCGCACAGAAGGAAAGGTGTGAATTAGCGTCCTATAGAACGTGTTAGAAAAAATATTGATGAGAAACGTTAATTACTTAATAATTTCACTGATAACTAACCAGGTTAATATTAAACAAACAAACAACAAGAGAAGACCAATTATAATAATTACCGTATATTCGCAGCCATCTGTCGAGCTTATCAGTCATCTAAAAATGTAGCGGCAAGAGGCTTACCTACCCAAAGTGGCAACACCCGCTTATCTACCGCGGCGAAAGGGAAGACAGAGATAAATCGATAAACTACCCGATTAGATAGGCAGTAACCAATCCCTATCTAATCTACGTTCCTGCCATCATATTCAAGTTTGAATGTTCGCCATTATTAAAGAAGAAGAAAAAGAAGAAGAATAACGTGTGGCTGCTAGCAGTTTTCAATTTAGCTTTCCCCCCTGTGGACCCACAAGTCTTGAGACAGGGGACAGTGGAAGCAAACTGAAATCAGCAATTCATTTTGCCTTTTTTTTTTATTTAAGGGAGGTAGCTCGTCCTTTCACAAACTTTACAGACATAAACAAACGTTTACGGTTCTCAAATACGAGTCAAAGAGTTTGTCGCTGACAGTATTTACGACTGTTTGTCTACAAAAACTCCATTAGTGCCTTTCATTTATGTTACAATGCACATTACCTAAGTTTCTCGAGGTTTTCACCTATACTCGTTTCACTTGTTGTCTTTTTTGCATCATTGTCGGCCATGCTGGGTATAGACTAAAACGCTGATACTTGGGTGATGATAAAATGCGGACTCGCTCGCGTTAGAAAAATGTTAATGCACCAGAAGAAACATTTTCCATATCCATGCAGATGGACACTCAAATCAGGCTGAAAGTAAAGCATAATGTGTCCGCTCAAAGCAGGCTGAAAGTAAAGCAGAATTCACCTTAATGCATATCTGCTTTACTTTCAACCTGCTTTCATAAGTGGTCAACTGGCTTCAAAAATAGAAACAGGCTTTGGGGTTTTGGGTTAAAATTGTTAGCCTAAATTGTTTGTAGTCTTGATGATCATAAACACAAGTTGTTGACTTTCAGCCTGCTTTAACTCTTTGAACCCTATGCACACGTATATATTTGTGCATCATTTGCAAACAGCGTACCATTGAGGAGTACACTTGTCTCCTATGCAAACCTCTAATCAGGGTCTACACTGTTTGTTATTTTGACATATATTGTAACAAGAGGGCCAGAATGGCCCTTGATCGCTCACATGACTATAGTGACACAACTAAGCTGGGTCAAGGAATGTCAAACAATATTTTTGAAGTTTTCATTGAAAATATCTATTTTTAGCTCCGGTGACCCAGATATGCAACAGACGGGAACCTGTTCAACATTAAATGTCACAGATTAAGGACCTCTGAAAGTTTCACCATGCCAAATATCAAAGATCTGGCCCTTGTGGTTTTTGACAAGAAGATTTTTTAAGATTTCCTCATTTTTTCACCTTGGTTGCCATGGCCACCAGAGTTCTGCATTCGTTCAAATTCTTTGAAAAATTTGAAAGAACTTGACCCAAGGAACATTCCTGTGAAGTTTGGTTGCAATCGGGCATGTGGTTTTGAAGAAGATGATGTTTAAAGAAATTGTTGACACGCGCTGCACAAGCCGGACATTAAGACTGACCACAAAACATTTCCCAGTCAGCACACCCATATCTAAAATGGTCGGATGTCGTTTTGCACATTGTTTTCTGGTTGGATTGATATCGTTGTCGGATTAATATGGGCCCGCCATCGAACACTCTGATAGCGGACAATATATAAAAAATATATCAGTTTGATATCAAACCGCTATAATGTCAGCTGATGATTGGATTTATATCAATATATTTACATTCAACCTGTAAAGTCCTTATGTAATCCTATTAAAAAATATGCAGTCATCTGCCGATGAACCTACACTTCGTATCTGGATTTAACCAGTTCGGATTTCCCCGTGCTATCCGTGGACTTCTTCAAATAGACTACATCGGGCACTTAACACTAAGCTCCCATTGGTCGACGGTAATATGACACTAGCGGAGTGATACAGACCAATAGGTCGTTGCCATCGCGTTGCTATGTGTGTAAATGGGTTAAGAAAACAACCGCGACATGTAATTTTAGAATGTGCTTTGGCAATAGATATTCAAGTTGCACTGTTATTTGTTTGCCTTGTAAGTCATTTCCATTCACAGAGAGAAAGTTTACTGGAAAAAATCCTGAATTTTTAATACAGTTACAGTACATGTAGTTGGGACTCCTTTCTCACCATATTTAGAAACTGGAATGGCTATTACATCGACATTACATCTATCAAACCTCTTTGACCGGTATATGATAAATTCTTATACAGAAAAACAAATCTGGCCAATAAACACATTAAATTGACAAGACAGAAAATATAAATATAAATATAAGGAATAAACAACATCTCTTTGCCGCTCATGACGGTATGACTACATTAGCTTCGGGGGGTAAATTTATCGAAAACGCCCTTTGGGCGTTTACGGAATTTACCCCCTGCGAAGCTAATGTAGTCATACCGTCATGAACGTCAAAAATATGTTGTTTATTCCTATACCGATCATTGGAAAGGTCATTGGATATATATCTGCATTTAATCAGGGGTTTTGATGACAAGCCAATATAAATCGGATCATCGGGCGAATTTGATGACAATCCAATCATCAGCTGACATTTTATGGGTTTGATATCAATCTGATTTGTTTTAATATCGGTCCCATATATATTCGATGGAGGGCCAATCTCAATTCGACAGCGATATCAATCCAACCAGAAAACAATGTGCAAAACGAAATCCGACCGATGTCATTTTAGAAATCCATCCGATATTAGTGTGCTGACTGGGCTTGAGCACTTTCAGATGAGCTAATAATCAACTATAAAAAGTCAAAAATGGTCTCTACTAAATTGAAAATCAAATTGTCTATTTGAGGTGTCAGGGAGGAAAGAGATAATTATATAAAGCTATTATCTGCTAGGATATATAAAGATATTTCCTTCGATACATATTCACGACTGTAATTATTAAAAGGAACTACTTTTTTCAGTAGAGGAACAAAAAGTTATATCTATGGAGGAATGGTTTAAAGCAGGCTGAAAGTCACCATTGATAAAGGTGTGTCACATGTCTCTTCCGTATTACCAGTTTCTTCAGATCTCCAGATCCAAATCTGCACTGTTAGTCATTTCGAAGAAAAGGCAGTATGGAGTATTACCGTATGTAGATGGATTCTGGTGGAACATAAAGTTTTACTTGTGATTGCACTATTGCAGCCTTTCCTCACAAGAAGGACAACCAAAGAGAATACCTTTTAACCTTTTACTCCATAGACAAACATTTTTACGCCCTTAACTTATTCCTCCACTCCATAAAATAGTTCCACTATATACTCTGAATCATGAATATGTATCACAAGAAATATTTTCTATATTCTAGAAGATTAAAGTGACAGTAAGTAAAGCAGAATGTGCCTTAATCAAATTCTGTTTTACTTTTATCCTGTTTTAAGTGGTCAGTCACCTACCTTCAATACTAGACATCCACGATAGGGTAAAGGGTTAAATACAGTCTTGGAAACAAATATTAATACACTACATACATCCTTTGTACTTTTATTTAAAAAAATAAATACATTGTACATGTATATTTCTAAACATAATAATGCATTAAATTTTCTTACAAATGATAATAAATTAACCTCTTAACAACCCTAAAATACAGCAGAATGTGTACATGTAAGGCCAGTTGGCTGCTAAATACAGGTCATTAGTAATGCAAACATTCCAAAAGGAGCTTTCTGTATTACAGTAAAACCTCGCTATTACGACCACTAAAACGAAGGCTAATTGATTGTTTAATAGACAGGTGACAGCTTCTGTTTCACTGTCACCTTGCTTTAAACGGTCACCTATCGTAAACACCCTAATAATTAACATAATTTATTGGTCGTAATAGAGAGGTTTTACTGTACTTTCAACCTACATTAAGCTGTGTTCTGTCTTTACCCATTACCCCATAATTATGCCTTTTTACGCATTTAATTTATTTCTCCTCTGCGGAAAACAGTTCCAATTTATACAGTTATGAATATGTATGATAAGAACTATTTTCTATATTCTAGCTTAAAGCATGTTGAAAGTAAAGCCGAATGTGCCTTAAGGCACATTCTGCTTTACTTTCAACCTACTTTAAGTAGCCACCTATTTTCAAAACTAGACCAAGGTTATGGGGTAATGGGTTAATCAGATAGTTGCTTCAAGTAGACAGCCCCTATGGCAGCTTTCTGCTTCACCTTCAGTCTGCTTTAAGTAGTCACCTGACGGAATGAAGGATAAATGAGCTTAACACATTGAACCCTAGCAGCAAATATACTCATCCTTTATAAATAGTGTACCTGTAAAGAGTACATTTGTTACATGCAAACAATGTAGACCAAGATCAGAGGGCTCATAAAGCCTCATATTCACAGTTTGTTATCATTCTCCTGGGTCCAAGGTTATAAAGTGTTTGAGCTGTGTCTGAATATAGCGAGTATACTCTATGCAGAGTGATGCGATTAATGAAGATGATGATGACGAGTGTGTTCTCAAGCATTTGATTGGTCAGATTTGAGCCTAGGCTCAAATCTGACCAATCAAATGCTCGAGAACGACTTTAGACTCAACTGAAAAGCTTTATAACCTTGGACCCAGATATTCATGTGTATTGACTTTTACTGAAAACAGTGTAGACCCAGATCACAGAATTATACACTGACGGAATTGAAACATCGCGCTATATTGCAAATCTCGTGCTGCGCATACGATACTCGCGAGACTTGATAAGAGAATTTCTATTGGTAGTTAATTTGATAAATGTCTGTTTCGAAGCATTGTTCACGGGTTTATATTCCCGTGAATTGATAGGAATGTCCACCAAGTCATTTAAATCCTATAAATTGTCAATAAAAACACTCGAGTCGGTAAATTTTCACCCCAGAAATGACGGACAACAAGGAAAAAAATTAAGATGTTGTCACATGACACATAATCTCGCAAAATTTAACCGCCGCGAGAGCTCAGATGCTCGCCTATTCAACTTCGCTGAGTTGCTATTCTGTTTTGTATAATTCCGTGCCCAGATCAGGGTCTGCAATGTTGTTTTTTATATAGGATCAGCAATTTTTCCTGAGTTTGCACTCTTTCCAGGAGGAATAATTATAATACAGTAGAACCTCTCTATTACAACCACTAAAAAGAAGGCTCATTGTCTGTATAAAAGACAGGTGACAGCTTAGTTAAAGCAATGTAAAAGTGAAACAGAAAGCTCCTGTAGGAGCTTTCTGTTTCACTTTCACATTGCTTTAAGCAGTCACCTGTCTTAAATGACTAATATTTGGCACAATTTATTGGTCGTAATAGAGAGTTTCTACTGTATATTATGAGTTCTCAGTGGAAGAAGGGTTAAGAACTAATACTGTACTTTGCTACTTTCATCTCTATCAACTATACCAGGTGAAACTATAACTAATACTGTACTCTACTAACTTCATCTCTATCAACTATACCAGGTGGAACTATATCATGTACTGGCAAACTTGAAAAGTGTGTCCGTAAATGCTTTAAGCCTTTCTCTGTCACTCTCCGTTTAACTCTCTCTTCCTCTAACTCTTTCTCCAGTTTCCTAACCATTTGCTGTAAATCTAGAATAGTTTTACGACACATGTTCTTCACATTCTCTTCCACTGTCAGTTTCTCTGCCAGAGCTTCCTGTTTGAGAGTGTTAAGTTTCATCTGAATTCTCTCCCTTTCCATTCTTTCTTTATCCATGGCTACACGATTCTCATGTAACTCATCAGTCATGTCAGTTTTCTCTCTATTCAATTCACCAAATACTTCTTCCATAGCGCCAGTTTTAGCAGACAAGAATTTCACTTCTTCAGTTAAACTGTCCACATTAATTTTCAATCTTCTGTTGGCATTTGTGGTTTTGTCGAGTTTTTCTTTCTGAGTAGTAATAATCTTCTGTTGTTTGGCAACTAAGTTTTCCAGCTCTTTGTTTCTCTGAGCAGTGAGACGGGCGTGCACTGTTACATCTACATTCTGCTGTTTAACCGACTTGAATGCTTCACGTAAGACTGACAACTCTTCACTGTCCCAGATACAAGACTGATTAGGATCAGTTTTCTTTACTGTCTGGCTGTCATCTTCAATCACTCTTTCTACAAATAGAGGTAGGATAGCATTAACTCATTCACCCCTGAAACTTTAAATGGACAATTCCAATTTCAAAATAAGTTTAGTCCATTTTTGACTATTTACGGTTGATTTTCGCATATGTTTCAAAATGACAAACAGTGTATACCCTGATCAGAGGGCTCCTTAAGGAGCCCTCTGATCAGGGTATACACTGTTTGCATGGGACAAGTGTAATCTTTACAGGTACACTGTTTGTAAATAATGATTAAACTCGTCGCTAGGGTTGAATGTGTTAACTCACTGAACCCTAGTGATGAGCAGAGCTCCAGCTAAGGGGAGTATTTCAAACCATAACATCTTTATTTCTTTCTAATTTGTTTTCCATTACTCAGAGCGAATTTGAGTTACCTGTGTAATTTTCGGAAGTGTCTCACTTCCTTCGTCGGCACCGACAGTTCGACTAGTGCTGGTCACGTGACCTGGTGTGAACACCTGACTCGAGGAGAGGCGTGTAGACGGAGGGTAGCTCCAGGCCCTCGTCCCTGTTCAATGACGGTTTCCGCTGTCTGATCTCAATGGCTTCTTTTACTTTTCTTTTCATTAATGTGTTTTCGTTGGTAAAGATTTTTGTATGGTCTGATTTGAAAGTATGTCCGGTGTTATTGCAGTGTTCGAAAATTGCTGAAGAGTTTCTGGTCACATGTTCTTTCATTCTTGTTTCTAGTGTTCTGCCACACCAGGTCACGTGACCAGCACTAGTCGAACAGTCGGTGCCGACGAAGGAAGTTAGACACTTCCGAAAATTACACAGGTAACTCAAATTCGCTCTGAGTAATGGAAAACAAATTAGAATGAATCATCCAGAGCATGGAAACAAGCTTTTTAGTTGTATATTTATTTCTGAATTAAACCCTATGGTGTCACTACTCATTAGAATCGTCTCTTTGATGATACTAATTAGTAGTAACACCATATGATTTGGTGCTGACATGAGTGAGAAAATGTTGGATTAGTTGAGTTTACTCCCTCTTAACTCTTTCCTCCCTGAAACTTTAAATGGACAATTCCAGTTTCCATTTAAGCCTAGTCCATTTCTGACTTTTAAGGGTTGTTTTTGTCAATGTTTGGCATTATGACAAACAGTGAAGACCCTGATCAGAGGGCTCCTAGGAGCCCTCTGATCTGGGTCTTCACTGTTTGCATAGGACAAGTATACTATTCACATGTACACTGTTTGCAAAGGACGCCAATATGCGGGACTAGGGCTCAAAGGGTTACTCCCTCTTAACCGGGGCCCTGGATGAGTATACTCATCCATTACAGTGTACCTTTGAAGAACACACTTTTCCTGTGCAAACAGTGTAGACCCAGATTAGAGGACATCTATAGGATTCTCTATTCAACAAAATCATCTAAATGAGATGACTATACAGAGAAGTTATAACTATGGAGTCATTTACTCATTACCTCATAAATACACCTTTTTACGCCTCTTATTTATTCCTCCATTCAAGAAAATAGTTCAAATTTATACAGTCATGAATATTTTTCATAATATTTTTTTTCTATTTTAAAGCAGGCTGAAAGTAAAGCAGAATGCACCCTAAGGTGTTTTATATATGACTATTCAGCGGAAGGATTGAGAAATTATACAGAACATGCAAGCTTAATACAACTGCAGTTGAGTTTTGATTACTCCAGCTTATTTAACACTTTTTCCGCTGATTATTCTCATATTAACCCATTACCCCATAAATACACCTTTTGCGCCTTTAATTTATTCCTACACTTAAGAAAGCAATTTCACGTTATACTGTCATGAATGTGTTTCTTAAGAAATATTTTCTATATCCTAACAGATATTAAACAGGCTGAAAGTAAAGCAGAGTGTGTCTTAACTCTTTCCTCCCTGAAACTTTAAATGGAAAATTCCAGTTTCCATTTTAGTCTAGTCCATTTCTGACTTTTAAGGGTTGTTTTTGTCAATGTTTGGCATTGTGACAAACAGTGAAGAACCTGATCAGAGGGCTCCTTTCGGAGCCCTCTGATCAGGGTCTTCACTGTTTGCATAGGACAAGTGTACTATTCACATGTACACTGTTTGAAAAGCATGCCTATATGCGGGACTAGGGTTCAAAGAGTTAAGGCACATTCTGCTTTACTTTCAGCCTGCTTTAAATTAAGTGGTCACCTATCTTCAAAACTAGAAACAGGCTATGGGTAAAGGGTTAATCTCTGCCCACTATAGCTTGATTTAGTACGAGTTCACGGCACTTCAACAGGGGCCCGTTTCAGAAAGCTTCTTACGACAAATGTTGTCGTAAGTCAGATCATAAAAGTCTTAATTATTATTAATTCCTCCATCTAATCCTGTTTTGTGACATCTTTTTGGAATCGTCTTGAAAAGACGATTCCAAACAGATGTCACAAGACAGGATTAGATGGATAAATCAGAAATTAAATGTAATTTAAAGTTTTGACTTACGACAACATTTGTCGTAGAAGTTTTATGAAACGGGCCCCAGTAGTTTAGTCATATCTTAACATCCAGCTTATTACAGGCAGAGGAAGACCTTTGTACAGAGTTTCAGGCGGCTGGAAGGCTTCAGCACATTAAAATTCTGAAGAGCCCAGATCTGTCCTCTATCAATATATATCAATATCAATATCTGTACTATTAGGTATCTATTGAAAATGAAGCCTCATGTCAGACAGATCCTAGACTGAGTCAACACTGTTCCCAAAGGACAAGTGTACTTTTCACAAGTAGATGTTTTAGGAGAAGAATCTAATAAGCAATTGCTTTCGTTCTAATCCTAATGATCTATGTAGGACTTAAACATGTGTTTGTATTACGAAATAAAATATGTTTAAACTAAGTAGATGTTTAGTAAATGATGCGTACAATGTGTATGGGTCAACAGGCTAAATTGTACCTTGTAACAAACTGCCAAACGTCTGATCTTCCTTCTGTGTTTCTTTAGTGTGTTGAGCATGCCCTGGTTTAGCAGTTCTTTGTTTCCTCATTTCCTCATCAACAGCTGCCATAAGGCGTACTTTCTCATACACCTGAAACATCCCAGAAGTTATTGTTTAACCCATTACCCCATAAATGCGCCTTTTTACGACTTTTATTTATTCCTACACTGAAGAAAATAGTTCAACATTATACAGTTATAAATATGTAATGTAAAAAATATTTCCTATATCCTTGTAGATGGTAGCTTCAAGCAGGCTGAAAGTAAAGCAGAATGCGCCTTAAGGCACATTCTGCTTTACTTTCAACCTGCTTAAAGTAGTCATCTGTTTTCAAAACTAGGAAACAGGCTATGGGGTAATGGGTTAACTCTTTGCATATTTAACCTAGTAATCCATCAATACAAATGTGGCTGTATAACATGGAACTTTTTGCTTAATGCTTACAAATGTGTATTTATGGAGTATGGTAATGGATTAAAGCAGGCTGAAACTTTGTGAAAGCAAAGCAGAATGCACCTTTATGTACATTCTGCTTTACTTTTAACCTGCTCTAAGTGGTGACCTGACTTCAAGTTCAAAACTAGAACCAGGCTATGGAGTAAAGGATTTACTAGCCATCTGCCCGAATCCATTACCCCATAGCCTGTTTCCATGGGTGAAAGTTGGCAAAACTGAAAATACTGAAAACTATGCTGGGGGCTAGGGGGCCGTTAGGGCCCCCAGTGGGTCCAGGGCAAGGCCCTGGCCGGGGGAGCAGGGGGCCGGAAGCTCCTGGGTTTTAAGCATTTTGAAGGTCTGAAACTGTTTGAAAATTGTTTGAAAATGACAAGCAATGGAAAAATATAAAAATAATTTTCTTGGTCATAAGCATTAATGTTTTCCAAGGATTGAAAAATAAATCTTAATTTTGATTTTATTTAACAAAAGATGGAAATTGCTTTCAGCAAACTGTTATACTCCAAAGTAAATGATAAGCACTTTGCTTTTACAATTATCATTGTAAGGCCACAAAAATATGTTTCTAGTTAGGTCCATGTATGAGTTAGATCCAAGGGAGAAAAATATGAGATGGTATTTAGGTTTTCTATCATTATACTGTTTTATAAAGCTGTATGTATAAGATTTTGTATCACTGACACTTAAAAAGTATGACATGTATTACTAGATCCAAATACAAAACATTTAGAACATACTCTATTTCCAGTCAAAAATTACCATAAAAACTGACTCTGGTTATATAAGCGTTAGCAAGGATACTGTACATATCCCGTTCAGAAGTTCTGATGGGAACATTCTGATCTTAGTCTACGCTGTTCGTACAGGATAGATGTACATATAATTCATAACTGGCCCTTGCTTTCAGTTAACAGTTTAGAGTATTCAAATAAATCATTGTTGTCAGTACTTTTCAGTTGAATATAGTTAAACTATCGTACAGATACTAAAAGCCATTGTCACAGAAAACACCCAGTCCTGTCTGATCCTGTTCTGACACCTATATTTCATTTATACAGACCAGTGCATAGGTGCAGGATTATATATATGAAGGGACAGGGGCTGACCACATACCCCCGCCTCATAAAATGATTTTTTTAAAAATGGCATGGGACTTGGGTTACCCTATAAATATATTTAAGAAATATTTGTTCATTATTATGTGTACATGCCATTCTAAAGTTTTGTACATTTAAAGGCATGACATTTGAGAGGGGTGGGGATAGGCATTTCACTTATCCTAATGAAAATACCTCCCTCTCTCTGCTCAAAGGATTTACTCATAAAGTAAATAACTTACCTCTGTGCCATGTCTACTTTATTTGATTGATATATGGTTTCTTGATAAACGATTTCTAACCGTGATCTGTGTGTGAGTTTGTTTTAGCTCTCATTTTCATGTTCAATTTGCTTTCAGAAAGTTAAAACTAAGTGGCACAAAATTTAAAGCAGTAGGCTATGATGGGAGAGGGAAGCATTCCCATAGTTGATGGAACAAGAGGCCTCCCTAAAAATGATTTTAGTGGTTCAATTTATACATTTTGATTTTTCTAAACTGTTTCAAAGCTGTGATGCTAGACTAAATTTTAATCTTGGGTTACCCAAATCAGATAAATATTTCTTTACTTAATGAATTAAATGGTTACTATCAATTACTTTAATGATAAGAATGCTATTAAAATACATTTTCAATACTTTATAGCCATAGAAAACGGATTGTTTAACAGTCCAATAATATGTAATGTGAAAAATTAAAAAATGTGACTTTAATACTTCAGTAACTGAGTAAGCTACTTGTTTTATAAGAAAATCGGATTTTCAGCCGAATTTCCTATTCAATCTCCTAATTTTGTTTAGTTCGCGTTTCATTAAAGTTAACCATTCAGCTGCATTTGACAAATCTATACGCCGGTATTTTTAATTCGCGAAAACTGGTGACAAAATGAGCTAATTGCATTTTGATGCACCAACGATAAAACACGAAGCGTTCCGCGTGATATAGTTTAGCGTCTGGTAATCGGATGATTCATAAAACAATGAGCGCCTAGTAAGACTCCGAAGAAAGAGATTTTAGATTTTTCCAAAAGAAGTTTTTTGTACCGCTACGGAAAATTATCGGCAACAAGATCAAAATCACAAACAACTCCCTCCTAAATTTGCTTACCTCGTTATTTTAAGCAAGCCTGTCATATTATTGAAATCAACTACGGAAATGTTTTTGGTCAGAGACTGGTTTCCGTGTTTTCAACGCTGTCCGCGTGCGTGTTGCAACCTGATTCGGCAACCAGTCCAATTTGTTTTGGTTCACTCGGATTTTGCCGTCACCGTTATAGTACGACGAACGAAAGGGCCGAACGATAACATTGGCGAACATTGACACCGTAATTTCAACTAATTTGACAGCTCTCGAAATCACCTTCGATTTTGTTTTTTCAATCTTACTCGACAAAGACATCCTCTAAACCCCCCCCCCCCCCCCTCCCCCGAATTTCTCAACGGATTTACACGTTCTGAAAAAATGACCCTCGGCAATTTCGGAAATACGGAATTCCGTCACAATACGGAAAACTTTCACCCATGTGTTTCTAGTACTAAAGATTCATGACCTTAAGGCACATTCTGCTTTGCTTTCAACCTACTTTAATCTAGGATAAAGAAAATATTCCTTGTGGTACACATGTGGGCCTGGCTGTATAAAGTGGAACTATTTTCTTCAGTGGAGAAATAAATTAAAGGCATAAATAGGCGTATATATTGGGTAATTGGTTAAACACAATTAATTGTAGGAGATTAGCGCTTTTAACCATGGACAAAAGAATCAATCCGCACAGGGCTCCAGATACAGGGAGTTTTAATTTTCAAAAACTTCAAATCTTCATGAACCCTAGTCACGCATATATGCGTCATTTGCAAACAGGGTACATGTGAATAGTACACTTGTCCAATGCAAACAGTGAAGACTCAGTTCAGAGGGCTCCAAAAGGAGCCCTCTGATCAGGGTCTTCACTATTTGTGATAAGTCCAAACATGGACAAAAACAACCCTTAAAAGTCAGAAATGGACTAGAATAAATTGAAAACTGGAATTGTGTATTTAAAGTTTCAGGGAGGAAAGAGTTAAACCCTATGGTTTGACTATTCATTCATTAGACTCGTCATTTTGAAACAATTCTAATCAGTAGATACACCATGGGATTTGGTGCTGTTGCAAAGGAGAAAATGCTGAGTTTGTTCAATTTATTCCCTCTTATCTGTGGCTGGGTCCAAGGTTACAAAGTGTTGGAGTTGAGTCTGAGTTTGTTCTCAAGCATTTGATTGGTCAATTGTGAGAACTACTTCAGTCTTCAAACTCAAGTCACTCAACGCTTTATAACCTTGGACCCTGAGCCAGTGAGGCCTTAAAATCTGGATCTGAGGATCATGCTGAAACATAAGACTGTCTGTGTGATATGCACACCTGTTTGACTGCCTCAGGGTCATGAACCGAAACATGCTTGACTTTTGGTTTCAGATCTTTCTCTTCTGTTTGTCCAAGCAAGTCGTCTATTGTGGCCCCAAATGCTGGCTCAAACAATTCTCCAACCCAATCATGCCAGTCTGCTTTCTTCGCTGTTGGCTGAACAGCCATTTTGCAGCTTCTGGAAAATAAAAGATAAACTACAGGTTAGCCAGACCTCCCTGTAACAGTCAGTGTTCACATTCAGACCTGTTCATACAGTGGAGAATATGTTATTCTTTCCCGTTTAAACGCAAACGTACGCAAACGCAAAACACTAAAACGTAGAAAAGAACAACTTTTGGACAATTCTGATAGTTCTTGTTTATCTTGGTGGCAAACTGTTTGGAGCCTGAACAGACGCCGGGTTACCCGGCGTCTGATCTGGCTCCAAACTGTTTGCACTGCAAATAATAGTTTTAGCGTAAACGCATTTATTGGGAAAGAATAACGTTTTCTCCACAGTATGTATGCGAATAACATAAATTATAGAATGGTGAAAAAAAATATCAAAATTTCAAGATAGTACAAGTTTACTCTACGTAACCTGAATGTATGCATACTGTTGCAAAATATTGGTGTTTTTCTCATTTACAGTAGATTTTAAACATAAATGAAATTTGTTGAACATTTTTAAAAAGTACAATTTGATGCCGAAATTGTTGTTTCGAACTATAGCTTATACACATCTTCTTCAAGGTTTGGTATAAATCATGCGTTGAAATAGGTCGTCAAAACGGGTGAGCGGACCATAACTTAAATTTAGCAAGAAGACAGCAAAACCCACAAAGTACTTAATAATACATTTACGACACCTGGACCGTTTTGACTCCTGAGGGCACATGTATATGTAAATATGTCTTAAAATGTTAATTATATAATGTTATTGGTGCATCTGATTCGAATGAGGCGCAAAATCGGCATGAATACATAGTCTGAAAAAAAAACACCTTCCGACATCCTATAAAAAGAGAAAGGAAAGAAACTCCGATCTCCGAAACGAGGCGCAATAGAGTGCCAGCACTCTACACACTGAGCTATCAAGCCAGCCAGCGAAGTCTATCAATCTGTTTCACCATAATCTCAAACCAGCTACATAAGGGGATATGTGCAGTGGATTAAACGTCATTCTTTTCAATAAACGTGTAAAAAAACCCTAAAAATTGCTCTAAATTATTATTTCCATTGCAAACAGGTTGGAGACGCTGTGTAACCCGGTGTGTAATCAGGCTATAAACTGTTTGCCATTCAGATTTAAATGGATATTCAGGATTGTCTAAAAGTTGTCATTTAGTGTGTTGCGTGTGCATTGTAACATTTGAACGGTAAATAATAACGCCTTCTTCACTGTAAGTAAAAAAGCAATGGGCAAAAATGTCCTTTATTCCTTTCCAATTGCAAGTGCATTCAATTAAACATTAACAACTAGCAAAAACAACAACATTTAACCTATTCTTAGTCAGATTACGATTGGAAAACTTGGTCTGTTACAAACCAGGAGAGTTTTAAGATGAAGGCAATTTCTTCTCGTAAAACAATATACTATTATTATATCTATATAGTATAAAAATTAGGTGTGTACCGATTATCGCTAGATGGTCGACACTCAATTATTTTCCTTCGAGTCGCCGATGCTCAATTTAACTTATATCATACTCTTCCGCGACGTCGTAAATGTTTTTAAATTGTTCAACATTATGAAAAGTTTTGAATGTTGTTGTAAAATGTGGGAAATGGAGCTTTTTATTCGTAACAGCAAACACTGAACGTTTTTATATTCTAAAACGTCTATTGTTTAACTGATCATCACCATATCCAAACTGTAAAATCGCACCGAGAGTCAATGTACTGAAGCACGGAATTATTCCGTGCCTCTACCTGCTGGTCGCGACTATATTGATTTTCGCAAACAGTTTAGATCCAGATCCGACACCGCGGTCTGGATCCAAACTGTTAAACATGACACTCTTCATTAGGTTTCTTTACTTAAACATTTATAAATCTAAATTAAAACAAACTTTGCAGACGACAATTTCGAAGCAGACGACATCACCGCAGCCTAAGGATTGACATGTGCAGGGGTATCTGGTACCAGGCTTTATTAACAGACCCTAGGTCGATTAGGGTACCAGCGTGAAATAAACAGGTGTTGACCTCACATAATCTTGATTTGCTTTTGGTATTTTAACACGGGATATACTGTGTAAGGCAACACTCACTGCTTTATTGAAGTAATTAGGTTTTACTACAAAGAAGTTAGCAAAAACTGCAAGAATTTTCTTGAAATATTGCTTTAAAACTTTTATCACGCGCACTATTTTTCACTGTGTAAGCCTACACCCGCTGACTTACCAGAATTATGCGCGCCAGCTTGTAATAAGGTCAAGGGCGGATCAGCAATTCCTTTACCGAATCAAATACGCATTCTGCAAACGCTATGCGTGTTTTAGTTATTTTTTTCAGTAAATAACTTCCAAATTCGTCTAAAAAATAATATGTGAGTAAAAGTCCAAATGTAAGTGGTGTTTCTACATGTAGATCCTAACCACTATATTGCTCCACTCAATATTGTTTGTGTGTGGATACGCATCTGGTGCATTTATCTGAAATAGTTAACCTTGCAAGTCTCAAGAAGCATTACCCTGGAAAATAGCTTATACACTTCAAAATCCTGTCGTGCTGACAGTCTAAAAACGATTTCTGAGACACAAATTGGGTCATTTTATTTTTTCCTTTTATGTTAAAGAGTTGAACTTTAACATCATATTTTGTTTCTTTTATACATGTTTAGGTCAAGATCTACCCATTAACCACAAAATATCCCTGAAATTGTTTTTTTTTTTTAAAAAATCCTTTGGCATTGCTATTTTGACAAAGTTTAGACACGCTGCTCTGAACCAGATATAGAAGGAAAGGAAATACTCGTTTGTCTTAGTTTTACCTGGACCGTTTGAAATAATTTTCTTTAAAATTACAACGACAAATTCTTCTCTTTGCTAGAATTATTCGTCATCTTCAAATTCTAACAAGACACAACGGGTTTTGTCGGCCATTTTTGTTTGTTTACATATTGCGCCACCTGATACATTCGAACCCAAAACGTTCGGTCTAGGTAAATTTCGAACTCCTTGTCATGACACGACCTACATGTACGCAACAGACTCGGTACGCATGCATTGAGGAAGTGTGCTTTCACTGGTGGGTTTTTAGTATAAAAATAAAAAATTATATTGTGCAAGTGCGTTGTATCATTTAGTTCTACTACCACGAATGAATAATAGGCTGTTATTCATTTGTGCTTGTGCTACCACACAGATATACCTGTTATACCTGTTATACCTGCTGTCACACCCTTAAGTGCGGCCTAGGGGTTAAGCGACCGAGTCATAGAAACCCCATATAATTCTTTAAAGTGTTTGTCGATTGCGTTCTTGAAGCCGTTGACAGTATCCTTGGTCACTACGTGATCTGGGAGTTGATTCCATGAATTGATAACTCTCTGGCTAAAAAAATTCTGTCTTATGACGAGTCGAGATCTAGGTTTATTCAATTTCAAAGAATTTCCTCTGGTGTTTGAAGTGTTAAAGGAAAACAAACTATCCATGTGAATGCCTTCTTTTCCTTTAAGAATCTTGAAAGTTTCAATCAAATCTCCTCGGTGGCGTCTCAGCTCCAATGTTGTTAGATGTAGAAGTTTGAGTCTTTCACAATATGGTATGTGAGAAATTTCAGGGATTAATTTAGTTGCTCTGTGTTGAACTTGCTCCAGGAGCTCAATGTCTTTAATCATTGAAGGATTCCAGGATTTGATACAGTACTCCAGCTTGGGTCTAACTAGTCCTTTGTATAATCTCAGGATAATATCCTTATCCCTAGATACTATGTGGCGTTTTATCATTCCAAGAGTCATATTGGCTTTTTTAACAGCAGTTACACATTGCTTAGACGGCTTCATGTCATTTGATATTATTACACCAAGGTCTGTTTCTTCATCAACATCTTGTAATATTTCACCACTCATTGTATAGTCATGATTAAGATTATTATGTCCTATATGAAGTGTTTTACATTTCTTTATATTAAACACCATCTGCCAGTCTTTGGACCATTGACACAGATTATCTATATCTTGTTGCAATTCCTTAATATCAGCAGGGGTTGAAACGGAACGATACACCTTGCAGTCATCAGCAAATTTTTGTATATTACTGGATATAGTTATGTCAATATCATTCACGAATATCAGGAAAAGTGTCGGCCCCAAAACGGATCCTTGGGGGACTCCAGAAAGTACTTCTTGAGGTGTTGACTGCTCTCCGTTCAAAACAACTCTTTGCTCGCGTCCACTTAGCCATTCCCCGATCCATGCACTAACATCCCCACCGATTTCATGGCTCTTCAGCTTTCGCATCAGTCTCTGATGAGGCACTTTATCGAAGGCTTTACTAAAATCGAGGTAAATGACATCAAGCGACTTCCCTTCGTCAATTGCTTTGGTTACATCCTCAAGAAATAGTAAATTAGTAAGACAAGATTTTCCTTTAGTAAATCCATGTTGGGAAGGAAATAGCAAGGAAAGTTTTTCAAGATGATTTACGATGTTCTCTCTTAATATGGCTTCAAACACTTTGCAGATTTGTGACGTAAGGCTAATCGGGCGATAGTTACCAGGGTCAGATTTATCTCCCTTTTTGAATATTGGCATAACCTTGGCTTGTTTCCAGTCCTGTGGTATTTGTTTATGTTCCAAACTTTTGTGGAATATTGTTGTTTGGGGTACAGCAATAATGTCACAAATGTCTATGAGTAAAGATGACCCTAAATCGTCAGGTCCTGGTGATTTATTTCTTTTTTAGATATATACCTGCTTGATTTTTTATCACGGAGTATCTGAATCTGAATCTGAATCAATACGTCGTAGAATCCTATTAAGGCTTTTATACGACGGTGAGAAGTGACGCCAATATTATTGACGATGATCTCGTAGGGCTGTCTTAAAAGCCTCTACGGAATCAGCATGCACTATGCTGTCTGGCAGTTTGTTCCACTGAATCATGGTGTCTACAAAGAATGAGTGTTTATATTGAGGGGTTTTGCTATTTGGAACTACACGTGCTCTTGTGTTGTTGCATACTTGGTTTTCTATTATATTGTTTGTCCTGAAGTCTTTAAATTTGGTAGCTTTGATGTTTCTCCTTGGTTTTGCCGGTTTTGTGAATGTGGATGTTGGCAAGGCTGGTACCAATCCCTCCACCACCTTATACATGAGTATCAGGCGGAGGCTTAGTCTCCGGTCTTCAAGGGTCTCCAGTTCCAGTTGTTCTCTCATTTTTGTGACAGCTCCTGTCTCTCTGTCCTTGTAATTATTTTAATGAATCTGACAGCCCGGTTTTGGATTTTCTCTAGTTTTTCTATGTCCCCCTTGAGGTAAGGATTCCATATTGTTGCGCCATACTCCATGATTGATCTTACTACTGAAATGTATGCCGTTTTTCTGCATTTTTCTGGAACACTTCTAAGGTTCCTTCTCAGGAATCCTAGAGTGGAGTTTGCTTTTTTACATACGTTACTTATGTGAACATTCCATTTAAGGTCTTTTGAAATCTGTATGCCTAAATATGGATTATCTTGTACTTCTTGTAGAATGTGGTTATCCAGTTGGTAGAATTTGGATAACTTTTTGTTTATGGAGAGTATGTAGCATTGTTTTTGCATTGAATCTCATGCCCCAATTTTGTGCCCATGTTTCTAGGTTTTTTAGGTCTGTCTGTAGTTTTTCTTGGTCTAAATTGTTCTTGATTGTTCGGTAAAGTAAGCAGTCATCTGCGAACAGTCGCACTGATGATTTTAAACAGTCTGGGAGGTCATTTATGTGGCAGAGAAACAGGATCGGACCTAGAACAGTTCCTTGGGGAACACCCGAGTCTACTGAAGTTTCTTATGACTGATCACCTTCTACTATGGTTCGCATTTTGCGCATTGTTAGGAAGTTGGTCAGCCATGTATGGATACTCCCTTGGATTCCGTAATTTCGTAATTTGTGAAGTAGTTTGTCATGTGGTACAGCGTCAAAAGCTTTAGAGAAGGCTAGGATAGCAACGTCTGTCTGGTGTCCCCTGTCATGTTCTTTGAAAAAGTCATTTAGTGTGATCAGGAGCTGAGTCTCGCAAGAGTAGCCTGATCTGAATCCATGGTTTAGGTTAGTAAGGATTTTGTTATTTTCTAAATGAGTCATTAGGTGTCTGCATATATGATGTGTTCTAAAATTTTTGAGGTAACTGATGTTAAAGACACTGGTCGGTAGTTTTCTGCTAGATGTTTGTCTCCTTTTTTGAAAATGCTCGAGACATTTGCCTCTCTCCAGTCATTTGGGAGCTCACCGGTATCTAATGAGGCCTGTAGTATGCTCTTCAGGATTGGGGCTAGATGAGCCGCACATTCCTTTAGGATTCGGTAAGTTATGTTGTCAGGTCCTGAAGCTTTAGAAGGGTTTACTCTTTCCAGCAGTTTGTGTAAACCATTTTGGTCAATTTGAATTGGACTAATTGTGCTTTTGACTTTTGCTTTCATATGAGGAAGTTCTTTGTCTGTGGATTTTGTGAAAACTGTCTTAGATTGTTTTAAGAGAATTTCTGCCTTCCCTTTACTGTCTGATACCAGTGATGTCCCATCTTTTAGAGGAGCAATGCCCCCAGCATCTTGTCTTTTTAATTTCACATATTTCCAAAATGGTTTTGTGTCATTGTTGTTTAAGCCTTCGATGATGTTTAAGTTAATGTAGTCCCGTTCAGCTTTGCGCATATGCCTTTTACACTCTTTTTGAAATGCTCTGTAGTTTGTCCATTTTTTTGTTTTTCGGGCTTGGTTGTACAGTCTTTTTTTTTAATCATCTTTTGTTCTGTTTTTCTTATCCAAGGTACATTGTTTTTAGATTTTATTTGTTTACTTGGTATGTTTTTATTCATTGTTCTAAAGATGTGGTCTTTAAATGTGTCCCAGAGTGTTTGGACATTTTCTCCATTTTTTTGATCATTTTCGATGGTTGTTTTTATGTTTGACAAGTCTTCATTTATCAAGTCCCAATGTGCTTTACTATATATGTAGCGTTTTCAGGGTGCGGATTTTTGGTGTTGAACTTTAGTTTCTACATCTGTTATAATTATGTCATGGTCAGATATGCCAGGTACATTTGTGGATGACTTGATTAGAGTTGGGTTTGTTACAAACACCAGGTCTAAAAGATTTCCCTCTCTAGTGGGATATTCATGTATTTGGGTTAGTGAGTTCGATCCCATTATATCGACAAGGCCTTGTTGTATTTCTCTATCAGGACCCTTAGCTATCCCATAGTACCAGTTTATGTCCGGGCAGTTAAAGTCTCCTGTTAGAATAATATCTTTGTTACTGCTTTGTATTTGTTGGAGAGATATTTCAAGGTCTGCCAAATGTTTTTTTTGTCTGTGTGGCATATAGAAAGAGCCTATTAATACATCTTTATTATTTTTAGTCTTGATCTTGACCCATTCAATCCCCCCTTCTGAGACAAAGGACGGTTGCTCTACTGAGATTAGGGATTGTTCTACAAGTACAAAAAACCCTCCTCCGAGAGAGCTCCTGCCATTTCTGTAAACAGAGTAATTTGAGGGGAAAACTTCGCTTGACTTGATTGCGTTTCCCTCTGGGTTTTTTCCTGGTTTTATCCCTTTTAACCAGGATTCGGTTCAACATACAATGTCAGGTTTTAGATAGTGGAGTGCCATTTCGAATTCGCTCTTTTTGTCCAGAATGCTTCTACAGTTTACAGTCATTATTCTGAGATTTTTCTTTGGTGGTATATCATAGGGGTTGCTAGATTTACTGAGGTTGGATCCTTTTGGTGTGCTGTTTCGGTTTGAGTTGTTGGTATCTTTTGTGTTTTTTGGGCTACTTGCACGTATGGGACTGAAAATGGAAGGAAGTGATTCTATGGTGATATCTAATCCAGAAATTGGTTCATAGTAGTTTGAGGAGTAATAACTGTTATTACTCCGTGTTTTTATAAATAATTTTTTTTTACACTTGAAAAACGTGCATTGTTCTCTTTTTAAACCCATTACTTTAATTTCAACGGGATACTTCTAGACGATCAATGCAGATCATTATCGGCGGTATCGGAAGGCGCTGTCAGGAATGTAGACGAAATTAGTCTAAAATAAAAAATAAAAGAATAAAAGAATGAGATAAAAGATCGCATATACAAGTAAAAGAACAGGGGTGTAAAGTTAAAAGTAAAAACAATTCATGCGTAGACTAGAAGTTGACCGATCCCAGCCCACTTTTAATAAAAGCACCTAGACTGGGGCATGCTTTTAATTGACTTAGCAGGTTGTTTCAGTATCTGATGGTACGAGGGAAGAAAGAATTCAAATACTGGTGAAACTTAAATCATTCAGGAGTCAGGACATACCTGGCAGCATCTCGTTGGACCCCCCTCAACCTTATTTGTTAAAATGTGTTGCCAGGGGTGCAACAACACAGCACAATATTCTAGTTGGGTCTGATATAGGCAGGGCTGCCATAAGTTGACATGAAAAATCCTAGGATTTCCAAAATTGCATTTTTCAAGTACGATTTTACGAATCGTACCTTTACCCCCATCGCCTGTTTCTATTTTTTTGACACGTGGCTGCTTAAAGCAGACTGGAAGTAAAGCAGAATGCGCCTTAAGGCGCATTCTGTTTTACTTTCAGCCTGCTTTAAGCTACCATGTACAAGAAAAAATCCGAAGATTTAGGAAAAATCCGGAGAAATGGCAGCCCTGTATAGGTGGTGTATGCTGCTTCTTTAACCTTGGCATTTTTAGATTTGACGTTTCTTTTTATGAATCTTAGTGTGTTTTTGGCTTTGGCCATATCATTATACACGTTCACGACTTTTAGATCCGTTATAAGAATATAATTAAACACTTGGAAAAGTAGTCAGAGCATTGTCGTTAAAACAATGAACACTATCGACGAGTATAATTTACAACTACTAGTAGGCATATACTGTAACGTGCCAACCGAGTGACCCAGCAACAACAAACCCCGTCGATGCAAAGCTTAAGCTCACACCAAGAGATGTTTGCTGCGCTATATAATTGACTCACTCCCCAACATACAACGGTTTGGGAAGCCTCATTTGCATATACCAACGTACTACATACGTTAC
This sequence comes from Gari tellinella, assembly GCA_922989275.2. NCBI lineage: Eukaryota > Metazoa > Mollusca > Bivalvia > Cardiida > Psammobiidae > Gari > Gari tellinella. Next base: position 46,605,421 of record OV277871.1, on the reverse strand, counting down.
ATAACCCTCCCCTCCGAGAAGTCTCGTCCCGAGACTTGGGCCATGGGAGAACCGTGGGTAAGGCAACTCCGAGCGGGCATGTTGTCATTGTCCAACCGCTGCCACCATTTGTAACGTGCCAACCGAGTGACTCAGCAACAACAAACCCCGTCGGTGCAAAGCTTAAGCTCACACCAAGAGATGTATGTTGCGCTATATAATTGACTCTACTTCCCAACATACAACGGGTTGAGAAGCCTCATTTGCATACGTACGTTACAATACTACTGATCCCTTACAAATACTAGTTGGCCTATAGATACTTGTGATGCTTGTCATTTACAACTACGAGTATGCCTATATATTTGTGATACTGGCCATTTACAACTACTAGTAGGGCTATACTTGTGATACTTGTCATTTACAACTACTAGTAGGCCTAAATTACTGGTCATTTAAAATCATTAGTAGGCCTAAACTACTGGTCATTTACAACTACTAGTACGCCTAAACTACTGATCATTTACAGCTACTAGCATGCATACATATGTGATACTCGTCATTTACAACTACTGGTAGACCTATACTTGTGAAGAGTATACATGTCTCAGGCAAACATTGTATATATACATGAGTGGAACCCCTCCAAACCGGAACCTCTAAATACCGGAATTATCTCTTAACCGGACAAAAACTTTGATCCCGTTTCCAACCCTTCTTTGTTTTAACTCATTACAGCAAAACTATGCCTTTGATTTATTCCCACACTGAAGAAAATGCATTTATATGACTATGTACCATGAGAAATAATTTCTAAGTTCTAGTAGTCTATGATAGTTTAAAGCAGGTTGAAAGTAAAGCAGGATGGACCTAAAGCCCTTAACGCGCATCCTTCTTTACTTAAAACCTGCTTTAATCGGTCAGACATATTCCATACCAGAAAAAGCTATGGGGTAATGGGTTAAAACACCTTTGAACTGGAAACTCCCTAAACGGCAATTTGTGTTGTCCCGACACATGTCCGGTTTAGAGGGTTTTTACTGTATACCCTGAACTATGATTGCTCTCAAATGCCGGACTGAAATGAGGCCTCTGATCAGAATATGCATTGGTTGCCAATTACAAAACAACAACAACAACAACAACTGAATTTGATTTATTTCGACATAATATATGGTCACTCATAAAGATGTTAATTTATTTTATTGTTAACTAACATGCAATTGTAGACCTCACCTCAGACAGTCTGACACAAATCAAAAGCTTTATATTCTTGGGACAAGTATTGGTTATCATTAATTTTAACACATTACCCGATAGTCTGTTTTCTAGTTTTGAAGACATATGGTAACTGAAAGTAAAACAGAATGCGCACGTAGACATATTAAGTTTTATTTTCAGTATGCAATTAAGTTACCATCTGCTAGGATATTGAAAATATGCCATGGTGCATATACGACTGTTTAAACTAAAGACAATTTCTTCAGTGGATGAATAAATTAAAGGTGTATAATGGCGTTTCTAAGGGGCTAAGTTTTATTAATTGGGACCAGTCTTTGAACGTCTATTCTGTATCGTTTCCAGGGCTGCCATAAGTTGACATAAAAAATCCTAAGATTTCCAAATTTGAATTTTTCAATTGCGATTTTACGAATCGTACCTTTACCCCATCGCCTTTGTCTAGTTTTGTTGACACGTGGCTGCTTAAAGCAGACTGGAAGTAAAGCAGAATGCGCCTTAAGGAGCAATCTGCTTTACTTTCAGCCTTCTTTAAGCTACCATGTACAATGTACTAGAAAAAAAATCCGGAGATTTAGGAAAAATCCGGAGAAATGGCAGCCCTGCGTTTCTGTTGAAGTTAGTAGAAAAATAGTAAATTGGCACCCAAACCAATAATTCAAAATTGATTTTTAAACTGCTAAATTAATGATCGACTGTCATCTAAACTATTAAACTGGCCAACTGTTTAATAAAGACAAGACTGCGTTGAATAAACGCTTATGCCCCCGGTGGCATCATTAATTTAATTGACAATGTATTTGAATAATTTCTAAGTCCAAATTATGTCAAGGTCAATGTCAAATATGGCACAAGGGCATAACTTAACAAGTATCAACGAAAGTTGTTATACAGTACAGAAGTGTTGATGAGATAGACGAAACGATAAAATCTAGTTAACCAAGAAATAGCCCAATCGGCATTTAAACTATTCTAAGTCAAAATTAGGTCCAGGTCAAGGTCAAAATAAAGGTTGCTAATACAGGTGGATTAAAAAGGTATTGTTCGACACTATTGACCTGACGTTGAACTTTATGCATGAATAAATTTAAGAGTGGTGACGCAGTATAAATCAATAATCGACAGTGTGCCGTACACTGTCGGGAATGTTCGATAAATTACGTAAATCGTGTTACTTTTTTGATCTTATGTGGAGTAAAACTCCTACTTAGGCGATAAGATACGATTTTCGATTATGCTAGTACACTCGTATCAACTAAAAAGCATCCTGTTGGGTTTAGAATTGGTTTTAAATCACGACAGATCCTCGATACCCCCACCTTCGATTAACGCATGTTCAATATATATACCTAATTCGCAACCACTTTACGTATCTCATCTGCCATAGGTTGGTCGTTAGAGCGAATGATTTGTTATGGCGAGGTCCCGGGTTCGAATCCCGTATGAGGTATATATTTATTTATTTGCATATTCAAAATATGCATTATAAAATGCACGGGTGTCACGTTCTTCAGACATCAGTGGCGACGAAGATTGATTTGCACTGATTATGTATAGATGTGATATTATATGAATGAAATAGAAAAGAAAAGAAAAAAAGAGAGAAAAGGGAAAGAACAGAAAAAAGAAAATAAGAAAGAAAGCGAAAAAAAAAGAAAATTATAGAAAAGAAAGAAAATAAACCAGAATGAGCATATGTGGGGGAAAATAGAAAACAGGAGATGGTGCACGGGTATCGAACCACCAGGCTTTACGAAAAGATAATGTATAGTCGCCTTCCTTACCACTTGATCTAACAACTTATCGATACGTTAGATAACCGGTCAATGTTATTGTTTCTTTTTTACCGGTTTGGGTACCATGTGCATTCTCGTATAAATTCAACGAAGTGTCCCGAAGATATATTTAGAAATGAAACGAAGTATGAAATTATGCTAATAGAGGTCACCAACGTCAGGTCAATATTGTCGAACAATACAGGGCAGCAACTGCATAGGTTTCACAGCATTATAGTCAGTTGGGTTGACGCTAGGCAAAAGGGTAAACTCTAGTTAAACAAGAAATAGCCCATTTAGAATAGTCTAAGTCCAAATTTGGTCATGGCCAAACTCAAGGTTGGGTAACATGGGTGGAGTGGTAGATTTCCAAGGCAACAACCAAACGAGTTATCAAAATTAGGAAATTAAAAAAGTCTAAACACTTCCCGCATCCTATCAAAGTATTTACTTTCAACGCTTAGAAATAATTTTATTTCTAGTTTCCAAACCGTATATAAAATTGATAAATTATTCTAGCAGACAGCGGTTAACAATCCAAGCCATATGCGCATAGTTCTAGAATAATTCAATACCTTCCCACAGGGGTACTTTTGTGCCTGAACTTGTGGTCATGTATTGATATTCTTTACAAAGAATGTACTGATATTCTTTACCAAGAAACTGCTTTTTTCATCTACTTTTACGACATTTGCACGGAAGTCCGCCTGCTGGAAGTGCCGCATATATTGTTATTGCCGTTTACTTCGATATCCAGACTTATATCGAGTAAACAGGGATCTTCTAACGAGATCTCGCCCACTTCGAGATTCGTGAATACTCTGTAACACTGTTAAGAAGAACCTGTAACACTTATCAAACAGTCGTCAGGGACCTGTAACCTCTACATCACATTTGATAAATATTTACATTCGCCCCGCATTGTCCTTATATAACACTATTCTAAAAAGAGACTTGCATATTTCAATGAATGCTCACTTAAAATCCAGTTCTAGCCGGCTGGTTTAGGGGCGGAGCTATACTGATCACTTTCAAATCGATACAGAGAAGTCCGTATGGTAGGCGCGGTTAACGCGGAGTAATCAAGTATGGCGTGTGAGTAAATCGGTTTTAAAAAACGCGACCTAAATTTAAGATGCTTATCATACAAGTATTTCGTAAATTCGTGTGCTTTTAGATATCTCAAAAGGGATTTTAAACATAACGAGAAAGTTTACCGGTTAAAAGTCTAAATTTATCCAGTAAATATAATATGTGATTGGGACTAGTTTCAGTCCATATATAGAGATCGTTACTACGATAGCAACGCATAGCAACGGACAAAGTGTCTATTAGAACGGTTATGTACATTTCTGGTTCATTTCTCAGCTCACGATGGAATATAAATATAAGAAATAAATTGCGTACTTCCGTTATTCATGAGCTGATGGCACTTCCATGCTTTTACTAGCAAAGTTAAGCGAGAAGCCCTTCGGGCTTCACGCACTTTGCTAGTAAAAGCACGGAAGTGCCATCAGCTCATGAATGCCGGAAGTACGCAATTCATTTCTTAAGTAAACTTATGATAACATTAAAAATCGGACATATTTCTTTAAAAAATGCTTCTGTATTAGAAAAACACGAACAAATAGATAATCTTATTGCTTAAATGCTGCAATTTCTCATGTTAATTCAATTCATAACAAAAATATGTATCTACATGTAGCCAGTGGGAATCACTTGCTTTTATTTCCTCTTTTCACCTGAATTCTAACGCAGGCGACGTTAATTATCTTCTTAAATGGAAGCCGAAAGCTCTTTCCACGTTTTTTTTTTATCATGAATCCTTGTCAAGAGGCTGTGTAAACTCGCTGAACGAGTATGTTTTACATGTACACGCGAGAAAAAGTTATGACTCTGATTTTTTTTCGAAGTGACCCCTATACCACCTGTCGTGAGGACCCTCGACCCTCTGTAACCAAGTTCCTAACCAGTGTGATATCTGAGTGGTTCGATTAAAAGATTTCACGCACAATTTGAAAGTTGGGTGTATCAGTTGCCATGTATGATATGCGCGATATGACCCAGCTCTTATAAAGCGTTTTAGCTGAGCCTGAGAGCATTCTCAAGCATTTGATTGGTCAGATTTGAAAATCTGACCAATCAAATGCTTGGGAAAGATTTCAGACTCAACTCAAACGCTTTATAAGCATGTACCATGATTTTGATATATAATGATGAAACGGTTTTTACGGTGGTTATTTTTGTCTTAGATCATCGAGCAATAGGGGAATTTCCATAATTGCAGCGGAATGTTTAAAAGTATATGTAGTTATAAAACAAGTCTCTCTTTTTATCATAAAACAATGGCAGTCAATTGAATATACCGATATGTTCTGCTATTTTGTTATCAGTTTTGTTATTTAGAGCAGTGATCAGGATTAACCATCCCTTAGATATCAGCGGGGAACATTTTTGAAACAGTGAATTACATTTCATGCAGAATTGACAGGCCCGAAATACAAAGATGTGTTTATGTTAGCAAAATCAACATTTATAACACACTTAGATATGATTATTTAGAATTTTCAATGTAGGCCCTATGTCTAATTAGAATCCAAACTATTATAAATATATTTTCTTATGTGCTTTCCATATTGTCAGTCAAAATGTAAGATCAAATTTTTATAAGAATGAGGATTAGTTTGGAGCCTCATGATTGGGTTCGACCTGACTGTATTGTCATGGGTTCTAGCATTTAACTGTTACACATGAGTGTGTATCATCTGCTTTAGTTAATTACTTGCAGTCAACCCTGAAGATGAAAGCTCACATTTTATCAAATTTGAGTAACTTATGCCAACTCTTCTCCATATGTTTACTAAAACATCAGTTGCTTTTATTTCTGAAAATCGTTCCCAGTACATATTTCTGTTTGTTTTAGAGTAATAGCTTTAAACAGTATGGGTCCTGATGGGTAGTTCATTTAAACACCATCCCATCTGATCTGTTTCGAAACGCTTTGCACATATTTTTCCTCATCTTTGACATACTCTATTGAAGGTATTATCTGCTTTTAAAACTCTCTCTACATACATTTTACCTTCTTACATTGAGGGGATACATTTGAAATTTATATTATCTGGATCTATACTACTGATGGCTGTGCTATTCGTATTGAATGATCTTAAAATTTGTTGTCATATTAAATACATGTACATGGGACAGCGTAAAAGCAAGATGAAAGTAAAATAGAAAGCTCAGATAAGAGCTTTCTGCTTTACTTCCATCTTACTTTTAGCATCCACGTGCCTGTAACTAAAACATCAGGTATCGTTATTAATGGTCTTAATAGAGAGGGTTTATAGTAGTCCCATTGGAGCTATATACTGAACATAATCTTGTGTCTGGATACGAGATTTCGATAGAATGTTAATTCCAGGAGAGCCATCAACTTACACTGCTTTCTTGATACCGAGAAAGCTTCACTAAATCGTGTTTTCTTCAAGACAAGGTCATCTGCTTGCTGCCCTCCGGAATTTGAGCAATACTTTTGTGTATAACTTAAGTATGTTTTGAAACACCGCACTTCTTCTTCAAAGTCATCTGCCAATTCGATCTGCGTCTTAAATCGTTCATAGAAATGTTCATAAAGTCTGATATCCATCCATTGACTTCGGTTAAAAGCCAGCCGGTCTAAAGAAGTTATGTTTCTTGCAGTTATTCTCGGAGGTTTGAATTTATAAGCATTTTTCTTTAAGTATATAATATCTTTCAACGACCACTGAAAGTTTCGCTTCAGAAGAACAAGAGATTCATCAAATCTTTCCATGATAAGCACAACCTTAAATATCCCTGAAACATTATACAGAAAATGCTGGAACTGTGTTTCTGTAATATTTTTTACAGTTTTGATTGATCCTAAATTTAAACCAAAGTCACGTGTCATGGTGTTGTACGTTCTCGACCGTTCTAAATTCTCTGGCTCGTACATTTCTGGATGCTGTAAAAGGTTTGGTATAAGTGCACTCTCATTAATATTCTTTAGGTATTTAGAGGGCCACACATATCGGTAATAATATGTTGCCGAAATGAAAAGATCAAGAGGCTCTCTAACAATCGCCACGTATTCGGCATCTGAATACAAGAACTCTTTGAATTTTTCCGAATTAAAAATAGCATGATTGCAAAGAATATCAAATTTCAACTGTTTGCCTGCCCTTTTAGGAAATGGCAACACCTTCGAGTAGTTATATTTAGATCTCGACAAATAATGACCAGTAGCAGACAACACAAAAGTCAGGTTTCTTTGAATGCCAAATCTATATAGTATGTTCTGTATAGTTGAGCTACCAGCTTTGTGAACTTTGAGGAAAGCGATGTGTCGAACTTCAGGTTTTGCACGAGACTTGCCCGTGTGTTTAACGTCGGGTATTGCACGAGACATGTCCCTATAATCAGTGTCAGGTATTGTATTTCTGGGCACCTCCAGGTCGGTACTGAATTCATCTGTGAGTTTTAACAACCCATTTACCGTTTCTATTTTCATCTGTCTGCCTTCCATGCTAACGCTTGCACCATCATTTGTTTGAAGTGGTCGATGGGATTTGAATAAGTAGTTTAATATCACGATCTCAACGACGACTAAGCACCACACGCCCAAAGTCTTCAACCTGAAATTGATATAAAATAGGAGCTCGTCTTACGAAACGTCGTACGACAAAAACGATCGTAAGCCAACTTTTTAAAATACATTTACGTTCTCCCATCTACATCTAAGCAAGTTTTGTGAGATATCTTTCGAATTAATTTTCCAATACGGTTCCAAAGAGATGCCACAAGACAGGATCAATTAGACGGAGAAATAAACAATATTTGAGATTTTTAGAATCTGACTTACGACAATATTTCTCGAACGACGTTGCGTAAGACGAGCCCCAGATCTTAAGCCTCTAAGACGAGGACCGTGAATAATGTTGGTAGAACTTGTGGCCCAACCCTTTTGCTCTTATATTTGGATTTTGTAAATATGATTATGAGCTTGTGCTATAAGGTTGTACAAATACATGTATATGCAAAAAAATGTATTTAAACCAACCATAACTCTTTACTTGTTTAAACCTGCTTTTAACCCGTCTGTTATGTTGCGCTGTTCGTGAATATATGTAAATAGTAGTCACTTTTAAAAAACGAAATATTTTAACAATGTCCCTGACCTCGCTAAAATTATCAGCAATTGATAGTAGGGAGTACTCACGTAGAACAGAAGTACTCAATGAATATTCATGTTAGAGTTTATGGCGCTATTAAACTAAACTTTTTAGAACCCATACAAAAACAAACAAAATACAGAGGCTGATAGTGTAGACTCCTATCTAGAACATTCTATAGGAAAAAAACCCAGACACTCATGAGGTAGCTGTTATAGAAACTGTCACACCCGGGTCTACTCTGTTTACCAAGGCACTAAAAGGTACCCATGTGGAGCAAAGGGTTAACTGATTGAGCCCTAGTGACGCATATATGCGTCATTTACTAAAAGTGTCCCTGATAAGAGTACACTGGTCTAATGTTAACAGTGAAATCCCTGATTAGAGGGCTCCTGTAGGAGCCCTCTAATCAGGACTTCACTGTTTGTCATTTTGCAATATATTATAAAAAACAACCCTAAATAGTCGAAAATGGACCAGCATTTATTGTAAACTGGATTTGTCCATTGAACGTATCAGTGGATAATGAGTTAATGTAAAAAACATAAGGACCATTTCTGATTCACTTATCATGTGTAGTAAGGGGTTTGAAATGTCCCTTATTGAATTTCCATCGTGTAGGGTAGTAACACAGGTACTTGACACGTACTTTATTATCCATGAAAACGACATAAATCTTTTTGATGCTGATTTTCGTTATAATTCACGTACTGTGGCGTTATTTGACGGAATTTGATGAAATAAAAAGTAGATATTGATAAATTAATCATTTCCCGAGGGTACCACAAGAGAATATCGACGATCGAGTCTATTTTAGCATCAGCTTAAGTCGATAGTAAAGACTAGGTGTTGAATTGCGCTGTTTACCTTGTATCTATAATAGAAGTATAGTAAAAAAAAAAATTTTTTTTTTAAGGGGGGAGGGGGTTCATAGATAATAAAGTATGTGTCAAGTACCTGTGGGTAGTAAATAAAGACATTGCTGAATTTTCTGGTTGTTTATTAAAGTCCTGAACATACAGTGTAGACAATGTGCTGATCCAACATAACTTAAGTATATGAACTAACGAACTGTTCAATATTGGTATTTGTTAAGAAAATCCTGAATCAATGTCCAAAATGTATTTAGTTTGTCTGAAACTCACAGAACAAGCCTGGCGGCCGACGCCGCACCATTTTGAAATCACATGCTCACTGGCCGAACGCCTAAATCTAAACTGTCCCTAAAACTGATATTTTCTCATTATTTATAGGAAACCCCTAGCAACAACCAGGCTGTTTTGTAACAATGTCTGTTGTTTATTGTCCAACTTACATCATAAAATGCAGAATGGCCCTCTCCAGATATAACAAACATCTAATCAGCTTATATACTACATAATGTTAGATATACCTGTGGTATACAAGCTTGATTAGTGTATTAGTTACCTAATTGTTGTATAATCTTAATGTGTTCTGTGGCTGTCTGATTGTACATGAATGTACATGACAACAAATGGCCTAAAATGAGAATTTGCATTGCTTTTATTCTGTATTATGCACCACATGCACCAGTGTAATACTTATTTTAACCCCTTCACTACCTTACCACGAGCAGAACAATTTTTTTGCAAACAGTTTGGATCCTGATTAAATTAGACTTTAAGAAATAAAAGCAGACGGCAATTGTTTAAAATTGATGACGTCAGGACAGTGAAGGGGTTAAGGAAAGAGGCCTCCATGGTAATACATTTCTGTTCTGTTCTGTTCTGGTATATATACAGGTTTTACATGTACCATATGTACAGTGGAGAATCTGTTATTCTTTCCCAATAAACACGTTTACGCTAAAACTATTATTTGCAGTGCAAACAGTTTGGAGCCAGATCAGACGCCGGGTAACCCGGCGTCTGATCAGGCTCCAAACTGTTTGCCACCAAGATAAACATGAAATATCAGAATTATCCAAAAGTTGTTCTTTTCTACGTTTTAGTGCTTTGCGTTTGTGTACGTTTGCGTTTAAACGGGAAAAAATAACATAATCTCCACTGTACAATAGAACCTCTCATTTGCGGTCACTCTTTACCAAAGTCTGGAATGCTTTAAAAGAGAATGGATGTTAAATGTAAGTTGAAGGTGATGTCGAAACTCATTTGGTAGCTTTAAACATTACTAGCATCATGCATTAAGCTGCCACATGCCCACACAACTTGAAAGCTTATACCATATGGTATTGATGACACTAAAATGAACAATTCATACTGTAATTACATGTTGAACAGAACACAGTTAGCTATTATAATATTTTATATTAATGTATATGCTTTCAACAATGCTATTACATGTATATGCAGCGATCAGTTCTAAATGTATAATGAAACACCTTAGTTGGGACCTATGCATATAAAACTTTGACAATGATCAGTCCCTTTGATAAAATCTGTAACTGAAAGCTATATTTATTTAGTACCATTTGCCGGGCCAGTGAATATGTGTAAAACTGGAGGAAAAAGTTTTGATCACATATAATCACTAGTGCATTTTAGCTCTTTGCACGCTGGGTATTTTTTTCGTCTGCAACATTTGTCGTCTGCTGACGTTCTAAAAATTAGATTTTTTCTAAAAAAAAATTCAAAACACGGTCAGAGTGTCAAACAGTTTGGATCCAGATGAGACGCCGCGTTACGCGGCGTCTCATCTGGATCCAAACTGTTTGCAAAGACCATCATTGTGGTGGATATATCCGCCGCTAGCGTGCAGAGATCGGCAGGTAACGCAACAACGTGGTTTATGCTTTATATATAGAAATACGTACTTTACATCCAACGTAATTCAGCTCTGCAATAATTACTAAGACGTATAAAAGTACAATGGTACAGTGGAGAAAGCGTTGTCCTCTTCTACAATACATGATATTGTTTGCGTTTTGTTTGCGTTTAAAGGGGAAAGAATAACGTTAACACAACTGTAGATCTACATAAACATGCCAAACAATGCAATATATGATAAATACAATGTTGAATGGAGACTGTAATACAGGTAGTGCATTCATTGGATGTCAGAAAACCATGACACCCCACTCACCAATTCTATGGGAATAGAGCTGGTGACTGATAAAGTTTTCTCTCTCTCTCCATCTCTCTCTCTCTCTCTCTCGTTAGCTGCAAATAATAAGATGAGCAAGAATGAGAATCAGGAAAGGTGTTAATGAGTTACAGCATTATAACACTTGGAACCTAAATCATGACTTTGCAAGCATACAACTATCGTATATTGACCGTGCAGACGCCTATTAGAGGGGCCCCAAAGGAGCCATTTAAACAGGATCTGCACCGTTTTTGGATATGATCATATATCGTATTAACACATTTTACTCTCGACTAGTATATACAGGGCTGCCATAAGTTGAAATGAAAAATCCTAAGATTTCCAAATTTGCAGTTTTCAAGTCCGATCTTACGAATCGTACCTTTACCCCATAGCCTGTTTCTGGTTTTGTTGACACGTAGCTGCTAAAAGCAGACTGGAAGTTATAGTGCGCTCACATTTGCTCTACGGCGGCCGTACGGCGGCCGCAGAGACGTGAAATCGAGAGAATCTTACGGCGGACGTAGATATTCTACGGCGGCCGTGCGGCGGCCGTACGGCAGCCGCACGGCGTATCCCAATATCTTACAGGCCGTAGAGGTCGCCGTAGAATTATAACGCGGAGTTATAACATTTTTTCATTTCTACGGCGGCCGTAGAAACACACGCTGCAGAGTGGTTCTACAGCTGCCGTACGGCAGCCGTACGGTCGCCGTACGGCCACCGTGCGACCGCCGTAACTCGATGGTCAATTTCCCTATTGAGCATTTGTACTTTTGATCATATATGTAAAACATGAATATTATCTAAAAATGGATTTAGATGTTCTTAAATGCTGTCCAAATGTGTCCTTTGAGTTCATGGTGTTGCTGGACTGATATAAGTTGTGTGAACATGTAGCAAAACCAAGCTGTGTAGCAGGAGCAGCATTTTGGTTGCAAAGTATCTGGTGGTACTTCCACGGCTGCCGTACGGTCGCCGTGCGGTCACCGTACGGCAGCCGCACGGCGGCCGTACGTTGGCCAAGATTTTTTAACCCCACCAAAATAAAATCTCGCCGCGCGGCAGCCGCAGCAAATGTGAGCGCAACACACGGCGGCCGTAGGAATTCTGCGGCGGCCGGGGAATTGCTACTCGCCGTAGAAATGATTAGCCGTGCGGCCGCCGTACGGCAGTCGCAGCAAATGTGAGCGAGGCATAAATCAGAATGCGCCTTAAGGCGCATTCTGCTTTTCTTCCAGCCTGCTTTCAGCTACCATGTACTAGAAAAAAATTCGAAGATTTAGGAAAAATCCGGAGAAATGGCAGCCCTGTATAATAGATATCTACTAACACTGTACCTATGAGCAGTATGCTTGCATATACTCGTCACCTACTAACAGTGCACGAAAGAGAAGTACACCAGTCAGGTAGAATATTGCAGCACTGTAAGAGTAACTTATATCTCAACCATATAAATGTTGTACAGTAAAACCTCGCTATTACGACCACTAAAACGAAGGCTAATTGAGTGTATAATAGACAGGTGACAGCTTAAAGCAAGGTTACAGTGAAACAGAAAGCTCCAATAGGAGCTTTCTGTTTCACTGTCACCTTGCTTTAAGCGTTCACCTATCGTAAACACCCTAATAATTAACATAATTTAGTGGTCGTAATAGCGAGGTTTTACTGTATATATATACATATAATTATAGTTCAGTAATTATCAAGTTCATCCTCTTGCAGAAGCTATTATTTATACTATGCTATTTATATTAAATGCGGATCCTGTATGCTGTCATTGGCCCTGGTACCTGATTAGTGGATCTTGGAAGGGTTGTCCCTGATGTCTTTGAAATCAGTAGGCTGCGGGTATGTGGTATACTTTTAGGACATTGTGTTATTGAATAAAATATGACTTGGAGTATTGCTATACATGTACTGAGTTTATTCATTACACATGGTTACATGATTATTGTAGCGTGATCACACAGGCACGTATATATATTTATGTTTTGTGTGACGGTGTACTATGTACAAGCCGTAATATATACAAGTCAGAAATAAAATAGTTCTGTTGAAAAGAAGCATTAAACAATGGCAACGGATCCTTAACATGTGGCATTTAATAAAGTACAATTAAGACAGTAATTACTCTTAAATTGATAATTGAATTGTACCAAAATTTTACTACTTAACATCAAAACCATATTAATAAACTAAGCACCAGAAAGGTAGCCAACTTACATAATTTCCTAATCCCAAACCAGACGTCCTTCTTCTTATACTGCATACAACCAACTTAGCACACCTGAACTGGCTGTTGCTCCCTTCTAATGCTTAAGCATCAGGGCTGCCGTACGTTGACATGAAAAATCCTAAGATTTCCAAATTTCCATTTTTCAAGTGCGAATTTACACCTTTACCCCATATCCTGTTTCTAGTTTTGTTAACACGTAACTACTGAAAGCAGGCTGGAAGTAAAGCAGAATGCGCCTTATGGCGCATTCTGCTTTACTTTCAGCCTGCTTTAAGCTACCATGTACTGGGGAAATATCCGGAGATTTAGGAAACATCCGGAGAAATGGCAGCCCTGAGATTACTAATCATACCACTGGGGTTCAACCATTTGAAATTCAAAGACAATTAAAGGGAGAGAACTCAGAAAATAAAATAAAAACAAAACAAAACAAATCTGACGCAATTAGCCACCTTTAGAATAAACTCTGTTACATACTTCCCTGCTCAGAAAATGACGTCCCATGTTTTTCCGTCAAATGAAAAATACAATGTATTTCCAATAATGTCTGTACCAAGCTGTCCTGTGAGTGTTAAGCACAGGTACGCCAACAACAACAACATGTATTTCCAGCTTCCCCCTTTGCGGCTCTACGTTCCTCCTTACACAGTTTCTCCCTCCTCAATGCCTCTGTCTCAAACTTAAGTGTATCTCAGCCGACATTTGCCCAGGATGCAGTCAAAACAATAAACACACTTAAAGGTAAAATACTTGTTTTCTTTTATTTTCTTAGCCTAGAAATTAATTTGACGGAACAACACGATAATTCCAATGTTCCGGTTTTTACATGTTATTCCGTGTTTTAGTCTATTCCGCTGTTCCCTTGTTCCGCTGTTCCGTCTTTTAGGAAACTCCGCCGACATCGCATTCGCTTCCCTCTCCGTAGAAAAAATACAACTTGGGGAAATGGTAGGTGGCAGAGTGCGAAGTCCAATGACTATGATCACCCGGTAAATTTCTTTTCAAACACGGTCAGAGTGTCAAACAGTTTGGATCCTGATGAGACGTCGCGTTACACGACGGCTCATCTGGATCCAAACTGTTTGCAGAGGTAAGCACTGTGGCACATAATTATGTATCCACCGCTAGCATGGTAGAATCTAAACACTGATACATGTAGTATGAGTTGATAGTTTATTATGCAATACTTTATTATATACAGTCCATGAGCGCCCTTAACCCATTACCACATAACTATGCCCTTTTACGCTTTTTATTTATTTCTCCTCTGAAGAAAATAGCTCCACTTTATAAAGTCATTATGTATTATAATAAATATTTTCTATTTCATAGCAGATTATAGCTTAAACAGGCTGAATGTAAAGCAGAATGCGCATTAAGGCGCATTCTGTTTTACTTTCAACCTGCTTTAAGTGGTCACATTTCTCCAAAACTAGAACCAGACTATGGTGTAATGGGCTAAATAAAATATCCATGCAATCAATATTTCAGTTATAGCTACACATTTTAAATACAATGTGCAATCATAGACAATCTCCATAATGTATTTTCTGTATAACCTTTACCTCACTTAACCTGTCCCTTGCCCCAACCCCTTCACTCCATGCCTTACTCAGAGTGCAGTGAGCACAGTAAAACCTCTCTATTACGACCACTAAATTATGTCAACCATTTGGCGTTTTGCAACAAGTGACTGCTTAAAGGCAGGTGCCAGTTAAACAGAAATCCCCTTTAGGAGATTTCTGTTTTACTGTCACCTTCCTTTAAGCTGTCACCTGTCCTGTATACAACCAATTAGCATACATTTCAGTGTCCGTAATAGAAAGGTGTTACTGTATTTGTAAAACAGTTTAGATCATGATCAAGCGCTGTGTAACGCGGCGTCTGGTCAGGATTCAAAATGCTTGACACCCATTTCAATATTTCTTAAATCAAAATAACTAAAAAAGTAAATTTAAAATTTGAGAAGTAAAAGCAAACGACAGTTGCTTTAACCCTTTGAACCCTAGTCCCGCATATAGGCGTGCTTTTCAAACAGGGTACATGTGAATAGTACACTTGTCCTATGCAAACAGTGAAGACCCAGATCAGAGGGCTCCGAAAGGAGCCCTCTGATCAGGGTCTTCACTGTTTGTCATAATGCCAAACATTGACAAAAACAACCCTTAAAAGTCAGAAATGGACTAGACTAAAATGGAAACTGGAATTTTCCATTTAAAGTTTCAGGGAGGAAAGAGTTAAATTGGTGACGTCATAACAGTGATTGGGTAAAGACTGGTATTGAGAATTAGTTCGAGTGTCGGCCAAGAAAGGGGATACGGTAAGTACTGCATTACAGTCAACACTCGATTTTACGAAATCGCGTTAGGTCGAAAATACCCATATTTCAAAGTTAAAACGTGGCTGGTAAAACACTGGTAAGATTGATTTAAGCGAGTTGGAAGTATCGAGTTTCGACTGTATTTTGAAACATGCATTAATTTAAATCAAAACGTAGTCGATCATTTTAAATATAGGTAGGAGTATGGTATCATAAAGTATCCAAATGATTTTAAATGTATTTATACAAAAATTGTAACACTCTGTTATATGCTTCAATGAATTAATTATAAAAATAGACAATTATCAATCCGAATCAGCTAAATTTATAACACCAAAACCAACAGACTAATTTGAGAGGAAATAATTGACCAATTAATCCGTTTAATGCTAAGAACTGCAAATAAGTAAATAAGAAAATATTTTATCCTTGTAGATCTAAGTGATATGTGAAATGTACGAAACAACATAATGTTTAAATATCCCTTTACAACCGTTATTCGAACACAACCAAAAATCGAACACCTGAATCATTTCGCGTGACATCTATAGTTACAAACAAATTTGCATAACCGCGCGTGACATTTTGACTGTAACACCGATAGAAACGTCAATAACACACAATCGGCAAAAAAGATCAGTAAACAGGTAAAAGGGCATTTGTTAAACTTCTCTGAGTATAAATATTGCATTTACATCTAATCCCAAATTCACGGTGAATAAACGTACACAGGATATAGACACCGAAGTGATTAGGAATTGAAAGTGAAAGTAGCGAGGTGAGTACTTTTATTACGTTTATCTCTAAAATCTTCTTACAAATAAAGTAAACATGAATTGCAAGATAGTCTGTAGACATATGTGACCACATTGATGCCAGGAATATAAATAAATTCACCTGGAAGACTGAATAAAAAGCTTTAATCACTGGCCATAGTCGCATTTTGGTCAACAATTGTCATTATTTTCGCTGTTTATACAAATGTACACGTTATACAAAAAAGTGAATCGACAGATCTGTTTATTTTTCATTTAAATGTAACTATGCAAAAGCTGCTTAAAAATCGACAAACAATAGCTAATATATACCATGCCAAACCGACCGCCAAATGTACTGGGGATAGTGTCCAACGGTTATTTATTGTACTGGGTATAGCGAAAGGCTGTACTGGGGATAGCCTCACGAAAACTCATTGTTTTGTGTCGTAAAATGGTATTATGGTACATTGCGTTTGATTTTTATGGCAAACTACATGCTGTTACGTTTCCAGCATACGAAATAATGGATAATCTTCATTTCTTCTAGGAAGTTAAGTCCAAAGCCACTAAATTATTACATATCATTTTCCCTTCTTACGCCTTTATGCGATGGTAGTAGTTTGTGGTGAAATACATGTCGAATGTATTTAACAGAGTAAACTATAAATTATCAAAGCATTCTTGAAAGAATCACTGCTATTTGAACTCGGCTATTTTGTAGTTACTCCTATACCAACAATGCGCAACCCTTCACACAACACTGGTTTTCAAAGTAAAAACATACAACGTGTTCATCTATATATGTATGAGCCAAAATTAGACTTTACCTTTGCGACCAGTGCATATCAGGAGCAGCCTGAACATCCGCATTTTGATTATGTGCTCTGTGTTTATTCGGCTGTACCATGGAGAAATTACAGACCTTGTAATTTCTCCATGGCTGTACGTATACGCAATGGAAAGTTAAAAAACGGAAAGCGATCTCTTTAGAGACAAAGTATCAGATAATAAAATGTGTTGAGGAAGGGAAAAAAGCTAAAAAGGATATAGCATCGGACTTTGACACTGCAGCAATAGCGTTATTAGAGCGGGCATTGGAAGGTGAAACAAACACACCACAGGCTTTTTTCGAATTGCTTCAAACAATGAAAGTATTTCTAGGAAAATGCAAAGAAAGCAAAATGACACAAAAGCATATGACAGACTTTTTCACGTCTAAATAGAGACTGATTCTAGACTAGATACAGTGTACATGAACTGTTGAAATAACTCTTTACCTGCTATGTAAATCGTAGGTCAAACTATTACAAATATGCATGCTTTAATTATTCACTGCGTTTATATTAATATACACTGAATTAGCCTAAATATATAAAGTTACTTTACATGAATTAATAGTTATTATTTACTGTTGAATAACATGTATTTCACTTAAATACAGATTCAGCTACACATACATGTACATGCAGATCTATGCACTGTACATATAGGAGTATATGAATCCATATTTGAGTTGAAAAATGATAGCGAAATACTTCACTATATCAATATAGTGAAGTATGCTTATAGTGAAGTAAAACTGATGGTCCCCTGAAATTCACTATATCAGAGTTTTACTGTATTTTTGTGTGATAATTACTGATGTAATTCAATTCAATTCAATTCAATCATTTATTGCCTAAAACATACATCAGCATGTTTAGAGCAAGATCAAATATGTACACACAAGCAAAACATGAATTTACAGAAGAGCTATAGAGTCGTGAACGGTTATTTATGGTTTTCAGAAGTGTTTTAAATATACAATGAATTGATTTGTAAGCTTTTTTCGTGTATCTGTATTCAAAAGTCAGGCATTGCTATCGAGATGTATAGTAATAGCAGACGTTTGGATCCGATCAGCACTATTTTCTTTTAATTATATCACATTTACTTATTCAGAATTTTTAACATTATTCTTTTGACTCGTACCCGTTGGCAGACACTCTATACATGATAAATGAATCCATGAATAAATGAACGAGTGTTATCCAATCCAAACAGCCCATGTGGCTCGCTTTGGCCGTGCGGGTGTAAAAAAGCTAGTGTGTGTGTGTGTGTGTAGTAGTGTGTACACACGTACAGGCTATAATGTGAAAATTCCCACGGATTGTTTTGTTAATAAATATAAAGTTAAAGCAAGGAATATTGCCACCGTTGCTGTTTTGATTGCATTACGCTATTCGCTTAGTAAGTAACTATATCTACACATATATAGTAACAGATACAGTTAAACCCATTTCCCCATAAGTACGCCTTTTTACGCCTTAGTTTTATTCCTTCATTGTAGAAAATAGGGCAACTTTATACAGTCATGAATATGCCTCATAAGAAATATTTGCTAGATCCTAACAGATGATAGCCCAAAGCACGTTGAAAGTAAAGCAACATGTGCCTATGGCTATGAGGTAATAGGTTAAATAGGTCTCACTCCGCATTACCAGGCGTCTCCAAGCCGTTTGATTGTAGATAATTTGGTATCCATGATACTCAATTATCCGCAATCAGACTGTTCAAATTTGTGATATAAATGTACATCATTATAAAGTTACAAACTGTAAATTTGCCAAATATATATATTTAGACAAATTTATTATTTTCAGTTTAGAGGATTCTGATAGCAGACTGGTAAATTTCTGTAGTGTAGGCCATGTACAGTAATACCTTTTTAAGTTTTTATATACTTAAATCTTAGTTCTGAGTGTTTACTACATGTCATCATAAAAATCATTTTCAACTAAATCAGAAGTACAATTAGTGCATATTCTTTCTTCTCTAGGTACATTAATATATCTTCCTTTTAAGCCTTTAAACTTGATAGAGGATCTGTTGATGATGATATGTGCCAAATATCTAAGCTCTGGCCCTTGTAGTTTCAGACAAAAATATTTTTTAAGATTTCCTTATTTTTTCACTTTGGTTGCCATGGCAACCAGAGTTCTACATTGTTTTTGATTATTTGAAAATACATTTCAAAGAGCTTGACCAAAGGAACATTCCTGTAAAGTTTGGTTGAAATCTGTCAAGCGGTATAGGAGATGATGTCATTTAAGCAATTGCTAACGACGACGGACAACGCACGACGGACACAGGGCCATCCCAATAGCTCACCTTGAGCCTTTAGCTCAGGTGAGCTAACAATGCCTTACCTTTTGAGATATTTGATGCCCAACAAAATCCGTCGGGGTTTAATAAAACATAGAGCAAAATATAACCTCTCAATGAGGACCCTTAACGCCTGTGTACTGTGAGGGACAGCGCCTGAAGTCTAACATTAGCTCGATGTCCCTAACTGTACACATCTGATGGACTATGAAGATTTGTGTTTTGTTTATACACGCTGACTATTATTGCAATACTTCGTACTTCTCGAAAGTGGCCCTAATTTCATATTTTATATTCGTCTATCCCCAGTACAATACTATTTTTGGAAATGCTATCCCCGGTACAGTAATATACTATCCCCACTACAACGTACTATCGGTTTGACGTCAACTATCTCAGCTATTGTTGGTATGATTTTAAGCAGATTTTGCACAATTACTTTGAATTGAAAAATAAATCGAACTGTCGATTCACTTTTTTGTATAACGTGTATAAACAGCGAAAATAATGACAAATGTTGACGAAGATATGACTATGGCCAGTGATTAAAGCTTTTTATTCAGTCTATTTATATTCCTGGCATCAGTGTGGTCACATATGTCTACAGAGTATTTTGCAATTCATGTTTACTTTATTTGTAAGAAGATTTTAGAGATAAACGTAATACAAGTACTCACCTCGCTACTTTCACTTTCAATTCCTAATCACTTCGGTGTCTATATCCTGTGTACGTTTATTCACCGTGATCTTTATCTTGAAAATAATTCATGCTGAAGTGGTTAGTCTTAACCCTTTGGCAGCTGGTCGCGCCTTCACTGTTTTTTCCAAACAATTTTGATCCAGATTAGTTTATTTTAGCCACTTTCAACAGTCCTTGTAACATCTAGATATTTGCATGAACTAAATTCAAAATCAGTAATTGATAAGTTCCGTTGGTTTCGCATACAGAACTTAAACAAGCGCAAACATTATCAGAATCGGTACATGAACCCTTGGGAAAATATCTCCAAGTATGGAAGAAATTGAACAAAACTGTTGGAAGTTATGCGGAGAAAAAGCGATAGGACCAATGCATTAGTACCTATGAAGGGATGTACCCTTGGTGCTTTGCTAATTTTGAGTAGTAAATGTACACGAATTATAACCGTTCAGATTCATTTCATAAACATGTACAGTAAACTCTATGTACTAAAAAGAACATTCAGTGATGGTATTATACATGGGACAGTTTAAAAGCAAAATGAAAGTAAAGCAGAAAGCTCCCGGTATAGGAACTTTTTGTTTTACTTCCAGTTTGTTTTCAGCCTTTAACTAAAACAGCAGGTACAGTGGAGAATCTGTTATTCTTTCCCAATAAACGCGTTTACGCTAAAACTATTATTTCCAGTGCAAACAGTTCGGAGCCAGATCAGACGCCGGGTAACCCGGCGTCTGATCAGGCTCCAAACTGTTTGCCACCATGATAAACATGAAATATCAGAATTGTCCAAAAGTTGTTCTTTTCTACGTTTTAGTGTTTTGCGTTTGCGTACGTTTGCGTTTAAACGAGAAAGAATAACAGATTCTCCACTGTACCGTTTAATGGTCGTAATAGAGAGGGTTTAATGTAGTGGTAAACCCATTAAAGCTATATATTGTACATACTCTTATGTCTGGATACGAGATTTCGATAGAATTTTAACTCCGGGAGAGTCATTAACATACACTGCTTTCTTGGTACCGTAAAAGATTCACTAAATCGCGTTCTCTTTAAGACAAGGTCATCTGCTTGCTGCCCTCCGGACTTTGAGCAATGTTTTTGTATATGATTTAAGTATGTTTTGAAATAATGAACTTCTTCTTCAAAGTCTACTTCCATTTCGACCTGTGTCTTAAAACGTTCATAGAAATGTTCATAAAGTTTAATATCCATCCAGTGACTTCGGTTAAAAGCCAGCCGGTCAGATGAAGTTATGTTTCTTGTAGTTAATCTCGGAGATTTGGCTTTATAAGCGTTGTTTTTCAGGTATATAATATCTTTCAATGACCACTTGAAGTACCGCTTCAGAAGAACAAGAGATTCATCAAATCTTTCCATAATAAGCACAACCTTAAATATCTCTGAAACATTATGCAGAAAATGCTGGAACTGTGTTTGGGTAATATTTTTTACAGTTTTTATTGATCCCAAAACTAAACCAAAGTCACGAGTCATATAGTTGTATGTTCTCGAATGTTCTAAATTCTCTGGCTCGTACATTTCTGGATGTTGTAAAAGGTTTGGTATAAGTGCACTCTCATTAATATTTAATAGGTATTTAGAGGGCCACACATATCGGTAATAATATGTTGCCGAAATGAAAAGATCAAGAGGCTCTCTAACAATCGCCACGTATTCGGTATCTGGATATAAAAATTCTTTGAATTTTTCCGAATTAAAAACAGCATGATTGCAAAGAATATCAAATTTCTCCTGTTTGCCTGTGCTTTGAGGTAGTGGCAATACTTTTGCGTAGTTATATTTAGATTTGGATAAATAATGACTACTGGCAGACAACACAAAGGTCAGGTTTCTTTGAATGCCAAATCTATATAGCATGTTCTGTATAGTTGAACTACCAGCTTTGTGAACTTTGAGGAAAGCGATGTGTCGAACTTCATTTTTTGCACGAGACTTGTCCGTTTGTTCAGTGTCAGGTATTGCATGAGACTTGCTCTTGTGATCCGTGTCTAGTATTGTATTTCTGGACACCTCCAACTCCGTACTGAATTCATCTTCTTCTCCTGTGAGTTTTATCAACCCATGTAACATGTCTTTTTTCAACTGTCTGCCTCTCGTGCTAACGCTTGCATCATCATTTGTTTGAAGTGGTCGATGGAATTTGAACAAGTAGAATAAGTTGTTCAGTATCACAATCAAAACGACGACTAAGCAACCCACGCACAAAGTCTTCAACCTGAAATTGATATAAACAGATCTCCAGATTATGTGAGTGGTTAAAATACTAACTGTTTTAGTTCTCTATCATACCCTGTGTTGTGAAAACTCATGAGAAATGTTTCTTTGTGTCTCCAGATTAGGTAAGTACATGTACATGTATTTCAAATACTTATTTCATATTTTCTCCATCGAACCCTATGCTGCAAAACTATTTAGAATCATTTCATTGTGACTCGAGATGAGATAGATATTACAATTAGGATAACAAATGGTCAAAGGAATTTAATCCAGATATAAATAAAATCATAAAATATCTATACAAAATCCATCACAAAGAACTGAAAGAAAGTGAAAAGCAAAATATTAATAGCAATTAGTTAAGATTGAAAGGGTTTTCCTGGAACAAACACATTGATAACACCTCATTTAACCCATTCCCCCATAAATACGCATTTTTACGCCTTTAATATATTCCTACACTGAAGAAAATAGTTCACTTTTATACAGTGATGACTATGTATCATAATAAATATTTTCTATATCCTAGCAGATAATATCTTAAAGCAGGTTGAAAGTAAAGCAGGATGCGCCTTAAGGCGCATTCTGTTTTACTTTCAACCTGCTTTAAGTGATCATCTTTCTTTAAAACTAGAAACAGGCTATAGGGTAATGGGTTAAAGCAAATTACACACTCATATGTATTAAAATAAACATCAAAACTAACAACCATAAAATAAAAGAAACTGGTTTAACTGCTTATAAAACCTATGTACTACCATAACTGGTGTGTCATTATTTCCCGTTCAAACGAACCGAAAACCAGAGTAATATTCATACCTACATGTAGCTGACTTATTGACAGGTCAAATAAATGACAGAACAGAACATAACAGATCAGGACATAATTTATTTAGATTTGTACAAAGTACATCATCTTTATCACATAGAAATATTCATACAATATGTAGATCGGTTTTTTCAATTGGCAGAGCGGAGCTAACCTTTGGCAAATATAAATTTACTTTCGATTTTAAGGGTGATATGTATAGTTCCGTATTATATCGTTATTTTCCGATACATGTACTTTCAACATGGAGAAACACAATCTATACGTACATCCATATCCTTTCGAAAAATGCATATACAGTGACCCCTCTCTACAATAACACCTTATGGAAGACAAAGATTGCGTGCATTGTTCGGCGTCTGATCTGTATTCAAGCTGTTTGTTATTCTTCATTATTTTATTTTTTATCAAAATGTCCACTAATATGTAACGTTGAGACAAAAACGACAGACGTCAACGGTAAATTCCGATAAAAAAGAGCGTGCTGTCGCCCCAAAAGTTGAAATGCAATGGTCCGCATCGAAACTCCGCCCTGACAGGTCAATACAATCGGTCTATAATAAGAAATGGTGATGTCGTCATTATATCATGAGTTGTTTACCAGAAATAAACAGAGTTTTATTCAACGCTCGCACCATGTGTTGTGTTATCACATTGAACCCTAGCGACGCGTATACTCGTCATTAACAAATCATGTACCAGTCAAGAGTAAACTTATCCTATGCAAACAGTGTATACCCTGATCGGAGCCCTCTGATCAGGGTCTTCACCGTTTGTCATTTTGTAAAACATTGTTAAAATCTACCATAATTCATAAAAAGTGGACTAGATTTATAAATTAATTTTTAACTGGAATTGTCCATTTAAAGTTTCAGGGGTGAAATGTGACACATGGTTGATAATGTTGATTCTCAATAACGATTGGCATTATTTATTCATGAAAATAGCTACCTGTGTATGTGCTTATATATAAACTCATTTTATACTGTCTAAAATACAATCCGATCAATAACGTTTCTTAAACAATTTAACACATTTGCACTCAGTAAAATATTCCATGCTTTTATATTGGACTAGATGTATTCAATTTTTATGTAAGGTGTGTCTGGTCTTAAATTTCATTTTCGTTTAGTTTTATATTGAAATTCCTGTAAGCAAACAGTGTAGATTCTGATCAGACGCCGCATTATGCGGCGTCTGATCAGAGTCTACACTGTTTGCCTATGGTCCATATATGGGATGGTAGGCACAAAAGGGTTAAGCACACGTAATACAGTGGAGAAAACGTTATTCTTTCCCGTTTAAACGCAAACGTACGCAAACGCAAAGCACTAAAACGTAGAAAAGAACAACTTTTGGACAATTCTGATATTTCATGTTTATCATGGTGGCAAACAGTTTGGAGCCTGATCAGACGCCGGGTTACCCGGCGTCTGATCTGGCTCCAAACTGTTTGCAGTGGAAATAATAGTTTTAGCGTAAACGCGTTTATTGGGAAAGAATAACACATTCTCCACTGTACATTGTATTTATCTTTACAATAGTTTGGGAATTATGACACAAATGTAATTAGTTTAACAAATAATCTTATCGAATATCCACTAGTTAGTCAATAGCAGTAACAGCTGAGGCAGACCCAATTACTTTAAGTTAGCTTAACTTGTCTTTCCTAAATCAATAGATATAGCAATATTCCAGTTAGGCAATTCACATAGTATTAATTTATAAAACTGCTCTTTTCTAATATTTCGGAGGCAGGCCCAATTACTATAAGTTAGCTTGTCTTTCCTAAATCAATAAATATAACAATATTCCAGTTAGGCAATTAAAACAGTATTAATTTATAAAACTGCACTTTTCTAATATTTCGGAGGCAGGCCCAATTACTATAAGTTAGCTTGTCTTTCCTAAATCAATAAATATAACAATATTCCAGTTAGGGAATTAAAATAGTATTAATTCATAAAACTGCTCTTTTCTGATATTTCGACCTCTATGGGCCTTTTTTCAAGAAGATCATGTCCACTCTAAGGGCTTTATTTAAAGAATTCGTAAATCGTTGATCAGAAGGGTTCTGTCGGAGAATGCTTAAACAGATGTAACGGGCGTGAATACTCGTCGATAGGGTCCATTTGGTTAAATCAACTTGTTCAAGACGATTCTAATGATATGTCACAAGACAGGATTAGATGGAGCAATAAATAGTAATTGAGACTTCTATCATCTGACTTACGACAAAGTTTTATGAAACAGGTCCCAGGTTCATTACGGTACTCGCAGCTATAGTGGAGAAAACGTTACTCTTTCCCGTTTAAACGCAAACGAAACGCTAACGAAACGCAATCAAATGTAGAAAATGAAAACTTTTTGAACATTCTGAATTTTCTTTTTAATCTTGGTGGCAAACCGTTTGGAGCCAGATCAGACGCCGGGTTACCCGGCGTCTGATCTGGCTCCAAACGGTTTGTTATGGAAATAATAGTTTTTCGCGTAAACGCGTTTATTGGGAAATAATAACGTTTATTGCAGATGACAACACTTCCAGACGAACATTTCCTATCTCCCTTCTTTGCCTAATTTTCCCCTGATTGCCGTTACAATTGTAAACAGATTTGACCCAAAATCAAACTTTTAGACATTTATATCAATGCCAATAAAATAGTAAATATGCCTCAAATTCTTAATTTAATAATCAAAAGCAGACGACAATCATTTTTCAGACGGCATCCAGGGAGACAATTTGATTTGATTTGATTTGTTTTGATTTTATGTCGCTTTCAACAGTATTTAAGTCATATCGCGACGTCCAGCTAATTATAGGTGGAGGAAGACCCCAGAAGTCCGTTATGCACTGTTTCAGGCACAAATCGGCAACTGGGTAGAACCACCGACCTTCCGCAAGCCAGCTGGAAGGCTTCCCCTCATGAAAAATCCGAACGACCCTACTGGGATTCGAACTCACAGCGGTGAGGGGCTTAGTGATGTAAGTCACAATGACTATACCACTAGGCCACGGGGGCCCGTCCAGGGAGACAATGTGCTAAAGTAGCTACAGTGGAGAAGTCAATATTTCCGGTTTTGGAAAAAACGCATACCGATAAAATAAAGAAAATGTCAATTTTAATTTTTTTTACCGATTTATTTTAATCTGTGTGACAAGCAGTTTAGGTTACCCGGACTCAGACCGGACGCAAAACCGTTTGCAGTCAAAATAATTGTTTTAGCGTAAACACGTTTATTGGGAAAGATTAACGTCTTCTCCACTGTACATAGCTAGCTGTGTACAATGTAAATTTGAAAGCCCAATGAATTACAATCGACTGTGTCAATATATTTACATAGAAAAGAAATGAAATCTATGGATATTTTCTACAGTGGAGAATGTGTTATTCTTTCCCAATAAACGTGTTTACGCTAAAACTATTATTTGCAGTGCAAACAGTTTTGAGCCAGATCAGACGCCGGGTAACCCGGCGTCTGATCAGGCTCAAAACTGTTTGCCTCTCAGATAAAAATGAATTGTAAAAAATATATAAAAATTGACATTTTCTACGTTTTAGTTTTTTGCGTTTGCGTTTCGTTTGCGTTTAAACGGGAAAGAATAACGTTTTCTCCACTGTACCCTTTGTCGTGTGTTGCGTGAAATCATCGATCCAGCGTTTTCCGTAAAAGACTGCGTGAATTATTTTTTTTGTACATCAAACTAGAATATCCACTCTGTTCATTTAAATTATCGCGAGGTGTTTGCCTCTTCATCGCCATATCAGCGTCTACTTAAATGGTGTTGTCTTCACTATCGTTTCGCGGTAAGATTTAAGACTGTCTGAGTGTCGAACTTTCGAAACGAGTCTCAAACTGTTTGCAAATGCATAGTTTGGCAACAGTCGTCATTGGTGCCAAAATGCGCCTTTGCAAAGCGTTAAGGGCTTAGTACAGTGGAGAAAATGTTATTCTTACCCAATAAACGCGTTTACGCTAAATCTATTGTTTCCATTGCAAACAGTTTGGAGCGAGATCAGACGCCGAGTAACCCGGCGTCTGGTCAGGCTCCAAACTGTTTGCCACGAAGTTTAAAATGAGTCATCAAAATTGTCAAAAATTTGTAATTTTACCCATTTTAATGCACTGCGTTTGTGTTTCGTTATCGTTTAAACGGGAAAGAATAACGTTTTCTCCACTGTAGCTATTCCAAACAGGTTTAACTGACTTTCGTTTTACACTTGTAGGAGGTTAATGCAGGGTAATAATAATATAACAAGTTATTAAGAAGCCATTTGCTCTAAGAGCACCGAATGTGTCTTCGTTACATATAGACTAATATATGATGGACAAGTGGAACAAATGTTTGAGACCAAGAAGTTTGTCCGATATTTAGAGACGTCCAGTTCAACGAAGTTCGTTTTACGGAAGTTACATTGCACTAACAGTGGACCAGTATGATTTGGGCGATGAAAAGATTAATCAGACTCCTCTCTTATTCAGAAACACATGAGCCGTGCCATGACAAAACCTGACTTATTACATTTGCAACATTGTACAGACCAAGCACATTGTCAACATAGGCTCTTCATTTCTGTTTGGTCTACACTGCCAAGTACAGTATATGACACTGCTAAATACAATGCTTTAGTTTATTGTGGATGTAAAACAGAGTAGGTCAATGCCAGCCGCCGCGTCTTGGACGCGGTGGATAGCCTTGATCTACACTGATTCAAATGCAATACGGCAGGTTTTGTCAAGGCACGGCTCATATTTAATCCAGAAACCTCTCTCTTATCCTGAAAAACTTCATATCCAGAAACCACTCTTTTATCCGGAAACATATCTTACATGGATAAACTCCATATGCAGAAACCCCTCTTTTATCCGGAAACATCTCTTATGCGGAAAAACTGCATATCCAGAAACCCCTCTTTTATCCGGAAACATATCTCACGCGGATAAACTTCATATGCAGAAATCCCTCTTTTATCCGGAAACATCTCTTATCTGGAAAAAACTTCATATCCAGAAAAGCTAACAAACTACTCCTTTTATTCATTTAATTCATTCCTTCACTGAAGAAAATCGTTTGCACAGGAATGAATGTGCAACATAAGGCATTTTTCTATTGTGAAGCAGATGGTATATTAAAGCATGCTGAAAGTAAAGCTGAATATTTACTTTAAGCTGCTTTGCGTGGTTCCCTTTTCTTCAAAATGAAAAAACAGGCTGTGGGATAAATAATGAATAATTGAATCAACAATAAAACGGTTAAAAACCGGTCTCAGTTTTCAATGAATTTAACCAATAGTTCAGGACACTAACTTAATCATCTTTGTATATAATTTTATGTAAATGGGTACCTAACCAAATGCCAATACACCCTAACTGTAGCAGTGTTTGTTCTAACACTTAATAATTCAGTTTCCAAATACTGGTACAGTGGAGAAAACGTTATTCTTTCCCGTTTAAACGCAAACGTACGCAAACGCAAAGCACTTAAACGTAGAAAAGAACAACTTTTGGACAATTCTGATAATTCATGTTTATCATGGTTGCAAACAGTTTGGAGCCTGATCAGACGCCGGGTTACCCGGCGTCTGATCTGGTTCCAAACTGTTTGCACTGCAAATAATAGTTTAAGCGTAAACGCGTTTATTGGGAAAGAATAACACATTCTCCACTGTAAGTCTAATCCATTTTGACTACTTTAACCCTTTCACTCTCAATGACGATTGAAAGCGCGTTTAGAAACAGTTTGGATCTTGACCAGACGCCGCGTAACATGACGTCTGATAACGACTCAAACTGTTTGACACTCGTATCGATATCCATTAAGTCATACAATCTTAAATCGAACTTTGAAATGTGTCTTACAGACAACAATACCAAAGCAGACAACAATAAAGCGATGAAGGGGTAAAAATCTCCCGAATAATTTGATCATGCAAGTTGCTAGGATAAACATATATCTAATAATGCACAATTGTTACTGTATAAGGTGGAACTATTGTCTTCTGCGAAGACATAATGGCGTAAAAGGGCATATTTATAGTGTAATAGGTTAAAAACTTAAACAAACTACAGTCCCCCATCCCCACAAAGGCCCCATGAAAAACAATATCCTCCAGACAACGACGATTGCCACTGTCCCTCCCCCTCCCAAAAGACACATATCTCCAACCTTTTCACAACTGCAATATCGTCTCATTAAAATGTTGACTACTGTTTTTCTGAAAGTATCATAGATCTATTGGACATTTTGACAAAAAAAAACCCATAATGACGAGTGACAAACAGCTTGAATCCAGATCAGACGCCGCGTTTCGCGGCGTCTTATCTGGATTCAAGCTGTTTGCAAATGTAAGCTAATTTCCCTCCCTATAACAACTCCCTACAATAACACACACAATCTTTGTCTCCCATTGGATGTTGTTGTAGAGTAGGAGCATTGTATGGAGATAATAATTTTAAACGATTTTTGCATAAACCATTTACCTACCTTGACATTATTAAGCTCCTGTCCCTGGGATTAACAATTACAAACTAGTTATTCATACACGACTTGTACTAGACTAAGTATTGACCGGGGTGAATTGAAAACTCGGCTACAGTCACGCGTCTTTCAAGCGGCCATTTTTTGAAGAGGTTCTGCGAGGTTCTCTAATAAGAGAGGTAATCGATCCCCATACATACGCCCTTTTACGCCTTTAATTTATTCTTCCACTGAATGAAAATGGATTCAATTTATACAGTCATGAATATCTATCACAATCCTAGCAGATTGTAGCTTAGAACAGACTAAAGTAAAGCAGAATGCGCCATTATGTGCATTTTGCTTTATTTTCACTCTGCTTTAAGTGGTTACCTATCTTCAAAACTATAGATAGGTGGAGCATGACAAAAGCGTGCACTTCTGATGATGTCTCCAGAGAGAGACGGAACCGTCAAATGTAAGTTATTTTTTCGTGCTGTGATTAGAAGAAAATGATATTCAAAATATGGATTTACCAGCATAATGAACTCTTTCAAACATATAAACAGGATATGGAGTAATGGGTTAATGATTGACATCTGTACAGCAGAGAGCGCTTCAGTTGGCCCTCTCAAAGTCAAATCTATCGTCTGCTTCAACATTGTGTATGTGTCGCCAGCTTTAAGAAAGTTTGCCTAAACTATTACATGTATTTTCAAAGTAAGATTTAATTTAAAACAATTTGATCAAAGAAATATCGACACGAGTGTCTCACAGTCTGGAGCCTGATCAGACACCGCATACCACGAGGTTGTCCTGCTTGCACAATGTTCTGCATTTTATTAGGTTGCAATGGCATGTGACGTAGTTACGTTTTGTCTGTGAAGATCTAGATCAAAACCCAAATCAGGGCTGCCATTTTTCCGGATTTTTCCTAAATATTCGGATCTTTTTTCTGGTACATGGTAGCTTAAAGCAGGCTAAAGGTAAAGCAGAATGCGCCTTAAGGCGCATTCTGCTTTACTTTCAACATGCTTTAAGCATCACGTGTCTTAAAAACTAAAAACAGACTATGGGTAAAAGGAAGATCGCGCTTGAAAAATTGATAATTTTGAAATCTTAGGATTTTTTTTATCAATTTATGGCAGCCCTGCCAAATGTACATTGATATGCAGAATAAATGCTGTTTGTTAGTAACATTCAGGTGTTTATAAACCAGGAAGCAACATGTTTAACCTGTACATACATGAATGTTTCCGATATTGCTTGCGGTTGTAGCTACTAAATTAAAGCTACATGTATAAAAAGCAATGGTTATTACCTGCATTAGACAGTCAGATGAAGTAGTCAGTTTAGGAGGACAGAACTTGGTAGAGTGTGGGGCAAAAGTCAGACTCTACGGCTGACTATGGCTGTTCTCAAAACGCAGTTGAAGGCAGATCATGTTTGGGTGTCAAATTGAATAAGAGCATTCAAACTGTGTTGTTAACATGCTCTGTTAAAGTTAAATTAAAAACGGAACATGTGTGCTTTTGTATTTAAAACAATAGCTATGCGACGTTTTTCGTTTAAATGACATAAACCTATTATGTTTTCGCCACTATTAGATACAGTGGACATGCTTTAAGTTTAAACCTGTTCAATTTCCAAAAATTTTTACACACAATTTATCATTCTTCACTATACAAAAACATAAAGGAAAAAGGTTTAGGTCACAAGTTCTAATAATATTAAATTAGACATTCCCCTAGTAAAGGGAACTTTCATCTGCTAGATGATAGTAGACAATTTGGTATTGTAAGATACATGTGTCTTTAATAATAGATAACAGAGTAAACATCACATGATTATGATATTTGTATTTAGCCCATTTAGACTTAAGTCTGTGCACCATCTTCTCGACCAAACAAAAGGCTCGGTTAACTCACTGTCCCTGACATTTCAACTGGAAAATTCCAGTTTCCCGTTAAGTCTTGTCTGTTTAAGACTTTTCATGGCTGTGAAACTTGGTGAAAAAAGTTGTGACTCAACTGGGACTCGAACCCAGGACATCTGGCTTACCATGCCACCTATATAACCACTGAGCTACCGAGTCACCCAGAAAAGCCAATCAACCGTTTCACCATAATCTCTATCCGGCTACACATACCCCTCTACACAAGAATTCGTTCCGAATTCTTACTCAAAGAACACTCCAAGAGTTTCTTATTTTTACATATATTTCATTTAAACTATCCTTAGGGTTTTTTACGTTGGGCGCCAAATGTAACTTGGTGAAAAAGTTGTGACTCAACTGGGACTCGAACCGAGGATTTCTGGCTTACCACTGAGCTACCGAGTCACCCAGAAAAGCCAATCAACCGTTTCACCATAATTTCTACCCGACTACAGTTGTTTTATAAATACAAAACCCGGTATATTGCAAACATGGCAAAACGTGCAGATCCTAATCAGATGGCTCCTTTTGGCAGCCAGTGGTCTGGGTAGACATTGTTTGCATATAGTTTAGTATTTTTACAGTGGAGAATGTGTTCCCAATAAACGCGTTTACCCTAAAACTATTATTTCCAGTGCAAACAGTTTGGAGCCAGACCAGACGCCGGTTAACCCGGCGTCTGATCAGGCTCCAAACTGTTCGCCACCATGATAAACATGAAATATCAGAATTTTCCAAAAGTTGTACTTTTCTACGTTTTAGCGCTTTGCGTTTGCGTACGTTTGCGTTTAAACGGTAAGTACACTGTAAGTACACTGTGTGTAAATGACGCATGCAGATAGGTTTCCGAATACGTGACGCCATCTGGTCATTTATTAACCCTTTCATGATCAAATTTATCGCGAGATTTATATACCCCTTCACCGCCATATTGTCGTCTGCTTCAATATTGTTGTCTGCAACATCTTTTCAAAGTTAAATTAAAGTCAGTATGATTGAAGAAATTTCAAAACGAGTGTCAAACAGTCTGGGTCCTGATCAGTCGCCGCATTACGCAAAATCTGAATGTAAGAACTGTAGGAGAAAAAAAAAAGAAAAATAATTATTTGATGTGTTCCCTTTATTGATGAATAAAATGTTGGTTGTTTCCATGTTTTTATTGATACTTCCTCCTATTCTTTTCTATTTTATGAAAATATATGAATAACCCAATATCTATGGAAAATTACAAAGCTGAAGAGGGGTGTTCTGAGATTTTATGATCAAAAGCACGTGTCTCTGGATAATTAGGGGTATACCAAAAAAAAAACCAAGCTATTAAGAAAAGAACCAGTTCGGGGACTCCCTATTTTTATTTCATATTTCTGCACAACAGGGTATATACTAGCAACATGCAGAATTTGAAGAAAAACATCTGAATGGTTTGAAAATTCGAAAAAACTGCCGCGATAATCCTTAATGAAATTTAATTTCAAAAGCTTCGGAATGGCAGAATCTCCCGGAAAAATGAAGAAAGGGGAATACCTCTCACGGTGTCGATACAAGAATTCTACTCATTTAACTCTTTAAATGAAATTTCACCTCAAAAACTTCAGTGGAACAGGCGTTAGAGTAAAAAACAAAACCATGACAGTCGGACGATCGGACAGATAGACTACGGAAAAGTGACCAACCCCGACGTGTCATCTTTGCCTTCAGCTGGTGACACAGAAACCGGTCCATACATTTATAAAGTTCTTAGAATGCATCGTACAGACGGACCGAATAATGTCCGATACGACGGAATCGAGTAAATTATATGGTCACCAAAGTGCTATTATTACCATGGTATTTTTCAGTTTTATGTGTCTATAATTAATTATATCGAGTGCTGAAAAATGTGACATTTCTACCCCGTGTGACCTTGACCTTTTATCATTTAAACAGGCAGTCTATTACATATGTTTTGTCATTATGTTAAATATAAGACCTCTATCAAGTAAAGCAAACCTATTATGTCCCCTTATCCATCTGGGTGGCTAAAAGCTTTTTGGAAAGTGTGAGGTTTTCGTATGCACAAAATTTTTACCTTCGTTTTTAAAACAATTTCGACATGTGAAGAATTCGTATCTACTGTCAGGGGGGCTGAAAGTCAGTACGAATTATTCACACATGTGTGACATATTCGTATGGAATTCCTACGAATTCCTCACAGGTGTGAAGAATTCGTAGTGTGAAGAATTCGGCTCAACAGACGTCATCGTCTAGGCGGGACGTCCTCCTCGTCTGATGACAGAGCGGCTGCTGAAGCATCTCGACGATTGGCTTGTTCAGGTCTTTGTCTGACAGCGGCTTGTGCGGGTTCTTGTCTGACAGCAGCTTGTGTTAAGCATGTTTTGCCAATCTTAGGACACTCAGAGCATTAAACTGTCTTTGGAGACACCCGCCCTAATTTGCCAGATGTGGTAGATGTGTGCTCCTCTAGCGCATTGGACTCATTTTTTAAACAAAATTTAACGTTGAACCGCAAATTGGCTATTAAACAGTGAAGAATTCATTTTGCATATTTTATGGAAACCCCCCTCCCCCCCCACACACACCCCTTGTACGCGAGTACACCGTAACGCCCATAGTCAGATACTTAACCTAGCACGTGCCCTACAACTTCGAAAATATTTGTCTTCAGCATACACTTCACTTTTTGACTTGATCAAGTGCCTGGTTAAACAAAAATGTATCTAGATCAGACACAGAGATACCGCTTTTATTGACCCCCCGATTTATACGAGTTTCATGTGTTGTATGTACTACCACAT
Source organism: Gari tellinella (assembly GCA_922989275.2). Taxonomy (NCBI): domain Eukaryota; kingdom Metazoa; phylum Mollusca; class Bivalvia; order Cardiida; family Psammobiidae; genus Gari; species Gari tellinella. Next base: position 46,570,757 of record OV277871.1, on the reverse strand, counting down.
TCAGAAAGGGGATGTTCGTGAGCTTGTTATGTAAGATTGATGGCAGAGAGTTCTCCCAACGGTAGAAATATCCCTCCCCTTCTATTAGGTTAAATTATAGTCGTCTGCTTGTTTACAACACTGTTATGTACATTTTTAAATGACAATAAAGATGAAAAACAGCAATAAAAAAGAAAATGTATTGAAACAAACAAAATAAATACTGTTATGATAGACTCGAGAAATAGGAAACTCAAACGAGATATAACCATACTCGAACCCGAAAATCCATAAAAAATCCTTTTACGCATCTTATGTATTCCTCCACTGAAGAATTTAGATCCAATTTATACCTTGACTGAGTTAAGACTAATCTACCTTAAACATGTTTCTATTTTAGAATTGCTTATGGTGGCTTAAGGCAGACTGAAAGTAGAACAAATTACGCATTCTGTTTTACTTTAAATCTGCTTTAAGCTGGCATCTATCTTTAATCCTGAAATAAGGCAATGGCTCAAACAGGCTATTCCTGTGTGAAGACGGCGTAAAGGGATGAACAGGTGTTCTAGTATCTCAAAAGGGGGCTAATCTATTCAATACGGTTTGTGTTGACAATGTGAATGGAAAAGCATATATGTGATAATTCAGAAAATTGGAAGGGGCAAAAAGGGATTTTGACTTGATCCCGAGTGCCTGTGTTTGAAATAGCTTAAACTTAATCTTCACTGTTCATTTTCTTTTAACACCCTTCCATCCTACCCCTTCCCCCTTCTTACTTAACGAAAGCCATAGTTTTAGCAACCATCACCGGGGCGTACCCCGAAATCTTCGAAAGCAATAGTATCCACTAGCATCCGACATCTCTTTCAATTCTTGAAGTAAACAATTGTATATATAATATGATTCGCATTCTAGAAAACATATAGATGTTCCAGAGTATTTGCACAATCATTGCGGATTGATATTGCATTTTATCCTTAATAATTAGAAACCATGAAATGAAGCTGATAATGATAGATAGGTCGACGCATATTTAAGTTTTCTACCTATTGATAACAATCAAAATATCATTTCTCGACACAGCTTTTGTTAATCCGGGGGCAAATGAGAAAACTTATACTCATTGCAAAACGTATATAGTACGAACATGGCAACGCATTAAAATTCAATAGATTTGAAAAAGGTAGAAGGATAAAGAAAAAAAACGATCAAATACTAATGACCAAACATTAAAATTATACAGTTTGCAAAAGTTTGATATTTATTTAAGCGTTTCAATGATTTAGTTAATCTTTTCAAAATTATTATGAGTTTGGATATAAAGTACATGTGATCTAATACGAGCATTACTGTTTTGTATAGAAAATATGTCTCTTTTGTGGGACAAATTAACCTTTCAGCTGGTGTTGTTTGAATGCGCCTCTGGCATTTGCCTTTTTCACAATGTAATTGGTTGTGCTCTTCTTTACCCCTTTAAGTCTACTATTTGCAAAAATGGTGCAAGCAACAGAAGTTTGACATATGGTCGTCGAATTCTGAAAGTTTCTTTTGCGATAAGTGACAGTTTTGATCCTGATCGGTTGCCACTCAACTTGGATATTGAACAGAATCCAAGCTGTTAACAATAGTATTCACGATGTAAATCAATACTTCATGATTTTAAATCTTCAGAATCGGATTCCCGTGATGGTATTTTGAGTATACTATGGCCCAGCTCCCTTCTTTCGTCTGCAACCGTATTACAATATTTTGTCGTTGAAAGTTTTTATTGAAGAATTATATATATAAGTGCGGCGTCTGACGGTTTGCAATATCGATTTATTCCTTGTCGTGCTTTGCACAGCTTGGCTAATATTTGCAAACAACTTGGATTCATGTGCGTCTGATCTGGATCAAAGCTATTTGCCACAGTCATGCTAAAATTTCCTCAAGTTTTAAAAGGATAAACATTCATAATTGATTTCATACACGATATATTTGATACAGACAACAATTCAACATTATAAGGACTAAGTCACTTATTGTGGTGAACGGGTTAAATATCAGCTTTACTGATACAGTGGAGAATCTGTTATTCTTTCCCAATAAACGCGTTTACACTAAAACTATTATTTGCCGTGCGAACAGTTTGGAGCCAGATCAGACGCCGGGTAACCCGGCGTCTGATCAGGCTCCAAACTGTTTGCCACCAAGATAAACATGAAATATCAGAATTGTCCAAAAGTTGTTCTTTTCTACGTTTTAGCGCTTTGCGTTTGCGTACGTTTGCGTTTAAACGGGAAAGAATAACAGATTCTCCACTGTAGAAGTCCCTGTTTTTGTAGCAGATGGCCATTTTTACCTATTACAAAGTACATGTATACTAGCCTTGATTTGGATTTGAATTTGTTATGATTTTACGTCGCTTTAATATTATTTAACATAATCTTTATTAGGCATTAAAAAGCAAAATGACATAATTATAGCCAGTACAGATGTTATACATTCAAAAGGTGTTATGTTATGTTAAAAAAATATTATTTCAGTGCTATCGCGAAGTCCAGCTAAAGCCCTGTTTCAGGCACAAATCGGCTCCTACATTCCACAAGCTAGCTTGAAGTCTTTCCCACATAAGAAAACCCGAATGGGATTCGAACCAACACCGGTAAGGAGCATAGCGGTTGTTAGGCACAGTGACTATAACCGGAGACCCAGGCTTGCCTCGAATCCGTCTTTGAAATAGCTGCCTAATAGACATTGCTGACTTAATCGGAAACGGAATCCGAATCGGAAAAAAGGTAAACCGTTGGTTGTACAGGCTAAATTGGAGGGGGCGTCTCAAAAGTATTTTGTTATTTACTTTAGGTCAAGCAAAAAATGTATATAATATTATGTATTAAGGTATGCACCAGAAAGCCTTTTTTGTAAAATGCAGATGCAGAAATGAACAAACTCAAGAATACAATGTGTTACTCACTGTCTCTTCAAAAGATTAAGCTCACGTTTTATCTTTGGAAGTGTTTTTTTTCCATTAAATTATTATACAGTTAATGATTTTCCCAATTTTACCAATGATTGAGAGAAGTAATAAATAGAAATAGAAAAGAAATAGAAAATTTGCCGATCAAATTTTGTCGTTATTTCGCTTAAACGCCGAAAACATTCAGTTTATTTCTTATATTTACATTATATTTGCTGTAATTTCTAATATAAAATGAACATTTTATTAGTATGCATGTATGTTTAATTCATATTCGAGGTTGTTAATTCGAATAATGTGTACCCTGAAAAGAACAGCCATAACTGCATTACTAAAGCAACGCAGCAAAATGATTCGCGGAGAGCAGATCCATAAGCCCCGCCTCCTCTGCTAAAGTTATCCACAAGTCCCACCCTCTCGAACAATTGCGTCTATACGAATTAAATGCCATTATTTTTCAATGAAATTGAATGGAGAGAATGTAAATATATTGTAATAAAAAAATTAAATCGATTAGGACTCCCGAACCCGAATCATTCAAAGCCATTGGAATGCTAGTCGTTCGCTCTACCAACTGAGGTAAGAAGATAGACACATACTCTTACCAACCTTTTTATTTTATACACAAACTTTTATTAACTGTTTGGTGCTTCACCAAAATATTACATAACAATTTTTAAAAAATGGATTTCAGAGATAAAACCGCTTTTTGAGTATGCATCACGACCTATGTTGTTCAAATGGGTCCCCAAACAACAGGTTTCCCAATTACATGATGCGGCTTTGATGCAAGATGGGAGTAAAGTAGAAAGTTCTTTTAGATGTCTGCTTTACTTGCCAGCCACGAAGATGTTCAGCACTATCACTGATTTTACGAATTAACCCCTTCACTGCCATGGCGTAAACAAGTTTAAACAGTTGTCGTCTACCTTTATTCCACAATCTAAATTTGAAGTATGTTCACTTACATATATCGAAATAAATGTCTAACAGTTTGGATCCTGATCAGACACCGCGTTACGCGGTGTCTGATCAAGATCCAAAGTGTTTGCAAATAAGCATTGTACTCGGGGTAAGGCAATGCAATAGTTAATCGATGTACATGTAGAAGGGACTGTACTGTATAAATACGTCGTAATGATTAGTAACAATATTTGTATTCCATACGCTTTCTTTTGAATTTATTGACATACTTATAGTAAAACCTCCTTTGAAAGACACTCGAAATAAATAATTATCGATCTTTAAGAAAGGTAGCAGTCTAAGCAGGACAACAGTAATGTAGAACGCTCCTTTAGGAGCGGTCTGCATTACTTTTGTGATGCATAAATTAAAGGACTTATTATTTCTTACTGCGTGAAAGAGAGGTTGAACTGTACACACCATTTATGTGTTAATCACACTATTTATTGATATCCTTTATATAAACATTTGCAGCTTGTCCGAAGTAAATGTCCCATTGGGCACGGAAGTCATACTTCAATTTAACTTTAGTCTTGCATGTATTAACATAAAGCAAATATTTGGACAATTTATAGCCTGAAATAGCTAGTGCTTAGTAGGAACATCACGATTGATATTCTTGTTAAGCGTCTATTAGTGTTTTCTTCTGACTTGGCCGATTTATATTTAGATTAGAACATTCTAAAACTTTAAAAGAGATGATCATTATACTCGATGATTTCCGTACGGTCAGCTATAGGGATACGGAGAGCTGTAATTAGTATGCGTTATGTACAGCAGAGAATACATTTACTCGTTATCGTTTAAACTCCTACGGAATGCACTAAACTGTAGCAACTTACTTTTAGAAATTTCTGAAAATCTTTTTAATCTGAATGGCAAACAGGTTGGAGCCTGATCAGACGGGTGACTGAGGCTAATTGATACATAGGTTGCACAAATATGGTATATAAATCGTGCATTTGCAGTGCAGTTGTCGCGTAGTTATCTTAAAATAGGACGTGCTTTGACTAATTTAAAACTAGCGACATGTATATACACATTCAGTTGACGTTATTCTTTCCCGTTTCTAAGACATCTCCTGACCACCTTTTGGTCATAAGGCCTTGCCAGACAATTTCATTGCAAAAAACATGGGTCTTGTGCATATTGAACCGTTGAAGCGTCTTGTGTGAGACCCGACCTTTATATTTGATAGTTTGGTTAGAAATAACCATTGAAAAGAACTAGAGCATTAGTATAATCTGGGCCTCATCAGGTAAACTGAGATTGGTATGCATTAGCTGCATGCTTTTTCTCACCTATAAAGGACAATGAGGGGATAGTCCATCAATGGACTGAGGAAAAGTCTTTAAACGCAACGCACGCAAACACAATGCAATATAACGTAGAAAAATGACAACCTTTGCAAATCTAACCATTTATTTTAATCCGAATTGTAAACGGGTTAGTGCCTGGTCAGACGCAGGGTAACCCGTCATCTGATCTGGCTCAAAACTGATTGCAATAAAATATTAGTTGTACATAGCGTAAACACGTTTATTGGGGGATTGTACTTGTAACATTAAACCAGTGAGTAAACTTGTGCTTGGAAAACTGAGTAGATCCAGATCAGAGTGCTCCTAAATTAGCAATCTGATCAAGGTCTGCACTGTTTATCATTTTGCAATGAATTGTGAAAAGCATTATATTTACAGTGGAGAATCTGTTATTCTTTCCCAATAAACGCGTTTACGCTAAAACTATTATTTCCAGTGCAAACAGTTTGGAGCCAGATCAGACGCCGGGTAACCCGGCGTCTGATCAAGCTCCAAACTGTTTGCCACCATGATAAACATGAAATATCAGAATTGTCCAAAAGTTGTTCTTTTCTACGTTTTAGTGCTTTGAATAACAGATTCTCCACTGTAGTCCTGAAGAGAGAGGCAGGGTAAGTTGGGGGGGGGGGGGGGGCGGGGGGGGGGGGGCGGGGGGGGGGGGGGGGTTACGACGCTGAATAGGTTACATGGCGTAGATAAATAGAGGATAATCAATTTCTTTGGATTGATATGAAAAATATATCACGACAATGGGTGGTTATCTGGTTAATAACGAGTCCGCAGGACGAGTTTTTTTTAACCAGATAACAACCCATTCTCGTGATATATTTTTCATATCTATTCAAAGGAATCGATTATTCTGTTTATTATAATATTTTAATGACGTTTTTACAGAAAAAACACACAAAATTAATTATTTACGCACGGCGACGTCAAAAGAAATTAGTATGACGTGACGTCACAAAAAGTGATATAATCACTAGACTAAGTGATGATATCAACTGTGACGATATCAAATTTATCTAACTGAGAAATCTCTATAAATCATCGACAGATATATAATAAATGATGCTATTATGTGATGATGAGGGATGACTTAAGGAAAGTGATTTTGGCGCTGCAAAGCAGTGCATGTGCTCCAGACCACCGACTTGTCTTCCTTTACGTTTTTGGCAGAACTGGCAAGTAGGAAAGTCTCTGAAGACTGTAGGAAGAACACCGTAGTTCGAGACGGATGGCGATCGGAAGATGGACACAAATTGCCCGCATTTGTGTAGTATGACGGACAGCCACACACTTACAGATAATACCTCAGTACTTTGGTGGAATCCCCAGTCATTATTCTCAATAGGCGTGGAAGTAATTGTAAAGTATGCAGCATAACCTATACAATCTCAGTTTGCTTAGTGAGGCCTATACATACTCATACTCAAGACGTTTGTCAGTGGTTATTTCTAACCAAACTATCTAATATAACAGTCGGGCATCACACGAGACGCTTATCACCGAAAGTAGGTCAAGACTGTCGTAGGAAATGAAAAGACTGCGCAGAGAACGCGCGCAGAAAGTGCGGCACTCGTGCGCCTGACTAATGTATTCACAAGCGTACATTGTCTGCACGTTGAACTCTATTTAGGCCACGTATCAATTCCAATTCTTTCAACTTACGAGTAAATAAAAACAATAGAAGAAAATGCCAACAAAGTATAGGCCGATTTTATTCAACTGACTGGGCGGAGCAAACCTTTGGCAAAGATAAACTAATTTACTTTTGATTTTAGGGGTGGTAGGTATAGATCCATATTATATCGTTATTGTCCGATACTTTCAACTTGAAGAACCACAATTTATGCGTGCACCAATATCCACGTGCAATTGGTACATACAGTATTCCCTCTCTACAACAACACCAAATGGAAGACAAAGATTGCGTGTGTTCTTCGTAGGGAATTGTTATAGGAAGAGAAATTAAGACTTGGTTAACATTTGCAAACAACTGGAATCCAGATCAGACGCCGCTTCACGCGGCGTCTGATCTGGAATCAAGCTGTTTGTCATTCTTCATTATCTTTCTTCTGTCAAAATGTCCATAATTATGTAAAGTTGAGAAAAAAACAGACGACAAAGGTAAATTCTGATAATAAAAGAGCGTGCTGCCGCCCCAAAGTTGAAATGCAAAGGTCCGTATCGAAACTCCGCCCTGCCAAGTAAATAAAACCGATCTATAAGAAAGAACAGAAGGAGCACGTTTGACATGCATTTTCCTTGCACCAGAAGTACGCCACACGTATGACCTTTGTGCTTCTTGACATGAATTTTTAGAACAAAAACGGCTTAATTCATAATATAAAATCATTGTTTTATTTACAAATTCAAAATACCGAATCTTTACATACAGATTCATAGGATGTAAAGAATTAAACAACATATTCCTCTAGACATATAAGTAGACATTTCTATTAGCAAAGCACTAAAACGTAGAAAAGTTTTGGACAATTCCGATAATTCATTTGTATCTTGGTGGAAAACAATTTGGAGCCTGACCAGACGCCGGGTTACCCGGCGTCTGGTCTGGTTCTAAACTGTTTGTAATTGAAATAATAGAGTAAACGCGTTTATTGGGAAAGAATAACGTTTTCTCCACTGTATTCTATTATCTGTAATGTTACTTTGATACATGTATTTTGCAAAACTAATGTATATACTTCCTCATGTTGCACTTCGGTGCCTGAGATGAAATAAAGGTAATGTTGTTGTTTGTTGTTGTATTGCATTGTCTTGAAATATTTGCGATTTAAATACTTTATAAGAAAAGTGAAAAATATAATATTATATGTTTACATGATTTTCGTTTTTTGTTTTTCAATTCAGATCTTATTGGCGGTATTAACCCTTTCACTCTCAATGACGTCAGGAAGCGCAAATTGCAAACAATTTTATCCTTACCAGACGCCGCGTAACGCGGCGTCTGATCAGGATCAAACTGTTTGCAACTTGTTTTGAAATTACATCATTTATACTGCCTTAAATATAACTTTGAAACTATATTGCAGACAACAATATTGAAGCAGACGACAATATGGCCTCACGATAAATTTAATTATGAAAGGGTAAAACCTATACAATCTTCAATGTCCAAATAACATAAAAAAATCTAACATGAATAACAATAAATACTCTATAGTACTAGACTAATAGAATCAAGCACGGCTTTTGGTAAAGACGGGGGATTCTATACCCGGGGTTGGTCTGTTCCCAGTCGGAAACGAGCTTTAGCAAAAGCCGTGCTTGATTATTTTTCTCGCTTAAAATTCGCCTTAAAACGAGTAAATTAAAGGAATTATAAAGACCTACTTTTTTCACGCATCACACATTCCATATCCAATAGCAACACACAGCTGTTTAAAAGTCGCGTTATTTCAGCTTGGCTTTGACATTTATTTGTACACACGTTTTAAGAAAAAACTTGTCCCACTTTAGATCCCAACTCAGAAATACAAACGGTTCGCATTGAATCCAAGCGATTTTACATAGTAAAAGTAATCAAAATGACCATTTCTTTATTTATACGTTCTACTTTCAAGCCATAACAACAAACCGACGTCAATGACGTCACGTAAAAACGTGACCTTACGCGTAAACTCGATCATGTGAAACAATCAACAACAACCACATTAATCACTGTTTAAACATCGTATCATTGAATTGTTGAAAGCCACAGACAAGTGTAGAGTCTACTGTAAAAGTCTCAATGTAATTTTCTCTGTGAACGTAGCTTTTGGTCAATTTTAAGTTTTAGGGTATTTCTGTAAGAGTAGCCGCCCTTTCCCTTGCTTTAAAGCAAATTGGGCGGAAGGATACAGTGCCAGACAAGGTTTGCTGTACGGCTATTTATAGTAACAAAATGTGGTCTAGCACACCCGAACAGCGAGAATAGAAAGTACAGTTATAAAGGCAGTAGAAAAATAAAAATGTGAGAAGTAGTGATTTAGCATTCTGTAGTTTACAGTACAATATACAGCGTTCCCCCTCTACAACGAGACCTATTGGGAGACACAAATTGTGGGCGTTGTTCGGAGGGAGTCGTTATAGGGAGTGAACTTTGCTTACATTTTCGTAACGCTGCGTCTGATCTGAATTCAAGCTGTTTGTCTCGTCATTATATTTATTCTATCAAAATGTCCACTTATTTGTAACTTTGAGAAAATCAGCAGACGACAAATTTAATCAGACGTTATTGCAGTCATGAAAAGGTTGGACATAAATATCTTGTTTAGGGAACAGCGGCAAGGGCCGTTGTAAGGAGGGAGTCGTTTTTTGGAGGGCCGTTGTTGGGAGGGCCGTTGTAGGCAGGGAACACTGTAATTATATTAAATACTTACATTACATTTTAAAGTCGCGTTTGTTTTTTTTGGAAACCTGCATAAAACGGTTATTTGGGATCCTATATGAACTATATTGGACCTGATTATTTCACAAAAAGCGGCTTTGTTTAAGAAATACGCTTTTAATTTTTTTAAATTTATGTGCGCCTCGCTATTAAAAGAGTCTACCTTGTGAATGGAAAGAAGGACAACTCTGTAAATGAAGTGGTTAATCCTTATCCTGCTGTACTAACGTCTGCTTTGAAACTGTCGTCTGCAAAATTTGTTCAGTGTATATTTATGCATTTTTTAATTAAACAAACCTTGAGACGAGTGTCAAACAGTTTGGATCCAGATCAGACGCCGCGTAACGCGGCGTCTGTTCTAGATTCAAACAGTTTGTAAACTTGGTGAAGTCACGACCAGCAGGCAAAGGGTTAACCAATAAAAATCAGTTACAACTGGTAAACAATAATCACTAGGTGTGAACTTATCAATTGCTATATTCTGACACAACGGCGGTAAAAAGGCTGTTACGAGGGAAAGTATATGCGTTGGCTTTTGTTACTATACACGCTATACACAAATACATGTATGACAACGGATCAAAATGGCACGAAGTTACATCGGGTATCCCTCAAGGGTCAGTAATCGGGCCGCTTATGTTCATCTTGCATATCAATGACCTACACGATTGAGTAAATTCCACTATCTACCTATTCGCGGACGACACACAACTGTTCAACATTCTAAAACATCACAAGATAAAGAAACTTTACAGAGAGACTTTAACATCATTCCAAGCTGGATTTAAATGTCTCCTAAAACTTTAAAAGCACATACCTTGGTAAAACTAACTCAGATTCTGACTTCACAGAGAGGTGGATGCCCTATAATTATCGCAATCAATGTTTATTTGGATAACTACCAAAATCACATAAGGCATGTCTGATTAATGAACCTTGAGTTATTTAAAAATGACTGTTGCAGCCTTGCCAATATTTATTGGTAAAAATCGAGGTCATGTTTGATACCTACCCAAATCGCATAATACATGTCCGAGTTAGTGTCCTTGAATCATTTAAAAATGACTGTTTCAGCATTGTACATACATCAACAGAGGTACCACAGTCTACTTAAATCAATGATCTAATGATCTTGATCTACATACACAGAGGTAACATACATACAATACAAGCATCTGTGATTCAACCTATTACTCCACAAAATGCCTTTTTACGAATTCAATTCATTCTCCCACACGGAAACAAATTTAATAGTTTCCAACCTGTTTTAAGGCCTTTCGCATACGGAAGTCGTTCTGCGGGCGAGCGGATATGCGTCTTGACGACGTAGACTTTTTCCGTACGTGCTTATACTAGAAAATTTATATAAAGGAAATGTTGATACGATTTAGTATAATCCTTCATAGCGCAGTCAGTAGAGTGATTGACTAGCAATTTAAAGGTCATAGGTTCGAGACCCATTCGATTCAAATATTTCTTTTAGAGTCCGATTTATTGACTTGTCAATCCATAACGCAGTGATCAAGGGACATGTTATGTTTAGTCTTCGTTGATTAAAATTATAATTGGACCGTATATAACATCACCATGTCCACTTACATGTACGTTTTAGTTTAATGAGTTACAAGTCAATAAAATCGGTATACATGTATAAGATTTGATCGAACTATAAAGCCACACATTGAAGCTTATCAATACGTCAACCTTTTCAAGGTCGATATTGCCCATTATTATTACGTTTAAACAATATGATTAACCTTGTATGCAAGTCTATGAATAAATAATAATGCATTTTAATGACAGAGTTTTAATTTTAAGGTAGGTAACTGTATCTCAACTTCAAATATCCCACATTTTAATTGGAAAATCTGTTATTACAACAAATCCTGACTGTAATATTTTCTAATTTTTCAGAGTAACTATTTCATCAACCACATATTTGAATAAAATGAAAACAAATATACATTGAATGAGTCAGTTTTTTGTAAGTCAATTTTTTAGCATTTTGCAAAATTTGAATAGCTGATAACATCTTTCTGAACACCTTTATTCAAAATGTTTTTAGCTTTTCTTGTAATGAGTGTTGTGGACTACTCATTGGGCGATATTTATAGTCATTAGCTTTATTTATTTTTGAGAAAAATAAAATCATCAAAATTTCAGGTTTTTGTCAGAAAAAGATACCTTAAGGCCTTTCGCATACGGAAGTCGGTCTTGCAGGCGAGCGGATATGCGTCTTGACGACATAGACTTTTTCCGTACGTGCTTATGCTAGAAAATTTATATAAAGGAAATGTTGATACGTTTAAGTATAATCCTTCATAGCGCAGTCAGTAGAGTGATTGACTAGCAATTTAAAGGTCATAGGTTCGAGACCCATCCGATCCAAATATGTTTTTTAAGTGTCCGATATATTGACTTGTCAATTCATAACGCAGTGATCAAGGAGCATGTTATGTTTTGTCTTCGTTGATTAGAATTAGTGATGTTATATACGGTCCAATTAAATGTCCACTTACATGCACGTTTTAGTTTAATGACTTAGAAGTCAATAAAATCGGTATACATGTATACGATTTGATCGAGCTATAAAGCCACACATTGAAGCTTATCAATACGTCAACCTTTTCAAGATCGATATTGCCCATTATTATTATGTTTAAACAATATAATTAACCTTGTATGCAAGTCCATGAATAAATGATCATGCATTTTAATTACAGAATTTTAGTTTTAAGGTAGGTAACTGTATCTCAACTTCAAATATCCCACACTAAAATAAGAAAATCTGTTATTACAACAAAGCCTGACTGTAATATTTTCTAGTTTTTTCAGAGTAACTATTTCATCAACCATATATTTGAATAAAATGAAAACAAATATACATTGAATGAGTCATTTTTATGTAATTCAATTTTTTAGCATTTTGCAAAATTTAAATAGCTGATAACATTTTTCGGAACACCTTTATTCAAAATGTTTTTAGCTTTTCTTGTAATGAATATTGTGGACTACTTATTGGGCGAGACTTATAGTCATTAGTTTTATTTATTTTTTGAGAAAAATAAAATCATCAAAATTTCAGGTTTTTGTCAGAAAAAGAGACCTTAAGGCCTGTCGCATACGGAAGTCGGTCTTGCAGGCGAGCGGATATGCGTCTTGACGACATAGACTTTTTCCGTACGTGCTTATGCTAGAAAATTTATATAAAGGAAATGTTGATACGTTTAAGTATAATCCTTCATAGCGCAGTCAGTAGAGTGATTGACTAGCAATTTAAAGGACATAGGTTCGAGACCCATCCGATCCAAATATGTTTTTTAAGTGTCCGATATATTGACTTGTCAATTCATAACGCAGTGATCAAGGGGCATGTTATGTTTTGTCTTCGTTGATTAGAATTAGTGATGTTATATACGGTCCAATTATATTTCCACTTACATGCACGTTTTAGTTTAATGACTTAGAAGTCAATAAAATCGGTATACGTGTATACGATTTGATCGAACTATAAAGCCACACATTGAAGCTTATCAATACGTCAACCTTTTCAAGATCGATATTGCCCATTATTATTATGTTAAAACAATATAATTAACCTTGTATGCAAGTCCATGAATAAATGATCATGCATTTTAATTACAGAATTTTAGTTTTAAGGTAGGTAACTGTATCTCAACTTCAAATATCCCACACTTTAATAAGAAAATCTGTTATTACAACAAAGCCTGACTGTAATATTTTCTAATTTTTTCAGACTAACTATTTCATTAACCATATATTTGAATAAAATGAAAACAAATATACATTGAATGAGTCATTTTTATGTAATTCAATTTTTTAGCATTTTGCAAAATTTAAATAGCTGATAACATTTTTCGAAACACCTTTATTCAAAATGTTTTTAGCTTTTCTTGTAATGAATGTTGTGGACTACTTATTGGGCGAGACTTATAGTCATTAGTTTTATTTATTTTTTGAGAAAAATAAAATCATCAAAATTCTAGGTTTTTGTCAGAAAAAGAGACCTTAAAGACAAACCACACGATAAATGTTGCCTATATTTTCACACATTGTTTCTTAGGCTATTATAATTCTTCATGCAAAGTTTCATAACACCTTGTATGGAAACTAAGCGCACATGCGAATTACCTTAAGCTACTATGTGTATCTATCAACCTGCTATAAGCTACTACATTGTATTTGGAAATATATTAGAAATACCTTCTTTGTTCTATATTCAAGACTCCCTACTACGTTTCTTGGTATAGCAGTTATTAGACGTGTAAAAAATATTTTTTATAGGGGATTGGGTTTAGAACTATTCTGCCTAATACATACACTGACTACAGAGAAGAGGATTAACGCCATTGGTTGCAAATGTTGCAAATGTTAATTGACCTAGGTCCAAGGTTATAAAGCGTTTGAGCTGAGCCTGAGTGTGTTTTCAAGCATTTGATTGTTCAGATTTGAGCCTAGGCTAAAAACTGACCAATCAAATGCTTGAGAACGACGTTAGAATCAACTGAAAAGCTTTATAACCTTGAACCCTACTCCTACCTGGTGCCTGTCTTACTACACGTTTTACGACAAAAATGGTCGTAAGTCAAGTTAACATACACATAAGTTCTGTTTTCTCCATCTCATCCTGTCTTGTGACATCTATTTAGTGAAATAAATAATAATTAGAACTTTACGAGTTGACTAACAGGCGTTTTTTCCTCTACCCATAAAAGGATTAGTTGAGGTTTTAAAACTACAAGAAATGTCCAAGTAATGTCCCCATTAAAATAAAAATGAAGCAAAGTATAAATTCTTCTTTGTAACAGAGTTCGTAGAATTTCAGTTCTCTGCTCTTGGCAACATTATACAACTCCCGTGCAGGAATCGTCACATGAAGACAGTCAGGTATCATAAGAGCTGAAAATAAAATATGATTCCACATATTAAAACATTCAGAGTCATACTTGAAATTAACAAACCCATAGCTAGTAAAATAGTGAAGACGCTTTTAAGTGCTTACGGAAATTAAAACTAGATTTAGCAATATAATAATCTAAGGGAGACGACTGTTTATAACCTATACTTTCTGCTTTGTTGAATATGTTACCTTTGCCAATAATACCTCCCCCCTCTTTTACTCTAGAGATACACAATTTACGTCTTACTTTATTTCTTCACTGAAGAAAATAGTTTTAATTTATACAGTATCAAAAGAAATATATTGTCTATATTCTAGCACATGCACCTTAATAAATATCTGCTTTACTTTAACCTGCTTTAAGTGGTCACCTATCTTCAATACTAGAACCATGCCATAGGATATATAGGATCTTACATGAGTGGTCATAATTTATTGGATTTACAAAACGAGTCTTTTAGAAAACGATAAAAACACGGCTGCCGTTAAATTATGAACATGAAAGTTAGATTCTATTTATAACATATCCTGGCAATGTTGTGTGTACCATCTCGATACTTATGTTAGATTGCTAGCTTCACTTTATGTATATAAGTCAATGGATGATGCGTGAATTGACCGCCCGAATGAGTAAACATGCAAAAAAATTAAATATATAAACTGCTCTTTTCAAATATTTCGACCACTAAGGGCCTTTTTTTTTTTAAAGAAAATCACGTCAAAACACACGTCACATTTTTGTTACATGCATTCAGCCATTAAATCATTTTAATTTGATATTTTTTGTTTATTATCTTTGATTTTATGATTGAATGCATGTTATAAAAATGTGACGTGTGTATTGACGTGATTTTCTTTGAAAAAGGTCCTTAGAGGTTGAAATATTAGAAAAGAGAAGTTTATAATTATATTTATACTATTTTAATTCACTATCTAGAAATTTGGAAAAATTATTGTGAAAAAGTAGATCTAAGGTTAATTCCGATTTATTCAGAATAAATCAAGGTGGTAAACATTTCCTGCCCCGGCCCATATATAGCCACTCAATCGCCGACAGAAATGTCATTTGACGTCTTATTTGTTACACAGTTTGACAGCGCGTAGGAATACACATTTTAGTATGACAACCCCAGTTGCATAGTTAAACCAATAGTTATATACAAGAAAAAAACAACGAGTGTTATTCAACGCTTGCATCGTAGGATATGCTATTAATTGGGTTAAATAACATACAAATGCATGCAACTGATGTTCGAGACTACAAACGTGATATAGTCTATAATATGAAAAAAAAATCAAATTGAATTAGTCAGTAAATAGGTAAAGGCTCTTTTAATGTATGTGTAAATTTGGCACAATAACAATGTATGACCAATGTTGTAGGAAGGTTATTGTTTACCATCAGACGTAATATTTCCCCGGCGGGATTCGCACTAAAGGAAAATGTTACTGCGACGAGTAAACCCATGACACCTTCTCACGCATTTACACAATCTTTTCAAACAGTGTGCGTGTGGCGAATACACTTGTCCTATGCAAAAAGTGAATATCCAGATCAGAGGGCTAAAGAAGCCGTCTGATCAAGTTCATCACCGTTTGTCATATTACAATACATTGACAAAAACAATCCCAAGTAGTAAATTAAAATTGACAATAATCAATTGGAAACTGACCATACTTTAACTCTTTCCTCCCTGAAATTTTAAATGGAAAATTCCAGTTTCCATTTTAGTCTAGTCCATTTCTAACTTTTAAGGGTTGTTTTTGTCAATGATTGGCATTATAACAAACAGTGAAGACCCTGATCAGAGGGCTCCTTTCGGAGCCCTCTGATCTGGGTCTTCACTGTTTGCATAGGACAAGAGTACGATACACATGTTCACTGTTTGAAAATAACGCCTGTATGCGGGACTAGGGTTCAAAGGGTTAAGTCTCAGGGAGGAAAAGGTTAACAAACCTGCATAGTTATTTCACTTCAACAATGGTCATGAATGTATGTCACTTCAGAAAAAAGCGAGATGATTTTACATAGTTACCTATATCTCTTGCATTTAGGAACGTTTCACCTTGGCGATAAATTACATCAGAAATGAACTGGTCAATACCACTTATAAGTATATGCATCACACTTATACTGGCAATGGCCAGGATCTTCCAGGAAATAATCTCATTGCGTTTATCACACAGGTTGAGAACAATACAGGTGGTTATGATTTCAGTGAAGGTGAACCACAGATGGTGATTGAAATATGTGTAGAAGTCCTCGTTGTAGTAGCTGAAGTAGCTCCACCAGGAGTAATAGTGAGGATAACTGGAAAACAGAAAAAGATAAGATGGCTTGGGAAACACTATGCAATTATATTATGTCTGTCATGAACAAAGTTGTATTGAACCAATGGCATTTTCAGTGGAGTATACATGCCACATGTTGTTCCTAAGCTATGGCAAAGGTTAAAGTTATCGTCATACAAAATACAGACATTACAATCTGCTTGGATATAAAAAAAAAAAATTCTTATAGTGTATACCCAGGACCGTATAAAGTAGAAATATTTTCTTACATGGAAGAATGAAGTAAATGTATAAAAAG
This sequence comes from Gari tellinella, assembly GCA_922989275.2. NCBI lineage: Eukaryota > Metazoa > Mollusca > Bivalvia > Cardiida > Psammobiidae > Gari > Gari tellinella. The sequence goes on along the minus strand of OV277871.1, from coordinate 46,553,636 downwards.
TGTATCTATGAAGTAATTGGTTACCGCTATAAAAAGTAAAGCAGAAATATTATTAAATGTGTTCATGTAACTGACATTTAACTGAAAACAATATGGTAATACACTGACAGTATAAAACAACTGACAATAAGCATGTTAATCACTGGCAATAAGAACAAGTGTTATGGCAGAGTATCTTTTGACTGATGTCAGATAACTGGTAAAAAAGTACCATATCTGGTAATTCACTGAATCTCAGAGGGTAATGCACTGACAATTACAATATAACAAGAAATCTTACATCAATATGGCAATTTAACACATTGACAATAATATGGTAGTTTCCACGGTATTGTCAGTGTGCTACCATGGTACTGCATGTTACCATAATATCTCTGAGCTCCAGTTGTGACATTGGCCTTCTTTGCTACAGGCCTTGGTCTTAAACACAACCTTGACATGGTAAACATTTATGTTACGTGGGTTATCCTGCTTGCAAATGTATAAAATTCATGTGTAATAGTTTTTGTTATAGGCAACTAGTTGGAGGGGTAGCACATGTTATGGTTGTGTCTTGCAAATAACTAAAATATGAATGAATAGTTTGATATCAGCTATAACTCTTATCATAAACCTGTTTTCGGGAGATTGAACAGGTTTGGAGTGTTTATTTTTGTATGTATAATATTCAGTGGTTTGTGAGATTTACAATTTTAGCAAATGTTGTCATATTCACTGATTTATGAAATTTACAACTATAGTTGAACTATTCTATGTTTATATTTTGGTGTATACTATTTAGTTATTATGTTTAAAATTAACCTTTGAAATTTAGTTATTATGTCTCCCCCTCCTCATATTTATATAGGGCAAATACCATTGTAAATTATTTTAAAAAACGATATAACCAGTCTGTTCCCATTTAATATCTTGTCTATTGCCAGAAGTCCGTTTATATATTTATATAACCTGTGTTTTGTCAGAACCACAGACATTTATTGTGATAGATATACTTTGTGATTTTTGAAAGTTTAAGAAGCAAAGTTTTAACCCCTTCACTGCCTTACCCCGAGTGCACTACTAATTTGAAAACAGTTTGTATCCTGATCAGACGCCGCGTAACGCGGCGTCTGGTCAGGATACAAACTGTTTTACATTCATTTTAATATTTCATAAGTCAAAATAACTAAATATTTAACTTTAGAAATAAAAGCAGACAAATGTTTAAAATTGATGACGTCATGGCAGATTGATGACGTCATGGCAGTGAAGGGGTTAAAGATATTCCTTGTTATTGTATTTCAAGTGTCAATCCATTCTATGACCAGTCCCTTCCAATAAACTGACAATAGTGTCAGTGTATTACCAGCATTCACATTCCTTTCCATTTTTGTTTCCTGACCATTTCTATACTTTAACCAGCAGGTGAAACTACACTGACAACCATTCCAGCATATAACCAGAAACCATTTTTTCTTACAAATGTTTAACCATAATGTTCCCCGCTTTTTGCCAGTGTTGTCATTAAAAGTCAGCGAACACTCAGTTTGTTGTCAGTGTGTTACAAGTGTAACCCCTTCACTGCCGTGACGTCATCAATTTTAAACAATTGTTGTCTGCTTTTGCTTTTCAAAGTTAATTTTTAGGTATTTTGACTTAAAAATATTGAAATGAGTGTCAAACAGTTTGGATTCTGAACAGACGCCGCGTTACGCGTCGTCTGATCAGAATCCAAACTGTTTGCAAATAACCATTGTGCTCGGGGTAAGGCAGTGAATGGGGTAATGTCAAAAGGTAGTTTCTGTAAGGAAAAAATGTGTATCTATGGGGTAATGTGTTAATAAACCATATTTTATATGTGACATTGTTTTTCACACACCCTGTCGACTTATTATGCAGCTCTTTTAGAGCTACTACGATTTAGATGAGAGGCCATTTCCGGGCGTTGATAGAGGCCACAAAAAACATGGCAGAAAGGTGAGTCAAGTTTCGATTTTGCTTCAAAACAGTATTTTTTCTGCTTTTTTCTAGAAATCGGGGAATGTAGTTCCACGTAAAAATGTCCTCTTGACGAATTAGTTATCATCGTATGCTCCATTATTGCGATGTTACACGATCATTTTCAAACCGAAAGTGGTCAAAACATCAACATTTATGTACAAAAAAGTGCAATGCACGAATTTATTCTGCATCTAACGCAGCTTTAAGATGCACACGAACACTATTGGCTATTTGGTATACTTTATGTGAATCGGAACACGCAACATTGAATATTATGGGCTAATTTTCTAAAAGAGGTGCCTTCGAGGCTATGAGGTGCCTGATAGGAGCCGAGCAACCTACTAAGAGGAGGGTTACTGTCGAACAGATTTAGGACTGATATTGTCAAAAATTGCTATATTTCATCGAAATCATGACCTGTCATGATTTCAAGTGAGGTTCCAATGAATAATACGGCTTTATATAATCTTAATTCAAACTTTAAATGCAATGAAACGGATATAAAGAGGTCTGATTGTTAGCAAATTGGAACATGAACAATTTTCTGATTAGCAAAATGAAACTTTTACACAAAAAATAGAAACAACAACCCTTCCACGGCTCAAAAAGCAAGCACTTAAAACGTTACATATAGTTATTATAGCTTACGTCAAGAGGACGGGGCTTTTGTCGCAACGAGTTGTATTTGGGAGGTTAACAAACCACGGAATTTCACGGACTCGCGTATCTCGGAAATCTAAATAAAAAATAAAAAAACCAACAACAACCGGAAATCTATTTTTAGAATTAACATACCACGGAAATATGTTCGGAAATTTAAAAAATAAAATACCTGTAAATATGATCGGCAATTGACGTCGAGTTATTATGACAATCGCCTCTATCGATACCAGACGTTGATCATTTATTTTTAATAGGGATGGCAACGGTTAATCGGTTAACCGATTAACCGTTCGAATTTCCGATCATCGGTTCGAAAAATCGGTAACCGGTTAATCGTAAAATAAATAATAAAATATTAAAGTTCTTAACTAAACAGCAGAATTTCCATTAACGTTTCTGTTTCAGAAGATATTCGCTGTCACACAGGGGGCGTTATTTTGTTTAGGTTTGAAGGAGATAGCCCGAGAGTATTGGTCACATTAAACAAGAGGATTAAATAACCGGTCACATCATTAGGTGATGATATATTTCAATGTAAAAATGATCAAGCTGAGGCATTTTGTGATACCCATAATTTTGACGATAAGTTTTGTTGTTATGAAGAATTAGACTCGCCTATAAGTTGTGCGGAAATATTAAACGCGGTAAAAAAGCTCAAGGCTGGCAAAGCCCCTGGGCGTGATTTTCTTTTAAATGAATACTTTATTGAAAGTGTTGACATATTGGTTGATCCTTTATGTGATATTTTTAATGCAATACTTAATTCGGGCTTTTTCCCGGAAGGTTGGATGGAAGATGTAATTATACCTGTACATAAGAAAGGTAGCAAGAGCTGTCCGAATAATTACAGAGGCGTTACTTTAGTAAGTTGTATGTCGAAACTATTTACCACTATACTGAACAATAGAATTGAATCCTTTTGTGTAGAGAACAATAAAATCTCCGACTCTCAGTTTGGGTTTAAAAAAGGCCATTCAACTGTTGATGCAATGTTTATACTTTTTTCTATGGTGCAAAAATATTTAAACGAGAATAAAAGATTGTATGTTTGTTTTGTAGACTTAAAAAAATGTTTCGACAGTATAAACAGGAACGCTCTTTGGTATAAACTGTTTCATGCAGGAATACAAGGGAAGTTACTGTGTATTATTAGAGACATGTACAAGAAGGTTAAATCATGCGTGAAACACTGTAACAGTTACTCAGAATATTTTGAATACGCAGTTGGATTAAGGCAAGGGGAGGTAATTTCACCAATTTTAGTATCTTTATTTATGGATGACTTAGAGCTGTTTTTACAGGATGATATTAATTCAGGATTATTGATTGATGATATTGTATTGATTTTATTGCTATTTGCAGATGATATGGCAATTCTAGCGAAAACGGTGGAAGAGTTACAGAAAAACTTAGATTTATTATACACTTACTGTCATACTTGGGGTTTGGAGGTTAATACAGCAAAAAGTAAAATCATGGTGTTCAGAAAAAGAGGCAAATTACTCAGAAATGAGGTATGGACTTATAATGGGGAATTAATTGATGTGGTTAATGACTTTAATTATCTAGGCACAGTTTTTAATTATACCGGTAAATTTTCGAAAAATCAAGAACACTTAATTGGGAAATCTTTAAAAGCTTTAAATGTATTATTGTATAATTATAAGAAAGTGAAGTTAAAGCCAAAAATTTTATGTCAGTTGTTTGACTCTTTCGTTGGATCTATATTAAGTTATAGCTCAGAGATATGGGGGTTTGGTAAGTCAAAAGAAATAGAGAGAATACATTTGAAATTCTGCAAAAGATTATTGGGGGTAAGGTTAAACACAAGTTCTAATGCTGTGTATGGTGAACTGGGTCGGTACCCTTTATATATTTTACGGTATGTCCGTATTATAAAGTATTGGTTAAAACTAGTGAATAATAATGATAACATTTTAATTAAAGCATTATATCAGCAAGGACTAGATGATTGTGAAAAAGGGCACAATAATTGGGTTGCAAGTGTTAAGAATCTTCTGAACAATTATGGATTTGGGTTTGTCTTTTATAATACCAATCATGTAAATATAAAGACATTTCCATATGTTTTTAAACAAAGGATTATTGATAGTTTTGTCCAGCAGTGGCATGGTTCAGTTGAGAACAGTCCTGTTCTAGACACTTATAAATATTTGAAAAACAATATTGAATATGAGAATTATTTAGATATTTTACCTTATTCGCTAAGATGTATATTTTCTAGAATAAGATTGTCATCACATTCTCTCAGAATTCAAACAGGCAGATTTGCACGTAATCGATTAGCTCGTAATGAGAGAATTTGTTTATGCTGTAATTCTGGAGATATAGAAGACGAGTATCATTTTATATGCGTCTGCTCTCGTTTTGCTGATTTAAGAGTAAAATATCTGAAGAATTATTACTTTAGAAGACCATCAATGTTTAAATGTATTGAATTATTGAAATCATCCAATAAATATGTTTTGTACAATTTAAGCTTATATATACGAGAGGCTATTCGAATAAGACATTCCTTTAACGAAATTAACTGATGTATTCATCCTCAACGGAACAACAGTTACTTTCTCATGTGTCACGTGATGATATTTATTGTGTGAATATTACTATGTGATTAAGATGATGTACTTTGTACAAATCTGAATAAAATATGTTCTGTTCTGTTCTGTTCATTACAGTTAGGTTTTGTCTTTGCTAATCCTTTAATGAGCTTGCTCGCACCGCCAACACTAATTTAAAATTATACTCACCACGGCTTTAAACAGGGGTACCATTAAATTATGAACGGAGTAGTTTTAAAATTACATGTAGATCTAGCTTCTATATCAGGCAAACACATCACTACATGTAAAAAAACATGTATTTAGTAAAATGCACGTCATGTAATCCTTTTATATGACAGATGAAAGGATCACGTTAATTTTATTCAAGTACATTGATCTGAGTTATAAGATCTGCATTAAATAAATTTTGATAGTTGGCTTCGTGGTTGAAGGTTATCGATTTGCATTTTTGTCTACACCTTCATCGCCACATTGCATGCTTTGAAAACGTCGTCAGGACTTTTGATCCGACTGTTGATTAAGACCGTTATATTTATTTTGTCAATTATTAATAGGCATTAAGGTAAAATTTATAGACTTTACATCTTACAAAACATATTTGATATGTTTTAAGTCATAATAAATGTCAAAGGCTAAAAAAGCTAATTGTATATTAACATGAATAAGTTTTTTTTTATATATATATTCCTAAATTTACTATTGCATGCATACTAAATACATTTTTGCAACATGTTATAGCTCGAAATCTTTGAGATATATCAAATAAATAGTGTCCTTTGTATGAGAAAATTCGAGCTATGTTTTATGTATTTCAATAAAAATAAAAAAAAACATTGATATTTTTAAACTCAATATTAGAGAACAAAATTGTGTTATTGTATATGTTATACTCAACATAATCATATCATTATTAAAGAATCTTTATATCGTTTAACTACATGGTATTTTACACACGAGGTCGCTATTCTATAGGGGTTATGATTCTTTGTAAGGGATCCGTTTCTTTCGTGTGCCGCGGTCGAAACTTTAAGACCAGAGAACCAAAATACTATGACCGGGGGTTAAATAAAAAACAAATGACCGCGGGTCACTTTTCTATGGGGTAAATTTACTCAAGTACACCAGCGTTCAAGTACAAATATCTTTTGTCGCAACTGTCAGGTAATATTGAGCGGTTAACCGGTTAACCGCTCGGAATTTTAAACGGTTATCCGGTTAGTCAAATGATCGATTATTTACATCCCTAATTTTTAAACCACCAATGTAACAAGGTGGTACCTTTTGAAAGCGTGATCACCTATGTATTCAAAATCAGTATATGACGTACTTTCCGCATTCTAGAGTGAAAAGGTCTCCGCCTTATACACAAACCCACATCATCGGACTGATTTTACATGCAGAATGTAGGTTGTGGTTTAGATTAACGTAATGCCTTGTAAAGCTTTAATAAATGTCAATATTTAAAATGTATTTGTATTCCGTTCGAAAACTATCATCTGAGCTATCGTTCATATCTATGTCACAAAATGAGTCCTCAGAATACAGATATGTGTAACCGTCTAAACAAGTTGGAAGTGTTTGTTTCTCTGGAATCGCCGTTAGGTGACTGTTTGTTGGTATGTCTGCAGTCTTGTCAAATAACGCTCTTCTTTGATCACGAAAGAAAGTCATCAGAATAGCTTATGTTAACTTATAATAAGTTAACGTTCTTCTTGTTTTTGAGTTATTTGTGCTGAAATCAAGTTAGATATTTGGGACAAAAATCGAACACTCTTTCAATCTGGTGAGTATTTACTGGTACTTCTAATATCTTGAATTGTCCTTTTAATCTTCGCTACTGGGGTACTACTTAGTGGAATATTTGATTTAGAATATGAATATTTGATTTGAGCATTGTAGCTGTGTCTATGATGTGCATATCTATGTTTCTTCTTCGCCAGGAACAGGCATTTTCTTCTAATACCACGAAACACACCCATCTGAAACGAAAGGAAAATGAAAGTGGTCTACTGCGTCTATGTCATTTTTCATGGATTGTTAGTCATTTATGTATTTGAGAAGTTGTTGAATCCCACTTGTGTACAAAAAAGTACATATTTATAGTATAGTTTCCATCTATTTGCTAATTAGAAAATTGTTTATGTTTAATTTTTCTAACAATTATACCTCTTTATATCCATTTCATTGCATTTAAAGTTTGATATAAGATTATATAAAGCCGTATCATTCCTTGGAACCTCACTTGAAATCATGATTTCGATGAAATATAGCAATTTTTGACAATATCAGTCCTAAATCTGTTCAACAGTAACCCTCCTCTTAGTAGGTTGCTCGGCTCCTATCAGGCACCTCATAGCCTCGGAGGCACCTCTTTTAGAAAATTAGCCCATAATATTCAATGTTGCGTGTTTCGATTCACATAAAGTATACCAAACAGTCAATAGTGTTCGTGTGCATCTTAAATATGCGTTAGATACATGATAAATTCGTGCATTGCAATTTTATGTACCTAAATGTTGGTGTTTTGACTACTTTCGGTTTGAAAATGATCGTGTAACGTTTGCGCTGAATGAAATTGGGGCGCCACATCGCAATAATGGAGCATACGATGATAACTAATTCATCAAGTGGACATTTTTACGTGGAACTACATTCCCCGATTTCTAGAAAAAAGAAAAAAAATATTGTTTTGAAGCAAAATCGAAACTTGACTCACCTTTATGCCATGTTTTTTGTGGCCTCTATCAACGCCCAGAAATGGCCTCTCATCTAAATCGTAGTAGCTCTAAAAGAGCTGCCTTATAAGTCGACAGGGTGTGTTTCAGAATATAAAATATATATCCTATTAGATACTTACATATTGACCAAGTATAGAATAAACATAGTTTCACGTATATTTCTTCTGCGGACAAGTGGTATGAGGTATTTAATGCTTTCGTAGGCCGTGAGGACAAACAACACTGTCAAGATCCATATTTTGAAGGTCTGCAAGGTTGCGTTGAAGTAAACATGCTTGTACCCTATTGTCCCCGGCTCTTCATAGCTACCTAAAATGGTCAAAATGCATGCAGGTATTTAATGAAAATAATTTCAGGCCTCCAGATAAGAGTAAATCACTCTTTACCCCTACATGTAGCATGTTTCCAGTTTTGAAGACAAGTGATTAATTTGAGCAAAATGCGCTTTAACCCTTTGCACCCTAGTCACGCATATAGGAGTCCTTTCAAACACTGTACATGTGAATAGAAACTTGTCTTATGCAAACAGTGAATACCCATATCAGAGGGCTCCGAAAGGAGCTCTCTGATCAGGGTCTTCACTGTTTGTCATAATGCCAAACATTGACAAAAACAACCCTTAAAAGTCAGAAATGGACTAGACAAAAATGGAAACTGGAAGAGTTCATTTAAAGTTTCCAGGAGGAAAGAGTTAAAGCCCAAATCTAGGCTCAAATCTGACCAATCAAATGCTTGAGAACACGCTCAGACTCAGCTCAAACGCTTTATAACCTTGGGCCCAATGGCTTCCTAGGTGGGGGACAACTTTCCTTGGTGTTGAACTAGCTGAAGGCATAAACAGGAATATTTATTGAGTTCATGGGTTTAACCCTCTCGTTATCAAATTATTCGGGGAGATTTTTACCCTTTCCCTACTTTATTGTCGTCTGCTTCAGTAATGTTGTTTGCAAGACACGTTTCAAAGTTAGATTAAAGGTCGTATGACTAAGTAAATATTGATAAGATTGTCAAACAGTTTTGGGCCTAATCTGACGCCGCGTTACGCAGCGTCTGATTAGGATCAAAAACTGATTGCATACGTGCTTTTAAGCGCCATTAAGAGTGAAAGAGCTCTTTGCACGCTAGCGGCGAAATCGGAATAATCTTTGCAAACAGTTTCAACTTTTGATCTTGATGACACGTCACTTACGCCTTGTCTCTTGACACTCTGGCCTTGCTTCTAAAACGAATTTGAAAATTCTATTTTTAGATCAGTAGCCGACCACACTTATCTGGTGCTAGATTCATATAATGGTTGCTGGATGCAATGTTTTTCAGTGTCTTGATAAAGACTAACCTCTAGATACAGTATCGAAGCAGCTGCAAGAACAGTTGTCCTTCTGAACTTCCGGTTTCCCTGGTACCCAGAAATACAAGTGAATCACACCTAGATGGAATATAAGTACATACAGTGGAGAAACTGTTATTCTTTCCCAATAAACGCGTTTACGCTAAAACTATTATTTCTATTGCAAACAGTTTGGAGCCAGATCAGACGCCGGGTAACCCGGCGTCTGATCAGGCTTCAAACTGTTTGCCACCAAGATAAACATGAACTATCAGAATTGTCCAAAAGTTGCACTTTTCTACGTTTTAGTGTTTTGCGTTTCGTTTCGTTTAAACGGGAAAGAATAACTGATTCTCCACTGTATCAATAGGAGGTAGAAAACCATGGCTATAAATATGGTACGTATTCCAAATACTAACGTTTTTATTTCTAAGTCTTCCTTTTCGTCCTTGGAAGAGTTGATAACCTAATAAACAGAAACATTTCCTAGGAAAGTAAGCACCAGAATCGTGGCAAGGTATAACGGTCTCTGGAGGCATGGGTTAACAGCTTAACCTTATCATGATCAAAATTATCATGAGGTTTTTTTTACCCCTTCATCGCCATATTGTCTCAATATTTGTAAGCTTCGCAGGGGGTAAATTTCGTAAACGCCCGAATTTACCCCCCCCCCCCCCTCCGAAGCTAATGTAGTCATACCGTCATGAGCGGCAAAGAGATGTTGTTTATTCCTTATATTTATAGTTTCTGTCTTGTCAATTTAATGTGTTTATTGGCCAGATTTATTTTTCTGTATAAGAATTTATCATATACCGGTCAAAGAGGTTTGATAGATGTAATGTCGATGTAATAGCCATTCCAGTTTCTAAATATGGTGAGAAAGTAGTCCCAACTACATGTACTGTAACTGTATTAAAAATTCAGGATTTTTTCAAGTAAACTTTCTCTCTGTGAATGGAAAAGACTTACAAGGCAAACAAATAACAGTGCAACTTGAATATCTATTGTAAAAGCACATTCTAAAAATACAGGTCGCGGTTGTTTTCTTAACCCATTTACACACATAGCAACGCGATGGCAACGACCTATGGGTCTGTATCACTCCGCTAGTGTCATATGACCGTCGACCAATGGGAGCTTAGTGTTAAAGACATTACATGACCAAGCTTGGGTGGTAACACCTAGTCTGGAAAAAGGTAGGATAAAATCATGAATAGCATGCTTTTACTGTTACAATACTGTACAGACGTCTAGGCAAAGAATCAGTCAGCCGTTTCATGTGAGGCCCGTACCTATAATAGGATAGTTGGGTTTGTAAAACCCATTGAAAAAACCTTGAGTGTGAGCATGTGAGGGCCTCTATAGAAAACTTGAGATTGCTGACATTGGCTGAGCGCACGCTTCCCATGCTTTACAGTAAGTTTTGACACCTAGTGAGAACAATGGAGGGGGAATCAATGAATGGACTGGCTTAATGTCTTCAAATGCCCGATGTGGTCTATTGGAAGAAGTCCACGAATAGCACGGGGGAAATCCGAACTGGCTAAAACCAGTTTGGAAGTGTAGGTTCATCGGCAGATGTACCGCATATTTTTAATAGGATTACATAAAGACTTTACAGGGTGAATGTAAATATTTCAAAATAAGTGGCAAAAAGTTTTGATCCGCGGCGTCTGATCAGGATCAATTTTTTTGCAAATGCGCTTTATGACGTCATTGAGAGTGAAAGGGTTAAACAACAAATTAATGTAACCGCAACAGTAACTAACCTATATGTAGATATGGCAATACCATAATTATAACTGCTCCACTAACGAAGGCTATGATCGTGTCCTTGTTACCCATATAATCATGCACACGGTTGCTTCCCAGTGTGGATCGAGACTTGATAAAGGATTGCATCTTGGTAGTCTGGTCTCCTATACGCCGATTAGGAATTTTGATCTATGAAATAATCAACATCCGGGGACCTGATTATGCGTCTTGGCCGTAATTCTTCAAACCTGAAACAATAGAAGCGTTCTTTCTCTGCGCAAAAGTTGTGAGCCATGTCACGAGATCTACGCTGTTTGCATAAGAAAGGTGTACTCTTCACAGATACACTGTTTGTAAATGACGAGTCTACTCATCGTTAGGGTTAAATACAGTAAAACCTCGCTATTACGACCACTAAAACGAAGGCTAATTGGTTGTATAATAGAGATGTGGCAGCTTAAAGCAAAGTGACAGTGAAAAAGAAAGCTCCTAAAGGAGCTTTTTGTTTCACTGTCACATTGCTTTAAGCGGTCACATATCGTCAACACCCTTATGATTAACAAAATTTAGTGGTCGTAATAGAGAGGTTTTACATGTACGTTAAAAGCCATATGAGTACATGAGCTACCATTAACAATGAATACGTACTCCAAAAGAAGAAAACAACTCAATAATTTGACAGAGGGGTCCTGTCTCTAATCTATGCTGTTCGAATAGGAAAGGTGTACTCTTCACAGATACACTGTTTGTCAATGACGAGTATTCTCATCGTTAGGGTCAAGCATGTTAAAATACATACAGTGGATAATCTGTTATTCTTTCCCGTTTAAACGCAAACGTACGCAAACGCAAAGCACTAAAACGTAGAAAAGAACAACTTTTGGACAAAATCTGATAATTCTTGTTTATCTTGGTGGCAAACAGTTTGGAGCCTGATCAGACGCCGGGTTACCCGGCGTCTGATCTGGCTCCAAACTGTTTGCACTGCAAATAATAATTTTAGCGTAAACGCGTTTATTGGGAAAAAATAACAGATTCTCCACTGTATGAGTACATGGGCTGCCATTAAAAATGTAAACAAAAACAACCCAACAATTTGACTGCTTCAAAAATGGCCTATGAACTGTTGATATGATTATATTACTACAGTCGCAACTGGATATTTCGTACTCCCTAAAATCGATATCACCAGTATTTCATAAGTTGAATTTTGATATGTCGATATCGCTTAAGTCGACCATATCCGTATTTCAAAGTTAAACATTGCATAGAATTAAATATAATAAAAATGTGTGGAAATATTTGAAAACTAACTTGTACAAGCGTGCAGTGAATATCAAAATTAAGGATGAGCTTATCAGACATGTTCTTGGCATTTGGGATCGTTACAGTCAGGCCTATGTACAATCACTTTATGAGAGTATGTCAAGAAGAAATTGGTATATTCTGAGAGAAAAATGGTCTATTTCGAAATACTGAAAGTTTCAGGTAAGTAGGAGTTGCCGTTTTGAGTTGGTTGATGTTTAAAGTTTACATGTGCTTAGAGTAGAGAACAAAGCGGCAGCCATTTTGGGGAAAGACTTATGAGCCTAGGCTGTACGTTTAAACTTTGATACATGGGTACATGTATGTTCGAACTAACGCGAGTTCGAATTATCGAGTTTCTACTGTACTTAACAAGCCAGGCTCAAGTGTTTTAACGCTCAAATAATTACGTGATGGCGCATGAAATCATTTTTTTGGGGGGATAGATAATTTGCATCAATTATTTAAAAAACAAAGGAGTATCTCATGTAAAGTGACGATATCGATCATTTGCGTGACGTCACGTCACAATATCTTTTGTGACGTCGCGCGTAAACAATTAATTTTGTCACTCGAATGGGTTGGTATCTGGTTAAAAACTTGTCCTGTGGACTCGTTTTTTAAACAGATAACAACCCATTATCTTGATATATGTTCATAATCCTAAGGAATTGATTATCCTTTATTTATTCTCATATCAAGTTCACCAATTTTGTTTAAGGGGAAATAAAATGACCAAGCGAAATAATATACAATTTTTTTTTACCAACCTTACCAATGAATGGGTATATCAATGAAAGTCCATCAAATTAACTCTTAAATAAGCGACTGCAAAATTTGTAAACAAACTAACTTGTAAATCATATAACCTATAGTAAGGTATTCCTACCCTGGAATAAGGATAATGGTAATTTAAAAATGGTACAGTGGAGAAAACGTTATTCTTTCCCGTTTAAACGCAAACGAAACGCAAACGCATCGCAATCAAACGTAGATGAAGACAACTTTCCGACAATTCTGACTATTCATATTAATCTGAGTCGAAAACAGTTTGGAGCCTGTTCAGACGCCGGGTTACCCGGCGTCTGATCTGGCTCCAAACTGTTTGCAATTGAAATAATACGGAAAAAAGGCTTGCCTTTTTTCCGTTCTTAAGTAATGCATGATAAAATCAAAGGTATTCCAATTCTATTCAATCACTGACAGACTTTGAAAAGTGTTTGATTTGCGCGTGAATAATTTCCTCAAAACTAGGCAACTACAAAACATGTGGGCTGACATCTTGGATGATGACGTCACGGCTTTTACGTAGAGTTGTGCGTGACGTTTCGGAATTCCAGAATTCAGTGCTATCTTTAAACCATTGTAAGCATGAATAACCCACAACACTCACTTGTAATGATTTCCTCCAAAGGACAAAGCTTCAAACAGTTCAATTCATACCCTTAAAAGCTTAAGGCCTTTGGCTACCGGAAGTCGGTCTTGCGGGCGAGCGGATATGCGTCTTGACGACACAGACTGTTTTCGTACGTGTTTATACTAGAAAATTTATATAAAGGAAATGTTGATACGAATTAGTATAATCCTTCATAGCGCAGATAGTATAGTGGTTGACTAGCAATCAAAAGGTCATAGGTTCGAGACCCATCCGATCCAAATATTTTTTTTAGTGTCCGATTTATTGACTTGTCAATCCATAACGTAGTAATCAAGAGACATGTTATGTTTAGTCTTCGTTGATTAGAACTAGTGATGTTTACGGTCCAAGTATATGTCCACTTACCTGTACGTTTTAGTTTAATGACTTACAAATCAATTAAACCGGTATACAATCATGTAAACGATTTGATCGAACTATAAAGCCACAAATTGAAGCTTATCAATACGCTAACCGTTTCAATATCGATATTTCCCATTATAATTATGTTAAAACAATATAATAAACCTTGTATGCAAGTCCATGAATACATAATACTGCATTTTAATGACAAAGTTTTAATTCTAAGGTAGGTAACTGTATCTAAACAAAAAATATCCCACATTTTAATAAGAAAATATGTTATTACAACAAACCCTGACTGTAATATTTTCTAATTTTTTCAGACTGACTAGTTCATCAACCATATATTTGAATAAAATGAAAACAAATATACATTGAATGAGTCAGTTTTTTGTAATTCAATTTTTTAGCATTTTGCAAAATTTAAATAGCTGATAACATCTTTCTGAACACCTTTATTCAAAATGTTTATAGCTTTTCTTGTAATGAATGTTGTGGACTACTTATTGGGTGAGAATTATAGTCATTAGCTTTATTCATTTTTAAGAAAAATAAAATCATCAACATTCTAGGTTTTTGTCAGAAAAAAGACCTTAAAGACAAACCACACGATGAATTTTGCCTATATGTACACACATTGTTTCTTAGGCTATTATCATTCTTCATGAAAAGTTTCATAACAATCGTATGGAAACTACGCGCATATGCGAAGTACCTTAAATGAACATTATTTGCAAAAAACTACTTCTCAATCGAACCGATAAAATAACGGATTATCAATACGTCATCAATATAAATAATGATGTCATTATTGGTGGTCATATGACTTCCAAAAATAGTTTCAGATTGCATTATAGGTGTACGGAAGTTTTAACTTTTAGCATTGTATGGTGCTTATAAATAGAATCTAGATCTATTTGATTATTTGGTTTAACAACATATAGATTGTGTCCCAAACAATTTAGGTATACAATAAAAGTTCGAGTCGTACGTTGTGTAATCCAGCTCTCATGCAGTCACGAGAGGCGTAGCCTCGAGTGTGATCTGGAATACACAACAAACTGATACAAGAGCGCTGATCACACACTGGTGATAGATCTATTCCGCTTTCATTAGTACAATTTTGCTTTTTTCCGTCCATAGGCAAAGCCTAAATACATATTAGTTTTAGCATAAACGCATTTATTCGGTAAGAATAACGTTTTCTCCACTGTGGTACTATGCTAAACTACACGTAGGTCCTCCTGCTTTGGGTGGTGAAAAGACAACTTTGATCGTCAGCTATATGCGCTCAAATCTACTTTATCCTGCATTCAATTCCTTCTGTGACGAGCTAGATCATTAAATTGGCTGTACAACCCTTGTATTATATTAACCATTATCATGCTGAATTGTCGTCTGTTTCAAATATTGTCTACGAAAGAAAATGAAATTGAGATTTAAGCTTTTTTAAAACTGGTGAACATATAAATATCAGTGACAAACAATTACGCGGCGTCTGATCAAGATCCAAACTTTTTGAAATGTTATCCAAAGTCGCGCTTAGCACGATAAGGGTTAATCGATATCACTTTCACTTTTACGTGCATGATATAATTTGAGACTGTATGGTAATAATGTACATGTAAAACCTAGGAAAATCGAATACCCTCTGGACCAGGTATATCTAAACATATGTATAATAGATAAGTGCAATCTTATGGTGGCATGGTTCTGACACCAGTTACCACTTAGCTTTTCTGAAAAGAAACCAGTTAATATCTGACATACTTATCTAGTAAGTGGAAAGTGGATTTTTTTCATGAAAACCTGATAATTATCTTAACGCGACAAAATGACCTGTTAGTGCCATATACTGTCGCCACAAATTAATATATCCCGGATTTGGTGATGTTCGGCGATATTCATTGCAATAATCATCCTCCTTCACAGAAGAGTCATATGAGTCCTAATAAAGGTTATACACCACTAAAATGCACTTATGATATCCATTAAGTATATACAGTGGAGAAAATGTTATTATTTCCCAATTAAGGCTTTTACGCTAAATCTACTATTTCCCTTGCAAAACATTTTGAGTTCGAACAAACGCCGGGTTACCCGGCCTCTGACCGGGCTCCAAATTGTTTGCCTTCCATGTTCAAATTAACACTCAGAATTGGCTAGAAGTAGTAGTTTTCTACATTTTATTGCAATGCGTTTGCGTTTCGTTTGCGTTTAAACGGGAAAGAATAACATTTTCACAGCTGTATCTGACCTATGCAAACATTGTAGACCCAGATTGAAAGGCTCTTAGACTTCGTTAATAGTTTGTTTTGTTAATCAGGTGGCTGCTTGGGGCGGGTGAAGTTATAGCAGTAGCCTATGAGTTTTCTGATTTACTTTCATCTTGTTTTAAGCTGTCACCTGTGTTAACTCATTCGACCCTTGCGACGAGTAGACTCGTCCTTCACAAACAGTGTACCCTAGTGGAGTAAATCTACCCTGGGTAAACGGTGTAGACCCAGATCAGAGTGCTCCTAAAGGAAACATTGTACCAAGGTCTACGCTGTTTGTCATTTTGTAAATATGCCTACATGTGTATTTTTAAAGGAATCCGAAATAGTCAAAGTACGAATACAATGTTTTTATATTTAGATAACTGGTAACACGAAACTTTTCTAGTTAATTATCTAGTTAAGTAACTAGTTAAATTCGTTAAGTGGTTTAAAGCAGTATCATGACAAAGTTCGTGTTAAGATATTTATCTGGTCATCGTGAAAAGTTTCCACATTCCACTTACCCGATAATTATCTGAAAACTAACGCGAAAGCTTTCTAGATAAGTAACTAGTTAAATATTTATGTGAGATATTAACAGGAAGTTATCATGATAATTAAGTGGTTAACTGGTGTCAGAAATATGCCACCATATTTAGGCCTACAGACTTTTCATTAATCATTTAATATTAATATGCAAAATGAATATCATATAGTTGTCGCTCTTGTTAGTGCATAAACAATCATGTGCACGGTCTTGATCAGGAACGACAGGGTTCTTCTTCATCTTCATTTTTTATCGTGTGATTACACAAAAATATAACACTTTCCCCTATAGAAGCACATGTTAGCGCATTTAATTCATTTCTCCACGTAACCCTTTCCCTTATAGAAGCGACTTTTAGCACATTCATTTTATTCATCCGCTGAAGAAAATAGTTCCAAATTATACCGTAATGAATATGTGTCATATTTAATACTTTCCTTATTCTAGCAGTTAATAGCTTAAAGCAGGTTGAAAGTAAAGCAGAATGCGCCTGAGGGCGCATTCTGCTTTACTTTCAACCTGCTTTAAGTAGTAACCTATTTTCAATTCTAGAAATCAGGTAAAGGGTTAAGAAAATAGTTTCAGTAGCTTAAATCAAGCTGAAAGTAACATACTTTACCTTAATCCCATCCCGTTTTACTTTCAACCTGCTTTAAGTGACCATCTGTCTTCACCTATTCTTTCTTATTTTCGAATAAATTGTAAGCGGCACTTGGTTTAAATCTGGATCAAGTGCGGTCTGCTCCGCGTGTGCTCATCACTCGAACTATTTTAAATCACTTATTTATTGTGCACGAGATTTGACATTTACGTCATAGCGTCTTAATATTAATGCATACATGTGGTTGCCCGAAGCAGGGCGAGAGTCCTTTGGGAACATTCTGCTTTGCTTTCAGTCTGCTGTATGCTCTTAACCCTTTCGTTATCAAATTATTTCAAGTATCATTTTCTTCAAAACAGCACTAAAATTTCACTAACATTGACGGTTTCGTCTCTCACTGGAGACATCATCAGAAGTGCCAAACTGCACGCTTTCGTCATGCTCGACGATTTTCGCCACTTTCCGTGGATGTGGCGAAAACCTGGTCGTAAACCCTCGAGAGCTGGTAGGCCCCTCGTCTCGGTTCATGACGTCCTTGTTGACTCGTATGTGTATTGACTCCTTTATTACCCGGGTCTTGTAATCACTTTCCTTGTCTATGACTATGGCCCCCTCCCAGTCTATTTCATGGTTGAATTTGTTAACATGGTCCGTAATTGCACTCTTGTTAAGTTCAGTTAATGACTCTTTTCTTGTTGCCCTAGTGTATGTACCTTTTCTATTAAGTTCCACGTCTTTTGTGTGCTCTTTTAATCTAGTCCCAAATTTTCTGCCCGTTTCTTCAATGTAGACGTATTTGCAGTTTTTACATGGCACTTTATATACAACTTCTGTTTTGTCTTGTTTTTCTTGTTTATCCTTTGGGTGGACTTAGATGTTTCTGAGCGTGGTCATTGGTTTTTATAGCTGTTGCTATTTGATGTTTCCTTAGTACCCTTGTCACACCCTCAGTTAAGCCCTTTACATATGGGACAATCACTAGGACTTTTGAACGCTGATTGTCTTTGGTCTTAATCTTCTTTCTTTCTTTCTGATCTTTCTTTCTTTTCATTTGCTGCTTTACTTTCTTGAATGACCATGACGGGTATCCACATTTTCCTAGGGCCTCTACTATATGTTGTTCTTCCTTCTCTCTATCCCCCTCCTCTGTCACTATGTTGTTACACCTGTCCATTAGAGTTCGTATGACTCCTAACTTGTGCTGTAACGGATGGTGGGATGAGAAATTGAGGCACTGGTCTGTGTGAGTTTTCTTACGGTAAACCAAAAGTTTAACCGTACCGTCAGGCCTTCTGACAATGAGGGTGTCAAGAAAGGGAATGGTTCCGTTACTCTCCTCTTCGTGAGTGAATTTGATGTTGCCTGTATCATCAACGGTGTTGAGGTGGTCAGTTAGGTTTTGAGTTTCCCCCTGACTAATCTTCTCTAACACGTCATCGACGTATCTCTTCCATACTTGGGGCTTGCATGCGATGGGTGCTGTAGCTATAACCTGTTGTTCCAACCACTCCATATACAGGTTGGCGATAATCGGAGAGACTGGACTACCCATAGCCGTGCCAAACTTTTGCTGATATATAATGCCCCTAAATTGAAAATATGTGGTAGTCAGTATAAATTCTGTTAAGTCCATGATGTCTTTGACTGTCAGATTAGTTATTTTCTTAAGCGTGGTGTCTTGCTCTAACCTGTCCCGGATCACTTGAAATTTTAGTGCTGTGTTTTGATGAAAATGATACTTGAAATATGGATTTACCAGCATAATGAACTCATTCAAAGAAAAAAAAGTTATCAAATTATTTGGGATATTTTCATCCCTTCACCGCTTTATTGTCGTCTGCTTCATTATTGTTGTCTGCGAGACGCGTTTCAAAGTTAGATTTAAGGTCGTATGACTTAATAAATATCGATACGAGTGTCTAACAGTTTGGGTCCTGATCAGACGTCGCGTTACGCTGTTTGCAAACGCGCTTTGAAGCGTCATTGAGAGCAATTTAGGGTTAAGGGAAAGTATTTTGTCTGGTATGCGTACATGGTTGTACAGGGTGGAATTATTTTGTTTGATGATGGTATTGTCCGATTTTTCTGACCTGTCCGAGCTATATTTAGAACAGAATAGTTAATAATATTAAATAGGTAAGCAAGGTTACATCGAATATGTAATCGTACACTTTCCTACTTGAGATAAGTATGATCCTCGTGCAGCACGAGACCGCTGCTCTAGCTTTACTGATATTTTATTATTTCCCAATAAACGAATTCATATACTAAAACTATTATTTCCATTCCAAACAGATTGGAGGCAGATCAGACGCCGGGTAACCCGGCGTCTGATCAGACTCCAACCTGTTTGCTACTCAGATTAAAAATATAGTTAAGCTTTCTAAAGGTAAATTTCCTTAGTTTAGTGAATTGCGTTTGGGTTTAAACAGGAAAGAATAATGTATCCTCTACTGAACATTACGCACAAAAATTACCGCTATCCGTATCTCTAACTGGCTGTAGAGAAAACTCATCCCTTTTAAAGTTTTAGAATGTTCCAAATCTAAAATTAACTCTGACAGGTCAGAAGAAAACAATAATAACGATATAGGCTAGGAATGAATAGGCACCAGATTGAGTGCTCTTCTTAGTCTCATTGTTGCTTTATTTGTTGGTTTTTGTTCTTGAACAAATTATTATAATTTGATGTAAGACAACCGTATGTTTCTATCAAAGGGGTCCTGATTGTCACAAACACTCGAAATGAGGGTGGAGGGGGATGGGGTGTTACACGTGTTTCTCAGTTGTTCAGTTCGATATAACCGGTAATTCCTTAGATTTATTTCGATGTTCCGAACTTGTGAGCATGCGTGTTTCGGAATTATTGTGTGACAATGCTTAGTTTTGGCTTTGATATATATATGAGTGGGCACGGCTTGCATACTTTTCGTATAAATATTGTTTCATTAAAGCTTTCTATTGTAAATTTCTTACATCTCGTAACCCATCTAAGGCATCCATATAAAATGATCACGACCGTTAACAACTTTCGCAGAGGCATATCTCTCACAATTATAACATCACCTAGGTACTTACTTGTAGCATCTTGGTTGTCAACTATTCTACAAAAATCTGGAAATGTTCATCATATCCCTTGTCCTACGAGTTCTTATTCCTCAATATCTTAAGAGTATGGTAAACTCTGACGTAATTAGTTCTCACATTTATCCATCATATACAACTTTCAGAGTATCAAACCGAAAATTAGATTCGTTATACAGTGGAGAATCTGTTATTCTTTCCCGTTTAAACGCAAACGTACGCAAACGCACAGCACTAAAACGTAGAAAAGAACAACTTTTGGACAATTCTGATATTTCATGTTTATCATGATGGCAAACAGTTTGGAGCCTGATCGGACACCGGGTTACCCGGCGTCTGATCTGGCTCCAAACTATTTGCACTGGAAATAATAGTTTTAGCGTAAACGCGTTTATTGGGAAAGAATAACACATTCTCCACTGTAGCTAGAGGTCACAATGTTTAGAGTATGTATATATATTACAGTCGAAACTCGATACATCGAACTCGCTTAAAACGATCGTAACAGTATTTAATAAGTTGGAGTTCGATAATTCGATCTCGCGTAAGTCAAACATACCCGTATTTCAAAGTTAAAACGTGGCATAGCCACGTTTTAACTTTGAAATATGGGTATGTTCGAACTAACGCGAGTTCGAATTGTCGTGTTTTGACTGTATTTGTTGTGATAATATTGTTTCTAATATTTATTCACGTATGACCATTCATTTTCGTTCCCTGAGACGGTTATTATGCTGCAAGGGTAAACATTGACGAAATTCTATACAAGTATAATCTATTGAGTAAACGAGGGCGATTTATGTTTTGGTTTTCTAACAGCTCTGTCCATTTGTCATACCCACATTCGTATTAATTGTGTTCATATGCATTTCATTGGTCTGTTCATTGCATTACAAAACTATGGTTCAAGTTTAAAATGTATGGTTGACCTACAGCACATTTATAGTGTAGATTATTATTTTCAACTTAATACATGCATTTTTGAACATTTGACTATGTTTTCGAAGCATATGTCATTATTGTTTTTCGTCACATTTATTTTGTGTAATTTAGATTTGCACAGCAGTCGGTCATGTATTGATCGATTACTAGTTGAGATGGATTGGGTGTCTCTTGCCAGGGAAGAAGAGTGAGGAGGCTGGGTCAATGCCTAAGTGGGATAGAAGTAATGCGGAGAGCTCTAATACAGGGCTGCCATAAAGTGATAATAAAAATCCTAAGATTTCAAATTTTCAATTTTTCAGACGAAATTTTACTAATCGTACCTTTACCCCATGGTCTTTTTCTTGTTTAGAAGACATGTGACTGCTTAAAACAGGTTGAAAGTAAAGCAGAATGCGCCTTAAGGCGCATTCTGCTTTACTTTCAGCCTGTTTTAAGCTACGATCTGCTAGGATAAAAATCCGAATACTTAGGAAAAATCCGGAGAAATGGCAGCCCTGCTAATATGAACTTTCTGCATTGGTTTCTCTCTACGTTTGGCAATATTGTATTTAAAGCGACTCGCAACCAGGTGGTGCATTAAAAATAGTAATTTGTAAATATGTGTCAAACGCTTATATAAATGGTAAAGAATTAGTTTAGGATAAGAAATTCTGTTTAAAAAAATGTATTTCAATAAAAAAAATTATTGGTCTCTGGTGGGATTCGAACCCGGGGCCCGGCATTGGCGGACAGAAGGCAAAATAGGGGAAACCGCTTAGACCAATGGACCACGGAACTATCCGTTTATCTCGGATCGATTTAACGTATTTCAATGTGTAGCGATCGAAAGTACATACAACTTCATAATTCGGATCGTGTTTATGTCTGAGCCCGTATAGAGAAGCAACAACTATACCGTCTACTAGTCGGTATAGAAAAACGATGGAAAATATCTAAAAATCTAAGATTCGGTGAAGATTCTTGAGACTTTTTTTGGACTGATCATATTTTTTAATGTCAGAAGCCAAATAATGCCACAAATTTGCTTTTATTTGAGTATTTTATTTTATTTTGACAAGTACACCATCCGGTTGCGAGTCCCTTTAAAGTGTCTTCCTTTGGTTGGTCGCTGAATACAAAATGTACTGTATTCTTGCCCAATAATTAACCTTTTACCCTGAAGACACCTTTTAGTTTTGAAAACATGTGACCACTTAACCCTTTCAACCCTACAGCCCACTGTAGAGATTACTGATTACACATGAAAACAGTGTAGACCCTGATCAGAAGGCTCCTAT
The DNA here is from genome assembly GCA_922989275.2 of Gari tellinella. Classification (NCBI taxonomy): domain Eukaryota; kingdom Metazoa; phylum Mollusca; class Bivalvia; order Cardiida; family Psammobiidae; genus Gari; species Gari tellinella. The sequence goes on along the minus strand of OV277871.1, from coordinate 46,530,791 downwards.
TCTGCACTGTTTGATATTTTCATTGGTTTTTGTTGTCATACCAAAAGTGTAACAGTAGACTGGTTCAAAATACCTGTACTAGAAGAGTCCAACGGGGTTATAAATACCCACAAGAGAAATTTAGGGTTGAAAGGGTTAAAGAAGGTTGAAAGTAAAGCAGAATACGCCTTAAGGCACATTCTGCTCTACTTTCAGCATGCTTTAAGCTATCATCTGCTAGGATACAGAAAATATTTCTTTTTATACATGTTCATTACTGTATAAATTTGAACTATTTTCTTCAGTGTAGGCATAAATTAAATGGTCTAAAAGACACTTCTATGGGTGAAAGGGTTAAAGTTTTTATGATGAAATGAATCATATTAACATGAAATATTTGCACTACCGCATCGACGCGTGCGAGTGCATGCTATATGTGATAATGTGTATCGGGTGCATTCTTTACTTTTGGTCAGTGTAAATAGATTTGTCACTGTCTATTCGACAGTATCCCGCCGTTCAAGTTTGAGGTCAAACTGTCAACTTGACGGCTCGTACGGTTTCGGATGATTAAGCCTGATATCATAAATAAGGTCCAAAACTCTTGGTCTATCGTTCGGCTTTTTGTAAATTTCGACTAGGCGTCGCTCCTATTAGAATTGAAACTGGTCGTTATGAGGGTTTGCCAGAGAGATCTAGGATTTGTTCCTTTTGTAATGATGGTTCCATTGAAAATGAGGTACATGTTATATTGAACTGTCCCATTTATGGAGATATAAGACAATTGTTGCTTACAAGGGCGCATAATCTTAATCCAACGTTCCATACTTTGTCTGATTATGATAAGTTTTGTTTTCTGTTTTCAATCCCAGATATGATTTGTACTTGTGCCAAAACCTGTTTCTCTATTTTACAGCAGCGTCAGTTTTTACAGTGTAAATAACGATTTACAAAGTATTCTTATTGTTTTACTTTCTATGTTTTATGTCTGTAATAGCAATGCTATACCTTCCCCCTTTGCCTTTTTATTAAAAAATAAATGTGTGCGTTTTTAAGAGCATTCTTTAAATGTTGTACAACAATATATGTGTTTTGTCTGTCAGCCTTTGAAACTATTTTAGCGCAATGGGTATAATATTTGGTCAGCATTGTTTTTACAGTCATAGCTGATTTATTATGTATGTACAGTGACTCTTAGATGATGCATGTGATATTGTTTAATCATCTCTTATAACTCCAAAAAGGAGTGGCATTATACATGTACATGTTTTTTACAAAATGTATGATATTTTAAAATGTATGTATAATGATGAGATGTAAATAAAGATTACTACTACTCTTGGTATGATTCATGTTCACATATTCATATATTCACTTAATACTATTGAATTACTTCAATCATGTGTTTTCATGTACATGAAATCTTCACATATGGAGGAAATAAACATATACCTTCTAGATTTTTATTGTACTGAATGGAACGAATGTTCTGACGTCTGCCATGGTCGATTTATTGTTTTCTTAATCCCTTCACTGCCGTGACGTCATCAATTTTAAACAATTGTCGTCTGCTTTTATTTCTTAAATTTTAATTTTTGCTATTTTGACTGTAGAAATATTGATTGAGTGTCAAACAGTTTGGATCCTGATCAGACGCCGCGTAACGCGGCGTCTGATCAGGATCTAAACTGTTTGCAAAAAACTGTTGTGCTCGGGGTAAGGCAGTGAAGGGGTTAAAACAATCAATTTCACGATTACGTCTAGAACGATCTGATCTCGAGCCAAGCGGGATTGAAAGCAGCTGGATGGATGTCAAACTTAGCAAACAGGAAGAGAACAATAGGCACCCTGTACAGAACCTAACATTCGTCTGTCTGCAATAAACCATTTTAGCACATGGCTTGGAGCTCTCGGCCAATCAGATGCCTAAAAAACCTGTGAATATATCGTTTATTTCAACAAACCATGGAATAACTAACAAACTGTTCACTTATTCCTCGCTTCCGTCATTTCAATGCAATTTGACGTCACAATTCTAAAAACAGCTGAGGTCAGAGGTGAACTGCACACGCTTCATGACGTTTATTATGTACAGTGAGACCTAGACTTTAAAGACAATTACTAATGAATTGTGCTTACATATAGAGCTTCAATAAGCGTTATTTATGTTGGTGTTAAAGCATGCTTAATGTCTCAAACTTATCATTTGAAATAACCTTTCAATTTTAGTAAAATATTACAAACAAAATGACTTTTTCGTCTAAAACAGAAATCAGAAACGAATGGTTTTCTTGTTTTCCTCGAGCCCAAGCCAGTGCTAAATAGGTTAGACCATGGTTGCGCGCGAATAAACGACATAGTTCTCGGAGGCTACGCCCCCTCGAACTATATCGTTTATTCGCTTGCAACCATGGGCTAACCTATACTTATTGGACATTTTACCCCGCGTGTGCAGATTCCGACACAAATATATTGACGTCGCGTCACAAGTTGGAGCAATGAAGTGTAACATTTATTTTGACGTCGTTCGACGTTAAATGACCCGATAACGTCGATGATATCAGGACGTTGAACAATTTCCTCTTAAAATTGAAGTTCTTTTCTGATTAGAAAAATTGTGTGATGGTCATCTTCGCATATGTTGAAAGAATTTCTTGGAAAATTGGTATCAAGCAGAAATAGAATGGATATTGTTGGTACTTTGTTATTGTTTTGTTTGTTAACGTCCGTTTCTGTCATCTTTTGGCTAATTGGCCGCACCAGAGAGAGAGAGAGAGAGAGGGAGAGGGCGAGAGAGGGCGAGAGAGAGAGAGAGGGAGGGAGGGGGAGGGAGAGAGAGAGAGAGAGAGAGAGAGAGTGGGAGAGAGTTTCTGCTATCTTTGGGCTAATTGTATTTTGACGTACCAGAGAGAGAGAGAGAGAGGAGAGAGTTTCTGCCATCTTTGGGCTAATTGTATTTGGACGTACCAGAGTGAATGACAGAGAGAGGGGGAGAGAGAGAGAGAAAGAGAAAAAGAGAGAAAAGAAGAAGAAGAGGGAGAATGTGAGATAGAGAAAGAGTGTTAGAGATGGGTGTATTGTTTGTGTTGCGTTTCCTGCTTGAGTCTTCTTTCGTATTTATTTGAGAGAGAAAGATGGCAGACAGACAGAGAGACAGAGAAAGGAGCATAGAGAGACAAAGACAGCGACAGAGAAAGAAAATGACAAAAAGTAAGAGAGAGAGAGAGAGGCCGACAGACAAACAACCATATTTAGAGAGATAGAAAAACAGTGAAGAGAGACAGAGACAGAGACAGACAAAAAATGGGAGACATACAGGCAGAGACAGCGAGAAAGACAAAGAAGGAGAAACAAACAGACAGGCATACAGAAAAAGAGAGAAGCATAGAGAGAGATAACGACAGAAACAGAGAGCAGAAACAAACAGATCGACAGAGAGCAGAGAGCGTGTGACAGAAAAAGAATCAGAGAGAGACAGTGACACAAAGTCTTAGATAGAGAGAGAGGCAGATACAGACAACGATAGAGAAGAGACATATAGACAGAGACAGAGAGACAGAAAACAGACAGACATACAGATAAAGAGAGGGAGACAGACAGATAGAGATAGAGAGGGAGTGAGAGAGAGAGAGAGAGAGAGAGAGAGAGAAAAAGAAAGAGTGGAAGAGAGAGACACACACAAACAGAGAACATTACAGGCAGAGATAACATAGACAAAAAACAGAGAAGGTAGTTTTCGTCATTAAATGTTGGTTTTCGGTAATTAATTCTAGTTTTGGGTATAGAAAGTTAGTTTTCGGTAATTAATGTTAGTTCTGGGTATTTACAATTAGTTTCCGGTAATTAATGTTAGTTGTGGGTATTCAAAACTTAGTTATGGGTATTTAAAATAAGTTTTTGGTATTTAAAATAAGTTTTGGATCTTGAAAAAAAATTATGTTAGTTTTGCGTATTTAAAGTTAGTTTTCGGTTATTTATTTAATTTTGGGTATTTAAAATTAGTTTTCGGTAATTTATGCTAGTTTTGGGTATTTAAAATTAGTTTTCGATAATTTATGTTAGTTTTCGGTATTAAAGTTAGTTTTCGGTAATTAATATTTGTTTTGGGTTTTTAAATTTGTTTTGGATATTTAAAATTAGTTTTGGGTATTTAAAATTAGTTTTCGGTAATTTATGCTAGTTTTGGGTATTTAAAATTAGTTTTCGATAATTTATGTTAGTTTTCGGTATTAAAGTTAGTTTTCGGTAATTAATATTAGTTTTGGGTTTTTAAATTTGTTTTGGATATTTAAAATTAGTTTTGGGTATATAAAGTTAGTTTTGGGTAATCTATGTTAGTTTTGGGTATTGAAAGTTCATTTTGGTAAATAATGTTAGTTTTGGGTATTTAAAATTAGTTTTGGGTATACAATGTTTGTTTTAGGTATTTAAATTTGTTTTTGGTCTTTAAAATTAATTTCGGTAATTTATGTTAGTTTTGGGTATTTAAAGTTAGTTTTGGGTATTTAAAGTTAGTTTGGGTAAATAATGTTAGTTTTGGGTATTTAAAATTAGTTTTGGGTATACAATGTTTGTTTTGGGTAATCTATGTAAGTTTGGGTATTAAAAGTTCATTTTGGGTAAATAATGTTAGTTTTGGGTATTTAAAATTAGTTTTGGGTATACAATGTTTGTTTTGGGTATTTAAATTTGTTTTTGGTCTTTAAAATTAATTTCGGTAATTTATGTTAGTTTTGGGTATTTAAAGTTAGTTTAGGGTATTTAAAGTTAGTTTTGGGTAAATAATGTTAGTTTTGGGTATTTAAAATTAGTTTTGGGTATACAATGTTTGTTTTGGGTAATCTATGTAAGTTTTGGGTATACAATGTTTGTTTTGGGTATTTAAAATTAGTTTCGGGTATACAATGTTTGTTTTGGGTATTTAAATTTGTTTTGGGTCTTTAAAATTGATTTCGGTAATTTATGTTAGTTTTTGGTATTTAAAGTTAGTTTTGGGTAAATGATGTTAGTTTTGGGTATTTAAAATTAATTTCGGTAATAAATGTTAGTTTTTGGTATTCAAAATTAGTTTTGGGTATACAATGTTTGTTTTGGGTATTTAAAATTAGTTTTGGGTATATAAAGTTAGTTTTGGGTAATTGATGTAAGTTTTGGTTAATCAAAATTAGTTTTTGGTATACAATGTTTGTTTTGGGTATTTGAATTTGTTTTGGGTATTTTAAAATTAGTTTTGGGTATATAAAGTTAGTGTTGGGTAATCTATGTTAGTTTTGGATATTCAAAATTAGTTTTGGGTATTAAAAGTTAGTTTTGGGTAAATAATGTTAGTTTTGGGTATTTAAAATTAGTTTTGGGTATACAATGTTTGTTTTGGGTATTTAAAATTAGTATTGGGTCTTAAATTTAGTGTTGGGTATTTAAAGTTAGTTTTGGGTAATTAACGTTAGATTTGGGTATTCAAAATTAGTTTTGGGTATACAATGATTGTTTTGGGTATTCAAAATTAGTTTTGGGTATTTAAAGTTAGTTTTGGGTATTAAAAATAGTTTAGGGTATTTAAAATTAGTCTTTGGTATTTAAAATTAGTTTTGGGGCTTTTAAAATTTTGGTAATTAATTTTAGTTAAGGGTATTTAGATTTATTTTTGGTAATTAATTTTAGTTTAGACAGAAAGAAAGAAAGACAGACAGAGACGCACATAACACACAGCGAGACAAAGAGAGACAGAGAGACAGAAATATATATAGAGAGACTGACAGATAGTCAGATCGAAAGAGAGAGAGAGAGAGAGAGAGGGATATAGTGAGAGAGGGGGATATACAGACAGACAAACAGACATAAACAGACAAGACAGAGAGACAGACATACAGAGGGGCAGACAAAGAAAGAGAGAAAAACAGAGATAGACAGACTTAGACAGAAAATGGAGAGAGACACACAAACAGAGAGAGAGAGAGAGTGACAGAGAGAGATAAAGCGACAGTCAGAGACAGACAAAGAGAGAAAGAGAGATACAGAAACAGAAATACAAAGAGAGAGAGAGAAACAAAGATAAAGAGAGACATAGAGAGAAACAAACATACATGCAGAGAGAGAGAGAGAGACAGAATGACAGACAGGCAGCGCTAGAGACAGATAGAGAGACAAAGGCAGAGAGACAGAAATAAGAGAAACACATAGAGAGACAGACAGCCAAACAGAGACGGAGACAGACAGAGCCAAAAGAGACAACAGAGAGAGAAAGAGAGACACAGACAGAGAGACAGAGGCAGAAACAGAGGGACAGAGAGAGAGACACACACACATAGTGACAGAGAAAGAGGTTGAGAGAGAGATAGAGAGAGAGAGTCAGAGACAGAGACAGAGACAGATAGAGACACAGAAATAAAGAGACACGCAGAGAGAGACAGACATTCAGACAGACAGAGAGAGATAGAAAGACAGAGAAACACATAGAGAGACACATCTTCATGGGACGCCTGGAAAAACAGCTACTCAAGTCAGTCACCTTAGTATCGAGCATGTGGTTAAGATTCATTGACGATGTCGACATGCACTGGTGCCACAGCCTCGCCGAACTGTCAGTGTTTTTGGAAGAAGCAAATAATTTTCATCCCACCATCAAATTTATTAGTGAAACATCAAATAACAACCATGTATTCCTTGACACAATATCTAAAATAGAAGACACAGAAAGGGGATAGACAGACAGACATAGAGACAGACAGACAAAGACAGGCAGACAGAGAGTGACAGAGACAGACAGAGACAGACATAAAGAGACAGGCACAGAGACAGAGAGACAGACAGAGACAGACAGAAAGAGACAGAGACAGATGCAAAGTGATACTGAAAGAGACAGAGACAAAGATAGACAGAGACATAGACAGGCAGACAGAGTCAGAGAGAAACGGAAATAGACAGAGACAGAGCGAGACAGAGACATCGTGAGGCAGAGACAGAGACAGAGCGAGACAGAGAAAGACAAAGACAGAGACAGACGAAGACAGCTATACATAGATTAAGAGATACAGAGAGAGAGAAAAAAGAGAGGCAGAAACAGAGGAAGAGACAGAGACAAACAGAGACATATAGAGACATAGCCACAGACATACAGAGCCAGAAACAGAAACAGAGGGAGACAGACACGGAGCGACAGACTCAGAGAGATATAGACAGATACAAACAGAGACATACACAGAGACAGGAGTGAGGAATACAGACAAAGAGATTGAGATAGAGATAGAGAAAGAGAGAGGGACAGAGAAAGACAGAGAGACAGAGACAGGGAGAGTCAGAGATAGAGGGAGACAGAGAAGAGAGACATAGAGAAAGAGACAGAGAAAGAGATAAAGACAAACAAGGACACTTAGAGACATATCCAGAGACATACAGAGACAAAGACAGAGACAGAAACAGAGTGATACATACACAGAGAGACAGAGAAAGAGAGACAGAGACACAAAGAGATACATACAGAGACAGAGACAAACAGAGACATATACACAGGCAGAGAGAGAGGAAGAGAGAGAGGGCGTGAGAGAGAGAGAGAGATAGATAGAGAGAGATAGACAGAGAGAGAAAGAGACAGACAGACAGAGACAGAGACCGACAAAGAGAGAGATAGAAAGAGACAGACAGGCATACAGACAAAGATAAACAGATACAGAGTGACAGAGACAGAGAAAAACAGACAGAGACAAATACAGAGAGAGACAGAGAGAGACAGAGAGAGAGAGAAACAGAGAGATACCGGGAGAGAATGATACTGAGAGAGACAGGGACAGAGAGAGAGAGAGAGAAATAGAAAGAGCCAGATACATACAGAGTGAGACATATAAACAGAGACTGAGAGAGACATAGAGACAGGGACAGAAATAGAAACTGAGAAACAGAGAGAGACAGATACAGACATGAACAGAAACATAGAGAGAGAGACAGAGAGGGAGACAGAGAGAGACAGAGACAGATAGACAGATAGAGATGTAGGGACAGAGAGAGAGACAGCCAGACAGACAACCAGACAGACAGAGAGAGACATACAGATAGACAGACTGAGACAGAGAGAGAGAGAGAGACAGAAAGAGAGAGAGACAGAACTATAGATGGAGAAAGAGATAAAGAGAGAGAGGAAGAGAGAGAGACAGAAAGAGACAAACAGACAGACAGTCAGAGAAAAAAAGAAGGAGAGAGAGAGAGAGAGAAAGAGAGAGAAAAAGAAAGAGAGACAGACAGAAAGATAGAGAGAGAGAGAGACAAACAGAGAGAGAGAAAGACACAGAGAGACAGAAAGAGACAGAGACATAGAGAGAGACATACAGAGACGGAGAGAGAGAGAGAGAAAGAGAGAGAGACATACAGAGTGAGACAGATGGATAGAGACTGAGAGAGACACAGAGACAGGGACAGAAATAGGAACCGAGAAACAGAGAAAGACAGAGACAGACATGAACAGAAATAGAGAGAGGGAGAGAGACAGAGAGACACAGAGAGAGAGAGAGGGTGACAGAGACAGAGACATACATGAACAGAAATAGAGAGAGGGAATGAAAGAGAGGGAGAGAGAGAGAAAGAGAGAGAGAGAAAGAGAGAGAGACAGACAGAGACAGAGACAGGGAAGAGAGAGATATAGACAGAGACAGAGACAAAAAAAGACAATTAGAGACATATCCAGAGACAAACTAAGACAGAAACAAAAACAGAGGGAGAAAGACACAGAGAGAAAGATATAGAGAGAGACAGAGAGAGATAGAGACAGAGACAAACAGAGACATATACAGATTCAGAAAGAGAGGAATAGAAAGAGAAAGATATATAGATAGAGAGAGAGAGAGATGGAGAGATACAAAGTGGGACAGAGAATGAGACAGATAGAGAGAGATAAAGAAAGAAAGAAAAAGAGACATACAGACAGACAGAAAGAAATACATAGAGTGAGACAAACAGAGAGAGACACACATAGAGAGACAGAAAATGACAGAGACAGAGAAAGAGACAGACAGAGACAGACAGAAACAGAGACAGAAACAGAGAGATAGAGAGATAGAGAGAGAGAGGCAGAGAGAGACAGAGAGAGATAGGCATAGAAAGACAGATAGACAGAGAAAGAGAAAGATAGGCAGAGCGAGAGACAGAAACAGAGAGACAGACATACAGACAGAGAGAGAGAGAGAGAGAGAGATACAGGGTGAGGCGGATGGAAAGAGACTGAGAGAGACACAGAGACAGAGATGGGAACCGAGAAACAGAGAGAGACAGAGACAGGCATGAACAGAAAGAAAGAGAGATAGAGAGAGAGAGAGACAGACGGACAGGCATACATACATACAGACAGACAGACAGAGACACACAGAGAGACACACAGAGAAACAGAGAGAGACAGAGACAGGCATGAACAGAAAGAAAGAGAGATAGAGAGAGAGAGAGACAGACGGACAGGCATATATACATACAGACAGACAGACAGAGACACACAGAATGACACACAGAGAGACAGAGAGAGACTGGCATAAAGAGAAAGAGAGAGAGAGAGACAAAGACAGAGACAGACAGAGAGTCAGTAAAACAGACAGAGACAGAGGCAGACAGAGAAAGAGGCAGAGAGAGACAGAGACAAACAGAAATAGACAGAAAGAGACATAGACAAAGGCAGAGAGAGACAAAGACAAATATAGAGAGAGACATAGACAGAGACAGACAAAGTCAGAGTGAGATAGAGAGAGACATAGACAACAAGAGGCAGAGACATAGACATAGCCAGACAGAGATAGACAAAGACAGAGCCAGAGAGAGACATAGATACATAGATAGATAGATAGATAGATAGATAGAGAGAGAGATAGAGAGATAGAGAGGCAGACATACAGACATTCATACATACAGACAAAGAGATAGAGAAAGAAAAGAGATAGAGAGAGAGGGGGGTATACACACAGACAAACAGACATAAACAGACAAGACAGACAGAGAGAAACAGACAGACAGGGACAGACAAAGAGAGAGAGAAAAGGGAGATATAAAGACATAGACAGGAAAATGGAGAGAGAGACACAAACACAGAGACAGAGAGAGATAGAGCGACAGTCAGAGACAGACAAAGAGAGAAACAGAGATACAGAAACAGAAATACAGAGAAAAAGGGAGAAACAAAGATAAAGAGACAGAGAGACACACAGAGAGAAACAAACATACATGCTGACATAGAGAGAGAGAGAAAGAGAGACAGAATGACAGACAGGCAGCGCTAGAGAAATACAGAGAGGCAGAGGCAGAGAGACAGAGATAAGAGAAACACATAGAGAGACAGAGAGACAGACAACCAAACAGAGACAGACAGAGTCAATGTGATAGTCAAAGAAAGACAGAGAGACAACAGAGAGAGACAGAGAGAGAGACACACAGACAGAAACAAACAGAGAGACAGACACAGAGAGAAACAGATAGTAATACACACACAGAGCGACAGAGAAAGAGGTGGCGAGAGAGAGATTCATAGACATAGACAAATAGAGACACAGAAATAAAGAGACAGAAATAGAGAGACACTCAGAGAGAGACAGACATTGACAGACATTCAGGCAAACAGAGACAGACAGCGTCAATGTGATAGTCAAAGAAAGACAGAGAGACACAGAGAGAGAGACACAGACAGAAACAAACAGAGAGACAGACACAGAGAGAAACAGATAGTAATACACACACAGAGCGACAGAGAAAGAGGTGGCGAGAGAGAGATTCATAGACATAGACAAATAGAGACACAGAAATAAAGAGACAGCAATAGAGAGACACTCAGAGAGAGACAGACATTGACAGACATTCAGGCAGACAGAGAGAGACAGAGAAACACACAGAGCGACAGAGAAAGAGGTGGCCAGAGAGAGATTCATAGACATAGACAAATAGAGACACAGAAATAAAGAGACAGAAATAGAGAGACACTCAGAGAGAGACAGACATTGACATACATTCAGGCAGACAGAGAGAGACAGAGAAACACACAGAGCGACAGAGAAAGAGGTGGCGAGAGAGAGATTCATAGGCAAAGACAAGTAGAGACACGGAAATAAAGAGACAGAAATAGAGAGACACTCAGAGAGAGACAGACATTGACAGACATTCAGGCAGACAGAGAGAGACAGAGAAACACACAGAGCGACAGAGAAAGAGGTGGCGAGAGAGAGATTCATAATAATAGACAAATAGAGACACGGAAATAAAGAGACATAAATAGAGAGACACTCAGAGAGAGACAGACATTGACAGACATTTAGGCAGACAGAGAGAGACAGAGAAACACACAGAGCGACAGAGAAAGAGGTGGCGAGAGAGAGATTCATAGACATAGACAAATAGAGACACAGAAATAAAGAGACAGAAATAGAGAGACACTCAGAGAGAGACAGACATTGACAGACATGCAGGCAGACATAGAGAGACAGAGAAACACATAGAGAGACAGAGGGACATCGAACCAGAGGCAGAAAAAAGTGAGAGAGACATATAGAGACACAGACATGAAGACAAACATACAGACATAGACAGAGAGATAGATAGCGCAGTTAGTAGTAAGGGTCGTTACCGGGTAGTTGTAGCGTCGTAGGGTACTTAACTTTAGTGTTCGGTAGTTGGTTCTGTTATCGGGTGGTTTGTAGAGTTATGGGGTATTTACTATTTGGGGTTCAGTATCTAGCGTTTAAACAGACCAAATTGTTCGACTTGAGACCGGTTCTGTTGGAATAAAGAAAAGTAAAGCGAGTTGTTCGAATCGTCTCCTTTTATTTTGCAAGAAAAAAACAAATCATAAAGATTTCATAACATCTCCAAGTCGCTATATTTCCAGACGGCTACCACAAAGGTGATATCTATGGTTTTATGAAATACTAATCGGATAAAAAAGAGGTCTGGTAAGATTTCTCGAGTAGTCCAGTGGTTACATCACAGGTAACGACACACACACATTGTTTTGCCTTCTCCGCACGGGTTCGATTCCCGACCGAGCTTAACTATTTTTCTTTCTTAACATTATTTTTTATATATAATTTTTTATATATTTTCATTTTTTCAATACTCTTCTCTTGATTCCTTTTTATTTTGAATCTTTTAATTTTCATCGTTAATACATGTATATACAGTAGAACCTCTCTATTACGACCACTAAAGTGTGTCATATATGAGTCGTTTAAGACAGGTGATTGCATAAAGCAATGTAAAAGTGAAACAGAAAGCTCCTACAGGACTGACCTGTCACCTGACTTTTATACAGACAATTAGCCTCCTTGTTAGTGGTCTTAATAGAGAGGTTCTGCTGTATATATATTCATGTATTTACGATAAAAATTAAAAATAAAAAGGAATCAAGAGAAGAGTATTGACAATATGAAATAATTAAATTAGTATTGTCTTATATTAGAGAAGAGCAATTAAATAACTTTACAGTATATACCTGTTTATATAGGCGTCTGACATCCAGAAAGAAAACATTTTCTCAGGCCAAATCAAGGGAACATAGAAAATATTCGATATTTTTCAGATAATCTATCTGTCAAATGTTGCCATTGAGGGTCACAAGGGAGATTGTTTGTTTGTTTGTTCTAATTTTGGTACCTTCTTGAACTAGTCTTCTTTAGTATGTGTGCATGATGTGCGCAGATATGCTGTGAAATGTTTTCTCATTAAATAATTTCCAATCACCATAATATTATATCTATTAAACGATTTACATTATACACAAGTAAATTCCTTTTTTAAGAAAGAGAGAGAGAAAGAGAGAGAGAGAGAGAAAAAAAAAAGAGGAGCGGATACAGAGAACACGGGCGCGATGCCCTACTCTTATTGTCGAAAGAGTTCTCTGGTTCTTTTAGATGCCAAGTGTAAAGCACTCAGACATCGGACCTCGGTTTATAAAGTCTCATCCAAAGGTCTTGGTCCTGCAGGAGATCTAACTCACAACCCTGGTACTAATGCAACATGCTGTTTGATTAATTTGTACTTGGATGGTGGATCTAAAGGCATAGTCCTTGGCCGAAAGCTTCGGTTTGAAAGATGGTTTGGTCATACTGAATGCTGCATTATTTAAATAAATGTCGGTTTTTTCTGAGACTCATGCGCGGATCCCGAGGGAGGAGGAGGTGGTTCCGGCGGTTCGTAGTGATTTGTGTACTGTAAATATACCGTCCCCAAATGTTGGACCCCCCCCCCCTTCTGAGATTGGTTGGATCCCTCTGAAAATAGCTGATAGCTGCAAAAATCGATCACTTAAAATAAAGGTCATCAACATTTTGGACCCTCTTCCTGAGAGAAATCTAATTGATAACATGCGCCGATCCAGACTATTTTTAAGGGGGGATTTCTGATGACCTTTTTGTTATCAACTTTAATCAATGCGTTTTCGTTGTTTTCGTACTTAATTAGACATGGTTTGTGACAAATTCAGAGGGACCCAACTGATCTCGGGGTGGGGGTGAGGCTATCATTGAAAATGTTAATTTTACTGTACAAAAAAACACCCTGATCCCAACCCCCTCTGGATCCGTGTTTGGATATTGAAATTCGGTTATTACTATTCTGCTTTTCAGACGACAATTTTGTGAAATAAACGAATCAAAGCATAAAAGTCGATCCAGGTATCAAACATTGTTGAAGCATAGGGAAGGGGAATAACAAAAGCGATAGTTTTACACACATTGCCTGTTCGACAACCTTTCTTATTTATCGATTGAAACGTTGACGTAATAAACTTAACGTCAGATTCTTAGACTGGGACATCGCATGTAGACAAAGAAAAAAGTCCATATTTTTCGCAAAACATGAGCGATTCTATTGAAGTTAATATTTTTAAAAACTTAGGAAAAAAGTATTTTTTCCTTTTTACTGAAAAAAACTTGGTTAATAAATTCATTTATAAGAAAAAACCTGGAACTAAGACAAAAAGTTGTTTTTCTGATTTTCAGCGAGTTTGGGACAATGCATGTAGACAAAAAAAATCCTCAATAACTTTTGCAACTTTTAGATTAAATTTAAATCAAATATATTTTTTAAAAAAAGACAAAAAAAGTATTTTTTTCACGAATGTTCAATGTCTTTTACATAAAATTAAATAAATTACAATGAATTGAAAACAGTACTTAAGTTTTTTACGTCCAAATTTTGACAGTGTTACACTTTTTTGTCCAATTTGCAACTTTGATTTCATACAGATTTATCGACTGAAATTCAGTAAATGTTCTTGACGTCACAGCATTAATACAGACAATACTTTGGCGGAAAATGTGGTAGGAGTCAGACGTCTCGTTTGGCAGATTTGACGGTTTTACTACAAGCGGATCTTCAACCGTGTTACATGTTACATGCAATTTTTTCGGCGAAAAAAATGTTAACGTCTATCAAAAGTCAAATTAAAGTCTCCAGATATTATTCAAATTGGCGTGACCAGGTAGGGTACTGTCCCTGCTTTAAGAAAATATATAGTTTGTGCTACAAGTTTCTTCAAATAATACAATCGTTGATGGTTTCCGCCCAAAGCCAGCGTGAATCTGAAAGTTTCTCAACGTTATGACGTCGTGTCATGTACAGTGCTCTGTTGAGCCGAATTCTTCACACTATACGAATTCTTCACACCGTAATCAGACGTGTGAAGAATTCGTACGAATTCTTCCACTCGTGTGACCAATGTGTGATGATTTCGTACGAATATGTCACACAATGGCAGTGTGAGATTTCCGTACCCCCTTTTTTAACGACCTGTTGGTACCTACGGATTCTTCACACATCACCTTCCGTTTAACATTTCCTTATGAAACAAGTTCTAACAACTTAGGCAAATCACTTTCCATAGCGCAAAAGATGGTGTATTGCGTCGTATTGTGAGATGACACTAGAGTACATGTACTAGGGAAACCCAACGTCTTCGGACAGGCGACCCTCTCACGTACTGTCACGACATTGTTAAGAAGCGGGTGCGCTAAAACTGTGTTATCCACCCTTTTACATGCAGTTTTTACGATTTGATCAAAAAAGCTCTTAAACAGCCGACCTATATCCGAAGAATTATCTGTGGATAAGTGCATCCCTTTTTATCCCATGATCAAACTTAAGTTCCGTTGAGTTTATGCTTAGTTCTCGGCTTCCTTTGAGGCATAATAGGCCAACGACCAACAGGCTGCGGCCGAATGCTGGTAGATTGTTGGTATTCTTAACGGGATGGAGAGGGATGGGACCCGTGGCCGTGGTCCAGTGATCATAGTGACTATGACTTACACTCACTTAGCTCCTTACTGTTGTTGGTTCGAATCCCAATCTGAACACTTGGGCTTTTTCATTTGGAGAAGCCTTCAAGCTAGCTATCGGAAATTCGGTGCTTTTACCCAGATGCATATTTTTACCTGATACAGTTTATGACGTGCATCCGGTTTCTTCTCCCATCTGCAATTAGCTTTATGTCGAGATATGACAGAATACTGTTTACATAGTATGAACTCAGAATTCTTGGCCTCGGTTTGATTTTAAAGTGGAGTTAAAAGCTAGTTTCAACGACGGTCATCGAAACGACATCGATTTGAAATCGGTCGTTTCCGGGCACCTTACACGATGATCGGACCCGAGAAAGCTTTCGACCAAATATACAGACATAAACAAGCGTGTCAGAGGTCGGGCAAGGCCGTCTCCATCCGGCTTTTGCCTATCCTATACCGGCCGGTGTAATGACGAAAAGTGTCCCCACCACGCAGAATTGTGACCCCGGGACACTTTTCGACTCAGAAAAATAACCTCCCGGGTCATTTTACATGTATTATGCCAAAGCAAGTCCCAAGGACAGTTTTCTACAGAAAAAATTGTCCTCATGTGTCACTCTTTAGACCGGCGCCCGTCTGGCAACCGGATAACACCGGTTTCCTTTCGGTCTCCCACAGTATTGCACGTTATTACTGAATGCCCATGATGTGGACTATACGATAAGGCAATCGGTTGTATGGTTCCATGTAAGAAAGTGAGCAACAAGTGAGCAACATAACAAATAAGTGAAATCAGCGCGTCAACCTCATGCATATATTGAACCCACGATAACCAATATCGGGCGATGATGGTCGCCCGTCTTAAAACCGTTGCCCGTCTGGTATTTAAGGACTATCGCGGGAGTTTGTTCGAATTTTCAAAACATTCATTTTTTTTTATTTTTGCATATTGCTAGTATATATCCTGTTGTACAGGAATATGAAATAAAAATAGGGAGTCCCCGAATTGGTTATTTTTTTAATAGCTTGTTTTTTTGGTAGCCCCCTAATTATCCAGAGACACATGCAGAATTTGAAAAAAAAATCTGAATGGTTTGAAAATTCGAAAAAACTGCCGCGATAGTCCTTAATAAAATTTAATTTCAAAAGCTTCGGAATGGCAGAATCTCCCGGAAAAATGTAGAAAGGGGAATACATCTCACGGTGTTGATACAAGAATTATGAATTTCGTTTGCAATACACATCTACTCATTAAACTCTTTAAATGAAATTGCAGCTTAAAAACTTCAGTGGAACAGGCGTTAGAGTAAAAAACAAAACCATGACAGTCGGACGATCGGACAGATAGACTACGGAAAAGTGACCGACCCCGACGTGTTATCTTTGCCTTCAGCTGGTGACACAGAAACCGGTCCATACATTTATAAAGTTCTTAGAATGCATCGTATACAGACGGACCGAATAATATCCGATACGACGGATTCGAGTAAATTATATGGTCACCAAAAGTGCTTTTATTACCATGATATTTTTCAGTTTTGTGTGTCTATAATTAATTACATGTATATCGAGTGCTGAAAAATGTGACATTTCTCACCGTGTGACCTTGATCTTTTATCATTTAAACAGGCAGTCTAGTACATATGTTTTGTCATTATGTGAAATATCAAGTAAAGCAAACCTAATATGCCCCCTTATCCATCTGGGTGGCTAAAAGCTTTTTGGAAAGTGTGAGGTTTTCGTATGCACAAAAAGTTTACATTCGTTTTTAAAAAATGTCGACATGTGAAGAATTCGTATCTACTGTTAGGGGGGGCTGAGAGTCAGTACGAATTATTCACACATGTGTGACATATTCCTCACAGGTGTGAAGAATTCGTAGTGTGAAGAATTCGGCTCAACAGTGCTCCCTCCCTTCAAAATGCCATCCAAACAACGATTCCCTTCCTACAACGGCCATCCGGACAACGATTCCGTACCCACAACGCCCTCCAAACAAATGACTCCTCTCTTACAACAATACTGCTTGCCGCTGCGTCCCAAGCAAGACATTTATATTTAATGATTTCAGTTGCTGCAATAGCATCTGTTGAAAATTCTCGTCTGTTTTTTCTCAAAATTGCAGATTGGACTTTCGGCCGAAGAAAGAAAAAGACAAATAACAAAAAGTTAGAACCCAGATTAAACGCCACGTTACGCGATGTCTAGTCTAGGTTCAAACGGTTTGCATAAGCAAGCTAATTCATGTGTATCACTCTAAGAGTATTTATTTTTTCCTCCCTGTAACAACCCCTTCCAAACAACTCACGCACGTTTTTCTCCCATTGGTTATCGCTGTATAAAGGTAACGCTGTACCATTACAGTGGAGAATCTAATTCTTTCCCGTTTAAACGCAAACGTTCGCAAACGCAAAGCGCTAAAACGTAGAAAAGAACAACTTTTGGTCAATTCTGATATTTCATGTTTATCTTGGTGGCAAACAGTTTGGAGCCTGATCAGACGCCGGGTTACCCGGCGTCTGATCAGGCTCCAAACTGTTTGCACTGGAAATAATAGTTTTAGCGTAAACGCGTTTATTGGGAAAGAATAACACATTCTCCACTGTACCGGTGATTTCCATTTCAACTAGAGTCGAAACTCGATACTACGTATTCGCTTAAACCCGATCTCATTTAAGTCGAACATACCCGTTTTTCAAAGTTAAAACGTGGCTAAGCCACGTTTTAACTTAGAAATATGGGAATGTTCGAACACACGCGAGTTCGTAGAATCGAGATTTCACTGTACATGTATTTCAATGCTCTTTGATTCAGTGTGTGAACAATTAAAAACTCGTATGTTCACATACAGTTGACGTTATATTTAGTTACCATTTCAAAACGGCACATGTTTTCATTTCCATTGACGGAATGATACTCATGCTTGACATATTGCGGGTGATATCTTTCCCCCTTCGAGCATTTTCGTTTTGTTTTGTTTTTTGTTTTGTTTTTTATTTTACGTCGCTTTCAACAGTATTTCAGTCATATCGCGACGTCCAGCTAATCATAGGTAGAGGAAGACCCCAGAAGTCCTTTAAGCACTGTTTCAGGCACAAATCGGCAACTGGGTAGAACCACCGACCTTCCGCAAGCCAGCTGGAAGGCTTCCCCACATGAAAAATCCGAACGACCCTACTGGGATTCGAACTCACAGCGGTGAGGAGCTTAGTGGTGTAAGTCACAGTGACTATACCACTAGGCCACGGAGGCCCCCCGAGCATTTTCGTATATTCAAGATAGTGAAAATTGCGATAGAAATGCTCAAAATATTTGAAATGTTCAAAAGTCAGAATAAACAGTTGTTTCTTGACTGGTTCTATTATATCGCATGGTATTTGTTCACAATGGCGCTTTTACATTTATCCTAAGATACCTTCCTACTTGATCGTGGTTTTGGGACTGAATTGTCATAGGAATGTTCCTGTTTATTTGACCGAGACAATGCCCGCTGCAAAGAACTAAAAGGAAGGCAGGTCGGTTGTTTTGATCCCATGCGCTGATTCGCAACGACTGAGACTTGTCGAATTCATCTTTCTGAAATCGTCACCATCTCATCTCACCACCTCTCATCATTTATCGGCGATATATGAACTATTCTAAAACCCAACTCATCCACCCATGCTTTTACATTTTACAGGGCATGCTACATTGACAGCCACGCACTGCTCAGTTTTAAAGAAAAACTCTAGCGTTATGACATGGTTTTCGGTCCATGTCGCTGGCTGTAAAGCTGTTATCCGTTTTTCCTGTCTCCAGCCAAACCCTGCTGGGTCAAGATCAGGTAGATTGTTTCCTCTAATAAATTCCTAAATCAAGGCAGCAAAGGTTTGCTGATGTTCTATCGTTTAACTCTTTCCTCCCTGAAACTTTAAATGGACAATTCCATTTTCCATTTTAGTCTAGTCCATTTCTGACTTTTAAGGGTTGTTTTTGTCAATGTTTGGCATTGTGACAAACAGTGAAGACCCTGATCAGTTGGCTCCTAGGAGCCCTCTGATCTGGGTCTTCACTGTTTGCTCAGGACAAGTGTACTGTTTATATATACACTGTTTGGAAATAACGCCTATATGCGGGACTAGGGTTCAAAGGGTTAATCTGTGTGGTCTATACTTAGTTTAAACATATTCTATTTCATAATATATACAACATTTGGATAATACATGTATATACGTAAGGATGGGAACGAAAGCAAAAGCTTATTTGGTTCGCAGAAATCATATCACGTAAACATACGACGTCGTACGACAAAACTTTAGAATACACATAATTTCTTATTTCCCATCTCATCTAGCTTGTCTTGTAACAACTCTTTTGAATTTTCTGTTTAAGATGGCCCAATTGAGATGTATCTTGACAGAATCAGATAGATAAATAAATAATAATTTAGAATTTTACAATTTGATATACGACCGTTTTTTGTCGTACGACGTTTCGTAAGACGGGTCCCAGTCCTCTATTCATAAATGGGTTAGCTGAGGTCGTTTTTCTATACCGACTAGTAGACGGTATAGTTGTTGTTGTTGCTTCTCTACACGGGCTCAGACATAAACACGAGCCGAATTACGAAGTTGTATGCACTTTCGATCGCTACACATTGAAATACGTTAAAATCGATCAGAGATAAACGGATAGTTCCGTGGTCCATTGGTCTAAGCGGTTTCCCCTATTTTGCCTTCTGTCCGCCAATGCCGGGCCCCGGGTTCGAATCCCACCAGAGACCAGTATTTTTTTTTATTGAAATACATTTTTTTGAACAGAATTTCTTATCCTAAACTAATTCTTTACCATTTATATAAGCGTTTGACACATATTTACAAATTACTATTTTTAATGCACCATCTGGTTGCGAGTCGCTTTAACCCTTATCCTGCGGTGAAATCGTCTGCTTCGAAATTGTCGTCTGCAAATTTTGTAAATCTAGATTTATACATTTTATAAGTAAATACACCTAAAGACGAGTGTCAAACAGTTTGGATCCAGATCAGACGCCGCGTTACGCGGCGTCTGATCTGGATCCAAACTGATTGCAAAATTCAGTAAAGTCGCGACCAGCAGGCAAAGGGTTAAAACTACAAGAAATGTCCAAGTACTGTCCCCATTGAAACAAAAATAAAGCATAGTATAAGTTCTTCTTTGTAACAGAGTTCGTAGAATTTCAGTTCTCTTCTCTTTGCAAAATTATACAGCTCCCATGCAGGAATCGTCACATGAAGACAGTCAGGTATCATAAGGGCTGAAAAAACAATAGTCAAAGTCAAACCTGTGTAAATCCAATACTCCATTGACACATATTTTTACGGCGTTAATTTATTCCTCCAACGAAGAAAATAGTTTCATTTTGAATAGTCATGAATGTGCACCATGAGAAATATTTCATCTACCCAAGAAGATGGTAGCTTAAAACAGTCAAAAAGTAAAGCAGAATTGACCTTAATGCTTTACTTTCAACTTGCCTTAAATGGTTATCTGTTAAAGGGACTCGCAACCGGATGGTGTTCTTGTCAAAATAAAATAAAATACTCAAATAAAAGCAAATTTGTGGCATTATTTGGCTTTTGACATTAAAAAAATATGATCAGTCCAAAAAACGTCTCAAGAATCGTCACCGAATCTTAGTTTTTTAGATATTTTCCATCGTTTTTCCATAGCGTTAGCTAACGGTATAGTTGTTGTTGTTGCTTCTCTACACGGGGTCAGACATAAACCCGAGCCGAATAATGTTCTATTAATAGCTATCATTGAAGTACGTTAATTCGCTACCATATATATAGAGAGCGTCCGTAGCCGAGGACGTAAAGGCAATGCCTCATTTTTCATTTTTGTCTCCGCATGGATGGTCGCGGGTTCGAATCCTACCAGAGCCTCTTCTTTTTTTTTTTGGAAATGTATTTTTTAACAGAATTTATTATCCTAAACTAAATTTTACCCATTTATATAAGCATTTGACATATATTTACAAATTACTATTTTTAATGCTTGATCCGGTTGCGAGCCTCTTTAAATGGTTATCTGTCTTAACACTAGAAACAAGTTATAGTATAGAGTAAAGGGTTAAGCATTCATCTGTAAGAGTATAAAAAAAATATTTCTAATGATTCAGATTCATCACTGTATAATGTAGAACTGTTTTCTTCGATGGAGGAATAAATAATATCGAGAAAAAGATGAATTAACGGAGCGAACGTGTAAAAAGTGTTTTCATGGATTGCTTTTGCAGTTTATGTCATTTAAAAGCTTGAAGCAGGTCAAATGTAAAGCAGAAATGTCCCTGTCGGAAATTTGTTTTTTTTCTCTTTCTGTTTCATTTTCGCAACCATCTCTTGGTTAATTAGTTTTAACTGTTCACCAAACATACACGAAGTACAGTGGAGAATCTGTTATTCTTTCCCGTTTAAACGCAAACGTACGCAAACGCAAAGCACTAAAACGTAGAAAAGAACAACTTTTGGACAATTCTGATAATTCTTGTTTATCTTGGTGGCAAACAGTTTGGGGCCTGATCAGACGCCGGGTTACCCGGCGTCTGATCTGGCTCCAAACTGTTTGCACTGCAAATAATAGTTTTAGCGTAAACGCGTTAATTGGGAAAGAATAACGTTTTCTCTACTGTAGGTACAGTAAAACCTCTCTATTACGACCACTAAATTATGTTAATTATTAGGGTGTTTACGATAGGTGACCGTTTAAAGCAAGGTGACAGTGAAACAGAAAGCTCCATTCCTATAAAGGCCCTCCCAACGACGACTTCCTCCTTACAACGACCCTAGTCTCAGTTCCCTAAACATAACAATTATACAGTGGAGAATCTGTTATTCTTTCCCAATAAACGCGTTTACGCTAAAACTATTTTTTGCAGTGCAAACAGTTTGGA
Organism: Gari tellinella; assembly: GCA_922989275.2. Taxonomy (NCBI): domain Eukaryota; kingdom Metazoa; phylum Mollusca; class Bivalvia; order Cardiida; family Psammobiidae; genus Gari; species Gari tellinella. Next base: position 46,508,666 of record OV277871.1, on the reverse strand, counting down.
GCCAGATCAGACGCCGGGTAACCCGGCGTCTGATCAGGCTCCAAACTGTTTGCCACCATGATAAACATGAAATATCAGAATTGTCCAAAAGCTGTTCTTTTCTACGTTTTAGTGCTTTGCGTTTGCGTACGTTTGCGTTTAAACGGGAAAGAATAACAGATTCTCCACTGTATTATCTAACACTCTTATTGCTGCAATATCGTCTGTTTACAATTGCCGTCTGCTGTTTTCACTCAAAGTTACATATTGGACATTTCGACAGATTTTATTAATGGCGAGTGACAAACATCTTGAATCAAGATCAGACGCTGCGTGACGCAGCGTCTGGTCTGGATTCAAGCTGTTTGCCATGTAAGCAAATTGATCCCCCTAAAATGACTCCGTCTGAACAGCGAATACAATTTTTGTCTCCCACTGAGTGCCGTTTTAGAGAGGGAGCACTGTATTCATTTGTCATTTGCCGTGGACAATATCACCAGATAGTTAAAATGTTTGGATCCGGATTATACCACATTTTTAAAACTCATCACATCCGGATTCATACTTGAAATTAACTTATCAATAGCTAGCTTATTAGTAGTAAATACGCTATAATGGCTATGAATGTATGTCACATCAGAAAAAGGGAGATAATTTTACATAATTACCTATATTTCTTGCATTAAGAAACGTTTGTCCTTGGCGATAAATTACATCAGAAATGAACTGGTCAATACCACTCATAAGTATATGCATCACACTTATACTGGCAATGGCCAAGATCTTCCAGGAAATAATCTCATTGCGTTTATCACACAGGTTGAGAACAATACAGGTAGTTATGATTTCAGTGAAGGTGAACCACAGATGGTGATTGAAATATGTGTAGAAGTCCTCGTTGTAGTAGCTGAAGTAGCTCCACCAGGAGTAATAGTGAGGATAACTGAAACACAAGAAAGTCAAGGTGAGTTTGGTAAACACTATGCCAGTTAATTGCCAATGATAAACCCTGTCTAACTGGCATATAAAACTCCTTGGGCCCGTCTTACGAAACGTCGTACGACAAATACTGTCGTAAATCAGGTAATAATATTATCAATAATTATTTATTTCTGCATCTAATCATGTCTTTTGGCATCTCTTTGGAACCGTCTTGAAAAGACGATTCCAAAGAAATGTCACAAGACAGGATTAGATAGAGAAATAAGAATATTCATTTAAAAGTTTTGAATACGACGTTACTTCAAGCAATTTTCGAATAAGGCATTCTAGTTAACTTTCAGTTTGCTTTAAGTTACCATGAACGTAACCATCTGCTGGGATATAGAAACTGTTTCTTATGGTGTATACTCAGGACTGTATAAAGTAGGAAATTTCTTCAGTGGAGGAATACATTAAAGGTGTAAAAAGTGCATCTATGAAGTAATGGGTTAACTCTAGAAAGGTCTAGTAGGTCAAATCAATCAATACAGAATGTTCTTGTTTCACTACTTTTATCATGTTTACCTTAGACAACTAGCATAGCGTTTCTTAAGAAAGACATCAGTAGATTTTTTGCGTAAGTCAAAATCGTTTAACTCTTATTTTTCGATCATAAACGTTTGCATACAGCAAATAGCCAGATCAGAGGACGTGCTAAAAGCGCGTCCTCTGATCTGGCTATTTGCTGTTTGTAGCTTGTGATAATAAAACATATAAATTAAAATTTAAAATTTTGTCTTACGCAAATAATTTGCGTAAGTTGTTTAGTAAAACGGGCCCCATGTGCACATGAATGTTAGGAACGAATGGACAGAATCACAGTCATGCCAACATCAAACCGTCGTTAACTGTTTGCATGTTCGGTAACAATTCTCGCCTGCTATTGTTCTAAAACATGACCCTTCAAAATCTCATTTTCAAAATAAGTTCAGAGTTGCAAACAGTTTGCATCCTGATGAGAAGCCGCGTTATGTGGCGTCACATCCGAATCCAAATTGTTTGCACTGATTATCACGAATCCGTCGCAAGCGGGCAAAGAGTGGTCAGAATGCTCATTTGGCATGTTAGAATTGCTAACGTCCAAACTATCCTGTTATTTAACAATTTACCACATAGCTGATTTTCAGTGTTAAAGACATGTGGTTGCTTAAAGAGGCTCGCAACCGGATTTAGCATTAAAAATAGTAATTTGTAAATATATGTCAACTGCATATATAAATGGGTAAGATTTAGTTTAGGATAATAAATTATGTTAAAAAAAACAAAGAAGAAGCTCTGGTGGGATTCGAACCCGTGACCCTCCATGCGGAGACAAACATGAAAAAAAGGGAAACGCCTTTACCCACGCGGCTACTGGCGCTCTCTATCTATATGGTAGCGAATTAACGTACTTCACTGGTAGCGATTGATAGTACATTATTCGGCTCGGGTTTATGTCTGAGCCCGTGTAGAGAAGCAACAACAACAACTATACTGTCTACTAACGCTATAGAAAAACGATGGAAAATATCTAAAAAAAAACTAATATTCAGTGACGCTTCTTGACACTTTTTTTGGACTGATCATATTTTTTTAATGTCAGAAGCCAAATAATGCCACAAATTTGCTTTTATTTGAGTATTTTATTTTATTTTGACATGTACGCCATCCGGTTGCCAGTCCCTTTAAAGCAGACTGATAGTTATACAGAATGCTTTTAATTAACAGTCTGTTTTACTTTCAGCCAGCTTTACGATACCAGTTGTCAGTGTAGTTCTTGTGGTGCTTACTATAATGGCTGTGGTGAAACTGTTTTCCTGAGTAGAGGAATAAATCAGTCATAAAAGGTGTATCTATGGGGTAATTAGTTGATAAACTATATATTGTGTGTATGGCCTTGTTCTTCATGTTTCCTTTCTTAATATAAAATAAATTATAATATTAGATACTTACATATTAATCAAGTATAGAATAAACATAGTTCTGCGTATCTTTCGTATACGTAGAAGTTGTATGAGGTATCTAATGCTTTCGTAAGCCATGAGGACAAACATCAATGTCAAGATCCATATTTTGAAGGTCTGTCTGGTGGCGTTGAAGTACACATGCTTGTACCCTATTGCTCCCGGCTCTTCATAGGTACCTAAAAAGGTCAAATATCAGCAGGGTGTTTAACGAAAATAATGGCAGGTTGCCGATAAGAAAAAATAAATGATCTTGTTCCTTCACATAACCCTTTATCCAATAGCCTGTTTCTGTTTTTGTAGACATGTATTTAAAATTGAAGCAGGTTGAAACTAAGATTTTCATTCACATAACTCTTTACCCCATAGATCTAGCCTGCTTTAGTTTAAGACAAACGGTCATTTCAAGCAGAATGCTCCTTATGATGCATTCTGCTTAACCCTTTACCTGATAGCATTGTTTCTAGTATTGAAGGTATGTGACTACTTAAAGCAGGTTGAAAGTAAAGCAGAATGCGCCCTAAGGCGCATTCTGCTTTACTTTCAGCCTACTTTAAGCTATTAATTGCTAGAATAAGGAAAGTATTAAATATGACACATATTCACTACGGTATAATTTGGAACTATTTTCTTCAGCGGATGAATGAAATGAATGTGCTAAAAGTCGCTTCTATAAGGGAAAGGGTTAAGTTTGTCAATGGTACAACGTATTCTGCTTTAATTTCAGTCTGCTTTATGCTACAATCTGCTATGGTATAGAACAAATTATTATACTAGAAGTACATCTATATGACTGTATAAGGTGAAAATATTTTCTTCAATAGAGGAATAAAAGACATATTTATGGAGTAATGGGTGAACACCTCAATGCACGTTTATTATTTCCTCCATAAATGCAGATATTCTGTACATTGTTGATAATGGAAAAGCCTTCAGATGATCATTAATGAAGCCGCTTATTGGACACTTTTTATTGATATATACATTCGCTTTGTGCCGTCTTTAATTAACCCTATGTATAAAAGTGAGGTTTAATTATCAATACACCTTCAATTCAGATCTGGTTCGATCCATTTCAGATTCACAGGTTCAGGGTTGCCATAAGTTTGCATGAAAAATCCTAAGATTTCCAAATTTGCATTTTTCAATTGCGATTTTACGAATCGTCCCTTTACGACATAGCCTGTTTCTAGTTTTGTTGACATGTGACTACTTAAAGCAGACTGGAAGTAACGCAGAATGCGCCTTAAGGCGCATTCTGCTTTACTTTCAGCCTGCTTTAAGCTACCATGTACCAGGAAAAAAATCCGAAGATTTAGGAAAAATCCGGAGAGCGGACGGATACCGACCAAGTTATTATTAGGGATCTATATTCAGATGGACTACTCGAAATGATACCAGTAATGTGTAAACAGTTAAAGACATTACTTTACCGAGCTTGGGTGGTAACACCTATCCCCGTAGAAAGCTGCAGCCAAAGCATGCAACATGCTTCTTAACAGTACAGATGTCTAGGCAAAGAATCAGTCAGACGTTTCATGTGAGGCCTGTACTTACATTTGATAATTTGGTTAGTAAACCCATTGAAAAAAACATTGAGTGTGATTATATAAGGGCCTCTATAGAAAAGTCTGACTCATGTTTCCCATGCTTTACAGTTATTCTCTCGCCTAGGGAGAACAATGAGGGGGTCAATGAATGGACTGGGGTAATGTCTTTAAGAAATCAAATTGACGACGTAATTATTGTTGCAATGATTATGCCATCTCTTATTTGTTTTTTGTAATTTCCGTATCTTCTAAATACACACATAAGATCCCTCTCTAACCCTTTCTCTACGAAAGTAAGATTCTGTTCCTCTCGGATCAAATGACAAGTTTAACCTTTAACCTCATAGCCTGTTTCTAGTTTTGAAGACAGGTGACCACTGAAAACAGGTTGAAAGTAAAGCCGATTGTGCCTTAAGGCACATTCGGCTTTACTTTAAGCCTGCTTTAAGCTAAAATCTGCTAGGCTATATAAAATATTTGTAATGGTAATTGTTCATGAGGGTATAAACTGGAACTATTTTCGTCAGCAGAGGAATAAATTAAATACGCTAAAAGTCGCTTCTGTTGGGGGAAAGGGTTAAACAACACGGCGGCTGAAAATCTTCCTGTAAAGGAACATGTAAGTATTTAGATCTATATATTTCTTTATTTCTCGAACAGTGGTGTGTACTAAATGTAACGTTATGCAGTGGAGTGTTAGGTGGTAGCGTGTTTCATTATTTTTTGCATAGGAGGCAAACGTTGATGGTTCACATTCAACCGTCATAAAATTCAATAAACACCGACGAGTAACTACTTTATGTTGCAGTCAGCGGAGAAAGTTTGCTTCAGTACAGTAGAGAAATAATCTGAAACGTACTAGTAAGAAGCCGTTGTGTGACCTATCAAGTATTGATTGAAGCTTAACTAGTTCAGTGTCGGAACCGTAAACATAGAGCGTAGCTGATCGCGACGAAGTATGATTGCTCCCTCGTTGCCATGTGTGTAAGAAGGCTTTAAAGGGACTCGCAACCGGATGGTGTAATTGTCAAAATAAAATAAAATACTCAAATAAAAGCAAATTTGTGGCATAATTTGGCTTCTGACATTAAAAAAATATGATCAGTCCAAAAAAAGTCTCAAGAATCAACACCGAATCTTAGATTTTTAGATATTTTCCATCGTTTTTCTATACCGACTAGTAGACGGTATAGTTGTTGTTGTTGCTTCTCTACACGGGCTCAGACATAAACACGAGCCGAATTACGAAGTTGTATGCACTTTCGATCGCTACACATTGAAATACGTTAAATCGATCCGAGATAAACGGATAGTTCCGTGGTCCATTGGTCTAAGCGGTTTCCCCTATTTTGCCTTCTGTCCGCCAATGCCGGGCCCCGGGTTCGAATCCCACCAGAGACCAATATTTTTTTTATTGAAATACATTTTTTTTAAACAGAATTTCTTATCCTAAACTAATTCTTTACCATTTATATAAGCGTTTGACACATATTTACAAATTACTATTTTTAATGCATCATCTGGTTGCGAGTCGCTTTAAACACAATCGCGATAATTGTCTTTAGAATGCACTGTGGTAATAGATATGCAGGTTGTATTGTTTACTTTTAATTGCTTATAAGTTTTTTTCCAAAGCACCTAGAGAAATTAATGGGTAAAAGCCTGAACTTGTAATGCAATGTACATGTTTTTGGTACTACTTTTTATACAGTGGAGAATCTGTTATTCTTTCCCGTTTAAACGCAAACGTACGCAAACGCAAAAAAATGACAACTTTTTGACAATTCTGATTATTCATGTTTATCTTGGTGGCAAACAGTTTGGAGCCTGATCAGACGCCGGGTTACCCGGCGTCTGATCTGGCTCCAAACTGTTTGCACTGCAAATATACTGTTGTCTCCTATTCTCGTGTGGCTAAGCCTTAGAACATATATAAAGCACATACATTGCTTTTAAGAATTCTTCTTTGTTGCTTAAAAAACAGTTGAAACTCCGAATACAGTATAACATCCATAAAAATAATAATAAAATAATAATATCTAGGTCATTTCTACGTTTGAATACACCTCCCTGCATGATCTGAATCAGTCAAATGTTTCTCATATTCTCGGGCCTTCTGATTGGTTGTCAATGTTTGTTGCTATGGAGGGGAAACATTCTTCAGTTCAGATAACTGTTTTTAGAGTCACTTTAAATCTATCATATTGACAATGTCTGCGTCTGTGGCATCAATTTTTGTTTGTTTATTTAGATTTAACTATGCACTAGTATTAAATGAATTACAATATCTTACACGTTTTACACGTGAAATTTCGAAAAAAGATAACTCAAACCCAAATGAAGTTTTATTTGTTCTTACAACATTTTCCAACTTAAATTTATCGGAGGAAAAGTGTTGATATATTTCTGGATGTCAGGAGTGTCCATATAATCTGTTTTTGTAAGACACGAGATTATGAGAAACCACGAGAATACGAGAATTGACGTTAATAGTTTTAGCGTAAACGCGTTTATTGGGAAAGAATAACGTTTTCTCCACTGTACCAGTAATGGAGACCGTAATGGCTGTTACAGCGGGAATTACATCTTTCAAATATATCGGGCCGGATATATTATTTTCATATCCAAAGGAACAAATTTGGTCAAGATAGATTTTGTAATGGACAAGGAATGATATAAAAAAAAACTATAAAAGGAGTATATTTATGGCATAATGAGTTATATACTTTTCTAATGTAGTGCTTTATTCATACAATGACTGATGGATGCACTGTGTGTTAGTGTCTTAACGCTTTCAACTCTTAATTTCTCTTGTGGGTATTTATAATCCTTTTGGACTATTCTAGTACAGATATTTTGAACCAGTCTACTGTTGCATTTCTGGTTTGACAACAAATACCAATGGAACTATCAAACAGTGCAGACCCTGATCAGAGGGCTCCTATAGGAGCCTTCTGATCAGGGTCTACACTGTTTGCATATGTAATCAGTAATCTGTACAGAAGGATGTAGGGTGAAAGGGTTAATGAAGACTTACCTCTAAATACAGTATCGAAGCAGCTACAAGTACAGTCGTCCTTCTGAACTTCTGGCTTCCCTGGCACCCAGAACATCAAGTGAATCACACCTGGACGGAATAAAAGTACATACCAATATAGGGTACAATATCAAGCTCATATATGGTGTCGGCCTGGTCCCAACAGCTCCCTCCAAAACATGATCTAGGCTATAAAAGACATACCCTTCAATTTTATAGACATTTCCCTGTTGATTGAGGCCAGTCAACCTAGAACATCGGCAATTACATTTTTGCTATCAATGATTTTCTAAGGTCACTGTCAAAATAAAGGTAAACAACTATCACTTTCAACCCATTCACTGTGTTTCCATATGCATCCGCCAGGGGAAATAGTCCTGAAATGGCATCCCTAAAACAATGCCATTTTGGTGGAAATGATCACAAATAACAAGTTTTCATCAAGAAAACCATTCAAACTCACCAACAGGCAACACTAAACATTGCAAATCTTGGAAATTGTATTTTTCAAGGTACTACTTGCAAGACCCACAACGACCCGGAAGTGATTCTTCACCTGGCCGACACCATATATGGTGTATACTAACATCTTTATATCTGTAGTTAAACCATAGTTAAAGGCCTGTTTTGTCACAAAGACGTCTTCCCCATTCATCCTCTTTCTAAAACACAATACTTAAGTGTTCGCTACGTTACTGATTCCAGTCAAGTTTGAAAAATGATTTTGTGGAGTTAAACCTTTCACTCTCAATGACGTCTTCCAGCGCGATTGCAAACAGTTTGGGTCCTGATCAGACGCCGCGAACCGCGGCGTCTGTTCAGGACACAAACTGTTTGACACTCTTATCGAAATCTATTAAATCATACAACCTTAAATCTAACTTTGAGTTGTGTCTTTCAGACAACAATACTGATTCAGACGACAATAAAGCGGTAAAGGGGTAAACAACTCTCGGGAAATTTGGAGGTGAAAGGGCTTGAATCGGCAACAATATAAAAGTGTCACGTGAACATTTAGAAGGGGCTCTCAGATAGTTTACTAATGTCAAGGCCGATTGACAAGTGTCAAAGTGTGGTCGAATTTAATTCAATAAAAGAATAATTTGAATGGGAATTTCGTTTATTCAACCGATTTCTAGGTATCTTACCCTTCCCTAATGAACACATCGTTTACCTCCTTTAGTTTAAACATATTTTTATTTCCTCAAATATACATGGAATTGGTGTTTACCCCAAACCCAGATGTAAGAGTTGCCGAAGCAGGGTCTTATAGAATTATAACTGAGGTTGCATAACTGGTTGTAGCAAAACAAAAGTTCTGATTAACAGAATCGAAATTAGTTCATTAATAGTGAAGAGAGTCTGGCAAGAATATTAACGAGGAAAAGCGTAAATAAATGTATACGTATCTCAATCAGGGTTCGGCTTTTGAGGGGTGTTTTCGTAGGTCATGGACTCGGAGCTATTCGGCACTTTTATATGATCGCCGATTGCATCGTTTTGAATAGGGTTTTCGATAGTGAGTTCATAATAAATATACTTTATTTGATGTAAGATCTTTAAAGACTAATACTATCTTAACCCTATTTTATTTGTATGTATATCATTGGCTAGATGTCTGTTCAATTGGGGATGAAAGCAATGCAGAAAGCCCAGCCAGAAGCTTTCTGTGTTGCTTTCGTCCAGCATTGAACAACTATCATAGGAAGAATGATTAAAGTCGCTAAGTCTTTATTATATGGGTATACCATTGGCTAGATGTCTGTTCAATTCGGGATGAAGGCAATGCAGAAAGCCCAATCAGGATCTGTCTGTGTTGCTTTCGATCAGCATTGAACAACTCTCATAGGAAGAATGATTAAAGTCGCTAAGTCTTTATTATATATGTATATCATTGGCCAGATGTCTGTTCAATTGGGGATGAAAGCAATACAGAAAGCCCAACCAAGAGCTTTCTGTGTTGCTTTCGTCCAGCATTGAACAACTAGCATAGGAAGAATGGTTAAAGTCGCTAAGTCTTTATTATATATGTATACCATTGACTAGATGTCTGTTCAATTCGGGATGAAAGCAATGCAGAAGGCCCAATCAGGAGCTTTCTGTGTTGCTTTCTGTGTTGCTTTCGATCTGCATTGAACAACTCTCATAGGAAGAATGACTAAAGTCGCTTAGTCATTATTATATATGTATATCATTGGCCAGATGTCTGATCGATTCGGGATGAAAGCAATACAGAAAGCCCAATCAGGAGCTTTCTGTGTTGCTTTCGACCAGCATTGAACAGCTATCATAGGAAGAATTGCCATGATGTTTCTGTCTCAGATGTTTGTAAAATCTATTATTGATTGTACAATACATGAACATGTGCTGAGGTATATGATTGCCCAACCCGGGATGGAACTGATGCAGAAAGCTCACCAGGGGCTTTCTGTGTTAGTTCCGATCTGCATTGTGCAACGTCCTATATAGAGGACTTCGTATGAGCATTTATCAATGCTTGTCTGATGGTATTGACGAAACATGTATGCAGAGGGGTATCTGATTAACAAATTTGGGATTAAAGTGATGTAGAAAGCACAATAAGTGGCATTCTGTGTTACTTTACCCCACATTCTGCAACTTCATGCAAGAGTGACTGTTCAATCAGATGATTCCTTAATACAGTATTGATCGAGTATGTTTATTTACATGTATATCTTTGGATAGATAGTCTTCCAACTCGGGATGAAGGTGATGCAGAAAACTCGTGTACTACTTTTGACTAGCATTGAACAACCCATCTATGAAGAACTACAACAGGGTAGTGTATCAGATGGATGTTAAATCTAGTATTTGTTAATAATTATATTTATGTATGGAGGGTTGCCCCATTCGGGATGGAATTGATACAGAAGGCCCGATCAATAGGCTTTCTGCGTTAGTTCTAGCCTGCAGTGGGCGCCATCTAATTGACGAGTTTACATGTATACAGGTGTTGTATTATACAATTGTTTAAAATGGTACAAATTACCCATGTAACTCAAGATAACTGATTGCTCAGTTCGGGATAAAAGTGATGCAGAAAGCACTATCAGGAGCACTATGTGTTACTTTTGACCTACACTATGCAACTTCATATTTTGGCGATTGTCTGCGGGTATTACGAGTATATTGGGTAATTTCCTAATATAGCTCCAAAATACAGTATTAGTTGATTAATGTTAGCTATATCTTTAGATAGATGGTTGCTCAATCTGGGACGAAAGTGATACAGAAAGCTCAATTAGGGAGTTTCTGTATTAGTTTCGACCTACACTGAGCTATTTCTTTTTCTATACGGAAAATGCCAACGGTGCCTTCTTTTTCCTTAATCAGAGTGTTGCTTAATAAAATACTGACTATATTAACTTCATTGAACGAATAGTAGTATATGTTTTCGTTATTGATACACTTATCGAAGAAGATAACAAAAACGCTGCACAATCTGGGATGAAGTAGTGCAATAAGCTCGTATATGAGCTCTATGCGATATTTCATTCTGCATTTTGGAGCTACATACATGCACGGTGGATTTTTATTAGCCTAAAATAACTATTCAATTGAAACACGGAGTGGAATAATTGATTCTTTTTCCACATTTTACACTTTTTTATTGATTCGGAAACAATCAAGAAAGTATATCTTCGATTAATGTACGTATATCGATGCGAGGACACAATGTGTCTGCTTATCTAATTGGTAGCAGTTATAAAGACTACATGATTCATCCATAGTTTACATGACATTTATATGTATTATGTTGTATTTGAGCATTGACGAAATACTGTATGTATAAGTCAAAATAAAATATGTTCTATGTTCTATGTTCCTATTTTAAATGGTGTTTTCGGTATTTCGAGGGGTTTCCGTAAGCCAAGGCAGATCGACCTTCTCCAGAGTGTCGCCGCTTTTAAGTAAACAAAAAGCATCTCTTTAAACAGGATTTTCGATTATTAGTTCATGATATGCATATACATCGATATTTAGATATATAAAGAACAGAACGGAACAATCATTTTATTGTACACAGTTTCAGTGTCAGCTTTATTAGCATATCGGCAACAAAATTGCCTTTGGCTAATTGCATACATATAAAGAACATGGCATAAAACAATATAGCTGGGCACATTATTACAAAAATCATGCACTTGGTGATACAAGCATCAAATTTGGTATGTATACTGGTATGCCCCTACTTTCAACAAAAAGCCCGTTAGCCACGTCAAAATTCAAAATGGCGGCCATTTTTCAAGATGGCCGGCATTTCAGGCTCTATTATACAGTTTTATCTCTAACATCGGATATATTTGACCGATTTTCAAACTTTTTGTGTCTAATTATATGTTTTCAAGCATAAAGAAGCTAATTATGTGATCCATAGACTTGTAAGAAGTTCATTTAATCGTGTTATAAGCAAAACTGTACAAAAGCGAAGTGTGTGTCAAGGTAAAAACCAAATTCACAGGATTTTATAGATTATACACTCAATTTACCTTCTGTCATGTTTTTTAATGATATTGTCTTCAATTGCTTTTGTCTGAAGCCATTTTTCACATAACAACTACATAAATCTGTACACATCAGTTCTAAAACAAAATCACGAACTTGGTGATACAAGCATCAAATTTGGTATGTATACTGGTATGACCCTACTTTCAACAAAATCCGTTAGCCACGTAAAAATTCAAAGTGGCCTCCTTTTTTACAAGATGACTGCCATGCATATGATCAGGTTTATTTTTGAGTCGGCAATACATATACAAGTAACATAAGCTCTGAAGAGCTTTTATAATCGACTATGATCGTTGACCAATTCTTTTGTAATATTTGACATGTTTGACCAAATTTCACTAAAAAAAGTTTTTAAAAAGCATAAGGAAGCCAATTCAGTCACCTCAAGCTGAACAGAAGTTTACTTTAAGGCAAAAAAGCAAAGCTACATCGTTTGTTTTCAAAATGGCCACCATTTTATATTGGTATAAGCAAAATCATTTCTTAAATTTGATCAACATTTATGTTTTTTGTGTCAACATAGATGTCATAAAGTATAAGGAAGCTAATTCAGACAACTTCTTTCTGAATTGAAACTAATTTTATTGCACAATCACCAATCTAGACAAAATAAGTGTTTATTGCTCACAGTTGATCGTTCCTTTTTGCAATAGTGATTATAATATCCTTTCTGATCCTTTCTATCGTATATACTTCTGGCCACTTGTCATACTTTTGGTGTCAAAGCATTATGATAAGAACACCGAAAGCTAATTATGTGATCATTTACTTTATTAAGAATCTTGTTCTTTAGGATAATGACTTATTTTAATGGCATATATGTGGTTTATGACTATTTTAGCAGTTATTTCTTAGTGTACATGCTGGAGTTGGTGTATAATCGCTTATACTTATGTAGGTGTTCATTTTCACATTTCTAAATATCGGTATATTAGTCTGAACAAGGAAGGTCACATCCTAAATACTTGTACTGGCATCTGTCCCTGCAAACACTTAACTTTAGTATCTATGTTTAATCGGGTATTTGCAATCATAAAACTAGGTAACAGGGTTGTCCAATGTATCAGCAATGTATCATTCATTCCAACTCTATGAGATATTTCCAACATGACACAAGCTACATGTATTTGGTATGCAGAACATTTTGCATGTTCAACAGAGGGGCTTGACCTTTAGGAACTGCACCTTAAGATCTATACCATCAAGCTAACATGTCCAATCAAACACAATAATCTTATCCCATGACTTGGCATAATTGATGCAATGATTTCCAGATTTTATTGATTGTACATTATGATTTATGATTATAGACTGGACTTTGCACATGCACCATATCTTTCAGTTTATGTATTCTATGCAGCCTTTTCTCTTTCTTATATGGGAATTTGGCGTGAAACTAGCTCATGTTTGACCGTTGACCAATTGCAACCAACACTTTATGTAGAACAAGATAGTTTGAATTAGCATTTGAAATTCACATCGACATGACATTTTATGTCATTAGCTTTTAACATGAAAGTGGTGTGGTCTCCGGTTATGGCTTGCAATTCATGCATGAACATTTGTGCACACACTTCTTCATGTTAACATTGTATAATTTCTTAAAATGTTGTTGAAGATTATATACACATGGATCAATCTCAAATATGATATTAGCAGTACTATGTGTCCACATCAAATAGCTTTAGCCAACTGCTGAAACGCTCTGTCTTTATGCAATTGTACCACAAGAAACGTATACTATATTTGACTGTGTATCACATCATATCGCTTTTAAAAGTCTGTTGTCAGAATAGGTAGACTATACATCCGTCCCTATGTTTGCAGAACAGAACTGTTACCTTTTTACACCAAACTCAGGAATGGAAATTCTTTAAAAAGATTAATGCGGAGTTTTAAGGGTCATACTCTCAACTGATTGCATGTATTGACTTTGAAGAAGAGACAAGACTTTTCGTGTAAAGTATATTTCTCAACATTGCTGAAATCTGATTTTATTGAAAGGAGTCCACATTGCCTTCATTTTTGAAAACCGTTTTGATTTGCTTATTTGATTGGTCAAGCACCATATATCAGAACGGTTGTATTACATAAAAGAAAACACACTATCCATACTGGATCTGATATTTCTCCATATTGTTTTCATCACGCTCATGGTCATTCATCTTTTTCATATCTTAACTTATTCAACAAGTATAGTAGACGCTAAGCGTCTTCAAGCAAAATAAAAACTATAACTTTTTTCATGGCGCAGCCTTTCTTTATTAACAGTGAACATCTGGTGTACATATACCAAACATAATGAAGATGTTGTTTGTGCAAAAATTCAAGCTGTCCAAGATGAAACATTAACAGATCAATTTTGTTGACTTTTACCTACTATACAGACAAATACATCTAAATCATATTTATTGGTGTAAAATGGCCCCTTTCTCTGTTGTGAAAATCAGTTTAACCAGTGTCATAATACAATAATGCATGAGCCACCCAGGCCCATCAGTAATTCCTGCAAGAAATAATCAGTAATTTAGGTGTTGGGTATATTCATTCATTTTTTTCAAATTCCATCACCGAATCTTTTACTTTGAAATTTTGATTTTCTTCAAAATATATAAGAAACACTGGTTTGTCGTCCGATTACTTGTCTGTCTTTTGAACGATATTAATCAATTTATCAGATGCTCCCTTGTTCACATGATTACTTACACGCTCATGTAGTAGTAAGATAAATGGTATCCATGAATTATCTAGTCACTTTTACTTTGACATGAGTCATAATGGGCATCAACTCTGTAGGCACATTGTTTGATTTAAATATGATAATGACTATTGGGATATGCGGCAGTAGACGGTATTAAATGTTGGTCACATTCATGTACGTGCGTCTTACATATACATGTACATTTTCTGGTAAGAAGTTACAAAGTGGTTAAATGATCTTCAGAACTAGCATGATGTTTGTTGTTGGTACAGGGATTAATTGTTATGTTAGATAATTAAGGAATTTTGTTTGTTTGTTAATGCAATTATATTTAAATTGAGAAAAAAGAAACATATTCAAGACCTGTCAGTTTACTTGAAAGGTAGAATAGTGTATGGTAAAGTAATTGCAGTGTCAGATAAAGTAGTATAGTTTGGGCAATCATTGTTCAGATAAATGATATTATAATTATGAGAAAACAGCATTCAGCATAAGCAGTCACATAACAACAGACAACAAGCTTTGGTCAGCTACGGAGTAAAACTATATGTGTGGCTAAAATAGGTCATTAGACAATGATATGAGTTTCTAACCGACCGACTATTCCCATGAATAGTTCTCTCATCCTGTTTAAAACATTCTTTGACACCAAATATATGACAAATCGTCATATAAACCAGATGTAAGAAAATATATTCTACATTAGAGACTATGTTGGCAAACATATGCAAACAAACTCAACAAATTTGTCAGTACGCAGTTAAGTAATTTTTAAAAAAAATATACTGTCTTTTGTTATTGTGCAAACACAGCAGTCTGATGCTGACAAAATTAGCTTCCTTCTGCTGTAAAAATATATTTAGACTCAAAAAGTGTAAAACTATGGCAATGTACGTCAAATGTAAGAAAAAGAATCGTAAATTTGAACCAAAAATAGTGGCCATCTTCGAAAAAAACTATGTATTTTGGTCACAAATTGGCCATTACATGATAAAGTAAGTTTTAAAACACTTTGAAATAGACTTAGTTAGTTTCCTTATACCTTAAAACATATATTTAGACACCAAAACTGTAAAGAACGGCCATATATGTCAAATATTAGCAACAAAACTGTATTTTCGAACCTGCAATGGCGGCCATCTTGAAAAATGGCCGCCATTTTGATTTTTTCAAGTGGCTAACGGGCTTTTATGAAAAACAACAGATAGAAGTGCAAGTGTGCCAAGTTTGATGCTTGTATCACTAAGTGCATGATTCACCCCAAAAAGTGTAATAATGTGCTGAGCTAATAGATATGCTTACACAAACACAGATACCAAATACAAAAACTTCTTCCGATAAGATAACATGTTTCCAGCAGAAGTACGAAACAGTTAAATATTCTAGGGTTTTTTGGCGTAAAATATTTGCCTTCTTCACATAAATTGAAAGCTTAATTATTATATTTCTATTTTTAGAACTGATCAATGAAATAAATGTTCCTATATATGGCCATGAAACATTTCCTAAGTACTGTTGACGTAAATTTGCATATTTTGGACAACAGAATACAAAATTATATTCCTATTCAACGCAATTAAAATTACACATCCTGCAAAAACGATCCTCTCTTACAATACCTCTATATCTTCCTGGTTATAGTTCTATCGAATGAGACGATAGCCTTAAAGGCATACTCGCCTATATTAAAATGTTAAAAAATAAACTTCTTAAATACCTTGATTACTATATATTTTCTGATTTGCAATACATTTTTTACCATAAAAATGAATTTTGAAAAGTTCTCATTGGTAAATTATGTAAAATATAGTCCTTTCCATACAGTCACTGTTTCAAGATTTGAAAAAACTGTCCCGAGTAGCAGTTCTTGTAGAAATTATGTTTATGTTTTTATCAGCAGCACTGTAAATGCTTTAAGTAACTAAAGCTTTATTAAATGCTGTTGTATTCACATACACTCATATATTTACCAATTTAAGCAAATATTGGATGAATATTTCTCATTTTTAGGCCAACAGAGACCCAATTTGGCTATTAGCGGAGGTATATTTTCTGCATAAAATCTAAGGGGGTAGGGTTAGAATTTTGTAACACAATTTCTGTTTTAAATTTGCAATAAAATGACAGTTTGGACATATTTCTTATTGAAGTACGTGTGTATTCCATTCTTGAATAAATTAAATTGATATCTTATGCGTTATTTATTTGAAGGTAGAAAGGACACATTAATGTTAAAATTGTGTCTTAATTCAGTGTATCCAAGATGATCAACTATTGAGTTGATTCTTTTAGCCCAACATTTACCATTAACATTATTACATTGATCAATATACATATGAAACATAGGTGAATCAATATTTTTCATTATTTTTAACAAAACCTGAATCGATCTTTCCTTTGCGATAATAGATAATGGAAATTCACCGAGCTCGCCGTAAAAAGCATTGTTCGGAGTAAATTGCTTAACACCAAGTACATATTTACAAATCTTAAAATGCAATTTATCCATTTTAGTATAATTGAATACTCCCCATACTTCAGCCCAGTATATTGATATATGTGCAACTAACGAGTCAAAAAGAGATATTTGGGCGTTTACGAAACTTACTCTCTGCGAAGCTAATGTATTCATACCGTCGTGAACAGCAAAACGATGTTGTTTATTCCTATACGATACACAATATACATCGTCATACTGGTAAAATACTTTCCAAGTACAAATTGTTACGTGAATCAATACAAACCTTATACAAACTTAAACAAACCTATTCCAATATACATGATATACACATACATTGTTATTTGTCTCTGCTGTGAGAGTACAAACTAATTATCATACAATGGATTTGATACCGTTTACTAAGTTCTAAAACGAAGAGATCTGGAAAAAGTTAAAAAATAGAATGTGCTCTTAAAAAGTTATTACCTTTTTTATGACATTGAAAAATTAAAAAAATAAGGTATTCACCCATAAAAGCCATGTTGCTGATATTAGGGTAGATGAAGGTGGTGGGCTATGTAGATAAATGGCTTAAATAGTTGGATATCAATTTGGCTATTGAGGAATGAGTTAACAACTTAACATACAGAATGACGGACTGTAACAATAACTAACCTATATGCAGATATGGTAATGCCATGAGGATAACTGCTCCACTAACGAAGGCTATAATAGTGTCCTTGCTACCCATATAACCATGCACTATGCTGCTTCCCAGTGTGGATTGAGGCTTTATAAAGGAATACATCTTGGGCGTATCTCTTTAAACCTGAAACAATAAAAACACTCTTTCTCTGTTCCTTATGTTTGCGGTGTCGTGAGAAACCAGACATTTGTCACTGCAAATAAAGGAGACCAAGTCAAGCAGTGACTATGTTTCGGTCAAAGAGCAATATTATAGGAATAAACAACATCTTTTTGCCGTTCATGACGGTATGAACACATAGCTTCGCCAGGCGTAAGTTTCGTAAACGCCCTCTGGGCGTTTACGATAAACTTACCCTGCGAAACAAATGTGTTCACACCGCGTGAACGGTAAAAAGATGTTATTTGTTCCTTATATTGCTATTTTCTGTCTTGTCCATTTCATGTGTATTGTACCAGATTTGTTTTCATGTATATGAATATATCATATACCGGCCAAATAGGTTTGATAGATGTAATCCCGGATGTAACAGCCATTCGATCTCTATAATATGCGGTATGAAAAGTAGTCCAAAATACATGTTTCGGAGTTTATTACAAAGACAAGCTTTTACCTAGTAAACTGTCGCTGTGTGCTTAATGAACACTTATCAGACATTAAAAATAAACAATGCAACCTAAATATCTATTGTTAAAGAATTTTAAAAAGTAGGTCGCGCATGTTTATTTCAGCCTAATTACTTGCCATAGTAATATGGTTGCTAGGTCGGTATCTGTCCGGCGGAGACTCCGCCCTCTTTCTAACTGGCTGGAACCAGTTTCGATTTGTAGGTTCATTGAGAAATGGCCTGCATATTTTTAATACGATTACATAAAGACTTTACAGGGTGAATGTAAATATTAATGTATACTCTTACTGTGCCTAACATGTTAGGAACAATGCTAATGAGCGTCTAACAGAGTGGACAATGACCAGGTGCCCGTTTCATAAAACTTCGTACGACAAATGTTGTCGTAAGTCAGATTATAAAAGTCTAAACTATTATTTATTTCTTCATCTTATCCTGTATTGTGACATTTCTTTGGAATCGTTTTGAAAAGGTGATTCCAAAGAGATGTAAGAAGACAGAAATAGATAGAGAAATCAGAAATTTAATGTATTTATTCTCTCTCGCTTCCCAAAGTATCACAAACACTTGAAAACTGAGCAAATAGCATACAATCATAACTGAACATTCCACAACTCAAATAAGTATAGGTTAGACCATGGTTGCAAGCGAATAAACGATATGGTTCGAGGGGGTGTAGCCCCCGAGAACTATGTCGTTTTTTCGCGCGCAACCATGGTCTAACCTATTTAGCACTGGCTTGGGCTCGAGGAAAACAAGAAAACCATTCGTTTCTGATTTCTGTTTTAGACGAAAAAGTCATTTTGTTTGTAATATTTTACTAAAATTGAAAGGTTATTTCAAATGATAAGTTTGAGACATTGAGCATGCTTTAACACCAACATAAAAACGCTTATTGAAGCTCTATATGTAAGCATAATTCATTAGTAATTGTCTTTAAAGTCTAGGTCTCACTGTACATAATAAAACGTCATGAAGCGTGTGCAGTTCACCTCTGACCTCAGCTGTTTTCAGAATTGTGACGTCAAATTGCCTTGAGATGACGGAAGCGAGGAATAAGTGAACAGTTTGTTAGTTATTCCATGGTTTGTTGAAATAAACGATATATTCACAGGTTTTTTAGGCATCTGATTGGCCGAGAGCTCCAAGCCATGTGCTAATCGATAATACAACTTAGCACATGGCTTGGAGCTCTCGGCCAATCAGATGCCTAAAAAATACAGAAAATAAAGTTCATTCATTTTAAAATCCATATAAGTTGACCTCATATTGCTGAGGAAAAAACTTTTCGAGTGATATAATGAAGAAGTTGGTAGGGGTCAAAATAAAAAATCTGAATAAATGATTGTTTTTTAAAAATGTTTAGTTGATTTCTGAATACTCATAAAAAGTCCAAAGTTTTATTCAGTAAGATTAATATCGTGTACGGCCACCGTTTGCACCAATATACGCTCCATTTTTACGGCGTGACGTAACGTTTAATGAGAACGTCAGACATTCACTCTTGCTGTGAGGTCTGTGTCAAATATTGAATGCTGAATCTTAAATGTAATCAATTTGCGTAGTCTACCATCTGAATTGCTAAGTGTGAATCAAGATTCGTCAGTAAAAAGAACTTGATACGAGCCGGTTTGCTTCAAATTCAAATGACGTCGTGACGACAGATAATATAGCCCCATTGGTTAAGCGTTGGATTACAAAGGTTTGTGATGACTCATCGTGTTCACCAGCCGTTCCGGTTGCTGGAAAATGACGTAGACGTTAGTGCGTTAACGTGCCGTAGTGATCAGTTCTGACGGAGGAAAAACGGGGTGACCAAGGCAAAAACGATTGTGAACAGTCCCAGTCTGATGGTACCGGGTCGCAAGCCTCTGTTTGGTTTCTCTATAGCAGCCGAACCAGCGTGCGACGTCAATGCCCGTCATTGCCTGATTTTTTTCAACTTCAGACGAGCGTGGCATGATGCAATAATTGAATTCATATGAGTTTTTTAAAAAAAATTATTACAATGTGTCGTGTGTATTGTACGACGGTGACAGAATTACTTTATTGAAACGCGTGTACCGTGCACGTGCAAAACGTGCAAATCATGATTCCGTTACGTTAGCGGTTTTATCTGTGTTATTTTGTTAAAACTTTACACATGTGTAACTCCAACTAACCAGTATCCCATAAGTACATTCACTTGATGTATAACTTAAATAACGTCAGAGATATGTCCGTTTAAAATGTGGGACGTTTCTATTTTTGCTGAGTATATATTCTAGCACATGATAGCTTAAAGCAGGCTGAAAGTAAAGCAGAATGCGCCTAAAAGCGCATTCTGTTTTACTTTCAACCTGTTTTAAGTAGTTACCTATCTTCAATTCTAGAAATAGGATATCAGGTAAAGGATTAACAGAATTTATATCCACGATACTTTTATCACACATCTTTCAAAATCAACTATTATACAGTAGAACCTCTCTATTACAATCACTAAGTTGTGTCAAATATTAATCGTTTAAGACAGGTAACTGCTTAAAGCAATGTGAAAGTGAAACAGAAAGCTCCTACAGGAGCTTTCTGTTTCACTTTCACATTGCTTTAAGCTGTCGCCTGTCCTTTATACGGACAATTAGCCTTCTTTTTAGTGGTCGTAATAGATTTGATTTTATTTGTTATGATTTTACGTCGCTTTTAACAGTATTTCAGTCATATCGCGACGTCCAGCTAATTACAGGTGGAGGAAGACCCCAGAAGCCCTTTATGCACTGTTTCAGACACAAATCGGCAACTGGGTAGAACCACCGACCTTCCGCAAGCCAGCTGGAAGGCTTCCCCACATGAAAAATCCGAACGACCCTATTGGGATTCGAACTCACAGCGGTGACAGTGACTATACCACTAGGCCACGGAGGCCCCGGGTCGTAATAGAGAGGTTCTACTGTATATTGTTCAGTCATGTTCAGATGCTGGGAGCCCAACACTTCCTGAACTGGCACACATTTATAAATTCCGTAAGAAATCATAGTTGAATGATTACAGTTGAGAAATTCTTATTCATTACCCTTCAAAACCAATTTCGTAAACGCAATCCACACGAATGTAGAAAATAACAATTTTTTAAAAAAGTTGACATTTCTTTTAAAGAGGCTCGCAACCGGATTTAGCATTAAAAATAGTAATTTGTAAATATATGTCAAATGCTTATATAAATGGGTAAGATTTAGTTTAGGATAATCAATTCTGTTAAAAAATGCATTTAAAAAAAATAGAAAAGAAGAAGCTCTGGTGGGATTCGAACCCGTGACCCTCCATGCGGAGACAAACATGAAAAATGAGGAAATGCCTTTACCCCCTCGGCTACCAGCGCTCTCTCTATATATGGTAGCGAATTAACGTATTTCACTGGTAGCGATTGATAGTACTTTATTCGGCTCGGGTTTATGTCTGAGCCCGTGTAGAGAAGCAACAACAACAACTATACCGTCAGCTGACGCTATAGAAAAACGATGGAAAATATCTAAAAAAACTAAGATTCGGTGACGATTCTTGAGACTTTTTTGGACTGATCATATTTTTTTAATGTCAGAAGCCAAATAATGCCACAAATTTGCTTTTATTTGAGTATTTTATTTTATTTTGACAAGTACACCATCCGGTTGCGAGTCCCTTGAGTGGCAAACAGTTTGGAGTCATATCGGAGGCCGGGTGACCAGGCGTCTGATCTGACCCAAACTGTTAACAATGGAAATACATGTAACTGCTTTAGCGTACAGTGGAGAAAACGTTATTCTTTCCCGATTAAACGCAAACGTACGTAAACGCAAAGCACTAAAACGTAGAAAAGAACAACTTGGACAATTCTGATAATTCATGTTTATCATGGTGGCAAACAGTTTGGAGCCTGATCAGACGCCGGGTTACCCGGCGTCTGATCTGGCTCCAAACTGTTTGCAAGTTGCAAATAATAGTTTTAGCGTAAACGCGTTTATTTGGAAAGAATAACAGATTCTCCACTGTAGCTTTTATTGAGAAAGAGTTATGTCTTCCGCACTACATGTATATACTGACGGTAGTCTCTCGGGGCTAATGGTTGTCACACGGTGATTGTGAATATGCACCTTTGTAAAGCAAGCTGAAAGTAAAGCAGGATATACTTTAAGGCGCATTCTGCTTAACTTTTAACCTGCTTTAAGTGCTCTACTATCTTGTAAAGTATAAACAGGATATAGAGTAGAGGCCGGGATGCATCCGAAATGCTTCTTTGAGGGCCTCGCGGTAGATTAGTCTCCTGACTAAGTGAGTTACCCTCGTAAAATAAAGTCGTTCATTCCTGCTAAACCTTTAACCTGCTTTAAAATCTCACCTATATTTAAAGGTATAAACAGGATATAGAGTAGAGGGATGACTGAAGATTCTTGGGAAGTCTTTGATACAAGTGGTTTCCTTATGAACGACTAAAACAATTATAATGATATAATGGTCTAAAACTCATTTGTCTCAATAGAAGGCCTCGTCTTTTCAATGAATTGTTGCTCAAAGGTTTGATCAGGCTCCAGTGTTTTAACGCTCAAATAAATACATTATGGCGCATGAATTCATAACATTTTCTTTTGGGTATAATAAATTTGCATCAATTATCATAACATTTTCTTTTGAGGATAATGAATATACAATTATTAAACATTTTAACCCGTAGCCTGTTTCTAGTGAACACTTAAAGCAAGTTGAAAGTAAAGCTTTACTTTCAGCCTGTTTAAAGCTACTCTCTGGTAGTATATAGAATATAGTTCTTATCATCCATATTCATAACTGCATATATTGAAATTATTTTCCTCAGTGGAGAAATGAATTATAAGCGTATAAATGCAAATAGGGGTAATGCAAAATGGGGTAATGGGATAAAAATCCCAAAGGAGTTTCTCAATAAAAAAAAACCACTCCTTAAGGGTGTTTTTGATAAGTTTGGATTGATGTCTGTGCATTACAGTTTTGCCGAAATTACAAATGTATTGATCTTGACCACTACTGATAGGGATTGTGGGAAACTTTGCATCAAATTTGATTCCCTTGAGTTGCTTAGGAGATTATGTTATTAACCCATTTGCGCCCAGTGGATTCTTCCATGTTTTACATTGGATTAGTCCATTTTTTATCCAATGGATGCCTGGTCAAAATTTTCATTTTGTTTTATTTTGAAATTTCTATCAGCAAACATTGTAGACTCTGATCAGACGCCGCATAATGCGGCGTCTGATCAGAGTCTACACTGTTTGCCTATGTCCTTGATATATGGGATCGTGGGCACAAATGGGTTAAATGAAGAAAAATACCTCGGACGGATGACTACATCATCTGATTCTGGATGCTGCAGTATCACATATACACTCAGTGCAAAAAGAAACGCACACCGTTTTTTTTTTGAAGAAAATTAGAATAGAAAGACCATATCTCAAGATTTATTTAATTCTGCAACAAGTTCAGAAAAAAATACTCAAAAAACATTGTGCTGCCTTTTAACCAGTTCCCTCTTAATGACGCCAAAAAGCGTTTGTAAACAGTTTGGATCCTGATCAGACGCCGCGTAACGCGGCGTCTGATCAGGATCCAAACTGTTTGACACTCGTATCGATTTGCTTTAAGTCATTCTACAATGAATATTACTTTGAAACGATCTTGCAAACAACAAAATTGAAGCAGACGACAATGAAACGGGGAATGGAGTAAAAACCTCACGATTAATTTGGCAGCGAAAGAATTAACTACAGTTGGTTAAAACACCGCACCGATTAGTACAGGTTATGATGCTACCAATTCAATAATGATTTAATAATAATTCACAAATACGTTCCTTCTACATAAAAATAATATTTTGATAAAAAAATGTGCGTTTCTTTTTGCGCTGAGTGTATAGTTCGTCGGCCTTTCAAAGTGAGCTAAAACTAAAACGTCTACCATTTGACAGTTAATTGGCAATTTCAGTACATTAAGTTTAATATGTCTAACAGCTTAATCTTTGACCACAGTCCGACCTTGACATTTACGTCAAAATAACCATGACATTGACACAATACTCTAATTGGTTATTCCTTTCATATTAGAATTTGAATATGCTGAATAGTAAAACCACCTACTCAGCACCATAGACCATTTTTACAACTTTATCAAGAACAGTTCAGTACAGTTTCGGTTGAAGTAGAATGTACAAATGTTGTTTTTTCTAATATTAGATTTCAATATGCCGCCTTAAACTTTGACCTTATAACATGTAACCTTCAAACCTACCTCAAAGTGATCATTGGAATATCTAAACAATATTCTTACTAAATCCAGATCTATAAATTATATAAATCTATATATAAAACCAATACCTTTAGAGATAATTTGCCATTTTCGGTATTCTTAAAAAAGATTTTAGAACGGCTGCCTTTGATTGCGTGTCAACATAACAATAGTAATGTTTGGTCACAGCCATGCGCTGACCACCTTTAACCCCTTCACTGCCGTGACGTCATCAATTTTAAACAATTGTCGTTTGCTTTTATTTCTAAAATTAAATACTTAGTTATTTTTACATAAGAAATATAGAAATGAGTGTCAAACAGTTTGGATCCTGATCAGACGCCGCGTAACGCGGCGTCTGATCAGGATCCAAACGGTTTGCAAATAACTAATGTACTCGGGGTAAGGCAGTGAAGGGGTAACAACTTTCAACAAAATCGGTACCGTAGAATTTGAGTTGAAATTTGAACTAGATTTTCATGCTAGTTTGCACCCATATTGAATTTCAAATCGGCTCGAAAGTAACAGTGATTTCCAAAGATTTCAGGGCCATGCAGTGATCATTTCTACCAAGTTTAACTAAAACAGGTTCAGCAGAATTTGAGACTAATTTATGATCTAAAAGATAACGCGTAATTGATGACTCACAGCGAACGAATGAGTCCAATGTTATAAAAAGTTTGAGTTGAATCTGGGGTCGTTTTTTAGCATTTGATTGGTCAGATTTGAGTAAATACTCAAATCTGACCAATCAATGGTTTGAGAACGATGTCAGACTCAACTCAAATAAATTTGAACTCAGGCAAAAACTGGTGGCAACATATGATAGCATGCGTGGAGCTTAGCTAAAACACCATTATGAAAATGAATACCGGGTATCATTTGATCTTTGCTTTTAATTTTAATTCCTTTTATTTCTCAGGATCAGGATCCAGACTCTTTAACACTCAATTCAATATTCCTTATGGTAACAAACTTGAAATTAAAACTTTGATTTGATAAATGACTTACGAAAATATATTAAAACTTGATGACGGCATGGCATTGAAAGGGTCCAGGAAACGTGTTTGAGGGATGAGGATAAAATGGCCAAGCGAGAAATGACACAAAACAATATTTAACAACCTTAAATATGGATATATGTACATCAAATAACAGGGATGGGGTAAATTAAAAATGAATTATAGAGATTTCTCGGTTAGATATGTGTCATGGTTGATATCATCATTAGTGATGATATCATTTTTGCAGTGACGATATCATTTTTGTGACGTCACATCACAATATATTACGTGACGTCGCGCTTTAAAAACAATTAATTTGTGTCTTTCCTGTATAAACGGGAAATTAAAATGTATATATAACAACTAGAATAATCAATTCATTTGGCTGGATATGAAAAATGTATCACTCGTCCTGCGAACTCGTTTTTTAACCAGATAAAACCTTTCTCATAATGTATACTCAAAAAATAATTCTTATTTCGACTGCGCGGGTTTTTTTCAAACCGCTGTATGGATGTTTTAGTCATCGTAGAGCAAATTGGTTCCAAACCAGCAGTATCTTAAAAAAAATCAAATTCAAATTTGCAAAAAAACCACTATTTTAACCCCAAAATACAAAATGTTGTTACCGACATGTCAAATGATTTCCATATGATGCATCATGAAAATTTCAAGTATGCCGTTGGGGTTTACGAGGCGCAGTGAACTAAACCGATCTCACCCTGAAAAAATCCATTGATTTTGAATGGTAACGAAATCCACAATGTTTGAAAATTCGATAATGTGCTTCGAAAACTTGCTACAATTCGGCTGTGTTCACGCCAATACATAAACAAATATGTCATACTGATTGAAAAGGTTTTCGACAAGGATAATAAAATTTCCAAGTTACAAAAATATCAACCATGTCTTTTGGGGGGTAAAACTGTTATATTTGGAAATGTTAGATTTATTCAAAATGTAGCGAAATTTCAGGGACTATTTCCATTAGAACATTTTTTAGAAAAGCGTTTCGATCAGCAAAACAGAGTTTACTTCATCATTGGCTGTTAGTTTGCACCATGCAGCGATTTAAAAAACGCTCAGTTGAAATAAAAAAGGTATGATCCTTTGATTACTTTTTTTTAATATATTTTACATATCAATCCAAAGGAATTGATTATTCTTTATTTATTATATACCTATAGATGATTTATAGATTTCTCAGATAAATTTCATATTTGTCACGGTTGATATGATTACTAGTGACGATATCACTTTTGCAGTGACGATATTATTTGTGTGACGTCACAAATTCTTTTGTGACGTCGCGCGTAAACAATTAAATTTGTGTTTTTCCTCTGTAGAAACGTCTTTAAAAATGTATATCATGAATAGAATAATCATGTATTCAATTATAATAAATATTATTTTATAATAGTAATGTATATAATAAATAGAATTTTTAAATAAAGAAAATGTAATAGCAAGCATGTTTTATGCATTTATTTTACATTTTAATGATACCGCTACCTGTTTCAATATATTGTTAAGCGGAAATTAATAAATAGAATCATTTCTTTGGATGGATATTAAAAATATATCACTCGAATGGGTTGGTATCTGGTAAATAAACTCATACTGCGGACTCGATTTTTAACCAGATTTTATCTTGATATATTTTCATAGCTATCCAAAGGAATTGATTATCCTCTTTTTTTTCTCATAACAATTTCACCAATTTTGTTCAAGGGGGAATAAGATGACCAAGTGAAAGAGTATTCGAAACAAGTTTAACAACCTTACCTATGTATGGGTACATCAATGAAAGTCCATAAAATTAACACTGCAACATTTGTTAACAAACTAACTTGTAAATATTTAACCTATGGTAATGTATTCCTACCCAGGAGCTTTGAGGTAGGATAATGGTAATGTAAAAATGGTTGTACTATGCTAACTTACACGTAGTTCCTATTGCTTCAGGGCTGCCATCAGTTGATCATGAAAAATTCCTAAGATTTCCAAATTTTCTTTTTTTCAAGCGTGATTACTTAAAGCAGGCTGAAAGTAAAGCAGAATGTGCCTTTAGGCACATTCTTCTTTACTTTCAGTCTGCTTTAAGCTACCATCTGCTTGGTAAAATTCCAAAGATTTCAGTAAAATCCGGAGAAATGGCAGCCCTGTTGCTTTAGGAGAAATTTAAGTCTTAATTTTTTATTCCTTTGAAACAAGAGTGGAAGAATTTTTACATCCATATTTATTTGTCGTGAGGGGCTGCATGGCTAGAGTAGTCCCATTGCGTATGGTATACGCTTATGTGCGGGGAGCCAAGTAGGTATTTTATTATATGCCTTCGAGTGATATCGAGCGTTTCCGCGTGTATTTGCAGAGTAAAATACAAGAGTCTGTATCAGCCACCTTGTATCAGCCACTTTGTATTTTACTCTGACCTCGCTTTCGATTTGACGTGACGTCATTTACGTACATGAACGAGTGCCGCGTTATTCTTTGTGACATACAAAAAATCTTGTTCTGCTTCAAATAACTAATAAATTTTGGATATAAAATGATTTAAACAACTATTTAGTTGTTTCTGGTTTGTATTCAAGGCATATAATAAACACATCACCAGTTGGCAGTGCGCAACAGAGTGTTGCATTTAGCTCTCGACGTTTGTGGCGGAAACAACCGATCAGACTCGCGCCAAGGCGCTCGTCAGATCGGCTATTTCCGCCAAAAACGTCTCGAGCTAAATACATCACTCTGTATCGCTCTGTCAACTGGTAATGTGTATATATTACGATATTTAAATGGTTTGCTACGACAACTTATATGGGTATTATAACAAATTTGTATTGCTACGAAGGCAACTTTGTTTTCGTAGAGACGTAGACAAACATTTCTCACTGTATACACTGACTTCGTAGCAATACAAATCTGTTATTATACCTATATAGGTTGTCGTAGCAATACAGTTTGATGATACATGTAATACGTAGTTAGGCCCCGTGTTATGTATCGTGTGTTTAACGTCTCTCAAGTAATTAAACGGTTAACGTGAATATTTATAAATATACAAGAAGCTAATTTTCATGGATGTTTACTCAGTTAACAAGTAAGGTTTGAACTTTGAACTTCAGGTTCTGATATAGTCTGACTGTCTGTCAGATAACGGTTGTTTTTTTTTTGGTTTTTTTAAAACAACATAATAGTTATACATGTATCAGTAAAAAGTCGTTGCTTTTGACATAAAGTTAATAAAAATCAACAACTACATGACTATTTATAGATATGCAAATTAGACAAGTAGTCTGAAAACGCAATAGCTTAGCTTTCATTTGACACCAAAATTGTTAACTCAGCTGGAAATCTAGCAAATATATACTGTTCACAAAAAGATGGGGATATTATGCGTAATATTGTTATTGCGAGTAATTAAGAAAATGGTTTCCTATTGATGTATATTTAATCAATTAAAAGTATTTACTCACACACTTTAATCGAAAATTTAACTCGTGCGTGGCGGCTATTGGTACTTTAAACAACGTCCAAAGTCATTACGTTAACGTCATCATTTTCACACGGCCTCGAAAACGTGTTGGACATCCTCTTTTGTTGCAACAAGATATGCAACAACGTCTGATACTTCCAATAAGACGACTGATGCTGTGCTGAGGGATTCTGTCCGACTCTTCCTGCAGCCTCGTACCGAGCTCACGTAACGTTCTAGGTGGAAGATCACGTCATCGAACACACTTTCCAAGAATGTCCCATACATGTTCAATTGGTGACAGGTCCGGGCTCATCGCTGGCCATGGTACAGTATGGATATGTTGCTCTTTTAAGAGCTCACTGACAAGTATTGTCCTATGGGCTCTAGCGTTATCGTCATTGATGATGAATCCGTGGCCATGGCGTTGGGCAAACGGGACAGCATGAAGCATGGTAGTACTGGCCAGTTACATTGCCATGGCATACGTGTAGCTGTGTTCTGGTATATATAGTGATGCCATCCCATGCAAGAACGGACCCGCTCCATATCGGTCATAAACAACTCTAGCAGCGTTTGTAAAACGTTCACCTTGGTGACGCCAAACTCTCTACGACGACCACCAAAGTCAAAGTTGATTCTAGATTCGTCACTGAATATCACATGCGACCATTGGTTAACATTCCACCGACGTCGCTCTCTACACCACGCCAAAGTTCATGACGATGTCTTGTTGACAACGGCAATACAACTTTAGGACGCCTATCGTTAAAACCGTCTGAGTGACGGCGATTTCTGATTGTCGGTCTGGAGACAGTGACCTCTCAAACACGTTAAATGTGTTGTTGAAGGTCTATGGCCGTCAGTGCTTTATTACGGAGTGCTTGATTAACAACATGACGGTCGTCTTGAACGTACGTACATCTTTGACGTCCAATTTTTTGCGTATCAATTACGTCACCATTTTTTTGATTTCGTGACAACAACTTACAGACAACAGACTGTGAAACATTCAATTCAGCTGCAGCTTGGGCATGTGTAATTCCGGTCTGGAGCAAACCAATGGTCCGCCAACGTGGACGTTCCGTTAGACGTCTCATTATTCCAATTACAAATTATATTGTGAATCTGTGTTCGACATCTACACAACACAATATTCTGAAAGTTTTGCTCAACTAAAGTCACAATTACCATGATTTCGTTAAATGTTAAAATCCGCTTGCTACCCTTCATGACTTAAAGTTGCACTTGCAACACAAATTTGCACGGAATTTCTATATTTTAGGGACCACGCATCGACAATTGTAAATTATACATAAAAATTGTAAATAAAAATTTATGTTTCCCATATCGTATCAAAATACCATAATATCCCCTACTTTTTGTGAACAGTATATAAACAATATTTTCCATATATACCATCATCGTAATAAATCACATAGGTTGCCATGGAGACAGAATGATTTGACATAGTGGAAATGAGTTTATTCTTGGGTACATTTATTTTTTTTCTAATGGAGAAGGTCTTGGTAAACAATTTGACACTCGTGAAAATGTGTCCTGTTGGGGTGCATGGTAGGCTAAATTAGCCCCCGGGGTAATACCATTGAACCTTCCTTTGTTGGTCGCTGTTCAAAAACAAACTTTACTTTATGTACAGTAACGAAAATGTTATTCTTTCTGTTTAGACGCAAACGAAACGCAAACGCAAAGCACTTAAATGTAGAAAATTACAGCTTTTAGACAATTCTGACAAGTCATGTTTATTTTAGTGGCAAACAGTTTGGAGCCTGATCAGACGCCGGGTAACCCGGTGTCTGATCTGGCTCCAGACAGTTTGCAATAGATATGGTAGAGTTAACGTAAACGTGTTTATCGGGAAAGAATTACGTTTTCTCCACTGTATGCCCAATCATTAAAGTCGTCATACTTGCATAATATACTAATTTAACGCATGTAATTTATATGTTAATTATTTGTTTCATCT
Organism: Gari tellinella; assembly: GCA_922989275.2. Lineage (NCBI taxonomy): Eukaryota > Metazoa > Mollusca > Bivalvia > Cardiida > Psammobiidae > Gari > Gari tellinella. The sequence continues at coordinate 46,477,441 of OV277871.1, read as the reverse complement.
AGGTATGATTCATATTCACATATTTATGTATTTACTTCTTACTATTGAATTGTGCATACATGTGTTGTCATGTACATTATAGTTCATTATTTTGGCATAATGATATGAAATCTTCAAATAGTCAAATTTGGAGGAAATACAAGTTGATGTTTGCCTTTCATATTTTCATTGTACTGGACGGCAGGATTGCTCTGACGTGTGTCTGATCAGGACCCAAACTGTTTGACACTCATTTCGATTACTATTAAGCAGTACAACCTTAAATCTAACTTTGAAACGTGTCTTGCAGACAACAATACTTAAAGGGAAACGGACAGCTGGTGATAAATATCTTTTAAATGAAAGATATTGAACAAAAATCGCCTTCTGCCTTTGAAATTTTGAAAAATAATAAAAAATGAAGTAGTTAGAGCCGTTTAAACTTTGTGATATATGACTGTGCAAGCGACCATGGGGGCCGCCATTTTGTTTACCTGTGTGACGTAACTAAGGCCTTCCGCGACCTTCCGGTTATAGCGAGTCTAACCGGGAATGCCGTAGAGTGCGCGGAATTTACATCGATAACATTAATAAACTGAAATACTGAGAAAAATTGGGCATGTGGAGGAAGGTAAAAACACTTTAGAACTTCAGTGTTGCGATTTCGATCCTAAATTATCAGAGAATGTAATATTAGAAGACAGAGACTACGACGGGTCGGGCGAAGAGAAAGCGCATTCGCCGGACGAATTTGCGACTGCAATACTTGTGTATAAATGCCTACAAAAGAGGTTAATACTTGCTGAAGAACAAATGAAATGACGATTGTGTGTCTTGGTGACAATGAGTGCATAGCAGAACCATCAAAATTTCGAGCTATTAGTGCTTAATCCAGCCATACTTGAGGTAGCGTATATCAGGCAAATAACATAGGACACCGGAATCGGGCACGGATACTCTTGATAATATTTGCATACTGGTTGTGAATAAAGGCATCGAAGCCCTGTGACTTTCGAAAAAAGTTTCTCCGATATATTTAGTCTTATCTGTTAATATTTCCGTAAATATTAATCATAAACATCTTATGAGCCCGTAAAAGCGCGACTTTTATCTATTCCCTGATAAGCGCGGCTTTCCGCGGGTTATCAATTACCTGATGAGAGCGGGTTAGAGCGAGTCCTCTATTTAGCGGCTAAAATCTCATTCTTCTACTGAAATTTTACTGTCCGGGTGTCAAATATCTTCCGAAATCCCAAATCTAATTATAGGGTTGCTACACAATGAATTGCATAAAAAGAGGCTTAGGTCATTAGGTGTGACCTATTGTTGATCGATGATCTCCGTAAGACGTGCATATGATACTGCACGCACTACTCGTAACTTTTCGGAAAGTATGATCTATGTCAACTTATGAAATATGCAGATAAGTTATCACACGAAAGTTTCTAACTGTTCCTGAGGTCAACATCTAAATATAGTTAACCAATGGAATCGCGGAATTCCATAGAGCACGCTCCACATGCATGCTATCTACAAAAATATCACAGGGGGATGCCGCTTGACCGTTGCGTCACACACCGTATGCGGGGGTAATAAAGTTTCGGCTCCGGGAATAAAAGCTTCGGCTCATCAAAAGTAAGCATAATCCTAGGCGGTAGACAGAAATATCAAACAACTAATTAACCAATCAAACAAATCACATCTGCAGGTCTGTGACAATTCTTTACTGTCCCATCTCGCAACTCGGATTCTCATCTAGATCCAAACTGTAAGAATGAAACGATAAAACTCAGCTGTGAATCATTTTGGATCCTGATGAGAAACAAGCTACTCGGCGTCTCATCTACATCAAACGTGTGTAAAACTGGAAAGAAAGTAAAAATTGAATAATGCAAAGGTGTCAAACAGTTTGGATCCTGATGCAGTGCCGATCTACACGGTGTCTGATCAAAATTCAAACTGATTGCGTAGGAATTCACGTGAGAAAAAAACACTAATATATATCAAACAGTTACGACGCCGAGACACTCAACATTGTGATCGGGATCCAAACTGTCTGAATTTATACCAAAGGAATATTTCTTCATAAAATGTAAATCTGTGTAGATCTTGATCAGATGGCGAGCTACTCGGCGTCTCATCTTCATCCAAATCGCTTTTGTAAAACTATAATAAAAAATAATTGAATGTATTCCAAAAGTTTAAACAGTTTGGATCCTGATGCAGTGCCGATCTACACGGCGTCTGATCAAAATCCAAACTGATTGCGTAGGAATTCATGTGAAACTAAATTCTAATAGATATCAAACAGTTACGACGCCGAGGCACTCAACATTGTGATCGGGATCCAAACAGTCTGAATTTACCGGTATATAAAAGGAATATTTCTTTATAAAATGTAAACTTGTTTAGATCTTGATCAGATGGCGAGCTACTCGGCGTCTCATCTTCATCCAAATCGCTTTTTTAAAACTATAATGCAAAATAATTGAATGTTCTCTAAGATGTTAAACAGTTTGGATCCTGATGCAGTGCCGATCTACACGGCGTCTAATCAAAATTCAAACTGATTGCGTAGGAATTCACGTGCAAAATGTTTTCTAATAGTTATCAAACAGTTGCGACGCCGAGTCATTCAACATTGTGATCGGGATCCAAACTGTCTGAATTTATATCAAAGGAATATTTAATTTATAAAAAGCAAATCAGACTCCGAGTTACTGAGTACCTGAACTATATCATTGCTTTTATTCAGATTAGACTCCGAGATACTGAGAATCTGAGCTGTATCAATGCTTAGATCCAGATCGGACTCCGAGTTACTCGGCTTTTAATCTGGATCTTAGTTGTTTTGAAATACTATTCTATTGTATTCTTTTGTAGACAGCAGGTAAATCGTTACTCCATGCGGCATATATACTTACCATAGTAACATAAATCTAAGTAAAAATATATTGGAAATATATTGACTTGTATCGTTTTCACCCAATTGCATGCTACTATTTCAAACTACCATAAAACTCGAATTTAAATCTTAAATTAAAATTCATTTAGGCCTATCTAAAAGTTGTTTGAATTTTTTTCTACAGAAATGACGAGTGCAAAACTACACCCAGAAATAAGAACGACTCAAGTAAGATCGCTCTATCAGATCGGGATCTAGAGAATGGCGATGATTAAATTAAGAAAGAAAAAACCGATCTAGATCTACCCGTACAATATGTAGATCTAGTAATGAGACTTTTTTTTATTAAGAATTTCTGTAGCGTTGAATTCCTAAACCGAGACGAACCAGCTAGAAAATGCTGATTTGTAAACGAGTTGGTAGATCTAAGCCAGTTCAACATTTAGGTCTAGATCAGCACAATATCGCACTGACTATCAGATATTTTTTTTTATTGTAGATCTAGATCTATTATTATAATCATCAATCAAGGTATTATGGATGTCGCCATACTCTACTGTTAGCCATTTCGCAGCATTGTTTTCCCAGATTCTACAGCTGGGAATTGGAACGGACATTTCTCTAAGCCGATTAACGATAGCTTCTGATCGTTTCTGGATCTACACGACCTTTCAAGTTCATCATAATCAATATGAATATACCATCTATCTATTATCTTTTTTTTTAACTGTATGCGACCTTGAATTAAGCTTGCCGTTACCCTTACTGACGAAGTGTGAAATGTCCGTCCAAGTTACAGTGGTTGAGTGAAAGAGCCAATCAGCGTTTAGGCCTTTGTGTCGTCACAAAATGGATAAAAATCGAGGGTTCCGAATGATAGCTTTGCCAATATGGCGGCGCCCGTTCCAATTAGCGATAGCTTACCTGTATGCAGTAAATCGATCTTTTTCGTACCTTATCGATGAGTAATAATTGCAGGACCTTCATGAATGTTGCTTTTAGGATAAAATCTAGGATCTAAGACCATATTGTCATCAGCTGTCCGTTTTCCTTTAAGCAGACAAAAATAAAGCGGCGAAAGGGTAAACATTTCCCGAATAATTTGATCATGAAAGGGTTTACAAACAGGAAAAGACCAGTGGGCACCGTATACAGAACCCAACATGCGTCTGTCTACAATAAACATTTAATTGAAGCTTCTATCTCGCTTATTGTCGATTCTGACACAATATATATTATAGTGCTCCCTTAACCCTTTACCCAATAGAAGCGCCTTTTAGCGGATATGATTTATTCATCCGCTGAAGAATATAGTTCCAATTTAATCAGTAATGAATATGTATTATAGGGAATAGTTTCTATATTATAGCACATTATAGCTTAAAGCAGGCTGAAAGTAAAGCAGAATGCGCCCTAAGGCGCATTCTGCTTTAGTTTCAACCTGCTTTAAGTAGTCACCTATATTCAATACTAGAAACAGGCTATCAGGTAAAGGGTTAATTCCTACAAAGGCCCTCCGAACAACGATTCCCTCCCTAAAACGTCCCGAACAACGATTCCCTCACTATAAGGCCCTCCGAAAAAACGATTCCGCCCCTACAAGGCTCTCCGAACAATGATTCCTTTCTTAAAACAATAGGGCCTGCTAATGCGTTCCAAACAAGACAATTATATTCAATGTTTTCACTGCTGCAATTTGGCCTACCTAAAATTCTTGTCTGTTTTTCTTCAAAATTGCATATTGGACATTTTGACAGAAGAAATTTTAGGACAAATAACAAAAGGTTTGAACCAAGATCAGACCTGCGTTACGTGGCGTCTGATCTGGGTTCAAACGGTTTGTAGATGTAAGCTAAGTCATGTGTATCCCTCTAAGAGTATTAGTTTGTTCTTCCCCATAACAACCCCCTCAAAACAACACACACACTTTTTGTCTCTCATTGGGTGTTGCTTTAGATAGGGAGCACTACATCATTACCGGTGATTTTAATATCAACTATTTCAGTGCTCTTTGATTCAGTGTGTGAACAATTAAAAAAAATATGTTCAGATACAATTGAAGTTATATTAGTTACCATTTCAAAACGGCTAATGTGAAGAAGTTTGCTAATGTTACTGTATATACATGTATATTGATAAATGAAATGAAGATAATTAATCAATGGATATTCACTTTAGAATAAAACGATCAAGTAAATAATGAGGTACATTGTATTACAGTGGAGAATCTGTTATTCTTTCCCGTTTAAACGCAAACGTACGCAAACGCAAAGCACTAAAACGTAGAAAAGAACAACTTTTGGACAATTCTGATAATTCATGTTTATCATGGTGGCAAACAGTAGTTTTAGCGTAAACGCGTTTATAGGGAAAGAATAACAGATTCTCCACTGTATAACCAAATATTAATCTGGGTTTAAACTATCCGTAACGTCAAGTTTTATGAAAAAGCTTGGGGAAAAGTTGAGACTGTAAAAAAAGTATGTGACATTATTACATAACCGAACAAAGAAACCGCCTTTACCATCGCATAAGGGTCATGCAACTTGACCCCAGCTTGAGTGCTTGCTTGACTGCTTGAACAAACTGATTATCTATGAAGTGCATGTTTGGACATTGTTCTCCCCATGGAGACTGTCCTAATAAAAACATAAAGCTACCAGTGGGACTTGAACGCGCAATCCTGTAAGATGTTTTTTGATAAAGATTATAGTAATTCACCTGGTACCCGTTTCATAAAATTTCTTACGACAAATATTGTCGTAAGTCAAAACTTTAAAATACATTTGATCTCTGATTTCTCCATATAATCCTGTCTTGTGACATCTTTTTGGAATCCAAAAAAAGATGTCACAAGACAGGATTAGATGGAGAAATAAATAATAATTAATACTCTTATAATCTGACTTACGACAACATTTGTCGTACGAAGTTTTATGAAATGGGACCCTGGTTTAGTTCATAATTAGTTATGGTTTAACTGTGTTACAGTTTGAATCAAGATCAGGCTCCAAAATGCTTGATTCATAGAGGCTGTCGCTTGAATTATATTTAACCCCCTCTATTGCTTAACTAATTTGGCACAATTTAATCTTTCTCCGGATAAGGACCTAAGATGTCTCTACACAGTCGTAAGACTTATGAATGCTTGCTGGAGATGGTGTTAAGAACAGTTGACTTCATAACGCAAGGTGAAAAGCATGTCGAAATGTAGCAAGGAAAGTAAGGTTCTGCTTTGCTTTCATCTCGCTTAACCCTTTACCCCATAGAAGCGACTTTTAGCGCATTTAATTTATCCTTCCGCTGAAGACAATAGTTCCAGTTTATGGCCTCATTAACAATTACCATAACAAATATTTTATGTAGCAGATGGTAGTTTAAAGCAAGCTGAAAGTAAAGCAGAATGTGCCATAAGGCATATTCTGCTTTACTTTCAACCTGCTTTTAGTGATCATTAGTATTTTATAGGAATAAACAACATATTTTTGACGTTCATGACGGTATGACTACATTAGCTTCGCAGGGGGTAAATTGCGTAAACGCCCGAAGGGCGTTTTCGTTAAATTTACCCCCCGAAGCTAATGTAGTCATACCGTCATGAGCGGCAAAGAGATGTTGTTTATTCCTTATATTTATATTTATATTTTCTGTCTGTCAATTTAATGTGTTTATTGGCCAGATTTGTTTTTCTGTATAAGAATTTATCATATACCGGTCAAAGAGGTTTGATAGATGTAATGTCGATGTAATAGCCATTCCAGTTTCTAAATATGGTGAGAAAGTAGTCCCAACTACATGTACTCTAACTGTATTAAAAATTCAGGATTTTTTCCAGTAAACTTTCTCTCTGTGAATGGAAAAGACTTACAAGGCAAACAAATAACAGTGCAACTTGAATATCTATTGCCAAAGCACATTCTAAAAATACAGGTCGCGGTTGTTTTTTTTTAACCCATTTACACACATAGCAACGCGATGGCAACGACCTATGGGTCTGTATCACTCCGCTAGTGTCATATGACCGTCGACCAATGGGAGCTTAGTGTTAAGTGCCCGATGTAGTCTATTTGAAGAAGTCCACGAATAGCACGGGCGAAATCCGAACTGGCTAATACCAGTTGCGAAGTGTAGGTTCATCGACAGATGTACCGCAAATTTTTAATAGGATTACATAAAGACTTTACAAGGTGAATGTAAATATAATGCCATAAACGGGTTATTGGGAAAAGGGTTAAATTCTATTCATCGTTTATATAATGAAGATGTCTAAACCTGTTTTATGAGAGAGAGAGAGAGAGACAATGAGAGACGGACAAAAACAGAGACAGAGAGCGAGAAACAGGCATGGAAAGACACAAAGACAGAGAAGATATAGGAAGATAGACAGAGAAAGAAATATACAAAAAGAGACATAGAGACAGGGGAGACAGACAGAGAGGAACGAGAGTGAGAAAGAGAAGGAGAGAGAGGAACGAGAGAGAGTGTGAGAGAGAAATTAGTGTATCTCATCACATCAAGTATTGGTTTTCAATAGGGAGTGCAGTTGAAATCTATTTTGTTCAGGTAAATTGTATTATATTGCATGCAACAGCAACTTGCATTTATATGTAATAGAAATTACATTTCATAAAACCACCTGTGGCATTCAAATCAATAATGCACAATTACATTTCAATGTACATATGATTTGAATAAGATCATTTTACAAGTTTTATGAAACGGGCCCCTGGTTCGATTGAGTTACGTGATTGGAATAGAAATATTCTTTTGAAACGCTTGCGAGGTATTCGAAAATACAAACTGTGATCATGTTAGCTTACTTAATTGTTCGCTTGCTTGCTTGCTTGCTTGCTTTAGAGATGAAGAGAGGTAGATAGAGAGAGGGATGGACAGAGTGACAGAGAGAGAGGGAGAGAGAGAGAGAGAGTGTGTGTGACAGAGATACAGAGAGACAGTGAGACAGATAGAGTGAGAAGGAGAGTTTCATTTAAAAACAATTTGGATCCAGATACAGGGCTGCCATAAGTTGGTCATAAAATTCCTTAGATTTCAAATTTTTCAGACGCAATTTTACTAATCGTACCTTTACTCCATAGCCTGTTTCTTCTTTTGAAGACACATGGCTGCTTAAAACAGGTTAAAAAGTAAAGCAGAATGAGCCTTAAGGCCCATTCTGCTTTACTTTCAGCCTGTTTTAAGCTACGGTCTGCTAGGATAAAAATCCGAATACTTAGGAAAAATCCGGAGAAATGGCAGCCCTGCAGATAAGACTCGATATCGACTCGTCTTTCCTACCTTTCCTTGTTTTGCTAAACGCAACTGGATTTGATATAAGTAGATTCCGATCAAACACTAAGTACAGTGGAGAAAACGTTATTCTTTCCCGTTTAAACGCAAACGAAACGCACACACAAATGTCTTAAATGTAAGAAATAACCAATTTTTGACAATACTTATTATTATTTTTAATCTGAGTGGCAAACAGTTTGGAATAGAAATAAATAGTTTTAGCGTAAACGCGTTTATTGGGAAAGAATAAAGTTTTCTCCACTGTAAGTCGTTATCTGATCTGATTTAGACTGTTTGCTAGAGAGCAATCGGCAAATCAAGAACTCTATATTAACCAATTAACCTAACCCACGAGTATATTTGTCACTAAAAACAGTGTACATGCGAAATGTACACTTGTCCTATGCAAACAGGAGCCCTCTGATCAGGGTATACACTGTTTGTCATTTTGCAATGTAGTGTTAACATCAACCTTAAAAAGTAAAGAATGGAATAGACATAATTGGAAATTTGAACTGTCTATTTAAAGTGTCATTGTTGAATGAGTTAACCCCTTCACTGCCTTACCCCGAGGACAACAATTATTTGCAAACAGTTTGGTTCCTGATCAGACGTCTGATCAGGAATCAAACTGTTTGACACTCATTTCAATATTTCTTCAGTCAAAATAGCAAAAATTTAAGAAATAAAAGTAGACGACAATTGTTTAAAATTGATCACGTCACGGCAGTGAAGGGGTTAAGAGCCCAAGTGTTGAGTGTTCAATGATAGAGTGAAAGATACAAAAAGTGATCATGTAGGAGAGCTAATTATAACTGATGCATGGACTTCAGCCCCCCCCCCCCCCCCAATTTTTTTTTTTTAAAATAAACAAAAACATATACATTCAGTAGATCACTACTCCTTATCAAGATATTGTTTGGAATTACGTTTTAGTACTTTATATGAACTTTAACACGCCATTTGGTCACGTACCATACATCATTTGATGTGTGACAATACCTCTTACTGCATTGTTTGATGCTAGGGTCCGTTTCATAAAACTTCGTACGACAAATGTTGACGTAAAATACATTTAACTTCTTATTTCTCTATATAATACTGTCTTGTGACATCTCTTTGGAATCGTCTTTTCAAGACGATTCCAAAAAGATGTCTCAGGACAGGATTAGATGGATAAATAAATAAAAATTGAGACTTTTATAATTTGACTTACGACAACATTTATCGTACGAAGTTTTATGAAACGGACCCCAGATATGTAATAAAAGGTTTGTTCTGTTCTGTTCTGTCAACTTAAGAAGAAGGAGTTCACACATTTACAGTCATATTATTGTCTGATCATAACTTGCTGACGGCAGTTTACCATGATACAACCGTTTTAACCCCTTCACTGATGTGACGTCATCAATTTTAAACAATTGTCGTCTGCTTTGATTTTTCAAATTCAATGTTTAGGTTTTTAGTTAGTAATATTGAAATGAATGTCAAACAGTTTTGAATCCTGATTAGACGCCGCGTTATGCGGCGTCTAATCAGGATTTAAACTGTTTGCAAATAACCGTTGTACTCGGGGTAAGGCAGTGAAGGGGTTAAATTATATATACTTTAGATCATGATCCAACACTGATAGTCTAATATGCACAAGCCAATATTTCTGTTATTGCGCCCAGCTTCAAAGTGTTTCAATATTATTGTTTTGCAAATCAATGTTGTATTCAGACACTTACTTTCTTGGGGCTGATATAAATCCAAAACTGTTTGCAATAGAAAACAATATATTAAAGCCGCATTGTGTTTTTGAGAAACCTGCATAAAACGGTTGTTTGGGGTCCCATTTGAACTACGTGGGAAGTGATTCTTTCACACAAAAAACGGCTTTATCTAAGAAATTCACTTTTTAAATTTTATTTATAATATTTTGGTGCAGCACAAATTAAAAAGCCTCCCTTGTGAATGGAAATAAGGACAACTCTGTAAATACAGGGCTCCAGATAACGGAAGTATTTCGAAAACTAAAATCTTTATTTCTGCTTTTAAACCCAATGGTGTCATACTCATTAAAAGTGTCTCGAAGAGACGGTTTAATCAGTAGTAACACCATAGCATTCGGTGCTGAAATGAGTGAGAAAATGTTATATTAGTTCAGATTACTCCCGCTTACATATATATCTGGAGCATCTGGTTAACTCTTATTCTGCTGCACAGACGTCTGCTTTGACATTGTCGTCTGCAAAATATGTTCAGTTTAGATGTATGCATTGTTTTAATTAAACAAACCTTAAGCCGAGTGTCAAACAGTTTGGATCCAGATGAGACGCCGCGTTACGCGGCGTCTTTCTAGATTCAAACTGTTTTTAAACTCCGTAAAGTTACGACCAGTAGGCACAGGGTTAAACACTATGAGATCCAGTCAAAACGTGTAAATATTATTCACGGTGGGTATTTTTACGGAGAATCTATACCTTGAGCTTGCTGAAAATGACTGTCTCAGCCTTGTCCGCTCTCTAACTCAAACACTTCTTTTTGGATCTTCACCAAATTTTCTACAAATATTTATTATACTTATAGAATCTAGGTCAGGTTCAATAACTAGCAAAATCGCATAAGGCATGTCTGAGTTATTGCCCTTGAATAATTAAAAACTGACTCTTTCAGCATTTTATGCTCTCTAACACAAACACTTGTTATTGGATCTTCATCAAACTTGCTGAAAATGTGTATTGGTATTAAATCTAGGTCAAGAAAAAATTCGAATACAGTTGAATGAAAATCCTTCAAGAGGTAAAGGAGAAATGGAGTGGTCATTTATTACATAATTTATTACCAACACGGCTAAAATGAAATACATGCAACCATTGACCAAATGTTTGGCTAAAATAGAATAAAAACTGGTCCTTTTACAAAATAAGGATGAAATAGCAAACATTTTAAAAATTGAAGAACCATAACTCCAACATGCCTTCGGCGATTTGGGTATTTATAGAACTGTACCAAGATTTTATACAAAAATTATTTTCAGCAAATTTGGTGAAGATCCAATTAAAACAGTCAGAAAGCTGACAAGCCTGAATTAGTCAACCTTTAGTCATTCAAGGGCAATAACTCCAACATGCCCTGTGCAATTTTGGTAGTTAAGATGACTGACCTAGATTTTATATTAATAAACATTTTCAACAAGTTAGGTGAATATCTGATAAAAAACTGTATGTGTTAGAAAGCAAAAAATGCTGAAACATTCATTTTTAATACTTAAAGGGCAAAAACTCAGACATGTCACATGCGATTTTTGTAATAATCAAACTAGACCTAAATTTTATATAATTAAACATTTTCAGCAAGTTTAGTGAATATCCGATAAAAACTGTATGTGTTAGGGTGCAAAAATGACTGAAACAGTCATTTTTTTTATTAATAAACAGGCAATAACTCAGATATCCTTACGCGATTTTGTAGTATTCAAACTAAACCTTGATTTTATATCAATAAACATTTTCAGCAAGTTTGGTGAAGATCCAAAAAAACGTATTTGTGTTAGAGAGCAAAAACTTGCTGAAAACAGTCACCTTTTAATACATAAAGGGCAAAAACTCAGATATGCCACATGCGATTTTAGTAATAATCAAACTATACCTAAAATTTATATGAATAAAATTTTTCAGCATGTTTGGTGAATATCCGATAAAAACTGTTTGTTTTAGAGTGCAAAAATGACTGAAAAGGTCTTTTTTTTTTATTAATTAACAGGCAATAACTCAAAAATTCCTTATGCGATTTTAGTAGTAATCAAACAAACCCTTGATTTTACATCAATGAACACTTTTCAGCAAGTTTGTGGAAGATCGGATAAAAAATATTCGAGTTAGAGAGCGGACAAAAAAGTGTGATAGTCTAACTGACTGATGCATGGACGGGCGGAGGTAGATGCGGTTTGCACCCAGTGAAGTTGGTTGTGGCTGTATCACGTGATACTAAGCCGTGTTGTAATGTTTATTTCAGACGTTCTATTTTCGGTTTGTTATGATTTTAAATCGCCCTTTTTGGTGATTTAGGTCCGTCTTCATCATTTCATAGATCAGTTTGGCCCATAAGAATGTTCAAACATTATTATTAACCGTTATTGTATTTCAGGCATTAAGAAAAGGTAAGACTTCAAATTATACTGTATATCTTATACAAATATATATTTTATACAAAACATATCTGTTCTTTTTACAGTGGAGAATGTGTTATTCTTTCCCAATAAACGCGTTTACGCTAAAACTATTATTTGCAGTGCAAACAGTTTGGAGCCAGATCAGACGCCGGGTAACCCGGCGTCTGATCAGGCTCCAAACTGTTTGCCACCAAGATAAACATGAATTATCAGAATTGTCAAAAAGTTGTACTTTTCTACGTTTTAGTGTTTTGCGTTTGCGTACGTTTGCGTTTAAACGGGAAAGAATAACAGATTCTCCACTGTAGGTAGATATTATTCTTATAAAATTGTAACACGGTGAAAAAATATACAGCCAGACCGGGACACGAACCCGGGTGCCCTTACTTACTGGGCGTCTGATCTGGCTCGAACCTGTTTGCAATGGAAATAATAGTTTTAGCTTAAATGTTTTTATTGGAAAAGAATAACATATCAATAAACTTAGCGCATCGGTCTCGTGCTGCACGAGGATCATGCTTATCTCAAGTAGGAAAGTGTGCGAACATATATCCTATGTTACCTTGCTTACCTATTTACCATTATAAACTATTCTGTTCTAAAAGTAACTAGGCCATGTCAGAAAATGGGATAATAGAGACTTGCTATATAATATGGTTAGGATTGAAGATATTGCTTTACTATATTCTTTTAAGATTTCCGCATGTATATTGTATGGGCCAGGGCACGTTTCATAAAACTGCGTACGACAAAATAGTTCGTAAGTCAAAACTTTAAAATAAGAATAACTTCTGATTTCTCTATCTAATCCTGTTGAGATGTCACAAGAAAGGATTAGATGGAGAAATAAATAATTGAGACTTTTATAGTCTGACTTACAACAACATTTGGCGTACGAAGTTTTGTGAAACGGGCCCCAGATGCTATATAGAGTGTTTAAATTTATTTTCAAGAAGTTTTGAAATACCATTTTCTCTTATTATGATGTCATGTTTACGAGGGTGATGACTTATGCCCTTGTCTGGTACTGGTATTACAGATATGAAGGCCTTTTAAAACTGGTAATTTACATCATTTACTGATTTAAGATGTTGACTTTTGAAGTTAGATTTGAATTTACATTGTAGTGCTCCATTTTCTCTGAGTGGTGGGAAAGCATACGGTACTGTTTTCTGTGTTTAAATGTTCGAGAATAGGTTTAGGAGGTTTAATTATTAGCGACAGGTTAATCTTGATCAGGAATTTGAATATCGAATATTAGGTTTTCAATGTACAGTCGAAACTCGATACTTCGAACTCGCGTTTATTCGAACATACCCATATTTCAAATATAAAACGTGGCTCAGCCACGTTTTAACTTTGAAATACGGGTATGTTCGACATCAGTGTGACCGAATTAACGAAATTCAACCTATAAAATACTGGTACGGTCGATTTAAGCGAGTTTGAAGTATCGAGTTTCGACTGTATTTCCAGTATGCTGTACGTTGTTCGTTTTGGGGTGTTTGAGTTTTCATTTATATGTCCTTTGGGTTTTTTGTTTTGCTAATTCACATCTGTGCTTGTTCATTTTCTTCCGTAATTCGTAAGAAATTCATAATAATATGTTTTATTTCCTCTTATACAGAGATTCACATTATATGCAAATTAACACGATGGATAATACGGTTTTCAATACCAGCTAAAGGAAAAATACATCGCCGCAAACAAGCCACTGTATATTGCCTTCGTCGATCTTGAGAAAGCTTTTGATAGAGTGCCAAGGAAAGTCCTCTGGTGGGCTCTGAGGAGTCTTGGGGTTCAGGAATGGGCAGTACGTGTCATATAGGGTATGTACACAGGCACCAGGAGCCGAGTACGTGTCAACGGACAGTACAGTGAGGAATTTGAAGTTGGAGTATGTGTGCACCAGGGTTCTGTTCTCAGTCCCCTGCTTTTCATCTTAGTGCTTGAGGGTCTGTCGAGGGAATTCCGTGTCGGGGTTCCATGGGAGCTCCTCTACGCTGATGACATTGCAGTGATCGCGGACTCACTGGAGGAGTGTCTCTCCAGACTGAAAGGTTGGAAGGATGGTATGGAAAGCAGGGGGCTGAGGGTCAATATGAAGAAGACAAAGCTCATGATCACCGGTCCTGGTCTGAATCTTCTGCGTGACTCGGGGGCACATCCCTGTGCAGTATGTAGGAGTGGAGTCGGTGTGAACTCGATAGAGTGCACCCAGTGCAAACTGTGGGTGCACAAGAAGTGCAGTGGCATCAAGGGAAGAATCACCAGCATTCCGGACTATGTATGTCCTAGATGCCTGGACCAAGCACGTCCAATTGATGGAAGACCAGTTACCCAGGTCGTCGTTGATGGCTCCCAGCTTGATGTTGGGGCCAGCTTCTGCTACCTGGGTGATACGCTATGTGCTGGGGGAGGCTGCGAACTTGCCATCATCACCAGATGCTGCACTGCCTGGGGAAAGTTTAAGAAGCTCCTGCCAATACTGACGTCGAAGCATGTTTCCCTCAAAACCCGTGGCAAAGTGTTCAATGCGTGTGTCCGTTCTGCCATGCTACATGGTAGTGAAGCGTGGGCACCATCTACTTCAGATCTACAACGACTACGTAGAAATGACAGAGCAATGGCCCGCTGGATCTGCGGCGTCAAACCTGACGACGGAGTCGACACCGACACGCTGTATGGTAAACTAGGGATACCAGAAGTCACGGCATCACTGAGAGCCAGACGTCTGAGGTGGTACGGGCATGTCGAGCGTGCCACTTCTTGCACCAACTCTATCACGAAGATGGCCATTCTTGGTGCCAGAGGTAGAGGAAGACCAAGAAAATCGTGGTCGGACTGTATTAATATGACCTGCACACCTGTGGCATGGGTGACACAGACCCACAGAACAGAGGAGCGTGGAAATCAGGGGTTAGACGCTCTAGCCGCCTGCTGCCTACCCCAGCTACTGGGACTAATCCCGCAGCAGATGACAAATAAACTCAGGATCAAGTCAAGTCAAGTCAAGAATAGAAAAAAACACATTTACACAAACTTCTAACTTACGAAATAAAACAAATATGAATATTAAAAGGAAGAATGTAATAGTTAGTCATTAACACTTACCAAAAGTATGTCTATAAACTGTTTAGTCAAAGTAAGAGCAGAATAAGCACGTTTGAAACGCGTGTTCCTTGTGCCAGAAACAGGGAACACTTGCGTCCTATCGGGTTCTGGACTAATTTATTTCTAGGATAAAAATAAAAAGCAAATAGGGCTTACTGTAAAATATAAAATTATTGTTTTATTAACAAATTCCAAATATCGAATCTTTACATACAATTTCATGGAATGAAAAGAAGTAACCAACATATTACTTCATAAGTAAACATTTCAATCACATTTTCTTGAAATATTTGTGATTAAAACTTTATGAGTAATAAAAATAATATATATGTATACATGTTTACCTGTATATACAATTAGCTATACTACTCAGTGACAATGTTCTACTAATTATGTTATACACATGCACTTTAGATATATGATGTGCATAAGTACGTGGAATTCAATACTGTGAAAAGTTCATAGATAACAAGAGTGCCGCAAACACATGATATGATTCCAAACATGGTCTCAAATCTGCTGAAAATTAGCATAGTTTTGAAATGCAAACAGTGGTGTGGAATATGCGGAGCAAGATTAACCCATTTGTCCCAGTGGATTCTTTCATGTTTATATATTGGATTTGTCCATTTTTTATCAAAGGGATGCCTGGTCAAAATTAAAATTTTGTTTTCTATTGAAATTCATATCAGCAAACAGTGTAGACTCTGATCAGATGCCGCATAATACGGCGTCTGATCAGAGTCTACACTGTTTGCTTATGTCCAATACATGGGATCGTGGGCACAAATGGGTTAAACACAGTCAAACTTAGGGACAAGTGTATACTCGTCATTAACAAATAGTGTACATGTAAAGAGTACACTTGTCCTATGCAAAAGGTGTAAACCCAATCAGAGGGCTCTTGCAATTATATTGCAAATATCAACCCTTAATAATCAGAAATGAACTAGACTTAATTTGAAATGTTATTTAAAAGTTGCAGGGGTGAATGAGTTAATGAAAATCAGTCTTACATCACAATCATATCAGTGTTACAAAGACCCGCAGTGACATGTCCACTTCGAAATTTCACACAGTAGAATTAATTATTTCACAATTTCAACTTCACAAATTCCGTTGCGTAATCACAAAATTTCCACTTGTAACATATTTCTTGATTTATCTTCCGAATTTCTCTCTCAAATTTCACAATTTCTCGATTGATTTCTTTTACAAATATCTTGAATCGAGTTTTCTTCAAGTTTCCCGATTTCCAAATGGAACAAATTATATTTTATCTTTAAAAAATTTCACAATCCCACCAGGGCTGCCATTTCTCCGGATTTTCCTCAATCTTGGGATTTTTTCCAGTACATGGTAGCTTAAAGAAGGCTGAAAGTAAAGCAGAATGCTTTACTTACAGCCTGCTTTAAGTAGTCACATGTCAACAAATCTAGAAACAGGCTATGGGGTAAAGGTACGATTCGTAAAATTGCACTTGAAAAATCTAAATTTGGAAATCTTAGGATTTTTCATGTCAACTTATGGCAGCCCTGTCCAACTTTCTTGATTTTTTTTCGATTTCTAGATATGGGAAGCTATAAAGTAGAAATTGAATTTGTGCAACCTAGAAATCTGGAAATATAGAAGAGAAATGGAGCAACTGTGAAATGAAGAAATCACGAAATATGGAAGAAAAAATGAAGCAATTCAGATATCGGAATATCAAGGAAATTGGATGAGAACTCTAGCAATTGAGGCATCAAAATATTGAGAAATCGGAAAATATGGAAGAGAATTCGAGCCATTGAGATATTGGGGGAAATCAAGGAATTTGGAAGAGAACTCAAGCAATTGAGCCATCAAAAGTTTGGAAATCAAGGAAGTTGGAAGCGAACTTGAGCAATTGAGAAGTTAGGAAATGTGGTAGAGATAAAGAGAAATTGGAAAAACTAATCGGAGTTTGGGACCTCGGGGATATATTAATCATAATTTCCTCCTTACATGAGACTATTTGAAGCAGACTGAAAGTCAAACAAAAGCCTGAAAAATGAGGTTTCTGCTTTTCTTTCCATCTGTTTTATTTGTAGTCATTTAATTTGCAGACTGAAATAAAGCTAAAGATATACGAACACAATAATGGCACATATGTAATTTCTAAACATGGCTTAACAATGAAATACATATACACATTCATCTGCACATTTTGCACTTGACATATTACATCACTGTCAGTGTTTAACTCAATACCCAATAAATACTATAAGGGAAATAATTTGAACCCGATTCAAAACATGACCACTTGTAGTCAAAAGCCCATGAAATCTAAAAATGTCCATTTTCTTGAAACTGATAATGCGAACAGGAACAGGAACGGGAATTGACACGGGAACAGGATATGGATAAACAAGAAGGTAAATATATAAATGTATTGTAAATTGCTTAATTAATACATGTTGCTAACAGTATGAAGAAATATGGCTTACAAATAAAGTCAAGAAGAGAGGATGGCAGTAGTCAAGATTTTTTCTGTCCAACTTCTGTAAAATTCCCTGATAATTCCCTGATATTTAGCAAATTTTCAAATTCCCTGATTTTTCCCTGCAGGGAATTTTTTCAACCGTTTTCCCTGTTTTCCAGAGTCCGTGGGCACCCTGTTTTTATTTTAACCCATTACACTATAAAACTAAAATCATCATCATCTCATCTCATCATCCCTCATTTATCATTGATGCTATAAATCCTATTCTGTGTCGCAGTACTGTAAAAAGTTTCTAGTTTCAAAATCTGCGTTTAGGTTTCGAAAAATGATTATAACTCCTACAGTGGTAAATACGCTATTCCTACCCATTTACGCGTTAATATATGCGTAAGTAACGCATAGTAAACGGTTAACGAACAGTTAACGCCTAACGATTTTAACGCGTTTAAACGCGTTAATAAACGATTATACCAGAGATGTTGCGATTGGTGCGTCAGTTTTCAGTTTCACGCGGAGATTTCGGATCTTATCGAAGATTGTCGTTAAACGCGTAAAGAAACGGCTAGGAAACGCGTTTAACGAAACGGATAATAAACGCGTTAGAAAGGTGTAAAGTGGGTAGGAATAGCGTATTTACCACTGTATGATCATTGAGATATTACTTTCATATTTGGTATGTGTGTGTATATGGGCAAGACCTTTCCATGCACAAAAAAAATTTGACCCCTGTGAACTTGACCTTGAATTAAGGGCCTGCGTTTAGGTTTCCAAATCTGCATTTAGGTTTTGAAAAATGCCTATAACTCCTATGCTCATTGAGATGTTGCTTTCATATCTAGTATGTGTATGCATATGGACAAGACTTAACCAAGCAAATAAATATGTTTAACCCAGTATCCTTGACCTTAAAGTTAAGGCCCACATTTAGGTTTCAAAATCTGCGTTTAGGTCTGTCAATGCCTTTAACTTCTATGTCCCTTGAGGTATTGCTTTCATATTTGTTATGTGTGTGTATATGGACAAGACCTTTCCAAGCACACAAAAAGTTTGACCCCTGTGACCTTGACCTTGAACTTAGGGCCTGCGTTTAGGTTTCTAAATATGTGTTTAGGTTTTGAAAAATGCCTGTAACTCCTATGTTCATCGAGATATTCATTTAATATTTGGCATGCATGTGTATATTGACAATACCTTTTCATGCATACAAAATTTCTCAGCCAAGTGACCTTGACCTTGAACTTAGGGCTAACGTTTAGGGTTTGAAATCTATGTTTAGGTTTTGAAAAATGCTTATAACTCCCATGTCCTGAGATATATTGCTTTCATAGCTCGTACATGTGTATATGGGCAAGACCTTACTATGCACACAAATAGTTTAACCCCTGTTATCTTGACCTTGAAGTGAGGGCCTCTCTTAAATTTCAAAATCTGTTTTTAGGTTTCTAAAAATGCGTATAACTCTTATGTCCATTGAGGTACATGTATTCCTTTCTTATTCGGCATGCATATGTATATGGGCAAGACCTTTCTGTGCATTTAAAAAATTTGACCCAATGACCTTGACCTTTAACTTAGAGCCCACGTTTAGGTTTCTAAAAATACTTTCATAACTCCTATGTCCCTGGTGGTATTACTCTAATACAATGTATTTGGTTTGCGTATGTATATGGACAAGACTTTTCCATTGACACAAAAAAGTTGACCTCTGTGACCTTGACCTCCGAGTCTGCTTTTAAATCTCTAAATGTGCCAAAGGCGAGCTATGTTGTCTCTCTGAAAATTCTCGTTAACCAAGTCAGCTGTTTTCATAAAATGTCGGTGTACACAATAGCTCTCTGTGATTGCTGAATGCTTGAAAACAAGTTTACCCCGCGACACAGAATAGGTCATATAGTGCCGATGATATATGAGGGATGGTGAGATGAGATGATGATGATTTCAGGTCTTGAATGAAGTTATTTTTGTTAGATTATGGATGGATGAGTTGGGTTTTACGGCACTGCGGCACAGAATAGGTCATATAGCACCAATGATAAATGAGGGATGATTAGATGAGATGATGATGATTTCAGGTATTGAATGATGGATGGATGAGTTGGGTTTTCAGTATACTCCTCCATAAAAGACAAAAAGTCCTTCAAACAAACTCAATGGAAGCACTACATGAAAATCTCTCCACTGCAGATCAGGGGCCATTTCATAAAACTGCGTACGACAAAAACGGCCGTAGGTCAAAACTTTAAAATACATTTAATTTCTGATTTCTCTGTCTAATCCTGTGTTGTGACATCTCTTTGTAATCATCTTTTCAAGACGATTCCAAAGAGATGTCACAAGACTGGATTAGATGGAGAAAAATCCGAGAAATAAATAATAATTGAGACATTTATTGCCTGACTTACGATAACATTTTTCGTACGAAGTTTTATGAAATGAGCCCCTGATCCATCTTTCAGATAAGTATTTCAAATACATTCAAACTTTCTCATGTCTCCAACAAACTATATTGACTCTCCAGGGCTGCAATAAGTTGATCATAAAAATCCTAAGATTTCAAATTATCATTTTTTCAGATGCAATTTTACTAATCGTACCTTTACCCCATAGGCTGTTTCTTGTTTTGAAGACATATAACGGCTTAAAACAGGTTGAAAGTAAAGCAGAATGCGCCTTAATGCGCATTCTGCTTTACTTTCAGCCTGTTTTAAGCTTCCATCTGGAAGGATAAAAATACGAAGACTTGGGAAAAATCCGGAGAAATGGCAGCCCTGACTCTCTCTACTCCCTGGAGCCATGCCCTCTACTCAGCTCTAGTCATAAAAGGGTTAGCTGAGTTCTTAACCCATTACCCAATAAAAACGGGTTTTTACGCTTATAATTTATTCCTCCACTGAAGAAAATAGTTCCAATTTATACAGTTGTGAATATCTAACACTAGAAATAATTTCTACATTCTAGCAGCAGCTGGTAGCTTAAAGCAGGCTGAAAGTAAAGCAGAATGCGCCTTATGGCACATTCTGCTTTACTTTCAACCTGCTTTAAGTGGTCACCTATCCTCAAAATTAGAAACAGGATATGGGGTAATGGGTTAAAACTACAACAAATTTCCAATTAATGTCCCCATGGAAATAAAAACAACGCAGAGTATAACCTCTTCCTTATAACAGAGTTCGTAGAATTTCAGTTCTCTTCTCTTGGCAAAATTATACAGTTCCCATGCTGGAATCCCCACATGAAGACAGTCAGGTATCATAAGCGCTGAAAAAAGAACAAGTATCAAAGTCAAACTCCATAGATATGTCTTTTTTACACCTTTAATCTATTCCTCCACTGAAGAAAATAGTTCCACTTTTAATAGGAATGTGCATCAAAAGAAACATTTCCTTTATCCTAGCAGATGGTAGCTTAACTCTTTGAACCCTAGTCACGCATATAAGCGTCCTTTGCAAACAGTGTACCTGTGAGGCGTACACTTGTCCTATGTGAACAGTGTAGACCCTGATCAGAGGGTTCCTTAAGAAGCCCACTGATCAAGTTCTGCACTGTTTGTCATTTTGACATATATTGTAAAATAAACTCTAAAAAGTCAAAAATAGACTAGTCTAAATTGGAAACTAGAATTGTCCATTTGAGGTTTCAGGAAGGAAAAGGTTCAAGTAGGCTGAAAGTAAAGAAGAATTCACCGTAACTTGCTTTTGTTGGTTACCAGTCTTCAAAACAGGCTATGGGGTAAAGGGTTAAGTAACTACCTATAAATTAGGATATATAGAAAATATTTCTTATGAGGCATATTCATCACTGTTTAAAGTGAAAATATTTTCATCAGTGGCCGAATAAATATTGAAGATGTATATTTATGGGGTAATTAGTTAACCCATTACCCCATCAATACGCCTTTTTATGCCTCTTATTTATTCCTCCACTAAAAGAAATAGTTCCAATTTATACAGTTATTAATATGTATCATACAAAATATATTCTATTTTCTAGCAGAGTGTGGCTTAAAGCAGGCTGAGAGTAAAGCAGAATGTGCTTTAAGGCACATTCTGCTTTACTTTCATCCTGCTTAATGTAGTCACCTTTTTTCACAAATCAGGCTATGGGGTAAAGGGTTATACATTTTCTTTCAATGTTTATGCCAGGTGGTCAAAGGTAAAGCAGAAAAGTCCATGCGGGAGAGTTTTGCTTTACTCGAAAGAGTTTTAGTTGTTCTCCAAACTAACATGAAGCTAGGGTATCATGTAAAATAAGAGTTGTCAGAGAGACAACAAAGCTCGCCACCGGCACCTTTAGAAACTTAAAAGCACACTCAAGGTCACAGAGGTCAACCTTTTTGCCTGCATGGAAAGGTCTTGTCCATATACACTGGCAAATCAAATATGAAAATAACACCTCAAGGGACATAGGAATTATAAGCATTTTTGAAACGTAAACGCAGATTTCGAAACCTAAAACCTTTCGCGACCTTAGTTCAAGGTCAAGGACATTGGGCTAATTTTTTTGCATGCATGGAAAGATCGTGTCCATATACACATGCATGCCAAATATGAAAGAAATATCTCAATGGATATATGAGTTAAAGAAATTTTGAGAAACCTAAACGCAGACTTTGAAACCTAAACGCGGGTCCTTAGTTCAAGGTCAAGATCAGAGGGCTCAAACATTTTGCATGCAAGGAAAGATGTTGTCCATATACACATGCAAACTGAATATGAAAGGAATATTTCAATGGACATAGGAGAAATAAAAAATTTGAAAAACCAAATCACAGATTTCGAAAACTAAACATTGGCCCTAAGTTCAAAGTCAAGGTCACAGGGGTCTAAATTTTGCAGTGCCTGGAAATGTCTTGTCCATATACACACATAAACCAACTATGAAAGCAATACCTCAAGGGACATAGAAGTAAAAGGCATTTTTCAAAACCTAAACACAGGCCCTAAGTTCAAGGTCACAAGGGTCCAAATTTATCTGTGCATGGAAAGGTCTTGTCCATATACACACACATACCAACTATGAAAGCAATACCTCAAAGGATATAGAAGTTAAATGGATTTTCGAAACTTAAACGCAGATTTCGAAACCTAAACACAGGCTCTTAGTTCAAGGTCAAGGTCACAGGGGTCTAAATGTTTCAGTGCATCGAAAGGTCATGTCCATATACACATACATACCAACTATGAAAGCAATACCTCAAAGGACATAGAAGTTAAAGGCATTTTTCTAAACCTAAACACAGGCCCTAAGTTCAAGGTCACACGGGTCTAAATTTTTCTTTGCATGTTAAGGTCTTGCCCATATACACATACATACCAACTATGAAAGCAATACCTCAAGGGAAATAGAAGTTAAAGGCATTTTTCTAAACTTAAACACAGATTTCGAAACCTAAACGCAGGCCCTAAGTTCAAGGTCAAGGTCACAGGGGTCAAACATTTTCTGTCCATGGAAAGGTCTTGTCCATATACACACACATACCAACTATGGAAGCAATACCTCAAGGGACATAGAAGTTAAAGGCATTTTTCGAAACCTAAACGCAGATTTCGAAACCTTAACGCAGGCCCTTAGTTCAAGGTCAAGGTCACAGGGGTCTCATTTTTTCTGTGCATGGAAAGGTCATGTCTATATACACACACATACCAACTATGGAAGCAATACCTTAATGGATATAGAAGTTAAAGGCATTTTTCAAAACCTAAACGCAGATTTCGAAACCTAAACGCAGGCCTTAAGTTCAAGGTCAAGGTCACAGGGGTCTAAATATTTCTGTGCATGGAAAGGTCTTGTCCATATACACACACATACCAACTATGGAAGCAATACCTCAAGGGACATAGAAGTTTAAAGGCATTTTTCGAAACCTAAACACAGATTTCGAAACCTAAACGCAGGCCCTAAGTTCAAGGTCAAGGTCACAGGGGTCTAAATTTTTCTGTGCATGGAAAGTTCTTGTCCATATACACACACATACCAACTATGGAAGCAATACCTCAAGGGACATAGAAGTTTAAAGGCATTTTTCGAAACCTAAACGCAGATTTCGAAACCGAAACACAGGCCCTAAGTTCAAGGTCAAGGTCACAGGGGTCAAACATTTTCTGTGCATGGAAAGGTCTTGTCCATATACACACACATACCAACTATGAAAGCAATACCTCAAGGGACATAGAAGTTATAGACATTTTCTTAAAATTGTTTACGCCGTTCACGACGACGCCGACGACGACTACACCGGGGGTATTGCAATAGCTCGTCATGTACTACGTACAGGCGAGCTAAAAAGGTGCAGCAGTTTGATAATATGCATCTGTCACTAGCAGTGGAAAATATCACTGACTGTCAAACAGTTTGGATCCAGAAGATATCTCATATTTACAGTGGTAAATAGGCTATTCCTACCCATTTATGCTTTAATCTATGAAAGAAACTCATAGTGAACGGTTAATGAATGATTATACCAATGCAGTCTCGGCTAAGGGGTCCGCCAGTTAAGTGATGACCCTTTCATCCGGGCTCTTTTAAACACGTAAAGAAACGCGTAAAGAAACGGCTAGGAAACGCGTTAAACGAAACGGATAATAAAGGCGTAAGAAACGCTTAAGAAATGCGTAAAGTGGGTAGGAATAGCGTATTTACCACTGTACTAGTCACCTCATCTGGATTCAAACTGTTTGTAGTATATTTCCAAAATCAAGTCATCCATAGCAAGCCAATTGCCAAGCCACATTTTAGTGCTTACAGAAATTAAATCTAGATTTATCAATAAATTAACCTAAGGGAGCCAACTCTTCATAATCTATTTAATTTGCTTTGTGAAATATGTGACTTTCGCCATAAATACCTAAACCCATTAACCCATAAATACGCCTTTAATTTATTCCTTCACTGAAGAAAATAATTCCAATTTATACAGTCATGAATAAATATCGTAAGATAATTTTTCTATATTCTGGCAGATTATAGCTTAAAGCAGGCTGAAAGTAAAGCATAATGCACCTTTAGGTGCATTATGCTTTACTTTCAACCTGCTTTAAGTGGTTACCCATTTTCAAAACTAGAAACTGGCAATGGGGTTATGGGTTAAACATTATAAACATGTAGGTCAAGATTTGAGGGATGAAGATGGTCTACATGAAAACAAGAGTTATGAGAAGACAACAAAGCTTGCCTGTGGCACATTTCACAAATCAACTACAGATGGAAGCTCAAGGTCAAGGTCTACAGTGGAGAATCTGTTATTCTTTCCCGTTTAAACGCAAACGTATGCAAACGCAAAGAACTAAAACGTAGAAAAGAACAACTTTTGGACAATTCTGATAAGTCTTGTTTATCTTGGTGGCAAACAGTTTGGAGCCTGATCAGACGCCGGGTTACCCGGCGTCTGATCTGGCTCCAAACTGTTTGCACTGCAAATAATAGTTTTAGCGTAAACGCATTTATTGGGAAAGAATAACAGATTCTCCACTGTATGTCACAGCTGTCAAAATGTTCACATGGATCAAAAGGTTTTGTCTAAAGGTTTGTGCCCTGCATGTATGAAAGCTGTAGGTCGAAGGAAATACAGCGCTCCCTCTCTATAAGGACAGAAATGGGAGACAAAATGTGTGTGTGTTGTTCGGAGGGAGTCGTTATAGGGAGGAAGGTTGGTTAACATTTGCAAACAGCTTGAATCCAGAACAGATTACGCGGCATCTGATCTGGATTCAAGTTGTTTGTCACTAGTCATTAAGTTCTTTTCTGTCAAAATGTCCAATATGTAACTTTGAGAAAGAACAGCAGACGACAATTTTAGGCAGAAAATATTGCAGTCCTGCAAGCCTTTGACATAAATGTTCTGTTTAGGGAACTGCGGCAAGGGTCGTTGTAAGGAGGGAGTCGTTGTTGGGAGGGCCGTTGTAGAAAGGAAGCACTGTATTTTTACATAATTACCTATATTTCTTGCATTGTGGAACGTGTGGCCCTTGCGATAAATTACATCAGAAATAAACTGGTCAATGCCACCCACAAGTATATGCATCACATTAATACTGACAATGGCCAAGATCTTCCAGGAAATAATCTCATTGCGTTTATCACACATGTTGAGAACAATGCAGGTGGTTATGATTTCGGTTATGGTGAACCATAGATGATGTTTGAAGTACATGTAGAAGTCCTCGTTGTAGTAGCTGAAGAAGCTCCACCAGGAGTAATAGTGAGGATAACTGAAAGATAAACAAGAGTTGTCAGAGAAACACAGGGCCTTTTTTCCAAACATTGGGAAGGGGCCTTAGCCTTCCTTTTTGGGAAATTCTGATCTGGCTCCAAACTGTTTGCAATGAAAATAAAAGTTTAAGCGTAACCGGGGTTATTTGGAAAGAAAATGTTTTCTCTACTGTACTCTGCACATGGGGCACAAACTGCTAACCTAAACAGCAAACAATGGTAATTAATTGGACAGTTTATGCTACTGATATAGTTTGACATGCATTTAGATGTACTGAGCTCAGGGGATTCTTCAGTAGAGTACACCAAATATGAAATCTCTATCACATGTGAGTTATGGCAAAGGTTATGTTGAAGAGACCCAAAAAAAAACTATATGCCTCCTGATTATCAATATTGGGGGCTTAAGAATTAAACATCATACCGGTAGTCATGCAATAGTCAAACTAGTCTTCAGCAGTTATTTAAAAGGAAATGACAAGCAGACATGTGACAGTTTAACCCATTACCCCATAGCCTGTTTCTAGTTTTGAAGATAGATTACCACTTATAGCAGGTTGAAAGTAAAGCAGAATGCGCCTTAGGGCGCATTCTGCTTACTTTCAGCCTGCTTTAAGCTATTATCTGCTAGAATATAGAAAATATTTCTTATGATACTTATTTGTAACACTATAAATTAGATTTATTTTCTTCAGTGAAGGCATAAATTAGAGGTGTTAAAATGCATATTTATGGGGTAATGGGTTAATGCAGGGACGAAGTAAAGCAGAAATATCCTACTGGAGATTTCGGCTTACAACTCTTTCAACACCATGGGCCTGTTTATAAAATATACATCATTTCGACCAGTATTTATTTAACTACCCAGAATTCAAAGTAGACTGGTCCATGTTTTGGTAACTAAAATGATCTACAAGGAAACCTAACAATCCACAAGAGTTACATGTACTTAGTGCTGAAAGAGTTAATTCTTATTCTGCATTTTGGAATTACATATTTTCATAAACTCATTTTCTGTTGAAACAGCATAGAGGAAATTTTTCTTATGGTACATAATTATTCATGAGTGTATAAACTGGAACTATTTCTTGAGTGAAAGAATTAAAGGCATACAAAGGCATTATACATTATGTATATGGAGATATGGGTTAAAGAACTACAGTCAAACTTCGATATCTCGAACTCAGTTAAATCGACATACCCGTATTTCAAAGTTTAAACGTGGCTTAGCCACGTTTTAACTTTGAAATATGGGTATGTTCGACATAACCGAGCACGAAATAATGCAGTTCATGTGTCGAACTATCAGATAGTTTGAGTTAAGCAAGTTTGAAATATCTAAGTTCGACTGTACATGTATATTGACAATTATTCTTCATATTCCTCTCATAATGTACCTTTTAAATGAATAGCCTATTAGAATCTTAGATACTTACATATTAATCAAATACAGGATAAACATTGTTTTGCGTGTTTTTCTTCTGCGAAGAATAGGTATGAGGTATTTAACGCTTTCGTAAGCCATTAGGACGAACAACACTGTGAAGATCCATATTCTGAAGGTCTGCCAGGTGGCGTTGAAGTACACATGCTTGTACCGTGTTGTTCCTGGCTCTTCATAGGCACCTAGAAAGGTCGAAGTCATTCATTTTTTTTAACTCTTTGCACGCTATATACCTGCCATAGTGATTATGTCTGCAAATATATTGGATCCAAATGAGACGCCGCCTCATCAGGATCCAAACTGTTTGCTATTCTGACACTGATTTTAATAGAGATTTTGAAAATTCTAATTTTAGAAGTCAGCAGACGACAAATTGTTGCAAAGAGTTAATGCAAATAATTTCAGGGCTCAAGAAAAGAGCAAATAAATTAAGCTGTTCCTTCAAGTTAACCCTTTACCTCATAGCCTGTTTCTCAGTTTTGAAGACAGGTGATCAATTAAAAGATAAAGATATGTTCTGTTCTGTTCAATTAAAGCAGGTTAAAAGATGTACCTTGACGCTCCTCCTCATGGTATTTAACCCATTACCCCATAAATGCGCTTTTTACTAAACGCCTTCATTTTATTTCTCCATTGAAGAAAATAGTTCCAATTTAATAAAACATGAATATCTATCAAAAGAAATATTTTTTAAACTCTAGCAGATGATAGCTTAAAGCAGGCTGAAAGTAATGGGCTAACCCCTTACTCCATCTGTCTGTTTCTAGTTTTGAAGTCAGGTGATCATTTAAAGCAGGTTGAAAGTAAAGCAGAATGCTCTTACCCATTCCCCCATAAATTCGCCTTTTTATGCCTCTTATTTATTCCTCCACTGAATAAAATAGTTCCAATTTGTACAGGCATGAATATGTATTATATAAAGAATTTTCAATATTCTAGCAGATGGTAGCTTAAAGCAGGCTGAAAGCAGCGACAATGTATACCGATAGTTAATATAAATCATTGCTGAAAGTAAAGCAGAATATGCCTTAAGGCACATTCTGCTTTACTTTCAACCTGCTTTAAGTGGTCACCTGTCTTCAAAACCAGAAATAGGCCATGGAGTAATGCTTTAAGCTACCATCTGGAGAGATACTGGAACTGCATTCTGTGATTCATGCAAATATCCTAGGTGGGGACTATTTTCCTTAGTGTAGAAATAATTATTAGCGGCATAAAAACGAGTATGGGGTATTGTAAGGGGTAAATATATTTTGCTAGTTTTGTACTACATGGTACATGTTTATTTATGATAATGGTTGTTTGGTGCAATACATTATCAACGCTCCAGATAAGAGGGAGAAAACAGTACAAATCTAACATTTTCTCACTCATTCTACCACAAAATCCTATTGGTGTTACTACTCATTAGAATCGTATCGGAGAGACGATTCTAATGAGTAGTGACACCATATGGTTTAATGCATAAATTAAAAAATAGTTTTTGAAATACTCCCCTTATCTGGAGCTCTGATTATGGTATGTGTTCTTGATGAAGACTTACCTCTAAATACAGTATCGAAGCAGGTACAAGAACAGTTGTTATGCTTGACTGGTGGTTTCCCTGGCACCCAGAAAAACAAGTGAATCACACCTGGATGGAAAAGAAGTACATATTACAGAGCTCCAGATAAGGTGGGTATTAAAAAAAACACCCAAAACGCTTATGCCCCCAGCGGCATCCTTGACAATATATTCTGAATCTTTTCTCTAAGTCCAAATTAGGTCATGGTCAAGGTCAAACTGAGCTTGGGTAATATGGGTGAGCAGGTAATGGTCCAAGTCAACAATTGTATAAGTATCTAAGCATTGTAGTAGATGCAGTGTTGATGCTAGACGAAATGCTAAAATCTAGTTAACCGAGAAAGAGCCCATTTCAAATGTTCTAAGTTCAAATTAGGTCAAGGTCAAGGTCAAAATCAAGGTTGGGTAATATGGGTGGATTGGTAGTGATCCAAGGTAATAACTGTATAAGTATCAAAGCATTGTAGTCAGTTGTATTGATGCTCAGACGAAACGGTAAAATCTAGTTAACCAAGAAATAGCCTATTTAAAATATTCTAAGTCCAAATTAAGTCAAGGTCAAAACCAATGTTTGGTGATATTGGTGGATAGGAAATGGTCCAAGGAAACAACTGTATAAGTATCCAAGCATTTGAGTAAGCGGCGGTGATGCTAGACGAAACGGTAAAATCTACTTAACCTTGTTACGGACCGACGAACGCACAGACGGATGGACCGGACGATTACTATATGCCCCCGCATCTGTCGATGCCGGGGGCATAAAAATCTTTATATGTGCATTAAACCCTATTGTGTTACTACTCATTAGAATCGTCTCGAAGAGACGATTCTAATTAGTAGTAGCACCATAGGATTTGGTGCTAAAATAAGAGAGAAACTGCTTAATTTGTTTGGTTTACTCCCTCTTATCTAGAGCCCTGTATTAATATGGAGTACACTATCAAGGCTATAGATATGGTAAGCATTTCAAATATGTTAAACATCTTCATTTCTTAACAAAACCATATGATGTGATTATTATAGGCTATTCATTATTGTCTCTGAGAAGATACTAATGAGTCACAACATGGTGTTTCTCTGGCATAAACTCATTCATCCTTGAAACTTTTATTGGATTTTTGACTATTTAATTAGGGTTGATTTTAACGAGATATTGCAAAAAGACAAACACAGATGAATAAATTGAGGGTGTCAGATAAAGGTGGTAGCTTTAAATCATTATGAAAGTAAAGCAGAAAGCTCCTTTAGGAGATTTCTGCTTTACTTTAATTTTGCTTTAAGAAGCTACTTGGCTCAAACAGATGGATGTGCACATTTTGCTATTGAGGAATGGGTTAACATACAAACTGATGGACTGTTACATTAACCCATTACCCACAAATATGCCTTTTTACGACTTAATTTATTCCTCCACTGAAGAAATCAATTACAATTTATACAGTCATAAATATATATGATTAAAATAAATATTTTTTATATTTTAGCAGATGTTACCGGTAGCTTAAATCAGGCTGAAAGTAAAGCAGAATTCTGATTTACTTTCAACCTAGAAACAGGCTAATATTGGGGTAAAATGTTAACCCAATACCCCATAAATACACCTTTTTATGCCTTTAATTTATTCCTCTACTGAAGAAAATAGTTTATTTATACTGCTACAAATAAGAAATCATTAGAAATATTTTCTATATTCTAGCAGATAATGGCTTAAAGCTGGCTTAAGGCACATTCTTCTTTACTTTCAACCTGCTTTAACTCTTTCCTCCCTGAAACTTTAAATGGACAATTCCAGTTTCCATTTTAGTCTAGTCCATTTCTGACTTTTACGGGTTGTTTTGTCAATGTTTGGCATTATGACAAACAGTGAAGACCCTGATCAGAGGGCTCCTTTTGGAGCCCTCTGATCTGGGTCTTCACTGTTTGCATAGGACAAGTGTACTATTCACATGTACACTGTTTGAAAAGCATGCCTATATGCGGGACTAGGGTTCAAAGGGTTAAGGTGCATTCTGCTTTACTTTCAACCTAGAAACAGGCTAATATTGGGGTAACATGTTAATCCAATACCCCATAAATACACCTTTTTACGCCTTTAATTTATTCCTCTACTGAAGAAAATAGTTTATTTATACTGCAATCATTAGAAATATTTTCTATATTCTAGCAGATAATGGCTTAAAGCTGGCTGAAAGTAAAGCAAAATGTGCCTTAACCCTTTGAACTCTAGTCACGCATATAGGCATCCTTTTCAAACCATTTACATGTGAATAGTACAATTGTCATATGCAAACAGTGAAGACCCAGATCAGAGGGCTCCGAAAGGAGCCCTCTGATCAGGGTCTTCCCTGTTTGTCATAATGCCAAACATTGACAAAAACAACCCTTAAAAGTCAGAAATGGACTAGACTAAAATGGAAACTGGAATTGTCCATTTAAAGTTTAGGGAGGAAAACATTATTCTTTATTTTCAACCTGCTTTAAGTGGTCACCTGTCTTTTTAACTAGAAATAAGCTATGGGGTAATGGGTTAAGGTGCATTCTGCTTTACTTTCAACCTGCTTTAAGTGGTCACCTGTCTTTTAACTAGAAACAGGCTATGGGGTAATGGGTTAACTAACCTATATGGAGATATGGTAATGCCATGATGACAACTGCTCCACTGAGGAAGGCTATGATCTTGTCCTTGTAATTTGTCACAGACTGAGCACTATGATTATGTAGATCCTGCAGATGGCTACCCAAGTAACCCTGAACCATGTTGTTTCCCAGTGCAGATCGAGGCTTGATATAGGAATACATCTTGGGCGTAATTCTTCAAACCTGAAATGAAAAAGCCCTTTTTCTCTGTGCAAATTTTTTTGAGCTGTGTAATGAGAAAACCAGCCATTGCAAATAGTGAATGGATGAATTAACCCTTTGAACCCTAGTCCCGCATATTGGCGTCCTTTTCAAACAGTGTACATGTGACTAGTACACTTGTCCTGTGCAAACAGTGAAGACCCAGATCAGAGGGCTCCGAAAGGAGCCCTCTGATCAGGGTCTTCACTGTTTGTCATAATGCCAAACAATGACAAAAACAACCCTTAAAAGTCAGAAATGGACTAGACTAAAATGGAAACTGGAATTGTCCATTTAAAGTTTCAGGGAGGAAAGAGTTAATGAATGGTGTTTTACAGTCCATCGACACAAAAAGGTCATTTAGAGCCGAATAAATAATGACAATATCAAATTTAAAACAAAACTAACTACTAGATTACGTCAATGGCATGCAGTCCCGATCAACTTGCAAGTAGTGAATACCAAGTCAAGCAGTGATTTACAAAATGAAGGATTCAAGGTACATACTAATTATGGCCAAAATCGGACCCATAGAATTGGAAGTTATTTTTGAAATAGATTTTCATGCCACATGTACTATGATGTATCTGCAGAGCCACATTGGATTTCAAATTGGCTCAAAGGTAACAGTGATTATTCAGTGCCACACAATAATCCTTTCTTGTTAGTTTAATCAAAATAATTTCAGTAGAATTTGAGTTTAAGATGTAAAAATTAACGCATGATGGATGACTCATGACTGACGAAGACGGATGGCAGTCGGTCATAATTTATGATGGAATCAGAGAGCTAAAAAAATTTAAAAAAAAAAGTTAACCCTTTATTCCATAGATAGAAGATACACCTTTTTATGCATTTAATTCATTCCTCTACTAAAGGGAATGCTTTTACTATATGATGTCATAAATATGTTACACAGTGATAATTTTAGAAATCAGATATATGAGTCCTCGGGATGCACGTTCTGTAGAACAATGAGTCCTTGAGACAAAGATATTGAGTCCTTTATGTGAAAAATTAACCCAATAGCCTACTTATTTCTTGTTTTGAAGACAGGCGACCACTTAAAGCAGATTGAAAGTAAAGCAGAATGTGCCTTAAGGCATATTCTGCTTTACGTTCAACCTGCTTTAAGCTACTATTGGCTTATTAGTAATAGGTTAATAAAGGCCAGAAAAGCTATGGGTCCATCAGGGACTCGCAACTTTTTAAATAATGAGTCGATCCCTGGCAAATTTAATGAGTAAAGGACGCCGGATGCACAGGTAAAATGATCACTGTATGTCATATATGAAACATTTCTTATATCCTAGCAGATGATAGTAGGCTGAAAGTTAAATGCAGAATGAGACGTAATGCACATTCTACTTTCCTTTCAACCTACTTTATGTGATCAATTTTTTTCAATACTAGAAATAGTAGTAATGGGTTAAATATCATTTCTATCCTATCTTTGTGTCATAGTATCAATAAATCATCAAATGCTATGACATAAGAAGATTGTCAACTAAAGATCAATACAAATGGTTGTTTTCGTCAACCCTTTCCCCCCATAGAAGTGCCTTTTAGCACATTTAAATGATCCTTCCACTTAAGAAAATAGTTCCGTTTTATACAATCATGAAAATGTACATGTACCATTATACATATTTTCTATTTTCTTGCAGATGATAGCTTAAAGCAGGCTCAAAGTAAAGCAGAATGCGCCTTAAGGCGCATTTTGCTTTACTTTCAACCTGATTTAAAAGTTTACCTGTCTTCAAAACTAGAAACAGCTGGGCTATGGGGTAATGGGATAACAGTAAATCTTACGAGATTCTTTAAGCATTCATGATTCAAAAGATGAAAATGTTAAAAACAGGTGACACCAAGCAACCAGAAAGTAACATAGAAAGCTCATATTAATGGATCCTTTTGCTTTACTTCCATCTTGCTTTAAGAATCCTTCAATTAACACTGGTCACTGAAATCAAGCTTAACTTTCAGCGGTCATTAAGGCCCATATACTAGCAAGGTTAAACTGTATTTTCAAAATCCTGCTGTTTTGGGCTAAAATATTGAATCAGGGTTGCCATAAGTTGACATGAAAAATCCTAAGCTTTCCTAATTTGCATTTTTCAAGTGCAATTTTACAAATAGTACCTTTACCCAAACTCCTGTTTCTAATTTTGTTGACATGTGACTACTTAAAGCCGGCTGGAAGTAAAGCAGAATATGCCTTAAGGCGCATTCTGCTTTACTTTCAGCCTACTTTAAGCTACAGTGTACAAGAAAAAAAATCCTAATTTAGGAAAAATCCGAAGAAATGGCAGCCCTGTTGAATGTCCTGAGGCTGAGTGACAGTGTTTATTGTTTATCTGTCCATTTCATTTCACACTCATCAACACATATACAGTAAAACCCCTCTATTACGACCACTACAGAACATTAACTATTGGGTGTTTAAGGCAGGTGACTGCTTAATTAAAGCAAGGTGACAGTGTAACAGAAAGCTCCTTTAGGAGCTTTCTGTTACACTGTCATCTTGCTTTAACCCTTTCCCCCATAGAAGCGCCTTTTAGCGCATTCAGTTTATTCTTACCCTGAAGAAAATAGTTCCAATTTATACATTCATAAATATGTATATTACAAAATATTTTCTATATTCTAGCAGATGATAGCTTAAAGCAGGCTGAAAGTAAAGCAGAATGCGCTTAAAGCGCATTCTGCTTTACTTTCAACCTGCTTTAAGTGGACACCTATATTCAATACTAGAGATATGCTATGTGGGAAAGGGTTAAGCTGACACCTGTCTTTTATACAATCAATTAGCATTCATTTTAGAGGTCGTAATTGGGAGGCTATACTGTACAGTAAAACTTGTATTTAGGCGACACCCTAATGAAGAAGCCTGGTGAGTTTTAAAAACACAATCGACCTGTACAAATATTCTATTAAGCAGCTAGAAGTAGTTTTGATACAGATCATATATGTATATATACTCGCCAATGTTTAAGCTACTGAGCTGTAGCTCAGAGACTTCACCATAATACATTTATTTAGAGAAAAATTGATTACGACATTATTCAGATAAATTTTCAAACAGTTTGGATCCTGATCCAAACCCTTATACCTTTTCACAGGTGCAAGATTTATTTTCAAGTAGTTTGGATCCTGATCAGAAGCTACATTAGGCGGCGTTTGATCCACAATGGTTTAATTTTGAAAATAGACGGCATTATTGTTGACAGCAAATAATAAAATTTGTTCTTATTCCTAAATGTTCATGCTAGATAGAGGTGTCTGAGTGAAACCTATACAGGCGTATGTAAAATACACTAATTTCGAAATCTAAAGGTACGGTATGTACGTAATGTATGAAAATCAATGAATAATTAATTATCACCTCATACCGAATTGAAATGTTGCCCTATTTATCATACATGTGGTACGCTTCGACCAAAAATGGTACGTTTTGACTCGGTACGCTTTGACCATAACTTTTTTAAATTCTCAAATCAAAGTTCACTAATTTTGTTCGGGAGAAATAAAAAGCTAAAAAGTTTACACAAAACAAAGTTTAACAACCTTACCTATGTGTTCATCAATGACAGTCCATATAATTAACACTTCAAGCGACTGTAATGTTTGTAAACAAACTTACCTGTGAAAAAATTGTTCAAGCAGCTTCAGCCGGAAGTTTTTACCTGAGCGGTATCCAATCGGAACACCTCCAAAACAAAAAGTACCGGATTGACCGAGTTGTTGCGATTTAGCTACTTAATAGCGAAAACAGATTATTTTCGCGAATAAGGACTTGCCGTCAATACGGATGTAGTTTTTGTTTTGTTTTTAAGAAAAACAACGTTTTATTAGCAGAAATTTACACAGATATTAACAAATCAATTAAATAAATCCGATACTCTTCTGTGAAAATCACAAGATACTTTGCTTGCCGATTTTGAAATTTATGAGTTTGCCTAATAAAGTCATAAATCTTAAATGTTGCTTTTGTGTCGATAAGAATATAAAGGATAGGCAAGCTTTATTTAACGTCGCATATGGTAAACAATCAACATAAGCTCTGTAGAGCTTTTATTGCGACAAACAAGGTATCCATTAACATGCATACTTACCTGGCATTACAGTCACCTTCCTAGTACTACCCTTACAATGCTGAGCATCAGGCAAGGGAGCTACTATAGTACCGTTTTTATAATGGTCTTTGGTATGACCCGGCCGGGGATTGAACCCACAACCTCCCACCTCGAAAGCGGACGCTCTACCACTGAGCTATTGAGGCGGATGCATACGTAGTACTACATACAGTAAAACCTCTATATCACAACCATTAAAATAAAGTCTAAATGGTTGTAAAAGACAGCTAGGTGATTGCTGAAAGCAAGATGACAGTAAAACAGCTAGAAAGCTCCTTTAAGGGCTTGCTTTAAGCAGTCACCTGTCGTAAACACCAAATAATTAACACGATTTAGTGGTCGTAATAGAGAAGCTTTTCTGCATATAGAGTAATATTCATCCATATGAATTCATATATTCCGGGAGATTTCTTTGTGTCATATATAATTATGTACATTAATTAAGCTACCACCTGACGGTCGCTTAATACAGGTTTTACTGCACTAATACCATAAGTTTAAGGTTACAATTTACACTAATATTATTATTATTATTATTATACCCGATTTATATAGCGCTCTTTTCACACAGGAGTTGTGCGTTCAAAAGCGCTTCACATGGAATTATATATATAAATGTACCTACAAAGCGAGAAAAGACAAATAACTACATTCACAATAAATATGATACATTATAGAGTTACATGGAAACATGGAAATTCTTTCAATATTATTATCAAGCTTATAAAAAATGGTATAATCTGTTTGTAAATTCAGGGAGGTAGATTAAATTTAATCTACGTCCCTGGTAAAATTCAATCTAAAATGAGTCAAACTTTAATAAAAGGCGAATGGCATGATTAAAAATAAGGATTTTTTGGTGTTTTTCTGTTGTTGTTTTTTTATGTTTCAGTGTAGAGCCGGAGAACATAAATAATCATATACTCTATGTTTTGTTTTGACATTATTGACCACTGATTATTTAACTTCATCGTTATATACTTACAGGATAATCTAACTTTAAAGCGACTCGCAACCAGATGGTGCATTAAAAATAGTAATTTGTAAATATGTGTCAAACGCTTATATAAATGGTAAAGAATTAGTTTAGGATAATAAATTCTGTTTAAAAAAATGTATTTCAATAAAAAAAAAATACTGGTCTCTGGTGGGATTCGAACCCGGGGCCCGGCATTGGCGGACAGAAGGCAAAATAGGGGAAACCGCTTAGACCAATGGACCACGGAACTATCCGTTTATCTCGGATCGATTTAACGTATTTCAATGTGTAGTGATCGAAAGTGCATACAACTTCGTAATTCGGCTCGGGTTTATGTCTGAGCCCGTGTAGAGAAGCAACAACAACAACTATACCGTCTACTAGTCGGTATAGAAAAACGATGGAAAATATCTAAAAATCTAAGATTCGGTGACGATTCTTGAAACTTTTTTTGGACTGATCATATTTTTTTAATGTCAGAAGCCAAATAATGCCACAAATTTGCTTTTATTTGAGTATTTTATTCTATTTTGACAAGTACACCATCCGGTTGCGAGTCCCTTTAAAGCAACAATACAGATCTTACAACATTAAAGCAGACGATATCATAATGATGAAAGAGTAAAGCAGACGATAGCATTTGACAATGACTTGAATGAGAGGGAAAATTGTTACACTGTTCCCTCCCTACAATGACCTTCCAAACAACGACTCCCTCCTTACAACAACCATTGTCGTTGTTCCCTAAACAGAACGATTATGTCTAACACACTTACTGCTGCAATATCGTCTGCTTAGTAGTGTTGTCCGCTGTTTTTCTCACAGTTAGATATAAGTGGATATTTTGATAGAATAAATATAATGGCGAGTGACAAACAGTTTGAATCCGGATCAGACGCCGCGTAACGCGGCGTCTGATCTGGATTCAAGCTGTTTGCAAATGTGTAAACTAAGTCCCAACGCATAGTGTCAGGACATTTGGCATCCTTTTTGAAAATTATCGTCCGTAAGAGTGATATTAAACTCTGCTTAAATGCAGTTTTTGACTCGAGGGTAATAGATCTCGAGTTTGGATTCTGATCTAACAATCTTCTTCACGGAATGTATATATATACAACATAAAAATAATACGGTCACATAAACAACATTGTGCTTCATACTTAGTACAGATATGTTATTACTAACAGTGCCTGACACGTTTGATTTGTTGGTTTCATTAATTAACACATCCAGCCCTAGCGACGAGTATATTCGTCATTTACAAACAGTGTACCTGTGAAGATTACACTTGTCTAATGCAAACAGTGTAGACCCTGATCAGAGGGCTCCTTAAGGGTCTTCACTGTTTGTTATTTCGAAATATCTTGTTAAAATCAACCCTAAATATTAAAAAAATGAACTAGACTTATTTTAAAAATGGAATTGTCCATTAATAGTTTCAGGAATGAATGAGTTTAAACAAACTTTGCAGACCGTCCCATACATTAGTGGCTTATTCTTATCATAATCATCGCCGCTTGACTGGTGTATGCAAACAGTTTAGATCCAGATCAAACGCCGCGTGACCCGGTGTCTGATCCTGGATTCAAATTGTCTCGCACTCGTCGGTCTTAAAGTTTCTTTAATTAAACAATCTATAAATCTTAATTGAATATTTCTCACAGGCGATCATTCCAAAGCAGACGATATTACTGCATGTTAAGGATTAACACTCAGCCTGTAAAAATATCGTATAGCTATCGTATAATGTATCATGTTTATTGTAAATGTGATTATTTGTATTTTCTCGTTTTGTAGGTACAGTGGAGAATCTGTTATTCTTTCCCAATAAACGCGTTTACGCTAAAACTATTATTTCCAGTGCAAACAGTTTGGAGCCAGATCAGACGCCGGGTAACCCGGCGTCTGAT
The DNA here is from genome assembly GCA_922989275.2 of Gari tellinella. Lineage (NCBI taxonomy): Eukaryota > Metazoa > Mollusca > Bivalvia > Cardiida > Psammobiidae > Gari > Gari tellinella. The sequence goes on along the minus strand of OV277871.1, from coordinate 46,438,456 downwards.
CAGGCTCTAAACTGTTTGCCCCCAAGATAAACATGAATTATCAGAATTGTCCAAAAGTTGCACTTTTCTACGTTTTAGTGTTTTGCGTTTGCGTACGTTTGCGTTTAAACGGGAAAGAATAACAGATTCTCCACTGTAATCCAATATTGACGTCCCTAGCACACATTAGATATTGGAAGGGGGTGGGGGTGGGTAGGCTCTACAGATGAACTCTCACTGCTTGAGAAAACCACGGAATTATACAAGACATATTTTTTTTGCATGACCGGTGTATGACACCAATACATGGGAACACGGGTTTAAAGGTCACATGCTAAGTAAATTTATTTCTTGTGCAGCGGGAACTTGAACGAGCGATCCATGTACTACTAGTCAAGCACATTAGATAGCTACACAGCGACTCAGTCACTGTGGGACATGCAAATACCACATAAATTGGTTTAAACATATTTTATTTCAGATATTGTACATGAACATAACACATGGATATAATGAAAAAGGATTGGATCGAAAGCTATGCTTATAGAGATCCTTTCCTTTGCGGTATTTGAAATACAGTATAGACAGTAGATGTTCAAAATAGCATGTTTATCATAATTGATATGTGACTTGACATTTAGAAAAGTATACAAGTTATACAAAAAAGAAAAAAACAAAACAAAGTTTAAACAAAGCGTTTGGTCATCCAAAGGCTGGCGCCCCGGCCAGCGACATGCCCGAGTTCGAGAAGAAACCAGCAGCCCAGTTCAAAGTAATGTACACAAAGTTCTCAGTTGAACAATTTCGTTTAAAAAGTGGCTTAAAAGCATAAATAAATAGAATAATTGTATTTTTTCAGTATAAGATAGAAATTTAATCCATTGAGTGAACATCAGACGTTATATTTTCACGAGTGGCGAAGCCACAAGTGAAAATATAACAGTCTGATGTTCACTCAATGGATTAAATTTCTATCTTATACTGAAAAAAACAATTTTCCTCTATATTACTGCGGCTTGACTGGTGTATGCAAACAGTTTAGATCCAGATCAAACGCCGCGTGACCCGGTGTCTGATCCTGGATTCAAATTGTCTCGCACTCGTCGGTCTTAAAGTTTCTTTAATTAAACAATCTATAAATCTTAATTGAATATTTCTTACAGGCGATCATTCCAAAGCAGACGATATTACTGCATGTTAAGGATTAACACTCAGCCTGTAAAAATATCGTATAGCTATCGTATAATGTATCATGTTTATTGTAAATGTGATTATTTGTATTTTCTCGTTTTGTAGGTACAGTGGAGAATCTGTTATTCTTTCCCAATAAACGCGTTTACGCTAAAACTATTATTTCCAGTGCAAACAGTTTGGAGCCAGATCAGACGCCGGGTAACCCGGCGTCTGATCAGGCTCTAAACTGTTTGCCCCCAAGATAAACATGAATTATCAGAATTGTCCAAAAGTTGCACTTTTCTACGTTTTAGTGTTTTGCGTTTGCGTACGTTTGCGTTTAAACGGGAAAGAATAACAGATTCTCCACTGTAATCCAATATTGACGTCCCTAGCACACATTAGATATTGGAAGGGGGTGGGGGTGGGTAGGCTCTACAGATGAACTCTCACTGCTTGAGAAAACCACGGAATTATACAAGACATATTTTTTTTGCATGACCGGTGTATGACACCAATACATGGGAACACGGGTTTAAAGGTCACATGCTAAGTAAATTTATTTCTTGTGCAGCGGGAACTTGAACGAGCGATCCATGTACTACTAGTCAAGCACATTAGATAGCTACACAGCGACTCAGTCACTGTGGGACATGCAAATACCACATAAATTGGTTTAAACATATTTTATTTCAGATATTGTACATGAACATAACACATGGATATAATGAAAAAGGATTGGATCGAAAGCTATGCTTATAGAGATCCTTTCCTTTGCGGTATTTGAAATACAGTATAGACAGTAGATGTTCAAAATAGCATGTTTATCATAATTGATATGTGACTTGACATTTAGAAAAGTATACAAGTTATACAAAAAAGAAAAAAACAAAACAAAGTTTAAACAAAGCGTTTGGTCATCCAAAGGCTGGCGCCCCGGCCAGCGACATGCCCGAGTTCGAGAAGAAACCAGCAGCCCAGTTCAAAGTAATGTACACAAAGTTCTCAGTTGAACAATTTCGTTTAAAAAGTGGCTTAAAAGCATAAATAAATAGAATAATTGTATTTTTTCAGTATAAGATAGAAATTTAATCCATTGAGTGAACATCAGACGTTATATTTTCACGAGTGGCGAAGCCACAAGTGAAAATATAACAGTCTGATGTTCACTCAATGGATTAAATTTCTATCTTATACTGAAAAAAACAATTTTCCTCTATATTACTGCGGCTTGACTGGTGTATGCAAACAGTTTAGATCCAGATCAAACGCCGCGTGACCCGGTGTCTGATCCTGGATTCAAATTGTCTCGCACTCGTCGGTCTTAAAGTTTCTTTAATTAAACAATCTATAAATCTTAATTGAATATTTCTTACAGGCGATCATTCCAAAGCAGACGATATTACTGCATGTTAAGGATTAACACTCAGCCTGTAAAAATATCGTATAGCTATCGTATAATGTATCATGTTTATTGTAAATGTGATTATTTGTATTTTCTCGTTTTGTAGGTACAGTGGAGAATCTGTTATTCTTTCCCAATAAACGCGTTTACGCTAAAACTATTATTTCCAGTGCAAACAGTTTGGAGCCAGATCAGACGCCGGGTAACCCGGCGTCTGATCAGGCTCTAAACTGTTTGCCCCCAAGATAAACATGAATTATCAGAATTGTCCAAAAGTTGCACTTTTCTACGTTTTAGTGTTTTGCGTTTGCGTACGTTTGCGTTTAAACGGGAAAGAATAACAGATTCTCCACTGTAATCCAATATTGACGTCCCTAGCACACATTAGATATTGGAAGGGGGTGGGGGTGGGTAGGCTCTACAGATGAACTCTCACTGCTTGAGAAAACCACGGAATTATACAAGACATATTTTTTTTGCATGACCGGTGTATGACACCAATACATGGGAACACGGGTTTAAAGGTCACATGCTAAGTAAATTTATTTTTTGTGCAGCGGGAACTTGAACGAGCGATCCATGTACTACTAGTCAAGCACATTAGATAGCTACACAGCGACTCAGTCACTGTGGGACATGCAAATACCACATAAATTGGTTTAAACATATTTTATTTCAGATATTGTACATGAATATAACACATGGATATAATGAAAAAGGATTGGATCGAAAGCTATGCTTATAGAGATCCTTTCCTTTGCGGTATTTGAAATACAGTATAGACAGTAGATGTTCATAATTGCATGTTTATCATAATTGATATGTGACTTGACATTTAGAAATACAAAAAAGAAAAAAACAACAAAGTTTAAACAAAGAGTTTGGTCATCCAAAGGCTGGCGCCCCGGCCAGCGACATGCCCGAGTTCGAGAAGAAACCAGCAGCCCAGTTCAAAGTAATGTACACAAAGTTCTCGCCTTTAATATCAATGATCAATTATTTTTTGAATCATTACTTTTAGCTATAAGAGGAAAAACAATTGCATTTTGTTCTCATAAAAAGAAATCTGAGATTAATAAAGAGAATAAACTTTTAAAAGAAATTGAAAAATTAGAAAAACAAACGAACATCAATTATGAATCTTTAGATAACAAAAAACGAGAACTAGGGGAATTAAGAAAAAAGAAACTGTCAGGCGTTTTTATTAGGTCTAGGGCGAAATGGATTCTGGAAGGGGAAAAACCCACAAAATACTTTTGCAATCTAGAAAATCGTAATTATGTCTCAAAATGTATGAATTCTTTAGTAACACAAAATGGAGACCTTCTGAGAACTCAAGATGATATTTTAAAAGAAACAAAGAAACACTATCAAAATCTATACAAAGCTAAAGAAACTGAAAATGTTGAATTAAATGAATTATTATTTAGCACAAATACAAGAAAACTAAATGAACAGGAGAAATTTTCAATAGAGGGGCCACTTACCTACACAGAATTAGCAAACAGTTTAAAAAAATGTCCAATAATACAAGCCCAGGTAATGACGGTTTTACTGTTGAATTTTTTAAAAATTTTTGGAAAGACATTGGTATGTTTTTAATTAGATCTATTAATTATGCTTATACTATTGGGGAATTATCTGTAACCCAAAAACAGGGAGTCATCACTTGTATACCTAAGGGAAACAAGGAAAAAAGTTATTTAAAAAATTGGAGACTTATCTCACTTTTAAACATTACTTATAAAATTGCTTCAGCATCAATAGCAGTTAGAATAAAAAATAAACTAAATAATATTATAAATGAAGACCATACAGGATTTCTTCCAGGTAGGCTTATGGCAACAAATATTAGACTGCTATATGATATACTGTTTTATACCGAACAAAACAATATCCCGGGACTTCTTCTTTTAATTGATTTTGCTGCAGCTTTTGATACAGTCTCATGGAGTTTTATGAGTAAGGTTTTAGATTTTTTCAATTTCGGACCTTCAATAAGAAGATGGGTTAACATATTTTATACAAATGTAGAATCCTGTGTCATAGTGAATGGCCACATGTCTGAGTGGTTTCCATTACAAAGAGGCTGTCGTCAAGGTGATGCTTTGTCGCCGTACCTGTTCATTCTTTGTGCAGAAATTTTAGCAATTTTACTAAGAAACAATGATAAAATCAAAGGAATTAAGATAAATGGTATCGAGTATTTAGTATCTCAGTATGCTGATGATACAAGTTTATTTTTAAATGGCTCTAAAGAATCTTTGGTTAATACAATGCTTGTTTTAAAGTTCTATGGAAGAATCTCCGGCCTTAATATCAATACAGAAAAAACTAAAGTTATATGGTTTGGCTCACGAAGAAACAGCCAAGTTATGTTATGCCCAGAATATAATTTGTCTTGGGAAGACACTCATTTTACTGTTCTTGGTGTTAAATTCTCGACCAATTTAAAAGACATAACTGATATGAATTATGACTCCAAAATAGAGGAAATTAGTACATTATTTGCCTGCTGGTCAAAAAGAGTTATTTCCCCTTTGGGCAAAATAGTTGTTATAAAAACATTAGCTTTAGCTAAACTCAATCATTTAATTCTAGGCATACCTAACCCACCTCAAGAAAAAATCAATAAAATACAAAATCTATTCTTTAAGTTCCTATGGGACAAGTCAAACGACAAGGTCAAACGGAGCATCATAACGCAAGACTACAAATTTGGTGGGCTCAAAATGATTCAGATGAACACTTTCATATATAGTCTAAAATTAACCTGGCTGCGAAGATTGTCTCTTACGAACAATAAATTCAACCATATGGCTGAATGCTCTTGCAAAGCCCTCCATGATATTTACAAATATGGCTCAGATTTTATCAAACGTCAGTTACAACCAGATTTGAATCCGTTTTGGAAAGATGTTCTGCTAAGTTATAGTAAATTGTCTGTAAGTATAAATACCCTAAATGAAAGCCAAATTGCCTCTATTAATTTATGGTATAACCCAGATATTAAGGTCGGAGGCTCTAGTGTTTGTTATAGGAGATGGGTTGGAGCAGGGATAGTGTTCATAGGAGATCTTATAAAATGCAATGGTGAACTATACACCTATGGAGAATTTACTTTAAGATTTAATGCAAACACAAATTTTATTGAATATAATGGGCTAATTCGCTCAATTAAACGCTTTGTTGAAAGTAAAAGAATATACTATTTACCAAACAAGAATTTCAACTTATTACTACCTATCAATCTAGCAATTATAAATTCTGATAAAAAAGGTTGTAGGGCAATTTACAAACAACTAAGTAAAAATGAAGAATATCCCAAAACTCTACAAAAATGGAAAGCGGAAATGTTACACATTCCAAATTCAGTAATCTTTAACAATGAGTCAATTTACAACAATGTTTTTAAGACCACTAAAGACTCCAAATTACAATGGTTACAGTATAGAATAAATCATCGAATTCTAGGAACAAATTATCTGTTGAAGAAAATGAATATGTTGGCAGACGATGCCTGTACCTTTTGTAATAATGCTCCAGAAACACTACTTCATCTTTTTTGGAACTGTAATATCAGCAAAACTTTTATCAGAGAACTTTCAAATTTTATACAGATTAAATGTAACTTAACTTTCCCCGAGTGGACAGCTAAAGACTTCATATTTGGTAGTTTTAAGATAGATAAACCTATGAACATTTTGCTGCTGCAAGCCAAGTTATTCTTGTATTATAATAAAATGAGTAAACAAACGCCACATTTTGAAGAATTCAAGAAACAAATAATTACTCGATACAAAACAGAAAGGTATATTGCTGCCCAAAACTTTCAGTTGCACAAGTTTGAAGTGTCATGGGGAAAATACGAAAATCTAATTAGATAGTGTTAAAGTCATGTGTTTAGCACAGATCTGACACAATTGTTGCCTTATTTGGCGTCATTTGCTACAGAATTGCGCTAAAAAGTTAGAACCATTTCAGTCAGGCCTCTCTATGGCGGCTGCTGGGGGTGGGGCTACCTGGGATTTGGGGCGGGCGGCTTCCTGGAGCTCGATGGAAGCATGGCAGAAAGCTCCTATAGAGGCTTTCTGCTCTGCTTCCTTCATGCTCTGGACTGTCGTCTGTCTTCGATGCCGCGGATGAGTCTCCCTCTGGTGGCTGTGGTGGAGTGGTTATACTGAATACCTCTTTTCACAGATTCTTAACTGGCGGATCTTATATAAAGGTGCCTATAATGGCATTCCTTATCTCAATATAGTACTGTCCATCCCGTATTTCAATAGCATACTGTCTATTCCCAAACTTAATAGCATACTGTTTTGATGTACAAGAAACAGTGTTTATAATCAAGTACAAATTGTTTCAACATAGTTCAGGATTTACCTGCTTTTCAATGTTTTAAACAAAAACTTTAACAATGTCAATTCTCCATTTGGCTAATAGTCTGTTTAATGAGTTTTGAAATCTAGTCAGGTGACCATTTGAAGTGTGTTGAAGGAGGGGTAGAGTGGTCCTTAAGGAACGTTCTGCCACGCTTTCGACAAGCTTTATGCCGTCACCTGCTAAAATATATAAAACTATTTTGAATGGTAAATATTTACAAATAATTAGTGTATTTTCGTCAGTGGAGGAATGAATTATGGATGTTAAAGGGAGTATGCATTGAGTGGTGAATGGAATGGATTGACCTGTGTATTGATAGACAAGCAGAGCTTCCATCCGTACGACTGGTGTCATGGAAATCGTTTTTTGCTACAATTGTACACAAACTTCTGTTTTTTTGTTTCTTTTTTATTATTTTGCTTTTTGCATCTAGTTTTAAAACTGGAAGGAAACAGTTTTTACTAGCGTACTTGCCTTTTTGTTTTTCTTTTCTCTAACCTGTGCATAAATCTTTAACTCTGAAAATTGTTGTCTGACCTCCACACCAATTCAATAAGCATTTGGCTTTACTCTTAGCCAGCTTGGAACTTCAATATGTACAAATACTGAAAACATTCCTGTTGAATCTGACACATGTTTATGACCCATAAACTGGAACTAACTTATTTATTAGGGGAAACATTGAGTGCATCAATACATAATATAAAGTATGAAGTAATGGGTTAAGTTGAAGCCAATTGTGTGGCCTCTAGAACTTTAATTGACGTCACATATCTGTCAGAATATATATAATATTTGCATGTTCCCTCTACCTCCAATACCTAAGATTTCTTTTTAGCATCGAAGCGCGGCATAATTATAGTGTTTGAACTGCTTGTCAGTCAGTCTGTCTAGCTATCTGTAATCCTGTCTGAAACTTAAACATTGCGCATAACTTCTCCATTACTGAAGTGATATATTTCAATCCTGGATACACCATCCCTTTGGAGAACACTTCTAGGATGATATATAATTTTTAACCTTGACCTTGAAGCTAATCTCCCAAAAAGTTCCAAGATCGGCCATTACTCCCTTATTAGTCAATGGATCTCCTTGATACGTGTAGTTGGAAATATATCCACTTGTGACAAGACCTTTCAGCTGACATATACTTATTTGACCTTGACCTCTCATTGACCTTGACTGTGACCAATCTAATTTTCTCATATATGTCATGAATAGATACATAAATAACTTCAACCTTTACAGTCAAACTAGATGGAAAATCTATACATGTGTTTAGACTTATTACATTTTATATTTAGAGGGGCATTGTCATCTTAAACGACTTTTGTTATTAATATTATAAATTAGGAAATCAAGTTAATTGATAAAACTTGTATTCATTAGTTACAAAAATATTGCTGAAAAGGAAAATATGCTTTATATGGAAACCCATCTGGAGGTCAGACAAACTTTTGTTCAACATGCACATTTTTCTTTACTCTTAGATAGGCAAGTCTATTTTTGAGTAAGCATCAAATTAAAAATTTGAAAAACCCCTTATAGTTAAGTCACGTGTCTATTGTTTACAGCATGTAAGTGTCGACGCTTTTGGTGCCAATATGGGCAAATAGTACAGTCCCAGAGCATAACTATGCAGTTCATGGAATTGGTGGTTGGTCCTGGGTCTTCATTATTTGTGTTTGATAACAAGACAAAATCTAATAAATTAAAAAATATTTATAAGCATTATTCAAAAATACTTTTTGAAAACCACATATATGTTAAAACAATACTCAAGAACAATATTTAACACCAAAAGGGTCGGAAAGCCTTCTTTTATGTTGCTTAGTAAATGATACAATATGAATAATGTGAGGTGGGTATGAGGATGGGTCCCCGACCTTCTCTCACCTATGACGGGGACACAATAAATGGGCTGCATGACAGCCGAAATGAAAAAAAAAAGTTCTCAGTTGAAACGATTAGACTTTACTATATATGTCTGCACTGCTTCAAAAATCAGCTTATTAGTATCATTATCAAGTGTTGGATCGCCATAGAGAAATAACTTCACTGAAACGCGACGAATTCGGTTTACTACATTTAGAAGATTAGTACGAATGTGTTGATATGTATGAGAGTGAAAGAAGAAGTGTTGCGCGCTTTCGATTTCACCGCAGTGACAGGCTGGTGACTCGACTATACCTTTTTGAAAAAGGCTTAAATTTAAAGAGCTATGTACAATTGGTCCTGAGCCTCGTATGGAGAATTTGTGCTTTCCTATTTCCAATAAAATGATAGGAGGGTTTACTGGTAATCGGGCCATTTATTGCTCTTAAAATTAAAAGATTCTACAGAGCTCGAGTTCCTTATTTCTAACGGAAGAGAATTCCACTCACGAACAACAGATGGTAAAATGACTCAGAATATAGTTTTGTTCTAGAGTGTAGCAATTGCACGTCTTCAGTATTTCTCAAGCTGTACCTTGACTCATGAATAACATACAAGGGCTGTGACTAATGAAGATAAGTATTCTGGTGTTTGTTTATCAACCATTTAAAAAAAAAGAACAAGCTTATGTTTCTGTCTTCTAGATTCTAAAGTTTCCCAACCAGTTTCATTTTCAAGTTGTTTTACAGAGACAAGCTTTGTTGTGCCAGTTACAATCCTAGCAGTCTCATTTTGAATCTTGTCTAATTCATGTTTTTGTGTGCTAGTACAGTTGTTCCAAACTACATCTGAATATTCTGAGATTGGTCTAATAGAACTGAAGTAGATTATTTCGAGAGATTTTCTGTCAAGAGTATATTTTAGTTTGGCATGATTTTAATTCTTCCCCATGCCTTGTTTTTGATATATTCAATATGTTTATTCCAATGTCCATCACTTGAAAAATAGATACCACAGAAACAGGGCTGCCATTTCTCCGGATTTTTCCTAAATCTTCGGATTTTTTCTGGTATATAGTAGCTTAAAGCAGACTGAAAGTAAAGCAGAATGCGCCTTAAGGCGCATTCTGCTTTACTTCCAGCCTGCTTTAAGTAGTCGCATGTCAGCAAAACTAGAAACAGCCTACGTGATAAAGGTACGATTCGTAAAATCGCACTTGAAAAGTGCAAATCTGGAAATCTTAGGAGTTTTCATGCCAACTTATGGCAGCCCTGCAGAAATTAATACCATTGATCAGACGAGGCTCCTTTCGTATGAAGCTTTGAAAACAAGCTACCTGGGAAAGGATTAACACTTTCAATCCTAGCGACGAGTATATTCGTCATTTACAAACGGTATACTTCTAAAGAGTACATTTGTCCTATACAGACAGTGGCGACCCTTATCAGAAGGCTCCTAGTCAGAGGCTCAGCACTGTTGGCCAGTTTGCAATGAATTGTAAAATAAAACCACACACACAAAAACCCCAACAAAAAACAAAAAACAAACATGTTTAATGGAAATGGACTTAACTTTATTGGAAACTGGAATTGGCTATTTGATGTTTCAGGGGCGAATGAGTTTTACTGTAGATCCTATCAATATACAGTAAAAATCTCTCTAATTCGATTACTAAAAAGAAGGCTAATTGGTTGCATAAAAGTCAAGCGACAGCTTAAAGGGACTCGCAACCGGATGGTGTTCTTGTCAAAATAAAATAGAATACTCAAATAAAAGCAAATTTGTGGCATTATTTGGCTTTTGACATTAAAAAAATATGATCAGTCCAAAAAACGTCTCAAGAATCGTCACCGAATCTTAGTTTTTTAGATATTTTCCATCGTTTTTCCATAGCGTTAGCTAACGGTATAGTTGTTGTTGTTGCTTCTCTACACGGGGTCAGACATAAACCCGAGCCGAATAATGTTCTATTAATAGCTATCATTGAAGTACGTTAATTCGATACCATATACATAGAGAGCGTCCGTAGCCGAGGGCGTAAAGGCAATGCCTCATTTTTCATTTTTGTCTCCGCATGGATGGTCACGGGTTCGAATCCCACCAGAGCCTCTTCTTTTCTTTTTTTTTGGAAATGCATTTTTTAACAGAATTTATTATCCTAAACTAAATTTTACCCATTTATATAAGCATTTGACATATATTTACAAATTACTATTTTTAATGCCTGATCCGGTTGCGAGCCTCTTTAAAGCAATGTGACAGTAAAACAGAAATCTCCTAAATTTAAAGGAGCTTTCAGTTTTACTGGCACATTGCTTGAAGCAGTCACCTGTCTTGAACACCCAGTTATTCACACAATTAAGTGGTCGTAATTATAGAGAGGTTTTTCTATATCATACTCTATCACGAGAAACAGTCCCCCCTCCCTCTCTAGGCTCTAGCACAATAAATTTGATAAAGTTGCCCCAATATTCTTCAAATTAATGCTGACGACTAGATTCTAGTCAAAATAAAATATTTTTGTCATAGTAATAAAAATATTTCTGCTTTGGAGTTGGCTCTAACAGTAACTGTAAATTTGATTCGTGAAATTGTACATAGAGTGTCAGCACCAGCATCTAGGCGCGTCATCTCATGCCGTTTTTCGCCAAGTGTCGGCTAATGTTTTATACATGTCCAGAAACCAAACACCGGAAACAAAATGGCCGAACAAGATCAACAGGAGGATGACCAAAGGTTAAAATTTGCAAATAATAAGACATAATAGACACTTTAAGTGTTTATTTCTAAAATAACTGATAAAGCATATATTTATTTAACTGTTTCTGTTTTAATTTTTGTAGCCATAGTCTAAGAGCCTGTACCATTTAGGTATTTTTACAACTTTGACAGGCAGCCACCTCTTTTTAAGAAAACGCAAATAATTTACTTTGACCTAAATGTCAGCAAATATTTAGGAGATAATTATAGAAACACTTTATAAACGATAGCATCCGTTTTATCTTATTTTCTGGTGTGTTACAGTCAACTGTCAAAATCTAAAACTGAACACATATGGATATATCGTCAGTGTACCTGTTTCAGTGAGGTACCTATTTCGGTGCACTTAACTGCGACAACTCTATCTTCTTTCTGAAGATCTCAAATACGTTATCACTTTTTGCTATCGGCAAAGTAAACTTTTCCTGTCATCTTTGTCCAAAAAAATCCAAAATTTGATGCAAACGGATAATTAATTGACTATAAAAAATAAAGCATAGCAATTTGAACCAAATTCCTTATGTCCGTTTTCACTCCGAAAACACATGTTCCAAAATAACACTTTTTACAATTGATTTTCATAATTTTGTAGTGGTATGCATTTTTTGTTATCTTCTACACCAAAATCACATGGAATAAGTGGTCCCGTCTATTTTGTTTCATGTACAGTACACTTACAAAAGTATGCTCTCCTTATATACGGAAACTGTTTTTCGGTAAATTATTTTTTGAATGGCTTGATATTGTGATTTGATTACATTATTTAAGCGACTCTTTTGAAGAAATTAAAATGACGAAAATAGCCTACAGGGTATACTTGTCAAAATTATGTGACCACTCCTTGCCAAACTGAATTGGAACAGAGACCAACATAATTCATAAAGGAATGACTGAACATGTACTATTGTTGTTTTTCTTGTTCCAATGGGAGAGAGGCAGTATAGACAAGGAACCAATTATATATTCAAAAGGGAGAAAATCCTAATCTTTAATATTTATATAGGTGGGAAACATTACAGGAATGATTCTTACAATATTTTTATTGATCACATACTTTTGATACAGTCTGTACTTCGATAAAACCAACCCTCACTGAAATAGGTACAACAAAATGTTCTCAGCACAAAATGACTACGTCATTGAAACGGTGGCGATTGCGCTAAATATAGAATATTTTGGAAATATTTTTACAGGGAATTAACCTAAACAATTGATTACAAAGGTAGGAATAATTGTTCCATAGACTTTTATGATTTGTTATCACCATGATCAGTTTGAACGTTAAGTGCACTGAAACTGGTACCTCCATGATACAGAAATCAGTTTGATTGCTTTAAATTTAGGATTTAATTAAACAAGGGAGAGAACTGTATAAAATACCAATCACCAGTGTATATCAGCTAGTCACCGTTCCCGCATTCTGTAAAAGATTGTGCATTCATGATCTTTTAGAAAATAGTGTTAATCCAGCATTCACGCATAATGCCGCTTTAATGCGGCATAGTAGATCTATGCGACACTGGCTGGTTTGGCAGTGGTACAATTTCTCTTAACCCATAACCCCATAAATACACTTTTTACGCTTTTGATTTATTCCTCCTCCGAAGAAAATACTTCCAATTTATACTGTAGTGAATAAATATAGTAAGAAATAGTTTCTATATATCCTGGAAGATGATAGCTTAAAGCAGGCTGAAAGTAAAGCAGAATGTGCCTTAGGGCACATTTTGCTTTACTTTCAACCTGTTTTAAGTGGTCACATGTTTTCAAAACTAGAAATAGGCTATGGGGTAATGAGTTAATCCTGAGATGTGTGAGCAACAGTATAAGTTAATTTTAAGCTTTTTTGTATAAACTAAAACTTCAGATTCAGACTCGGAGCTATAGATATGTTGTTTTTTATGTAATTGGGAATTTATCTGTGGATGTTTTATAGAATTGGGTATCAATTGAATTTTTTTTATTGGGTATTAGTCCAAGAATTAATAAGGTAATGTTCAAAGTGTAATTCTAACACACTTCGCGCATGCCCCTATATAAACAAAGAAGGAACGTATCAGTGTTTGAATTCTCAATAAAACACTCACACGCTGTAACATTCTAACGTGACGTCATATGGCTTCGAAAATGTGTACGCCAAGAAATGTAGCGCCATTGTTTTGGTGAAAATTAAGGTAAAATTATTAAATAAATAATAAATACCAGTGTTTTATCTAACAATCGAAAACGGGTAATTGTTGAGATGCTTGTAATTAAACCACTCGGCCAAAAGGCCTTGTGATTAAATTACTACGCATCTCAACTCCTACAAGTGTTCGATTGCACGATAATACACTGGTATGAATTTATTATTTCTTAATTAGGCATTCAGAATCAGGGATTTCCCCAGGAATTTCTGAAGGCATGTTGACTTTGGGGCCTAGGGGGAGGTGCGAAATTTTTTGCTCTTTAATCAATGAAATAGTGCATTTTTGGCAATACATATATGTAGTGTATACTATAGTGTGTTTATATGGAAATGGCTGAAATAAGTATTATTTTGTTTCTTAGATCTTGTGTGTGTAGGGCTTTTGTTTTTAAGTTCAGCACCAATATTTAAGTTACAATTCATATCTAAAGTTTACTATAATACATGTACCTTCTGATCTCCCAGTACAGTTGCTGACTGCAGCTTGCATTAACTAGTTTTCCATTATTTTGCAACAAAGTATTACATTGTAAAACCTTACAAGTTGTTAAAGCACAAAAATGATAAATAGCTGAAACACATTAATTCACTTATTTTATACATAATTACATAAAAAATATCCAGAAACTAGGATGTGGAAATTATGAATGTCTGGACTTATGGAACAAGAGCCACATGCGGCCCTAAATCGCTCACCTGGTAACCATGATTACGGTCATGCAAATGGACCAGTAATGATTAAGTTTTCACTTATTCACCCCCACCCACTGGTGGCCATGCTGTTTGAGCTAGGAAGATTATTGGAAGAAAACTGGCAAATGGTCACCCATCTTAAATCAGAACAACAGTTTCAGAGAAAATTTTTTTGAAATATTTTCCATACAGAAATAATAGGAAAACTTGCCCCTCCCACTGGTGGCCATGTTTTTTTAAATAACAAAAATATTTTAAGAAATCTGGTAGAGGATCATCAATTGACCATTTGTGTAAAATTCTGAATTTCATGCACAGAGTTTTGGGTTGTATCATCTATAATAATTATGTTACATGTTGTTATACTGATCCACAATCATTATACACATTAATATATAGATAATTTGGCAAATTATTTGATCACATTTTGTGCAAGCTTTGTCCCTGTATTGCATGCTGCTGTATTAACCCAATGCCCCATAAATACGCCTTTCTACGCCTAAAATATATTTGTCCACTGAAGAAAAAAATTTCTAATTTATTCAGTCATGATAATATATTGTAAGAAATAGTCTGTATATCTTAGCAGATAATATAATAGCTTAAAGCTGGCTGAAAGTAAAGCAGAATGCGCCTTTTGGCGCATTCTGCTTTACTTTCAGCCTGCTTTAAGTAGTCATCTATTTTAAAAACTAGAAACAAGCTATGGGGTAATGGGTTAAATCAATCATACACTTGTGTTTTTATTTCATGCATTTCATTTAAAAAGGTCCCACTACTTTTTTGTAGGAATTGTGTTGATTGTTTGTCTGATTTTGTTGTTGTGAACCTGATTATTCAAGAGAAGTGATGTGTGTTTATTGTAGTGAAAGATTAAAGCATTCTTTGCTGGTGAGACTTAAAACAACAGTAGAAGGACTACTAGCCAATAATACTAACAATGTATGGAGCACCTACGGAGGTCTTGGTAGACTATGCAAAGATGTTGACCAGATTTTGCACCATAGACTGAAATTTGTAGCAGTAAGTAATACTCAGCCAAAGGTCTGTGTTTAGTGGGCACTTAATCCTTCTTCCACTGAAGGTTCATATTTAGGGCTACAGATAAGGGGAAGTAAACTGAAAAAATCAGACATTTTTTCACCTATTAATTTATTTTAGCACCAAATCCTTTGCTGTCACTACTCATTAGAATTGTCTCTTCGAGACGATTCTAATGAGTAGTGACACCATAGGGTTTTATGCAGAAATAAAGATTTTAATTTTTGAAATACTCCCCTTATCTGGAGCCCTGATATTTCTCATATAACTTCCCTTATCTCTGGGTTAAAACAATGCGTTAAGATCCTTTAGAAGTATCACTTGTAAGAACACTTTATAACATACATGTACCCTGGTATATGATGTCATGTGATAGTTATGTGAGAAAAAGAATCTGATGCTCCCTGTCTTTTAATTAATATTCCTAAATCCTAAAGGATTTGGTGCTAAAATAAAAGAGAAAATATGTTGGATTTGTTCAGTTTACTCCCTCTTATCTGGAGCCCTGTACATATGTTGGATGATGCTACTTTTAAATGTTGCCTAACTTATAAAGTGATAACCTTTTGCAAGTTTAGTACTACAGTTTACTATTAATCCTTCACTCCATAGCCTGTGTCTAGTTTTGAAGACAAGTGACCGCTTGAAAGCAGATTGAAAGTAAAGTCTTGAGGCACATTCTGCTTTATTTTAAGCTAACATCTGATAGGATATAGGTAATATTTCAAATGGGTGAATATTCATGACTGTATAAAGTGGAGCTATTTTCTTCAGAGGAGAAATAAATTAAAGTTTTAATTACAATGTAGCTGTATAAATTAAAATTACTCTGCATGATTACCATACAGTACTCTAATAGGTTTTGCCTTACATTAGATGTTGTGTGACTGTCTGGATGAGAGTTTTCGTCTGGCTCTTAACTCTGTTAACAAATATCTCCATAAATTTGCCTTTTACGCCTTTAATTTATTATTCTAAAGAAGAAAGTAGTTCAAATTAATACAGTTATAAATATGTTTCATAAAAAATAATTTCTATACCTGAGCAGATGGTGGCTTAAAGCAGAATGAAAGTAAAGCAGAATGTGCTTTAAGTGGTATCTTCTCTTTAAAACTAGAAACATGCTATGGGGTAATAGGTTAAGTCAGTACAGTCTAGACTCAGATTTTGTTTAGTTTTTGACGGTGATGTCATCAACGGTTTTCCGTTTTGCTCCACAGAAAGTGTTCCAGAATGTCTCTACCTACTCCTCTGCATAAGCACATCTACCCTGTAATGATTAACCCATTACCCCATAGCCTGTTTCTAGTTTTTAAGAATGATGATCATTAGAGCAGGTTGGAAGTAAAGCAGAATGGGCCTTAAGGCCCATTCTGCTTTAATTTCAGCCTGCCTTAAGCTATTATCTGCTAGAATGTAGAAAATATTTCTTACAGTGCATATACTTGACTGTATAAATTAGATCTATTTTCATCAGAGGAGATATAGATTAGAGGTGTAAAAAGGCGTATTTTTGGGGTAATGAATTAATAAATGCAAGAATATTTATTGATGGTGGTAAAGACAGACCTGTAGCAGTTTAACCCATTACCCCATAAATTCACCTTTTTACACCTTTAATTCAATCTTCTACTGAAGAAAATAGTTCTGTCACAACTCACAAATAAAAATCTTAAGAAATATTTTCTATATTCTAGAAGATAATAGCTGAAAGCAGGCTAAAAGTAAAGCAGAATGCACCCTAAGGTGCATTCTGCTTTACTTTCAGCCTGCTTTAAGTGGTCAACTATCATCAAAACTAGAAACAGGCTATGGGGTATTGGGTTAATCCATTCCTTCATAGTCGTGTGCCCAAATCATCTCTATATCCAACAATGTTAACTCTTTCAACACTAAGTAACTCTTGTGGGTTATTATGTTCTCTTGTGGATATTTTTTGTTACTAAAACATAACCAGTAAACTTTGAAATCTGGATAGTGAGTTAGATAAATACTTCTTTATATTAGCAAACTGTGTAGAGTTTATAAACCCCGATCAGAGTTCTATGATCTGGGTCTACACTGTTTGCAAATGTAATGAGTATATTTTAAACAGGTCCATGGCGTTGAAAGAGTTAAGAAAGGACACTACTTAACAAAAGCAAGATGAATGTTAAGCAGAAAGCTTCTTAAGCAGTTTTCTGATTTACTTTCATCTTGCTTTAAGCTGCAACCTGTATTCAACAACATGAATTGATATTCTTTTGTGGTGCTTCAATGGAGGTGTAGGTAGAGGTGTTCAAAGGCGCTTCCTTGGTCGGAGAAAGGGGTTAAAGGAGGATGAGAGTTAAGAAGAAAGCTCCTGTATATATGTGTTGTATCAAACTACAGTCGAACTTTGATATCTCGAACTCAGTTAAATGGAACATACCTGTATTTCAAAGTTACCGTAAAACGTGGCTTATGTTCAACCTAACTGAGCATGAAACAATGCAGCTCATGTGCCGAACTATCAGATAGTTCAAGTTAAGCGAGTTCGAGATATGGAAGTTCGACTGTACATGTAATGGATATGGAGGAAAGGGTTACGTAATGAGCAGCATTTCAGTCACTTTACAGCAGGGTCCACGCTTATAAAGCGTTTGAGTTGAGTCTGAAATCGTTCTCAAACATTTGATTGGTCAGATTTGAGCCTAGGCTCAAATCTGACCAATCAAATGCTTGAGAACGCACTCAGACTCAACTCAACGCTTTATAAGCTCTGGACCTGATTTCTGCCTAGTCCAACGTGTGCTAACTTTTTTGTTCACTTTACCAGAGTGATTATGGGTGTGTTAATGACTATTGGCCGTTTGTGAAAGGTCTGAAATGGCTGAAGCCCGAGATGACCCCTTTCATAGAGAAAATTAGAAAAGGGCATTACCAGAGAGGGACCAGCAAAGGCCAGGTGTGGGTGAAAGAGAGTCTACGTGAGCACAATCTAGAACTACAGCTCAAAGTGCTTGTATCCAGTGATCAGCATTTACATAGGCATTACTTTGGTAAGTCAAATTTTTGAAATTGTAGAAAGGTACAGATGTGTTAGAAATTGATATTCAAGTCTTGCATTCAAAAATGATGTCAAATCTGAGCAATCACAAGATTAAGAAAGATCTCAGATTCATCTTTAACTCTTTAAACCCTAGTCACGCATATCTGCGTCATTTGCAAACAGCCTACCTGTGAGGAGTACACTTGTCCTGTGCAAACAGTGTAGACCCTGATCTGAGGGCTCCTTAAGGAGTCCTCTGATCAGGGTCTACACTATATGTCCTTTTGATCATATATATTGTAAAATCAACTCTAAAAAGTCAAAAATGGACTTTTCTAAATTGAAAACAAGAATTTGTCCATTTGAGGTTTCAGGGAGGAAAGGGTTGAAGCTTTATAAGCACTAGCCCTGGAGCTCTAAAGATATGTTTCTATTTCAGAGGATGCCTTCTTGTTCAGTGAGAAGTACTTTACTGCACTGTGTCTATGCCTACAGGCAGTAGAAGAGAATAGAGTGTCTTTGTTGGCAGATCTCGACCCCAAACTGGTAGGATAGTATTTACATAGATACATACATAGTTACATACACATGTAGTTGATTCTGGTAGAAGGTCAGTCCTGTAACACCAGCTCTGGTTCTTCATTATGATCTTCTTGGTTTATACTGAGACCCTTAATCACTGTTGCACTATAATTATATTTAATGTCTTGATCACTCCAAAATTTGTCAAGCCTACTTTCAAACGATCTTATTTACTCCCAGTGGATTCTTCCATGTTTATATATTGGATTAGTCTCATTTTTCATCAAATGGATGCCTGGTCAAATTTTCATTTTGTTTTATATTGAAATTCCTATCAGAAAACAGTGTAGACCATTATGCGGTGTCTGATCAGAGTCTACACTGTGTGCCTATGTCCCATATATGGGATCATGGGCACAAATGGGTTAATTTCTGCTTACTGTAAATAATGTAACAAAACAATATCCAACACAGAAAGAAAACAGTTCTATTTTATAAACTCTCTTCTTTAGGGGAATAATAAATAATTCCAATTTATACAGTCAAGAATATGTATCATAAGAATGAATAAATGGTGTTTTACGAAAACAATGGAAGATGCATTTAGATGTGTATCTATAAAGTAAAGGGTTAATTCCATGGACTTCGACTTGAAATAATTGCTCACTTATAAACTGGATCCATAAAAAACAACAGTGAAAATATAATAATACTGGTATTAGGCAACCTGGGTCCAATGTTATAAAGCGTTTGAGTTGAGTCTGAGTGTGTTCTCAAGCATTTGATTGGTCAGATTTGTGCCTAGGCTCAAATCTGACCAATCAAATGCTTGAAAACGACTTTAGACTCAACTGAAAAGCTTTATAACCTTGGACCCAGGAAGGACAGTGAAAAACAACTCAACATTTTAAAATACAGTCTTAAGCTGTTATCTCTACATTTCAACTCACTCAAATTATTAGTATTTCATAAGTTGAATTTCAATAATTTGATCTCGCTTAAGTCAAACATACCTATATTTCAAAGTTAAAATGTGGCTTATCCATGTTTTAACTTTGCAATATGGATATGTTCGACATAGGCAAGATTGAATTATTGAGTTTATTTCATATTAAATATTGTTATACAATGAACATCATTGTTATATCTGTTAAACATGTCATGCTACATTTTCATTTATTCTCATATCTGGTACAGTGGAGACGACATAATTCTTTCCCAATAAATATAACAATGCTAAAAGAATTATTTCAATGGCAATCAACTTTGAGCCCGGTCGGATACTGGGTAACCAAGCATCTAGATTATCCCTTCTGTCAAGAATCAAAAGGAAGGCAGGTTGGTGGTTTTGACCACATACAGTAAAACCTCCCTATAACGGCCACGAAAACGAAGGATAATTCATAGTATAAAAGACAGGTGATAACTTAAAGCAAGGTGACAGTGAAACAGAAAGCTCCTAAAGGAGCTTTCTGTTTCACTGTCACCTTGCTTTAAGCAGTCACCTGCCTTAAACACCTAATAATCAACAAAAAATAGTGGCCGTTATAGAGAGGTTATACTGTACTCTACTTTGCAGTAAATGAGATAAGCAGAAATCGACCCTCATCATCATACCATCTCATCATTCATTGGCGCTATATGACCTATTTTGTGTCGTTGTCATGTAAAATTCAACGCATCATCCATTCAAGCATCTGATTGGGCTTCAAACTGTTTTCCACTCAGAGACATACATTATCAAAAGTTTCAAAAAGTTGAAACTTTGCACATTTTTGTACATTGCAATTGCATTTAGGTTTTTTAACCCTTTACCCAATAACCCGTTCTTAACATTAAATACTGGTGATCACTTAAAGCAAGTTGAAAGAAAAGCAGAATGTGCCTTAAGGCACATTCTGCTTTACTTTCAGCCTGCTTTAAACCTCCATCTGCTAGGCTATATAAAAATATTTCTTATGGTAATTGTTTATAAGGGTATAAACTTGAACTATTTTCTTCAGCGGAGCAATAAGTTAAATACTATAAAAGTCGCTTCTATGGGGGAAAGGGTTAAATGGAAAAGAATAACATCTCCTCTGTGCACATGTGCTTTTACACTAGATGTCATTACTACTAACAGTTAAGCTTCAAGCCGCCCATGACCCCAGTTGCTCCGAGCCACATCCGCAGTGCCTCCCTACCCTTGTCTACAGTGTCTTCCAGTATACGCTGCCCCAGGAGTCACCGGGCCAGCTACAGTGAGACAATGGTACTGGCTCCACCATTTGCCTCGCCTAACCAAGACAGTATCCTGTGTACGTCAGATGAACATGTGATTCCTGGGCACATAGGTAAGCAGTGATCTGGCCCCAAGATTGTAAAGCTCAAATTTGAAGAATCAAATGCTTGAGAATGATCTCAGACTCAACTCAAATGCTTGGATCGAGGGTTTTGATCTGGGTTGTCATGTCTCTCATAGATTGTTTTCAGTGTACATGTATAAGGCATAATTATGGCTGCTGAAAGCATCCTGAATATATAGCAGAAATCTCCGTTTAAAGCAGATTTCTGCTTTACTTTCAGGATACTATAACCTTTTCCCTTATGACCTGTTTTCAGTTTTTAAGTCAGTAATATTTGGACTTTTCGTTTAAACCGTTTTAGCTCATCTGAGCAAGGCTCAGGGTGAGTTTTTAGGATCGCCTTACATTTGGGGTTTGTTCATCCACAATTAGTTCGTTACAGTGGAGAATCTGTTATTCTTTCCCGTTTAAACGCAAACGTACGCAAACGCAAAGCGCTAAAACGTAGAAAAGAACAACTTTTTGACAATTCTGATATTTCATGTTTATCACAGTGGCAAACATTTTGGAGCCTGATCAGACGCCGGGTTACCCGGCGTCTGATCTGGCTCCAAACTGTTTGCACGGCAAATAATAGTTTTAGCGTAAAAGCGTTTATTGGGAAAGAATAACACATTCTCCACTGTACCACTCCAGTGTCTAGAGGTTTGAATGGATTTTGATGAAACATACAAACTGTATATGGCCATAAGGTCTCGGATGAGTTCAATTATGGTTTGAAATCGGACTGGTGAATAAAGAGGTTATGTTGTTTTCTTCTCTTTATGTGCTCAGAAAAGACCTTATTTCAGTTTTGGTGACATTATAATATCTACAGAATTGAGAGGATTTTAATCAAACTTTATTAAACTCTTTATAAACGTAATATCTCTAATGAGAATAATTATGGATGAAATAAGATTTATTGGTCAAGATTGCAAATAGTTTGGAGCCAGGTCAGATGCCGGCTTCTGATCAATCTCCAAACTTTTTGCCACTCTGATGTAAATAAATCTCCAGAAGTTTCAAAAAGCACATGTTTTCTACATTTAAGTGCATTGCCTTTACAATGGTTTAAGCGGGAAAGAATAACTGTAAACTTCTTCTCTCAGGAGAAATGATAAATGGTCTTTTCAATCAGCTCCAGATTAGGGGAATATTTTAGAATCTAAAATCTTTATTTCTGCATTAAACCCTATGGTGTCACTACTCATTATAATCGTCTCTTTGAGACAATTCTAATGAGTAGTAACACCCTAGGATTTTAGTGTTAATTTGAGTGAGAAAATGTTGGATTTGTTCAGTTTAATCCCTCTTACCAGGAAACCTGGGACTCATTTCATAAAACTTCGTACGACAAAAACGGTCGTAAGTCAAAACTTTAAAATACATTTAATTTCTGATTTCTCTATCTAATCCTGTCTTGTGACATCTCTTTGGAATCGTCTTTTCAAGACGATTCCAAAAAGATGTCATAAGACAGGATTAGATTGAGAAATAAATAATAATTGAAATTTTTATAATCTGACTTAGGACAATATTTGTTGTACGAAGTTTTATGAAACTGGCCCCTGCATACTATTAACCCTTAGCCCGCCAAATAAATTGTCGTCTGCTATATTTCTCGTCTGCTTCAAGTTTCAAAGTGCTTCAAAGTTGCTCAAAATTGCTGAAAATGTTGTCCGAGTGTCAAACAGCTTGGATCCAGATGAGACGCTGAGTTACTCGGCGTCTCATCTGGATCCAAGCTGTTTGCATATGGAGCTATAGTCGTGAGTGGCAGGCTAAGGGTTAATTTTCATTTAACAGGATCAAGTACAAGTCCAGAAGAGCCTAGAATGACTGCAAGAGAAGCCTTACGGGATGTTTTACGCAAGTCCGGGTCTGACTCCCCTCCAGACTTCCCCACACTCAGTAGGGACAAGGATATGTTTAGTCTGTATGATGACAGTTTAGGCAGTGACCCATTGTTAAACCTTGGTTTTATGCAAGGAGGAAAATCTCCGATAGAGGACAAGGAAAAGTTAGGAAAGAAACACACTCTTATGAGAAGTCAATCTGATGGAAGTGGGCTAAAGCGACAGTTTGACCGTAGAGCGTCAGAAATGATGGACAAGATTCTGGTGGAAGATGACGACAATAATGTGTTCAATATAAATAATGAAAAAGCAAAAAATAAAAAATCTGAGGCGGCAGAAAGAACTCTGCATAAACCTTCCCGAGTGATATTTTCAGATTCAGAAGGTGTTGATAGTGAAGTGAAACACAAAGTTGTGAAAGGGAAGTACGGTAAACATTCTCACAAACGATCCAGGTCAGACATTAGTGGCATCAAAGTAGATCAGACTGATTCCGGCATGAGTAAAAGTCAAACACTCAAAGAGCCAATTTCAGGTATGAGTGAAGGCTCCAGATGAGAGCAGGGCACCAGATGAGGGGAGTTTTACGAAAAACTAAAATCTTTATCTTTAAAAACCCTATGGTGTAACTACTCATTAGAATTCTAATGAGTAGTAACACCATAGGATTTGGTGCTGTATGAGTGAGAAAATGTTTGATTTGTTCAGATTACTCCCTCTTATCTGGAGCCCTGTGAGACGGAGTAAACTCACAGGTCTCCAGATAAGGGGGAGTAATCTGAACAAATCAAACATTTTCTCATTCATTTCCTATGATGTTACTAATCATTAGAATCGTCTCAAAGAGACGATTCTAATGAGTAGTGACACCATAGGGTTAAACACAGAAATAAAGATTTTAGGTTTTGAAATACTCTCCTTATCTGGGGTCCTTTGCGTTCATTTCAAAAGCACTTGTTACTGTCAGTTTAGAAGCATAGCCATGTGTTAGCCCATAACCCCATAGCACGGGGGGCCAACTAGGTATTACGATAAAATGTTTTGCTACGACAACTTACATGAGTATTATAACAAATTTGTATTGCTACAAAGGCAACTTTGTTTTTCGTAGACAAACATTTCTCACTGTATACACTGACTTCTTAGCAATACAAATCTGTTATTATACCTATATAGGTTGTCCTAGCAATACAGTTTGATGATAATACGTAGTTAGCCCCCCAATGCATAGTCTGTTTCACAATTTTCAGACAGTTGTCCACTTAACCCATTAACCCATAATACTTCTTTTTACGCCCTTAATTTATTCCTCTACGAAGAAAATAGTTTTATAGTCTATAGTTTCACAAATAACAATCATTACCAATATCTTCCATATTGTAGCTGATAATAGCTTGAAGCAGGCTGGAAGTAAAGCAGAATGCACCTTAAGGCGCATTCTGCTTTACTTTCAACCTGCTTTCAGTGGTCACATATCTTCAAATAGCAGAAACAGGCTATGGGGTAACGGGTTAAAGCAGATTGAAAGTAAAGCAGAATGCGCCTTAACTTTCAGCCTTTAAGCCACCATCTGCTAGAATACAGAAAAATATTTCTTATAGAACATATTCCAGACTGTATATATAAGATGGAACTATTTTTTTTTCAGCGGAGGAATATATTAAAGACATAAAATGGGTAGTCATGGGGTAATGGGTTAATGGCAGGTGTATGCTTTTAAAAAGTAAAACAGAAAGCTCCTCATAGATATTTGGGTCTATATTATTTGCAGAATGTTTGTATCCAGATAAGATGCTGTTTGACATGGCGTCTCATCAGGATCTAAACTGTTTGACACGGCATCTCATCAGGATCTAAACTGTTTGACATGACATCTCATCAGGATCTAAACTGTTTGACACGACATCTCATCAGGATCTAAACTGGGTGACACTCTGTCCTACTTGGCACCATATGACCGTTTTATGTGTCATGGTGCCGTAAAACTAAACTCAATCAAAACCTATTTTGAAAAGAAGTTTGTAATTTTTTGGGGATGGGGGGGGGGGGGGGGGGGAACTTTAGCAGAAGACAATTGTTGCAAACTAAAATATTATCCCGGTACAACCATTATTCGAACACCTAAGCATCTTCCAGTCAATTACAAATTTCTATGTGAATAAAAGTTATTTTTTTACATAGATACTGGATATACTGGTCATTTTTAACTTATAAATGAGTTCTCGAACAATGTAAACAAATCATAGTGTTCCGCTTACCTCATTCTCAGTGGACGCCAACCTAAATTCGAACAGCAGGTTTGACACCATGAAATGTTTACTATATGTAGACCAGGGTAAGTGTTTGTTCATGAAATGTCAGACAAAACATAAAACAAGAGTCTGTAACCTCATAAAAAGTAAAAGTCAACTTGTTTTACATGTAAGTTACAATAGTTTAGACATAACGTATCAATTGTTAATGGCTACAGACAGGGCATTAGAAGGGGTCTCCCTCTTGCTGTGAAATGCATCTTAAAACGTAGAAGAAAATTCTTAAAGTTGTTGAACATATTTCTCTAAAAAAAACTATTGTACTGGAACCTGTAAGATAAACAAATATTTTGTTTATTCCCTGTTATTTCTTATATGAAACACATTAGAAATAAACAAAATAGTGAAAAAAGTGATAAGGACCCCTAGTTTCAGATTTGATCAAATTTAGTGGTCTGAACCCTCAATATAATTTATCCGGACCATTAGGAATGAGGTAAATGTAAAAGTTTTGCAGCCGATACAACACTGGTCATTTTTGTTGACAGAAAATGTAGTGATGCATAATTATGCATTGGGAAATATGAGATTAGATGTAAATGCAGTATTTATACTCAGAGAAGTTCAACAAATGCCCTTTTACCTGTTTACTGATCTTTTTTGCCGATTTTGTGTTCTTGACGTTTCTAGCGGTGTTACTGTCAAAATGTCACGCACAGTTATGCAAATTTGTTTGTAACCATAGATGCCGCGCGAAATGATTCAGGTGTTCGATTTTTGGTTGTGTTCGAATAACGATTGTAAAGGGATATATTACCCAGCATGCAATGAGTTAAAAGTGTTTTCATTTTGCAGGCTCTATGACAGCAATGCAGTCTAGTAATGGAGGGTTTTTCCCACAGCCAGCCCAAGGCCAGTCACTGCTGCACTATCTCTCTTCCCAGGACTTCCATACTTGTGCCAATCTGGACAAGGTAAGGGGGTCATAGTAGCTGTTGTCTCTAAGAAGCATTCAGGGTCCAAGGTTATAAAGCTTTTCAGTTGTGTCTAAAGTCAATCTCAAGCATTTGATTGGTCAGATTTGAGCCTAGGCTCAAATCTGACCAATCAAATGCTCGAGAACACACTCAAGACTCAGCTCAAATGCTTTATAACCTTGGACACTGGGCTCCAGATAAAACAGAGTAAACTGAACAAATTCTACGTTTTCTCACTCATTTCAGCACCAAATCCTCATTAGAATTGTCTCAAAGAGACGATTTTGATGAGTAGTACCACCATAGGGTTTAAAGCAAAAATAAGGATTTAAGTTTTTGAAATACTCCCCTTATCCGGAGCTCTTGCATTTACATCCGCTAAAAGCAGCTCTGATTGTTATGGGGACGTCAAGAGGGTCATATGTCTAATTAACTCCTTTTATGCTGAATTTTTCACATGGACAATTCCACGTGTGAAATAAGACCGGTTGATTTTGATTTATTTTTGGCTGTTTTTCTAGAAAAAATAAAAATGAAAGTACATGTAAAACAAACAGTAGAGACTCTGATCAGAGGGTTAATAAAGCAATAGGAGCTCTATAATTTCAGCCTGCTTCAGCTGCCGTGTGTCGGGATGTATGAAAAATTCATTTATCCCTTTTTCCCCATGGCCTGTTTGTAGTTTTGAAGATACAGGTGACCACTTAAAGCAGGTTGAAAGTAAAGCAGAATGCGCCTTAAGCTACCATCTGCTTTAATATACAAACTTTTTCTTAATATGAAACATGTCCATGACTGTATAAATTGGAACTATTTTCTTCCGAGGAAAAAATGAATTAATGGTCTGGTCATTGGGATTTTTCATGTGGGGAAGCCTTCCAGCTGGCCTGTGGAAGGTCGGTAGTTCTGTATCAATTGGAACTATTTACTTCGGATGAATAAACTGAACGTGTTAACCCATTACCCCATAGCCAGTTTCTAGTTTTAAAGACATTTGACCAATTAAAGCAGGTTGAAAGTAAAGCAGAATGCACCTTAAGGTGCATTCTGCTTTACTTTCAGCCTGCTGTAAGCTTTTATCTGCTAGAATATAAAAAATATATCTTATGATTTTTATTCCTGACAGTATAAATTGGAAATATTTTCTTCAGTAGAGGAATTAATTAAAGGCGTAAAAAGGCGTACTAATGGGGAAATGTGTTAAAAGTTGCTTCTTTTGGGGAAAGGGTTAATTAAGGCCTGTGTCATCTGTTATGTTATCAAATAGTTGATATGGGTACAGTGGAGAAAATGTTATTCTTTCCCCTTTAAACCCAAACGAAACGCAAACGCATTGCCATAAAACTGAGGAAATGACAACTTTTTGATACATCTTACTATTCATTTCAATATGAGTGGCAAACAGTTTGGTGCCTGATCAGACGCTGGGTTACCCAGCGTCTGATCTGGCTCCAAACTGTTTGCAATAGAAATGTTAGTTTTAGCGTAAGCGCGTTTATTGGGAAAGAATAATGTTTTCTCCACTGAAACTGTTTTATTGTCTTGAACAGGAGAATGCCCACTTCAGTATCTGTGAGGCACTGATTGCAGCTATAGAGCAAATGAAGTGGAACCATGTTATCAGTCCTAGTGCCGGCAACATAAAGGAGGAAGAAGAAGAAGACAGTGATGAGGAAATCAAACAGTTGCAGCAGCGAATACGTATACGCAAGAGGCAGCGCTTGAAAGAAGTAAACCACTTTGTGTTCATTGATCATATACAGTGGTAAATTCACTATTCCTACCCATTTACGTGTTAATCTATGCGTAAGAAACGCATAGTGAACGGTTAACAACCGGTTAGCGCCTAACGATTTTAACGGGTTTAAACGCGTTAATAAACGATTATACCACAGATGTTGCCATTGGTGCTACAGTTTTCCGTTTCACCTGGAATGCGCCTTAACTTAAAGCGCATTTTGATTTACTTTTCAAGAAACGGCCAGGAAGCGCGTTTAACGAAACGGATAATAAACGCGTAAGAAACACTTAAGAAACGGGTAAAGTGGGTAGGAATAGCATACTTACCACTGTATGCATTTTTGTTTCACCTAAAGAGAAGGCCAAAATAGCTAATACATCTGCGGTGATATTTTTACCTGTGCATCCTGAGTCCTATACTCATTCAATATGCCAAGGACCCTTTATTTAAAAAGTTGGGAGTCCCATGGACCCATAGCTTTTCTGGCCTTTATTAACCTATTACTCATAAGCAAATAGTAGCTTAAAGCAGGTTGAAAGTAAAGCAGAATGTGCCTCTAAGGCACATTCTGCTTTACTTTCAACCTGCTTTAATTGGTCACCTGTCTACAAAACTAGAAATAAGTTATAGAATATTGGGTTAAATTTTCACCTCAAGGACTCAATGTTTGTCTCAAGGAATCATTGTTTTACAGAATGTGCATCCGGAGGACTCATTCATCTTATTTCTAAAATTATCACTGCATCAGTCCATTGTGTTTATTATCTGAAATATATTACAGAGTTTGTATTTATGGTCAAGCTTGCCACAGAGCCTCTCTGTCGTGCAAATACATATCTTGTTTGAATCATTAAAAATAAAGGTAGGATGAAAATAACTACAGGCACCAATCTAGTAGACAAAGTATTTATTGATCTACTGGTTTCGACCTTATTCAGGTCTTCATCAGGATACAAAACATGAAAAAATCATCCTTAAAGTACACAAATGTCAGTTTTTCAAGTCACGTGATTTCTGACAGTTTCTTGGCAACTGTGACGTCGTAGTAGACTATTGATAAACAAGCACAAAGATTGTTTAAATAAGTCAATCAATCAATCAATCTTTTATTGCATTAAACACCATACAGGATGCTTATAGCAAAGCAAAATATTTATGAACAGTAGATACATGTTATCGGCATTTTCAGAGGAACATTTATATAAAATATATATCTTATTTAAAAAAGATGAAGCAAATACTAATTAGAACTTGATTTTAAAAAGAATGAGTTGGCAATTAACAATTCATATTACAAAATGTAGAGTGCAAAATGAAACAGTTAAAATCAGTTTATGGTAACATTTGATTGAAGTTTCAAAAGTTCTTCTGTCTTGACTATTACTGGAAGTCTATAGAGAATTTATGGTTCAATTGGTGGCTATCGTCAGTTCTGTAGATGGGTTTCCAGTCTGGTAACAAGTGGCCCCATATTTCTTGTTTGAGTTTGAAGCGCAAGCAGTTGTAATTTTTTTGCATTTAACCCTTAGCCCGCCAAATAAATTGTCGTCTGCTATATTTCTCGTCTGCTTCAAGTTTCAAAGTGCTTCAAAGTTGCTCAAAATTGCTGAAATTGTTGTCCGAGTGTCAAACAGCTTGGATCCGGATGAGACGCCGAGTTACTCGGCGTCTCATCCGGATCCAAGCTGTTTGCATATGGAACTATAGTCGTGCGTGGCAGGCTAAGGGTTAAACTGCTACAAAACACAATGTCATGTTCTTCAATACCAATTTCAAAAATGCCAGATTGTATGTAATTCGTGTGATTTAGGAGCCATGAAAATGTAACTGTTACAGCAAACATTAAATTCATGTAGAAAGTTGGTGAACACTTCAACAGGAAGACTTGTGTTCAGTTGCATCTCGATAGAAAACCATTTTGTTGCTTATAAAATCGTACAATGGTTTGGTATTGACTCATTCAACACTAAGTAGCTCTTACGGGCTATTAGGTTCCCTTGTGGATCATTTTAGAAACCAAAACATGGCCAGTCTACTTGGAATTGTGGGTAGTTTAATAAATACTGCTGTAAATTAGCAAACAGTATAGACTGAGATCAGAGAGCTCCTATAGCAGGGCTCCAGATAAGAGGTAGTTCAACATTTTCTCACTCTTTATAGCACCAAATCCTATGGTGTTACTACTCATTAGAATCGTCTCGAAGAGACGATTCTAATGAGTAGTGACACCATAGGGTTTAATTCAGAAATAAAGATTTTAGTTTTTGAAAAACTACCCTTATCTGGTGCTCTGCCTATAGGAGCTCTCTGAACTGGGTCTAGACTGTTTGCAAATCTATTGAGTATATTTTAAACAAGTCCATGCAGTTGAAAGAGTTCATGGTGGACAAAAGTAATGCAGGCAATTTCTATAGGAGTTTCTGCATTATTTTTTATGACATTGAACATTGATGTACCATAACCTTTCGCCCATAGCATGTTCTAGTTTTGAAGACAGTTGACCACTTATAACAGGTTAAAAATAAAGCAGAAAGTGCCTGAAGGGGCATTCTGAATGACTTTCAGCCTGCTTTAAGCAATCATCTGCTTGAATATAGAAAATTTTTTGTATGATACATATTCATGACTGTATAGATTGGAACTATTTTCTTCAGTTGATTGATTGATTGATTGATTTTATTTTGGCAATAGTGGCATAAAATGGCAATACAAATGCATACTCATATAATGAAAACTATAACAAATAATGTATATACATGAAAATGCACATGATATGCTCACCAATACCAAGGATTGCACAAAAAAGGGAAAAAGTATTTTCCCCTATTTCCATTGTGGTCCCCGATAATAGTGGTAGATGGAGGAATAATTAATTGTGGTCCCCGATAATAGTGGTAGATGGAGGAATAATTAATTGCGTATTTATAGAGTGACGGGTTAACCCATTACCCCATAAATACGTATTTTTACGCCTTTAATTTTTACCTCTACTGAAGAAAATAGTTCCAATTTATACTGTTACAATTAAGAATCATAAGAAGTTTTTTCAATATTCTAGTAGATGATAGCTTAAAGCAGGCTGAAAGTAAAGTAGAATGTGCCTTAAGGCACATTCTGCTTTACTTTCAACCTGCTTTAAGTGGTCATCTGTCTACAAAATTAGAAACAGGCTATGGGGTAATGGGTTAAGTTAAATGATTCCTTTACAGGGCTCCAGATACGAGGGAGTAAACTGAACAAATCCAACATTTTCTCACTCATCATCATCATCATCATCGGTATTTATATTAACATGCAGGAGTGGGAGTGTTGTCCACTCATACAAGCACCAAATCCCATGGTGTTACTACTCATTAGAATCGTCTCTTCGAGACGATTCTAATGAGTAGTAATACCATAGGGTTTTATTCAGAAATAAAGATGATAGTTTTTAAAATAATTCCCTTATCTGGAGCCTTTATTACCTGGCCACTGTACACATTTTTCACTGTATTGTTTAATATTTCACAGAAAGCTCGGGGATTTCCTGTCCTTAGTGATGGCCGAACAGACAGTAAGTTCAGACTATTTATGTTAATGTTGTATAGTAATACCTGTGAAAACCTTTCCAAACTGATATGAATGTTTGTAAACCCATTACCCAATAAATACGCCTTTTTACGCGTTTACTTTATTCCTCCATATAAGAAAATAGTTCATTAACCCTATACTCCATATCCTGTTTCTAGTTCTGAAGACAAGTGACAACTTAAAGCAGGTTGAAAGTAAAGCAGAATGCTTTACTTTCAGCCTACTTTAAGCTACCATCTGCTAGGATATAGGAAATATCTCTTTATGTTCCACTTTCATTACTATGAAATTGAACTAGTTTCTTCAGTGGAGAAATTACATGTAATTAAATGTGTAAACATGTGTATCCTTGGAGTAAAGGATTAACCCATTATCCATAGCCTGTTTCTAGTATTGAAGATAGTTGACCACTGAAAGTTTCCTTAAGGCACATTCTGCTTTACTTTCAGCCTGCTTTATGCTACCATCTGCTAGGTTATAGGAAATATTTCTTATGGTTCATATTCAGGATTGTAAAAGATTGAGTTATTTTCTTCAGTGGAGGAATAAATCAAAGGCGTAAAAAAGTGTATTTATGGGGTAATGGGTTAAGCAGCCATCAGTCCCTATAGAGTTCTGTATGTGTATTTGTTGAATGTTTGATGAGTAGATGAAACAGATGTTTGGTTGCAAGAAATTAGTTTGTTTTTCAGAGACTTTCAGTTTAACCCATTATCCCATAACCAGCTGCCTGTTTCTAGTTTTAAGGACAGCTTACCACTTAAAGCAGATTGAAAGTATAGCAGAATGCACCTTAAGGTGTATTCTGCTTTTCTTTCAGTTTGCTTTAAGCTAAAATCTAGGATGTAAAAATTATTAAATTTGTTCATGACTGTTTAAAGTGGAACTACTTTTTTCAGTGGCGGCAGAAATTAAAGGCATAAAATTGTTTATTTATGGGGTAAATTAATGGTTAAAAGTTGTCTAATTTTCACTGTTAACCCATTATGGTAATGGCATTACCCCATAGCTTGTTACTGGTTTTGAAGGCAGATGACCACTTAAAGCAGGTTGAAAGTAAAGCAGATTGTGCCTTAAGGCACATTCTGCTTTACTTTCAGCCTGTTTTAAGCTATCATCTACTAGAATATAGAAAACATTTATTATGATACATATTCATGAATGTATAAATTGGAACTTTTTTCTCCAGATAAGTTTAAGGCGTAAAAGGGTGTATTTATGGGGTAATGGGTTAAGTTTAGTGCAGCTATTGTGGAGATTACGTGTGTACAACTCAGTAATGTAGACTTCATGTTTGAGTAATCATACAGTGGAGAATGTGTTATTCTTTCCCAATAAACGCGTTTACACTAAAACTATTATTTGCAGTGCAAACAGTTTGGAGCCAGATCAGACGCCGGGTAACCCGGCGTCTGATCAGGCTCCAAACGGTTTGCCACCATGATAAACATGAACTATCAGAATTGTCCAAAAGTTGTACTTTTCTACGTTTTAGTGCTTTGCGTTTGCGTACGTTTGCGTTTAAACGGGAAAGAATAACATATTCTCCACTGTACCATTCTTTCTTCACTACACAATTGCATCCATATCATCTATAACTGACTCTTCTCTCTCAGGGCTCCAGAAAAGGGGAGGTGTTTCAAAAACTAAAATCTTTATTTCTGAATTAAACCCTATGGTGTCACTACTCATTAGAATCGTCTCGAAGAGACGATTGTAATGAATAGTAGCACCATAGGATTTGATGATGAAATGAATGAGAAAATGTTGAATTTGTTCAATTACTCCCTCTTATCTGGAGCCTTGCAGTCACTGTCAAAGATATATTTTCTTATCAAATTTGACCCTGTAGTGCATTAAGAAGTCTTTACCCTGTCCTTATGTATGCTCTCAAATCATTGTTCATTCAGAAATTCTTAAACTCAGATGGCAGCTTAAAGCTTGATGAAAGTAGAGCAGAAAGTTCCTAAAGAAGTTCTCTGCTTTATTTTCATCTTGCCTTAAAGCTTTCCCTTCATAGATTCTTTTAATTGGTTAACCCTTAGCCTGCCAGTCACGACTATAGCTCCATATGCAAACAGCTTGGATCCGGATGAGACGCCGAGTAACTCGGCGTCTCATCCGGATCCAAGCTGTTTGACACTCGGACAACATTTTCAGCAATTTTGAGCAACTTTGAAGCACTTTGAAACTTGAAGCAGACGAGAAATATAGCAGACGACAATTTATGTGGCGGGCTAAGGGTTAAGACAGGTGGTTGGTTAAAACTGGATGAAAATAAAGCAGAAAAACTCAGTATAGTCTACACTGCTTTCTATAATATAGACAGATAAGGTGCTATCAATATTTTGATTTCAGTATTTTAAAACACCCTCTTTATCATGAGCTCTGCAGTACCATTCAATATTTAACTAAAACAATTTTCCAAGGAAGAAGTTTGGAGTATTTTGGATAATCTTATATAATGATAATACATGTATAATTATATAGTAAAGTGAACATAGTAGGAATCTAAGGATTAACTCCAATACAGTAAAACCTCTCCACTTCGACCACTAAAACGAAGACTAATCGATTGTATAGAAGTCAGGTGACAGCTTAACCCTTTACCTGATAGCCTATTTCTAGTATTGAAGATCCGTGACCACTTAAAGCAGGTTGAAAGTAAAGCAGAATGTGCCTTAAGGCGCATTCTGCTTTACTTTCAACCTGCTTTAAGCTTCCATGTGCTAGAATATAGAAAATACTCCCTTTACTATAATATTCATGACTGAATAAATTATACATATACAAGGTCTACCGTAGTCTACAAAAAAATAATTTTTTTTTTTTTTTTTTTTTTTTTTTTTTTAAATCGATCTAGATCTACATACACAGGGAAAACAAACATACAATACAAGCACCTGTGGTCACAATAGCGAGGATTTACTGTATTAGACTCTCAGATTAAGTTTGACACATGTGTTATAAGTGTATTTTCAGTTCTATATACTGTAGCCTTTCTCCTGTTATAGTGTTGCATATTGAGAAGGGTGTAGACCTAGATCAGACAGCATTTATAGTATCTGTCTGCCATGAATCTGCACAATTTCCTGGAGGAAATATTTACTTTCTTATTTATGGCCAATATAATAATTCAGATGATAGATATATATCCAAAATGGGCGGAGTTTATAAATAATTCTAACACACTTTGCCCACGCCCCTACATAAACAAAGAAGGAGCATATCAGTGTTTGAGTTTTCAATAAAACACTCACACACTTTAACGTTCTAACGTGACGTCATATGGCTTCGAAATTGCGTACGCCAAGAAATGTAACGCCGTTAATCGAAATAATAAATGAAAACCAGTATTTTATCTAACAATCGAACACGGGTAGTCGTTGAGATGCTTGTAATTAAAGCACTCGGCCTAAAGGCCTCGTGGTTAAATTACTACGCATCTTAACTCCTATCAGTGTTCGATTGCACGATAAAACACTGGTATGAATTTATTATTTCTTAAATATTCGATGGGAGAAAGGTTGAAGCTGTGTTAGGTGTATAGTTGTTGTACATATAATATTGTAATTACTGTCTCTTTGTTTTGCCAACATATGTTCTGTAGTCACACCTGTGCTAAGCTACCTCTGAGAACATAGCTTTACCCATGATTCTATAAATACACCTTTTTATGCCTTTGATTTATTACTCCACCAAATAAAATAGTTCCACTTTATACAGCCATGAATATGCACTATAACAGATATTTTCTATATCCAAGCAGATGGTAGTTTAAAGCAGGCTGAAAATTAAGCAGAATGTGCTTTCATGCACATTCTGCTTTATTTCCATGCTGCTTTAAGTGGCCACCTATCTTCATTGCTCGTAACAGGCTATGGGGTAAAGGGTTAAGCTTCTATTCAGAGTATAGCTAAATGCAGAACAAAAGTAATGAAGAAAGCTCTTTAAGGAGCTTTCTTCATTACTTTTGTTCTGCATTAAGTATCCATCTTTCTGTAGAGGTTCTAATTATTTATTGATGAGTAGCTCAGCACAGGTTCACTATACAGTAAACCTCGCTATTACGACCACTAAAACCAAGGCTAATTGATTTTATAATAGACAGGTGACAGCTCTAAGCAAGGTGACAGTGAAACAGAAAGCTCTTGTAGGAGCTTTCTGTTTCACTGTCACCTCGCTTTAAGTGGTCACCTATCATAAACACCCTAATAATTACCACAATTAAGTAATCGTAATAGAGAGGTTTTGCTATACTTTGTAATTTACTGTGATATACGTCTGTGACTATTTTTAACTTATTTTGCATGTTTAGCCACACCTACTTCCAGCCACAGCCAATCAGATTCACCTCGTAGCTCTCCCTTTGGCAGTGATTATTCAGGTCTGATTTATTACTTTTTCTCATATTTTTATGAATTGTGCATGCTATGTTGTGTCAGGTTTAGGTGGGGTTACTGACTTTTAATGGAAAAGAAATTTAACCCTTTACTCCATAGCCTGTTTCTAGTTTTAAGGATAGGTGACTACTTTAAGCAGGTTGAAAGTAAAGCAGAATGTGCCTAAAGGCACATTCTGCTTTACTTTCAGTCTGCTTGAAGCTACCATCCCATTACCCCAAATATGCCTTTTAAGCCTTTAATGGCCTCCACTGAAGAAAATGTTTCCTCTTTATCGAGACATAAATATGTACTGTAAGATATTTTTTCTATATTTTGGCAGAACTGATGGTAGCTTAAAGCAGGCTGGAAGTAAAGCAGAATGTGCCTTAAGGCACATTCCGCTTTACTTTCAACCTGCTTTTAGTGGTCACCTGTCTTCAAAACTAGAAACAGGCTATGGGGTAATGAGTTATGCAGTATGTACTCCACTAGCCTTCCCATGCTATTGTATCTCAGTAAAAACAGCATTTTGCATAGCAGTGTGGTGACCTTAAACTTTGACCTTGACCTCTGTGACCTTAGTTAAGTTTTAGCATTTAGGTTAGTTACAAGCTGATGATGTCCTTGCATTTCTAGTCAGGTGTGGCATTTCCTATAACCGGTAGCTCTCCTATAACTATTGATTAGCTCTTTCATGAAACAGAAGCATCATAGGACACATTTTACAGTGGTGAAAACGCTATTCTTTCCAAATAAACGCGTTTACACTAAATCTATTATTTTCAATGCAAACAGTTTGGAGCCAGATCAGATGCCAGGTAACCCGTCGTCTGATCAGGCTCCAAACTGTTTGCAACTCAAATTAAAATAGATAGTAACAATTGTCAAAAAGTTGTCATTTCTTACGTTTATGTGGAAAGAATAACATTTTCTCCACTGTATCACCTCCTCAGCATAAGTGCCATAGCATGGCACCAGATAAGGCGGAATACTTCAAAAACTAAAATCTTTACATCTGCATTAACCCATTACCCCATAGCCTGTTTCTAGTATTGAAAATAGCTGACCACTTAAAGCAGGTTGAAAGTAAAGCAGAATTAAGGCACATTATGCTTTACTTTCAGCTTGCTTTAATAAGATACCATCTGCTAGAATATAGAAAATATTTCTTATGATACATTTTCATGACTATATAAATTTGAATTATTTTCTTCAGTGGAGGAATAAATTAGAGGCATAAAAAGGTGTATGTATTGGTTAATGGGTTAAACCTTATTTATGGTGTAACTACCTCATTAGAATGAGTAGTACACCGTAAGGTTTGATGCAGGTATAAGGGAAGAAACGCTGGATTTATTCAGTTTACACCCTCACTACTGGAGCCCCCTGTGGCATAGAATGGGTTTAACCATTTACCACATAACCTGTTTCTAGTTTTGAAGATACATGTAGGTGACTACTTAAAGCAGGTTGAAAGTAAAGCAGAATGCGCCTTAAGGTGCATTCTGCTTTACTTTCAGCCTGCTTTAAGCTATCCTCTGGTAGAATAAAGAAAATGTTTCATATGGTTTATTTTCATGACTGTATAAATTGGAACTACATGTACATGTATTTTCATTAGTAGAAGAATAAAAATTAAGGCGTAAAAAGATGTATTTATGTGGTAATGGGTTAACACTTCTTCAGCATAAGGGCCTTAGGATCCTTCTTCCTTTTCTTGAATTTACTGACTATCTTCTGTTTTACGGTCATCTTACTCCATAAATATGTCTTTTTACGTCCATAATTATTTCTACACTAAAGAAACTTTAGAAAGTACTCCCCACCTAGGTACTCCTCCTGAACATAAAACATTGACAGAATTTCCAATCTCTTTCAAGATTGTAGCTTAAAGTTGGTTTGAAGTCAAAGAGAATGTTCCTTTCTGTTCCATTTGCTCTGTAGCCTGTTTGTAAGTTTTGAATCGAGTGGATCACTTAAAGCACATTGAAAGTAAAGCAGAATGTGCCTTAAGGCATATTCTGCTTTACTTCCAGCCTGCTTTAATCCATTATCTGCTTGGATATATAGAAATAGTTCTTATGTTGCACATTGGAGGAATTAATTAAATGCATAAAAAGGCATATCTAATAATACTGTAGGTCTGTTGATACTGTGTAAACATTCTACATACTTGATGTTTCCTCGTACAGTGTAGTAAAATACAAACACTTACAATTGTAGCTTTTTAGCTCACCTGGCAAGAAGTGCCAAGGTGATCTATTAGGATCGCTGGATAGTGGATAACCGTCGTCCAACTTCTGTCCATCCACAATTGTTCATTAACATTCTGGTAGCTACAAATTTCATTTGATCTTCATGAAACTTGTTTGCCTTGTTTGCCTTATTGATATCTAGGTCAAGTTGAAATGTGGGTCGTGTCCGATCAAAAACTAGGTCAAAAGGTCAAATAAAAAAAAACAACTTTAAAAACACTCTATATGCTACAAATCTTATTAGATCTGAAGGAAACTTTGTCAAAATGTTTGCCTTATTGATATCTAGGTCAGCTTTGAATGTGGGTTATGTTGGGTCAAAAACTAGGTCACTAGGCTCAAATATTATGTCATTTATGAGGCTTCTTAGCACAGGTTTGACTGTACATTAAAGCTCTGTACTTTCCTGATATACAGGACCCATGGCTATACTGCTTTTGAGATGATTCAGATCATTCTCAAACTTTTGATTGGTCAGATTTGTGCAAAAGCTCAAATCTGACCAATCGAAAGATTGAGAATGATCTTGGACTCAAAAGCTCAAATCTGACCAATCAAAGGTTTGAAAATGATCTCGGACTCAAAAGCTCAACTCTTTACAATCAAAAGCTTGAGAATGATTTCGGACTCAAAAGCTCAAATCTGAACAATCAAAAGTTTGAGAATGGTCTCAGACTCATCTCAAGCGTTTTATTACCTTCGGTCCAGAGTCCAAGGTTATAAAGCTTTTAAGTTGAGTCTAAAATCTTTCTCAAGCATTTGATTGGTCAGATTTGAGCCTATGCTCAAATCTGACCAATCAGATGCTTGAGATCAAACTCAGACTCAACACAAAAGCTTTATAACCTTGGAGACAGGAGTACTTTGTTTCTATCCATATGTATACATTGTATGCACTATTTCTTTACATTGTTTTTACAGACAGTGAAACCTCAAGTGGTGCCGATGAGAAGCAGATTGAGCTGACAAGTATGCCGTTTACTTTTATCCTGCTTTAAGCTGCCTCTGTCTTTTACATCGTCAATGCTGCAGGAAGGAAAATGCAAATTTAAAGAGCTTAATGCATTAATTTCATTTTGCTTTCACAGAGCTTTAAGTTGTTGTAAAATTAGAACATAAATTGGAAAAACTTGTTAAACACTTGTTGGCAATGAAAAAGGTAAATACATGTACATGTAGTCTGAAATAATTTTTATGCCCCCGGCAGTCGATGCCGGAGCATATAGTAATCGTCCTGTCCGTCCGTCCTTCCGTCCGTCCTTCCGTCCGTCCGTAACCAGGTTAAGTAGATTTTACCGTTTCGTCTAGCTTCAACACCACTTATTCAAATGCTTAGATACTTATACAGTTGTTGCCTTGGACCATTCCCTAGCCACCAATAATACCCAACCTTGATTTTGACCTTGACCTTGACCTAATTTGGACTTAGAATATTTTAAATGGGCTATTTCTTGGTTAACTAGATTTTACGGTTTCGTCTAGCATCAACACTACTTACTACAATGCTTCTATACTTATACAGTTATTGCCTTGGACCATTACCAACCCACCAGTAATACCCAAGCTCAGTTTGACCTTGACCTTGACCTAATTTGGACTTAGAAAAGATTCAGAATATATTGTCAAGGATGCCACCGGGGGCATAAGCGTTTATTGAACGCGCAGTCTTGTTTGGTCAGATTACGCTAGAGAATGTGACAAGATCAAAACATTTAACATGTATCATGCATATGTTGAACTAGTTTGTCTTGTTTCAGTGGATGATGATCAGTGCAATATGACTCAGTTGACGAGCAGTGGACTGTCTCTCTCTATGGCCTCTCTCTACTCAGGTATAGTAAACCTATGAACCAGACACTCTAGTCTTAGTGTTTTACTCTCATGATCCTTGACTTAGGAATACGAAAATATTCTTTAGGGGAATATAAGAATTCACCATGAATGTTGATGTAGGATATGAATTTTCTCCCCAGAGGATCAGAAAATTCATGCAGAGACGAGGCTTGCCGAGTCCCTGCTTGAATTTTCTGACCCGAGTGGGAGAAAATTCCTATCCTACATCAACAAAACAAATGGTGGATTTTTTTTCTCCCATTTAAATCATTAAAACTTAATATAAATATTGAAATAATTGCAGTTTCTATGCACTTTTTTCCGCCAAAACATGACATTGTTTATAGTAACGTGATAAGAAATGATGTCATTTAGTTACCCGAGTCATGCAGCGCTTGTGGTAAAGCTTGGCCATCAATAAAAGACATCACGTAGTATGGAGGATAGAGTGATTCCCCATGGTGAATATTTCTATCCCACATGAGGACTCAATTAAAGGGTATGAAATGCGCATCTATGAAGTAATGGGTCTACTTGTCTCCTGTTATAGTATTGTCTATATTAATCATTATACCCCCACAAACAGAGTTTGAGGGGGGGGGGTATACTGGAATCAGCCTGTCGGTCGGTTGGTTGGTTGGTTGGCCGTCAGTCGGTCGGTCCGGCGGTCGTCGGTCTGTCTGCAAAATCTTGTACTTTCAACTCCTCCTTCAGTTTCAACCCGATTCACTTGATACTTGGCATAAATGTTACTCAGGTGTAGTAGATGTGCAAGACACAAATTTTAGGTCTCTATGACCTTGACCTTGACCTTTACCCTTGAAATTGTTCGGTCTGTCTGCAAAATCTTGTACTTTCAACTCTTCTTTCAGTTTCAACCCGATTCATTTGATACTTGGCATAAATGTTACTCAGGTGTAGTAGATGTGCAAGAAACAAATTTCAGGTCTCTATGACCTTGACCTTGACCTTTAGCCTTGAAATTGGTATTGAAATTGGCAGGCAAAATCTTGTACTTTGAACTCCTCCTTCACTTTCTACCCGATTCACTTGATACTTGGCATAAATGTTACTCATGAGTAGTAGATGTGCAAGAAACAAATTTCAGGTCTCTGTGACCTTGACCTTGACCTTTGGCCGTGATATTGGTATTGAAATTGGCAGGCAAAATCTTGTACTTTCAACTCCTCCTTCAGTTTCAACCTGATTCATTTGATACTTGGCATAAATGTTACTCAGGAGTCGTAGATGTGCAAGACACAAATTTCAGGTATCTGTGACC
Source organism: Gari tellinella (assembly GCA_922989275.2). Lineage (NCBI taxonomy): Eukaryota > Metazoa > Mollusca > Bivalvia > Cardiida > Psammobiidae > Gari > Gari tellinella. The sequence continues at coordinate 46,396,946 of OV277871.1, read as the reverse complement.
TTGACCTTGATCTTTGGCCTCAAATTGGTATTGAAATTGGCAGGCAAAATCTTGTACTTTGAACTCCTCCTTCACTTTCAACCGGATTCACTTGATTCTTTGCATAAATGTTACTCAGGAGTAGTAGATGTGCAAGACACAAATTTCAGGTCTCTGTGACCTTGACCGTGACCTTTGTCCTTGAAATTGGCAGCCAAAATCTTGTACTTTGAACTCCTCCTTCACTTTCAACCTAATTCACTTGATTCTTGGCATAAATGTTACTCAGGAGTAGTAGATGTGCAAGACACACATTTCAAATCTCTGTGACCTTGACCTTTGGCCTTCAAATTGGTCTTAAAATTGGCAGGCAAAATCTTGTACTTTGAACTCCTCCTTCACTTTCAACCTGATTTACTTGATACTTGGCATAAATGATACTCTGCAGTTGCAGAGTGTCATATACCATTTTTAAGTCATTTTGACCTTGGCTTACACCTTTGACCTTATTGTAAAACCTTATTGAAAACGTCTGCAGAGTGTGACAGAGTGCTGAATAGTGGGGGTATTTAATTATCACCTTTAGTGATAGCCGTTCTAGTTTGCAGTGCAAGGACGGAGTATATACATCATTTGTCAACAGTTTAACCCTTTGAACCCTAGTGCCGCATATTGGCGTTCTTTGCAAACAGTGTACATGTGAATAGTACACTTGTCCTATACAAACAGTGAAGACCCAGATCAGAGGGCTCCTAGGAGCCCTCTGATCAGGGTATTCACTGTTTGTCATAATGCCAAACATTGACAAAAACAACCCTTAAAAGTCAGAAATGAACTAGACTTAAATGGAAACTGGAATTGTCCATTTAAAGTTTCAGGGAGGAAAGAGTTAAACTGCAATATTTGTTATACATCTGAATATTTAATGGAAAAACTCATGTAAACTTGCTGTTTAACCCATTACCCCATATCCTGTTTCTAGTATTGAAGTTACATGACCACTTGAAGCAGGTTGAAAGTAAAGCAGAATGCGCCTTTTTTAGGCGCATTCTGCTTTACTTTCTGCCTGTTTTAAGCTATCATCTGCTAGAATATAGAACATATTTCTTATAATACATATTCATAGCTGTATAAATCTGATCTCTTTTCTTCAGAGGAAGAATATATGAAAGGCATAAAAAATCGTATTTATGGGGTTATGGGTTAATATAATTAGTAAACTCCATTTAAATGCTTAGCACTAAGTAAGACGGACAAAGTTTATACCATAGATGTGGACAGACAGGCGGTCAGACATCTAAGGCACATTCTGCTTTACCTTTAACATACTTTAAGTGGTAACAGTACTTCAAAAACTAGAAATAGACAATGAGGTAAAGGGTTAGTAAAAAAACCAATAAAATCTATTATTCAATTATGATTAACTTCTAAACTTTTTGATTTCACACAAACATATTGAAAGCTTTACCTTTGGGAGCTTTCGCCTGTGTACTACAGGCTTTATCAACCAACTGATGTTTCACTGGGACTTTACATCGCTCGAGGCTTTAGTGAGCGATGTTAATGCATTGTCCCAGATGTGTGGCAAGTTGTAGCGGCCCCCATCCCTGTTGACCACTAAAGCCTCGAGCGATGTCAAGTCCCAGTGAAACACCAGTTGGTTGATAAAGCCTGTAGTACACAGGCGAAAGCTCCCAAAGGTAAAGCTTTCAATATGTTTGTGTGTGAAATCAAAACGTTTAGAAGTTAATCATAATGAACAATACCACACAGTTGAATTTCCACAAGAATCTACTATTCAATTGTCTTGTATCATTTCAACAGATGCAGATATTCAGAAGTCTATGCCGAGTGTAGAGCGGGGTATATCTATACAGGAGAGTGGAACCACGTCGGCAGAGTCAGTAGCCATTTCTCTGCTGAGGAAGTTCTCGGAGAAACAGCTTCCCAAGGCCTCAGACCTGGAGTGGCTTGTGACAGAACAGGACGCTCCACAAACAGTAAGATTTCTGATTCTACCTGACTGAAATAGTGTTCCTTTTTATGCAATTTTAGTCCTTTAACCCGTTACCCCATAAGCCTGATTCTAGTGTTCAAAATAGGTGACCACTTAAAGCAGGTTGAAAGTAAAAGCAGAATGCGCCTGAAGGCACATTTTGCTTTACTTTCAGCCTGCTTTAAGCTACCAAATGCTAGAATATAGAAAATAATTCTTATGATACATATTCATAACTGTATAAATTGGAACTATTTTCCTCGTTGGAGGAATAAATTATAGGCGTAAAAAGGCGTGATATGGGGAATGGGTTAACAATGTATTGCTCAGCATGTAAAGAGTTAAATCTGGAGAATTGAGCTGAATTAGCTGTGTGTTTTACTAATTTCCCTATATTGTTTTATCTTATAACTGGAAAAGTTTTAATGGACATGTTAATGTTGGATAAAGGAAGCTAGGTGTTTAACTAGTTGTACATAAGCTTATATCTTTTTGATAAAGAAGGGTTTGTTCTTGAAAGGTTTGATCTGATTTCAATTAGACAGTAAACAAACATTTTACTTATATTATTGAGTAATAAACTCTATTTCCTCATTATCTTGTTTCAGTGTTCAAGACAGATTCTTGCTTTAAAATCATTGAATATAGCTTGCTTTAACCCTTTGAACCCTAGTCCCGCATATAGGCGTCTTTTACAAACAGTATACATGTGAAAAGTACACTTGTCCTATGCAAACAGTGAATACCCAGATCAGAGGGCTCCATAAGGAGCCCTCTGATCTGGGTCTTCACTGTTTGTCATAATGCCAAACATTGACAAAAACAAACCTTAAAAGTCAGAAATGGACTAGACTAAAATTGAAACTGGAATTGTCCATTTAAAGTTTCAGGGAGGAAAGGGTTAAGCAGGCACATGAAGGGAACAGTCCCTGTGGCTCTTTATGAGGACAGAGTAGAAATACGAAAAGGCATTTGTTTGAAGAATAGGTTGATATGTGTTTGGAATAGGGTTAACCCATTACCCATACACCCTCATACATACACAATTTTATGCCGTTAATTCCTTCACTGAAGAAGATAGTTCCACATAATACAGTCAGGAATATGCACAATACAGCAGGCAATAGCTCCTTTAATTTAGAATAAAGTACCGGTAGCTGAAAATAAAGCAGAATGCTCAAATTTGCTTTTTATTTCAGGCTAAATCAAGCAACCATCTGTTTTCAATACTGAAAGCAAGATGTGTGGGAAATGATTAACCCATTACTCCATAGCCTGTTTCTAGTATTGAAGATAGGTGACCACTTAAAGAAGGTTGAAAGTAAAGCAGAATGCGCCTTAAGGCGCATTCTGCTTTACTTTCAGCCTGCTTTAAGCTACCACCTGCTTGGATAAAGAGAATATGTATAAGGGTGTATATTCATTACTGTGTAAATTGGAATTATTTTCTTCAGTGGAGTAATAAAGTGAAGGCATAAAAATGCATATTTATGGGATAATGGGTTAAAGAGTGATGATGAGCCTCTTGTTTTGTTTTCATACTAATTGAGTGTACTGTTTTCTCTTCAGCTCTTACCACTGCCTAACTCCTATCCAATCTCCCCGGATGATGCAGACAAAGCAGCAGTCACCAGCGGCAGGGTAAGTTATCTAGCTTGATTGTAAAATAATTGTTTGTACAGTGAAACCCCTCTAAACCGGACATGTTTGGGGACAACATAAATTTCCGATTAAGAGGGGTTTCTTGTTAAGAGTTTCTAGTATGGAAGATAGCTGACCACTTAACCCATTATCTCATAGCCTGTTTCTAGTTTTGAAGACAGGTGACCACTTAAAGCAGGTTGAAAGTAAAGCAGAATGTGCCTTAAGGCACATTCTGCTTTACTTCCAGCCTGCTTTAAGCTAAAATTTGCTATACAATATTTGTAATGGTAATTGTTCATAGGGTATAAACTGGAACTATTTTCTTCAGCGGAGGAATAAATGAAATATACTTCTATGGGGGAAAGGGTTAAAGTAGGTTGAAAGTAAAGCAGAATGGGCCTTAAGGCACATTCTGCTTTCCTTTCGACCTGCTGCAAGCTATCATCTGCTAGAATATAAAAACTATTGCTTATGATATATATTTATGAGTGTATTTTCTTCAGTGAAGGAATAAATCAAAGGTGTAAAAAAGGCATATTTATGGCGTAATGGGATAAAATAAAGAAGGGTTGGAAACGGGGCCAATACTTTTGTCTTCTTTAGAAAGAATTTTGGTATTTAGAGGTTCTGGTTTAAAGGGGTTTCATTGTATGGTAAATATTCAGAACACCAACCTGGCCGGGTTAGTTCAGAGTAGGTAGAGCGTCACCTTTTGGTAAGTAGGGTTGATTGTTTGATCTCCAGCAGCAACACACCAAAGTCATTAAAATTGGAAGTAGAAGCTCCCTTTCTTATGCTAGGCGTTATAGAATCAGGGCTCCAGATAAGGGTAGTTTTTCAAAAATTTAAATCTTTATTTCTGCATTAAACCCTATGGTGTTACTACTCATTAGAATCGTCTCTTCGAGACGATTCTAACGAGTAGTAACACCATAGGATTGGTGCTGAAATGGGTGAAAAAATGTTTGATTTGTGGAAAAACTCCCTCTTATCTGGAGCCCTGTAGAATGATTACTCTGACATGACTTGTCAGCCCAGTGTCAGTTTATAACATGACTGGATGTGGTATCATGCCCATACAGTAAAACCTCTCTATTACGGACACTAAAAACAAGGCTTACTGAGTGTATAAAAGACAGGTGACAGCTTAACCCTTTGAACCCTAGTCCCGCATATAGGCGTCCTTTTGAAACAATACATGTGAAAAGTGCACTTGTCCTATGCAAAAAGTGAATACCCAGATCAGAGGGAAGGAGCCCTCTGATCTGGGTCTTCACTGTTTGTCATACTGCAAAACATTGACAAAAACAACCCTCAAAAGTCAGTAATGGACTAGACTAAAATAGAAACTGGGATTGTCCATTTGAAGTTTTAGGGAGGAAAGAGTTAAAGCAAGGTTACAGTAAAACAGAAAGCTCCTGTAGGAGCTGTTTGTTTTACTGTCGCCTTGCTTTAAACAGTCACCTGTCATAAACACCTAATAATTAACACAATTTAGTGGTTGTAATAGAGAGGTTTTACTGTGCTATCACAGTGTGGCAGTCATATATCTGTCCTAAAGTAGACATTTTCATATAACTCAAATACTATTAGTGAGACATAAACCCCAAATCAAAGTTCTGAAAACCAAACTGTTTTTGATATCTAGATTTACACATCACATCAGAACATCCAGATTTAGTGTTAATCAATAGTAGTTACTTCTACAGTATTCTTATTTTCTAGACACTTGTAATGAAATCAAAAGGTACATGGGTGAATTAGTTAAATGCATATGAAATGACAGTTTATTTCGTGCTTTGTAGATGAGGCTACGTGGAAATATGGAATGGGCGCCTCCAAGAGCACAGATTATCTTTAACATTCATCCAACCCCACAGTAAGTGATACTCTTTTAACCATTTACCCAATTAGCCTATTTCTAGTTGATAAGACAGTTGCCTACTTAAAGCAGGCTGAAAGTAAAGCAGAATGTGCCTGAAGGCACATTCTGCTTCAATTTGAACCTGCTTTACAGCTGACCACTTTAAAGCAGGTTGAAAGTAAAGCATTTCTTATGGTACATTTAAGTCATGATTGTATAAAGTTGAACTATTTTCTTCAGTGAATGAATAACTGGAAGGCATAGATTAGGTAGTTTTTAAATGAGTGTCAAACTTTTTGGATCCAGATCAGACACTGTATAATGCATCATCTGATCAGGATTCAAACAGTTTGCAAACAATCATTGTACTCAGGGTAAGGCAGTGAAGGATTAATGAAAGACAGAGGTAAAACCAAATGCTTTAGTAACTTTTGCTTTACTTTTGTTCTTCATTAACCCTTTCTCCAATAGAAGCGCCTTTTAGCGGATATGATTTATTCATCCGCTGAAGAAAATAGTTCCAATTTAATCAGTAATGAATATGTATTATAGGGAATATTTCCTATATTATAGCACATGATAGCTTAAAGCAGGCTGAAAGTAAAGCAGAATGCGCCCTAAGGCGCATTCTGCTTTACTTTCAACCTGCTTTAAGTAGTCACCTATCTTAAGTACTAGAAATAGGCTATCAGGTAAAGGGTTAAGACAGGGCTCCAGATTAGGAGGAGTAAATGCACAAATCCATTGCCTCACTTGTATTAGCTCTAAAACCTATGGTGTTACTAGTCATTAGAATCGTCTCTTCGAGACAATTCTAATGAGTAGAGACACCCTAGGGTTTAAAGCAGAAATAAAGATTTTAATTTTTGAAATACTCCCCTTATCTGGAGCCCTGATAAAGCAATCCCTTATCTTTAGAGATCACCATGCTTATTCAATGAATGACTGCTTAACCAATCACCCCATAAATGCGCCTTTGAACGCCTTTAATTTATTCCTCCACTAAAGAAAATAGTTCCATTTTATACAGTCATGAATATGTACCATAAGAAATATTTTTTACATTCTAGTAGATAGTAACTTAGCGTTCTGCTTTATTTTCAACCTGCTTTAAGTAGTTACCTATTTTCAATACTAGAAACAGGCTATGGGGTAACGGGTTGAACCATAACTCCATAGATACTCAATATTTTTACGCATTTAATTTATTCCTCCAGTGAAGAAAATATTTTCATTTTATACAGTAACAAAATGCAACATAAGAAATATTTCTTAAATCCTTGCAGATGATAGCTTAAAGCAGACCAAATGCACATTCTACTTTACTTTCAACCTACTTTAAGTGGTCACCTGTCTTCAAACTAGAAACCGGCTATGGTGTAATGGGTAAACACAAGTTTGAATTAATAAATAGTCTTATCTTAGAGCTGGATTGACCCTCTTGATTTGTGTCGTTATAGGAGAAATGTTCTGCTGGCCAGACAAAACTACAAGTGTGCTGGTTGTGGGATGAAAGTTGAAAAAGGTGAGAACGGTGTCCTGAGGTACAGCATAATTCTAGAGCTCTATGTCTGCTTTACTTTAAACCTGCTTTAAGTGGTCATATATCTTCAAAACTACAAAAAGGCTATGGGGTAATGGGTTAATGTATTTTACAGTTTGGTTCTGTCAAGGATTTAGGGTTGTCTGCATTCCTGCAATCCATCTAACTAAGCTGTTGATATGCTGACAGAGTGCTGACTTCCCCAAAAAGTGGACTGCATTGAATGTTATGGTTCACTGCTCATTGTTTACATATACAGTGATGCTCACTTATAACGAATTCAGGGGATCTTGCAAATTAGTTCGTCTTATCCAAACTTCGTCTTATCCAAACAACGAAAGTTCTTTGTGAATAGTTTGCATATAAAGAAATTTTTACTCATCATACTTTTAGTACATAAATGATTAGAAAGAAAGAAAGATAGAAATGCATAGAAATTAAATCTTAAATATTTCTTTTAATTGCACCAAATAGAATAATTAAATAATAACAAAATAAGATTGGCTATGACATAAGAAATGCCATTTTTCTTCTTGAAAATTTAACCTGTTCCCTGTATTGTATTAATAGAAAACTCAACCTATTATGAATTAATATAAAAAAGATATAGATATTGATATAGATCTACTATGTTGATATAGCATCAGTGGTTGTTATCTTTTTGCAGAATACAGGTGTCAAACAGCAAGAAGTCTGATCAGACACCCAGTTATTAAGCATCTGATCTGGATCCAAACAAATAATGTGTCAAGTAAACTAATTATTTCCAGTTGTTTGAACATCCTATCAATAGCATATATACAAAACATGTTGGTTGGGTAATGTTTTGTTATCTGAGGTCAGATGAGCAGCTAAGCAATTAAGTACTATCACCTTTGTAAGCCACTTGTCAAACTGTGATAATGACCGGCATGTTGTATTAACAGAACCATTTTAAGGTAAAATCCAGTTTAGGGACCTAAAAATCAGTTTGTCTTATCCAGTTTTTCGTTATATCCAGTTTTCATCTTAAGCAAGCATGAAGCCATTGAAATAAAGAAGGAAGCAGTCGGGGAATTATTTTTATTTCGTATTAAGCAGTTTTTCATCTTATCCGAGTTTGTTATAAGTGAGCATCACTGTATCTCTTTTTGGCCTAATGTTTTTACAATGCTTATTGAGTGTGATAATAAGAACTAATCATAAGTTTGTGATGATATTTATTTTTTAAAAAGAGCGAATGTATTCATGCACAGTGCTGCGGTGGACAGGCCCAAGTGTTATCTTGAATAGTTTTTAACGGGATTAATTTCAGACCTCAAGTGAAGATTAATTGACAAGTTTATGATAACCCATTTATTGTTATGTTTTAAAATTCATTTTGTTCATTTGCTGAAATAAGTTTATTGGACAATTTGACATTTTTTATCTATTTGTGCAAAATTTAAAATTCATTTTTCTCATGACTTCTGGTAACCTTTTTTTTAACCCATTACCCCATAAATACACCTTTTTACGCCCCTAATTTGTCCCTCCACTGAAGAAAATAGTTCCACTTTATACAGTTGTGAATATTTAAGTTTGGAAATAATTTCTATATCTTAGCAGCTGGTAGCTTAAAGTAGACTGAAAGTAAAGAAGAATGTGCCTTATGGCACATTCTGCTTTACTTTCAACCTGCTTTATGTGGTCACCTATCTCTAGTATTAGAAATTGGCTATGCGGTAATGGGTTAAACAGTTTGGATTCATATGAGATGCCAAGTAACTTGGCATCTTATCAGGATTCAAATCGTTTGACACTGATCTGACATTATTTTTTATAAGGATTTTTAGAAAATTATAATTTTTAAACAACAGCAGTTGAAAATAGTTGCAGACGACAAATTTACTTAGTGTTCAAAGAGTTTATAGAAATAGAGGATCTTATATGAGTGCCAATTATTTATCATTTTTAGCTCACCTCTGAGCCGAAGGCTCAAGGTGAGCTGTTGTGATCGCCCGCCGTCCGTCTGTCCGTCCGTTCAAATTTACTTCAAGCGACATCTCCTCTGAAACCGTGAGTCTGAGGGGAAAACTAAAATGCTCACCGTGTTCCTTGGATGCTTCTCTACAGAAATTGTTAAAATGAAACTTTCAAGTGGACTACTTATTGTAATTTATTTAAAAAAGTGAAAAACTTTAAACAATCTTCTTGTAAAAAACTGCTAGGCCCACAGCTTTGATATTTGTTTTTTAGTATCTCCTGGTGATTCTCTCTCAAAATTGTTAATATCAAAACTAAAACTGACCATAGGGATTCACCATAGGGATTTTTTCATTGCCGCTTTATGCAGGATTCATTGCCGCTTTATTCAGGTTATACTGTTTTACTGAAGGTTTAAGCAGGGTTTCAAGCACCCTTATACTAAATCACCTATATTTGCAAACAGTTTGGATCCAGGTCAGATGCCACATAATGCAGCATCTAATCTGGATCTAAACTATTTGCCACTCATTTACATATTTTCTTATATTTAGAAAATATAAGTTATTATTTTTTACATATTTCACATACAAACATTTGGAGCAGACAACAGTTCAGCATGATAATAGTCAGTTCTCCCTGAGACGGTCTCTTATTGCATAACTGACCCATAGCTAGCTCTGAACTCAGGTCACTGAGATACATAGCAGAAATTATGATGTCTGCTATTTTATGCTCAAGCACAACTTAGTTCAAGGCATATTACTTTTGGTCTGTCTGTTTGTTTGTTTGTTTATCTTTCTGTCTATCAGTCCACAATTAATTCTTGGCCATAAACAGTATGGATCCAGGTCAGATGCCACATAATGCTGCATCTAATCTGGATCCAAATTTGCCACTCATTTACATATAGTTTCCTATATTTAGAAAATGTAAATAATGATATTTATTAACCTATTAATGCATACATATTCCTTTTTATGTCTTTAATTTATTCTTCCACAGAAGAAAATAATTTCACTTTATACAGTCATTGTTGTCTTTAACAATTGCTTCAAATGACATCTCCTCATATATTGCTGAAAAGATTTCAACCATGTTCCTTGGGTCAAGTTGTTTCAAAATTGTTCAAAGAATTAAAAACAATGTAGAACTCTGGTTGCCATGGCATCCAAGTGAAAAAATAAGGAAATCTTAAAAAATCTTCTTGTCTGAAACTACAAGGGCCAGATCTTAGACATTTGTCACATAGCATCATCTACAGGTCCTCTATCAAGTTTGTACAAACTATGCCCCTGGGGTCAAAATTGGCCCCGCCCCGGGGGTCACAGTTTTACATAGAGTTATATAGTGAAATTTTCAAACGTCTTCTCCTCTGAAAATAATATGGCCAGAGCTTTGATATCTGGCATGGTGACACTTTTAGATGTCCTATACCAATAAGGTTCAAATGGTTCTGGTCGATTGCATATCATCTACAGGTCCTCTATCAAGTTTGTACAAATTATGCCCCTGGGGTCAAAATTAGCCCCACCCGGGGGTCACAGTTTTCAAACGTCTTCTTTTCTGAAGCTAATATAGCCAGAGCTTTGATATTCGGCATGGTGTTACTTCTAGATGTCCTTTATCTATTTTGTTCAAATGGTTCCAGTCTGTTGCATATGTAGGTCACAGGAGCTAAAAATAGATTTTTTCAATGGAAACTTAAAAAAAATCTTCATGTCTAGAACCCTAGTACCCTGATCTTAGATATTTGGAACATAGCATCATCTACAGGTCCTCTATTAAGATTGTTCAAATTATGCCCCTCGGGTAAAAAATGACCCCGTCCTGGACATAAATCATTATCTCCATTTTGATGTACAGCTATTCTCAGGTGAGCGACATATGCCCCATGGGGCTCTTGTTAATAAATGAGTTGGCTAAAATAATATGACGCGAGCCTTGAATCCATAGTTTGCAGACCCTCGGCTATATAGATTTCTGCCAAAACGTTACGTTGTTTACGTTAAACTCGTCGCAAATGACGTCTTTGGCGTCCCGCTACATGCAGTGCTTGTGGGCAAACAGGTTGGGCCGGAGCCCATAAAAAGATATTCCACTAGTGGATTACGATATTTATATAATGGCTTTATGTCACTCCCAGACCACAAGTTATGTGATAAAACTCTTTTCATTTCAGGCTATGTAAAGCGCTATAGGTACTGTGAATATCTAGGCAAATATTTCTGTAAATGTTGCCACAGTAATTATGCTACACAAATCCCGGCAAGAATATTACAACGATGGGACTTCACCAAATATCCTGTGTCCAACTTTGCCAAAGAAAACATTCTTAATAAGATCATCAACGAGCCCCTGTTCAATGTGGCGGATATCAACCCAAGTTTGTACAAACGTGTGAGGCTACTGGACCAAGTCAAAGACTGGAGAATACAGCTACATCATATCAGAAACTTATTAAACCTCTGTAAACAGGCCGCAAGGTGAGAAATAACCCATATATATTCACCAGGTGAAACTTAGTTAGAATGTTTGCCCAATTGATATCTAGGTCAAGTTCGAATATGGGTCATGCCTGGTCAAAAACTAGGTCACTAGGCCAAATCGAAGAAAAACAGTGTTAACCCTCTAGAGGCTACAAATCTCATTAGATCTGAATGAAATATTTTCAGAATGGTTGCCTACATCAAATCTAGGTCAAAATCATTGTGTCTGGTCAAAAACTAGGTCACTAGGTCAAATTATAGAAAAATCTTGTTAACACTCTAAAGGTTGATTGTGGGTCATGTCCAGTCATAATCTAGGTCACTATAGGTTAATTTTACATGGTGAACCAGGTGAGCGATTTAGGGCCATGGTGGCCCTTTTTGACAATTTTGATGACTCAATTTAACCTGAGTGGCAAACAATTTGGAGCCGTCTCAGATGCCGGGTCACCCAAAAAGGCACTTTCTGTTTTACTTTCATCTTGCTTTCAGTGGTTTACTTCAAAATCATTTTTTTCAAAATCAATGTCAGTTGTCTAATTAAACAAATTAAAAAATTAACAGATTCCCGCTTGGATAATCAAAACGTCACTGTTCTATGTCTAACATACCCGTATTTCAAAGTTAAAACGTGGCTAAGCCACGTTTTAACTTTGAAATACAGGTATGTTTGACTTAACCGAGTTCGAGATATAGAAGTTTGATTGTATTGGTTTTCCATTTTAGATGTGATTTCAATTTTGTTTTATTTTCAGTCTTTCAAAGGAAATAAACGACCTTCCAGTTTACCTGACAAATGATATTCATGTTTACTCAATAAGTGACTTAGAATCTGTAAGTATCATAGCTTTACTACCACATTTGTCTCTTTTGTCTGCCATTTCTAATATGAGTGACAGAATTACTGTGTGACTGATCTGGATCAGAATTATTTGCCAAGGTCTATGAAAAACAAATTATGCATTAAAATAGTTGAAGTAATATTTCATTACAATATTATCTTTTGAACTCTAGTCACGCATATATGCATCATTTTCAAACAGTGTACCTGCAAAGAGTACACTTGTCCTATGCAAACAGTGTATACCCTGATCAGAGGGCTCCTTAAGGAGCCCTCTGATCAGGGTATACATTGTATGTCATTTTGACATATATTGTAAAACTCAACCCTAAAAAGTCAAAAATGGACTAGACTAAATTGAAAACTAGAATTGTCCATTTATGGTTTCAGGGAGGGGGGGGGGGGGGGGGGAGGTTAAGATAGCATATGCTTTGCCATTGTATGAAGCGTTACGATTTTCAGAATATACAATGTACAGTTGAATCTCGAAAAAATTTAAAATTTCAAAGTAAAATGAGGCTAAGCCATGTTTTTAACTTTGAAAAAAAAAAAAAGGGTCCAAGGTTAAAAAGCTTTTCAGTTGAGTCTAAATTCATTCTGAAGCATTTGATTGGTCAGATTTGAGCCTAGGCTTAAATCTGACCAATCAAAGGCTTGAGAACACTCTCAGACTCAGCTCAAACGCTTTGTAACCTTGGACCCAGGTATGATTTACTTAAACCAGAATATACATGTACAGTTGAATCACGAAAACTTTAAAATTTCAAAGTAAAATGAGGCTTAGCCATGTTTAACTTTGAAAAATAAAACAGGTATGTTTTACTTGAACCAGCTCCAGTTCTCGAATTCAACTAAAGAAATACAGATGAGTCAGTTTTGAGTTATTGATGTTCAGGCCACACTTTACTAAACGTCTCAAACTCAAGCAAACCTCGAGATCATATTTTGTCTCAATCTCATTAGAAATTGTCCCACTTGAGACCTTGCTCAGGTTCGATTTTACTAAAAGTTTTGAGAATTTGCTGAAGTAAGACTGAGAATTTTAAGTGCACAAGCGGCCTATTGGTAATCTCCAAAGGTACATAATTAATTGCGAGAAATACTCATCGAATTTAAATTAATCAACCCTGCTCGTTAGGACCATCCTACTGAGATTAACAACACTGTCAAAACTGTTTTATTGAGTTTTCCCTCTTTGTCTATCTGACAGTCTAAAAGTAGAGTTGTGATGAAAAATGTCCATCATGCAACACACATTCGACTGGTTCTGTTAATTTCTATGACACATTTTATCTAACCTTGTCTATTCCTTGTCTAATCAACGTTTCTTTGTTTAGATGCATGTGCACTCATGTATTACACAGATGATTTTAACCCATTACCCCACAACCTGTTTCTAATATTGAAGATAAGTGACCACTTAAAGCAGGTTGAAAGTAAAGCAGAATGTGCCTTAAGGCACATTCTGCTTTACTTTTAACCTGCTTTAACTCTTTGAACCCTAGTCCCGCATATAGGTGTCCTTTTCAAACAGTGTACATGTGAATAGTATACATGTCCTATGCAAACAGTGAAGACCCAGATTCGGAGCCTTCTGATCAGGGTCTTCACTGTTTGTCACAAGGCTAAACATTGACAAAAACAACCCTTAAAAGTCAGAAATGGACTAGACTAAAATGGAAACTGGAATTGTCCATTTTAAGTTTCAGGGAGGAAAGAGTTAAGCTAACATTTACTAGGATATAGAAAATATTTCTTATGGTAAATGTTCATGATTGTATAAAGTGGAACTAAATTAAAGGCATAAAAAGGTGTATATATTGGTTAATGGGTTACCACTATGCACATGCCTAGTAAATTTATGTAGAGCCAAGATTGTCTGACAGTGTTGACAGATTCAACCTGTTTCGAAACACCTAGAATCTGTGGGTTATCCACTATAAAAACACCCATATCCATTACATAAGTTATTCTCTGACATAGTTTTCGTTACCTGAATGCCAGGAAGCTACATGTATATAGTAGAAATAATAGTAGTGCCAACTAGCCTACTTTAGAAAATTAAATTTACGATGTATACACTTGTCCGAAATCCACGCAAAACTACCCAAGTCCATTACATAATCACCCAAAGACACCCATCACCATGAAATAAGTAATTTACTGAAGAAATACTGTTATTTAGGTCAGTGCAAGGTTAACCCTTAGCCTGCCACTCACGACTATAGCTCCATATGCAAACAGCTTGGATCCGGATGAGACGCCGAGTATCTCGGCGTCTCATCCGGATCCAAGCTGTTTGACACTCGGACAACATTTTCAGCAATTTTGAGCAACTTTGAAGCACTTTGAAACATGAAGCAGACGAGAAATATAGCAGACGACAATTTATTTGGCGGGCTAAGGGTTAAATGGTATTCTAATGCAGCATGTATTTTTCAGATTAAATCAGGGGTGAATGGCCATATATACAGTCATCTTAAGAGTGTGGTGACGGATGCCATAGTTCACGTAGAAAACTGTCAGGTGAGATCATGGCCCATGCCTATAAAGCGTTTGAGTTGGGTCTGAAATCATTCTCAAGCATTTGATTGGGCACATTTAATTATTCCTCCATTGGAGTAAATAGTTCTTATTTAATCAGTAATGAATATGTTTTATAATAAATATTTTTCATATTCTAGCAGATCGAAGCTTAAAGCAGGCTGAAAGTAAAGCAGAATGTGCCTTAAGGCACGTTCTGCTTTGCTTTCAACCTACTTTAAGTGGTCATATATCTTCAAAACTAGAAACAGTTGATGGGGTAAAGGGTTAAGTGTCAACCTGTTTTCAAAACTAAGGATAGGTTATGGGGTTATTGGTTAAAACAAGATTGACTCAACATAACTATGCTCCAAGTGAAAACATGTCGGATCCTTGATCAGGCCGCCCAAGTGTCCGACTGAAATTTAATTCCCAATGTTTCGAAATGTTTGCAAAGATTTTTATTTTCTGCTACATTCAAAGGATTATAAAATCTACTCCAATCAATCAGTTCTCATCATATAACTTTTATTGTTGGTTTTAGAGTGTTATGTCCCTTTACTCTTTCAACATTCATTAAATGTAATCTACTGAAAATGCAATCTGCTTAAATTCTGAAATTGGTTGGTGCTTGATATATTTACATAAACAGGATTCGAGTGACAAACAGTTTGGATCCAGATCATGCCTCACGTTTAGTGGGGCATGATCTGGATTTATACTGTTTGCAAAAGTCTTTAATGTAGGTGTACAGTGTTCAGAGGGCTCCAATGTTTGTCAATATTTTATAGAAAACAATTATAAATAGCCATAATACAGAATGTGTTATTCTTTCCCAATAAACGCGTTTACGCTAAAACTATTATTTCCAGTGCAAACAGTTTGGAGCCAGATCAGACGCCGGGTAACCCGGCGTCTGATCAGGCTCCAAACTGTTTGCCACCATGATAAACATGAAATATCAGAATTGTCCAAAAGTTGTTCTTTTCTACGTTTTAGTGCTTTGCGTTTGCGTGAATTTGCGTTTAAACGGGAAAGAATAACAGATTCTCCATAATAGATGGACTAGACTTAATTTGAAACAGGAATTGTCTATTAACTCTTTCCTCCCTGAAACTTTTAATGGACAATTCCAGTTTCCATTTTCGTCTAGTCCATTTCTGACTTTTAAGGGTTGTTTTTGGCCATGTTTGGCATTATAACAAACAGTGAAGACCCTGATCAGAGGGCTCCTTTCGGAGCCCTCTGATCAGGGTCTTCACTGTTTGCATATGACAGGTGTACTATACACATGTACACTGTTTGAAAAGGACGCCTATATGCGGGACAAGGGTTAAAAGTTTCAGGGGTGAATAAGTTAACCGTTATGCAACTGAGGTTCCTGTTCATCATGTAAGGTGCTTTTTAGTAGACTAATTGCAGATAGGTCTCCTTTGTTTCAGTTCTGCCAATGTTTTGGGTTTATATGTGAGATGTGCCGTAATCAAGAAGATATAATCTTTCCATATCAATTAGATAAAGTCAGCATCTGTCAAGGTAGGAAATGGTTTTCTTGCAGTATAACCCTTTTTAGCTCAGCTGTACAAAGTACAAGACAAACTTAGACCCATTTTATTGACCTGTCAGGGCGAAGTTTCGATGCGGACCATTGCATTTCAACTTTGGGGGCGACAGCACACTCTTTTATTATCGGAATTTACCGTTGAGGTCTGCTGTTTTTTCTCAACATTACAAATTAGTGGACATTTTGACAAAAGGAATATAATGAAGAATAACAAACAGCTTGAATCCATATCAGACACCGCCTTACACAGCGTCTGATCTGGATTCAAGCTGTTTGCAAATGTAAGCCAATTTTCCCTCCCTCTAGCAACTCCCTCCGAACAATGCACACACTTTTTGTCTTCCATAAGGTGTTGTTGTAGAGAGGGAGCACTGTATTTACCATTTTCACGTGGATATGGATGTACACATAGATTGTGTTTCTCCATGTTGAAAGTATCGGACAATAACGATATAATACGGAACTATACATATCACCCCTAAAATAAAAAATAAATTAGTTTATCTTTTATCGTTAGCTCCGCCCTGCCAGTTGGAAAAAAACCCGGCCTATATACTCCCTGTGTAGTCATGTGAATGGCGTAAACAGTTTTTAAGAAAATGCTTATAATTTCTATGTCCCTTGAGATATTGCTTTTTAGCTCACCTGAGCCAAAGGCTCAAGGTGAGCTATTGGGATGGCCCTGTGTCCGGCGTCGTTAGTCGTTAGTCGTCGTTAACAATTGCTTCAAATGACATCTCCTCCTATACGGCTTGACAGAATTCAACCAAACTTTGCAGAAATGTTCCTTGGGTCAAGCTCTTTCAAATTTGTTCAAAGAATTAAAAACAATGCAGAACTCTGGTTGCCATGGCAACCAAAGTGAAAAAATAAGGAAATCTTAAAAAATCTTCTTGTCAAAAACTGGAAGGGCCAGAGCTTACATATTTGGCACATAGCATTATCTACTGGTCCTCTATCAAGTTTGTTCAAATTATGCCCCTGGGGTCAAAATTGGCCCCGCCCCGGGGGTCACAGATTTACATAGAGTTATATAGTGAAATTTTCAAACGTCTTCTTCTCTGAAACTAATATGGCCAGAGCATTGATATTTGGCATAGTGACACTTCTAGATGTCCTATACGAAAATTGTTCAAATGGTTCTGGTCCGTTGTATAACTAGGTCACAGGAGCTAAAAATAGATTTTTTTTCATGGAAAACTTAAAAAATCTTCTTGTCTGAAACTACAAGGGCCTGAGCTTAGATATTTGACACATAGCATCGCCTATAGGTCCTCTATTTAGTTTGTTCAAATTATGCCCCTGGGGTCGAAATTGGCCCCGCCCCGGGGGTCACAGTTTTACATAGAGTTATATAGTGAAATTTTCAAACGTCTTCTTCTCCGAAACTAATATGGCCAGAGCTTTGATATTTGGTATGGTGACACTTCTAGATGTCCTAAACAAAAATTGTTCAAATGGTTCTGGTCGGTTGCATAACTAGGTCACAGGAGCTAAAAATAGATTTTTTTCAATGAAACCTTAAAAAATCTTCTTTTCTGAAACTACAAGGGCCAGAGCTTAGATATTTGGCACATAGCATCGCCTACAGGTCCTGTATCAAGTTTGTTCAAATTATGCACCTGGGGTCAAAATTGGCCCCACCCCTGGGGTCACAGTTTTACATAGAGTTATATAGAGAAAATTTGAAACGTCTTCTTCTCTGACACTAATATGGCCAGAGCTTTTATATTCGGTATGGTGAGACTTTTAAATATACTTTACATAATGTGTTCAAATTGTTTGGGTCTGTTGCATATCTAGGTCAGTCCTGGACCTAAATTATTATCGCCATTTTTTCAGCTATTTTCTCAGGTGAGCGAAATATGCCCCATGGGGCTCTTGTATATTATGCATGCATGTGTATATGGACAAGACCTTTCTATGCATACCAAAACTGATTTAGGGACCGAAAATATTGTTTTATAAGTGTCTGGTTCAGAGAAGTTTTACTGTACATAACATTAAGAGTACATATACATGTACAGTAAAACCTCGCTATTACGACCACTAAAACGAAGGCTTATTGATTGCATAATAGAGAGGTGGCAGCTTAAAGCAAGATGACAGTGAAACAGAAAGCTCCTATAGGAGCTTTCTGTTTCATTGTCACCTTGCTTTAACCCTTTACCCCATAGAAGCGACTTTTAGCGTATTTAATTTATTCTTCCGCTGAAGAAAATAGTTCCAGTTTATAACCTCATGAACAATTACCATTACAAATACTTTACATAGCCTAGCAGATTTTAGCTTAAAGCAGGCTGAAAGTAAAACAGAATGTGCCTTTTGAATGTGCCTAAAGGCACATTCTGCTTACTTTCAACCTGCTTTAAGTGGTCACCTGTCTTCAAAATTTGAAATAGGCTATGAGGTAAAGGGTTAAGCGGTCACCTATCGTAAACACCCTAATAATTAACATAATTTAGTGGTCGTAATAGTGAGGTTTTACTGTATTACTATCCTGATGAACTTTTTTCGAGAAAAGTATTTTAGCATTTGAAATAATGACCTGGGGACCGTCTTACGAAACATACGATAAAAACGGTCATAATTCAAAACTTTAAAATAGATCTATTTTCTGATTTCTCCATGAAATCCTGTCTTGTGACATCTTTATTGAATTATTATTATTATTATTATACCCGATTAATATAGCGCTATTTTCACACAGGAGTTGTGCGTTCAAAAGCAGTTCACATGAAATTATATAAATGTACCTACAAAGGGAGAAAGACAAATAACTACAGTCACAATAAAAAATGATACAATATTGAGATGCATGGAAACATGGAAATTCTTTCAATATTATTATTACCAAGATTATAAAATTGTTATCGTAAGTTTGTAAAATCATTTTTAAAATGAGTCTAATAATTAAAAGATCAATGGCATGATTAAAAAAACAGAGTGGTTTTTTGTTTGTTTGTTTGTTTGTTTGTTTGAGTGTAGAGCCGGAGAGTAGTTCACAAATCGTAAAACGAATGTTTAAAACAATACTCTCCATGTTGTTTGGTTGAATTTGTTTGTTTGTTTCAAGATGATTCCAAAGAGATGTCACAAGACTGGATAAGATGGAGAAATAAATAATAATTGAGAAATTCAGAATCTCACTTAACCCATTACCCCATAGCCTGTTTCTAGTTTTGAAAACAAGTTACTACTTAAAAGCAGCTTGAAAGTAAAGCAGAATGCGCCTATGGGCGCATTCTGCTTTACTTTCCGCCTGCTTTAAGCAAAAATCTAGAATATAGAAACTATTTCTTGTGGTACATATTCATAATAGTGTAAATTGGAACTATTTTCCTCAATTGATGAATAAACTAGAGGCGTAAAAAGGTGTGTTTATGTGTTAAGACAATATTTGTCGTGCAAACGTTTCAAAAGACGGGCACCAGGTCCAGATAAGTTTTACTGTACATAACATTAAGTGTATTACTATCCTGATGAACTTTTTCGAGAAAAGGATTTCAGCGTTTGAAATGATCACCTGGGGCCCGTTTCATAAAACTTTGTACAATAAATGTTGTCGTTAGTCCGATTATAAAAGTCTCAATTATTATTTATTTCTACATCTAATCCTGTCTTGTGACATCTTTTTGGAATCGTTTTGAAAAGACGATTCCAAATAGATGCCACAAGACAGGATTAGATAGAGAAATCAGAAATTAAATGTATTTTAATATTTTGACTTACGATCCTATTTGACGTACAAAGTTTTATGAAACGGGTCCGTGATGTTGTGTTCTGTTCAGGTGTGCTGAACCTGTGATGTTTATGTTGCAGGTTGTAAGACATGCTTCCACAAGAATTGTTTTATACCTCTGAAATGTCCGAAGTGTGCCAGAATAGATGCCAGGTAAGTCAGGCTAATCAGACATGCAGTATGAAAGCTACAGTGCTCCCTCTCAACAATGGCCCTCCAAACAACGATTCCCTCCTTACAACAACACTTTCCGTTGATTCCCGAGCAAATTATTATGTTCAAGTTTTTTCACGCCTGCTATATTGTCAGTTTAAAATTTTTGTCTGCTGTTTTTCTCAAAGTTACATAGTATACATTTTGGCAGAAAAAACTTAATGATGAGTGACAAACAGCTTGAATCCATATCAGACGCCGCATTATGCGGCGTCTGATCTGGATTCATGCTGTTTGCAAATGTAGGCAAATTCCCTCCCTATAACGACTCACCCCGAACAACACACATTGTTTGTCTCCCATTGGGTATCCTTGTAGAGAGGGAGTGCTGTACATTAAAAGTTCAATTGATTTCCAACTTCTAGCCTGTCGATCTTTACTGGACTTGTATATAGGAGCTTTCTGCTTTATTCTCATCTTGCTTAACCCTTTCCCCAATAGAAGTGCCTTTTAGCGGATATGATTTATTCATCCGCTGAAGAAAATAGTTCCAATTTAATCTGTAATGAATATGTATTATAGGGAATATTTTCTATATTATAGCACATGATAGCTTAAAGCAGGTTGAAAGTAAAGCAGAATGCGCCCTAAGGCGCATTCTGCTTTACTTTCAACCTGCTTTAAGTAGTGACTATATCTTAAGTACTAGAAATAGGATATCAGGTAAAGGGTTAAAGCATGTGTCTAGTAAGGTCTGTTAACACATTCAACCCTAGTGAACTCCTATTAGAATACTCATCATTAACAAACAGTGTATCTGTTAATAGTACACTTGTCCTTTGCAAATAGTGTAGACAATGATTTGAGGGCTCCTGCAGGAGCCCTGGATCTCCACTGTTTGTCATTTGCAATATATTGATAACATGAATCCAATCAGTGAAAAAAATTGACTAGATTTCATTGGAAAATGGATGTTTCTGTTACAAGATTCAGGGGTGAACCACAGGTACTTGACACATACTTTATTATCTATGAACCCCCTCCCCCCTTAAAAAAAAAAAAAAAAAAAATTTTTTTTTTTACTATACTTCTATTATAGATACAAGGTAAACAGCGCAATTCGACACCTAGTCTTTACTATCCACTTAAACTGATGCTAAAATAGACTCGATCGCCGATATTCTCTTGTGGTACCCTCGGGAAATGATTAATTTATCAATATCTACTTTTTATTTCATCAAATTCCGTCAAATAACGCCACAGTACGTGAATTATAACGAAAATAAGCTTCAAAAAGTTTTATGTCGTTCTCTTGGTACAGAATTTATTGCCCAAAATAAGGGGTAATCTAGTCGGTTTGCACATTTAACGGCCTTTACGGCTGGAACTTTCACCTAATTTCATTAGAGCAAATGCGTTTGTGTCGGAACATGACCCTCTTCACTATCAGCTATATGAAATATACATGTAATTTGGCACGAAATTGACAAGTGAAAGACTCATTTCATTTTCAATGCCATTTTGAATACCGGAATGAATCGAATGAACGGAGCGATCTCATTGGTCAAAATTAAACAGGTAAAGTTTCTTTTAATTTTGCATTCTATGTAAATTATATAAAACTGATAATATTTCATTTAAAGATGATTTATAATATTTGGTGAAAGTTCCAGTGGCATAGGCCGTTTATTGTGGACAAATAACAGATCACCCCTACATGTACATTCGTTGCTATGTACCAAGAAAACGACATAAAACTTTTTGAAGCTTATTTTCGTTATAATTCACGTACTGTGGCGTTATTTGACGGAATTTGATGAAATAAAAAGTAGATATTGATAAATTAATCATTTCCCGAGGGTACCACAAGAGAATATCGGCGATCGAGTCTATTTTAGCATCAGTTTAAGTGGATAGTAAAGACTAGGTGTCGAATTGCGCTGTTTACCTTGTATCTATAATAGAAGTATAGTAAAAAAAAAAAATTTTTTTTTTTTTTTTTTTAAGGGGGGAGGGGGTTCATAGATAATAAAGTATGTGTCAAGTACCTGTGGGGTGAACGAGTTAACCCTTTACTCCATATTATGTTTCTAGTATTGAAGATAGGTGACTGATTAAAGCAGGTTGAAAGTAAATCAGAATGTGCCGTAAGGTGCATTCTGCTTTACTTTCAGCCTGCTTAATGCTACCATCTGCTAGAATATAGAAAATATTTTCTCTGATACATATTCATGACTGTATAAATTGGAACTATTTACCCAAGTGGAAGACTAGCCTAAATGTGTTAAAATGCATATCTATAGAGTACTGGGTTAACCCTTAGCCTGCCACTCACGACTACAGCTCCATATGCAAACAGCTTGGATCTGGATGAGACGCCGAGTAACACGGCGTCTCATCCGGATCCAAGCTGTTTGACACTCGGACAACATTTTCAGCAATTTTGAGCAACTTTGAAGCACTTTGAAACTTGAAGCAGACAAGAAATATAGCAGACGACAATTTATTTGGCGGGCTAAGGGTTAAAAAACGGAAATGACATGTCTAAACCCTTTCTGACATGGATTTGTAGGAAGAAGAGACTTCAAGATGAGAGTGTTGAAGAAGAAGATAGTGATGTTAGAAGGTCAGAGGATGGTTAGACTACACACACGCTGGAATGGGCTACCTCTGTAGTGGGCGCTGATTTATCCACAGGAGACCATGGTCCACGGTAGTAAAGAGTTTGAGTTGAGTCTGAGATCGTTGTCAAGCATTTGGTTGGTCATATTTGAGGTTTTGCTGAGCAAAAGCTCAAATCTGACCAATTAAACGCTTGAGATCGATCTCAGACTCAAATCACAAGACTTTGTAACCTTTGAGCCTACAGGTGAAGTTTACTCAGAAAAAAAAATCATCTGTGAAATTGTTGGCATTCATCTGCTTCAACTAAGGTGTCTTTCACTTTGTTTAACCCTTAATCACATAGTGACACGTGTATGTGTCCATTACAAACAGTGCACCAGTAGCGCGTTCAGTTACCGTATCGATGGCCATCGATGGCCTCCAAATGTAACAATTTAAAGGAAAACGACCTGTTTGCACGATAGCAATGGCCAACAACACGAACGGCCTCAGAGGTAAATGTGCCTAGGCGAACAAGAAATTCAAAATGGCGACCAAATGAGTATACAAGCAAAAGCGAAGTCCCGAGTTATTATCTTTTAAAAAAAAAAAACGTTTTCCCATACTTAGTGTATCAAAAAAAGTAGCTTACAACTAAATCTAATTTTTATATGTGGTAAAATTGATGCATTACAGTTAATTAGTACACTTTTGCATGTGTTATTCTGATTCGTAAATAATTCGTTCGTACCCTTTAAAAGTAAATAAACATGGGGGCGCAATGAATTATTATTGGAGAGTAATAATTGAAGAACGTTAGATGTTGTTTGCCTCGGTTAACCTTGTTGGACTCCGATACGGTTCTTGAACACGCTACTGTTAGGAATACATCTGTTTACTGAAAACAAGTGTACTCTTAACTGGTACACTTTTTTGTAAAGTGCATATGTACACATTACAAGGGTTAGTAGGTTAAGACAGATGTGCAATAAGAGGATTTCTGATTTACTTTCCATCCGCTTTAAACAAACACCTGTCTGAAAGTCCAAGGACTTTCTTGAAGCATTCTGCTTTACTTTTAGTCTGCTTTAAGCTACCATCTGCTAAGAAATAGGAAATCTTTCTGACGATGCACATTTATTCATGCACATATATTGGAATTATTTTCTGCAGTGGAGCAATAAATTAAAGGCGTAAAAGGGTGTATTTATGGAGTTCGGGTTTTGATGGTACTGCTAAAGATTAGTGCCTTTATATTTTTGTGTTTACAAGTGCAATAAAATTGACAGTGCTATACAGTTGGTCCTCTATAACCAGAACTAGCTTGACAGGGCTCCAGTTAAGAGGGAGTTAACTGAACAAATCAAAGATTTTCTCACTTATTTCAGCACCAAATCCTATGGTGTGACTACTCATTAGAATCGTCTTGAAGAGACGATTCTAATGAGTAGTAACACCATAGGGTTTAATGTAGAAATAAAGATTTTAGTTTTTGAAATACTCCCCTTATCTGGAGCTCTGGCTTGAGTCAATCTTACCTGTATTTGAAAGTTAAAACGTGACTTAGCCTTACTGGTATTTTAAAATATGTTTAGGAGGGGCAATCTAGATTAAAGCAGACTGTGCTTATATTTTTGTAAGTTATTGAAATGGTGAGATCATGTTTGGTGCAAATAGGCTGTAATTCATAAAACTTACTACAGTGGAGAATCTGTTATTCTTTCCCGTTTAAACGCAAACGTACGCAAACGCAAAGCACTAAAACGTAGAAAAGAACAACTTATGGACAATTCTGATAATTCTTGTTTATCTTGGTGGCAAACAGTTTGGAGCCTGATCAGACGCCGGGTTACCCGGCGTCTGATATGGCTCCAAACTGTTTGTAATTGAAATAATAGTTTTAGCGTAAACGCGTTTATTGGGAAAGAATAACGTTTTCTCCACTGTATACA
Source organism: Gari tellinella (assembly GCA_922989275.2). NCBI lineage: Eukaryota > Metazoa > Mollusca > Bivalvia > Cardiida > Psammobiidae > Gari > Gari tellinella. The sequence continues at coordinate 46,372,108 of OV277871.1, read as the reverse complement.
TAATAGAGTTCAGTGGAGAAAACATTATTCTTTCTTGTTTAATACATTCAACCCTAGCGACGAGTATACTCATCATTTATGAACATTGTACCTATAAAAAGTGCACTTTTCCTATACAAACAGTGTAGACCCAGATCAGAGGTCTACACTGTTTGTCAATTTGCAGTATATTTTAGAAAACACCCCTAAATTGTCATTAACCCTTTGAACCCTAGTCCCGCATATAAGCGTCCTTTTCAAACAGAATACATGTGAAAAGAGCACTTGTCCTATGCAAACAGTGAATACCCAGATCAGAGGGCTCCTTACGGAGCCCTCTGATCTGGGTCTTCACTGTTTGTCAAAATGCAAAAAAATGACAAAAACAACCCTTAAAAGTCATAAATGGACTAGACTAAAATGGAAACTGGGATTGTCCATTTGAAGTTTAAGGGAGGAAAGGGTTAATGGACTAAACTTAGTTGGAAAATGAAACTTTCCATTAAAATTTTCAGGGGTGAATGAAAACACAAACAAACTCAGCTAATGCTCTAAAATGTAGAAAATGAGAACTTTTAAATTTCTAACTATATATTTCAATCTGAGTGGCAAAGCAGATTGGCATCTGATCTGGGTCCAAACTGTTTCATTGGAAATAATAACTTTGGCATAAACATGTTTATTGGAAAGAATAACGTCTTCTCCACTGTATGGATATGTCAGATGAAAATATATTGAACACCTTGTGGTGCTGTTTACCATGTTATCACAATCCATGTCATAGTGATAACACTTAGTCTGGTTTAACCCATTACCCCATAGTCTGTTTCTACTTTTGAAGACAAGTGACCACTTAAACAGGCCTACCATAATTTCAAAAAAAAAATCCTAAGATTTTCCAAAATTTTGATTTTAAAGCGCGATTTTCAAAATCGCGCCTTTGCAGGCGCGATTCCCAAAAGCGCGCTTTTTTATCGAAAATCTTTATTTGTGCGCTTTTGTATTTAAAATTTAAAAACCATCTTTTCAAATATAAATCACACCATTGCAAACATTATCTATATATTACAAACATACACACAAAGAATAACAGTATAAACTTTATTGCAATAAACACTGTAAAATAAAAACTATAATAAAAGAAAAATAAGGAAACATCATAAATACTGCTAGGGGCAACTCAACTGTATTCTCCATAGTTGCAAATATTTACCCTTTTTAGCAGTAGGTCCTATAGACCCCTGTCAGACAACTGTGTTCTGTGATAAGGATTAGAAAAGTTATAGTATCAATGTCTTACATCTGATTTGGCACATTTCTGGCCACTATGACCAGTAAGTTAATAATATTCATATAAATATACTCATGGCTAGACACTTTTAGCAGGGCGTCACGTCCTGCCTTTGTTCCATGACACCCTGCCGTTATTTTTAAAAAAAAAAATGAAAAATTCAAAGCCGATTTCATTTGGCTGCATTTTTTCTCTTGGGTATAGCAATTTTGCTCCCGTGTATAGCTTCTTCACGATATCGGCAATCTCGCTGTTTGCCTGCAATACCATATCACTTTATCGCTATGTAATGCGTGAAACTGTTGTGTCATAAAATGAAGTGTGTTACTGTATACCACACTATGCAACATGTAGAACCAGACGTGTCATAAATAATGTGCATGCCGTATCTACTTCTCAGCCCGCGCAGTCGAATCGGAACCACAGGTGGTAATTACATGTTTGATTGGTTGTGGACAAGCTGCTAATCCAGTCAATGACCCGATAAGAACCAATAAAAATAGCATTCGGAATACTTTTATTGCTTTTCTCTTATTTAAAAGTCCGAGAAGGTGCTGTCTGCCGCACTGAATTGGGGATTAGAAATTTTTTCCGGTAGATTTTTGAAAAAATCCGGAGATTTCGGAAAAAATCCGGAGATCCGGAGAAATGACGAAAAATCCGGAGATTTAGGAAAAATCCGGAGGAATGGTAGGCCTGCTTAAAGCAGGCTGAAAGTAAAGCAGAATGCACCTTAAGGTGCATTCTGCTTTACTTTCAGCCTTCTTTCAGCTATCATCTGCTTGAATATAGAAATTTTTTCTCATGATACATGTTTATGACTGTATAAAATTGAACTATTTTCTTCAGTGGAGAAATGAATTAAGTGTGCTAAAAGGCGCTTCTATGGAGTTAAGGGTTAAGATCGCTTCTTGTATTTTCAACTTTACTGAGTCCGAATTCTCCAAATTTCAGCTTAAAAATACAGATAAATTTGACTTAAGCACTTTTGAGTTATTGAGGGTTGACTATATTTCATACCAGAGATGTATGTTTGTGTAACCTATGTGGTATTTATATGTATTATATTAGTGCTAATATTTGTATAGATATGTATGGTAATGATACAGTCAAACATGTGTTAAACCACCACTAACTGTAGATACATACAGGGTACTCTTTAACCCATTACCCCATAACATGTTTCAGGGGAGGGCTTTAACTAAGTATTGAGCACTTGTAGCCCGACCCCATTTCTGTAAAAATCCGAAATAAAATATGTTTAAACTAAACTAAACTAAACATGTTTCTAGTTTTGAAGACAGGTGACCACTTAAAAGCAGGTTGAAAGTAAAGCAGAATGTGCCTTAAGGCCCATTCTGTTTTCCTTACAGCCTGCTTTAAGCTACGAGCTGCTAGAATATGGGAAATTATTGCTAATGTTAAATATTCTCAACTGCACAAATTGGAACTATTTTCTTCAGTGGAGGGATAAATAAGAGGCATAAAAAGCTGTATTTATGAAGTAATTGGTTAAAGAGTGAGTGAGTAGAGTTTTATTGATCTTTTAAAGAGATATGACTGCTAGATGCATGACAGAAGTAATGCAGAAGGCTCCTATAGGAGCCTTCTGCATTATTCCTGTCCTGCATTAAGCTGCAACCTGTCTTGAATACTACAATTATATCATTTTTGAGTGGTTGCTTAACCCATTTTCCCATAGCCTGTTACAAGTTTTGAAGATAGGTGACCACTTAAAGCAGGTTGAAAGAAAAGCAGAATGCGCCTTAAAGCGCATTCTGCTTTACTTTCAGCCTGCTTTAAGCTATCATCTGCTGGAATATATAAACTTTTTCTTATGAAACATGTTCATGACTGTATAAATTGGATCTACTTTCTTCAGTGGAGGAATAGAATTAAGGCGTAAAAAGGCGTATTTATGGGGTAATGGGTTAATACAGGTTTGACTGTACATGAAATGTAAACCAGTGCTGTGATACGAAGGATGATTCTTGTCAACAATGTTACTATCATGAATGGCTGAAAGAATTGTAATAAACATATACATAAATCAGAGTATATTTTTGCATTGAGCAGTATGGCTGTTTAATGGTGAGTGTTACATAAAACTGTCAAACATGTGTTATGCAGCCTTTCTTTGAAGGTCATTCCTAATAAGGATAGGTGATTACTTTACCCTTTACCCCATAGCCTGTTTCGAGTTTTGAAAACAGGTGACAACTTAAAGCAGGTTGAACGTAAAGCAGAATGCGCCTTTAAGGCGCATTCTGCTTTACTTTCGGCCTACTTTAAGCTACCACCTGCTAGAACAAAGAAAATATTCCTTGAAAAAAATGTCCATGAATGTATATATTGGAACTATTTTCTTCTGTGGAAGAATAAACTGAATACACTAAAAGACGCTTCTATGGGGGAAAGGGTTGACGCAGAATAAAAGTAAAGCAAAAAGCTTTCTTCTTTGTTTTGTCCAGCATTAACCCTTTTCCCAATAGCTTGTTTGCAATGTTTTAGATGAGTGGCTGCTTAAGACAGGCTGAAAGTAAAGCAGAAAGCTTCTGAAGGAGCTTTCTGCTTTGATTTCAGCCAGATCAAAGCATCCACCTGACAGGATGCAGAATTTTTTTTTCCCCAGTGTTTCTTTCAAAGCATGAAAAGGCGTTTCATATGAGGAACAGGTTAAGGTGTTAAAAGATGTTTCTATGGGGGAAAGGGCTGTCTTAATCCATAACCCCATAAATACGCCTTTAATTAAATACTCTACTGAGGAAAATAGTTCCACTTTATATTGTCACAAATAAAAATCATAAAAATATTTTCTATAGTATAGCAGAATGCGCCTAAAGGCGCATTCTGCTTTACTTTCAACCTGCTTTAAGTGGTCACATATCTTCAAAACGAGGAACAGGCTATGGGGTAATGGGTTAAAGACTGCATATTCATCTTCATTTAAGAGGTTGCTTAATGCAAGTTTGTGTTATTTTGTTATAAAAAAAAAGGCATGTTAAGCATTGATATCTTCTATATACATGTATAATTATATTCTACACGCTCTGGCATTGTAGCACATCTACAAGTCAGCCACTGCTTTGCCACTTGTGAAGCTCTTGGAGCCCCCATCTTTTTCAAAATGTTAAACTGTTGATATTCAGCTGTTGAACTAGCCTATTTCGAAAAATTGGTATTTAAATTAGAAAATGTTTTTATTAGGTAACCTAGCTGTTCGCCATTAGCTCGTGTTCATTACACTTAAACCTCTCTATTTCCAACACTAAATTGTGTTAATTATCAGGGCCTAGTTTCATAAAACATCTTAGGACAAATGTTGTCGTAAGTCAAAGCTTTAAATAACATTTAATCTCTGATTTCTCTATCTAATCCTGTCTTGTGACATCTTTTTGGAATCGTCTTGAAAAGACGATTCCAAAAAGATGTCACAAGACAGGATTAGATGGAGAAATAAATAATAATTGTTTAAGGTAGGTTACTTTTTAAAGCAAGGTGACAGTAAAACAGAAAGCTCCTGCAGGAGTTTTCTGTTTTAAAATCACTTTGCTTTGAAGTATCATCTGTCTTTTATAAAATCAATTTGCCTTCTTTATTAATGGTCTTGATAGAGAAGTTTTTACTGTATATTTCAATATTTTGCCATACTCGATTTATTTAAGAAATAATAAATTCATACCAGTGTTTTAACGTGCAATCGAACACTGGTAGGAGTTCAGATGCGTAGTAATTTAATCACGAGGCCTTTAGTCTTGAAAAGACGATTCCAAAGAGATGTCACAAGACAGAATTAGATATGAAATCAGAAATTAAATATATTTTAAAGTTTTGACTTACGACCGTTTTGGTCGTACGAAGTTTTATGAAACGGGCCCCAGGTCAGTTTAGTATGTGACAGAGCAGTGGCGTTATAAATACCAATACAGTCAATCTTGTATTAACCCATTACCCCACAGCCTCTTTCTAGTATTGAAGATAGGCGACCACTTAAAGCAGGTTGAAAGTAAAGCAGAATGTGCCTTAAGGCACATTCTGCTTTACTGTCAGCCCGCTTTAAGCTATTATCTGCTAAGATTTAGAAAAAAAAATTTGGTACATGTTTATGACTGTAAAAATTTGAACTATTTTCTTCAGTGAACGAATAAATTAAATGTGTTAAAAGGCGATTACATGGGGAAAAGGGTTAAGCCATTATTTAATGGAAGATCCTTCGGTAGTCTCAAATACAAGTGGTTGATATATGCTCCTATAGGAAGTTTCTGCAATAATTTCATCCTGCATTCAACCCTAGGGACGAGTATACTCGTCATTTACAAACAGTGAACCTGTAATGATTACACATATCCCATGCAAAAAGTGTATACCCTGATCAGAGGGCTCCTTAAGGAGCCCTCTGATTAGGGTCTACACTGTTTGTCTTTTTAGCTCACCTGAGCTAGCTCAGGGTGAGCTTTTGCAATCCTTGAATGTCCGGCGTTCGTCGTCAACAATTTTAGTGTTTACACTCTAGAGGCCACAACATTTATTCAATCTTTCTCAAACTTGCTCAGATTGTTGATTACCATAAGAGTTCGAATGAGTTTGATTCTGGTTGAAATCGGACTAATAGATCAATAGTTATCAACCTTTGAATTGCTGAAAATGCCATATTTAATAGTGTTTACACTCTAGAGGCCACACTATTTATCCAATCTTTCCCAAACTTGCCCAGATTGAATATTACTGTAAGAGTTCAGATGAGTTTGATTATGGTTGAAATCGGACTTATAGATCAAGAGTTTGCTACCTTTGAATTGCTGAAAATTCCATATTTAACAGTGTTTACACTCTAGAGGCCACAATTTTTATCCAATCTATCGCAAACTTGCTCAGATTGTATATTACCATAAGAGTTCGAATGAGTTCAATTATGGTTGAAATCGGACCATAGGTTGAGAGTTATCTACCTTTGAATTGCTGAAAATGCCATATTTAACAGTGTTTACACTCTAGAGGCCAAAATATTTATCCAATCTTTTTCAAACTTACCCAGATTGTATATTACCATAAGAGTTTGGATGAGTTTGATTAGGGTTGAAATCAGACCAATAGGTCGAGAGTTATCTACCTTTGAATTGCTGAAAATGCCATATTTTAGGGTTTTCAAACTCTAGAGGCTACAATTTTTATCCAAATTATCTCAAACTTGCTCAGATTGTATATGGCCATAAAAGTTCATATGAGGTCGATTATGGTTGAAATCGGACTAATAGGTCAAAAGTTGTCTGCCCTTGAATTGCTGAAAATGCCATATCTAACAGCGTTTACTCTATTGTAACTACAGTTTTCAATGTATTTTGAGTATACTTGCACACAAAGTATGAAGCTATAAATTCTTGAAGGAGTGCAATTGTTGTTGAAATCTAATCATTGTGGCAATAGTTATCTGCCCTTGATATATATTTTGAAATACTAGAAAAGGCTTCAATTCAGTATTGTTTAGGCTCTAGTTATCTGCCCTTGGTGTACTCTACTATACTAGAATTATGAGGTTGTATTCCGAAATTGTTTACATGCTATAATACTACAAATTTGAATGGATTTAGATTTAAACGGGTGAAACAGAAAGGTAAAGCTATCAGGCTTCAGTACAACAGGTGAGCGATATCAGGGCCTTCAGGCCCTCTTGTTAAAATATATGGTCAATAATGGACTAATCATATTTTGGAATTGGAATTGTCCATTGAAAGTTTCAGGGGTGGATGAGTTAAGCAGCCACCTCTCTAAAGATATCTCTATAATATTCCAATCTCTGAACACATTGACCTCTGAAACTTCCTATTAACCCATTACCCCATAAATACGCTTTTTTACACCTTTAACTTATTCCTCCACTGAAGAAATAGTTTCAATTTAAACAGTCATGAATAAGTATTATAAGATAATTTTTCTATATTCAAGCTTAAAGCTTTAAGGCACATTCTGCTTAACTTTCAACCTGCTTTAAGTTGTTACCTATAGTCAATACTAGAAACAGGCAATTGGGGTAATTGGCTCAGTCTAGTCAAATTTCTTACTGTTTTATATATATGAACAAATTGCAATGTACATGTATTGCAAAACAGGCAAACACTTTCGTAGGAGTCCTGTGATCTAGTTCTACACTGCTTGCATAGGATAAGTGTACACATCACCAGTACACTGTAAATTATGCCTATACAGTAATACCTCTTATCACCACTAAAAAGAAGGCTAATTGATTGTTTAAAATACAAGTGACAGCTTAAAGCAAGGTGACAGTAAAACACAAAGCTTGTGTTAAACCGTTACCCCATGATATACTTTTATTTATTCCTCCACTAAAGAAAATAGTTCCAATTTGTACAGTTTATATTTATGCTAAAAAATGATTTCTATATTCTTGCAGATGCTAGCTTAAAGCAGGCTGAAAGTAAAGCATAATGCGCCTTAAGGCGCATTCTGCTTTACTTTCAACCTGCTTTAAGTGGTCACCTGTCTTCGAAACTAGAAACAGGCTATGGGGTAATGGGTTAAGCAGTCACCTGTCTTAAACACTTTATAATTTACATTATTTAGTGGTCGTAATAGGGAGGTTTTACTGTACATGTCAAGGGTTAATACAATATTGACTGTGTTAATTACAATTAACTGTGTTAAGAATGGTTGTTTAATGCATAACAAAAGTCTTTGTTACAAGAATATTTATTTGTTATATCTACAAAGATAATTATGAACATAAATATGCTAAATCTCATATAAAAAACCTATGAGAAATAGTAAAAGATACAAATAAATACCAACTTGTTTGTTGTAGTTTCTTTCCCCATTTTAGCACTGTAGTTTTTCATATAAATTAAAATGACCAAAGATTATACAGGGCTCCAGATAAGGGGAGTATTTCAAAAAATAAAATTATGAACATAAATATGCTAAATCTCATATAAACAAGACTGCGTTCAATAAACGCTTATGCCCCCGGTGGTATCCTTGACAATATATTCTGAATCTTTTCTAAGTCCAAATTAGGTCAAGGTCAAGGTCAAACTAAGCTTGGGTATTACTGGTGGGTTGGTAATGGTCCAAGGCAATAACTGTATAAGTATAGAATAATTGTAGTAAGTAGTGTTGATGCTAGACGAAACGGTAAAATCTAGTTAACCAAGAAATAGCCCATTCAAAATATTCTAAGTCCAAATTAGGTCAAGGTCAAGGTCAAAATCACGGTTGGGTGATATTGGTGGATAGGGAATGGTCCAAGGCAACTATCCAAGCATTGGAGTAAGCGGTGTTGATGCTAGACGAAAGGGTAAAATCTAGTTAACCAAGAAATAGCCCATTCAAAATATTCTAAGTCCAAATTAGGTCAAGGTCAAGGTCAAAATCAAGGTTAGGTATTATTGGTGGCTAGGGAATGGTCCAAGGCAACAACTGTATAAGTATCCAAGCATTTGAATAAGTGGTGTTGATGCTAGACGAAACGGTAAAATCTACTTAACCTGGTTACGGACGGAAGGACGGACGGACAGGACGATTACTATATGCTCCCGCATCTGTCGATGCCGGGGGCATAAAAACCTATGAGAAATAGTAAAAGATACAAATAAATACCAACTTGTTTGTTGTAGTTTCTTTCCCCATTTTAGCACTGTAGTTTTTCATATAAATTAAAATGACCAAAGATTATACAGGGCTCCAGATAAGGGGAGTATTTCAAAAAATAAAATCTCTACCAAACCATATGGTGTGACCACTCATTAGAATCGTCTCGAAGAGTAGTCACACCATAGGGTTTGGTGCAGACATGAAGAAGAAAATGTTGGAAAATTTGTTTACTCCCTCTTGTTTGGAGCCTGAATTATAAAACAGACCGGGCTTCAATTCCGGAACAGTTCTATCAGTTCTGCCCAAGTGTGAGCAGAATCGTGACATATCATGGTTCCTGGCACAATTTACCGACGCTTCCACAGCAAAGTTATATTAAGCAGGAAACCAGACTACCATATTTGCAAGGGATCAATTCCGGTTTTACTTTATTTACAAATTCCATGGAATCGTTCCATACAGTTCTGGAACTGATAATCCAGCACGCCCCTAGTGTTTTAGCACAGTAAAGAGAACCATTTGATCCACATGTTTCTCCTTGCACACTACCTTATTAACTCTTTCCTCCCTAAAGCTTTAAATGGACAATCCTAGTTTCCATTTTAGTCTAGTCCATTTCTGACTTTTAAGGGTTGTTTTTGTCAATGTTTTGCATTATGACAAACAGTGAAGACCCAGATCAGAGGGCTCCGAAAGGAGCCCTCTGATCTGGGTATTCACTGTTTGCATAGGACAAGTGCTCTTTTCACATGTATACTGTTTGAAAAGGACGCCTATATGCGGGACTAGGGTTCAAAGGGTTAAATTGGTAGGGAAAAGTAGTAAATGTTTTCTGTTAACAGACTTCAATTAATACCTGCAGCGCGTTCAAGTACAGTATCTGCAAACAACCCATATAGTATGACATCTAACGTTCACCAATACTCTTCAATGATAACTCATTGCACCCCCATGTTTATTAACTTTTCAAGGGTACGAACGATTTATGTACGAATCGGAATAACACACGCAAAAGTGTACTAATCAACACACGCAAAAGTGTACTAATCAACTGAAATGCATCAATTTTACCGCATATAAAAATAAGATTTAGCTGCTCAGATGTAAGCTGCTTTGTTTGATACATTAAGTATCGGAAAATGTTGGTTTATTGATGAGAAATTAAGTCGGGACTGTTCGCTGGTTTTATTAAATTCATTTGGTCGCCATTTTGTTTTCCTTGTTGGCGAAAGCTAACTACCTCTGAGGTTGTTCGTGCCGTTCGCAATCGGTAACAGCCAAACAGTCGTTTAAGTTAAATTAATACCGTTTTCTGATGCAATCGATACGGTACTTGAACGCGCTACTGGTGCCTACTGTGTGCAAACGTTTGCACATGGTTTTCCTTAACTGAACATGTTTCTAAACAGCACCTTAACTCATTGAGCCCTAGTGACGAATATATGCGTCCTTTACCAAATGTTTACCTGTGAATAGTACACCTGTCCTATGCACACAGTGAAGTCCCTGATCAGAGGGCTCCTGCAGGACTTCACTGTTTGTCATTTTGCAATTTATTACAAAAACCAACTCTAAATAGTCTAAAATGGACCAGACTTTATTGCAAACTGGAATTGTCCATTGGAAGTTCCAGGGGATAATGTGATAAACTTACCACTGATCATGTTATTAAACAGTACCTCAACTCTTTCTGTGCAAGGAAAAAAATACATGCAGATGCATGGCTCAATTTCTAGAAATAATATTATATTGACATTTTCAACACAGTATTATTATTAACTCTTTATACACTATTAAATAAATTAATATCATCTACAAAAAGTTCAGTCTGTTACTGTTTAAACCAATAGAAATTTGGCAACAGGGTCAGGGTGTCAAACAGTTAGGATCCTGATGAGGTGTTGCATTATGTGTCATCTCCTCTGGATCCAAGCTGTTTGCAAAAGTTATCACAATTTTGGCACTAGTGTAGAGAGAAAACAATTCATTTTTAAGTGTTGTATTTCTAATTCCATGATTTTGGCCGGATTGAAAATGCGCTCTATAGATTGGCGAATGCCGTCGGTCTGTCCGTCCGTCCTCACTTTGGTTGACCTTTTTGTTAAAAGGTGACCTAGATTTCACAGTCAAATGACTTAGAGCATTCTTGGTTAACCTTTTCGTTTGCGTCTTGGTTGACCTTTTTGTTAGTGTCAGTTTTAGTCAAAGTTTAAGTCCTACAGCAACCAAATTTGGCATGTACAGTTATAGTGAGGTCATTATCACATGCCATGGGTAACAAGGTCACTGTGACCTAGATTTCACAGTCAAATGACTTAGAGCATTCTTGGTTAACCTTTTCGTTTGCGTCTTGGTTGACCTTTTTGTTAGTGTCAGTTTTAGTCAAAGTTTAAGTCCTACAGCAACCAAATTTGGCATGTACAGTTATAGTGAGGTCATTATCACATGCCATGGGTAACAAGGTCACTGTGACCTAGATTTCACAGTCAAATGACTTAGAGCATTCTTGGTTAACCTTTTCGTTTGCGTCTTGGTTGACCTTTTTGTTAGTGTCAGTTTTAGTCAAAGTTTAAGTCCTACAGCAACCAAATTTGGCATGTACAGTTGTAGTGAGGTCATCATCACATGCCATGGGTAACTATATTATATATATATATACAAAGCAAAAGTGCAGACAATCCGGCCATACCGACATTGGCGGTTTCTCGTTTAATTCTGACAACACATACTGAGAAACAAGAGCACCGCAAACGGTACATAATACCCCCACTGGCAGTCTTTTATAGCATATTTGAGTACATCAAGGGCAGATAACTCTGTTAAAACAAATCGAATGAATCTGAAAATTAACTCAGTTCCAGATCTTTATGCATATATATAATAATTGTGTGACGTTTCATTAATATCCTTCCAATAGTTTTCCGAAAAAACTCTGGACAAACCAAATGTTGACAGATGAATGCACAGGGCCACATCAATATATGACCATCTTTAGAGGTGGGCGTAAAAAAAAAGTATACTTGGCAAGTTGCCATCTGATCTGAATTCAAATTGTTTGCAAGTGTCAGTGACGTTGTCAGTGACGTCGACATAGGTTCTGATAGAGTTAACCCATTACCCCATAAAAACGCCTTTTTACGCCTCTAATTTATCCCTCCACTACAGAAAATAGTTCCGATTTATACAGTTGTGATTATTTGACATTAGAAATTATTTCTATATTCTAGCAGCTGGTAGCTTACAGCAGGCTGAAAGTAAAGCAGAATGCGCCTTATGGCGCATTCTGCTTTACTTTCAACCTGCTTTAAGTGGTCACCTATCTTCAGTATTAGAAACGGGCTATGGGGTAATGGGTTAACTAAGCTGAAAGTCCAAAACATGAAAATGTATAAAATAAATAGTGTAAAACTCATCAAAACCTGGCCTCACCCATAACCCTTTGAACCCTAGTCCCGCATATAGGCTTCCTTTTCAAACAGTGTACATGTGAATAGTACACTTGTCCTATGCAAACAGTGAAGACCCAGATCAGAGGGCTCCGAAAGGAGCCCTCTGATCAGGGTCTTCACTGTTTGTAATAATGCCAAACAATGACAAAAACAACCCTTAAAGTCAGAAATGGACTAGACTTAAATGGAAACTGGAATTGTCCATTTAAAGTTTTAGGGAGGAAAGAGTTAAATGGAAGTATCTGTCAAACCTACCAGCTCACCAATTCTTCAACAGAGGAGTACTGGGTCCAAGGTTATAAAGTGTCTGAGGCGAGTCTGATATCCTTCTAAAGCATTTGATTGGTCAGATTTGAGCCTAGGCTCAAATCTGACCAATCAAATGCTTAAGAACTACTTCAGACTCAACTCAAAAGCTTTATAACTTTGGAGCCTGTATAGATGATTGATGAGTTTGGTTTTACGGCACTGGCACAATGAATAGGTGAATGACAGTATTTATGACAAATGGCATTTCATTGCACGATGACCCATTCAACTGTAGCGATGAGTATACTCATCATTTACAAACAGAATACTAGTAAATTGTACAATTGTCATATATACAAACTGTGTAGATCCTAATCAGAGACTCTCTGAACAGGGCCTGCATTGGCTGTAATTTTGCAACATAATTATATTGTAAAACACCACTAAATAGTAGAAAATAACAAGACTTGATTGGACATCGGACAAATGTCCATTCACTCTGAATTAAACTACATTGTATGTCCCAAGTAAGGTGTCATTTTGACATGTAAAAACAGGATCCAAACCAGTGGCTGTATTTCGGAGTGACCGATCAGGATCTTCACATTTTGTAGATCATATTTAAACATCAGAAAATATATACATTGTACATGTACATGCATACATGTACTCAGATCTTCAGAGGAGTCGTTTTGTAAGAGGCAGCAAATTGTCTCAAGCAGTCAAAGCCACCTGGTTTCTTAGGTGGCTGCATAACTCTTAACCCATTCCTCCATGAATACGCCTTTTTATGCCTATAATTTATTTCTCCACTGAAATAAAAAGTTCCCTTTTAAACAGTCATGAATATGTATCATAAGAAATAGTTTCTATATCCTTAAAGATAATAGCTTAAAGCAGGCTGAAAGTAAAGCAGAATACTTTCAACCTGCTTTAAGTGATAGTATTTCTTTAAAACTAGAAACAGGCTATGGGGTAATGGATTAAAGTTCTGGAACCAGATGTACATATCTTTTACAGGGTAGAACCAAATCAGAGGGCTCCTTGGGGATTTACACTGACAAACAGTATCTTTTGGACAACCCCCTTGAGCGTCAAACTAAACAAGTTTTGAGTAGCCGGTCCTCTCAACCCCATACAATCAGAGGTTCATAAAATTTAGCCTACAATTTTTGTCAATACTTTACCATTACAAACTGGGTCTATATCATTTGCAAATACAAATCAGCTTGAATACTGTCTTCAACAGATGTATAAAATGGAAAATTTCAATTTCATCTTAACACATCCTGTTCTAGCAACAAGCATACTTGTTCTTTACAGACAGTGAATCTCGGAAGAGTACACTTGTCCTATGCAAAAAAGGAGCCCTCCAATCAAGGTCTGTTCTATTTGTCATTCACCAATGCCTGGTAAAATCAATCATGAATTGTCAATAATGGACTAAACTCGATTGGAACCTGGAATTGTCCATTTGAAGTTTCAGGGTTGAATGAGCTAAATCCATTCAGGAGGAGATAATGTCCCATTGGTGCACAAACGTGACCCTGAAGCACTGGACTCTGCGGAGGCTGTGACCTCTCACCTCACTCTAATGCACAATGACCATGACCTTGTCGTGACCTTTTCACTTCTACTATGACCTTGTCGTGACCTTTTCACTTCTACTGTGCTGATTGCTGACTTTGGTTTTCCTGATTTTGATTTTGAGGAGGTCTGAAACAAATCATTCCAAGGTAAAACTTCTGCTGATAACAGCAAAGTAAACCAGAGTACAGCACCCATTCAATTAACCTATTACCCCATAAATACACCTTTTTACGCCATTAATTTATTCCTCCACTGAAGAAAATAGTTCCAATTTATACAGTTATGAATATGTATGATAAAATTAGTTTTTATATTTTAGAAGATGTTAGCTTAAAGCAGGCTGAAAGTAAAGCAGAATGTGCCTTAAGGCGCATTCTGCTTTACTTTCAACCTGCTTTAAGTGATCACCTATTATCAAAACTAGAATCAGGCTATGGGGTAATGGGTTAACCCTTCTAATGCTAAACAAGTTGGCTTTATCAAAAATGATACTTTGCTTTAACCCTTTAATCCATACAAGCACTTTGTAGCACATTCAATTTATTTCTCCATTGAAGGAAATAGTTCCAATTTATACTGTCATGAATATGTATCATAAAAAATATTTTTTATATTCTAGCAGATGGTAGCTTAAAGCAGATTGAAAGTAAAGCAGAATGCGCCTAGGCGCATTCTGCTTTACTTTCAACCCGCTTTAAGTAGTCACCTATCTTTGATACTAGAAAAATGGTAATGGGTTAAACAGTTTTTCTTAGCGATAAATGCAGCATTGCTGTTTTCTATATAACTGAAAACGACATTTGTTGAAATACAATTTAAGTGTCAAATAGTTTGGATCTGGATGTGATGCTTACAAACTGGGCAGCTCATAGAGATCCAAACTGTTTGCAAAAATCATCAATGAATGTTATTAGCGAGAGAAGGATTAAGAATCCTGATCAATTCATGCAGCATAAAAATAATGCAGAACACTGAGTGAGCTGTCAGCATTACTTTTGTCCTTCAATAAATTGAGGGGTCACTGTATATAGGTTGTGTGTACTCAAATGAAAATGGAGCAAAAAGCAAAAAAAAAGAAATTCCCAGAATAGCATCTGATGAACTACAATACAAGGGCCCATTTCATAAAACTTTGTACGACAAAAACGGTCGTAGGTCAAAACTTTAAAATACATTTAACTTCTTATTTCTCTATCTAATCCTGTCTTGTGGCATCTCTTTGGAATTGTCTTTTCAAGACGATTTCAAAGAGATGTCAAGACAGGATTAGATGCATAAATAAATAAAAGTTGAGACTTTTATAATCTGACTTACGACAACATTTGTCGTATGAAGTTTTATAAAACGGGCCCCTGATGTGTTTTAATGCTTGCTTTAACTCACTACTCCACAAATATGCCTTCTTACTCTTCCAATTCATTGCTCCACTATAGAAAACAGTTCCACTTATAAATATGCACAAAAAGAAATGCTTTCTACACCCTATAATATGGTAGCTTAATGCAGGTTAAAAGTAAAGCACATTCTGCTTTACCTTAAACCTGCTTTAAGTGATCACCTGTCTTCAAAACTAGAAACAGGTTATGGAGTTATGGGTCAAACATCTCAAACCTCAACATCCTAGCAAACTAGAGATGATGGTGTTCATGTGGAAAAAACTAGATTGAATAGTATCTTACTGTGAACAATTTTTATCAGAAGTTGATGGAAACAACAAAAAATACACTTGGGTCAGACAACAAAACCAAAATAAGATAATAAAATATTCTTTTAATTGCACAACAGAAACAAATGAAAAACAACATTTTAATACTTTTTAACAGTGTATGAACTCAGAACAATATAACATTTAACAGTACTAATGCTATTAGAGAATATTTACACTTTTTCCATTTTGAATACGGGGTAGACCCAAATCAGGCAGTTCCTGAAGATACCATCCGATCAAGGTCTGCTCTAAAAAATTTTAAAGGATTGGTCTGACATGATTCTGTACTCTTTCCGAGGGAATTTTTCATTTTATTAGTCTATGTACCCCCAGTAACAGTTCAAATGAGAGATATCAGGGTTCCAGATAAAAAGGGGGTAAACTGAACAAATCAAATATTTTCTAACTTATTTCAGCACCAAATCTTATTGTGTCACTACTCATTTGAATCGTCTCAAAGAGACGATTCTAATAAGTAGTGACACCATAGGGTTTAATGCAGAAATAAAGATTTCAGTTTTTGCAATACCCCCTTTATCTGGAGCTCTTGATATTCATATATACGCATATTCAGTGGAAGAAATACATGATTTGATCCTACTGTAAAACCTCTCTATTACAACCAACAACATTGTATAAATGGCAGTAAACACCTCGCTTTGAGCAGTCACCTGTCTTAACCCATTACCCCATAAATACGCCTTTTTACGCCTGTAAGTTATTTCTTCACTCAAGAATTTACTCCCAATTTATGCAGTCATGAATATGTATTATAAGAAATATTTTCTATATTCTAGCAGATGGTGGCTTAAAGCAGGCTGAAAGTAAAGCAGAATGTGCCATAGGCACATTCTGCTTTACTTTCAACCTGCTTTAAGTGGTCACCTGTGTTCAAAAATAGAATCAGGCTATGGGGTAATGGGTAAACACCTACTAACATAATTAAGTTGCTGTAACAGAAAGGTTTTACTGTATACCTGGGACCCGTTTCATAAAACTTCTTACGACAAATGTTGTCATAAGTCGGATTATAAAAGTCTCAATTATTACTTATTGCTCTATCTAATCCTGTCTAGATATACCTTTTTGGAATCGTCTTGAAAAGATGATTCCAAAGAGGTGTCACAAGACAGGATTAGATAGAGAAATAAAAAATTAAATGTACTTTTAATATTAGACTTACTTACGATCGTTTTTGTCGTAAGACTTTTTATGAAACGGGCACCTGAAGTTTAGCCAACAGCTAAAGGTTGCTATTTCCATTTCCAAGAGGACAAATATTATTTCAACATTTGACCTTTCTAAAACGGCTACTTGTACAATATTAATAAACTATTTGAATTGAGGGGTCTACATGATTCACATTAATAGCATTGAAAAATTGTCAGTTCCTAATCATTTGGTTTGATTTGATATGATTCTATGTCGCTTGAACAGTATGTCTGTCATATCGCGACATCCAGCTAATTACAGATGAGCGGGAGATCCCAGAGGCTCATCACACGCTGTTTCAGGCACAAATCTGCAATTGGGTAGAAGTTAGAACCATCGACCTTCCGCATGCCAGCTGAGAGCTTTCCCACATGAAAGATCCAAAGTTCCCAGATCGGGATTCAAACCCACAGCGGTGAAGAGCCCTTTTTATTTTGCAAATGAAGATTACAGAACAGGTTGCAAAGTTAATTTTGCATCGCAGGCATATACTGTACAATGGAATTGCAACTTTCAGCATGAATATGGCACATTAAAGCCATACTTACGGAGTGGGGCTGGTCTTGGCTTTTGGCATACTCTGTAAAACTGCAGCTATCTCTTTCTTTTCATCATAGTTTTTCCACAGGTCATATAAGTGGAGAATCTGTCTTGTTATTTCAAGGATTTTATCCATGTCTGCTAGAAGCTCTGCAAACCACTGCTTCAAATCTTTTTGCTGAATAACACAGGCAATATGGAGGGCAGCTGGAACAAATCAGAACTGGCTTTTAACCCATTACCCAATAAATGACGTCATTTGGCGTCCCGTTACATGCAGCGCTTGTGGACGAACAAGTTGGGCCGGAGCCCAAAAAACGATATTCCACTAGTGGATTACGATATTTACATAATGGCTTTATGCAACTCCCAGACGGCAGATTATGTGATAAATAGAGGATATTGTATGAGTGTTCATTATTTATCATTTTTAATAAACGAGTTGACTAAAATGATATGACGCGAGCCTTGGCGAGCGTCATATTCATTTTAGTCAACGAGTTTATTAAAAATGATAAATAAAGAACACGAATGTGATATTCTATTTATCACATTACAAGTTCAAGCACCTATTAAATTGATTTGAAGCCGTAGTTTGTAGACCCTCCGCTATATAGATTTTCCGCCAAACGTTACGTTGTTTACGTTAACGTCATAGTAAATGACGTCATTTGGCACCCCGCTACATGCAGCGCTTATGGACGAACAACTTAGGCCGGAGCCCAAAAAACGATATTCCACTAGTGGATTACGATATTTATACAATCGCTTTATGCAACTCCCAGACCGCAAATTATGTGATAAACATTTTTAAGCTGAAATTTTCATAAGAACTACCGTATTCCACTTTTAAAATTAGATAAAAATTTCTTTTACAATCGTTCTGCTTTACTTTCATCTTGCTTTAAGCTGACATCTGTTATTCAAGATCATAATGACACTAATATAGATGAGTATGTAAGGACTTTAACCCATTATCCAATAAGTACACCTTTTTACGCCTATAATTTATACTTCCACTGAAGAAAATAGTGCTATTTTAAACAGTCATGAAAATGCATCATAAGTAGTATATTCTATATTCTAGCAGATGAAAGTATAAAGCAGGCTGAAAGTAAAGCAGAATGTGCCTTAAGGCGCATTCTGCTTTACTTTCAACCTGCTTTAAGCAGTCACCTATTTTCAAAACTAGAAACTGGCTATGGGCTAAAGGGTTATGGGACTTCTATAGAGGAAAGGTTTAAAGAATTTGTTAACATATCACTAAGGTTTAATGTGTTATCCCTTTCTGCCCGAGACCTCAAATGGCCAATACCTGTGTCCAATCTATTCTAGTCCATTTCTAACTACATGTACAGTAAACCTCACTTATAACGAACTCGGTTATAACGTACACTCGGTTATAAGGAACAATTTTAAAATTCCCGAATCTTACCCTTCTTTGTTCTATGTAAAATAATACGGTTATAGCGTACTCGGTTATAACGAAAACTCGGCTATAGCGTACACCACAGGGATTTCCCCAGGCCGTTTTCGCCTGTCGCGGGCGACATGTCTTCCTTCCCGGCGGTCTCTTCGCGACATGCTTTGATCTGGCCGACATGTCTTAATCTGTAGAGCGACTAGCCTTAATCAGGGCTCTGTGTTGTGTATTCCAGTAATTATTTCATATGCCAAACGCCGTCACGCTTGTCGGGCGTGTTCTTAGCTTCATCAACCAATCAGGAGCCGAATTTTCTTATCTAAACGGTGATTGACAGGGACTCGTTCCATTTTGAGGGAGATTAACTTTTGATTGACGTTTCTAAAACCGCTAGTTCTGTTTTTGATGCGGGTAGATTCTACAACATGCCGAACATGGCTTACTTTACAAACAGCGACTTGAATGATTTTCGGAAAACAAGCTACGAACAACGCTGAAAGAAAAATAAATACTAGCCGAAACCGGAATCTCGGACATTCCTTTTCCCGAATTAAACATTCAAAAGATGATTAACGGTGGACTGAAAATTCACCGCGAATAATGAGACGTGAAATCGTGTGTCGCCTCGGAAAAATATCCTCGATACGGGGCCTGTTAAATAAGGAAATTCTCCGCAAATACTGAACAAACGAATGTTTTAAATGAATATAAATTACCTTTTAGAATTCATTTCCGCACAACTCCGTATTAATAATCACGTAACAGACGCAAACAGTATTCCAAACTTCCGAAATGAAATCCAAATGCGCGGCATGCTTCCTAGCGTCATTTTTTGAAAACATCCAATTAGATTAGACGTTATAAACTTCCATTTAGAATGACAGGAAATTAACATCAATTGCGGTGTTTAAAATTAGCTCTTATTCGTAGGCAATGGCTAGCTATCGTCGCGGAAGACGTTTTTCGTGGGAGTTTCGGGAAAATCGGGAAATAAGTTAGAAGAGAAGAACAAAGGCAACACATACACGCGAGAAACGATGAATCTCTTAAAATAGCTTTCTGGTATTTTTGGTAAATAGAAATTGAAATTGAATACTTGGGAGATTAAATATTGTAACAGAAAACAATCGTGACAACAAATATTCAAGTAGACTTTGTTTTATCTCATGACAAAGTCAAACAGTCTAATTAATTCTTCACAGAGTTTTCTGTTTTTATGATGGATGGATGTTAAGAGCAGGCTTAAAGTAAACATGAATCCACCATTTGACATCCACTTGCCGGGATGCAGTGAATTTTTCTATGTGTCTTAACCCACAGGTTCTTGACACATAAATATATATATATATATATTTTTTTTTACGAGACCTCCATTATATTACCCTAGAAATAGCAAAAAACAATTTCTTTTCTTTAACCTCAAGAAAAAAATTCCTATCTTAAAAAACATGGCCGCTAGTGGGTGGGGCAGATTTTCTTCATATGGCTATATATATAGTGAAAACTTTAAAAATCTTCTTGTCAAAAACTATTGGTCCGATTTGAAAGTAATTTTATGCAAATGATCCATGGGTGACCCTCTACCAGATTTCTTAAAATTATTTTGATATCTAAAAAAAAAACATGGCTGCCAGTGGGTGGGGCAAGTTTTCCTTATGTTACTGTATACTAAAAACTTTAAAAATCTTCTTCTCTGAAACTACTGGTCCAATTTAAAATAATTTTAAACAAATGGTCAATTGATGATCCTCTAGCAGATTTCTTAAAATCATTTTGTTTTCTTAAAAAACATGGCCGCCAGTGGGTGGGGCAAGTTTTCCTTATGTTACTGTTTACTAAAAACTTTAAAAATCATCTTCTCTGAAACTACTCCTCCAAATTAAAAATAATTTTACACAAATGGTCAATTGATGATCCTCTACTAGATTTCTTAAAATCATTTTGTTATCTTAAATAACATGGCCACCAGTGTGTGGGGCAAGTTTTCCTTATGTTACTGTATACTAAAAACTTTAAAAATCTTCTTCTCTGAAACTACTGGTCCAAATTAAAAATAATTTTACACAAATCGTCAATTGATGATCCTCTAGCAGATTTCTTAAAATCATTTTGTTATCTTAAATAACATGGCCACCAGTGGGTGGGGCAAGTTTTCCATATGTTACTGTTTACTAAAAACTTTAAAAATCATCTTCTCTGAAACTACTGGTCCAAATTAAAAAATAATTTTACACAAATGGTCAATTGATGATCCTCTACCAGATTTCTTAAAATCTTTTTGTTATTAAAAAAAACAACATGGCCACCAGTGGGAGGGGCAAGTTTTCCTATTATTTCTTTATAGAAAAAATTTCAAATTTTTTTTCTCTGAAACTGTTGTTCTGATTTAAGAAGTCTTGTACACAAATGATGATTCATGGGTGACCATTTGCCAGTTTTCTTCCAATAATCTTCCTAGCTCAAACAACATGGCCACCAGTGGGTGGGGGTGAATAAGTGAAAACTTAATGCCAAAAATGCACTATTTCATTGATTAAAGAGCAAAATTTTTCGCCGCAGCGCGGGAGGGAGAGCCCTCCCACACCCTCCCCCTATGCCCCAAATTCAACATGCCTTCAGAAATTCCTGGGGAAATCCCTGCACCATTTTCCGGTCCCGGTTCCACAAATTTCATTAGAATATCATTGGTTATAGCGTACCGTCGATTTCGAGTGTTTCAACTGTATGTCGCCGGGTAATTATCGATCGATAATTACCTCAAAGGTAAAATGTTTGTCAGCGATTGTTTTCATGCTTTGTGTGTAGGTGTGAGCGATATTAACAGACAATTATTATGTTGGAATGACTTAAGATATGAGTGTCATACAGTTTGAATCCTGACCACATACCGCATTGTGCAGCGTCTGGTCTGGATCCAAAAAGTTAAAAAAGTCAACATTAAGCGATAAACGGGTTAAATAAGTCTACAAATGATCTCTGTGTTTGTTCCTCCAAGTAAAGTGGTTGATTGATTGATTAAAAATATTGTTTTGTCAAGAGTAATACATGTATTAGTTATTTGTTGCCCCGTAATGCGGAAATGTTAGAGCGTCGTTTTTGGTATCTCAGTCACCTGCAAGTGAATGAATTTTTAGCCTAACATGAAACTGAGGCATATGGATGCAAATGGCGACCAGTCGTCAAAGTTTTGTCCGATAAACAATGAAAGTAAGACTACCTCCGCACTAGCTGTCATGTTGAAGGTAAACAAACTTGCAAATTACTGAAATACTATTTCGTTAAAACATTAATATTCTTGTTTGCCAAATCTATAATGTTTCATTTAAACACAGGTTTATACGTGTACACACATACATGTAAATGACTGGTGTTCGTTATAAGTCCGATCAGTTCGTTATACAAACCTCGCCTATAGCATACTAGTTCGCTATACGGTTATAACAATTTTCGGCTATAGCGAACACTTTTTTTAAGGTCCCGAGGTGTTCGTTATAAGCGAGGTTTACTGTATATACAGTGGAGAAAACGTTATTCTTTCCTGTTCAAACACAAATGA
Source organism: Gari tellinella (assembly GCA_922989275.2). Taxonomy (NCBI): domain Eukaryota; kingdom Metazoa; phylum Mollusca; class Bivalvia; order Cardiida; family Psammobiidae; genus Gari; species Gari tellinella. The sequence continues at coordinate 46,349,506 of OV277871.1, read as the reverse complement.
AATGCAAACACATTGCAATAAATCTGAGAATATGACAACTTTTCAATAATTCTGACTAGTCATGTTAATCTGAGTGGCAAACAGCTTGAAGCCTGATCAGAGGCCGAGTTACCCAGTGTCTGATCTGGCTCCAAATTGTTTGCAGTGGAAATAAATGTTTTTGCGTAAACCCGTTTATTGGGAAAGAATAACGTTTTCTCCCCTGAAGGGTCGTTTTTGTCAATGCACTGCAATATTACAAACAGTACAGATCCTGATCTAAGGAGACCTCTGACTAAGAGGTCTTCCCTGTTAACATAGGACAAGTTTACCCTCCACAGGTACACTGCTTGCAAAGGATGCATATATGCATGACTAGGGTTAAAATGGTAAAGCCAATACCCCATAAATATGCCTTTTTACACCTTCACATTAATCCTCCACTGAATAAATTATTCCACTTTATTAATTAATGAATATGCATCCTTAAAAATAGTTTCTATATCCTAGCAGGGGGTAGCTTAAAGCAGACTTAAAGTAAAGCAGAATGCACCTTATGGTGCATTCTGCTTTACTTTTAACCTGCTTTAAGTGGTCACCTATCTTCAAAACTAGAAACAGGCTATGTGGTAAAGGGTTAACATACAAGTTAACTCTCCACAGGTACACTGCTTGCAAAGGATGCATATATGCATGACTAGGGTTCAAAGGGTTAAACAATTATTAGCATACTTACAGAGTGCTATCAGATATGGGGGATAGAGCAAGGAAACATCTGTTCTTAGCGAGTCGTTCACAATTCTCCTGTAAGCAATCCAACAACATAGTTTAATCTTTACCTCATCTATATGACATTAGGCAGTTTGACAGGGCTCCAGATAAGAGGGAGTTAATTGAACAAATCAAACATTTTTCACTCATTTTTGCACCAAATCCTAAGATGTTACTACTCATTAGAATCTTCTCTTCGAGATGATTCTAATGAGTAGTGACATCATAGCGTTTAAAACAGAAATAAAGATTTAAGTTTTAGAAATACTCCCCTACTTATCTTGAGCACTGGTTTGAGTTGGCCTAAAATATTCTGTGCAACTCTCAGAGTGTACTTACTTGTAGTTTCATTTTTATAGTTTCACCAGTCTCAATAATGTATCAAAATTGTTCACACAAGTTGAAGCACACTGGCAAATTAACCCTCTACATCATAGCCTATTTCTAGTTTTGAACATAGGTGGTCAATTAAAGCAGGTTGAAAGTAAAGCAGAATGCTTCACTCTCAACCTCTTTTAAGCTTTTAAGCTACAATCTGTTAGAATATAGAAAATATTTCTTATGGTACAAAAACTACAAATGTATGACTGTATAAATTGAACTATTTTCTCCGAGGGCATAAACATGCACAGTCTTTTAACCCATTACCCCATAAATACACATTTTTACGCCTTTAATTTATTCTTCCACTTATTAAAATGGTTTTAATTTATACAGTCATTGATATACTGCTTAAAAAATATTTTCTATATCATAGCAGATGACAGCTTAAAGCAGGCTGAAAGTAAAGCGTGAGGCACATTCTGCTTTACTTTCAATCTGCTTTAAGTGGCCACCTATTTTCAAAGCTAGAAACAGGCTATGGGGTAATGGGTTAAGATGGTCAAATGTTTTCAAAACAAGAAACAGGCTATGGGGTAATGGGTTAAACATTATGATGAACATTCTGTCTTCAAGACTATTCCACTACAATTTACTCACTCGTTTCTGGAGCCTTGTCAATTGCAAACAGTTCAATTTGTGTATATTGTTGTACAGTGGAGAATCTGTTATTCTTTCCCAATAAACGTGTTTACGCTAAAACTATTATTTGCAGTGCAAACAGTTTGGAGCCAGATCAGACGCCGGGTAACCCGGCGTCTGATCAGGCTCCAAACTGTTTGCCACCAAGATAAACAAAAATTATCAGAATTGTCCAAAAGTTGTTCTTTTCTACGTTTTAGTGCTTTGCGTTTGCGTTTAAACGGGAAAGAATAACAGATTCTCCACTGTAAAAACAGGCTATAAAGTGAGTAAAGGGTTCCAATGATTTTTTTTCCTTAGTGCAGAAGAGTTGTGTTTTTAGACGTTTTACTATATACAACTAGAGCCCCTTACCATGCTAAAGGTAGAATGCTATCGTCTGGTGAGCTGATGTCATTAACAAAGTGCACTAGAGGTCTGTATGGGTGATATACAACTAGAGCCCCTTACCATGCTAAAGGTAGAATACTATCGTCTGGTGAGCTGATGTCATTAACAAAGTGCACTAGTGGTCTGTATGGGTGATATACAACTAGAGCCACTTACCATGCTAGAGGTAGAATGCTATCGTCTGGTGAGCTGATGTCATTAACAAAGTGCACTAGTGGTCTGTATGGGTGATATACAACTAGAGCCACTTACCATGCTAGAGGTAGAATGCTATCGTCTGGTGAGCTGATGTCATTAACAAAGTGCACTAGAGGTCTGTATGGATGATATACAACTAGAGCCACTTACCATGCTAAAGGTAGAATACTATCGTCTGGTGAGCTGATGTCATTAACAAAGTGCACTAGTGGTCTGTATGGATGATATACAACTAGAGCCCCTTACCATGCTAAAGGTAGAATACTATCGTCTGGTGAGCTGATGTCATTAACAAAGTGCACTAGAGGTCTGTATGGGTGATATACAACTAGAGCCCCTTACCATGCTAAAGGTAGAATGCTATCATCTGGTGAGCTGATGTCATTAACAAAGTGCACTAGTGGTCTGTATGGGTGATATACAACTAGAGCCCCTTACCATGCTAAAGGTAGAATGCTATCGTCTGGTGAGCTGATGTCATTAACAAAGTGCACTAGAGGTCTGTATGGGTGATATACAACTAGAGCCCCTTACCATGCTAAAGGTAGAATGCTATCGTCTGGTGAGCTGATGTCATTAACAAAGTGCACTAGTGGTCTGTATGGGTGATATACAACTAGAGCCACTTACCATGCTAGAGGTAGAATGCTATCGTCTGGTGAGCTGATGTCATTAACAAAGTGCACTAGTGGTCTGTATGGGTGATATACAACTAGAGCCCCTTACCATGCTAAAGGTAGAATACTATCGTCTGGTGAGCTGATGTCATTAACAAAGTGCACTAGAGGTCTGTATGGATGATATACAACTAGAGCCACTTACCATGCTAAAGGTAGAATACTATCGTCTGGTGAGCTGATGTCATTAACAAAGTGCACTAGAGGTCTGTATGGGTGATATACAACTAGAGCCCCTTACCATGCTAAAGGTAGAATACTATCGTCTGGTGAGCTGATGTCATTAACAAAGTGCACTAGTGGTCTGTATGGGTGATATACAACTAGAGCCGCTTACCATGCTAAAGGTAGAATGCTATCGTCTGGTGAGCTGATGTCATTAACAAAGTGCACTAGTGGTCTGTATGGGTGATATACAACTAGAGCCCCTTACCATGCTAAAGGTAGAATACTATCGTCTGGTGAGCTGATGTCATTAACAAAGTGCACTAGAGGTCTGTATGGGTGATATACAACTAGAGCCCCTTACCATGCTAAAGGTAGAATGCTATCATCTGGTGAGCTGATGTCATTAACAAAGTGCACTAGTGGTCTGTATGGGTGATATACAACTAGAGCCCCTTACCATGCTAAAGGTAGAATACTATCGTCTGACGAGCTGATGTCATTAACAAAGTGCACTAGAGGTCTGTATGGATGATATACAACTAGAGCCACTTACCATGCTAAAGGTAGAATGCTATCGTCTGGTGAGCTGATGTCATTAACAAAGTGCACTAGTGGTCTGTATGGGTGATATACAACTAGAGCCCCTTACCATGCTAAAGGTAGAATACTATCGTCTGGTGAGCTGATGTCATTAACAAAGTGCACTAGAGGTCTGTATGGGTGATATACAACTAGAGCCCTTTACCATGCTAAAGGTAGAATACTATCGTCTGGTGAGCTGATGTCATTAACAAAGTGCACTAGAGGTCTGTATGGGTGATATACAACTAGAGCCCCTTACCATGCTAAAGGTAGAATACTATCGTCTGGTGAGCTGATGTCATTAACAAAGTGCACTAGAGGTCTGTATGGGTGATATACAACTAGAGCCCCTTACCATGCTAAAGGTAGAATGCTATCGTCTGGTGAGCTGATGTCATTAACAAAGTGCACTAGAGGTCTGTATGGATGATATACAACTAGAGCCACTTACCATGCTAAAGGTAGAATACTATCGTCTGGTGAGCTGATGTCATTAACAAAGTGCACTAGTGGTCTGTATGGGTGATATACAACTAGAGCCCCTTACCATGCTAAAGGTAGAATGCTATCGTCTGGTGAGCTGATGCCATTAACAAAGTGCACTAGAGGTCTATATGGGTGATATACAACTAGAGCCCCTTACCATGCTAAAGGTAGAATGCTATCGTCTGGTGAGCTGATGTCATTAACAAAGTGCACTAGAGGTCTGTATGGATGATATACAACTAGAGCCACTTACCATGCTAAAGGTAGAATACTATCGTCTGGTGAGCTGATGTCATTAACAAAGTGCACTAGTGGTCTGTATGGGTGATATACAACTAGAGCCCCTTACCATGCTAAAGGTAGAATGCTATCGTCTGGTGAGCTGATGTCATTAACAAAGTGCACTAGAGGTCTGTATGGGTGATATACAACTAGAGCCCCTTACCATGCTAAAGGTAGAATGCTATCATCTGGTCAGCTGATGTCATTAACAAAGTGCACTAGTGGTCTGTATGGGTGATATACAACTAGAGCCCCTTACCATGCTAAAGGTAGAATACTATCGTCTGGTGAGCTGATGTCATTAACAAAGTGCACTAGTGGTCTGTATGGGTGATATACAACTAGAGCCCCTTACCATGCTAAAGGTAGAATGCTATCGTCTGGTGAGCTGATGTCATTAACAAAGTGCACTAGTGGTCTGTATGGGTGATATACAACTAGAGCCCCTTACCATGCTAAAGGTAGAATGCTATCATCTGGTGAGCTGATGTCATTAAACAAAGTGCACTAGTGGTCTGTATGGGTGATATACAACTAGAGCCACTTACCATGCTAGAGGTAGAATGCTATCGTCTGGTGAGCTGATGTCATTAACAAAGTGCACTAGAGGTCTGTATGGGTGATATACAACTAGAGCCACTTACCATGCTAAAGGTAGAATGCTATCGTCTGGTGAGCTGATGTCATTAACAAAGTGCACTAGAGGTCTGTATGGGTGATATACAACTAGAGCCACTTACCATGCTAAAGGTAGAATGCTATCATCTGGTGAGCTGATGTCATTAACAAAGTGCACTAGTGGTCTGTATGGGTGATATACAACTAGAGCCCCTTACCATGCTAAAGGTAGAATGCTATCATCTGGTGAGCTGATGTCATTAACAAAGTGCACTAGTGGTCTGTATGGGTGATATACAACTAGGCAACAGTCCTGAAATAAAACAACCAGGGCTCCAGATAAGAGGTAGTTTTTTCAACAAATCCAACATTTTCTCACTCATTTCAGCACCAAATCCTATGGTGTTACTACTCATTAGAATCGTCTCGAAGAGACGATTCTAATGAGTAGTGACACCATAGGGTTTAATTCAGAAATAAAGATTTTAAGTTTTGAAAAACTACCCTTATCTGGTGCTCTGACAACACAGTGAAATTTATTCCTATCCAATAAACCTGTTTATATTAAACAATTATTTCCATTGCAAACAATTTGGAGCCAGTAGCGCGTTTAATTACCATTGTTTGCTATTTAGGTTAGCAGTTTGTGCCCCGTGTGAAGCGTGCAGAGTTATATACAGTAGATAAAACGTTTTTCTTTCCAAATAATCCAGGTTATGCATAAACTAGTGTTTTCATTGCAAACAGTTTGGAGCTAGATTTGATCAGACGCCGGGTAACCCGTCTTCTAATCAGGCTCCAAACTGTTTGCCACTCAGATTAAAACTGGTAGTCTAAATTGTCAAAATGTTGTCATTTTCTATTTTTCATTGCAATGCTTTTGCACCAAAGAATCACGTTTTCTCCACTGTATTTGTAGCAAACTCGCAATCAATGGCCAACAATTTCTTTACTGAACGCATCACTCATAAGACAGTTGGAAAACGGTTGGCAACTCTGATTTAAATGAATAGCCAGAATTGTTGTTACAACAGAAAAGAAAAACGTCTTCTCCATTGTAATTTTTGCGTAAATCAAAATCGTTTAACTCTTAATTTTCGATCATAGATGTTTGCAAACAGCAAACAGCCAGATCAGAGACGCGCTAAAAGCGCGTCCTCTGATCTGGCTATTTGCTGTTTGTAGAAAGTGATAATAAAAAATATAAATTAAAATTTAAAATTTTGACTTACGCAAAAGTTTTGAGTAAGTAGTTTAGTAAAACGGGCCCCTGGCCTGAGTGCACTGGATGTTGCAAACAGTCTGGATACTGATCAGACAGCGAGTCGTCTTCTGACAAATCAAAACTGACAACTTAAAAGCATATGATATCCTGACAATGAAAGAGTTAAGAATATTAACTCATTCACCCCAGAAACTTTTAATGGACAATTCCAATTTCAAAACAAGTCCAGTCCATTTGTAACTACATGTATTTAGGGTTGATTTTCACAATATATTTCAAAATGACAAACAGTGTCGACCCTGATCAGATGGCTCCTTGAGGAGCCCTCTGATCAGGGTCTACAATGTTTGCATGAGACAAGTGTAATTTTCACAGGTACAATGATTGTAATGTGCCGAGTATACTCGTCGCTAGGGTTGAATGTGTTAAAGTTCTTGTATTGTCAAGTTAGTTAAAGTACTGAAATGAAAACAAGGTGGGCACCATAACAGAGCTTCTACAGTGGAGAATCTGTTATTCTTTCCCGTTTAAACTCACAGTACGCAAACGCAAAGCGCTAAAACGTAGAAAAGAACAACTTTTGGACAATTCTGATATTTCATGTTTGTCATGGTGGCAAACAGTTTGGAGCCTGATCAGATGCCGGGTTACCCGGCGTCTGATCTGGCTCCAAACTGTTTGTATTGTAAATAATAGTTTTAGCGTAAGCGCGTTTATTGGGAAAGAATAACAGATTCTCCACTGTATAATCTAAGAAAGGCCTTTAGCTCTTGATTCCTGGAATTTACAATTGATTAATTAAGTTTTCATAAAAAACTTGATGATTTTTAACTTTTCAGTGAACTAGTCTTCTGTTTATTCATTCACCCCTTAAACTTTTAATGGATAATCCTGTTTCAAATTAAGTCTAGTCCATTGTTGACTATTTAGGTTTGGTTTTACAATAAATTGCAAAAATTACAAAGAGGGCAGACCCTGACCTGAGGGCTCCTTTAAGAGTCCTATGTGAGAGATCTCTTAGGAGCCCTTTGATCTGGGTCTACACAATTTGCAAAGAACAAGTGTACATGTACTATTTACAGGTACACTGTTTGTAAATGGCACATATATTCCTCGCTAGGGTTCAATGTGGTAATGACTAAGTTTAACTGAATCTAGAACAATTAATATACAGTAGAACCCCTCTATTACGACCACTTAATTGTGTTAATTATAAGAACTTTACGACAGGTGACTGCTTAAAGCAAAGTGACAGTAAAACAGAAAGCTCCTACAGGAGCTTTCTGTTTCACTTTCACATTGCTTTAAGCTGTCACCTGTGTTTTATACAGAAAATTAGCCTTCTTTTTAGTGGTCGTAATAGAGAGGTTCTACTGTACTAGTTTTGTTGAATGCTGAGCTTTGTGTTATATTGATTGTCAGTATAATGTGTCCTGGCTGTATAAATACACATTACCAGTTGACAGTGCAATACAGAGTGATGTATTTTGCTCGAGACGTTTTTGGTGGAAATAGCCGATCTGACGAGCGCCTTGGCGCGAGTCTGATCGGTTGTTTCCGCCAAAAACGTCGAGAGCTAAATGCAACACTCTGTAGCGCACTGTCAACTGGTAATGTGTTTATTATATGCCTTGAATACACTCCAGAAACACTAAATAGTTGTTTAAATCATTTTATATCCAAAATGTTTTAGTTATTTGAAGCAGAAAAAGGGTTTTTGTATGCCACAAAGAATAACGTGGCACTTTTACATGAACGTAAATGACGTCACATTAAATCGAAAGCGAGGTCAGAGTAAAATACAAAATTGGCTGATACAAGTTGGCTGATACAGACTCTTGTATTTTACTCGGCAGATACACGCGAAAATGCTCGATATCATACGAAGGCATATAATAAGTATTCTTTACCATCATTTCTAGCAGGTAGAACTCGCACTCCAACACATTGTTACTTCTGTAAGGGTACTCTTGTGGATATGCATGGGAAAACTTGTTTTTCACTGAAATGAGTAGTTGTAAGTAGTACAATAGCAGCAGTAATAGTAAGTATGTAGGTATGTAATAGTAGAAGTAGTGGCAGTAGTCATAGTAATTAGAACAGTAACAGTTTGTTTATTTTGTTAGTTATGATTTTACGTCGCTTTTAACAGCATTTCAGTCATATCGCGACATCCAGCTAATTACAGGTGGAGGAAGACCCCAGAAGCCCTTTTATACACTGTTTCAGGCACAAATTGGCAACTGGGTAAAACCACCGACCTTCCGCAAGCTAGCTGGAAGGCTTCCCCACATAAGAATCCAAATGCCCTGACCGGAATCGGAACCAACAGCGGTGAGGAGCTTAGTGATGTAAGTCACAGTGGCTATGACCACTAGGCCACAGAGGCCCCCCGAACAGTAACAGTAGTAGTATATGTAGCAGTAGTAGTAAGAATTATAGTAGAAGTATTTGCATTAATATCGGTATTACAATAGCAAGAGTAGTAGTAGTAGTAGTAACAGTATCATCAGTAGTAGTTGTAAGACAGGCAGAAACAATAGTAGAAAAATAATTCTCAATAAGAAGTAGTAGTAATTGACATTAAAAACTAACCATAGTATCTTCAATACTGATAATGAAGACTTATTTGAATGTAGTTTGACCTTTTCCCATACCTTATTTAATGTTAATTAATGTCATAACCTCAACCCTCTTGTCCACGTAAATCAGTTCTATGAAAATCAGTATTTGAAATAGTCTCCTGATCTGGAACCTTGAAACTTTTACACATTCAGGCTAGCTTACCTACTGTCTGGCACGTTCCTATCAGTCTGCTGTTGGAGATCACACCAAACTCCTACAAACACAATAGGTATTTTTTAAGTCATGATTTAATATTTAATGTAATGCGATTTTGTATTATTTTGCAACATCATGCAATAATTCTAGCAGGTGGTAGCTTAAAGCAGGCTGAAAGTAAAGCAGGATGTGTCTTAAGGCACATTCTGCTTTACTTTCAACTTGCTTTAAGAAGTCACCTATTTTCAAAACTAGAGACGCGAGGCAACATATTCGCGAATTAACGTGTAAATCATATTCTCGCGAATAAAAACGGTTTTACAGTATCTGAATACATGTACAGTCTCATCTTTGTAAAGCAATCGGTTAACCCATTACCCCATAAATACGCCTCTAATTGATTGCTTCACTAAAGAAAATAGTTCAAATTTAAACAATCATAATTATGCATCATAAGAGATATTTTCTATACTCTGGCAGATGGTAGCTTAAAGCAAGCTGAAACTAAAGCAGAATGCACCTTAAGGTACATTCTGCTTTACCCCCAGCCTGCTTTAACCGATTACCCCATAGCTTGTTTCTAGTATTGAAGATAGTTGACCACTTGAAGCAGGTTGAAAGTAAAGCAGAATGTGCCTTACGGCACATTCTGCTTTACTTTTAGCCTGCTTTAAACTATTATCTGCTAAAATAAAGAAACTATTTCTTATGATTCTTATCTATAACATTATAAATTCTAACAATTTCTTCAGTAGAAGAATGGAGCCTGATAGCTTTACTTTTTGAGTTTCAATCATATGAATCTAAATCAATCCAAATGTGTAGACTATAGAGTGTAAACACTATTGGAATATGACACATTATTGTGTAGTTAAGTACATCAAAGGCAGATAACTCTTGACACAATGACAAAATGCATTCAACTGTAGTTGCTAGAGTGTGAACACTGTCAAGTAAGGCTTTTTCAACACATCAAGGGCAGATAATTCAGATTTCGACACTAATTGCATTCCTTTAAAAAATATATAAATAGCTACATAGATATATAAGTGTGTGCAAGTATAATCAAAATTCACTGAAAACTGTAGTTGCTAGAGTGTAAACACTGTCAGAATTTAACATTTTCAACACATCAAGGGAAGATAACTCATGACCTACTTCTCCAATATCAGCAATAATTCAATTCAGCCGAGAACTTATGGTTATATACAATCAGAACAAGTTTGATAAAGATTGGATATAAAGTGCAGCATCTAGAGTGTAAACACAGTAAGATATATGGCATTTTCAGCTATTTGAGGGCAGATAACTCTTGACCTATTTGTCCCATTTCAACCATAATCAAACTCTTCTGAACCATTATAGTCATCAATTATACAATCTGAGCAAGTTTGATAAAGATTGAATAAATATTGTAGCCTCTAGAGTATTAGTTAGATATGGCATTTGCAGCAATTCAAAAGTAGACAATTTTTGACATATGGGTTCAATTCCAACTAAATTCGGACTTATTCGAATTCTAATGGTCATATACAATCTGAGCAAGTTTGAGAAACTTAAAGATTGGATAAAAAATGTGACTTCTAGAGTGTTAACACTGTTAGATATGGCATTTTCAGTCATTCAATGGTAGACAACTCTTTACCTATGGATTCGATTTCAACCAAATTCGAACTCATCGGAACTATTATAAATATATACAATCTGAGCAAGTTTGAGAAAGAAGGGATAAAAATCATGGCTTCTAGAGTGTTAACACTTTTGAAACAGTCAGCAATTGAAGAGTTCAGTAAGACAAGTCGAACTTCGATATCGCGAAACCTGTTTTGTCAAACATACCCGTATTTCAAAGTGAAAATGTGGCTTAGCCACATTTTAACTTTGAAATATGGGAATGTTCGACTTAAATGAGCATGAAATAATGCAGTTCATATGTCGAACTATCGGATAGTTCGAGTTAAACAAGTTCTACTGTATTTACCTCTACTTTGGAAGCTAAGATAATACATGTAGGAGCCATCAGCCAAGGATCTATACACTTCAAGGAATTCCTGAAAAAAAGCAAGATACATGTACAAAGTATTACTGAAACTAATCTGATTCTATTTTTTGTAAAATGACAAGTTCATGTTAATTTTTAGGATGTTTTTCATGAAAGTATTTTCGGAAACGGGCAACATGACCGGTGATAATTTTACCTGTGCATCCCAAGTCCTATACTCATTAAATTTACCAGGGACTCATTATTTGAAAAGTTGCGAGTCCCATGGACCCATAACTTTTCTGGTCTTTATTAACCTATTACTCATAAGCAAATAGAAGCTTAAAGCAGGTTGAAAGTAAAGCAGAATCTGCTTTAACCCTTTCCCCCATAGAAGCGCCTTTTAGCGCATTCAGTTTATTCTTGCCCTGAAGAAAATAGTTCCAATTTATACATTCATAAATATTTCTATATTCTAGCAGATGATAGCTTAAAGCAGGCTGAAAGTAAAGCAGAATGCGCTTAAAGCGCATTCTGCTTTACTTTCAACCTGCTTTAAGTGGACACCTATATTCAATACTAGAGATATGCTATGTTGGAAAGGGTTAAGTGGTCATCTGTCTTCAAAACTAGAAATAAGTTATGGGATATTGGGTTGACTTTTCACCTCAAGGACACCATGTTTGTCTCAAGGACCCATTGTTTTATAGAATGTGCACCCCGAGGACTCATTTATCTGATTTCTAAAATTATCACTGCATGCTTTCTGTACTATACAACTTGCCTTCATACTCACCTAGCATAGAAACGTTTGAAGTAGACAGTGGCCGTGGCAATCACCTGTTGTCGTACTTTAAGTTGTTCTCCAAGAGCCTGTATGACTGTAATAAATTAAATGTGTGAATTCCAAGAAATTCTAATTCTACACAAGATGGATTTAACCCATTACCCCATAAATAATAATAAAATATGCCTTTTTACGCCTTAAATTAATTCCTCTACTGAAGAAATAGTTCCAATTTATATTGTCCCTAATTAAAATCATAAGAAATAGTTTCTATATTTTAGAAGATAATAGCTTAAAGCAGGCTGAAAGTAAAGCAGAATGCGCCTTAAGGTGCATTCTGCTTTGCGTTCAACCTGCTTTAAGTGGTCATATCATATGTCTTGAAAACTAGCTGTAGGGCTGTAAGTACTCAGTTACCCCGATCCAGAGTCAAGGTGAGCTATATGATCTATCTAACTAACTTACAATTAGCAAAAAATATCATTGTCTTCTCATAATCATCTTCTCCCATGATCTTTAAATCACTCTGTCTTTCCCTTGCCAAATCTTGTTTGTCCAACAGCCACTGCTGACTGAAAGTGAAATAAAAACTTCTGATGGGTGCTACAAAACAGTGTCCGGGAGAGTCTGGGCCTTAATAAATGCATTTACAGCATAGTTCTTTGTTTATAAAACATAAAAAGTGATATAAAACATATTTATAGTGTTTTTAATAGTTCTTAGTCATTTCTACACTTAGTTATATATATTTTTAGGCCATATCTGTGATAGACTCCATCACCGATCATTAAAATATGTACAGTGTTGTAATTATTACAATGTTTTAAGGTGACAGGTGTATACAAGTATAACTGAGTCTGACTATAAACACGTGAATACAATACACAAATCTTTATATACGTAAAATAACACGAGTAAAACATGTCAGAATGGCTAACCACAATTAAGCTTCATCAGAAATCATGTGGAAGCGATTTTCACAGAAGTGTTATTCTAAAGAGCCTACTAGTTTCGATTTTCGACTTACAATTCACCATTTATCTGATTTCACGTGGTATAAACAACTATAATAGTTTAAGTTGCACTTTCATTTAACTATTTCAATGATGATTCCGTAATTTGGGGCATTAATATTGGCTGCGAAACTGTTAATCAAAATTAATATAGAAATACTTTTTATGTTTTATAAACAAAGAACTATGCTGTAAATGCATTTTTTAAAGCGACTCGCAACCAGATTGTGCATTTGCAAAAAAATTTAAAAGAAAATACTCAAATATAACCAAAAGCGTAGCATTATCGTGCATCTGGTATTGGAAAAATATGACCAGTCTAATTTTTAGATATTTTCCATCATTTTATCCATAGGGTCGAAAGACGCTATAGAAATTGATCACGGGCTCTGACATAATGATAAACCGAGCCGAATTATGTAGTTGTATGTAATCTCCATCGCTACACACTGAAATACGTTAAATTGATCCCAGACATATGTAAAGTTCCGTGGCCCAGTGGGCTAAGCGGTTTCCTTATTTTGCCTTCTGTCCGCCCATGCCAGGTCCTGGGTTTGAATCCCACCGAGCTCAATTTTTGTTTTTATTGAAATGCATTTTTTAAACAGAATTTCTTATACTAAACTAAATTACTAATTCTTACCCGTTTATATAAGCGTTTGACACATATTTACAAATTGCTATCGTCGAGTGCCCTAGTTTCGCCCCTGGACTACTTCCCCCATCTTTGTTGTTTTCTCTATAGTCTCGCGAGATTTAAACGGTGCGCATGACTGACCGTGGGAGTTTTTCTACTATAACATAAACTACTACGAAGACAAACTTTCCCTGAAAAAAGTAGCAAAAATAGTAAAATATGAGAGATTTTGAACTAAGTCACAGTTTTCAGCCCTTTTTCCTTATGTTCAAATGAATTCCATAGAAGCCCACCTCCTAAGAAGCAAATGGAAAGTGCAAAAAATATTCTGCCTGTTTGGCTGCCATATTTATATTCTGATAATGAAAATCACGTGACTCAAGGCAAAGTTAGACTTAGTACGGCCTAAATAAGAAAAAATTAGGTTAAAAACTTACCTTTTGTCTATGTTCAGCCTCGCCCCAAAGACGAATCTTCCCTAAAAATCCTTACTCATACAATGCACTAACAAATGCATTCAATGAGTGTATTTAGAATAATATGCCAATAAGAAAAGCTGCCAAAATTTCGAGAAATAGGCTGTCTGGAAGACAGCACACATCTTAAGCACTGAAAACCAATGAAGGCACGCAGAAGGGGTGCAAATTAATGTGCCCTCATTGCCAAAAATAAAGAATAAATATGAAAAGTTAATTTAAACTTTCACATATTAATCAAATTTAATAGTTTATACTTTTTCAATGACATTGGAACCAAATGTGAATAAGCTTGGCCTTAATTGTAACGTTGTCTTCCACACGCTTTATGACGTCATATTATAGACTAGAATATACTTGAATAAAAGGAGAAAAGGAGTTAAATTCAGAGTTGAAATTGTGTATGTTTATTTAATGCAAGCGCGATGAAAATGAATGATTACATTCCTAATTATTTTAACCTTAGAATTTACATGAAATTTTACACCCCATTGAATAAAATGTGTTTGTCATCATTGTGTAACTCGGCATCTGACCAGGTTACAAACTGCTGACACTCATTTCTTTATTAATTAACCCCATTGCTGCCTTAGATAAGGTAGAACGTTTTTTGCGAATTGTTTACTTCCTGATCAGACTCCTGCAGTGCCCTATGCAGGCACGATACGTGCCGAAACAGAAAAATCTGTATTTAAATGTTTGCAATACTTTTGCCCTACATTAAGCAGATATACATAGTATTAAAATCAGATCATCGTACATTATCATTGAGTGATCGTTGAACAAAGGCTTTACTGTATACCGGCATGTGCCGAGTCAACGATCGATTAAAACAGCTCCAGCAATCGAATTGGTGCTAGATTAGATTCCCAAATGGATATGACACAGCACATTAACGCTGTGTGCAGGTCTGGCTACTCACAGCTGCGGCAGATAGGTCATATTAGACAGTACCTTTCTCCAGAAGCTACAAAGACCTTGATCAATTCTCTGGTCACTTCAAAAATTGACTACTGCAACTCACTGCTGTATGGGATTCCCCAAAACTCATTATGCAAACTACAGCGTGTGCAAAATACAGCAGCCCGCATCATTACCAGGACCCCTCGGTACAATCACATCACTCCAGTCTTGAAGGATCTTCACTGGCTTCCAGTTCAACACAGAATTGAATTCAAAATTCTGACACTCACATACAAAGCCATGTGCAATGATTCTCCAAGGTACATTGTCAATATGCTTGACGTGTATAAACCTCGAAGAGAGCTGCGGTCTGCGACTAAATCAGTATCGCTGGTTGTACCGAGGAGTCGTTTGGTGAGGTTTGGAGACAAAAGTTTCATGCATGCAGCCCCAAAGCTCTGGAACAGTCTACCATCAGACATCAGAGATGCGAGCTCAGTTGCAGTCTTCAAAAAACGTCTGAAAACTCACTTCTTTAATATGTATTATTAGAACACTGCTACCTATGCGATATGTTCTTGCTGTAGATGTTGTGGGTTTAAATGGGAGTTCTGGCGTATTATCTGGTTTATGGTCTCTCAATTAGAGAATTTTTTAGTTATTGTCGCATGCTATTTTTCTTAGTTATATTGCATTGGGCGGCCTTCATTTGGCGTTCTGCTATTGTTTCTATTGGTCGGCAATCATTAGCCGGTCGGTTCATTGCTGATTAATGGGGGTAATGTAATCGCCGTTTGGGGGCTGTCTTTTGTATGTTTATTTATGATTATTTAAGATCTAATTGTAGTTCTTTGTCTTTTCTCGGCGGCCTGCATTGGGCGCTTTACTATTATTTCTATCAGTCGGCAATCATTAGCCGGTCGGTTCATTGCTGATTGATGGGGGTAATGTGATCGTCTCCTGGGGCTGTCTTTTGTATGTTTATTCATTTTTATCTTAGATAATTGTAGTTATTGTCTTTTCTCGACGGCCTGCATTGGGCGCTCATCTATTGTTTCTATCAGTCGGCAATCATTAGCCGGTCGGTTCATTGCTGATTGATGGGGGTAATGTGATCGCCGTTTGGGGGCTGTCTTTTGTATGTTTATTCATGTTTATCTAAGATCTAATTGTAGTTATAGTCATTTCTCGGCGGCCTGCTTTGGGCGCTCTACTATTATTTCTATCAGTCGGCAATCATTAGCCGGTCGGTTCATTGCTGATTGATGGGAGTAATGTGATCGCCGTTTTGTGGGGCTGTCTTTTGTATGTTTATTCATGTTTATTTTAGATCTAATTGTAGTTATTTTGTCCTTTCTCGCTTTGTAGGTACTTTTGTGTAATCTTATGTGAAGCGCTTTTGAACGCACTACCCCTGTGTGAAAAGAGCGCTATATAAATCTGGTATAATAATAATAATAATAATAATACATTCCTAATGATTTCCTAACTTTAAAATAAAATTGACTTTACCCCCTTGAATAAAATGTGTCATCATTGTGTAACTCGGCATCTGATTAGGTTTCAAACTGTTTGACACTCCTTAATGCATCCTGATCAAACTCTCCTGCTGTGCCATATAAAGGCACATGCCCATTAAATATATAATATCTCAAATATAATGGAAGAAATACAAGTTACAGGCAGCCTGAATAATTCCCGGACGCCGAGAAAATCGGCGTCTGATTAGGATCCTTACTTTTTGGATGTTCGATATTCATATCGCTATTTATACATGCAATAGCCATATTTTCTAAACTATCATCAAAAGCAGACACCATGTGTATGCGCCGCGGTAGTGCTGAAACGATTACCCGGGTAACCGTTAACGGTTATGAACTGCCGATTAACCGGTTACAAAGTCGGTAACCGGTTACTCGGAAGCCATTTTGTATAACAAAAATGAAGCCCCATTTGTCGGGAGCTACAGCCTTTCCGTTCACTTGAAGTGTTTTACTCAAAGATGTACATGATATTTAAGTTTTAAAATACAGTAGCATGTTGATTGATAAGGGTAGGGCGTTTCCTGATTTTTGTAAACATGTACACGGAGCTCAATACACAAACGATGCCGTTTACAAAGTATTTTATGTGCACAATTCATATACGTTACAGGTGTTCTCAACACTGAATACTCGCTGCATGGTGTCGTTTTATTTTAAGTTGAGTTATTAAAGAACCCTTATTTCACATGTCTTTACAATAAATGCCGATTGAACAATTTTAATTTACAAAAAACGTGTCTTCGAATTATTGTTTCCTTCGCTACTTTGACAGTTGAGCTTAACACGCTTACTAACCTTCTGACCTCGAAATATTCGGTTTGCTTTGGATTTCTACCCTAGTAGCTATATATGACGTTCGTGTAGAGAAAACACGTAAACCAGGGTTTCCAGGAATATCCGCGTGTCAATTTCAAATATATTTTTAGACCACCCAATCAAAAACGATAAAATATTAAAACCCGGTTAGCTGAATCTACACTTCAATCGGATCGTCTCATATTTTGTCAAGGTTTAAAATAAGACAATAATGGGACCAATTAATTATCTATAACACAATGCGGGATACAAGGTCTTCATATTCGGCCGCGCATAATTATTCCGTGTGCTGGAGTTATTTTACAAATGCAACTTATTTAGAGAAGACATGGAATAGCCGCTTTTTAAACGATTTATTGATCCACAGATTCATGCAGTATACATGTAAGTTCATTTTATAAGATCAATAAATCTTATTTTCTCTTTGCAATTTATTAAAGACCTACGTCGGCATGCATGGTAAAATAGTTAGAAAAAAGTATAACATTCATAAAAAAATCTTTGGCACCAAGACTTTATTATTGTAATATCGTTTACACACGCAAACCGATCTCCAAATTTGTAATTGTTTATAGGTAAAACAGTTGAACGTTACCGTGTACACGTGAAACGTCCAACCCTTACTGACTCGGCATATTAAAGTTACGATTAACCGGTTAACCCCGGTTACGAGCAACGATTAACCGGTTACAAATTTCTGGTAACCGTTTCAGCACTACGCCGCGGGGTAATGGCTTAATTGAAAAGATTAAGTGCATTATATGTGCTTATGTGTGTCACATTGTTTTGTTTTGTCTATAGAAGTTTGATGAAACAATAAAGTGGATTACTAGAATATTTATCAGTTTATTTTTGATTCTCACGTCAAATTGATATTAACGTAACGACTGTTCACATATTACGCCGTAAAAAAGGTTGTTTTTTTCTAAAAACTATAGTTAATTTCTAATAGTCATTTACGATCCCGACGAGAGGCCCCGTAACAAGGCGTCTCGTCTGGATCTAATATATTTGTATAATTATCATTATGAGCCTAAGGTAGCAATTACGATAGCAAAGTATTACATGTATATTTAAAACTTAAATATAGCTGCATCTATTTTTTGTAACCGACACGATTAATAAATCGATATTGTTTTCAATTATTCATTCAAAAATAAGTTTGTTATACATATTTTAGCTTAATAATACATCGCCATATCTTATTTAACCCAAAAAGATAGGTTGATATCATTTTAAAATATTGGGTAGCGAAATGACTTACACTTAGGTGGCGAAACGACTGTAGCGAAACGTCCGGGGTAGCGAAACGCCGTGTGTAGCGAAACGTCCGTAAACCATTTCATAGACTTGATGATTTCTCATCACCATGATCAGTTTGAACCTTAAGTGCACCGAAACCGGTACCTCCATGATAAGTTAAAATTAAGGAATAGACAGACATTAAAGCATACGACGTGAATACTTCATTAATTAAAAGCATCGCTTCACGTTAGAAGAAACGTCTTGTATCCGAAATACTTACTTGTCCGAATTAGCATAACTTATTTCGGTTTGAGTTTTAAAATTAGACATCTTATCTATCGATAAATAACTCTTTTTGAAATGTGTTGCAAAGACATTTAAATTAAATCTGCATCAGTGATTAGACAAACCATACAAGGTACGGGATATTTTACTTACAAGTGTGAACTTTGCCAAAAATTCCCGGACATTTTGCTTAATTTTGTACCGCACCTGCGGGTAGGGTAAGGCTAATTCACGATAATGACTAAATAACGAAAACAAACCATTAGGCTGCTGGCCAATAATGTGAACCCTCCCCCCATAGGGGGACTTTTGGTCACTATGTTTTTCTGAAAGTCCAGGGTCTGTAGGTTCAAATCCTATTTTCTGCACTTTGAGCGGTGGGGCTTTAGTAAAAAATTTGACTTTGTAGATTATCTCCCCTTGCATAAATAGAGAAATACGTATTTTTATGTGTAGTTGTTGCACTAATATAATTTTTTAATTAAAAATATATATCTAACACAAAATGATTCAATTATGCAACATAACTAACTGAAAGCAAAAAATGCAAAAACAATTGGACATAACTCAAATTTTATTCAAATTATCTCCCCTTAAATGTACAGAATGCAGTTTTTATACAAAACAAGTCACTTTTCCCTTTATAAATGTTGAATACATATCATAGAAACAAGATCTAATCACGAAACCTTCTTTACATGAAAGCCTTATATGTCCACAAACTAAATAATGTAAATATATAACCTTTGGGTTATACAGCACAGTCTTTGTGTGTAATTGAACAAAAATATTACCTCCCTTTTTTTAATTTCTGTCATATTGTTATTATGTCGTACATTATTTTGGGGCAGAAAGAGACACTTCAATTTATAAATTTTAACTGGCAATTCTAGTGTTACACATAATTGATAGAAAAGGATAATTTTTACAACTAAAAGTCTTCTTTTGTTTGAATTGTCTGCCCTTAATTTAGGGTTAAAAGCAGTTTTATGATATACATGTACATGTATATTGTTAGTTGCATAGTAACATAGGTCCTTTGTTGCCAATTACATGTTATTTTACAACATTATCAAGTGAAAAGCATTCAATATGATGGTTGCTTTAAAGAAAAAAATTGATGGGAGTAAGATAATTGCCTCCCTTTCAAACAAAACAAGAAGAACAAACACTAGAGGAGGTCCACCAACGGCTACCGTGTTAGAAAGGTTATACATGTATAGAGGTGTTGATGTATCCATTGGTGGACCGCCTTTAGACAACATTTTAGCACTGTATTAGTTGGTGGACGGCCTTTATATAACTTTTTAGCACTATATCCGTTGGGGGACGCTTCTACTCGGATAACCTTTCTAGCACTGTATATGTTGGTGGACAGCCTGTAGATAACATTTTAGCACTGAATCCGTTGATGGACCGCCTTTAAATAAAGTTTTAGCACTGTATCCGTTGGTGGATGGCCTCTAGAAAAGGGTTCTAGCACTATATCCATTGGTGGACGTCCTCTAGATAATGTTTCTAACACTAAATCCGTTAGTGGACCTCATATAGATAACGTTTCTAGCACTATACTAGTATCCGTTGGTGGGCAGCCTCTAGAAAAGCTTTCAAGCACTATATCCATTTTTGGACGTCCTCTAGAAAAGGTTTCTAGCACTGTATCCGTTGGTGGACCGCCTGTAGATAACGTTCCTAGCACTGTATCTGTTGGTGTACCACCACTATACAATGTTTACCATTTCCAGCACTGTACCCGTTGGTGGATCGACTCTAGATAACTTTTAAAAAACTGTATCCGTTGGTTGACCGCCTCTACAAAAGGTTTTAGCACTATATCAGCTGGTGGACTGCCTTTAGATAACGTTGTACATAGCACTGTATCAGTTTATGGACCGCCTGAAAATAACGTTTCTAGCACTGTTTCCGTTAGTTGACCGACTTAAGATACCGTTTAAAGCACTGTTTCCGTTGATGAACCGCCTGTAGATAACGTTTTAAGCACTGTATCCGTTGGTGGACCGCCTTTAAAATATATTTCTAGCACTGTATCCGTTGATGGACGGCCTCTAGAAAAGGTTTCTGACACTGTGCCCATAGGTAGACGTCCTCTAGATAACGTTTCTAGCACTGTATCCGTTGGTTGACCTCCTGTAGATAACATTTCCCTGTTGGTGGACCTCCTGTAGATAACGTTTTTAGCACTGTATCTGCTGGTGGACCGCCTGTAGATAACGTTTGTAGCACTGTATCCGTTAGTTGACCGACTTTAAATAACGTTTAAAATACTGTTTCCATTGATGATCCGCCTGTAGATAACATTTAAAGCACTGTATCCGTTGGTGGACCGCCTCTACAAAGTGTTTCTAGCACTGTATCCGTAGGTGGACCGCCTCTAGATACCGTTTTTAGCTTTGTATCCGTTGGTGGACCTCCTCTACAAAAGGTTTCCAGCAGTGTGTCCGTTGGTGGACCGCGTCTGGAAAAGATTTTAGCACTGTATGTGTTGGGGACGCCTCTAGATAACCGTTTTTAGTACTGTATCCGTAAGTAGACCTCCTTTAGATAACGTTTCTAACACTGTATCTATTGGTGGACCGCCTCTAGATACCGTTTTTAGCACTGTATCCGTTGGTGGACCTCCTCTACAAAAGGTTTCCAGCAGTGTGTCCGTTGGTGGACCGCGTCTGGAAAAGATTTTAGCACTGTATGTGTTGGGGACGCCTCTAGATAACCGTTTTTAGTACTGTATCCGTAAGTAGACCTCCTTTAGATAACGTTTCTAACACTGTATCTATTGGTGGACCGCCTCTAGATACCGTTTTTAGCACTGTATCCGTTGGTGGACCTCCTCTACAAAAGGCGTTCTGCAGTGTGTCCATTGGTGGACCGCGTCTGGAAAAGATGTTAGCACTGTATGTGTTGGGGACACCTCTAGATAACCCTTTTTAGCACTGTATCCGTTGGTAGACCTCCTCTAGATAACGTTTCTAACACTGTATTCATTTGTGGACTGCCTCTAGATAACGTTTCTAGCACTGAATCGGTTGGTAGACCTCCTAGATAACGTTTCTAGCCATGTATCCGTTGGTGGACTGCCTCTAGAAAACGGTTCTAGTAATGTATTCGTTGGTGGACTGCCTCTAGATAACCTTTTTACCACTGTATCCGATGGTGGACCACCTCCAGATAACTTTAGTAGCACTGTATCCACTGGTGGAATGCCTCTCTATTACGTTTAAAGCACTGTATCCGCTGGTGGACCTCCTCTAGATAATTTTTAAGCACTGTATCTGTTGGTGGACCGCCTCTAGATAACGTTTCTAGCACTAAATCGGTTGGTGACCTCCTCTAGATAACGTTTCTAGCCATGTATCCGTTGGTGGACTGCCTCTAGAAAACGTTTCTAGCAATGTATTCGTTGGTGGACTGCCTCTAGATAACCTTTTTACCACTGTATCCGTTGGTGGACCACCTCTAGATAACTTTAGTAGCACAGTATCCGTTGGTGGAATGCCTCTATATAACGTTTAAAGTACTGTATCCGCTGGTGGACTGCCTGTAGATAGCGTTTCTAGCACTGTATCTGTTGGTGGACCTCCTCTTGATAACGTTTTTAGCAATGTATCCGTTGGGGGACCGCCTATATATAACATTTCTAGCACTGTATCCGTTAGTGAACCGCCTCTAGATATCTTTTTAGCACTGTATCCGTTTGTGGACCGACTCTACAAAAGGTTTCATGCACTGTGTCGGTTTATGAACCGTCTCTTGTAAAGGTTCTAGCACTGTATCCCTTGGTGGAACGCCTCTTTGTTGCTTTTCTAGCACTGTATCCGTTGGTGGACCGCCTCTAGATAACGTTTAAAGCACTGTATCTGTTGTTGGATCTCTTCTAGATAACTTTTTAGCGCTGTATCTGTTGGTGGACTGCCTGTATATACCGTTTCCAGCACTGTATCCGTTGATGGACCACCTGTAGATAACGTTAAAAGCACAGTATATGATGGTTAATCGCCTCTAGATAACTTTTTCCCACTGTATCTGTTGGTGGATCACCTGTAGATAAGGTTTAAAGCACTGTATATGATGGTTGACCGCCTCTAGATAACTTTTTAGCACTGTACCTGTTGGTGGACCGCCTCTAGATAACGTTTAAAGCACTGTATCTGTTTTTGGATCTCTTCTAGATAACTTTTTAGCGCTGTATCTGTTGGTGGACTGCCTGTATATACCGTTTCCAGCACTGTATCCGTTGATGGACCACCTGTAGATAACGTTAAAAGCACTGTATATGATGGTTAACCGCCTCTAGATAACTTTTTCCCACTGTATCTGTTGTTGGATCACCTGTAGATAAGGTTTAAAGCACTGTATATGATGGTTGACCGCCTCTAGATAACTTTTTAGCACTGTACCTGTTGGTGGACCACCTCTAGATAACGTTTAAAGCACTGTATATATTGGTGGTCCGCCTCTGGATAACTTTTTTAGCACTGTATCCATAGGTGGACCGCTCTTAGATAACGTTTTAGCCCTGTATGATTATGTTAGTGGAACGCCTCTAGAAAGGGTTTCTAGCAATATCCTTTGATGGACCACCTCAAGATACTGTTTATAGCAGTAAATCCGTTGGTGAACAGTCTGTTGATACCTTTTCTAGCAGTGTATCAATTAATGGACCGCATCTATATAATGTTTCTAGTACTGTATTCGTTGGTGGACTGCCTCTATAAAACCTATATAGCACTGTATCTGTTTGTAGACCGCCTCTACAAAAGGTTTGTAGCACTGTTCCCGTTGGTGGCCCGAATCTAGAAAAGAGATTTAGCACTGTATCCGTGGGTTTCCCTCCTCTAGATAACGTTTGTAGTACTGTATCCGTTGGTGGACCGCCATTATATGCCGTTTCCAGCACTGTATCCGTTGGTGGACCGCCTCTAGATAACTATTATAGCACTAATTAAACAGTATCCGTTGATGGACCGCCTCTACAAAAGGGTTGTAGCACTGTATGGGTCCATGGGCCGCCTCTAGAAAGGTTTTTTAGCACCGTATCCGTGTATTATCCATTTCCATGATCCATGAATCCTTTGTAATTCTCAGAATCTTATTTCTTACAGTTATTAACCGTATTTAAGTCTTTGTCGGTATTTTTGTTATTTCATAATTTAAGACTTTTAAATAATTTTAGAATATTTTCCGCGAAAATATAATAAATGTATGTTAGAAAACATCCTCACTACACCCAGTTGAATATTTTATCATCATTTAAAGAAAAACTAGGTTTTCAAAGAAGCTTTAAATGTAATAAAACTATGAATTAACTAGTTTTTATGGTATTAGATATATTCAAGGGGAGATAATTCAGTAAAAAGTAAGAAAAACACTCGTTTCGATGGGACTAGGTAAAAGGCTGGCGCGGAGCTGGCATAAAGCAAATAAGAACAACTTGACAGGCAGAGGCAGGCACTGGTTAGATTATATAGTGGCCAACGGGCCGTGACCTACCTGGTCGATATGGGTGGTTGTGTGTTGCACAGGATTTGCAGAATTCAAGCTGGTAATCACTGTTGATTATGTATAATTGCTAAAGAATAATTACAAACTGACGAGATTTTGTTTCTGATAATGACCAATTGAAAAAAAATATTAAATAAAAAAAAAATTAATTTAATTTAATTTTTTTTTTTTCATTATTAAAAATCCCTAGGTTAATTATACCTAAATAATAAATGTAATAGCTATTTTTTTCGAAATGGCAAACCACATAATTTTGCTAATAAGATAGCGAGCATTGATAGGCAGGCAATAAATAGGGAGTGCAGACGAGCATTAAACTAAGAACAACTTGGCAGGCATAAAGCAAATAAGAACAAATTGACAGGCGTTGGTTAGATTATATAGTGGCCAACGGGCCGTGACCTACCTGGTCGATATGTTGCACAGGGTTTGCAGAATTCAATCTGGTAATCACTGTTGATTATGTATAATTACTAAAGAATAATTACAAACTGACGAGATTTTGTTTCTGATAATGAACAATTAAAAAAAAATATTAAATTAAAAAAAAAAATTTAATTTAATTTAATTTTTTTTTTTTTTCATTATTAAAAATCCCTAGGTTAATTATACCTAAATAGTAAATGTAATAGCTAATTTTTTTCGAAATGGCAAACAACATAATTTTGCTAATGATAAGATAGCGAACATTGATAGGCAGGCAATAAATAGGGAGTGCAGACGAGCATTAAACTAAGAACAACTTGGCAGGCATAAAGCAAATATGAACAAATTGACAGGCGTTGGTTAGATTATATAGTGGCCAACGGGCCGTGACCTACCTGGTCGATATGGGTGGTTGTGTGTTGCACAGGGTTTGCAGAATTCAATCTGGTAATCACTGTTGATTATGTATAATTACTAAAGAATAATTACAAACTGACGAGATTTTGTTTCTGATAATGAACAATTGAAAAAAAATATTAAATAAAAAAAAATTCTTAAATTTTTATTTTTTTTATTAAAAGTCCCTAGGTTAATTATACCTAAATAATAAATGTAATAGCTAATTTTTTCGAAATGGCAAACCACATAATTTTGCTAATGATAAGATAGCGAACATTGATAGACAGGCAATAAACAGGGAGTGCAGACGAGCATTAAACTAAGAACAACTTGGCAGGCATAAAGCAAATATGAACAAATTGACAGGCGTTGGTTAGATTATATAGTGGCCAACGGGCCGTGACCTACCTGGCTGATCTAATATGGGTGAAAAATATTAAAATAAGAACACATTGGCAGGCACTGGTTAGATTATATAGTGGCCACCGAGCCGTGAAAGGCAGGCAGTATTAAACTATGAACAAAATAGCTGGCGTTGGTTAGAATATATAGTGGTCAGCGGGCCGTGACAAACCACGCTGGTTTTACACGGCAATAATGAATGACTTTCGTTCTGCAATCTGATTCAGTAACCTGCCATAATTATAACACTTGTTTCTTTTAAATATTACAGTAAGATACTAAGCTTAGTTATAATAGTTAGATATAAATGTTTTTATTTATTTAAAAAAAATATAGATTTTTGTTAAAAAAAACAAGTTTATAAAATTTAGAAATTACCTATGAAACAGAATTAGTAATTAAAATTTAATCATATTTTTGAATTTGCATAAATAATGATACTAATACTTAGCTAACGAACGGTAGTCAAAATAACAAGTAAGTATTGTCCTTCTGCCAACGAATGCATTAAACTGCCTGACTTAATCAAACTTAATGAAATGAAGATTTTAGTAGCTCTGTTTCTTCTTTGAAGTCTGTATGTCCGTCTGTGCGTCCTTCTGTGGAGAAACAGAAAGCTAGGCTTTCTGATTCTTCACAGAAGACAGTTTCATCGAAGAAACAGAGAGCTGGCAGCTCTGTTTCTTCTATGAAGTCCGTATGTCCGTCTGTGCGTCCTTCTGTGGAGAAACAGAAAGCTAGGCTTTCTGATTCTTCACAGAAGACAGTTTCATCGGAGAAACAGAGAGCTGGTAACTCTGTTTCTTCTTTGAATTCTGTATGTCCGTCTGTGCGTCCTTCTGTGGAGAAACAAAAATCTAGTATTTCTGATTTTCCACAGAAGACTGTGCCATTGCAGAAACAGAACGAGGATTTGAGCGAGACTGAATTTAGAGATGTTTCTCCAATTGGACCGATGCGTTATTCCGATGTGTTGAAGAGACATCTTCTCAGTCAGTCCGCTCGTGTCCCTGTATCTGACGGTGCGTCTGTGCGTCCCATGAACTCCCATGAAAAGCTTTATGGCGGGGGTGGAGATGTTGAGTGTTTTGCAAAATCTGAAAATAGTTTAGACCAGTATGAGGCAGCTGACATTTTAATACAAAATATTAGTGTTACTAAAGAAGTCCCATACAGACCTTTAGGGGGGTCCATTTATTTGTTCAGTGATTCTGATGATATAAAATATAAGGAAGATTGGCGGGCAGATGGATATACTTGGAAGAATCGCGGGAAAAGGGTTTACACTTTGTCTGATGGGAAAAAAATAGTTCGACATTTCTTCCGTATTACTAACCAGGGGAAAATTAGTGAAAATTTTACTAGGCATGCATTCCAATTCTTAGAAGACGATTATAACGGACGTACAGTTGTGTGTTACTTAGGAGACAGTGCCTCTTATAAACATTTGCCACATGCAGGTAGAAAAAAAAATGAGCGTTGTCATAAACAAACAAAACCCTCTCTTTTAAAGGAAATACAATCACGATGCCATACAACTAAACCAACTAAATTGCATGATGAGTTAAAGTCGGATAAAGATATAGACTGCATTTTAAAAGGTGTCGGCGTTCCAAGGAATTTACAGCAAGTACAAAACGCACAAAAAAAGAAATTTACTAAAATTACTCATGACACACTATATGACTTGCATATATTGGTAGACCATTTAGAAGATTATATTTTGAGCATTAAAACTACACCAGATCTAGAGGTAATTGTAGGAAACAGTGAAGTTTTTAACGAAGTAAATAGGCTTTTACAGCTAAAAAACATCACGATGGACTTTTATTACGACACTACCTTTAATTTAGGGGATTTTTACGTGTCTGTTTTGGCTTGTCAGCATCGCATGTTTGAAGGAAATCCTATTTTGCCAATAGCATTCTTGATACACGAAAGAAAGTTTCAAAAATGTCATGAGTCGTTCATTGATTTAATAAAGACCAAAATTCCAAAATTAGGAGAGCGTGAAATTATTGTGGTGAGTGATAGGGAAGTTGGTATAACCAATGCTTTTAAAAAAATTCTCCCAAACGCTCAAATTCTTATCTGTTGGAATCATATCTGTAGAGACGTAAAATTCTGGCTCCAACAAAAAGGCGCCACCTCTGATGATAAACGAGCGTACGACAAGTATGTGCGTGATTTATTGGAGTGCGAATCTCGCAGTCAATTTGACGAAAAATATAGTGAAACAAAACAAAGGTGGAGTGAAGCTTTCGTTACATATTTCGACACAAATCTCTTTGACACAATCGTTAATAATGCTGGCAAATGGATTGTAGATAAATATGAGCAGTATAACCCATTTACTGGTGTAACTAACAATGTATCTGAAAGTTTTAATGCCAAGTTGAAAAGATTGCTAGAGTTTAAGAGCACGCCAGTCCATGGAATAGTGTTATACCTTAATTACACCCAAATTAATGATTTGATTGAACTTTTGAAAGGTTTTTGTGGCGAGAGCGAACGGACATTAAAACCTGAATATAAGGATGCGGCACGCGATCCAGACACTGTATACTTTCCTAAGAATATATATCACCCAGATAAAATCATTGATCTTTTAAGGGGTAATCTTAAAGCTTTTATCAAAGAAATACCAAATTTAGGACAGCGCGATGCAGAATCAATTAATAATGAATTTATGGACAATAATGAACATGATGAAAATGCCAAAGAAAATGAAAACGAAATAAGGGCACAAAGGTCTTTGGCAGTTGATACTCTTTGTGATCATGGTGTCGCACTTGTGCCAAGCATGGGTGCTTTTATGGTTAAAGGATCAAAAGGTAGAAAATATACGGTAACTCTCTTTCCTACCGAAACTTGCGCTTGTCCATCAACTGCAGAGTGTTATCATATTGTAGCGGCCAAATTATCCATAGGTATGGAGGTTAAAAGTAAAAAGAGAATATTAAATATGACAAAAATCGTAGCAAAGGCACGACCAAGAAATCAAAAAAAATTAGGTACAAAAAAGGGACGTAAGGGTGATAATGATGGCGATGTCACAATTAATCCTGCCCCTGACTCGGCTATTAAATGCCCAAAACATGAAGAAACATTTGACACGCCTACTTGTAAAAATACTATTAAAAACGGTGAAACTGAGGAAAAGACACGGAAGCAAAATAAATTTCGGTCTACGCCAAGATCAATACTCAAAGATCAAAAACCTTTGCTTTTAAATACACCAAAATCTAAAGGTAGGAAAAGAAAACTGAATTTCATTGAGGAAGCATCTGAAAATGATTTAAAAATTTCTAAAATAGAAAGTTACGAATCGGATAACGAAATCAAATCAGACTTAGAGACATCCCCTATTTCCGTTTCTGAAAATTTACCTCAAGAAGTTGACTATTGGATACAAAATTTAGGACTAACAATGGAAGATAAACTGGATTTGATTAATGACAAAAAACTTAACTCAAATCATATGGAAGCAGTTAATATACTCTTAAAGAAACATGTAGGGTCCTCAATTGGCGGACTTCAATTCGTGGATACTGTACCAGTTTATAATGATGCAAAGCGCAAATGGGTTATGTCCGTTCCCATGAAACCAGCAAACTCCCCTTCGTGTCAGATACATCATAATCATAAAGATCACTGGGTAGCTTCTTTCTCTGACAACGAAAAGATTTTCATGGTTGACAGTTTAGGTACTGAAAACAGATCAAATGACAATTTAATACCCAATGGTTTGAAAATACAACTTTCTCAAATTTATAGTAAAAATGATAAGACTTTAAATATACATTTTCCAGCTGTAATGAAGCAAACTAACTCCGTGGATTGCGGCCTATATGCGATAGCATTCGCCACCTCTTATTGTTTCAGGAAAAAAACATGTTTTGATACTATTTTTGATTCAACTAAACTTAGGACACATCTGTTAAACTGTTTTGAGAACAATGCAATGCAGGAATTCCCTTTAACAAATAAAAAAATAAGTTTAAGACGACAAAAAAAGATGCGTGACGTTTCTATTGATAACTACTGTATCTGTAATTTACCGGAATGCGTGGAAAACATGGTAGAGTGCTCTAGATGTGAAAGCTGGTTTCATTACAGTTGTGTCAATGCACCTGCAAATATTTCAACTGTAAGTAGTGAATTCCAGTGCGGTTTTTGTAATTAGTAATTCTGTTTCCGACCGATAATTTGCTCAGTGAACCGTAAATTCTGGCACGGGCAGCAAACACGCGTCATCTTTAATCTGCTTTACCTCTAATACTTCTAACTAATAACTATAATTATTACGCTAATGCTGATGACACGCGTGCACATAATCTCTAAACATCATGATATTCTACATTAAATAAAATAAAAAAACAAACAAATACAAACCAATCAATCAATCAAAAAATCAATATCAATAAGTAAATAAATAAATAAATAAGTAAATAAATAAGTCAATCAATCAATCAATCAATCAATCATTCAATTAATCAATCAATCAATCAACAAACACACAAACAAATAATATACAAAAATAAATAAATAATAACAGAAGTAAATAAATTAATTAATTACAGGTCATTTTGTTCTAGGTACACTTATTTACCTTTTATTGGTTTAAAAATTGATTGGATTTTCTAAGTACTGATGTGGAATTTTTTAAACAGTTTTACTAGGTAAGGGAAATACTTTTGGCTTAAATTTTTCTTTCCAAAAAATGGGACTCATGAAAGCAGGGTCCACGTCCCGAGTCCCGGATACACACGTTTATAAAACATAAACAGTGTGTAACGAATGCTTTCATCTTTTTCTTAAAACAATTTTTCTGCATCAGATTACAGAAAGAAAGTCAATCATTATTGCCTTGTAATACCAGCGTGGTTTGTCACGGCCCGCTGACCACTATATAATCTAACCAGTGCCTGCCAAGTTGTTCTTAGTTTAATACTGCCTGCCATGTATCAGCCAGGTAGGTCACGGCCCGTTGGCCACTATATAATCTAACCAACGCCTGTCAATTTGTTCATATTTGCTTTATGCCTGCCAAGTTGTTCTTAGTTTAATGCCTGTCTGCACTCCCTATTTATTGCCTGCCTATCAATGTTCGCTATCTTATCATTAGAAAAATTATGTGGTTTGCCATTTCGAAAAAATTAGCTATTACATTTACTATTTAGGTATAATTAACCTAGGGATTTTTAATAATGAAAAAAAAAATTAAATTAAATTAACTTTTTTTTTTTATTTAATATTTTTTTTCAATTGTTCATTATCAGAAACAAAATCTCGTCAGTTTGTAATTATTCTTTAGTAATTATACATAATCAACAGTGATTACCAGATTGAATTCTGCAAACCCTGTGCAACATATCGACCAGGTAGGTCACGGCCCGTTGGCCACTATATAATCTAACCAACGCCTGTCAATTTGTTCTTATTTGCTTTATGCCTGCCAAGTTGTTCTTAGTTTAATGCTCGTCTGCACTCCCTATTTATTGCCTGCCTATCAATGCTCGCTATCTTATTAGCAAAATTATGTGGTTTGCCATTTCGAAAAAATTAGCTATTACATTTATTATTTAGGTATAATTAACCTAGGGATTTTTAATAATGAAAAAAAAAAAATTAAATTAAATTATTTTTTTTTTTTTATTTAATATTTTTTTTTCAATTGTTCATTATCAGAAACAAAATCTCGTCAGTTTGTAATTATTCTTTAGCAATTATACATAATCAACAGTGATTACCAGCTTGAATTCTGTAAATCCTGTGCAACACACAACCACCCATATCGACCAGGTAGGTCACGGCCCGTTGGCCACTATATAATCTAACCAGTGCCTGCCTCTGCCTGTCAAGTTGTTCTTATTTGCTTTATGCCAGCTCCGCGCCAGCTTTTTACCTAGTCCCCGTTTCGATCGATTCTTGGGATAGATATTATGTCTCCATAAAAACAATGGTGATATCAGTGAAGAACAGCTATTTTGCAACTAAAACAAGTCATTGTTACATTATCTATCAGAATTTAATTTTCACAAAGGGGAGGTAATTTCAATTTGCTCTGACAAGGTAAAGCCCCAACGTACAAAGTGCAGAAAACCCGAATGTACTCGGAAGACAATGAGGTTTCAGAAAAGTATGGTGTTAAAAAGTCCCCACATGGGGGGAGGGGGGTGTTCAGTAGCTCGTAGTCTACATGTTTCGGGAATACATCTTTTTCTCTACGAAAACACCATTATTTTAAAATGGTTCACAGGTCGGCTTCTTCGCTGTCAAACTTCATTGAAACCTTGATTTAATTGAAATATACCATATGGAGAGTGAAATCTGGATTCTGATAGTTCTAAGAGGGAAAGCGCCTTGGTCATCAAATCCTTTCTCTTGTTTCTATCTTTCTTATTAACTGTTTCCATGGAGAAATCACAGTGATTTTCTCCATGCTGTTTCTGACTTTCCTATAATTTCAATTACTCTCCTTTTCCTAAAGCAGACCACGCGCTATAATAGTCGACTGTTGTTTCCCCTTTGGCTCCTATTTCTCTTTCCCAGGCCTGTCTGTCATCTGTATCCAACTTTAAACTCCCCTCCCCTGTAAATCATAAATCTTACCCTGACATGCCAGACATCAGTGTGAGTGTTCAATGAGTGGAGAAATTATTGAAAAATTTAAAACCAGATAAAGCTGCTGGACCTGACGACATCAAGCCACTAGTGCTAAAAAATCTGTACAAGCAGATTGCTCCTGTCTTGCAGTGCCTTTTCCAAAAGTCAATTGATACAGGTAAGATCACCAAAATCTGGACATCTGCAAATATCACACCCCTATTTAAAAAAAGGCAACAAGGAAGACCCAGCCAATTATCGTCCAATTTCATTAACTTGCATCCTTTGTAAAACCATTGAACATATTATATTGCATCCAAACTCACTGAACATTTTAACAAGTATAACATTCTATATGATTTGAAGCATGGTTTTAGGCAAAAACGTCCATGTGAGACTCGGCTATTATTTACAACTTATTGATGAAATTCACAAAACCTGGTTAATGGCAAACAAACTGATCTCGTCCTCTTGGACTTTAGTAAAGCTTTTGATAAAGTTAGCCATCTTAAACTGCTGCACAAATTAGAAATACATGGGGTAAGTAATTCTGTACTATCTTAGGAACTTTCTGATCGGTAGATCTCAGAAAGTTGTTCTAGAAGAAGGTCAGTCGTCAGAGGTCCCATTAACATCTGGGGTACCTCAAGGATCTGTCTTAGGCCCACTCCTTTTTCTATTATATATAAATGACCTTCCCGATTCTGTTACCTCCCAAGTCCGCCTCTTTGCCGATGATACGGCTGTATACTTAGCCATACATAACGAACAAGATTGTGACCTCCTACAAAAGGACCTTAAAGAGGCTCGCAACCGGATTTAGCATTAAAAATAGTAATTTGTAAATATATGTCAAATGCTTATATAAATGGGTAAGATTTAGTTGAGGATAATAAATTCTGTTAAAAATGCATTTCAAAAAAAAGAAAGAAGAAAGTCTGCTGGGATTCGAACCCGTGACCCTCCATGCGGAGACAAACATGAAAAAAAGGGAAGCGCCTTTATCCACGCGGCTATACTGACACTCTCTATCTATGTGGTAGCGAATTAACGTACTTCACTGGTAGCGATTTATAGTACATATTCGGCTCGGGTTTATGTCTGAGCCCGTGTAGATAAGAAACAACAACAACTATACCGTCTGCTGACGCTATAGAAAAACGATGAAAAATATCTAAAAAAAACCTAACATGCGGTGACGATTCTTGAGACTTTTTTTGGACTGATCATATTTTTTTTAATGTCGGAAGCCATTTGCTTTTATTTGAGTATTTTATTTTATTTAGATAATTAAGTACACCATCCGGTTGCGAGTCCCTTTAATAGTCTCACTAAGTGGGAACGGACTTGGGACATGGAATTCAATCCTAGTAAGTGTGTAGTCATGTTCATCTCCAAATGTAAGAAACAATTCTATCTAACTATAGACTTCATGACCAAGTTCAAGAAAATGTAGATTCTGCCAAATATCTTGGAGTAACATTATCAGATGATCTCTCTTGGAACAAACATATTGAAAAAATATCATCTATGTACAGCAAATAACACTCTTAGTTTTCTTTCCAGGAATATCCAGACAAAAAATCAAAAAGTTCGAGAATTTGCATACAAGTGTCTGGTAAGACCTCAATTGGAATACACATCAAGTGTATGGTCATCTAGCACACAGGCCGTAAATATCAATAAAGTAGAAAAAGTACCAAAAGGAGCTGCGAGATGGACAACGCACAATAACTCCACCTATGACAGTGTGACAGCACTTCGGGAGGGTCTGGGGTGACAGACCCTACAAGACCGACGTGACATAGGACGGCTCATCATGTTTTATAAAATAACATATGGGTTGGTAGCAATACCCTTGCCGTCCTATCTAGAGAGACCTACGAGAATGACCCGTCACATGCATCCTCTATCCTTCCGACAGGTACATACTACAGCGAACTATTTTAAGTTCTCCTTTTATCCCTATACAGTGGTTATGTGGAACAGCCTACCAGCGGACACGGTCCTCCAGCCTGATCTCGAGGGTTTCGAAACACGCTGAGCCCTCCCTTATTTCAAACCGCCCCTGAGGCCAAGGATCAGTGTTTTTAGCTTCTTTGTTTTTCAACTTTTTTTAACACCTATCACACTTTATTTCATCTCTCTTTCTTCTTTTGAAGTCTCATTTTCACAACTTTTATTTGCTTTTAATCTGCACGACGCACAAACCCCATGCAGATAATACACGAAAGTGGAGTCCGGCATTATCTATAGATAGATAGATAGATACAGTACTGTTTTTTCAGCGGAGCTGTTTCAACCAATCATATTTAATCAGAAATTTAGAATTAAGAGCACCTGTTGAAAACTGAATTGTCTGATTGAATAGTAGCCAGGGCTCCAGACAAGGGGAGTATTTCATAACTTTAAATCTTTATTTCTGCATAAATCCTATGGTGTCCTACTCATTTGAATTGTCTCTTCGAGACGATCAAAATGAGTGGTAACACCATAGGGTTTGCTGCTATAATGAGCAGGAACGTATATTAAACAGGAAGGTATATTACATTTATCTACTTCCCTGCCTATATTAACATATGAAGCACAACTTCGTTCCCTTATCAACATACTGTAAACAGAGCTGCAGAGTAGATCCTGATTTATAAATTTGACATAAAATATGAAGATCTAAATTAATAAATATTACAGAAATAGTAATAAAACTGAATTGATGTAATAACTTTTGAAAGCACCCTTAGCCTGAAACACAAAATAGCAAGTTTACTTTCCATTCAAGTCTAGTTCATGTTTAACCATATACAAAAATGTATAATCAAACTGAGTGCTTCGATGTTCCAGAGAGGCCCTGCACTGAATGGGAATATGAAGAAGAACATATTGCGAAATGACATACACAGTAGACCGTGGTCGTATGGCCCCTGTATGTGCGTTCTGATCAGGATATACACTATTTGCATAAAAGACGTGTACTAAAATGCAGGGCTGCCATAAGTTGATCATAAAAATCCTAAGATTTCAAGTTTTCAAATTTTCAGACGCAATTTTACTAATCGTACCTTAACCCCATAGTCTGTTTCTTCTTTTGAAGACACATTAAGGCGCATTCTGCTTTACTTTCAGCCTGTTTTAAGCTACGATCTGCTAGGATAAAAATCCGAACACTTAGAAAAAATCCGGAAAAATGGAAGCCCTAAAAATGAATTAAAGTGTACTTTATTTAGTAATGACGCTTATAATCTTTTTTATGCCTGAAAGTTTTAAATATATACTGTATAAAGAGTATTTCAGTTTAATGTAAGAAATAAAGTTCTTAATTTGTAGTACCACTGCATGACAGGAAGTAGCAGTTGTACGTAATGCCAATAGAGTGAATTGTTTTGTATTGTAAAGGTCTTAATTACAAAAGTGTAAACGCTGCTCTAATTTCTTAAATATTCTTGTTTTTACTTTTATAAAAAGTAATCATGACACCGGCCGTAACAAAAGGCCCGTTGCACGATAATGCTGAGCAGTTTGGCTTTGACATATTATGTGGTAAGTTACTTATCTTTAACGACTTTGTCGAAATATGGAGGACATGGAGTGCATGTCGAAGATTTAAGGTGTAAAGATAAGACCCCAGCGGTAAAAAGTACTGTGTATGTATCGGTAGAGACTTGTTTGACCTCAATGTGTTGCGACTTCTGAGGATCGGATGGGCTTGTTACCGATAGAAAATGATCTCATATGGAATTCTATGGTGTACCATAGGGATTTCTGCGTACGATGCTCTCTTTGTATTCACAATCGATCGAGAATTGACTGCGCAACAGGACTCCGAGTCTCGGAATGAAGTCGGTGCGTTTCGCGAAGCACGTTTGCCGCGGGAGTTAGACACCTTTCCAAGGTACATTTGTATATATGTTAGTCAATCTGTGTAATCAGTCATTACGCATAATGACAATGACTAAAATTTTCAGTCATTACGCGTAATGACTGTTTCACTCAGTCATTTCACGTAATTACTAAAATCTTCAGTCATTACGCGTAATAACTGAAAAACACCTCCAGTCATTACGCGTAATGCCTAAATCGACTTTAGCCTTCTGAATAACATTGTTATTATTGGTTATACATTTTTTTTGCAAAAAGTGTGTTTTCACGCTTTTCAGGAATTGACAGGAAAAACTTTAAGTTATTATAAGAAAAGCATGATTCAACATTATTTATAGCTCATTATTACATTGTATTGACTGGAAATAAAAACAAAGCCATTTTTAAACAACTGTTTATTCATAATCTATTCATAATCATGTTTCAACATATCTAACCCACTACTCCATCTCCCGTTTTAAGGTTTAATCTGGTTTAAAGTTAAACGGAGTGCTCCTTAAATTAAGGTGAAATTTACTTCACTTTAAGCCTGTTTTAAGTTATAATCTGCTAGAATATAGGAAATATCTTATTGCTTTTTCATAATCTATTCATAATTATTTTGCATTGTTATCAACCCATTACTCCATGTATTGTTTATTCACACAAAGGTTACCACTCAAAGCTGGTTAAAAGTAAAACTGATTGCCTTTATCTGTAACACTGTTTTAAGTCACCAACTATTATACATTTTATAAGTATTTCATTTTTTATTCTAATATTTTCACACTTATATGACATCATATTTAACCCACTAGATCTACTCCATAGGATGTTTACATGGTTGAATGTAAAACGGATTGCCTTGATGTGCATTCTGCTTTACTTTAAACCTATATTAAGCTACCAACCACTAGGCTTTCGGAATAATTGTATTGTCTAGTCATACGGTATTATAGTACCCAATACTTAACCCATTACTCCATGGCTTGTTGCTGCTTAAAAGTAAACAGGTTACCTTGATGATCATTCTGCTTTACTTTAAAACATCGTTAAGCTATTCTCTGTTAGGGATATTAAAAAATTTTCATTGTTTATTGATAATAATATGATCTCATACTTAACCCATTACTCCATAGCCTGTTTCTATAGTTGAATACAGGTCACCACACAAAGTAGACTGAAAGTAAAACGGAATGCCTTTGTGAGCATTCTGCTTTACATTAAGTCTGCTTTAAGTTAATCATTTAAGGCTTTGATATCATTTATATTTAATCATTATTCTTTGTGTGTGAAAATACATAAAGGGCAATAACTAATATAATCCTTATGGGACTTTAGTAATAATCACACTGGACCTAGATTTTATATAAATAAAGCATTTCAGCAAGTTTGGTGAAGATCCGATGAAATTTTTTTGTGTTAGAGAGCAAAAAAGGCTGAAACAGCCATTTTTTAATAATTAAAGGGCTATTACTCCAACATGCCTCATGCGATTTTAGTAGGATTCAAACCTAACCTTCATTTTATATTAATGAAAACTTTCAGCAAGTTTGGTGAAGATTAAAATTTTTTTATTTGTATTGGAGAGCAAAATTTGCTGAAAACAGTCATTTCTAATACATAAAGGGCAAAAACTCAGATAAGCACATGCGATTTTAGTAATAACCAAACCAGACCTAAATTTTATATGAATAAATATTTTCAGCATGTTTGGTGAATATCCGATAAAAGCTGTTTGTTTTAGAGTGCAAAAATGACTGAAACCGTCATTTTTTATTAATAAACAGGCAATAACTCAAAAATACCTTATGCGATTTTAGTAGTAATCAAACTAAACCTTGATTTTATATCAATGAACATTTTAAGCAAGTTTGTGGAAGATCGGATAAAAAATATTCGAGTTAGTGTGATAGTCTAACTGACTGATGGATGGACGGGCGAAGGTAGATAACGGTTGCACACGGTGAAGTTGAATCCGGCTGTATCACGTGATACTAAGCCGTGTGGTAATGTTTATATCAGACGTTCTATTTTCGGTTTGTTATGATTTTAAATCGCCCTTTGTGGTGATTTAGGTCCGTCTTCATCATTTCATAGATCAGTTTGGACCATAAGAATGTTCAAACATTATTATTAGCCGTTATTGTATTTCAGACATTAAGAAAAGGTCTGAAAACACAATGGGACTTTAACCCGTTAACGATATGTATTTGCGGTAATAAAATATAGGAGCTTTCCGCACGATATTTATCCAGCATTCAGCCAACAGTTAGACAAAGATGGCATTTCAACAGTCGGATAATCGCTTGGCATTTTCCGAGTTGACGCAGTTTTGGTGCGATTTGAACGTTTGGAATTTTTTTTATAGTAAAGCGTAAATGACTTACCCACGGCTGCCACACTAGCTAATGCTAAGAATATCAAGACTGAATTCATCGTAATTGGTGATTACTGCCCAACTAACCAAACACAGAAAATCATCTGCTATATATGTGCGTATGTTAAGGGTGTATCAATGTCATGCATTTTGGAAATTTTCAAAGTATATGAAAACACTCTATGATGGTTTTGTATTGAAGAGCTATTTAAGATGAATGAAAAAATAGAAAAAGTGTACATTTTGGTGAACAACAGTTGGCTCTACTGCCATGTAAAATTTACCCCACCCACTTCCTCTTAGTTTGTCCTTTTCAAACAGCCCGCTTCAATAAAATCCATTTTAAATGAAAACTAATATGATAATTTGGTTTTGTGTTATTTATTTCCTATCTATGGTAGTATTTCTTCATACAAAAACTAATTTAAGAAGAAAAAGGCACAAAATGTGAAATTTATAAAGCTCTTAATATCATCGATATGGTACTTTTTTGTAAATTTTGTAAGGGGAGATAACTCTTTTTACTTTAATAACTCAAATTTTTCAACACTGACCTTTCAATTTCTTTTCATATTTTGAACTGCCTTAGCACGGGCTTTCTTCTGGTAGAATATAAGAAAAAGTTTAATACTAGAACTATTTCATTTTCAAACTTTTTACTTTTTTGCATAAAATAAAAAATCTTATAAAATCATGCCCTATATAAAGGATATTTTTTATATTCAATGATCCATATTGTTCAAATCTGGTGC
Source organism: Gari tellinella (assembly GCA_922989275.2). Lineage (NCBI taxonomy): Eukaryota > Metazoa > Mollusca > Bivalvia > Cardiida > Psammobiidae > Gari > Gari tellinella. Next base: position 46,310,296 of record OV277871.1, on the reverse strand, counting down.
CTGCTTTGTCTAAATTTGGTTTATATATGTGAAAATACCACCATAGACATGAAATAGATAAAGAAAACCCAAATTACCATTTTTGTTTTGTTTTGAAATAGATTTTACTGAAGCTTGTACTCTGAATGGGTAAAATTTGAAAAAAAAATCAAATTTGACATACCTTTTTCAAATCGCTGTAGCTAAAAAAAAGGATACCACCATACATATTTCTTTTCATTTTTTCATTCATCATAAATAGCTCTTCCAAAAGAACAATGATAGAAAAAAAGTTTAATACTTTGAAAAAATCGCTTATGGGTTGGATACACCCTTAACCCTTGCACTGTCAATAGCGCCAAAAGGCGCATTTGCAAATTTTTGGGATCCTGATCAGACGCCGCGTCACGCTAAGCCACGTTTTAACTTTGAAATATGGGTATGGTCGACTGGACCGAGCATGAAATAATTCATTTTTCATGTGTCGAACTATCGGATAGTTCGAGTTAAGCGAGTTCGAGATATCAAAGTTCGACTGTAGTTCCGAAAAAAGAGAGATCAGTTACTAGACGAATGGGTTAAAACTGCATTCAAATATGGTTAAATAGTCTCAAACTCAATGTGTGGCCTACATGTAATGCAAGGCAAATGTAATGAAGACAGCTCCTTTTGGGGGTTTTTCTATCCTTTTACTATGCATTACATGTTATCATATAATCATATAGCCTGCTTCTGGGTTCAAAGACCGTTGACCACTTATTTGGTGTGTTGAAAGAAAAGCTGAATACTCCTTACGGAGCACTCTGTTTTACTTTCAACCTGCTTTGTTTAGATACATGTAAATACTTACAGTAATACTGAAGGGATACTGGAAATGTCTTCTCTGTTTTTATGTTCAGTGCTTATATAGGTGGGAACAACTTTTCTCAATGTAGAAATAAAATACACATGTAGGTATAAAGAGGCGTATTTATGAAAAGGATAATGGAAAAGACAATCCTTACAGTAGAAAATACATTATTATTTCCCGTTCGAACTCAAACGAAACGAAAAGGTAATACTTTTGACAATTGTGACTTTTTCTTTTAATCTGAATGCAAACAGTTGCCCGGCGTCTGATCATGTCATGTAATAACATATAATTACAAAGGCTATTGGTATGCTGAAAGAACTCTTTCAGTCTGGATATATACAGTTAAGTGGAGGAGTCGTTATTCTTTTCCGTTCCACCCGTTGTAAAGGCCGGTTTTATTCAACTGGCAGGGCGGAGCTAACCTTTAGCAAAGATAAACTAATTTGCCATCTCTACAACAACACCAAATGGAAGGAAAAGATTGCATGTGCTGTCCGTAGGGAATTGTTAAAGGAAGAGAAATTAAGACTTGGTTAACATTTGCAGACAGCTTGGATCCAGATCAGACGCCGCGTAACGCGGCGTCTGATAGGGATTCAATCTGTTTGTCATTCTTCATTATCATCCTTCTGTCAAAATGTCCATTGATATGTAATGTTGAGAAAAAACCATCAGACGACAACGGTTAATTCGGAAAATAAAAGAGCATGCTGTCGCCCCCAAAGTTGAAATGCAATGGTCCGTATCGAAACTCCGCCCTGACAGGTCAATAAAATCGGTCTATACTATAGAAGCACCTTTAAGCAAATTCAATTTATTCTGCCACTGAAGAAAATCGTTCTGATTTATACAGTCAAACCAAATCACCATAAGGCGCATTCTGCTTTACTTCCAACCTGATTATCACATTACCCCAAAGCCTGTTTCATACATTTGTATACATGTATTGAAGATAGGTGACTACCTAAAGCAGGTTGAAAGTAAAGCAGAATGCGCATTAAAGCGCATTCTGCTTTACTTTCAGCCTGCTTTAAGCTACCATCTGCTAGGAATTAGAACATATTTTTTATAGTATATTTTCATGCCTATATATATAAAGTGGAACTATTTTCTTAAGTGGAATAATAAATTAGAGGCGTAAACAGGCGTATTTATGAGCTTATGGGTTAAGTTATCGCCTGTCTTCAAAACTAGAAACAGGCTTTCGGGTAAAGGGCTAAATGAAACTAAACACAACACAATACAATAAACAGGCAGGCTATATAATGACAATTTTGGAAATGTCTAACGATTTGTGTTTTTCTGAGTAGTAAACAGTTTAAGGTTCATGTAAAGTGTTTTTGGTGTATTTTTGAAAGGTGATATTTTGGTCATTTATGGAGCAATGTTGCATAATTTCATATCAAAATGTTCGTATTGAAATGAACAAACTTATGAGATAGCTTACAATTTGAAAGGAAAAATGTGTATTTTGATTTTGAACAATATGTTTGGATTTTCACCAAAATGTGAAGCAAATTTTCTGTATTGAAATTCAACAAATCTTTCCTCTATATTGAAGAATATGCTTGACATGAGGTAGTAGGACCAACACCCTGACGAAATCCACTCAAATAACAACAGAAGAAGTCATGGAATATTTGACAATTTTCAAGGACAACACTATTTTGCCATGGGAGACTACTTATTTTTTCCAAAGTATGGTGGGCAACACGAGCCTTTGTCAAACATTATTACATGTATACATTTGCAGACTATATTATTTTTTTCATCCTTTTTTTTATTAATTTGATTAACTGAATTATACCTTGAGAATACATTGAGAATCGTTGTTGGGCTCTCGCGGGAGGATCTGCTTCTTTATATAAGCCCATCCTCTTCCTAGAATTTTTCTATAACTGTGTTTTAACGCATGTTGCAAGATTTATACATGATTATAACGATTTCTTTGCGGATAACGATTACACCGTGTGTAAGCGTTCACTTTGCTGTGCGGTGCACAACGCTGTTGTGCGGTGCAGACAACGCCGAATTGCGGTATTTCTTGTTTACAATTGACCTAGTACACACAGGTAAGTAAACACATCGCTTTGTTTCAAAGGATATGAAGAACCATTCTGCAAAAGACCTGGTCGATACGAGGCACAAATGAGTCCGGTTTCGAGTCGTAGTACGTTTAAATGCCTATATTTTGTAGATTTGTCAAATATTAATGAAAACCAACCCGCGAAGTGAGCTCAGCGTATATTCGGGTTGTTCGAAAGCCAACTTAGGGCATAACACACTCCTTCAGATTGACTTTTGGTATATAATTTGGACCATTTAGCTATAATAAAGCATTTAGTGTGTTGCTTTTGAGGAAAAAATGAACATTGAAATGTTTCAAGCAAGTCCCAACCACCTACAACACCACCCAACTGTACTTCATGCCATCTGTTACCAGGTCAATACCATGCAAGCCATCTGTAATCAGGATGGATGAATGAGTTGGGTTTTAACCAGGTCTATACCTAAGGTCAGGAAACAAGGTAACAAAGCTTGATAGCTTTCTGTTCACTGGTCCTAATTTAACAGGTTACCCCTAGTGACACATATATGTATCCTTTACAAATGGTGTACCTGTGAAGAGTGCACTTGTACTATTCAAACAGTGTAGACCCTGATTAAAAGGAGTTATGCCATAGCTATCCCTAACACTTTTAACAGTTACTGTCCAATATTGTTTCCTAAATTTCTGAATTACAGTGTCCCACCATACAACAGGCCTCCCAACAACGACCCTTGCTGCTGTTCCCTAAACAGGACAATTAATTTATGTCCAGCGCTGTTGCTGTTGCAATATCGGTTCGGATGCCCCGAGAAAACTATTCCTTGATAGTCTCTGCAATTGCGTTATTAGGACTTTTTGGGCGTAAAAGACACTAACATCATCATGTAATTGGTAAAAAGAAAATGGGGTTCGCACCAAGCCCCTCTTAGTCTTCAATTTTATTGCATTTTAGGCATTATTTTTGTTCTCCTGTTACAAAAGTGTATACACACCCTACTTGCCTAGTAGAAAGCTACGCCAATGTAAGACAATTCTTATTTTGTCTCCCTTTAAAGACTCCCTCCAAACAAGGCACTCAAACTGTATCCCCCGTTGGATGTCGTTGTAGAGAGTTATTAGTTATTATCATTTACAGGATAAAGATGTCGTCACCACCTATTACGCCTTCCTTACAACATGTGTTACCAGGTCATTGCCATGTTCGCCTTCTGTAATGGGTCAACACCGTCTGTAACCAAGTCTACTCCATCAGGAAATAAGGTAACCTAAGTTTGATAGCTTTGTTGTCTCTAACAGCTCTTGCATGAACTAGCATTAACTGCAGTATATACAATGTTATTTAGTAAATTACTCAAAAACATAGTGTACACCATGGTCAAAGGTTATAAAATGGACGCTATGCCCAAAACTCATAACGCTTCAGCAAAATTTTTATAGCTCGACGTTTTCGAAAAGTCAAGCAATTGTCATCACCCTGTCGTCCGTGTGTCAGCCTCTGCCTTTGTTAAGGTTTTTGTAAGACTCTGTTTAGGTTTCCAAAATTTCCTATAACTTCTATGTCCCTTGGTCCAATGATACATTACATTTTGCCAACATTGGTCCAACGGTGCCACAACCGTTGGCCCAACCAATACACAATCATCAAAATGACGTTGGGCCAACGGTGGCCCAACGTTGGCCCAACGATGAATAACATTTTCCCAACGTTGGCCCAACGGTGCGCCAACCGTTGGGCCAACCGAACCCCAACGAGCAAAACTACATTGGACCAACGTCATTTTCCAACGTTGGCCCAACGAAGTGAACAACGTTGGGCCAACGGTAGGCCAACGTCGGAATGTTATCTGGGAACGGCCTTCCTAACAACGACTCTCTCCTTACAATGACCCTTGCCGCTGTTCCCTATACAAGACAATTTTTGCCAACATTGTCATGCCTGCAATACCGTCTGCTTAAATTTGTCGTCTGCTGTTTTCTCAAAGTTACATATGAGTGGACATTTTGATAGAATTACTATGATGACGAGGGACAAACAGCTTGAATCCAGATCAGACACCACGTAACGCCAAATGTTCAACTGATATCTCATTTTAGGAGTTTTCTACCTTAACATTTAACTATGTTTGTTCTACATTAAACAATTACATGTACTTGTATTGAAAGGAGCCCGTACTCCTGCAGACCATACAGCGGAGAAGATGCTATTCTTTCCCTTTTAAACGAAATGAAACGCAAACGCAATGCAACAAAACACAAGAAAGACAGCTTTTTGGGCAATGTTGACGTCTTTTTACCTGAGTGGCAAACACTTTGGAGCCCGAAATCAGACGCCGGATTACCCGTTGTCTGATCTGACTCAAAACTGTTGTAGATAGAAATAATAGTTTTTAGCACAGAATCGTTAACTCTTATAGCGCTGAGATGTCGTCTGCTTCAAATATAATTACATGTATATCGTCTGCGAAAATTGCTAAGTATATGGGTGTTTTTTTTTAAAAATAGTTTTTCTGATCTGAAGAAAAGTTGAATATGAGGGTAAAATAGTTTGGATCCAGATTAGACGCCGCGTCACGCGGCGTCTAAACTGGATCCAAACTGTTTGCAAACTCTAGCCAAGTCGCTTTTAACACGAAAGGTTAAAATAGGAAAACAATGCACTGTAATGTGCGTGTTGCAGTTAACTATCTATGTATTGTAATGTTGCCAAATGCATTGTACAAAGTTGATTACAACAACATAAAGCCGAAAATGACATTGATCCAATTATACTTAAGCCGATTTTGCAGAGAAAACGAGTATACAAGAATGAAGGTCATAAGGAAAGGTCGAATAAAGAAAAACAAATATAATCCCCACATGACGGATTTACACATTCAACGAGTATACTAGTCATTTACAAAAATATACCTGTAAGGTTTACAGTTGTCCCGTGCAAACAGTGTAGAACCTTAAGGAACCCTCTGCTCAGGGTGTACACTGTTTGTCATTTAATTTATTTCTGTTAAAATCTCCCCTAAATAGTCAATAATGGACTAGATATATAATGAAATTGGAATTGTCCATTAAAAGTTACAGGGGTGAATGAGTTAACACAAGCTACAGTGGAGAATCTGTTATTCTTTCCCGTTTAAACGCAAACGTAAAGCACTAAAACGTAGAAAAGAACAGCTTTTGGACAATTCTGATAATTCTTGTTTATCTTGGTGGCAAACAGTTTGGAGCCTGATCAGACGCCGGGTTACCCGGCGTCTGATCTGGCTCCAAACTGTTTGCACTGCAAATAATAGTTTTAGCGTAAACGCGTTTATTGGGAAAGAATAACAGATTCTCCACTGTACCCTAGCAACGAATATACTCGTCATTGACAAATACTCACTGTCCTGTACACTTTTTCTACCTAAAAAGTGTAGACCCAGTTCAGATGGGCTCCTGTAATACATGTACTGCAATTTACTGTAAAATAACCCATTTAGGATAAATAAATATAGCTTGACATGATTGAAAACTGGAAATGTCAATTTTAATTTTAAATTTAATTTTTTAACAAAATGCAGTAAGCAATCACACATCTCTTTAGCGCAACAATAATTAAGGGTCTCAGTATAAACCAAGAAGATCACAATGAAGAACCAGAGCTGGTGTTACAGGACTGACCTTCTACCAGAATTAACTATGTAACTATGTAATAATGACTATCAGGGAAAAACTCATCGATGGATTTAACCATAGGTATTTCTGGTGTTTTCTATGATCCAAGCTGTACTTATAAATTGTTAAAGCACACCCATATACTCATAAAACATAATTTACAACAATTTCATATTAAAGTTTTAAATACGGTTTTCAAAAAGAAAGTGTGTTTTTTTTCGATAGACTTATATGAAAAGGTTACCATGATTGAAAATTCAACCTTTCCCGTACAGTGGAGAATCTGTTATTCTTTCCCGTTTAAACGGAAACGTACGCAAACGCAAAGCGCTAAAACGTAGAAAAGTACAACTTTTGGATAATTCTGATATTTCATGTTTATCTTGGTGGCAAACAGTTTGGAGCCTGATCAGACGCCGGGTTACCCGGCGTCTAATCTGGCTCCAAACTGTTTGCACTGCAAATAATAGTTTTAGCGTAAACGCGTTTATTGGGAAAGAATAACAGATTCTCCACTGTACCATGATTGAACATTCAACCTTTCCCGTATCATTCTCAAATGCAGGTCGATTTTGACAAATGTTGGCTCTTTGTCTTTGGAAAGACGTCTTTATCAACAATAAAGAACAAAATGCCACCGGTTCATCAACAAACTTGTTATTAACCCTTTCCCCCATAGAAGCGACTTTTAGCGTATCTAATTTATTCCCCCGCTGAAGAAAATAGTTCCCGTTTATACCCTCATGAACAATTACTATTACAAATATTTTATATAACCTAGCAGATTTTAGCTTAAAGCAGGCTGAAAGTACAGCAGAATGTGCCTTAAGGCACATTCTGCTTTACTTTCAACCTGCTTTAAGTGGTCATCTGTCTTCAAAACTAGAAACATGCTATGAGGTTAAGGGTTAAGCAGTGTGGACGAATGATGACGAACTGTGGACGAATGTTTGACGACCTAAGTACTGTTTACAATTTGACAAAAATCACATTTAAATTGATTGATAATGTTATTCATGACTGTTTATCTGTTTAGAAAACAGATGTACCGAAATAATAAGCCATCATATGTCAAAATCTATCAATATTTGCGATAAGGAATGGCTGATTGTATTTTCACTCAAAGCAACATGGCCCCCTTTCAAATCTATGTGGAAATAGTAACAATTTTCTAAAACAAATTAATGATTTTCGAAAAAGTTGATTTTAACTTCTGGAAATTCTTGTTAGTTATATTTGCTTCATATGTGGGTGCATTTTGTAAGCATTTTTGTGACACAAAGGCAATAAATTGAACATTTCTGCTTCACTCTTTGGTTTTTGGAATGTTAAACATAAAGGATCTTTCTGCACAACGTTTGCCCTGCATTTAGCGGTCACCTGTCTTTAAATATCACAATTAAGTTTCATTCAGTGGTCTCTTAAAATACAGTGGAGAATGTGTTATTCTTTCCCAATAAACGCGTTTACGCTAAAACTATTATTTGCAGTGCAAACAGTTTGGAGCGAGATCAGACGCCGGGTAACCCGGCGTCTGATCAGGCTCCAAACTGTTTGCCACCATGATAAACAAGAATTATCAGAATTGTCCAAAAGTTGTTCTTTTCTACGTTTTAGCGCTTTGCGTTTGCGTACGTTTGCGTTTAAACGGGAAAGAATAACAGATTCTCCACTGTAAGTTTCATTCAGTGGTCTCTGAAAATACGATTGACTGTATAGAATTGTTGGCTGACATGTAGATGTTCATAAATTACAAACGCACTAGATTTCATTAAGTCTGTATTAAGCCATGTGCATGTACACCAAGTGAACACTAGTATGAATGCACTTGTTATAAACGTAGGTCGTTCAACGATATTCAAACTTATAAAATAACCTATATATATTTACAACATTTTTTTCCACACGAATTAACCACAGTTGAACCATTCTATTACGACCACTAAGTTGTGTCAAATATTAGTCGTTTTAGACAGGAGACTGCTTAAAACAATGTGAAAGTGAAACAGAAAGCTCCTACAGGAGCTTTCTGTTTTACTTACACATTGCTTTAAGCTGTCACCTGTCCTTAATACGGACAATGAGCCTTCATTTTAGTGGCCGAAATAGAGAGGTTCTACTGCATTTCAACAGCAGCTAACTTTTACCGCCTGCTCCAACCCTTTCGCTGACAAACTATCGTCTGCTTAAATGTGTCGTCTGTTTTTTTTATGCAAAATTCATCCGATTGAATTTTTGAATAAAAAACACATTTTGTATTTACATTGTACAGTAGAGAAGGCATTATTATTTCCCAATAAACGCGTTTTACGTTTAAACTATTACACCTCCATGCATTTCAATTGCAAACAGTTTGGAGTCAGATCAGACTACATGTAAATCGGCATCTGATCTGTGAAAGTATGTGCCACTCATACAAGTTCTGGTCAATATTTAACCCTTTCCCAACATAAAAGCGGCTTTTAGCGTATCTAATTTATTCCTCCACTTAAAAAAATAGTTCCAACATATACAGCCAGGAACATGTCCCATATGAAAAGTATTTTCTGTATCCTAGCAGATGGTACCTTAAGGCGCATTCTGTTTCAAATGATCACCTGTCGTCAAAACTAGAAACAGGCTATGGGACAATGGGTTAAACCAAATTTGTCTGACTGTAAAACATAGCTTTTGTTTTAGTTTTTCGTTTAAATAAAAGTGCATTAAGTTTCAATGAATCATTACAGTTTTCCCGATTGTGCCCTTCATATTCACTGCTTTTGTAAAGTAGTGTCCTATGCAAACAATGTATCCCTAGATCAGAGGGCTTCTCAATGAACCCTTTCAGGGCTGCCATTAGTTGATATGAAAAATCCTAAGATTTCGAAATTTGCATTTTTCAAGTGCGATTTTACGAATCGTACCTTTACCCAATAGCATTTTTCTTGTTTTGTTGACATGCGACTACTTAAAACAGGCTGCCAGTAAAGCAGAATGCGCCTTAGGGCGCATTCTGCTTTACTTTCAGCCTGCTTTAAGCTACCATATATTGGGAAAAAATCCGGAGATTTAGGAAAAATCCGGAGAAATGGCAGCCCTGCCCTTTGAGCAGGGCCTGGACTCTTGGCCATTTTGCAATTAACTGCACGAAATAAACAATTTGTTATATGGACTAAAATTAATTGAAAACTGGAACTGACTTATTGAAGTTTCAGTGGAGCATGGTTTAACTCATTCACCCCTGAAACTTGTAATGGACAATTCCAATTTCAAAATAAGTCTAGTCCACTTTTGACTATTTATGGTATGATTTTAAAAATGTATTTCAAAATGACAAACAGTGTATACCTTCATCAGAGGGCTCCTGTAGGAGTCCTCTGTTCAGGGTCTATCCTGTTTGCATAGGACAAGTGTAATCCTCACAGTTACACCGTTTGTAAATGACAAGTAAACTCGTCGCTAGGGTTGATATGTTTAGAGTAGTAACAATGGACAATTAAACATGCCATTAATTAATATACGTTTCATCACTTTATCATCTTCTACTTAAAATCTTAGTCTGCATTTGTATAAGTATGTATTTTTTCTTAAATTTTAAGTTAATCGAAGTTTGAATTAATAACTATAAACAAGGTTGTAAAATAGTTCTGATAGAATCCTGAACATGCGCGTCTGCTTTGGATCCAAACCGTTGACATGCAAATAACAATAATATATGTTGACTGATATTGGTGAAAAAAGTATTTGGTATATGCAGTCGAAACTCGATACTTCGAACTCGCGTTAGTTCGAATATACCCATATTTCAAAGTTAAAACGTGGCTTAGCCACGTTTTAACTTTGAAAAACGGGTATGTTCGACTTAAGCAAGATCTAGCTATCAAAAATCACTGTTAGAAATACGAGTAAATTCCACTTAAGCAAGTTCGAAATATCGAGTTTCGACTGTAATTAGTAAAAACTAATTACATGTAACATAATAGTTTTGAAAATCTCATGACGATGTTGAAGAACGACAATGGAAAACAATTGTGATGTAAAGTGTAAAACCCTTTCACCGCCAAATTTAATCCTTCCGCAGTAAAAAAAAATATAGTCTGCTAAAAGTTGTCGTCTGCAAGGTTAGGCAAAAATTCAAAAAAATTATTTTCTGACAGACGAATTATCGATAAGGGTGCCGGGCGGTTTGGATCCTGATTAGACACACCGCGTGACGCGGCGTCTGGTCTGTATCCAAACCATCGGTAAAGTCGTTATTAGTGTCATGTGGCGGTGATAGAGTTAAATCACAATGAATTTACTTTTCGTACCAACCTGCGTTCGCCTCTTATACTGCAATAATATCCTATTACAATTTAGAAAATGTAATTCTTTCCCGTTTAAATGCTAACGAAATGCATTGCAATTAAACGTAGAAAATACAACTTTATGATAATTCTGACTATTAAATACATTTTAATATGAGTAGCAAACAGTTTGGAGCCTGATCAGACGCCGGGTTACCCGGCGTCTGATCTGGCTCCAAACTTTTTTACAATGGAAATAATAGTTTTATCGTAAACGCGTTTTTTGGGAAAGAATAAAGTTTTGTCCATTGACTGTGTAACCCATTATCTGCCGCATTGTCGTCTATTTCAAAAGTATCGTCAGCTACATTTTGTTAAGCAATTATTTAGACTACTTGTTTAAAAGTAGAAAAGAACAGACGATTGTTGAATAGCTTAAAAACAGATCAGACTGAAAATGTTCAAAACTTTTTTTTGAATTAAAAAGACGGAACAGCTAATTTTGATAACAATCAACTATAGACGACACTTTTTTGGGGGGAAAAGCCACTGGTATATACATGTAACACGTTAAAAATGATGATGCGCTGACCTTGGGTTAAGTGTGAGAATAAACATTACTTTTCTTATGTCGGTTGCCATTTTCCCGGAATTTTCCAAAATCTTCGAATTTTTATACTAGCAGAGAGTAGCTTAAACCGAATTGAAGGTTAAGGCGCATTCTGCTTTACTTTCAACTTGCTTTAAGTAATCGCGTTTAAAAATTATAGAAAATTTGAAAGTCTTAGGATTGTTCAAAGTCAACTCTAATCAGCCCTGTGTTAATGATCAGTACTCTCGCGATACATGGTCCATATTGATCGTTCTGTTAAACATGCCTTGTATCTCATAGAGTACCATCAGTTTTATGTTATTATGTATATAAGTTATGATGATGAGCTTGTATGCTTAAGTCAAATAAAACATCTGTTCTGTTCTGTTCTGTTCTAATGATGTCACTTCAGTAAATGAATACCTGTACAGTATTGCGTTTGTGTGTGTTTATGTTCGAGTTATCACCATTAAGCCGTTTTCTCGTAGCCATGAAATTTATTAGGTGACGAGGCAACCAAATATAACTTCCGCCCACTGGGGATGCTGGGAAGGCGCGTCCGTTGCTCAAACGAGGCTGTTTCGTCTTTGATCTCCATTTTACGTACCGGGGAACTCCCGTTCCGGCCACTGATTGGTGTAAGAACACGTTTCAAAGAACGTTGGTTATTGAAGGGACCTAGAAGATCAGTATTAGGGGACGATAGACTTGACGGTCTGCTCCCTACTTCTGACCGCCTTCTATAAAGATTGCTATTAGTCCTATGTAAACTGTTTGAACGTGAAAGACTCTGGCTTGGTGTGATCCTCTCACAAATGTCATCAACATAATTCGGCGTCGTATCACGTGACATATATGAACCTTCGAACTGTTTATTTTCCAGTATGGGCGAATCTAGAGCTCTAAATGCATTCATGAATGTACTGCGTGAGGGGTTCCTCGAATGCGGTGTGTTCGAGCGGTGGATAAAGTTCTCATCTTCCAACAATCGCAGGAGACCAACTTGGTTTTTAACATTTTTTGTGTTTGCACCACCTTCACACACTAACACTTTACAACATTCGGACATCTGAAGCTTTATGGCAAGTTCTAGAGCGGTCAGACCCTGGAGATTTCTTATTCCCAGGTCAATAGATGATTTAGTAGAAGAAGCGTTGACTAGAATTCTTATTGTGGACGCATTAGCACACATTATAGCGTGCATTATAGCCGTGTTCCCCTCGTTATCTTGGATATTTGCGTCACAGCCCTTACATCTGGTCAGAATTCGCACCAAATCAATTTTTTCGTGGTCCATAGCGGCATACATGAGCGCGTTACGTCCATTTTCGTCTATGGCATTGACGTCACTTCCGTTACGCAAAAACATGCGTACAAGATGAGTTCGGATACTATCCTTTGCCTCGCACGCGGCAAAGATCATGGGAGTTTTTTCATCATAGTATCTTGAAGTAACACACTCATTATTTTGTGATAGAATGTTGTTTATAAGTCGTACTTTCCCGTGAGATATGGCATAAAATATGTCCGCCCTACCACTTCGCTTTCTTTCCTCCATCATCATTGATAATGGTTCTGCTGAATGTCCTATTTTAAAACTCAAAGAATCAGTAAATATTGCGTCCTCCTCACTAAATGCTCGGCTATCTGGATGTTTACTTTTCTCATTATTTACAATACTCTGTTGGCCCCATTCCGTTATTATACGTCCAGCTCTTCGATTTTTACCGCATGTATTGTCATCAATAGAGATATTTTAAACTAAGTAAACATTCACCCTATGAACATCTTGAAGCACAGCGAATCAACCGGTGAACGACTCCTTTTGTGTATATTTCACACACGAAAGTGTCTCTCCTCTCTCGATGTATATCTCAAAATTGCCAACAAATTCTTCTTAAAGATTATTTGCCTCAGTTTCCGAAAGGAAGTGCTAATTAAACAAGCACGTAGTTAAACAATCCTTCTTGATGAGACACATCTAGAACACTGTCCAGTGCTGGCACAGCCAATTAATTAGTTTATTTAAATAATAGATCCGCGGAACTGCTTCAATCGATATTAACGAGCCTCGACGGTGAACAAAGACTGCAATCCTATATCCCCACTATAACAAAGAGGATGTGTTGCAGTGTAATTTGTTTACCTGTAAAGAACAATCGTAATCAGTAAACTCCGATAATTTTGTTTCTTGAAGCCACGCATTGTACATTTTATTTAAGCGGCTTTGCTTCTAGAGGACACAAGATCCCGGTAATTAAGTACAGATAGATTAAGACCACAAGGAACTGTGGTCATGAAAGACTTGGCATAGGCCGGCTTACGGGCTCCAAGGTTATAAATACTTTGATCGTTCTCAATATAAGAATAAAGTCTTCCCTCCCTACAACAGCCCTGCGAACTACAGTGGAGAATCTGTTATTCTTTCCCGTTTAAACGCAAACGTACGCAAACGCAAAGCACTAAAACGTAGAAAAGAACAATTTTTTGACAATTCTGATATTTCATGTTTATCATGGTGGCAAACAGTTTGGAGCCTGATCAGACGCCGGGTTACCCGGCGTCTGATCTGGCTCCAAACTGTTTGCACTGGAAATAATAGTTTTAGCGTAAACGCGTTTATTGGGAAAGAATAACACATTCTCCACTGTACACTTCACTCCTTACACCAATGCTTGTCGCTGTTTCCTAAACAAGACAGTTGCGTCTAACTCTTTCATTGCTGCAATATCGTCTGCTCAAAATTGTCGTTCGCTGTTGTTCTCAAAGCAACGTACCGGACATTTTGATAGAAGAAGCATAAAGACGATTGACAAACAGTAACCCAGATCAGAGCCGCTTAACCCTTTACCCCATAACCTGTTTCTAGTTTTAAAAATAGGTGACTACTTAAAGCAGGTTGAAAGTAAAGCAGAATGCGCCCTAAGGCGCATTCTGCTTTACTTTCAGCCTGCTTTAAGTTACCACCTGCTAGAATTAGGAAAATATCCCTTCTGATACATATTCATGACTGTATAGATTGGAATTATTTTCTTCCGCGGATGATTAAACGGAATGCGCTAAAAGGCGCTTCTATAAGGTAAAGGGTTAATGCGGCGTCTGATCTGGGTTTAAGTTATACATGTTATGCTCAGCTTTCTAAGCGTATTCATTTCCCCTCCATATACCAACTCCCTCCGAACAACACATACATTTTTCTCCAAGTATGTGTTGTTGTAGAGAGGGAGTACTGTACATCATTGTTATTCATATAGGATAGGAATATATCAAAGGGATGTCAGCCATTCATATAGGGACAATCTGTGTAAATGTCCGATAACTCGAGTGAAAAGATTCTTGCCTACAAGTTTTGACGAATGTTTGGCTACTTGTTTTCCCAATAAAAACAAACTAGTTGTTCTGTTAGGGCTATAAACATTGGCACCAGTGACTAAGGGCGTGTTCGTTTATCAGTCCGGAATCTTCCGGATTGACGGAATCGAAATCGAATGGTCCGGAATTCAATTCCAGAACTGTTCTATCAATTCTGCCCGAGGAGGTGGTGTGAGCAGAATTGTGACGTATCATCATGGTTCCCGGCACAATTTACGAACGCTTCGACATCAAAGTTGTAATAAGTAGGGAACCAGACTACCATTTTTGCAAGGGTTTAATTCCGTTTTTATTTGATTTACTAATTCCATGGAATCGTTCCAAACAGTTCTGGAACTGATAATCGAACACGCCCACATTCTGTGCTTATTTTACCCAAAAAGAACCCCCCCCCCCCAAAAAAAAACCCAACAATACTCCCTCCCAAAATAATAATAAAGAAATAATAAATAAACAAATATAGATCTAATAAATAAACCAAAAAACTTTTAATCTATATTTTTCTTATACAAATGTATCATGATCTGGGGCCCGTTTCATAAAACTTCGTACGACAAAAGCTATCGTAAGTCAAAACTTTAAATTACATCTTATTTCTGAATTCCCTATCTGATCCTGTCTTATTAAATCTCTTTGGAATCGTCTTGAAAGAGATATCACAAGACAGGATTAGATGGAGAAATAAATAATAATTGATACTTTTATAATTTGACTTACGACACATTTGTCGTACGAAATTTTATGAAACGGGCCCCAGGTGCTGAGAAGCTAAGCGTCTGATCAGGCTCCAAAATGTTTGCAGTGGAGAGGTTTGTTTAACCCTTTCCCTTATAGAAGCGACTTTTAACACATTCATTTTATTCATCCGCTGAAGAAAATAGTTCCAAATTATACCGTAATGAATATGTGTCATATTTAATACTTTCCTTATTCTAGCAGTTAATAGCTTAAAGCAGGCTGAAAGTAAAGCAGAATGCGCCTTAGGGCGCATTCTGCTTTACTTTCAACCTGCTTTAAGTAGTCACATATCTTCAATACTAGAAACAATGCTATCAGGTAAAGGGTTAAGCACACGCGCATTTATTGGGGAATTAATACACGGTTTATAATTTTACTAAATATGATTCATAACGGGGTTTGATTTCTTTCTTGAGTGGCTTGCTTGTCGTAGAAGAAACAATATACAATTGGCTTGAGCAATCTTTAACCCTTTCACTATCAATGATGCCATTTGAAATGTGCGTTTGCAAACAATTTAGATCCTGATCAGACGCCGTGTATAATAACGAGACGTCTGATCAGGATCCAAACTGTTTGACACTCGCTTCGAAATTAAGTCATTCATGCTCCCTTAAAATTACACTGAAATGATGTTGCAAACAACAACAATATTGAAGCAGGCGACAATATGGCGGTGAAGAGGTACCAAACTCAGAATACTTTTGACGAAGAAAGGGTTTAAAGCATTCTAATCACGCATACTTATTCAATATTTTATGAAACTTCACTAATATTGTGTCCACATACGTAATTCAACCAGTGCTCATCCGGTCTGATCATTTTGTAATTGTTTGTAATGTCAATGTGTTATAAATTTAAAGTTCTTAGTTTTCTCTAACTCATTGAATCCTAGCGACGAGTATACTCGTCATTAACAAACAGTTTACCTACACATGTGAAAAGTACACTTGTCAAAATGTTGTCATAGGCAAACAGTTAAGACCAAGACCAGAGTGTTCCTAAAGAAGGATGTCTCATAAAAATTAGCGTATACACGGTTTGTCATTTTTGCAAAAAATTATAAAATTCAACCCTTAATAGTCAATAATGGACTAGATTAAACGAGAAACTGGACTTTTCCACTTAAAAGTCCAGCGTTGATTGAACTAAACTAACAGTTGGAATTAATGGTATCATGCCCTTGTGGTCATATTTAATAATCGGGTGACAAGTCGCTGGGGTTAATTCCCCAAATTGAATGTTGATTGAGACTTAATCGATACGCGAACTCTATACGCTACAATATCTAGCTTTATATTCTCTTTACAGTATTTACCTGGCATTGCTTCAAAAATCAATCTTTCTTAACTCTATGCATGCTGGGTATTTTTTATTTCGTATGCAATGTTGAAGTGTCGTCTGCTACTGTTCTAAAAATAGAATTTTAAAATCTTATTTTTAAAACAGTGTCAGAGTGTCAAAAGTTTGGATCCTGATAAGACGCCGCGTTACGCGGCGTCTCATCAGGATCCAAACTGTTTGCTTATATAATCGCGATTCCTTCACTAGCGTTAAAAAATTCAGACCTCCTGCATAACATGTGACTGTCGTCTGCACGCTTTATCGCCTGCAACAAAGTATGTTAAAAGGGTGGTTCTTTTAGATACTATCGCCAATTCAAATTGTTTGGATCCAGATGAGACGCCGCATTATGTTCGGCGTCTCATCTGGATCCACACTGTTTATCACAAATACGGTCGAAGTTGGCAGTGGGTAAACTCTAGTCATGTTGGATTATCATCGGCTTCAAATTGTCGTCTGCATATTTTTATTTTAAATCTCGCTGAAATTTCTTTTTAATCGATGAAAAAGAAAATGGAAGTGCCATAAAGTTTGGATCCAGACCAGACACCGAACTACTCGGCGTCTGATCTGGATCCAACCTATTTGAAAATATAAGTCAATCGCTGAACGAGATAAGAGTTATGTTCCTGGTGCTACTGTAGTAAATAGTTTAAACATAATTATTTCAGAAATTGTACAATTTGTGCAGTTATTAGTATACATGTACACATGTATATCCCTTTCCCCTATAGAAGCGCCTTTTAGCGTGTTTTATTTATTCATCCGCTGAAGAAAATAGTTCCAATTTAATCAGTTATGAAGATATATGATAGGGAATATTTTCTATATTCTAGCACATGATAGCTTAAAGCAGGCTGAAAGTAAAGCAGAATGTGCCTTAAGGCACATTCTGCTTTACTTTCAACCTGCTTTAAGAAGTCACCTATCTTCAATACTAGAAATAGACTATCAGGTAAAGGGATATACTAGTGAACTGTTCTGATCTTGATTCGACCCCAAAGACAGCACGTGTCTGTACAAACATCAGAAAATTCCTTATAAAACTTTTAGTTACAATTAAAAAAAAAAGTGTTTTCAGACAACATTGTAAAAGAAGCAGACGACACGTACAAAAAATAGATACAGTGAAATCTCTCTATTACAAGATTTACAAACACTAAATTGTTTTAACTATTGTGTTTACGACAGGTGGCTGCTTAAAGCAAAATGACACTAAAACAGAAAGCTCCTTTAAGCTGTCACCTGTCTTTACACACTTAATTAGCTTTCGGTTTAGTGGTTGTAAAAGAGTAGGTTTACTGTGTTCTGGTTTTTCTGCAACTTTATTCTTCGTTCATTACCGGCCGACAAAAGATTCAGAAATTTGCAAATAACTCTATTGTTATGGTTGACAAGCTAGCATAATAAGAAAAATACAAAATTATTGGCTTTGGCTTTGCAAGAAATTGCTGAATCATAGTCGTAAACCAGACGTCCTGTAGATACAATATTCATGAAGAAGAAAAAAACTAAAAACAACCAAATAACAGTCGAGAAACGAAAACTTAAGTTCGCTTAAGGCGAGCAATTCCATTTAAGATTATATCGAAAAACTCCTTATTTCACAGGTTAAAACTCAGAATTTCTGCTCTGAAGACTGTAATGACTATAGACAGAGTTTAACTGTAATACTGTTCCAGATGAATTTGACTTTGAATTTGAACTGGACGATTTTGAGCTATACATGCATATATTTTATTACACAGTGGAGAAGACGTTATTCTTTCCCGTTTAAGCGCAAACGAAACGCATTGAAATGAAATGAAGAAAAAATGACAACTTTTGGATAATTCTGAATCAATCGTTCATTTTAATCTGAATGACAAATAGTTTGGAGCCTGATAAGACGCCGGGTTACCCGGCGTCTGATCTGGCTCCAAATTATTTGCGACGGAAATAATAAATTATGCGTGAACGCGTTTGTTTAGAAAGAATAATGTCTTCTCCACTGTACATTTATTAATATAGATCTGTACAGATTGCCATTTCACGCTCAGGTACTTTACACATAGATCTAGATCTATTACCAAAAAAACAACCCAAAACACATTCATATAATATATAGACACGTATCTATAATAGAAGTCTAGTAAAAAGAATATATACATTTATCACATAAAACCGACTCTGGGAGTGTTATAAAGCCATTCAATAAACTATAGTGAAATATCAATATTTGGGCTCCGGCCTTACCTGTTCGTCTACGAGCGCTGCATGGCGCTGGGCGCCAAATGATGTCATTTGCCATGGCGTTACTGTAAACAACGTCAAATGGCGGAGAGACAAAAAACTACGGATTCAGTTCACTTAAAAGGGTTTTAAAATGTTTATGTGATAAATAGGATCTAACATTCGTGCTCATTATTTATCATTCTTAATAAACTCGTTGACTAAAACAAATATAACGCTTGCCAAGGCTCGCGTCATATTGTTTTAGTCAACTCGTTTATTAAAAATGATAATTAATGAGCACTCATGTAAAATCCTCTATATATATTGTTTTTGGTAGTAGATCTAGATTTGATTTGATTTTGATTTGTTTTGATTTTACGTCGCTTTCAACAGTATTTCAGTCATATCGCGACGTCCAGCTAATTATAGGTGGAGGAAGACCCCAGAAGTCCTTTATGCACACTGTTCCAGGCACAGATCGGCAACTGGGTAGAACCACCGACCTTCCGCAAACCAGCTGGAAGGCTTCCCCACATGAAAAGTCCGAACAACCCTACTGGGATTCGAACTCACAGCGGTGAGGAGCTTAGTGATGTAAGTCACAGTGACTATACCACTTGGCCACGGAGGTCCCGGTAATAGATCAGGATCTATGTGTCAAGTACCTGTGATTTCACGCCGATATTCAGACAGACATTTCAAAATTGCAATAGTCAATACAGTGGAGAATCTGTTATTCTTTCCCGTTTAAACGCAAACGTACGCAAACGCAAAGCACTAAAAAGTAGAAAAGAACAACTTTTGGACAATTCTGATATTTCATGTTTATCTTGGTGGCAAACAGTTTGGAGCCTGATCAGACGCCGGGTTACCCGGCGTCTGATCTGGCCCCAAACTGTTTGTATTGGAAATAATAGTTTTAGCGTAAACGCGTTTATTGGGAAAGAATAACAGATTCTCCACTGTACTTTACCATTAATACAATGGTATTTTGTAAACAGCGTAACGCGGCGTCTGAGTAGATCCTAAAATGTTTAACAAATAAACTTATCTAGCAAATTTAGATATAACTTTCGAAACAATTTAAGATATAATTTTTAGTCAATTTACCTTAAAATTACGAAACAAATTAAGATATAAATTTTAGTCAATTCAATTTTACAAATAAAAGCAGACAACAATTGTTTAACCCTTTCCCCCATAGAAGCGACTTTTAGCGTGTTTAATTTATTCCTCCGCTGAAGAAAATAGTTCCAGTTTATACCCTCATGAACAATTACCATAACAAATATCTAATATAACCTAGCAGATAGTAGTTTAAAGCAGGCTGAACGTAAATCAGAATGTGCCTTAAGGCACATTCTGCTTTACTTTCAACCTGCTTTAAGTGAGTACCTGTATTTAATGTTATAAACGGGTTATTGGGTAAATGGTTAAAGAAGATGACATCACGACACTGAAGGGTTTGAGGAAGTCCACTACCTGTAACCTGAGGACAGTTAACCCTTCAACTGCCATAATTGTCGTGAGTGTGTTGCCCCTTCACCGTCATGTTGTGGTCTGCTTCAATATTGATGTCTGCAATATCGTTTCAATGTTAAACATAAGGCATTATGACTGAAATTTTTTCAAAGCGAGTGTCAAACAGTTTGGATCCTGATCTTCTGATCAGGATCCGAACCGTTTGCAAAAGCGCTTTTAAGCGTCACTGAAAGTGAAAGGGTTAAGCAAATTGAAATTTGCATTTAATATTCAGTGAGCAGATTAAATTAATGGTATAAAAATAAGAGTTGAAGTCGATTTAGCCAACTTCACGACAACATCGCTATATCGACCGGCGCGTGCGAGTATATTTTTAAAATAATGTATCTATTTAAAACTAATGAAAATAAGCAGCTTATAGATTTACACAAACAACGCATTTGCATGAGTGGCACACGTGGGGCCCAAGGATAAAATTAATCCAGATCTTTTGCGATTATATATTTGGAATTGCATTAACTTAGGAATTGCAGTATACATGTACCTTTAAAATGCAAGCACGTGTGTTGTGCAATATGCATATGCATGGGCCATGTCATGACAAAACTTATGTTATGCAATATGTATACGTATGGGCCATGTCATGACAAAAACTTATGTTATGCAATACATGTATGTATACGTATGGGCCATGTCATGACAAAACTCATGTTATGCAATATGTATACGTATGGGCCATGTCATGACAAAACTTATGTTATGCAATATGTATACGTATGGGCCATTTCATGACAAAACTTATGTTATGCAATATGTATACGTATGGGCCATTTCATGACAAAACTTATTTTATGCAATATGTATACGTATGAGCCATGTCATGACAAAACTTATGTTATGCAATATGTATACGTATGGGCCATTTCATGACAAAACTTATGTTATGCAATATGTATACGTATGGGCCATGTCATGGCAAAACTTATGTTATGCAATATGTATACGTATGAGCCATGTCATGACAAAACTTATGTTATGCAATATGTATACGTATGGGCCATTTCATGACAAAACTTATGTTATTCAATATGTATACATATGAGCCATGTCATGACAAAACTTATGTTATGTAATATGTATACGTATGGGCCATTTCATGACAAAACTTATGTTATTCAATATGTATACGTATGAGCCATGTCATGACAAAACTTATGTTATGCAATATGTATACGTATGGGCCATTTCATGACAAAACTTATATTATTCAATATGTATACGTATGGGCCATTTCATGACAAAACTTATGTTATTCAATATGTACACGTATGGGCCATGTTATGACAAAACTTATGTTATGTAATATGTATACGTATGGGCCATTTCATGACAAAACTTATGTTATTCAATATGTATACGTATGAGCCATGTCATGACAAAACTTATGTTATGCAATATGTATACGTATGGGCCATTTCATGGCAAAACTTATGTTATGCAATATGTATACGTATGAGCCATGTCATGACAAAACTTATGTTATGCAATATGTACACGTATGGGCCATTTCATGACAAAACTTATGTTATTCAATATGTATACGTATGGGCCATTTCATGACAAAACTTATGTTATGCAATATGTATACGTATGGGCCATGTCATGGCAAAACTTATGTTATGCAATATGTATACGTATGAGCCATGTCATGACAAAACTTATGTTATGCAATATGTATACGTATGGGCCATTTCATGACAAAACTTATGTTATTCAATATGTATACATATGAGCCATGTCATGACAAAACTTATGTTATGTAATATGTATACGTATGGGCCATTTCATGACAAAACTTATGTTATTCAATATGTATACGTATGAGCCATGTCATGACAAAACTTATGTTATGCAATATGTATACGTATGGGCCATTTCATGGCAAAACTTATGTTATGCAATATGTATACGTATGAGCCATGTCATGACAAAACTTATGTTATGCAATATGTACACGTATGGGCCATTTCATGACACAACTTATGTTATTCAATATGTATACATATGAGCCATGTAATGACAAAACTTATGTTATGCAATATGTATACGTATGGGCCATGTCATGGCAAAACTTATGTTATGCAATATGTATACGTATGGGCCATGTCATGGCAAAACTTATGTTATGCAATATGTATACGTATGGACCATGGCAAAATGTGTGAACTAGGCCTTCCTGCTAGCCCTAGAACGGTGTATGTTCAATGTCCATATCGTCTTATAGTGACAAACACTTTATTTTTTCCCAATAAACGCGTTTATGCCGAGTCCCATATGTCCATTGCAAACAGTTTGACGCCAGATCTGACGCGTCTGATCAGATACCAAACAGTTTGCCACTCAGGTTTAATAGAATCGCCAACAGTTTCAAGAAAAGGCCATTTTTTACATTTAAATGCTTTAAACGGGAAATAATAACGTATTCCTCGTTGTAGAAGTTAGGTGCATGTAGTATAATACAGTTGAATGTCAAACAGTGTGTACCCCGCGATTCGGCGGGTGATCCGAGACTACACTGTTTGCATTGCTTTAGCTGTAAAACATATACGCCATCTCCACAATTTTTGCCGAACCTAGCAACACATTAAAGTGAGAGTTTCGAATATGACAGAAATAACGAGGCATAAATTACTTGCAGATGGAGCCTGCTTTTAAGCCTTTTAAACCAAACATAGTTTAACTAATTTCTTCTTGATATACACCAAAAGTGTACTCGGTCACATTTTCAAAAGTTGCCCACAGTACAAACTGCTCGCGGACGTAAACAAAAAGCGTAGTAATTTGACTCGAATAGTACGCTCGTTAAAGAATTCATATATCATTAAAAGGCAAAATAAGTAACATGCATCGCAATGGTCGAGTGATTAACGCCTACGACACTTAAATCTGCCAAACAAAAGGTCAGAGGTAAAAATCTGTTAAAATTCGACCAATCAAAATCTGGTCAAATCCGATCAATCAAAAGCTTGAGATTGATATCAAACTCATTTCAAACGCTGTATCACCACGAGCGTAGGCTAAGGGTTGATTTATTCTTCCCAAAAATAACGCATTGGTAGTTTTAGAACTGATGGCTATTGACAGCAGATGATGGGCATTGGTGTCCGAGTAGGCTCTGGGCATTTGAGCTGACCTGCATGAGACTTAGTTTAAAGTCCCATTGTGTTTTCAGATCTTTTCTTAATGTCTAAAATACAACAACGGTTAATAATAATGTTTGAACATTCTTATGGGCCAAACTGATCTATGAAATGATGAAGACGGACCTAAATCACCAAAAAGGCCGATTTAAAATCATAACAAACCGAAAATAGAACGTCTGTCATAAACATTACCACACGGCTTAGTATCACGTGATACAGCCGAATTCAACTTCACTGGGGGCAACCGTATCTACCTCCGCCCGTCCATCCATCAGTAGTTAGACTATCACACTTTTTTGTCCGCTCTCTAACTCAACTATTTTTTATCCGATCTTCCACAAACTTGCTGAAAATGTTCATTGATATAAAATCAAGGTTTAGTTTGAATACTACTAAAATCGCATAAGGACTTTTTGAGTTATTGCCTGTTTATTAATAAAAAATGACTGTTTCAGTCATTTTTGCACTCTAAAACAAACAGTTTTTATCGGATATTCACCAAACATGATGAAAATATTTATTCATATAAAATTTAGGTATAGTTTGATTATTCCTAAAATCGCATGTGGCATATCTGAGTTTTTGCCCTTTATGTATTAAAAAATGACTGTTTTCAGCAAGTTTTGCTCGCTAACACAAATACGTTTATTGGATCTTCGCCAAACTTGCTGAAAATGTTTATTGATATAAAATCAAGGTTAAGTTTAATTACTACTAAAATTGCATAAGGTAAATCTGAGTTATTGCCCTTTTATTAATAAAAAATGACTGTGTCAGTCATTTTTGCACCCTAACACATACAGTTTTTATCGGATATTCACTAAACTTGCTGAAAATATTTAATTAGTTAAGATTTAGGTCTAGTTTGATTATTACAAAAATCGCATGTGGCATGTCTGAGTTTTGGCCCTTTAAGTATTAAAAATGAATGTTTCAGCCCTTTTTGCTTTCAAACACATACAGTTTATATCAGATATTCACCAAACTTGTTGAAAATGGTTATTAATTTAAAATCTAGGTCAGTCATCTTAACTACCAAAATCGCACAAGGCATGTTGGAGTTATTGCCCTTGAATGACTAAAAATTTCATTTTTTAATTATTCACGGGCAATAACTCAGACATGCCTCATGCGATTTTGCTAGTTATTGAACCTGACCTAGATTCTTTACTAATAAACATTTATAGCAAGTTTGGTGAAGATCCCAAAAGAAGTGTTTGAGTTAGAGAGCGGACAAGGCTGAAACCGTCATTTTCAGCAAGCTCAAGGTATAGATTCTCCGTAAAAAAAATTAATCGCTTACCCCCAGTGAATGATAATACACACGTTTTGACTGAACCTCATAGTGTTTAACCCTGTGCCTACTTTTACGGCGTTTACAAACTGTTTGAATCTAGAAAGACGCCGCGTAACGCGGCGTCTCATCTGGATCCAAACTGTTTGACACTCGTCTTAAGGTTTGTTTAATTAAAACAATGCATAACTCTAAACTGAACAAATTTTGCAGACGACAATGTCAAAGCAGACGTCTGTGCAGCAGAATAAAGGTTAACCAGATGCTCCAGTACAATTGTTTAACCCATTACCTCATAGCCTGTTTCTAGTTTTAAAGAAAACTGATCACTTAAAGCAGGTCGAAAGTAAAGCAGAATGCGCCTTAAGGCGCATTCTGCTTTACTTTTTGCCTGCTTTAAGCTATTACCTGCTAGGATATAGCAAATATTTCTCATGATACATATTCATCATTGTATAAAAGTGAACCAATTTTTTTCAGTGGAGGAATTACTTATAGGCGTAAAAAGGCGTATATATGGGGTAACGGGTTAAGCGGGAGTAATCTGAACTTATCTAACAGTTTCTCACTCATTTCAGCACCGAATGCTATGGTGTTACTACTGATTAAACTGTCTCTTCGAGACAATTTTAATGAGTATGACACCATTGGGTTTAAAAGCAGAAATAAAGATTTTAGTTTTCGAAATACTTCCGTTATCTGGAGCCCTGTATTTACAGAGTTGTCCTTCTTTCCATTCACAAGGGAGGCTTTTTAATTTGTGCTGCACCAAAATATTATAAATAAAATTTAAAAAGCGAATTTCTTAGATAAAGCCGGATTGTGTGAAAGAATCACGTCCCACGTAGTTCAAATGGGACCCCAAACAACCGTTTTATGCAGGTTTCTCAAAAACACAATGCGGCTTTAAATAAAATACATAACAAAATGTTTTAAACAACACGTCAATGTTTCAGTTGAATTGTACAGCCGATGTCCGTCAGGTTCGCCAGACGTCGTACAACAGAAACGATGCCTCGATGCCAGACTGTTATAAACGATGCTACCCAAAGGCGTTACTGAATTTGTCACATAACTTGCAGTCTAGGAGTGACATAAAGTCCAAACTTTAAAACATGCATCTAGTTTCTTATGTCTCCATCTAATCGTGTCTTGCGATATCTCTTCAAAACAATCCCTAAGAGACGCCACAAGACAGAATTAGATGGAGAAATAAATAATAATTTAAAATCTGACTTTCGTTCAATCGGAAAGATATATGTAGTTCCCAAATGCAATAGTTTACTAGTTTAACTAATAGTCAAGGTAATTAGGCCTATGTACGAGAAGTATTTGCATCGTGTGAGTTTGTTTGAAGTGCGTGTACATCAAAACTCAGATTTTTCAGCCACACTAAGTACTGCAGTGATTTAAGTGTTAAAGAAATGTAACAGTATAGAGCAAGATAAAAATAAAACACCATAGGAGCTTTCTGTGTTACTTTCATTCTGCTTTGTATTGTAAACATCAATCCCATTTTAAGCATCCACCTGATTTTATACAGCCGAATAATGTATTAAGTGTCTGTAGTCTCGAGATTTTACTATTTAGTTGGAAACTTGACAGTACTTAAACCCCTCACTGCATTACCCTCGAATACAAGGGTTATTTGATAACAGTTTTGATCCTGATCAGACGCCGCGTAACGCGGCGTCTGATCAGGATCAAAACGGTTTGACACTCATTTCAATATTTCTTAAACCAAAATACCTAAAATATAAAATTTAAAAATAAAAGCAGACGACAATTGATTAAAGCTAATGACGTCATGGCGAGGAAGGGGTTAACGCCATGAGAAGTGCGTAGTCGTGAGGACAACCCTTTGTTCCATAGATTACGGAACAATTGTCATATTAATAGTATCTTAGTACGAATGATGGTTAGATCTCGTAGTGTTCTGGAGTAATCTTAAGGACAGATCAGAATAGTCATTGTAACTACTTTGCAATCATAGTGACAAATCAAGACTTAAACTATGATATACGGGGTTGCCCAAACCAGAGTTATTTGCTGTTCCTAATGCGTATGTAATCAGAATAATATTTGTTTAATTGTATTCTATTGGACCGTCTCATTTGTCCTCGTTTTAGGTCAAAGTAAAGGTCAAGGTCATTAGGTTATTGTTTATCCAGCCACGTGCCATGTATAATGAAATAGTAACGAAAAGACTATATTGGTCCAAGAATGATGGAGTTTAAAGAGGACTGACTAATTATTGGCCGGTATTAATTAGTAATTAATACCTGACAATAATAGAAATGTCCTGGTTTATACCATTGGGTGCAGGAGTTTCCTGTAAAAGGTGTGTATTGAATTAGGATATCACCTATACTGAAGACAAACATCGATATCTCGCATTTGCTTAAGTCGAACATATCCTTACATAATAAGGATATGTCGACTCGACTTAAGCGATGTAGACATGATGAAATTCCACAGGAGATAAACCGGAAACATCGAGTAAGGCGAGTTTGAGATACGGAAGTTCGACTACAGTAGAGAAAACGCTATTATTTCCCAATAAACGCGTTTACGCTAAAACTATTATTTGCAGTGCAAACAGTTTGGAGCCAGATCAGACGCCGGGTAACCCGGCGTATGATCAGGCTCCAAACTGTTTGCCACTCAGATTAAAATAAATGGTCAGGATTGTCAACAAGTTGTTATTTTCTATATTTTATTGCAATGCGTTTGCGTACGTTTGCGTTTAAACGGGAAAGAATAACGTTTTCTCCACTGTACATGTATAAATATACAAAAATCATATTCTGAAGGATCTTGTTATATAAGTTTGACGGTAGGGCATCGATCGATAGCTTTTTATTAGTTAAACACTCATTTGGTCTAAATCAACAATTCAGAGTGCAAATATTAAAAGTAAAACAGAACTCAATATGAGAGAGGGTAAATTAAAAAAAAATCCCAATAGTCCCCTTATTGCTGCATCAAAACAAACTGTGTGTCTACTCATGAATGCCATCTCTTCGAGGCGATTCTAATGAGTAATCCCGCCATAGGATTTTGCATATATAAGAATTAAAGGTTTTGAAACACACCTTTAATCTGGATCAAGGATAATGTTATGATTATCCATTGAACCCTGGTGACGAGTATGCACGTCGTCTACATGTTTACAGTGATTCTGTGGAGAAAACAGGGGCCGGTGTAACGAAGTATTTTGACCCCCATCGAAAAATGACCCCCGGTCATAATTCGACGTCGTAGAATGACCCCCGGTCATTTTTGGATATCGTGCAATGACCCCCGGTCATAATTCGACGTCGTAATTTGACCCCCCGGTCAAAGTACTATGACTCCCCTAATGAAGTTTTTTGACCCCTCCTGAAATATATCGATCCCATCGAATAATGACCCCCTACCCTCTCCAGCAATTAAGCGACACAGTTAAACCCATTGGACCCTAGCGACGAGTATATTAGTTATTTACAAACAGAGTTCCTGTTAATAGTACACTTGTCCTTTGTGAACAGTGTAGACCCAGCTCAGACTTTAACCACAGGAGCCCTCTAATATGAGTTTGCAATACATGTATACATGTATGTCAGTTTTGAAATGTATTGTATAAAACAACTCTAGCTAGTCGAAAATGGACTTGACATACTAAGAAAAACTTAAGTGTCCACTTGAATTTTCAGGTGTGAATGAGTTAAAAGGTATATAAAATTTAGATGATAAACAAGTCAAAATTCAGACTTATGATAAGCACGCCATGGGAACGTACAGTATACTAAATGCTGTTCTAGAGGGATACCGTTAACCTGGTGCCTATCTGTTGGATACTGATGGTAGGGATGACCCGATCTCTTTGATATATAACTGATAGGTTATCATTTACAAGTTCTTTGTCAACTATATAATCAAAGATGCAAAACTTAAGAATACATGTATGCAATTATACAGTTTGAAAGTCAAAGCCTTTTTATAGTGCCCACTCGGTAAGGAAGCATATTTTTGTAACCAAGCGAGTCCTTAACCCTTTCCTCCACAGAAGCGCCTCAAACCGCCTGTATCTAATCTGCAAATAATTAAGATTCACGAATAAAATTCAATAACAAGATGAGTGTAAAGCAGAAAGCTTACATGAGCTTTCTGCATAAAATTCATATTGCTGAGCGCAGTGTCCTACCGTAAGCACAGTTAAACGTAGCTAATTTGCAAGATTGCCTGTGGAACAAAGGGTCAATACAGATCAAAAGCATTGTGCAAAGCTCTTTGAAGTGTTTTCTACATATTTAACCTGTTAAATGAACTGGCACATTTTTTTCTTTTGCCTGTACACTTCTTAATTGAATTACTGCTATAATTAGAGGGGTTCAACTGTACCAAGACAAAATGTATAAATGTCACTGTTGCTTGTAACATCAATAACGTTTCAAATGCATTGTCTGTTAGATGCATTAAGTCAAACATGAATACTTACATGTAACTGAAAAGGGGCCTTTGTTTGACATTAAATACGGTAATTACCATATCAGGGCAGTAAACAGTATAATATCACGGGGGTGGGGAGTGTCATTCTACGAAATCGAATAATGACCGGGGCATGCATTTTACGACATCGAATAATGACCGGGGTCATTCTATGACATCGAATAAAGACCAAAGGTCATTCTACGACATCCAGTTATGACCGGGGAGTCATTCTACGACATCAAATAAAGACCGGGGGTCATTCTACGTTATCGAATAATATATTCAACGACACTGATTGATGACAAGGGTAATGAGGCAACATTGCGCAGCGTCCGATCTGGATCGAAGTTGATTGTAGATGGTGTTAAATGTACACATAAATACAATGAACTGTTAAACCATATCAGCAAGTGTTGGCAAAACACAACAAAGCCCGCTTGTAGTGGCTTTATTTGAATGACGGCAATTTGATAGGTACTTCAGGGCCCCAAGGTTATAAAAAGTTTGAGTTGAGTCTGTGCGTTTGCGCTAATCTGAACTATCAAATGCCTGACAACGATCTGAGACTCAACTCAAACTCTTAATTATCTTGAGCTTTGGTCACTACAGGTCAAACTGAGGCAACATATATCACGATACTCACAATATTGGTCACTTGCTAAATATGACAAGGGTACATTTCGCAGTTGCTAAGTTATGCAGGGTAAAGAGTCTTACAAGTAAACATTACTATAATACTTAAGCCATTCGATGTGACACTACCTTATTAAAATGTAAAGCCGGGGAACACTAAAATAAAAGTAATGGTAATAAATAGATGACCAAACTATATCTGCAAGTGCAGCTTTATAAAGGTTTTATATTTGTTTTGATACAATCTTTACTTCAGATTTAACGACCGAGATCAAACTCGAGTCAGCGTCTTGAGACTAGAACATTTGAAACGAACTCCGCAACCAAAGCACAGATAATAAGATCAAAGTTTGTTGGCCAAACTGAGATACTTTTCAACAGTACTGTTGTGTTTTCGAAAAATAAATGTAAACCTTTAGTCATGTTTAAAAAGAAATGCATTAAGAAAATTCCAAAGCTTTTGTCACGGAGCCCCCTCAAAACCTCCCAACTTTGGGCACTGACGTATTGACTTGCCAACTGACAGGTATCCTTCTAAACCAATAGAACGTACATGTATGAGCACCGTGGTACCAACATAAACGCCATTAAAGTTGTTTAACGAAAAATAATGTCAAAGGTCAAGGTCAAAGTGACCTGAAAATGTTACACCACACTCTTCCCAAAATGTTCTCAATAAACAAGTATGGTATCCCTATATCTGCTTTTGTAAAGAATATATCCTCACGAAAAGTTGTTTTTATCTACCTACAATTGAGGTCAAAGGTCAAGATAAATATCACAATGACCTAAACCGTTATAGGTCACTTTGCCATGGCAAGCTGTACTCACGCACCAACTTTGGTAAAACCTGCTGATGTAATAAAGAAAAAAGGTACATGTGAAGACGGAATCACTTCCAGACACGCGCAATTTTGTCACTACATATGCCCAAAATTGAGCTTTGGGGTACACAGTTAGCACTTACAAAACTAACTTTAAACCAAATATAAAGGTAAGTGGAAAGGGGGTCAATATTCGACGATGGGGTCCTTTTTCGACGACAGGAGGTCATTCTACGCCATCGAATTTTGACCGGGGTCACTTTTCGATGGGGGTCAAAATACTTCGTTACACCGGTGTTACGAAACGTACGACAAATATTGTCGTAAGTCAAATTCTAAAATTCTCAATTACTATCTATTTCTCCTTCTAATCCTGTCGTGTGACATCTCTTTGAAATCGTCTTTTCAAGAGTTAAACTGCCGTAAATCTAACTTTGACACGATATTGCAGACAACAATATTTAAGGAGACGACAATACGTCGGTGAAGGGGTAAACTATCACTATAAATTTGATCATGAAAGGGTTAGAACATGTATGCCTGGGGCCCGTTTCATAAAACTTCTTACGACAAATGTTGTCGTAAGTCAGATTATAAAAGTATCAATTATTATTTATTTCTCCATCTAATCCTATCTTGTGACATCTTTTAGGAATCGTCTTGAAAAGACGATTCCAAAAAGATGTCATAAGACAGGATTAGATAGAGAAATCACAGATTAAATGTATTTTAAAGTTTTGACTTACGACAACATTTGTCGTAAGAAGTTTTATGAAACGGGCCCCTGGATATTGTAATGGACTCATCCTGCGTTCTTGCTGGAAGATTTAATTATAGATGAACAATGATGATATTGAAGTGGTCCCGATCTGAGGGTTTTATTCTTCTACAACTGATACCGTGGTTTGGACTTGGGTGGATTTGGGTTTTCTCTCACGAAGCCCAACAGTCAGCTATCATCGGTTGTATTTTCGTAATGGGGCTTACCACGTTCTACGGAGGATCACTCCAATGCTGTGACAGTTTATCTGATGCACCATTTCGATGTAAGGCCAATGCACGATCGCCTTCGCTCATTTTATCGCGGATTCTACTGGAATTGTTTACATGTGTGAATGGAGGCGGCCATCTTTGTTGCATTGTGGGTAAACCGGACGCGGTCACTAAGCAACAATGATGCCAGCTTCCAATCCATAAACACTTTAAATTAAAGATCTACGAAAGGAAATTTGTCTCGTTTAATGTGTATTTGATATGAAAAGTTGATTTAATTCCTTCTAATTCAAATTTCCAACGTCGCACATGTAAATAAATCAGTTTAACTTAGTATTTTATTTCCACCCACTTTTTGACGGGTCTGACGTCACAGGTGGGTGAAACGGTCACTTTTTCCAACCATTTTTGACGGGATTTCCCCGTCAAAAGTGGGTGGAAACGTCTTTTCACCCACCAGTCAATTTTGGTCACAAAAAACTGCCAAAAGTGGTTGGTTTTTCTCAGGGGTATAAATAGACGTGAAAATTCCACGTCAAGTCAGTCTGAATACAAACATCATAGAGACAAATTCACTGTGAATTTGTAAGAAGCTAAATATATTTATTAAATAACTTATTTAGATTTAGATTTCACGGGTTACAGTTATTATAGGCGTGCATTGGCTAAATTATTATATTTGCCTGTATTTGTTATCTATGTCATAGTTAATTTTATTATCTGACATAAACTGTTAGTGTCACCATTGGTGTTTCGGGCCTAGCAAACTTACCATTGCTAGCCGAAAATAAAGTTAAAGAAACTCTACAACGGATCCAGTTATTTTTACTCCTTTGGCTCGGCGATCTAGATCCCTAGATCTTGTTTGATTTTATTCCCACATTAAGGTCTTAGACTTTATAAACTACACGCACTAGCGCGTAACAATATTAAGACACATGCATGCAGTGATTGTCCATACAGGAAAACAGTGCAGACCCTGCTGAGATATATTGGATTAGTACATTTTTTTTTTATCAAAGGGATGCCTGGTCAAAATTTCATTTTCAATTTCATTTTATTTTATATTGAAATTCCTATCAGCAAACAGTGTAGACTCTGATCAGCGCCGCACAATGCGGCGTCTGATCAGAGTCTACACTGTTTTCTTGTATCCTATATAGAGGATCGTGGGCACACATGGGTTAAATGGGTTTAGATAGTTTACATGTATGCGTTTACGTGCAGCTATAGGTGAATACACCCTATTGAGCTTCCTTCGAGGAAAAGGTTGACAGTTATCTAGGACGAAGAACGTATAGAGCCCCGTCAATATCGTTTATATCATGTTTATTTTTGGTAAATCATAATAATCTTTATTTTACAGGTGTGAACATATATCTTTCAACACGCAACTTCAGGTTTAGGAACATTCCTTTAGCCCAGTAAACCCTAGTGACGAGTATACGCGTCTTTTACGAACAGGGAAACATTAAACAGTACAGTGAAGAAGACGTGATTCTTTCCCATTGAAACGCAAACGAAACGCAAATGCGATAAGATTTAGAAATTAACAACTTGCTGACAATTCTAAATATTAATTTAATCAGAGTTGCAAACAGTTTGGAGTCTGATCTGGCTCCAAACTGTTGGAACCGGAAATAATGTTTTAGGGCAAGAGTTTTGATTAGGAAAGAATAACGTCTTCTCTTCTGTACTCCTCGGGCCTGTTTCATAAAACTTCGTAGGACAAATATTGTCGTAAGTCAGATTATAAAAATCTCAATTATTATAATTGATTTCCCCATCTAATCCTGTCTTGTGACATCTTTTTGGAATCGTCTTGAAAAGACGATTCCAAAAATATGTCACAAGACCGGATTAAAAAGACAAATAAGAAATTAAATGCATTTTAAAGTTTTGACTTACGATCGATGATTCCAAAGAGATGTCACAAGACAGTAATAGATGGAGAAATCAGAAATTAAATATATTTTAAAGTTTTAACTTACGACCGTTTTTGTCGTACGAAGATTTATGAAACGGGCCCCTGGTCCCGAGGTTATAACACTTTTTTGACTCTAGGCTCAGACTCAGACTTGAGACTCGGCTCAATAAGTGAGGTTATAAGTGAGTCCAAACACGCGCTAATTTCTTGAGTTAATATTAGTGTCAAACAATTATATATATCCGCAGGTTGAGTGAAAACCTCAGCTGGGTCCAAAAGTTGAGCCAGAGTATGAGTGGCACTACAAGTGGCAAACAGCTTTGATCCTTATCAGACGCCGCAATACGCGGCGTCTGATCAAGATCAAAACTATATCTAATATAAAAGATATGCATCCACTTAAAGTAGGTTGAAAGTATAGCAGAGTGCGCCTTAAGATGCATTTTGATTTACTTTCAGCTAGCTTTAAGCTACCATCTTCTAGAATAGACAATATTGCATATGAAACATATTCATTACATTTTTTTCAGCTGAGAAATAAATTAAAGGCGTTAAATAGAGATAATCAATTTCTTTGGATTGATATGAAAAATATATCACGAGAATGGGTTGTTATCTGGTTAAAAAACGAGTCCGCAGGACGAGTTTTTTAACCAGATAACAACCTTTTCGAGTGATATATTTTTCATATCTTTTGAAAGGAATTGATTATTCTATTTATTATATATAGGATATTACATAAGTGTTCATAATTTATTGGATTTATTAAACGAGTCTTTTAGAAAACGATAAAAACGAGGCTTTGTCGAGTTTTTATCGTTTTCTAAAACGACGAGTTTGATAAATCCAATAAATAATTAACACGAATGTTATATTCTTTTTATAACATAATCTAGAAATGTTATTTATCGCAGTCTTTGAGGTCAAGCGATTGTTAAGCGCGATATAAGTAGAGCTATACAGGAAAAAAAGTTGTTTCCAAATTAACCCCGTTCACTAGCATAATGTTTATGTTGTTATATGTATTAATAAACACTTTCATGTAGATCTAATATTGATAAATTACACCAAACATTTATAAATTGAATCTACATGATGGAATGAAGACGTTGGAAATCGAACGCATAGAACGCATTTTAATGACGTCACAAGTAAACGACGTCGTGGCGTTCCTCATTTGCATAGTTATTTAACTAGTTATACATGTATATGACATTTAAACAACGGGTGTTATTCAACGCTCACGCCGTCTGTTAATTTATAGAGATTTATTTATGCTTTTCGGTGGATTACCGGGAAAATGCAGTGGATTGTCACTTGATAATCCACTGCTTCAAGCAGTGGGATTATCGTCGCTCGTGCTTCTTTTATGAGTTTTCCCCGTAGGGCTCCCCAAGAATCGTAGTCAATCGTGTCTTATCGTTCAATTCCGGCAGTCCGTTTTGTCGCGAACCACTCAACGGAAGAACACGAATCCAAGATCGGAAGTAACGACGTAATTCCGTTGACGTCAAATCAATAAATAAGTGACGTCATTGTACCGCCAACTGTCACGCACATGTGTTCGATATAAAACTTGGGGCTCAACACGGGATAAATAGTGTACTTTCGCTTTCAATTGCCAAACAATTTCGTTTAAAAAGTGGCTTAAAAGCATAAATAAATAGAATAACTGTATTTGTTCAGTGTAAGATTGAATTTAATCCATTTCGTGAACATCAGACTGTTATATTTTCACTCGTGGCTTCGCCACTCGTGAAAATATAACGTCTGATATTCACTCAATGGATTAAATAGAGGATAACTGTTTTTTTCAGTGTAAGATCGAAATTTAATCCATTGAGTGAACATCAGACGTTATATTTTCACGAGTGGCGAAGCCACGAGTGAAAATATAACAGTCTGATGTTCACGAAACAGTTATTCTATTTATTTATGCTTTTAAGCCACTTTTTAAACGAAATTGTTTAAAAATTGAAAGCGAAACGTACATTATTTATCCCGTGTTGAGCCCCCCGTTTTATGTCGAACACATGTGCGTGACAGTTGGCGGTATAATGACGTCACTTATTTGTTGATTTGACGTCATCCGAATGACTTCGTTGCTCCCGAGTTTGGATTCGTGCTCTTCCGGTGAGTAGTTCGCGACAAATCGGACTGCCGGAATTTAACGATAAGACACGATTTACTATAACAACACCTTCAAAATAGCGATGTTAAAATCTATTTTTATCTTAATTTCACTTTTAGATTACCATTCACGGATTGACAATATCAGTTTTATGTTTTATTTTAATAGGCCTTCTCCACCTCTGTAAAAATAGACTGTCCCACCACGTCACACACTATTCACAAAGTCAGCCATTTTGTAAACAATTGAGGCCTATTTCACTATGGGGAAAATACATTTTTCACGATAATTTTTCATTCACAGCCTGGATAAATCTGAAACTTTACATGTGAGTTCGTGAAAAACGATCTGATTGTCTCGTGCAGGTACAAAGCTGATATTGTTTGAAACTAAAAAAAATTCGATAAAAATTGAGTGACAGAGCTGAGTGAAAAGGACAGTAGATAAATTTGATATCGTCACTGTTGATGTCATCACTACATGAAGTGATGATATCACTTTTAGTGACGTCACGTCATAATTAGTTTTGTGACGTAAATAATCATTTTTGTATGTTTTTTTCTGTAAAAACGTCATTAAAATGTATATGATAAATAGAATAATCAATTTCTTTGGACAGATATGAAAAATATATCACTCGAATGGGTTGTTGTCTGGTTAAAAAACTCGTCCTGCGGACTCGTTTTTTAGTCAGATAACAACACATTCTCGTGATATATTTTTCATATCAATCCAAAGAAATTGATTATCCATTATTTCTCAGTTAGATAAATTTGATATCGTCACTGTTGATATCATCACTACATGTAGTGATGATATCACTTTTTGTGACGTCAGGTCATACTAGTAATTAGTTTAGTGACGTCGCGGTAATCAATTTGTGTTCTTTCTGTAAAAACGTCATTAAAATGTATTTATTTATTGGATAGTGGGTTTTAGTCTCAAGAGTCAAGGGGTTAAACCATAAATAGAATGTACTAAATCTTGATGTTGCCTGTTTATGTTATTGTGAACTCTGAATAAATACTAGGCCTATATGATTGACCATGCGAATAGACTTCCCTGATATTCCCATGAGATGTCGTTCTGATATTGGCTCGGGTATTAATTAACCTATTGAACCCTAATGGTGCATATACGTGTCATTTACAAACCGTGGATTTGCATTTTAACAGTACACCTGCCTTATCTAAACAGTGCAGATCCATGATAGTTACAGTGTAGAAAACGTTATTCTTTCCCGTTTAAACACTAACGAAACGCAAACGCGTATTGCCATAAAACTGAGGAAATGACAACTTTTTGATAAACCTGACTATTCATTTCAATCTGAGTAGCAAACAGTTTGGAGCCTGGTCAGACGCCGGAGTTCCCGACGTCTGATCTGGCTCCAAACTGTTTGCAATGGAAAAATAGTTTTAGCCTAAACGCGTTTATTGGGAAAGAATAACGTTTTCTTCACTGTATGTGCTTATAAAGCATTTCAGTTGAGTCTAAGATCCACTCTCTAAATATGCTCGGGTTTCGGTATGCTTGAAGTCAATATTGTTGATGTAGCCATTGTACATTCGTAAAAAGTTACTCTTGTGTCACATTGCTTTAACTCATTCACCCCTGAAACTTTTAATGTTCAATTCCAATTTCAAAATATGTCTAGTCCAGTTTTGACTATCTAGAGTTGATTTTAACAAAATTTTTGAAAATGGCAAACAGTGTAGACCCTAGTATACTGACCCTGATCAGAGAGCTGCTTAATGACCCTCTGATCAGGGTCAATACTGTTTGCATGGGACAAATGTAATCCTCACATGTGCACTGTTTGTAAATGACGAGTATATTCGTCGCTAGGGTTGAATGTGTTAGTTCAGAAATATTAAATTATACCAGTGTTTTATCGTGCAATCGAACACTGGTAGGAGTTGAGATGCGTAGTAATTTAATCACGAGGCCTTTAGGCCGAGTGGTTTAATTACAAGCATCTCAACGACTACCTGTGTTCGATAAAGGCCGAGTGGTTTAATTACAAGCATCTCAACTACTACCTGTGTTCGATTGCTAGATAAAATATTAAATTCATACTAGCCAGTGTTTTATCGTGCAATAGAACACGGATAGTCTTTTAGGCGCATATCAACTCCTACCCGTGTTCTATTGCACGCTAAAACACGGGTATGAATTTATTAATCCTTAATTCAAAATGTTAATGCATAAACGAGATAATGAGCGGAAACTAGAAATTGTTGAATTTATCCTAGTCCAATAGGTATAACTCTGCCAAACAGTATCTGGGCGAAGTCAAATTCAAACTTGAACTGCGTATTGTCAAGATGCATCTATATAATATATACCGAAAATGAGCCCAGTATGGGTATCTATGGCAGAGATAATGAACGGAAACTGGATGATGAAGGAAGGACAGAATAACGGAAAGGGATATCACTATATGCCCAGGTTATTTCATGGTGGGTGCATAAAAAACAGACGCTTTGCATTGCAAACAGTGTAGACTTACTGATGCGGCGGTTTATCTTTGTATACGTATGTACTATTTCATACCCCCAATTATATGTAGAGCATTCAAAGAGTTCCAGTGGACAAGGCATTAAACTATTTCCCGTTTTTAAAAACGCACGCTTAAAACGCCATCGCAATGCAATAGGATATGGAAAACTACATTATCAAATTGTGTTGGGGTTTTCTGATTGATTGGAAAACAGTATGGAGCCTGATTAGACACCGAGTTACTCGGTGTCTGATCTGGCTCCAAACTGTTTGCAATGCAAATAATTGTTTTAGCATAAACGCATTCATTTGGGAAAGAATAATGTTTTCTCCACTGTGCATGAAGACAGTGCAGAACAAATGCTGGGGCTGTACCTGAGATGACAGCCAAGTTTGGTATAGGCATACACTGTTTTACAGTGGAGAATCTGTTATTCTTTCCCGTTTAAACGCAAACGTACGCAAACGCAAAACACTAAAACGTAGAAAAGAACAACTTTTGGACAATTCTGATAATTCTTGTTTATCTTGGTGGCAAACAGTTTGGAGCCTGATCAGACGCCGGGTTACCCGGCGTCTGATCTGGCTCCAAACTGTTTGTATTGTAAATAATAGTTTTAGCGTAAACGCGTTTATTGGGAAAGAATAACAGATTCTCCACTGTACAATGTAATACAGCGTTCCCTCTTTACAACGGCCCTCTCAACAACGGTTCCCTCCTTATAACGACGATTGCCGCTGTTCCTCAAACAAGACAAGTATGTCCCAACCTTTTCACGGCTGCAATATAGTCTATTTAAAATTGTCTTCTGCTGTTTTTCTCAAATTTACATATATGAGCCATTTTGACAGAAAGAAACATAATGACGAGTGGAAAACAGCATGAATCCAGATCTGACGCTGCGTAACGCGGCGTCTGATCTGGAATCAAGCTGTTTGCAAATGTAAGCATATTTTCATCCCTACAACGCCTCCCTCCGAACATATTTGTGTCTCCCATTGGGTGTCGTTGTAGGGAGGGATCGCTGTACGTATAGTTTTCGCATGGCTTCTAATTGCCTTCCTACAGTGGAGAATGTGTTATTCTTTCCCGATAAACGCGTTTACGCGAAAACTATTTTTTCTTTTACAAACAGTTTGGAGCCAGATCAGACGCCGGGTAACCCGGCGTCTGATCAGGCTCCAAACTGTTTGCCACCAAGATAAACATGAAATATCAGAATTGTCCCTAAGTTGTTCTTTTCTACGTTTTAGTGCTTTGCGTTTGCGTACGTTTGCGTTTAAACGGGAAAGAATAACAGATTCTCCACTGTATAATAATATATCCTACTGGGGCGGAATAAACCACACATCTAACGTATCTTTTCAAATACATGTATGTACATCTTGCAAAGTTTTATTTCAGCATTTTCAAAGGTGTGTTTCCATATTTGGAATCGGTGGTGCCATAGGAATGAATACTACAGCGTTGTTGTCAATCTGTGGCTGCAATAGTGGGGAAACATTCGGAAACAGCGACCCAATTCCGCTTGGTGGAGGCGTAATTTCAACTGAGGTAACATTCTGACATTGTACCTCTCTTGCTTCCGTCGAATTGTATTGCGCATGCGTGGAATTCCCAAGCAATTTCCGGCGGTGTTGCATGGAATCCGACAAATGGTCGAAATGGCGGTGTTTGTTCTTCAGCATGGAGCCCGTTCGTTTTGTGCTGCCTATTCCAGATAGGTTATGTTTGTGGTCTAAACATTTGTCATAAAGCATTAGCTCGAGATAGCGGAATGTTTTCTGTCTCTCTCGAATTTCCTGAAGAAGTTTTAAAGCCTCGTTGGTATTTTTCGTGAGCATGTAACGCTTATGATACACCGGCTCGTTCTTCTTCACTTCCGCGATTTCTTCGTTACTAACTGAAATACAGTAAAATGCCTAAACACGAGAAAAAATATCATTTGCAAACAGTTTGTATCTTTATTTCTGTTACATCGATTATGAAACAAGCTATTTTAACTTATACAACTCACTCTCGATGGCTAGAATGATGGCGTATCTGGTCATTTCTGTAGGAGGAAACCGGAGTGCCAGGAGAAAACCCACTTGTTCGGACGGGCGACCAATGTACCCTCTCACATACTTCCCCGAAGCGGGATCAAACTCGAGACCGCAGTGGTGAGAAGCGGGTGCGTTACAGTGGAGAATCTGTTATTCTTTCCCAATAAACGCGTTTACGCTAAAACTATTGTTGGCAGTGCAAACAGTTTGGAGCCAGATCAGACGCCGGGTAACCCGGCGTCTGATCAGGCTCCAAACTGTTTGCCACCAAGATAAACAAGAATTATCAGAATTGTTCAAAAGTTGTTCTTTTCTACGTTTTAGTGCTTTGCGTTTGCGTACGTTTGCGTTTAAATGGGAAAGAATAACAGATTCTCCACTGTACCACTGCACTATCCGAACACCCCTATTCGAATAGTAGAAGACGATAATGATAATTATTACAGTGGAGAATCTGTTATTCTTTCCCGTTTAAACGCAAACGTACGCAAACGCAAAACACTAAAACGTAGAAAAGTATAACTTTGGGAAAATTCTGATAATTCATGTTTATCTTGGTGGCAAACAGTTTGGAGCCTGATCAGACGCCGGGTTACCCGGCGTCTGATCTGGCTCCAAACTGTTTGTATTGTAAATAATAGTTTTAGCGTAAACGCGTTTATTGGGAAAGAATAACAGATTCTCCACTGTATCGACTAAACAAGACTGCGTTCAATAAACGCTATAAATTCCCCCGGTGGTATCCTTGACAATATTATATATCTAGTCTGAATCTTTTTTAAACAAAATTTGGGTCAAGGTCACTGTCTAATTGAGATTAGGAAATATGGATACATAGGTAATTATCAATTTAGCAATAACTGTACAAGTGTAAAAGCACTGTAGTGTTGAAGCAAGATGAAATGGTAAAATCTAGATAATCAAGAAATAACCCATTCCAACTATTCTAAGTCCACATTAGGTCAAGGTCAACGTCATGGTCAAGTTGAGGTTGGGTATTTATGGGTGGATTTGTAGTGGTCCATGGCAACAACTGTATAAGTATCAAAACATTGTAATAAATTGTGTTGACGCTAGACGAAACGGTAAAATCTAGTTACCCAAGAAATAGCCCATATAAAATATTCTCATTCCAAATTAGGTCACGGTCAATATCAAAATCAAGGTTGGGTAACAATGGTGGATCGGTAGTGGTCCAAGGCAATTACTGTATAAGTACCAAAGCAGTTTAGGCAGTTATGTTGTCGCAAGACGAGACGGTAAAATCTAGTTAACAAAGAACTAACCTATTTACAAAATTCTCTTTCCAAATTAGGTCAAGGTCAATGTCAAAATCAAGGTTGGGTGATCAGTGATATTGGTGGATTGGGAGTGGTCCAAGAGGCATCAAGTGCATACGTATCCAAGTATTTGAGTAAGCGGTAATGATGCTAACGGAAACGGTAAAATCAATTTAACCCTTAGCCCGCCAAATAAATTGTCGTCTGCTATATTTCTCGTCTGCTTCAAGTTTCAAAGTGCTTCAAAGTTGCTCAAAATTGCTGAAATGTTGTCCGAGTGTCAAACAGCTTGGATCCGGATGAGACGCCGAGTTACTCGGCGTCTCATCCGGATCCAAGCTGTTTGCATATGGAGCTATAGTCGTGACTGGCAGGCTAAGGGTTAACTTTGTTAACAGATGGATGGACGGACTCACGAATTGGTACATGTGTGACTTTTACTTTGATATTTTCTAGTGGGACAAATCCACAAGTAAAACACATTTTGACTCTAACTTTGAAATAGAATGATCTGTAAGCTAACCCGTTAATCCTAATCCTATGTCCCACAACTGGTCAGGTTAATGTCTCAAGAAATGGTCTGGTTAATGTCACAAGATATGGCTACGTAAATTAGTTTACATGCGTGACTAGTCAAAACAAGATGTTTCTGTGAAAAACTATGAGCGAATTCACGTGGAACTATAGATCGAACCTTTAATTAGACAAAGTGCGGTCGGCGCATGCGTTTTTAAGGTCGGCAAAGGAACAACTTTTGTCGAACCAATGAAAACTGAGAATGGGGTGTCTGCGGTAAAGTTCACAGGTCAAATGACGACACTTCAGTGTCTATAGATCGGACCATAGTTCCACGTGAAGTTGCTCTAGGTCACTCCCCTGATGTGACCATGACCTCTAAATGGCATTGACCTTTGTCGTACATAACCATACTTATACTGGGCTCAACAGCTTCTTGAGTTGAGTGGACATGCCAAATATGATGTATCTACCACATGCATTTCCAATGTAAAGTTCAGCCTATTTGACCTATAAATGACATTGCCTTGTACTGAGCTCAAGAGCTTCTTGATTTGAGTACACAGGCCAACTATGAAGTCTTTATCACATGTAGTTGTAATATTTAGTCTATTCGACCTTTAAATGACCTCTAAATGACCTTGACCTTTGTCAACCCAAGTTGTACTTCGCTCAAGAGCTCCTCAACCCTCTCGCTCTCAATGACGCTTAAAAGCGCGTTTGCAAACAGTTTGGATCCTGAGCAGACGCCGCATGACGCGGCGTCTGGTCAGGATCAAAACTGTTTGATACTCGTTTTGAAATTTCTTCAGCTATACTGCCTTATTTGTTAACTTTGAAACGACATTGAATACAACAAAATTGAAGCAGACGACAATGAAACGGCAAAGGGGTAAAACTCTCATGAGAAATTTGGCAGTGAAAGGGTTAAGTTATAAAGGTATGGCTAATGTAAAGTTCAGTCTATTTGGCATTTAAATTATCTCTAAAAGACATTGACCTTTGTCAGGTCGAGTTGCACTTGGCTCAAGAGCTTCTTAAATTGAGTACACATGCCAAATATGAAGTCTCTATCACGTAAAGAACTTTATAAAGGTATGGTTAACTAAAAACAATATGCCTCAGACTAAATCGTACGGGAGTATAAACAAGAAATATCTTCAAAGTTAAAGTTTATTTTGGTAGTGAACAGTATTCATTACACAAATTTGATACAGGAATTATACACAAGTTGGCCCAGTGTATAATTCCGTGCTTAAAATGTCTGTTCAAATTTGGTCAGCAATGCCTTGAACGTTATAATGGAGGTATGTGGAAAATGTTTTGGTGGTCTCTGACCTCTAGGCAAAGTGGTCAATGAGAGTGCTGCAGTTCAAGCAAGCGGTCATTGATTAAGATTTCTGATCATTACTGATTGGTTAAATCGTTTCAACCAGTAGGGTTAAATAGATAACATTCTCGTCTTCGACGGGAAGAAGTAACACAAATATTCATTCGTGAGTATGGACAGGGCGATCACTATATGCCTCCGAATCTATAGATGTCGAGGGCATAAAACATACCCAGTAACATTTGTCACATAAAACATGAAAAACGTAGTGATTACCAAATTAATAATGGCTTCTTAAAAGGTAAATTCAATTACATTTTGTACTTTGTAAACAAAAACAATTTCAGTCGAACTTCGTTATCTCGAACTCGCTTGACTCGAACTAGATATATCCGATAGTTTCACACATGAACTGCATTATTTTATGCTTGGTAAGGTACATATTTTAAAGTTCAAACGTGGCTAAGCCACGTTTTAACTTTGAAATACGGCTATGTTCGATTTAACCGAGTTCGAGAGTAATATATACTTGAGATAACTTTTCATTTTAATGACCCCATGAAACCATAACATATATTATTTCACACCTACGTAGATTAAGCCAATTGAAAGCTTTTTTTTAACCAAGAGAGAGACAAGTAATAAAATGTAATACATGTATTGTATTTAATATTCCACTGAATGAACTCGAGCATGCATGCCTAATGGCGGTTATTGGTTTTAACTCCGTGTTGGTGGATCGGGTTTGCTTAAGGTTGAGGACCCCTAATGCGATCGAGCCAATGTCGGTCAATATCGGAACTCTACGGAGATTGATCAGCCATTCTCGTCAACTACCGAACTGTTC
Source organism: Gari tellinella (assembly GCA_922989275.2). Lineage (NCBI taxonomy): Eukaryota > Metazoa > Mollusca > Bivalvia > Cardiida > Psammobiidae > Gari > Gari tellinella. Next base: position 46,265,760 of record OV277871.1, on the reverse strand, counting down.
CGAACCATGCTAAGAGAATGGCACATCGGTGTACGACGAGTAGCGATTTTGATCGGGGTCCATGCTTATAAAGCGTGTGAGTTGAGTCTGTGAGCGTCCTCAATCATTTGATTGCTCAGATTTGAGCAAAAGCTCAAATCTGACCAATCAAATGTTCGAGAACGCTCACATACTCAACTCACACGCTTTATAAGCATTGACCCAGATCTCATTAGGGGTACACAGCCTTAAAGGAGGGAAATTTGAAGTGATTGTACACCTCCTCCGAATCCTATCGCCGCCGAAAGTTGACCATGTTTTAACACTGTCCCAGACAAAATATAGTCCGCTGAAATTTGCCGTCTGCAAGTACAGTATATCAGGAAAAACCGAATATAAAGTTTTGCAATGTCTTTAGAGACCTTTAAAGAAAACAAAATTCAAATACAGTAAACCCCCTCTGTTACGATCACTGAAAACGATTAAAGCAAAAGGTAAAGCAGAACCCTCCTATAGAGGCGCTTTCTGTTTTACTTTGTATCATGTTTTAAGCAACCACCTGCCTAAAACGCCGAAAACATTTAGGTTTAACTGTATAAGAAGAAGTGTAGAAATAACCTCCGTCTCCACTCATTTTCACAAAGATCTATCAACTTTTGGAATAACCTACCACAGGATACAGTTTCAGCCAGATCAGTCAACCGTTTTAAATCTAAACTAAACTCAACAAATTGGAACATCAAGAAATTTAACCCAACATGTTAACTAATTTATTGCACAATTAACGAAGAAACTATATCAGTATATGGAACATTAACGAAGAACTTCACTAGACGGGCCTAGATGGACTAACATCCAATATTATGGCCCGAAGATCAAGGTAATCAAGGTAATCAAAGTATAATGGTATTGCTTTAGCGCTAGTGGGTTACATTTTTTGTACGTGGCAATTGAGACATTAGTACCTTCGTTTCTGAGGAAATTTAGTTCGCATTTCTTGTTTAGGACTTCTTCATCTAGTGCCGCAACTTGGCGCTTCGCCATGTGGATTAGCGTCATCACTTGTGCCACTTCCGCCTCCAGCGCCATTACTTCGTGCTGACGCCTACGGAGTCGACTGTTTTGTCTCCTGAAAGAAATTGAATATTTATGACTACGCATGTATCAGTATTTGTTTTGTTTTGTTTCTTAGTGAAAGTGTGATGTTATCTTTTTTATCAATTAAGTACGGAAGCGATGAAAGGTTTGTTGACCCTATAATGCATACTAGCTAAGCGATATTTGCATGGTTAACATTTGCGAACAGTGTGGAAGCAGATCAGATGCCGCGTATCGCGGCGTCTGATCTGCATCCAAACTGTAAGACACTTCTATGTTCCGCCTTATAAAGGCTAAAACTGATTTAGAGTTATTTCACAGACGATACTTGAAGCAGACGACAGTTCAGTATGCTACTATTAAGAATCCATGGAGCGCCTTTACTTTGCTGGTCCCCAAAAAAACCGGGAAATAATGACATATTACTGTTTATATAGAAGGCCCGTGAGAAATAGGCTATCTTGGAAAATAAGGGGTTTTGACCTCAAAATCGGACTCCTGGTACCCTTTTCAACAGAGTAATCAGGGGCTAGCGCCCCGAACCCCCATGGTCGCTTCGCAATGAAAGACAATACGGTGGCGTGTTTACTCTTGCATGGCAACCTACGTAGTGACCGGCAAAGTAAATTCTATCCATTATATAATTCTATCCATTATATAATTCTATCTATTATGATCACAAAAGATGTGTTAATTATAAGGTGTTTACGACAGATTACTGCTTAATCAAGTGGACAGTAAAATCAGAAGACTCCTTTAGGCCTATATATATATGAGCTTTCTGTTTTACTTCACCTTGCTTTAAGCTGTCGCATGTCTTTTAAACAGTTCATATAGTTCATATAGTTTTCAGCCGGATATGGGCTGCTGCCCATATAAACACGTGGTTTCTTTGGCTGTTTTCTTGGTGATTTCTTCTATCTGGTTTGGCTTTTACAGCTGTTACGATTTCTTGTATTTCCACACATCTTGTCTTCTAATGCCACTATTCCACACCGACTACGAATCCCACGAATCCCACGAATTGATAAATGCTGTGATTTGTGGGGATTCGTGGAGTTTCGGCATTTCTTTCTATCCAATTCGCGGCCCTCTACGAATCGGCTACGAACGAGTTTAGACTATTCGTGGGATTCGGCTCGAATCTTACGAATACTGTCAAGAATTCAGTACGAAATGCAAGAATCCACTACGACTACTGCACGAACGCTAAGAATTAGTTACGAATGTGCCGAATGCATCTACGAATCAGCTACGAATGAAATTTGATTCTTGACGGTTCGTGGGATTCTTGAAGGTATGTAGTGTTCCCTCCCTGCAACGGCCGTCCTAACCACGGCTCCCTCCTTACAACAACACTTGTCGTTGTTTTCCAACCAAAAACAAATATGTCCAAGCTTTCACGCCTGCATGCTATATTGTTTGTTTAAAATTGTTGGCTGCTGTTTTTCTCAAAGTTACATAATATACATTTGGCGTGTGACAAACAGCTTGAATCCAGATCAGACGCAGCGTAATTCGGCATCGGATCTGGATTCAAATTGTTTGCAAATGTAAGCCAATTTCCCTCCCTATAACTACTCCTTCCAACAACGCACACATTTTGTCCCCAATTGCGAGAGGGAGCACTGTAGTTCCCGTTTCAACTCGGGCATCAGTCCAAAAATGGACTTTTAAGATAGAGCAGCAGTGGCACTGGATTTGGAACTGGCGTATCAACGCTAGCTGCATGCTAATACATGTAGCAAGAAGATATCCCGCAAAAGAAGGGAGAGATCCACAAGGTGCTAGGTTAGACAGTGGCTGACTCCATCTAGAACGCTAGAACATTAGCTTAGTGTGGAAGATGAGAATACCTTTACCATCTTCAGTGTTCACACTCTACAACGGCCCTCCAAACAACGACCCCCTCCGTACAACGACCCTTACGGCAGTTCCCCAAACATGACAATTACGTTTAACATTGTTGCTGCTGCAATATTGACTGCTTAAAATTATCGTCTGTTGGTTTTCTCAAATTTACATATTGGACATTTTAATGACGAGTGACAAACAGCTTGAATCCAGACCAGACGCCGTGTTACTCGGCGTCTGATCTTAATTCAAGCTGTTTGCAAATGTAAATCAAGTCTTAAGTTTCCCTCCCTATAACGACTCCCTCCGAACATATTGTGTGTGTCCCATTGAGTGTCGTTGTATAGAGAGGGAGCGCTGTATGTAAGAATGCCAGGATTATAGGTCAGTCATCCATGCAGAGGAGCTAGCTAGGACACTCACGTGAGACCAAATATATATACGGGAGTGAAGCTGGCATTGACTCTCAGACTCCTGGCTACAGGAGAAAGGTATCAAACTAGTACCCACGAAGCCCACGAATGTGTTAAGAATACCACGAACGTCAAAAAGGCCGTTTACGAATCCTACGAATCAGCTACGAATCCTACGAATGCACTACGAATTTGTTACCAATTAACTACCCATTGTTCCATTCGTGGAGGTCTTGGCCAAAACTTTGAACAGCTCAAAACTTTTGCCACGAATCCCCGACCGCTCACGAATTGCAAGAATCGACTACGAATCAGGTAAGAACTCCACGAATCTGTTAAGAATCAACTACGAATCCTAGCGTTTTCCAATTCGTAGCGATTCGTGGGATTCGTAGTCGGTGTGGAATAGGGGCATTAGTTTGCGCGTAACTTTTATTAATACTTAGCGGAAGTAAGTTACTATGCTGCTTATACATTCTATACAATTCTTATATCTGATAAAATATCACTTGTTAAAAGAACAGTAAGAGAAAAATTTCTCTGCATTTCACTGACACTACGGAGTCCTCACTATTCTCACATATGTGTACAGTGTTTTATCGTAACAGTCTTTCACTTGGGTTTTCGGGTGTTATTAGGTTAGACAGTTTGGATTAAATTTATCTGGCCCCCCAACCCAATTAGTATTTAGCCTATTCTTAAATGAATTTATTGAAGGCGCCGTTACTATTTGTTCAGGTAACTTATTCCATTGGTCGACAACCCTCCGGCTAAAGGAGCACCTACAGATTTCGGTACGTGACCACTGTTTATAAATTGCTCTAGAATTATTTCTTAAATGGGTGGCTTTGGGACCAGGGAAGAGCCTATCTTTACATAAGTGTGTGTGTCCATTCATTATTTTGTATGTTTCCAATAGATCCGCCCTTGTCCTTCTATACTCAAGACTGGGTATACCTAGCTTCCTTAGTCTCTCAGGATAACTTAGATATGATATATTCTTAACCATGCGTGTAGCTCTACGCTGTACATTTTCTATGGCTTTCTTGTCCTTTTTGAATCGAGGAGACCAAACTGTGAAAATATGTGAACAATTATGAATATGACAGTGATAACAGTGATATCTGTGATAAGATATTTTTAACCAATTATGTGTAAATAGAAACTGTATAGCTAATTTATGAGTGTACACGATATTATATATATTGAAAAACCATGAAGGAACCGGAAGTCCAGATAAAACTGTAAATAAAAATAATCACAATAATAAGAAAAGGAATACAAAAGGGCCTAAGAAGCTTCAAGCTTATGCAACAGTGTTGCATCCGGCCTCTACAACTACGTGAACTACGTGAATATATTCTAAATGGGGTCTAACAAGTGATTTATATAGAACAATAAACATATAGTTAAATGTTCGTTATAGAGAGGTTTTTATTGCGCATGCATTTAGCTGGCAAATTGTTTTCGGTCATATAAGTGTATAATACATGTCTACATATTCTTGTAGTTATAAGAAGGGAAATTGGCAAACAGCTTGAATCTAGATCAGACGCCGCGTAACTGTCAAACTGTTTGTCACCCGTCATTGAGTTAATTTTTTCTGACAAAATGTCCATTATGTTATACAGCAGACGACAATTTTAAGCAGACGACATTGCAGCCGTGAATAATATGGACACATTTGTCTTGTTTTGGGGGGAGAGCGACAAGCGTTGTTGTAAGGAGGTAATCGTTGTTGGGAGGGTCGTTGTTGGGAGTGAGTGAGTTGTCTACTGTAATACTTAATGCATAATATCAGATCTAGAATCTAATATAAGTTTGGCATACATGTCTGGAACTTACTGTAGTGTCTTTAAGTTGTGCTTCAGTTGTTTCATTTTCGACGTTCGCTCTTTATTACCAGATGTGTCACTATACCAATTGTTGGAGAGAGAACTCAAAAGACCCCTTTCTTCATCATCCTCCTGATTTGAAGTGTCAAGTTCACTAACACTTGATCTATTTCCCGTATCTCTGTTACGTTTGAAAAGTTTCTGCAAAATCGACATTTCCGAATCGCGAGTGTACGCAGAAATAACTTCTAACAGAATCAGACTTACTATAAGCATTAAGATTTATTCACCATTTTTAAGCGCCGTGTTTTTTTCTTTCTGACAGTTTCTGCAATGACAGGTTGTGGTTACGTGACGTCATGTTACTACGTGACGTCGACATTTCTGGAAACGACGTTGAACGCTTTGGCAAAATGGGCAAAAATCATTACAACGTCGATTTTCGTACATCCCGGGTTTTTCCGAAAACTACCGATTAGGTACGAAACGGAGTACGCCAACACCATCGGAACCACTCTTTATACCTTGATACCTACCTTGATACCTCGTCTACAGGAAAAGGCTGTTGCCTGTGGCTCCCGCTCTGGTCTTCTTGTTATAATACCTTGTGCATGCGTGGGGCGGGTGACATACTGACGGTTCTTCCAGAATATAACTACCCGTTCAGATATGAATCAGACGCCGCGTTTGGAATCTGGATTCAAGCTGTTTGCAAATGTAAGCCGAACAACGCACACAATTTTTGTCTCTCATTGCCATGGATGCTGTTGTTGAGAGGGATTACTGTAAATAAAATATGAGAATCACTGTAGACAACAACAATTGTGTACACAGTGGAGAAAACATACTTTGCAATAAACGCGTTTATGATAAAGAACTGTATGTCCATTGCAAACAGTTTGCGTAACACTGCGTCTGATCAGGATCCAAACTATTTAACACTTATTTCAACATTTTAGCTCGACTATTCGAAGAATATGGAGGGCTATTACAGTCGCCCTGGCGTCGGCGTCGCCGTCGGCGTTGCACTGTCTGGTTCAGGTTTTTTGTGCAACCTACAAATAAGCTTGTATTTCTACAACCAATACTTGTATTGCATTATAACTTCACCACATCCTCCCCTACTACTGCAGCCAATCATGGCTGGTAAACATGGTTTGGATTTTGTGTGAGTTATGGCCCTTGATAGACTTAGAAATTTTGGTTAAGGTTTTTTGTGCAACCTAGAAATAAGCTTATATCTCTGATGCTGATGCTTGTATGGGCTTATAACTTCACCACAACCTTGCCACTAGTGCAGTCAATCAAGGCAGGTAACTCAAGTTTGCATTTAGTGTGAGTTATGGCCCTTGATGGACTTTGAACTTTTGGTTAAGGTTTTTTGTGCAACCTACAAATAGGCTTATATATCTCTGCAACTGCTGCTTGTTTGGGATTATAACTTCAACACAACCTTGCCACTAGTGCAGTCAATCAAGGCAGGTAATTCAAGTTTGCATTTAGTGTGAGTTGTGGCCCTTGATGGACTTGGATATTTTGGTTAAGGTTTTTTGTGCAACCTACAAATAAGCTTATATCTCTGCAACTGCTGCTTGTATGGGATTATAACTTCACCACAACCTTGCCACTAGTGCAGTCAATCAAGGCAGGTAACTCAAGTTTGCATTTAGTGTGAGTTATGGCCCTTGATGGACTTAGAAATTACCTTATATATTAAGTTAGAAATTTTATACTTAGAAATTAAAATTCTGCTACTCTGCAACCACTGTTTCACCCAACCAAGGCAGGTAGCTCTGGTTTCAGTTTACACCATCAAACATGCTTATCCAATATATTTATATACCCTTATCAAATTTCCAATAACGAAAAAAACCTGGAATAGTCGAGCGTGCCATCTTGCGATGGCTCTGGTTATTTTTTAAATAGATCTACATGTATATCTAAAATTTAAGTTTGGCAAATAAAAGCTGACGACAAAATATTAATATTGTTTCAACCTGATGACGTCACGACACTGAAGATGTTAAACGATATTGCAGCAGAAAACCCATAAAATATAAACTCCCATATCAATGGAAAAGAACAGAGATTTGCCAGTTAAATATTTAATTTGCGGTGCGTGTGTAGCCATATGCAGACAATTAAATGGCTTTGTATGTAAGCTAATGTCTACTTTCAGAGTTGTACCATTGAAAGGGCATGCAGTGGAGAATATATTATTACAGTTGAGAAAACGTTATTCTTTCCCGTTTAAACGCAAACGAAAAGCAAACTCAAAACATTAAAACGTAGAAAATGACAACTTTTCGACAAGTCTGACTATTCATGTTTATCTTGGTGGCAAACAGTTTGGAGCCTGATCAGACGCCGGGTTACACGGCGTCTGATCTGACAGCAAACTGTTTGCTTTGGAAAAAATAGCCGGTTGGCGTAAGCGCGTTATTGGGAAAGAATAACGTATTCATTTCCCCCTTCAAACGCAAACGAAAGGCAAACGCCCTGCTCTATTTTCAAAACTTAGGGAAACATCTTTTTTTTAATTTCACGTTTTCCAGACATAGATCTACAATGTACGGGTATAAAATAATATACGGGCATTGTACTAAATGTTTATAAATGACCAATATGAAACAACGTGTTGCTTTGCCTAGCACATTTTTTGACTGGAAGTATATAAAAGCTGGGGTACCGCAGGGCTCCATCATTGGTCCTCTGCTATTTCTTGTTTTAGCTCACCTGGCACAAAGTGCCAAGGTCAGCTATTTTGATCGTGCTGTGTCCGTCGTCGTCTGTCGTCCGTCCGTTCGTCGTCAACTATTTCTTTAAATGACATCTTCTCCTAAACTACTGGATGGATTTTAACCAAACTTGACAGGAATGATCCTTATATGGTCCTCTTTGACAGTTGTTCAAATATTTTTGATCTGTGGCATATCTAGGTCACAGGAGCTAAAAATAGAGATCGTTTGAATAAAAACTTAAAAAATCTTCGACTCTGAAACCACAGTACCCTGAGATTAGATATTTAGTACAAAGCATTATCTATAGGTCCTCTATCAAGTTTGCTCAAATTATGTCCCTGGGGTCGAAAATGGCTCCGCCCTGGGGTCACAAATTTACATAGAGTTATATAGTGAAATTTTCAAACCTCTTCTTCTCTGAAACTAATAGAGCTAGAGCTTTGATATTTGGCATGGTGTAACTTCTAGAGGTACTTTACCAATTGTGTTCAAATAGTTTCGGTCCGTTGCATATCTAGGTCACAGGAGCTAAAAATAGATCGTTTTAATAAAAACTTAAAAAATCTTCTTCTCTATAACAACAGTACCCTGAGCTTAGATATTTGGCACAAAGCATCATCTATAGGTCCTCTATCAAAATTGTTCAAATTATGTCCCTGGGGTCAAAAATGGCCCCGCCCCGGGGGTCACAAATTTACATAGAGTTATATAGTGAACTCTTCAAACCTTTTCTTCTCTGAAACTAATATAGCTAGAGCTTTGATATTTGGCATGGTGTAACTTTTAGAGGTACATTACCAATAATGTTCAAATGGTTTAGGTCCGTTGCATATCTAGGTCACAGGAGCTAAAAATTAGATTTTTTCAATAAAGATTTAAAAAATCTTCTTCTCTGAAATCGCAGTACCATGGGTTAAGCTATTTGGCACAAAGCATCATCTTCAGGTCCTCTATCAAGATTGATCAAATTATGTCCCTTGGGTAAAAAATGACCCCGCCCCGGGGGTCACAAATTTACAGAGAGTTATATAGTGAAATCTTCAAACCTCTTCATCTCTGAAACCAATATGGCTAGAGCTTTGATATTTGGCATGGTGTAACTTTTAGAGGTACTTTACCAATATTATAACATGTTTTCGGTCCGTTGCATAACTAGGTCACAGGAGCTAAATATAGATTTTTTTCAATAAAAACTTAAAAAATCTTCCCTGAAACCACAGTATCCTGAGCTTAGCTATTTGGCACTCAGCATCATCCAATCAGCAAATGGCACAATCATATTGTCATAATTTCTCAGCTTTCCAAGATATGTTACATTTACATCAATGGCTCCAGGTGAGCGATTTAGGGCCGTATACGGCTCTTGTTATAAATGATATCGTCAATGATATTGGTGTAAATGTTCGTTTATTTGCAGATGATACGAGCCTGTTTATTACAGGGAATGACCCAGTACTCACGGCATCTGTAAACAATGGAACTTAGTTTGCTTTCGAATGTACACAGCTTCAGTTATTCGGTCATAGCTGCTCCTAATAGGGTACACATTATTCGTTATCAACCTCTAATGTGGATTAAACATACGTATGCGTACAAACAAGATGTTAATTGAACTAGAAATTACTGCAAAAACATTGTAAATATAAGAAATGAACTGATTTTTTTCGGCGTTCAAGCGAAATAATCGACAGAAAATTATCGGCTAGCGCGATTCATGGTATTGCCTATAATTTTATGTCGTTTATTTCGCTTGAATGTCGAAAAAATCAGCTCATTTCTTAAGTAAAAGAGCTTTAGAATAACATTTTCTTATTTTACTTTTAATCGCATATGTTAGGTGGTCGTTAATTTGGTGTAGTTTTACACAATTTTCATCAATTGTTACCATGGCAACCATACAATGTGAACATGTTTCAAATTTTGCATATACATTCTAAAATTACCTTCTAGCAACAAGAGCCAAAGAATCACATGCTCAGTTCTGAATCTGAATCTGAATATAGTACGTCGTAGAATCCTATAAAGGTTTTTTACACGACGTGTGTGAAGAGACGCCATTTTATTGGCGATGATCTCGTAGGGCTGTCTTAAAAGCCTCTACGGAATCAGCATGCACTGTGCTGTCTGGCAGTTTGTTCCACTGCATCATAGTACCTACAAAGAAGGAATGTCTGTACTGTGGGGATTTGCTATTTGTGACTGTGAGTCCTCTTGTGTTGCTGCATACCTGGTTTTCAATTATATTATCCGTACTGTAATCTTTAAATTTAGTATTGAGCTGGTAGATCTACTAGACCCTCTACTACCTTGTTCGAGATTAGAAAACATTTTACGGATATTTTCTCCAACTATAAAAACCAAACAGAACTATGTACAATCATGGAGAAATTACTGTAGTTTCTCCATGGTACAATGAAGATTGTCTACAGGTTTTAATTCTATTAAAGCGACTCGCAACCAGATGGTGCATTAAAAATAGTAATTTGTAAATATGTGTCAAACGCTTATATAAATGGTAAAGAATTAGTTTAGGATAAGAAATTCTGTTTAAAAAAATGTATTTCAATAAAAAAAAATATTGGTCTCTGGTGGGATTCGAACCCGGGGCCCGGCATTGGCGGACAGAAGGCAAAATAGGGGAAACCGCTTAGACCAATGGACCACAGAACTATCCGTTTATCTCGGATCGATTTAACGTATTTCAATGTGTAGCGATCGAAAGTGCATACAACTTCGTAATTCGGCTCGTGTTTATGTCTGAGCCCGTGTAGAGAAGCAACGACAACAACTATACCGTCTACTAGTCGGCACAGGTACTTGACACATACTTTATTAACTATTAACACCCCCCCCCACCCCCCCTTTAAAAAAAAAAATTTTTTTTTTTTTTTACTATACTTCTATTATAGATACAAGGTAAACAGCGCAATTCGACACCTAGTCTTTACTATCCACTTTTACTGATGCTAAAATAGACTCGATCGCCGATATTCTCTTGTGGTATCCTCGGGAAAGGATTAATTTATCAATATCTACTTTTTATTTCATCAAATTCCGTCAAATAACGCCACAGTACGTGAATTATAACGAAAATAAGCATCAAAAAGTTTTCTGTCGTTCTCTTGGTACAGAATTTATTGCCCAAAATAAGGGGTAATCTAGTCGGTTTGCACATTTAACGGCCTTTACGGCTGGAACTTTCACCTAATTTCATTAGAGCAAACGCGTTTGTGTCGGAACATGACCCTCTTCACTATCAGCTATATGAAATATACATGTAATTTGGCATGAAATTGACAAGTGAAAGACTCATTTCATTGTGAATGCCATTTTGAATACCGGAATGAATTGAATGAACGGAGCGATCTCATTGGTCAAAATTAAACAGGTAAAGTTGCTTTTAATTTTGCATTCTATGTAAATTATATAAAACTGATAATATTTCATTTAAAGATGATTTATAATATTTGGTGAAAGTTCCAGTGGCATAGGCCGTTTATTGTGGACAAATAACAGATCACCCCTACATGTACATTCGTTGCTATGTACAATTCTGTACCAAGAGAACGACAGAAAACTTTTTTATGCTTATTTTCGTTATAATTCACGTACTGTGGCGTTATTTGACGGAATTTGATGAAATAAAAAGTAGATATTGATAAATTAATCCTTTCCCGAGGATACCACAAGAGAATATCGGCGATCGAGTCTATTTTAGCATCAGTAAAAGTGGATAGTAAAGACTAGGTGTCGAATTGCGCTGTTTACCTTGTATCTATAATAGAAGTATAGTAAAAAAAAAAAAAATTTTTTTTTTTTTTTTTTAAAAAGGGGGGGGGGGGGGTTAATAGATAATAAAGTATGTGTCAAGTACCTGTGCTAGTCGGTATAGAAAAACGATGGAAAATATCTAAAAATCTAAGATTCGGTGACGATTCTTGAGACTTTTTTTGGACTGATCATATTTTTTTAATGTCAGAAGCCAAATAATGCCACAAATTTGCTTTTATTTGAGTATTTTATTTTATTTTGACAAGTACACCATCCGGTTGCGAGTCTCTTTAAAAAGTTCAGAAAAACCAGGGACATATAACTATGAGTTAGATCTATATATGTCCCTGGAAAACTGATAAAAATAAGCAACTTTTTGGTGGGGTGGCGAATAATTATGTCCCATGACATACATGCTATTCCGTGCATATTTAAAATGGTTGAATTGTCACATTGTGTACTATAGAAACTGCGGTGTCATTTGCGGTCATTCTTTAAAGTGACTTAGGATTGCGTTTATACATAGCCTATATCCACAAGCGTTTATTTAACCCGGAAGCATTCGTATACAAAAATAACGGAAAAATGAATGAAACCAGCCTTGTTGCACAGGTTGTGCAAACAGTTGTACCAGAGCCATGCTTCACAAGGATATTTACAGATTTCAACTTTTTCGATGGTACTCGTTCTTCTTCCACAACTCTTTGATGTCTGCAATTTTGTCGCGGTCATCCAAAAGCAGAGTCTTATAGGCGCTCATAAAATAACGTAGCACCCGTCATATGACATGTAAACACGTTTTAAATCAATGATGTTTCATTGTTCATTCCTTCTTTTCACAATGAAATGATAGGACATCGTATCAAACATCATTGATATGGGATGACATCACCATCATGCCCGAGTCTGTCATATTGTCTCTGCCCTTAGGACTGCCATGTGAGCAGGGTGACTTCGAGGTGAAGCCAAGAGAAAAGGGGGAGAAATGTGACAGAAATGGACGGTATATAAACACTTCTACTTCTGCCAATTGACTATTCTGCCGTATTGGGTGTGCGCATTAAGGTCAAAATAAATTTTGAATTAAAATTTCAGACGAGCCTTGAATGCATCTAGGCTCGGAGCTGCCACGGTGACAGTGGGCAAGGTGTTCCACTTGATTATTGTCCTTGGGTACAAAGACTCTTTCCGGACTTTTATTCTACAGTATGGTATTTTGAAGGCCATGTCATTGGCTTTTCGTGATTTTCTCTGAAGTGGAAGGAGTTTTTCAGTGGTGTCTAGGTTAACTTTACCATGGACCATTTTGTACATCATGCTTAGTCTGGCATTCTTTCTTCTCTCGACCAGTGATTGCCACTCCAGGTGATTAATTAAGCATATATGTCAGGGATGAAGTGTTATGGTATCTATTTGAAGCGTATCTGGCTGCCCGTCTTTGGACTTTGTCAAGTTTATCAATGTCTGTTTTTAGGTATGGGTCCCAAGCAGCACAGGCATATTCAAGAGATAAGGTCTAAAAAGTGACTTGTAGGCATTCTCTTTAATAGTCCTGCTGCTTATGTTAAGATTCCTTTTAAGAAAGCTGATGGTGCCATTTCTACAGTCTGACTGTGGAAGCTGGCTTTTATCTATAGACAAATTGTTGAGTGTTTGTATGGGTTGCAAAGTTAAGCAACAAACTGCGCAGTTACAGCATTTTTGGGGGGGAACTGTTCCAAATTGAAAACAAAGGCTTTTTCTCCAAAATGAGCTTTTCACGGCACAATATTTACCCAAATTGAGCCTTTCGCCTAAATTTTTCCCCAAAATCAAGTATTTTACGCCGTTTTAGGGCATATTTTTCCCAATTGAAGGGGTACCAACTAATTCCAAAAGTGGTGAAAAACCCACTGAGGTAGTATACCTGGATGGGTGACCAGCAGGGTATACCGTTGGCCTTGGTGCACGTTACATATACCAGGGCTCCAGATAAGGGGGGTATTTCAAAAACTAAAATCTTTATTTCTGATTTAAACCCTATGGTGTCACTACTCATTAGAATCGTCTCGAAGAGACGATTCTAATGAGTAGTAACATCATAGGATTTTATGCTTAAATAAGTGAGAAAATGTTGGATTTGTGCAGTTTACTCCCTCTTATCTGGAGCCCTGATATACATGCTATAATTGTTTTGTTAATGTTAAAAGCTAATAGCTTATGTTTCAACGTGTTATTTTCTATTTATTACTTCTACGCCATCGATTCTGATGATTATGAGAAGGGGCACTTTTTAGGTGCGCCAATGGGACTGTACCCGGCCGGTCACCTTATCCTGACACAGACGAACCAGTCGTAATGCTAACCAGAAATCCTGAGTGCCAAGGAGGGAAGCCATTACTACCAATTTTCAAGTCTTTGGTTTGACCCGGCCAGGGATTGAATCCGCAACCTCCCGCACTGCAAGCGAACGGTCTACCACTGAGCTATACAGGCGGATTTGATGACATGCAAACTCTAAATAAAATTTGTATTTGTTATTGAAGTAAATATAGAACAATGTATTTGAGTCCTCATGATTCTAAGTCTCTTATCAACATTGGAGTCATTCAATGAACCCAAGTGTGACAGCATGCTAATTTCATACTGGTTCCATAACATAGCGGTAGAGCATACGATAGCAGATCGGGAGATTGAGGGTTCAATCCCCAGCAGTCAAAAGACAGACTTAAAAATTGGTAGTAATGGTGTCCCTCCTTGGCGCTCAGGATTTTGGGTTAGCATTAGGACTGCTTCTAAGCCAATTTCAGGGTAAGGCAGTGAATTAAATTGATCTTAAATCAAGGTATTAGCTTGCTTAAACAGTAATTCTATATAAAACTGTCTGATTAAACAGGGCTCAACTTGTAACAAAGACATTGGAGGCAAACTGAAAACTCCCTAGAGTAGTCCTGCATCATAGACAATGCAGGATGAGCAGGCATGTGGAATTTTCGACTCTTGTAAAGAGTGTCCCTTGCAAAATGTTGATCCAGATCAGATGCTTAAAGATGTATTTGATCAAGGTATAAATTGTTTTAGTACACATGAATAGCATTTTTTTCCATGATCAATTTCCACCCATCATCATGACATTTATAACCTTGCTTACAAGATTTAGGAAGAAGTTACCCCACTTCGGCTGCGAGCTTGCCTGTGACTAACAAGTCTGATATGAGATCGGCATGCCCTGTTAGGCTGCTACAACGAACACACTGGAAAGTGGAAAACCTGGTCAGGGTACAACCAGAGTTATCTGAAATGGGCACAATCTAAAAGCCAGCATACCTGTCATTGACAGTGCCAAAAGAAAAGGGAATAGCTGCAATTTGGTATATTCATTAAGAAATGCAGATATGGACTTGTGTTTTTATGTCCCCAGAATCTGTGATTTTGGAGCATATAGTTTTTGCCTTGTCTGTTTGTCCGTCTGCCTATGTCAAAAACCTTAACCTTGGCTATAACTGTTGCACTACTGGACATATGGCTTTCACAGTTGGTATGTGCCTTGCATGTGTCAAGACCTTTCAAACCATGCCAACAAAAAGACCCAACATTTTTGCCCTTGTGACCTTGACCTTTGACCTACTTTTGTAAAAATGTTTAAATGCCTATGTTTAAATGCCTATGCATGTACATATAAATCAGTAGGCCATGGGCTTTCATATTTTGTATGTATGTTTCGTTTGTTTAGACCTTTTCAACCAATAACAATGTTTTTGACCATGTGACCATGACCTTTAAACTTTTTAATCAAACTCTAACCAAAAATCTTAACCTTGGCTTTAACTCTTGCATTATTGCACCTGGGCCTTTTATTACTTGGCATGTGCCTTCCCGTGGTCAAGACCTTTCCAGTTATACAAACATTTTTGCCCTTGTGACCTTGACCTTTGACCTACATTTGTAAAAAGGTTTGGATGCCTATAACATAATGTCATTTGAATCAGTAAGCCAAGGGTTTCATATTTTGTATGTACATGTATATTTCTTGTGTTAAGACCTTCCCAATCATACCAATGTTTTTGACCATGTGACCTTGACCTATTTAATCATTTTTAACCAAAAACCTTAACATTGGCTATATATTTAACTCTTGCACTTTTACACATGAGCCTTTAATACTTGGCATGCCTCTTCACTGTGTCAAGACCTTTCCAACCATACACACAATTTTGCACTTGTGACCTTGACCTTTGACCTACCTTTGAATTTTTTTGTCATAGTCTGGAAAAAGTATTTGTGTTAATGTGTACAAGATTTGATCAGAACATTGTTTGCATTCATTTGGATTATCTTCAGGGCCTTTTTCCCCAAAATTGGGAAGTGGCCTTAGCCTTTCATTTTGGGAAATTCAAGCGCGATTTTCAGCCAAATTGAGAAAAAAACAACATAAATACAGTAAATAGAAAGTTGCTTTAGTTTAATAATAGTTATAATTATTTAACATTTAAACAGGACTGGTAATTGAATAGGACACTTCTAATGTAGTTTCATCCTCAGAATATGTGCTTTTTTTCGTGAGAATTATATAATGCATTGTATTTTTGGGAAATTCTTTACAAAAATTGGGAAAAAAGAGGCTTTTTGCAATTGTGAAGACACCTGTTATAAGCCCCTGTTATAGAAGGTAAAAAAGCCCTGATCTTAAGCTGCTCCATATTAATTGCTGTGTTGGTTTTATTTTGCAGTTGATTGTGCTAAGATCATTATAAGCAAATGTCTTGGATATGCCATCATACTGGGCTCAATTCTTGGTAAGTTTTATATTACTCTCTTTCTTTGTCTGTCTGTCTGTGTTGAACACCGTTTCTCCATCTCCCCCGGCAATAATTTCTTGCACTTCATCAGTCAAGCCTGTGTTAACCCTTCCCCCATTGAAGCGTCTTTTAGTGCATTTAATTTATTCCTCCACTGAAGAAAATACATGTAGTTGCAATTTATACAGTCATAAACACAATACAGTACCAAAATAAATAACAGATGGTGGCTTAAAGCATGTTGAAGGTAAAGCAGAATACGCTTTATGGTGCTCACTTGTCTTCAAAACTAGAAACAGGCTATGGGGTAAAGAGTTAACCAATTACCCCATGAGTTCAACCTTTTAGGGCTTTAATTTATTCCGTCACTGTAGTAAATATCTCCAATTTATAGTGATGAATTTTTATCTATCTAAAGAATTTTTTCCATATTCTAGCAGATGGCAGCTTAACTCTTTGAACACTAGTCACGCATATATGCATCATTTGCAAACAGTGTACCTGTGAGGAGTACACTTGTCCTGTGCAAACAGTGAAGACCCAGATCAGAGGGCTCCGAAAGGAGCCCTCTGATCAGGGTCTTCACTGTTTGTCTTAATGCAAAACATTGACAAAAACAACCCTTAAAAGTCAGAAATGGACTAGACTAGAATGGAAACTGGAATTGTCCATTTAAAGTTTCAGGGAGGAAAGCGTTAAAGCAGGCTGTAAGTAAAGCAGAACGAGCATTAAGGCACATTCATCTTTACTTTCATTCTGTTTTAAAGTGGATACCTGTCTTCAAAACTATAAACAGGCTATGGGGTTATGGGTTAAAGGAAACAAAATAATGAACATCTACCTTGTGCTTGAAATAACTCCCTCATCAATTTGTCAGAATACAGTCAAACCTGTGGTAAGCCACCACTGAATGAATAAGCATAGTGATTGTTAAAGAGAGGTGACCAGGTAGTTAGTGCAGGGCAAAAGTAATGCAGAAGGCTGCTGTAGGAGCCTTCTGCATTACTTTTGTCCTGCATTAAACTGCTACCAATCATAACTAGTAGTAAAAACTAGTAGTACAAATGAGCCGTGTCGTGACAAACCTGCCTTATTGAATTGCAACTTAGTACAGACTAAGCCCCGTTGTCATCCAAGGCTCCACGTTTGAGTTTGGTCTTCACGCCAAATGTCGTATATAATACAGCTACATAAAATGCTTTAAATGCAAGTGGGTGTCAAACAGTGTAGATCAATAAGGCAGGTGTTTTCATGGCATGGCTAAAATGTATAATCTTTTAGTGGTCAAAGAATATGGGTTTGACTGTGATGCACAATTTGATCGGGACTCAAGATAAGGAGAGTATTTCAAGATCAAAAATCTTTATGTCTACATTGAACCCTATGGTGTCTCTTTGAGATGATTCTAATGAGTAGTAAGACCATAGGATTTTATGCAGACATGAGTGAGAAAAGTTGGGATTTATTCAGTTTACTCCCTCTTATCTGGAGCCTTGATTTGATGCATCTTTCTTTTTCAGTCAAACTGCCACAGATATTAAAGATGACAAAGGCGAGGAGTGGGGAAGGTATCAGTTTGATGAGTGTACTTCTAGAGCTGATTGCAATCTCTGCCAACGCCTCTTATGGCTACCGTAAAGAGTTCCCATTCAGGTATACAGTAAAACCTCTCTATAACGACCTCTAAATTGTGTTAAATTTTTTTTTTTTACGACAGGTGACTGCTTAAAGCAAGGCGACGGTCAAACAGAAAGCTCCTGTAGGAGCTTTCTGTTTTACTGTCACCTTGCTTTAAGCTGTCACCTGTCTTTTATACACCCACTTAGCGTTCTTTTAGTGGTCGTAATAGAGAGGTTTTACTGTACATGTATTATTATACGTAAAATGAGTTTGCTTTATAACATTGCCATATATAAACCATGTCATTCAACAATCCGTAGTATTACACATGAGTTAAAAAATGTTAATTTCCCATAGACCAAAATGAAACATTTTACACGGCACCCAATTTGGCAGAATGTTTTTAAAGGCATGTATTTTCTGTACTAGATCACATTTTTTCTGACCAAATTACTTGTCATCAGACGACAACAAACAATTTGCCACCATTTTGGAAGAGGATATTTGCCAACTAAACAATGAAAAGACGCTGTGTCTTCAATCTACTTGTCATAACGTTTTTCTTTCTTTCTTGTAATATAATTATAAACAATGTGACGTTGTATACGTCAATGTCATTTCCCGCGGTACGTGCATGTTATCCGCTAAATTGGTATTCACAACACATTTTATAAAATACGAATGAGACGATTTCAAAGCCAGGGTTAATAAGCTCGGTGTAATAAAATAAATATTAGATGGCAGTTTGCGTGACATTCAAATTGTCAACCCTCGAAAACAAGAATGTCACCCTCGGCTACACCTACTATTTATATTATGTCCCTTTTGACATTATTAAATTGGGCTAAAAATGATTTATATTGCAAACAGTTTGGAGCCAGATCAAACATTGAGCAACTGTTTATTGTAGTGATGAAATAATTATTATTATTCAGTTCCTACGGTGAGGGTGTGTTCCTGATGATTCAGACCAGTCTTGTATTGTTCCTCATCATTTTCTATGGAGGCAGTATGCTAGGAGCTTTCCTGTTCTTCGCTGTGTATTGGGGTATTATGGTGTTCCTGGTCTCCCCTGTGACTCCTATGTCACTACTGGCTGGCATACAGGGTGTCAATATACTTATAGTGATAGCTAGCAAGGTAAGAACTGCTATACTAGAAAAGACGTTATTCTTTCCCTTTTAACCCATTACACCATAGCCTGGTTCTAGTTTTAAAGAAAGATGATCATTTAAAGCAGGTTGAAAGTAAAGCAGAATGTGCCTTAAGGCACATTCTGCTTTACTTTCAGCCTGCTTTAAGCTATTATCTGCTAGGATATAGAAAAAAATTCTTATGATTCTCATTTGTAACCGTTTAAATTGGAACTTTTTTCTTTAGTAGAGGGATAAATTAACCCTTAGCCTGCCACTCACGACTATAGCTCCATATGCAAACAGCTTGGATCTCGATGAGACGCCGAGTAACTCGGCGTCTCATCCGGATTCAAGCTGTTTGACACTTGGACAACATTTTCAGCAATTTTGAGCAACTTTGAAGCACTTTGAAACTTGAAGCAGACGAGAAATATAGCAGACAACAATTTATTTGGCGGGCTAAGGGTTAAAGGCATTTTTATGGAGTAATGGATTAAATGAAACACATTGCAATAAAATGTAGAAAATGACAACATGTTGACAATTCTGACTATTCATTTTGATCTAAGTGACAAACAGTTTGGAGCTTGGTCAGATGCTTGGTAATCTGTGTCTGATCTAGCTCTCTGAAGCTGTTTACGATGGAATTTACAGTTTTAGCATAAACACGCTTATTTGGAAAGATTAATGTCTTCTCCAGTGTACAATACATGCGCTAATTGTGAACAGTGGGCTTTTACTATTCTATTTGTAGCTCGCCTATTCATAGAACAGGTGACCACTTAAAGCAGGTTGAAGTAAAGCAGAATGTGCCATAAGACACACTCTGCATTTATTTCAACCTGCTTAAAGCTACCATCTGCTAGAATATAGAAAAATATTTCTTATGATACATAATTATTATTCATGGCTGTAGTGAATAAGGTGTATGAACTATTTTCTTCAATGGAGTAATAAACAAAATGCATACAAATGCATCTATGGCGTAAATGGTTAAAACTTTATACTTGTGCTAGGGTTGTGAAATTTTTTATGAAGCTTCATTTGGGGTCAAAAATTGATTCTATGAAATTGAAATGTCAAAATAGTTTGATTTTTGTCAGTTTTTGGACATAATTTTGCTACAAATCACCAGATGAAGTTTCTTGGACGGGTTGTATCAAAGTTTAATATTTGTACTAGGATGCTGAAATTTTATATAGAAGTTTAAAATTGATGCTTGGATTAAATTAAATGCTTTAAAATATGTATCTATGGAGTAGTGGATTAAAGAGTATGAAACTGCAGCAGATGAGGGCTTAACCCATTACCCCATAGCCTGTTTCTAATACTGAAGATAGGTGACCACTTAAAGCAGGTTGAAAGTAAAGCAGAATGCGCCTAAAGGCACATTCTGCTTTACTTTCAGCCTGCTTTAAGCTACCATCTGCTAGAATATAAAAAAATATTTCATATTATACATATTTATGACTGTATAAATTGAAACTATTTTCTTCAGTGGAGGAATAAATTAGAGGCGTAAAAAGGCATAATGTGTTATAAAAATATTTTTTCGTATTATACATATTTATGACTGTATTAATTGAAACTATTTTCTTCAGTGGAGGAATAAATTAGAGGCGTATTTATTGGATTTGGGTTAAGAAAGTATTTTGTTGTTTTTCAGCTTGTTCAAGCGTGGGCCAATTTCCAGAACAGCAGTACAGGACAGCTGTCTGCAATAACACTGGCCATGGTATTCCTGGGATCTGTAGCGAGAATTTTCACATCAATTCAGGAGACTGGAGACACCCTAATTATTGTAACATATGTAGCCTCCTCGTTCTTCAATGCTATACTTGTAGCTCAGCTCATTTACTACTGGGACAAGAAGGAAAAGAAGGCGTAAATGTAGAAATCATAAGTAAATTTAAATAATTTAATCTTGAAACTTTGAATTGACAATTCCAGTATCCCATAAAGTCTAGTTCATTTTTGGACAGTCTAGAGGTTTTTTTTACAACTGTTTGCAAAATGACAAACAGTGTGAACTCTGACTTTACCCATTACCTCATGAATACTCCCTTTGATGCCTTTAACTTATTTCTCCCTCTGACAGGAAAAACTGTCCAATTTATACAGTTATGAATATTTATAATGATAACTATTTTCTATATTCTAGCTGATGATAGGTTAAAGCAGGCTGAAAGTAAAGCAGAATGTGCCTTAACCCTTTACCTGATAGCCTAGTTATAATATTGAAGACAGGTCACCACGTAAAGCAGGTTTAAAGTAAAGCAGAATGTGCCTTAAGGCACATTCTGCTTTACTTTCAGCCTGCTTTAAGCTAAAATCTGCTAGGCTATATAAAATATTTGTAATGGTTATTGTTCATGAGGGTATAAACTGGAACTATTTTCTTCAGCGGAGGAATAAATTGAATACGCTAAAAGTCGCTTCTATGGGGGAAAGGGTTAAGGCACATTCTGCTTTACTTTCAACCTGCTTTAAGTGTTCACCTGTCTTCAAAACTAGAAACAGGCTATGGGGTAAAGGGTTAAGGAGCCCTCTTATTTAGGTCTATACTGTTTACATGGGACAAATATACTCTTCAGTCACTAGGGATCAGTGATTTGTCTTTACCTTTAGATATCAATTTCAATGATATTGGATCCAGATCAGATGGTGAGTAAATGAGTGTCTGATCTGCATCCAAACTGAAATTTTTCCTATACATGTATCTTTAAAAAAATAAATCTTATTGGTGGAAATATTTGCAGACTATAGTATAGTTTCATAGCAGACAACATTACGCCAGGATAGATGTTGAAATAAATGCAATTCTTGTCAAAAAATACAAATAATGTGCGTAATGACTGTAGGAGAACAGTAGTCGAGGGCTTGGTGCAAAACTGTTGTAACTCCCTCACAATTGTGAGGGAGTTACAATAGTTTTGCACCAAGCCCTTAAATTGTGCCATGAGAAAACAAGGCTTATTGCTTTGCAAACAGTGCAGATGCAGGATCAATATTATTTGACACACCCAAGAATAATTTAATATAGTTTGTTTTCATTACTTTTGGTTAGCTCTGATTGGCTGTAATTCTTTTTTCATAACCCCATGAAAAAAAATAATTCAGGCCACGCCTTGTCGGGACTACGTTCTCTTAGTCCAACTGGTCTCCACAAGCGCTGCATGAAGCAGGACGCCAAATGACGTCATTGACGACAACGTTACTACAAAATAAAGTTGCATTTTGGCAGAAAATATATATGGCGGAGGGACTACAACATACATTTTAAAAGTGTTAAATAATGAACAATGGTGTCAGATTCTGTATTTAACTACTTTCTGAAATTCAGTAGTGATATTAAATTATAAGGAATAATTCAAGGTGAGCTATTGTGATCGGTCGCCGTCCGTCGGTGTTGGTGTCTTCCGTTCACAATTTGTTTCAAACAACTTCTCTGAAACCAATGGCCCAATTTTAACCAAACTTGGTCAAATACATACTGTAGTTGTGAGCTTTAAAAATTGTTAAAAAAAGTGGGTGGGGCAATCGGTCTTGTTGCCATGGCAACCATGCACAATATCTTAAAAAATCTTCTTCTCAAGAATGACTGGTCCGATTTCAATTTGGTTTTCACCAAAATGTTTCTCAATTAATATACTTTCAAAATTGCTCAAAGAATTTTGATCCGTCAAAAAACATGGCCGCCAGAGGGCGTGGTCAATTTCCGTACTTCCATCATCAGTTTTACATAGACTTATATAGGAAAACCTTTAAAAATCTTCTTCTCTGAAACCGTAAGGCCCAGACCTTTTATATTTGGCATCTAGCTTTGCCTTATGGTCCTCTATGCAAATTGTTCAAATCATGACCCCTGTGTCAAAAATGGACCCACCCCGGGGCTTATTAATTTTACATAGACTTATATAGGAAACCTTTAAAAATCTTCTTCTCTGAAACCGTAAGGCCCAGACCCTTTATATTTGGCATTTAGCTTTGCCTTATGGTCCGCTACCAAAATTGTTCAAATCATGTCCCCTTGGTCAAAAATCACCAGGCCCTGCCCCGGGGCTTATCAGTTTTACATAGACTTATGATGGAATTATTTTAAAACAATTGCTTCTCTGAAACCATTGTCAGAATTCAATAATATTTTGAATGAATATTGTTTAAGTGACCCTTTATTAGCACTATTTATATCATTGCCATATTTTCCCATTTTGCTCATATAGTAATAATGACAGACAGATTCCGAATTACATCTTCATGCAACAGTCCACATACATGCAATGACAAACTTCCTTTTGCATTGAGTAATATATAACACAATAGTCCTCAGGTGAGCGATTTAGGGCCGCATGCGGCTCTTGTTTTTTTCATACTTCCATGAATACAATAAATATTCAAATTAATCCTCAACTCTTTGAACCCTAGTCACGCATATATGCGTCATTTGCAAACAGCGTACCTATGAGGAGTACACTTATTTCATGCAAACAGTGTAGACCCTGATCAGAGGGCTCCTTATATTAAGGAGCCCTCTGATATGGGTCTACACTGTTTGTCATTTTGACATATATTGTAAAAATCAACCCTAAAATGTCAAAAATGGACTAGACTAAATTGAAAACTAGAATTGTCCATTTGAGGTTTCAGGGAGGAAAGTGTTAAATAAAGAGTGTTTGGACTGGTTATTTTACTCATGAGACACTGTCACAGCGTAGACGCTTATCAGATGCCATGCCTGTGATAATCCCTAGGCTTGATCTGCACTATTTTTCAAAACAGTGTCTGAATTTCTCCTGGCACAGCTCCATTATGTTGGGGGAAAGGAGATTTGAGTGATATTTTATGTCAAAGACCAACTATTTTTAAATTATTATAGACCAATAAATATGAAAACATATGATTGTTGTTGTTTGACACTATTCACCTCCACTAAAGTCCTAGCTATCCTTATCTACGAGTTCAGTAAAAACAAGAGGGCCATGGCCCTAAATTCGCTCACCTGAGGACATTGAAGTTTGTACCTAAGTTGACTGGGCAAGACAACATTTTAATATAACTATAAATGGAGTTATCTTCCAGAC
The DNA here is from genome assembly GCA_922989275.2 of Gari tellinella. Taxonomy (NCBI): domain Eukaryota; kingdom Metazoa; phylum Mollusca; class Bivalvia; order Cardiida; family Psammobiidae; genus Gari; species Gari tellinella. The sequence continues at coordinate 46,241,454 of OV277871.1, read as the reverse complement.
AAGAAAACATGACAAAAGTGAATTTTGTTGCCAAGCTTATGACCCTTATCCATGACACATCCTCTTATCAAGCTATTTCCATTTCCAATGAATGATAATTATTTCACTAGCGTCAGCAGAACTGGAATTATTTTCCTGACAATAAAATATGACAAAGGGGAAAAACTAAATATTGCTGCCCTTGTGCATGGCATTTTCTCTCATCAGTTTCTTTCCATACATAAAATTTCATTACAATAGCATCAGTAGAACTGAAGTTGTCTTCTTGACAAGAAAATATCACAAAGGGAAATAACTAAAAAAACAATGATGTCAGAGTTATGGCCTTTGCAAATGGCACTTCCTCTCATCAGGCTCTTTCCAAATAGGCAATTTCATTTTACCCATTACCCCATAGCATGTTTCTAATTTTGAAAATAGGTGGCCACCTAAAGCAGGTTGAAAGTAAAGCAGAATGTGTCTTAACCCTTAGCCTGCCACTCACGACTATAGCTTTATATGCAAACAGCTTGGATCCGGATTAGACGCCGAGTAACTCGGCATCTCATCCGGATCCAAGCTGTTTGACACTCGGACAACATTTTCAGCAATTTTGAGCAACTTTGAAGCACTTTGAAACTTGAAGCAGACGAGAAATATAGCAGACGACAATTTATTTGGCGGGCTAAGGGTTAATGCACACTTTGCTTTACTTTTGCATCTTACATTTTCATGACTGTTTAAAGTGGAATTATTGAAAAGACATACAGATAACTCTGACAAAACCAATATTAAACATATGTATAAATATGGCATAAGACATAATTACATAACTGTCAGTGGATCACTTCCAGATCCTGTTTCTCTAAGTATGAATCAGACTGAACCATATCTAAACTTTAGCAGACAACATGTTCAGCTGATCATGACCAGTTCTGTGATACTCACTACCAGTTCAGAGTTGCATAATATTTGACCTCAGTGGCTAGAACTCTTGGGCTTACCCTTACCAGACTGAAATGATGTCTGCTTAAAACCTACTGTATGTGAAAAGTGTACAAAAAAACAATTTAGAAAATGTTAAGTTGGTAAATGAGTGGCAAATAGGTTGGATCCAGATTAGATGTAGCATTATGATTATGTTGCATCTGATCTGGATCCAAAATGTTTGCAAATATTGGCTATTTGCCCATAGTATATTAAGGGTAACTCAGGTAAATACAGTTCTGCCTAAATCAAAAATACTGTAAAACCTGCCTAGAGCAGCACTTAAACTGTGCAGGGTGGTGTCAAATGTGACCCTAGGGATTTCATTTTAACAAACTATAGAGGGATTCACCAGGAGATTCTACTGTACAAATATCAAAGCTTAGGGCCTAGTAGTTTTGGGCAAGAAGATTTTTTAAAGATTTTTGCTTTTTTACTTTTTCAAGCAGAGTTTGTGCTTTTTTTCCTTTTTTTTGAACAACTTCTGTAGAGAAGCATCCAAGGAACATCATGAGCAGTTTGAACTCTCCCTACAATCGGCGGGTTTCAGAGGAGATGTCGTTTGAAGTAAAAGTGAACGGACAGACGGACAGACGTACTACGGACGGTGAGCGGTCACAATAGCTCACCTTGAGCCTTTGGCTCAGGTGAGCTAAAAATTGATGGCAGTCGATTGAGAGTTGGCTTAGATACCGGTCTGAAATACAGTAGAGAAAACATAATTCTTTTGTTCAAACACATTGCAATGAAATATAGAAAATGACAACATTTTGACAATTCAGACTACCAGTTTTAATTTGAGTGGCAAACAGTTTGGAGCCTATTCAGACGCCGGGTAACCCGGCGTCTGATCTGGCTCCAAACTGTTTGCAATGTAAATAATAGTTTAAGCGTAACCGGGGTTATTTGGAAAGAAAATGTATTCTCTACTGTACTCTGCACGCTAAACATGCACGGGGCACAAACTGCTAACCTAAACAGCAAACAGTGGTAACTGAACACACTTCAGTATAATTGGAGATACCTTCTAGACTAAAAGTGTGACACACGATATGGCAAAGAGGAACAACTCCAAAAATATTGATGCCAGAGTTATGGCCCTTGTAAATGACACTTCCTCTTATCAAGCTTCAATCATTTCACTAGCATCAGTAGAATTGGAGAGGTAAGGACATATGGACAACTCTGACAGAAACGGTATGTCTCCCCCTCTCTCCCATATAAATATGGGGAAAGACATTATTAGGTCTAGTCGATTTATGACTTTTAAACTCATTCACCCCTGAAACCTTTATTGGACAATTCCAATTTCAGTATAAGTCTAGTCCATTTTTGACTATTTAGGGTGGATTTTAACAATGTTTTCCAAATGACGAACAGTATAGAAGGAACCCTCTGATCTGGATCTATACTGTTTGCATAGGACAACTGTACTCTTGACAGGTATGTGATTTGTTAATGATGAGTATACTCGTCGCTAGGATTCAATGAGGTTAGGTTGGCCTCTTGCAAAGTTGCAATATACATCATAACATGTATTGTGAAATGACAAACAGTTGGACCCTGTTTGCATAGGACAAAATTTGCACTCTTTACAGGTACATCGTTTGTTAAGGATAAGTATACTCACCCCCAGGTTTCAATATATTAACCTCTGACCGAGTGCTTTGGTCGGACATTCTAATAAAATATCTTGGTAAAAATAAAGACAACAAGTTTTATTTAGTACTACATACATTTCATTCATGTCATATTTCCCGCATTATAATTCAATAAATAAACCATGTACCACATTGCTATCATCTATACAATACAGAAACACAAACTCGTCTCTCTAACAGGCCCGTCACACTGACATTCTGGCCAACATTCTCTGGCGTTTGAGGAAACGTTTGTAGTCGCCCATGGTCACTGGGATAGCGCCAGAGGAGCGTTGTGTGAATGTTAGTGAACGTTAGTAAACGTCGGTGATGGTCGGAGAAGGCTGGTGCAAAATTTTTTTTTTGAACATGCACAAAAGTTTTCTCTGAGACCAGGGTCTTCAAACGCTTAATTTTAAACGCTGGAGATCATTAAAGAACGTTCGTCGAAAGTTTAAAGTTCACAGAGCGTTGCATGCGTTTGGCTATCCTTAGTCAGTCGTTACTCTAGTGTTACTTGGTTGTTACTAATTGTTTGCTTTGCAGTGAACAACTCACTGGCGACCTATCAACGGTCCCCTAGCGCACGCAGCGCGTGACTGAAGTCAAATGAACGTCCTAACGCTATTCTGTCGTTATTCACACTTTAGTCTCACGCTCATCACGCTCGTCTAACCTTGACAAATCGTTCGTCGTGCGCCAGTGGTACATTAGCAAACACTAATGGTTTTCGGGGGTATCAAACTTGGTGGCTGTTACACGCTTCTTGTGCATTAGACACACACTAGTCGTGCGTTAGGCCCACATTATTTACACGCCAGATGTGTCATTCTCATTCTAGAAGCCTAAACAAGAGCCCCATGGGGCATTTTCGCTCACCTGAGAATAACTGACAAAATGGAGATAATTATTTATGTCCAGGAAGGGGTCATTTTTTACCCGAGGGGCATAATTTGAACAATATTGTAAGAGGACCTGTAGATGATGCTATGTGCCAAATATCTAAGATCAGGGTAGCAGGGTTTTAGACAAGAAGATTTTTGTAAGTTTCCATAGAAAAAAAATCTATTTTTAGCTCCTGTGACCTACATATGCAACAGACTGAAACCAGTTGAACAAAATAGGTAAAGGATATCTAGAAGTGTGACCATGCTGAATATCAAAGCTCTGGCCATATTAGTTTCAGAGAAAAGACGTTTTGAAAATTTTACTATATAACTCAATGTAAAACTGTGACCCCCGGGGCGGGGCCAATTTTACCCCATGGGGCATAATTTGAACAAACTTGATAGAGGACCTGTAGGCGATGCTATGTGCCAAATATCTAAACTCTGGCCCTTGTAGTTTCAGACAAGAAGATTTTTTAAGGTTTCATAGAAAAAAAATCTATTTTTAGCTCCTGTGACCTAGTTATGCAACCGACCAGAACCATTTGAACAATTTTGGTATAGGACATCTAGAAGTGTCACCATGCCAAATATCAAGGCTCTGGCCATATTAGTTTCAGAGAAGAAGACGTTTGAAAATTTCACTATATTACTCTATGTAAAACTGTGACCCCCGGGGCGGAGCCAAATTTGAACAAACTTGATAGAAAACCCGTAGATGATGCTGTGTGCCAAATATCTAAGCCAAAGCTCTGGCCATATTAGTTTCAGAGAAGATGCCGTTTTGAAAATTTCACTATATAACTCCATGTAAAACTGTGACCCCCGGGGCATAATTTGAATAAACTTGATAGAGGACCTGTAGGCGATGCTATGTGCCAAATATCTAAGCTCTGGCCCTTGTAGTTTCAGACAAGAAGATTTTTTAAGGTTTCATAGAAAAAAAATCTATTTTTAGCTCCTGTGACCTAGTTATGCAACCGACCAGAACCATTTGAACAATTTTGGTATAGGACATCTAGAAGTGTTACCATGCCAAATATCAAGGCTCTGGCCATACTGGTTTCAGAGAAGAAGACGTTTGAAAATTTCACAATATAACTCTATGTAAAACTGTGACCCCCGGGGCGGGGCCAATTTTGACCCCAGGGGCATAATTTGAACAAACTTGATAGAGGACCTGTTGATGATGCTGTGTGCCAAATATCTAAGCTCTGACCCTTGCAGTTTTTGACAAGAAGATTTTTTAAGATTTCCTTATTTTTTCACTTTGGTTGCCATGGCAACCAGAGTTCTGCATTGTTTTTAATTCTTTGAACAAATCTGAAAGAGCTTGACCCAAGGAACATTTCTGTAAAGTTTAATTGAATTCTGTCAAGCGGTATAGGAGGAGATGTCATTTGAAGCAATTGTTAACGACGACGACGGACGCCGGACACAGGGCCATCCCAATAGCTCACCGTGAGCCTTTGGCTCAGGTGAGCTAAAAATTGAATGGTTGAAACGTTCAGAGAACGTTGATCAGAATGTTATGGTGTGACGACCCTTAACCCCTTCCCTAACAGACATGTGCTATACCTATTCACTGCCATTACTTCATCTGCTTTAAATGGCAAACAGTGCAGGCCCAGATCAGAGGGCTCCTGAAGGAGCCCTCTGATCTGGGTCTACACTGTTTGCATAGGATAAGTGTACTTTGCAGTTACACTGTATAGGATGAAGTATATGCTTTGCTTGGGATGAATGTGTTACACAAATGCTTCCTGTTTTTATTTCTCCAATTTAAAGCTTAGGTATTTTGATTTCAGAAATATTGAAATGAGTGTCAACAGGGCTGCCATAAGTTGACCTGAAAAATCCTAAGATTTCCAAAGTTGCATTTTTCAAGTGCGATTTTACGAATCGTACCTTTACCCCATAGCCTGTTTCTTGTTTTATTGACAAACGACTTCTTAAAGCAGGCTATAAGTAAAGCAGAATGCGCCTTAAGGCGCATTCTGCTTTACATCCAGCCTGCTTTAAGCTACCATGTACTGGAAAAAAATCTGGAGATTTAGGAAAAATCCGGAGTAATGGCAGCCCGGTGTCAAACAGTTCAGTTCTGATCATACATGGCATTATGCATAGCTGATGAGGATCCAAACTGTTTGCAGAAAAACAATGTATTTGGGGTATGGCAGTGAAGGGGTTTATAATAGATGTATGCTTTTTCAATTCTTTACATATGTACCAAAGAAAGTTCTTCTGTTGCTTTTAATGAGCTATACATAATAACAAGTGGCTGCTTTACGCAGTCTAAAAGTAAAGCAGAAAATTCCTAAAGGAGCCTCCTGCTTTATTTTCGGTCTGCTTCAAGCATTTGTCAAAAACACACAAAGAAGGCATGGGGGAAAGGTTTTAACCCCATAGACTCCGATCAGACAGCTTCCAAATTGTACAGTGGAGAATCTGTTATTCTTTCCCGTTTAAACGCAAACGCAAAGCACTAAAACGTAGAAAAGAACAACTTTTCGACAATTCTGATAATTCTTGTTTATCTTGGTGGCAAACAGTTTGGAGCCTGATCAGACGCCGGGTTACCCGGTGTCTGATCTGGCTCCAAACTGTTTGCACTGCAAATAATAGTTTTAGCGTAAACACGTTTATTTGGAAAGAATAACACATTCTCCACTGTATACGCTCTTCCAAAACTGTCAATATTTAAATAATTTGCCCCATAGCAGGAGAAGGTTTAAAATAAATCTTCAAAAATAATAATATATATCAAAATTTCTAACATAACTCAAAATAAATCGTTGTTTGTTGGTATCATATATGTAGGTGGGACAGACAAACTCTGGTCTGCTTCTAAATACCGGTAGGTGGATCAATTACAGTATGGCCTAAGCCAGTCAAAAACCCATTACCCTATAGCCTGTTTCTAGTATTGAAACTAGTTGACCACTTAAAGAAGGTTAAAATTAAAGCAGAATGAGCCTTAAGTGCATTCTGCTTTACTTTCAACCTGCTTTAAGCTACAAGCTACTTGGATATAGAAAACATTTACTTTCGCACATATTCATGACTGTATAAATAAAATTGAAACTATTTTCTTCAGTGAAGTACTAAATTTGATGAATAAGAATGTGTACCTATGGAGTACAGGGTTAAACTGTTTGCTTAGATATTGTTGTCATCAATACTTCAATAGTGTATTGTTGGAAAGGCATCGTGTTAACACTTTGAATGCCGCATAATCTTTTTGTCTGCAACAAGTTTTGTCTGTTAACTTTTCTTTTAAAGAAATTTCAAAATTTATTTTCAAAACAGCGTCTGAGTGTCAAACAGTTTGGATCCCGATGAGACGCCGCATTACGCAGCATCTCATCTGGATCCAAACTGTTTGCAAAGGCAATCACTGTGGCAGATATATCTGCCGCTACCATGCAAAGAGTTAATACTGAGATATTTTCCGCCATTTTCAATGATTTTACAGTACAGTACTTGACAGATAAACCTGTTCCACAAAAATGTGGATTTTTTAATAAAAAATAGTTGTATGCTCAAACTGCCTAACCCTTTACTCCATAGAAGCGCCTTTTAGTGCATTTAATTTATTAATCCATGGATAAAAATAGTTCCAAATTTCACAGTCATGGAAATGAACCATGAGAAATATATTCTAAATCCTTGCAGATGCCAGATCATAGCTTAAAGCAGGCTGATAGGAAAGCAGAATGCACCCTCAGGTGCATTCTGATTTACTTTCAACCTGCTTTAAGGAATCACCTGTCTTCAAAATTATACACAGCCTATGGGGTAAAGGGTTAAATAAACTAGAAATAAAATATATAAAACAAATAATATACATCATGTTCTATACACTAATACAAATGATATTCTTCCTTTGATATTCTACCCTCAAAATACATAATGATTTGACATAGGTTTGCAGGGCTGCCATTTCTCCGGATTTTTCCTAAATCTTCTGATTTTTCCCAGTACATGGTAGCTTAAAGCAGGCTGAAAGTAAAGCAGAATGCGCCTTAAGGCGCATTCTGCTTTACTCACAGTCTGCTTTAAGTAGTCCCATGTCATCAAAATTAGAAACAGGCTATGGGGTAAAGGTACGATTTCGTAAAATCGCATTTTAAAAATGGCAGCCCTGGGTTTGTAAAACCCTACTGCAACATTCTGCCTTCCGTAACAAACAAAATAAAGATACTATAGGTATACAACGAGCAGTGAACCGTGAATGTACTTTACAACTTGGCACTTTCCATGATTTAGGGATGTTTGTATTTCTGCAGTCCATCTAACTAAGCTGTTGGTATGCAGAAAGCATGCTGACTCCCCCCCCAAAAAGTGGACTGAGCGAAATATTATGGTTCACTGCTCGTTGTTTACTTATAAGTCTGAACACAAAAACTGGCATTATGCTATAACAACAAAAAAGAATATATTAAAGAGTAACTACACTCTTTCAAATTCTGAAATTGTCTTCTGCACTGTGTGCCATTTTGCATGATTGCAAAACACAATTCCATGGCCATGGAAACATAACTATAACAATGGAAACATAACTTCTCTTTATAAAATTCAGTGTCACATTTTTTTAAATTGTTTTTTTTTTTAGTTTTTTATTGGGAGGGGGCTTGAACTCTCTGTGATCACCGCCTCCCTACTGATCAGCATTGGTATGGCACCATTATAGGGGGAAAGTTGCAGAACTGATATCACAGTTACAATCAGTAACGTTGAAATGTGGGATAAAGATTCAGAAACTAACCCCATACTGGAGAAACTAACCCCATATTGGAGAAACTTAACCCATACTGCAGAAACTAACCCCACAGTGGAGAAACTTGCCCCATACTGGAGAAACTTTCCCATACTGGAGAAACTTGCTTTATATTGGAGAAACTAACCTCATATCAGAGAAATTAACCCCATACTGGAAAAAATACCCACATACTGGAGAAACTAACCCCATACTGGAGAAACTATCCCCATATTGGAGAAGCTTATCCCATACTGGAGAAACTAACCCCATATTCAGAAACACCACTCATTAACTCTTAGCATGCTATTGATGAAATAATATGATAACCGTTGCAAACAGTTTGGATCCTGATGAGCGTCTCATCAGGATCCAAACTGTTTGACAATCTGCCACTGTTTTGAAAAGAAATTTTGATTTTCTTTTAAGAACACTGTAGCAGATGACAATTGCTGAGGATGAAAATAATTACCCAGCATGCAAATATTTAGACCCCTACAAGTCCCCTTTTATGATAATGCAAAGGGTTGACAGTACATGTCAAGGATCTTTAACATAATCAAATAAAATGTGATCCGAGTGAACATTATTGTGGAATTAACTTTAAACAATAAAATGAGATTCATCCAACTCACAATCAGCTGTTTACCTGGAATCCACTAGTTAAACAACACATATAATACAAGGTGTACACAACTACTGTAATGACCCGAACTTTTCAAACAGACAGGCATGAGCAAACGGTGTAGACCCTGATCAGACTGCTCCTGAGGGAGCAGTCTGATCAGGATATACACTGTTTGCTATTCAGTTTATACCTTTTTGACACATTACTGTGTGATAAAAGCAAATAGTTCAAATTTTAGGATGCTTACAACAGTTACATAGGGTGTCCAAAGTTTTAGTTTTTTACGGGCATTCTTTTAAAATCAACTCATTCATCCCTGAAAATTTCAATGGACAATTCCATTTTCATTGTGTATGAATAATTAGGAGCATAAAGCAGTGTATTTATGGAGTAAGATGTTCGAAGCAGGAAGGAATTGTGTTCTAGCTGTTGTACAACCAAATCTTGAATGATACAGCGTTCCCTCTCTACAACGACATCCAATGGGAGACAAAGATTATGTGTGTTGTCTAAGGGAGTAGTTATAGAGAGGGAAATTGGTTTATATTGGCAAACAGCTTGAATCCAGATCAGATGCCGCATACTGCTGCGTCTGATCTGGATTCAAGCTGTTTGTCACTCCTCATTAAGTTTTTTCTGTCAAAATTTCCATTATGTTACTTTGAGAAAAACAGCAGACGACAATTTTAAGCAGACAATATTGCAACTTTGACAAGTTAGACATAATTGTCATGTTTAGGGAACTGTGACAAGGGTCATTGTAAGGAGGGAGTCGTTGTTGGGAGGGCCTTTGTAGGGAGGGAACACGGTATCTTGAACTTGCTCTAGTCTAATTTACCCAAGCTTCTAAGTTGAAAAGTGACTATTCACGGGCTCTGACATAAACCCGAGCCGAATAATGCAGTATTAATCGCTTCCAGTGAAGTACGTTAATTCGCTACCATATTTATAGCAAGCGTTCGTAGCTGAGGCGGTAAAGGCGTGTCCTCATTTTTCATGTTTGTCTCCGCAATGGAGGGTCACGGGTTCGAACCCCACCAGAGCTTCTTCTTTTTTTGTTTTGGAAATGCATTTTTTAACAGAATTTATTATCCTAAACTAAATCTTACCCATTTATATAAGCATTTGACATATATTTACAAATTACTATTTTTAATGCTAAATCCGGTTGCGAGCCTCTTTAAAGCCATATTTTAAATTTGAAGTATGATATGTTCAACATTAGAGATCTAATTGTCAATTTAAACTGATAAAATGTGGATAACTTTAACTGGAGCATGCTCAAGTTGTCTAGGTCTGACTGTTTTTATTCATTCAACCCTAGCAAAGAGAATACTTGCCATTACCCAACGATGTTCCTATGAAGAGTATACTTGTCATATACAAACAGTGTAAACAATGAACAGAGGGCTCCTTTGATCAGGGTTGGCACAGTTTACCATTTTACAATATGTTGTTAAAATCAACCCTTAACCCATTACCCCATAGCCTGTTTCTATTTTTGAAAATAGTTGACAACTTAAAGCAGGTTGAAACTAAAGCAGAATGTGCCTTAACCCTTTACCTGATAGCCTATTTCTAGTATTGAAGACATGTAACCACTTAAAGCAGGTTGAAAGTAAAGCAGAATGCGTCCTAAGGCGCATTCTGCTTTATTAGTTTCAGCCTGCTTTAAGCTTCCATGTGCTAGAACATAGAAAATATTCCCTTTACTATATATTCATGACTGATTAAATTGGAACTATTTTCTTCAGCGGAGGAATGAATTATATGTGCTAAAAGGCGCTTCTATGGGGGGGAAAGGGTTAAGGCGCATTCTGCTTTACTTTCAGCCTGCTTTAAGCTATTATCTGCCAGAATGTAGAAAATATTTTTTATGATTCTTATTTGTAACAGTATAAATTGGAACTATTTTCTTCAGAGGAAGAATAAAGTAGGAGCATAAAAAGGCGTATTTATGGGGTAATGGGTAAATAGTAAACAAAATGGTCTAAACTCAACTGGAAATTGGGAGTTGTCCATTAAAAGTCTCAACACTAATGGGATAATGGAGAAGCATTGCAGGGCTGCCATTTCTCCGGATTTTTCCTAAATCTCCGGATTTTTCCCCAGTTCATGGTAGCTTTAAGCAGGCCGAAAGTAAAGCAGAATGCGCCCTAAGGCGCATTCTGCTTTACTTACAGCCTGCTTTAAGCAGTCGCATGTCAACAAAACAAGAAAAAGGCTATGGGGTAAAGGTACGATTCGTAAAATCGCACTTGAAAAATGCAAATTTGGAAATCTTAGGATTTTTCATGTCAACTTATGGCAGCCCTGGCATTGCATTTTGGAAGAAGTTTGTTTTTTGAAAAACAAAAGGTGCACAATACTTAGTATGATATGTTAGTACCAATTCTATAAATGATATATGAATTCGCTAAAGTACATAGTACAGTAAATTCTGTAATCAGCTGGCACTAAAGCAGTACAGTAGAACCTCGCTATTACGACCACTAAAATGACGGCTAATTGATTGTTTAATAGACAGGTGACAGCTTCAAGCAAGGTGACAGTGAAACAGAAAGCTCCTACAGGAGCTTTCTGTTTCACTGCCACCTTGCTTTAAGCGGTCACCTATCGTAAACATCCTGATGATTTACATAATTAAGTGGTCGTAATAGGGAGGTTTTACTGTATTTAGTTCTCTAACAGACAAGTTACTGCTTAATACAAGACTAAATTTATGCAGAAGTCTCTGCACTATTTGAACTATTTTCTTAAATAAAGGAATCAATTAAATATGTAAAAGACGTACATATATTTACAGAGAAATGTATTAATACAGTAAAACCTCTCTATTTAGACCACTAAATATAAGGCTAATTGGTTGAATAAAAGACAGGTGATAGCTTAAAGACGTATCCGGGAGTTGTTACTGCGCATCCCAAACGCGCATGTCCTTTCCGCTCTTTTCTGTATTTTCCTATCGCGGGTGTAATTATTTACGATCACAACAGCGTCTAGATCATCAGATTTCGCGAATACAATATTTACTCAACTATCGTTATCTATCGTTAAAAAAACCTTTTAAAATTCCTGGGGATATGAAGAGACGCAAATCAGGATCATTTGTGACAAAAAAGTGCTCGAAATCTCTGGAAAACATTAGTTTTTTCACCAGGAACTCGCCGACTTGAGTCGGCGTTAATAATCATAATGTGACAGGGAGTGAATTTAGTGTTGGCATTGCCCCTTCCTGTGATAGTTTTTTTGAGATCGATAGTCGGGTCGAGACTCCGGGCGACTTTTTCCAGTCGGCCTGAGTCCGGACAACTTTGACACCCGCCGGCCATGACGGGCGTGTTTTGCCGCACTGCGGTGCTCTTGTTATGATATTTTATCTTATGAATGGTTATGTTAACTCACTGCCCACTTTGAATAATGATTGTAGATGTGTTTATTGGTGGGTCTACTTTTTGTCCAGAGTATATTTCCTTTGTCACATCAGCTACCGATAACAAATTAGGTGTGTGAGTTCATCTTTGGATGGCGGAGTGTCGCATACCATTTTCAGGTCACTGTGACCTTGACCTTTGACCTTCATTTTACAAAAAGCTTGTTCTGAGCATATATCCTATATCTTACCAGTTACCTATTCCAAATTCAGTGTTTGAGTATGGATACTTCCTACATTCTGAACTGAAATATTTGAACATGTATTACCTCCCTTTGATGTATGAATATGCATGCAGCTCTATGTAGCTTTATTCATTTATTATATAGCTTTAATGGGTTTTAAGCCAAAGAAAATATGTGTGAAAATAAACATAAAGTTGTGAATAAAGAATGAATGAATTATGCACCATCAGCATCATATTTAGGGGGGAGGGGGCATTTCATTTTTCACTCCGACTTGAGATGATGACAACACTGCATTTTTCAGCAGAACTTTCTAAAGTGCATACTATATGTCACAATGCAAGACATTTCTGTATAGCTGTGGGTATTATTTTATAAAGTATAACATTTAGACTATTTAAAAAAAAAATTGTTTAAAAAGTGCATATTCACTGATAAAGGGAGGTAATAAAATTGAACATATCTCCGAAACGAGCAAGGCGAGGTACTGTTTTCTCATTGGTTCTATACTTGTTATAAAATTATCTACTGTTATAGAAAAAAATAGGAAATTCTCCGCGCTAGAATTTTTTATTTTTGCAAAAAGGCTCGATTTTTTGACGATTTTCGAGTTCATTTTGCACATATTTTATGCGTAAAATCTGTATAATGCCACTCAAATCTAATTATTTTACATTCATTTGTAACACTATTCCATATACATGTAATTAATTAAAATTGGACTTGAAGTATCGATATTTGTGTGTTTGATGGACTTTCTTCTTATGAGGCCTAATTTCGGAAAATTTGAATATAGTACTTCTAAAAAAGAGTAAATTATACAAAAAGTAGCAAAGCGACCTATGTTTTTGAAGACTGTTTTTACTTTCATTTATATCAATTTACTTATATGCAAAGTTTAAAAAAATTCTCCGCGCTAGAAAAAACTCCCAGATACGTCTTTAAAGCAAGGAGCTTTCTGTTTTACTGTCACCTTGCTTTAAGCAGTCACCTGTTCTCAACCCCTAATAATTAACACAATTTAGTGGTCGTAACTGAGGGGTTATACTGTACTATAAATAAAATTACGCCTTGTTTGAATGACCCTATTACATAGACCTCACTGTATATTAAGGCTTAACCCTCTTTCTGCCGAATATTCATACAGTATTCCCTCTCTACAACGACACCCAACGGGAGACAAAAATTGTGTTCGTTGTTCGGAGGGAGTCGTTAAAGGGAGGGAAATTGGTTTACATTTGCAAACAGCTTGAATCCAGATCAGACGCCGCGTAACGCGGCGTCTGATCTGGATTCAAGCTGTTTGTCACTCGTCATTAAGTTTTTTCTGTAAAAATGTCCAATATGTAACTTTGAGAAAAACAGCAGACAACAAGTTTAGGCAGATGCCATTGCAGTCGTAAATAGTTAGGCATAATTATCTTGTTTTGGGAACAGCGACAAGAGTCGTTGTAAGGAGGGGGTCATTGTTGGGAGAGCCGTTGTAGAGAGGGAACGCTGTATATAGATCTCAGTCCACAATACACATCTATCATCTGGACTGTTACATTGCTAAAATATAGAGAGAATTTTTCCCCATGGAAGAGATTCATGTCAGACAGGTCTTAACCCATTTATACCCAGTGGATTCTTCCATGTTTATATATTGGATTAGTCCAGTTTTTATCAAAGGAATGCCTGGTCAAAATTTTCATTTCGTTTTATATTGAAATTCCTATCAGCAAACAGTGAAAACTCTGACTAGACACCGCATAATGCGGCGTCTGATCAGAGTTTACAGTTTGCCTATGTCCCATATATGGGATCGTGGGCACAAATGGTTTAAAAGAATACAGTGCAGAAGAATCTGTCTTATCAGGGTCTGTACTGTTTTCAAAAAATGACAATATATGCTATTTCATGTAGCAGGAAAGGGTTACGCAGGGCTCCAGATATGAGGGAGTAAACCGAACAAATCCAACATTTTGTCACCCATTCAGCACCAAATACTTTGCTGTAACTACTCAATAGAATTGTCTCAAAGAGACCATTCTAATTGGTAGAACACCATAGGGTTTAATGGAGAAATAAACATTTAGTTGTTTAAATACGCCTCTTATCTGGAGCTCTGGTAAAGAATAAAACTATACAGATTTTCTTCAGAATATGTACAACATCATAAATATTATAATAAATCATGATATGAGTTCAGTGGTCATATTCTGCAAGATTTTACTCACAACATTTACGTACCCAAATAATTTCAACTTCATAATACAGTAAAAGCTTTCTAATATGACCACTGTCTATAGGCTTAGGATAGCATTTAAGACAGGTGTCTGCTTAAAGCAAGTTGACAGTAAAACAAAAAGTTGTCACAGCAGCTTTCTGCTTCACCATCATCTTGCTTTAACCCTTTCCCCCATAGAAGCGCCTTTTAGCGGATATGATTTATTCCTCCGCTGAAGAAAATAGTTCCAATTTAATCAGTCATGAATATATAGTATAGGTAATATTTTCTATATTCCAGCACATGGAAGCTTAAAGCAGGTTGAAAGTAAAGCAGAATGCGCCTCAAGGTGCATTCTGCTTTACTTTTAACCTGCTTTAAGAGGTCATCTATCTTCAATACTAGAAATAGGCTATCAGGTTAAGGGTTAAGCAGTCAACTGCCCAACACTTGGAACTTTTTTATCTCATTCAGTAGTCGTATCAAAGAGGTTTTATGGTATATGAGATCTTAGTTAACATACAATTTAGCCATTCTGCCACATATACACAGTCTTTGCAAGCATACCCAATAAGCAGTATACATGTCTATATATAAAGTGTAGACCCTGATTAGATTGTTCCTATAGAAACCCTCTAATCAGGGTCTTCGCTGTTAGTTGTAAATAGTTTGTAAGAATCAGCACTTAAAAGTAAACACTATGTTTGTGAAACACTATGTCCCCTTATTGTGACCATTATCTCTAAATTAACCCTTAGCCCGCCAAATAAATTGTCGTCTGCTATATTTCTCGTCTGCTTCAAGTTTCAAAGTGCTTCTAAGTTGCTCAAAATTGCTGAAAATGTTGTCCGAGTGTCAAACAGCTTGGATCCTGATGAGATGCCGAGTTACTCGGCGTCTCATCCGGATCCAAGCTGTTTGCATATGGAGCTATAGTCGTGAGTGGCAGGCTAAGGGTTAACTTGATATTTGTTGGATATAACCAAAGTCATAATAATGCATTTTACAATTTGAAAGTAATGTAGAAAGCTCCTGCATTACTTCTGTTCTGCTCATACAGTTTACCAGACAGACAATTCATTTTCTTCCGAGGCAATCACAATGGAAATAAGGGAAAATATATTTTCCCTTTTTTGTGCAATAGCATATCATGTGCATTTTCATGTATATGCATTATTTGTTATAGTTTTCATTATATGTGTATGCATTTGTATTGCCATGTTATGCCACTATTGCCAAAATAAAATCTATCAATCAATCAATCATGAAAATCACCTATTTCTAACTGCGCTAAGGATAGGATACTACTTAAAGCAAGATGAAAGAAAAGCAGAGAACTCCTTTAGGAGCTTCCTGCTTTTCTTTCGTCTTGCTTTAAGCTGACATATGTACTCAAAGCCATACTTGATACAGTGGAAAAAACATTCTTTCCCGTTTAAACCCAAACGAAATGCAATCACATCGCAACCAAACGTAGATAAAGACAACTTTCCGACAATTCTGACTACTCATATTCATCGGAGTGGCAAACAGTTCGGAGCCTGATCAGACGCCGGTTTACCCGGCGTCTGATCTGGCTCCAAACTGTTTGTATATGAAATAATAGTTTTAGCGTAAACATGTTTATTGGGAAAGAATAATGTTTTCTCCACTGTATTAATTTGTGGCATTTATACAGAAAAGTAGGTGGAGACACTCTACAGCACAGTGCCACTTCTGTGGAGAAAAGGGTTAATAAAGATCTTACATGCATCTTCAGAACGATTTGCATATAAGATGTACACAACATATCTATTGCACATCAGTAATTGCGCCAAATACACTTAAATTCTATGTACAAAAATGACAAAACATCTTCTCAAAATTTGGTTAAGAGTTTTCTCCCTTGGCTCAGATCTACACCACTCTCAGAAAAACAACCACTTTACCGGTACATATATCATGGCATCAAATTGTTAAATATATACAGTACAATCTTTAAAATAGTATTATCATAGGAGAGACCGGAAGAATACAGTATAACCTCTCTTCAGCAACCAGTATGCACGGTAAATTTTTCCAAGTTTTAGGCGGATAGCAGCTTAACCCATTACCCCATAAATATGCCTTTTTACGCCATTGATTTATTTCTCCACTGAGAAAATAGTTCCAATTTATACAGTCATTACTATGTATTATTAAAAATATTTTCTTTATTCTATCAGATAGTAGCTTAAAGCAGGCTGAAAGTAAAGCAGAATGCGCCTTAGGGCGCATTCTGCTTTACTTTCAACCTGCTTTAAGTGGTCACCTATTATCAAAACTAGAATAATGCTATGGGATAATGGGTTAAAGCGAGACAATAGTAAAACAGAAAGCTCCTATAAGAGCTTTTGGTTTTACAATCATCTTGCTTTAATTCTTTACCTAGTTTTGAAAACAGGTGACTGCTTAAAGCAGGTTGAATGTAAAGCAGAATGAGCCTTAAGGCTCATTCTGCTTTAAGTTCAGCCTGCTTTAAGCTACCAATGGCTAGAAATAAGATTTAAGAAAATTTTCCTTACGATTACACACATTCATGACTGTATAAATTGGAACTATTTTCTTCAATGGAGCAATAAACTGAATGTGCTAAAAGACGCTTCCATGGGGGAAAGGGATAAGCTGCAAACTGTCTTAATGCTATCAATTCCAGTGGTCGTATTAAAGAGGTTTTACTGTATAGGAATTATGACATATTCTTTTTTTTTCAAAACAAAAGATAGAGCTTTTCTGTTATCAAACCTAAAACACTATACAGAAAATCATACCTTTGCTCAGTGACTGTGAGTATGAACAAAAATCTAATCCAAACATTTATATGAGTTATCTCCCTTACTCCTGCTTTTGCTTAATTCTTTGAAACCATGACACACATATATGCGTCATTTGCAAACAATGTACTTATGGAGTACACTGGTTTTACGCAAACAGTGTAGACCCTGATCAGTTAGGGTCTACACTGTTTGTCATTTTGACATACATTGTAAAAATCTACCCTAAAATATCAAAAATGGACTATACCACATTGAAAACTAAAATTGTCCATTTGAGGTTTCAGGGAGGAATATACATGATCATCTAACAAATGTGGCATAGTTATGATAATTGTTTGCTTAAGAACAATCACATGGGTAGTGGGTACAGATCATGGATCACTTCTTCAAAACAGTTATAAGAATTTAAAAACCTCAAATTACTGTTTTTAATCAAAACCTTTATGTAAAAGAAGCATGGCGTCTGATCAAGATCCAAACTGTTTGCAAACAACCATTGTACTCAGAGAAGCAATGAAAGAGTTCTTACAAATATACATGAGATCAATAGTATTCAATACAAGTATATATGTAATTTATTCCTGGGTCGGTTTCTGAAGAGTGTAAACCCATTACCCCATAGCCTGTTTCTAGTTCTGAAAACAGTTGATGACTTAAAGCAGGTTGAAAGTAAAGCAGAATGTGCCTTAAAACACATTCTGCTTTACTTTCAGCCTGCTTTAAGCTACCTACTGCTAGAATAAAGAAAACATTCCTTATGATACATATTCATTACTGTATAAATAGGAATTATTTTCTTCAGCCGAGGAATATTCTGAATATGCTAAAAGGCGCTTCTATGAGGGAAAGGGTTAAGGCGTTTTCTGCTTTACTTCAGCCTACTTTAAGCTCCCATCTGCTAGAATACAGGAACTATTTCTTATGGTACATTTTCATGATCGTAAAAAGTATAAGTATTTTCTGTAGTGGAGGAATAAATTAAAGGCGTAAAAAGGTGTATGCAGGACTCCAGATAAGAGGCAGTAAACTGAACAAATCCAGCATATTCTCACTCATTTCAGCACAAAATCCTATGGTGCTACTACTCAT
The DNA here is from genome assembly GCA_922989275.2 of Gari tellinella. NCBI lineage: Eukaryota > Metazoa > Mollusca > Bivalvia > Cardiida > Psammobiidae > Gari > Gari tellinella. The sequence goes on along the minus strand of OV277871.1, from coordinate 46,222,863 downwards.
TAGAATCGTCTCGAAGAGACGATTCTAATGAGTAGTGACACCATAGGGTTTCATGCAGAAATAAAGATTTTAGTTTTTGAAATACTCCCCTTATCTGGAGCCCTGTATAGGGTTACGGGTTAGCCACAGTGAGTGAGACTTCAGGTTCTGCGCTGTAAGACACTGGCGGGTAGGGTCATCTCCTGTGTCAGCTCTGCTGGGAATGTGGCTAGTGTATTGAGAATACTGCTGGTAAGGTTGAGTAACCTGAATCATAAAGAAGATCATATCATATAGATTAACTCATTCACCCATGAAACTTTTCTGGTTGCAGATCCCTTACAAGATCAGACCAAAAACGGTATTCAATGTACAGTGATCAGCCATTCTCGTTAACTGACTGTCCGTTCTGAGCCATGCAGTTGACAAGAATGGCAGATCACTTTCCTAAGAGTACCTATATAATGACAAACATTTACTGAACCTCATTAGGGTCCTCAACCTTAATGGAAAATTTCACTTAAGGCACAGTCTGCTTTACTATCAGCCCCCTTTAAGCTACCATCTACTAAGATAGAGATTAGAAATAATTTTTTATGGTACATAATTTATGGCTGTATACAGTGGGTCTTATTTCTTTAGTGGAGGAATAAATTAAAGGTATTAAATGTCTTTTATTATTCCTCCACTGGACAAAATAGTTTCACTTTATACAGTCATGAATATGTTTCATTTGATATATTTTCTATATTCTAACAGATGGTAGCTTGAAGCAGGCTGAAAGTAAAGCAGAATGCGCCTTTCTTTCAACCTGCTTTAAGTAGTCACCTGTATTCAAAACTAGAAACAGGCTATGGGGTAATGGTTTAACCCTTTGAACCCTAGTCCCGCATATAGGCGTTCTTTTCAAACAGAGTACATGTGAATAGTACACTTGTCCTGTGCAGACAGTGAAGACCCAGATCAGAGGGCTCCGAAAGGAGCCCTCTGATCAGGGTCTTCACTGTTTGTCATAATGCCAAACATTGACAAAAACAACCCTTAAAAGTCAGAAATGAACTAGACTAAAATGGGAACTGGAATTGTCCATTTAAAGTTTCAGGGAGGAAAGAGTTAAACGGGTAAGAATAATTTCTTCGCCCAATGTAACTGTTCTACATACCAATCTTGTTGTTCCTGGGTTAAACAAGGAGGTTGGTGTTCTGTGGTGGTTGATAGAGAGGCTTTAATGGGTTTAAACATTTCCTCTATACTCTTCTTGTGCTGTGCAAATGTTGTTGACTTCATGGTAGAAACTACTTGCTGAAAAAACAAGGTGTGTTTGTGAAACACTTTGCACTCTGATCTGACCATGACCTCTTAATGACCTTAAACTTCTTGAGTTGAGTACGGTATGCAGTAACATATACAGCCCTCTCTACAACAACACCCAATGGGAGACAAAAATATGTGCATTGTTCGGAGGGAGTCATTGTAGGGAGGACATTTGGCTTACATTTGCAAACAGCTTGAAATTAATCCAGATCAGAAGCCGCATAACGCCACTCGTCCTTATGTTTTTATTGAGAAAACAAGCAGATGGCAATTTTAAGTGGACTATATTGCAGCTGTGAAAATGTTGACATAATTATATTTTTTGGGAACAGCGGCAATGGTCATTGTCAGGAGGGAACTGTTGTTCGGAGGGCCGTTGTAGGGAGGGAGTACTGTACATGTATATGAAGTCTCCATCACATGAAGTTCTAAAGTTATGGCTAATGTTAAATTCATACTCTACGACCTCTAAATGACCTTGACCTTTGTCTGACATGAACAAATTTGTACTGAGCTCAAAAGATTCTTGAGTTAAGTACACATGCCAAATACAAAGTACATGTAGTTCCAAAGTTATGTCAGTCTATAATGACCTTTAACCCATTACCAGTTCTAGGATCCTTAAATAAGGTTATGAGTGTGCATGCTGTATGTAAGAAACTGTTATCTGATAGCCAATACTGTATTGACACAGTGCATACGCTGTATCAATACCAAATATTGGAAAAATGCTGCACTGCTGACACCTGTGTTATTCAAACCATTAAAACTGCATTTTTAATATGTTTGAGCCTATTAGTGTCTGTGTATTTTTTGTAGGAAATTAAATTCTCTATTTCATGGTGTAATTTTTATAGCGGTAAGTTAATATACAGTGAAGATACAGAAGCTTATATGATGGCTTCAGGTGAAAATTCTCACTTTTTCTCCATACATCACAATTTTCATTGACATTTCAGGGCTTTTATAAATATAAACATACAGAAAGATGACCGAAACTTATGGGTTCATTAAATTCAGAATTAGAGTTTGGAGAATCAAAGTCCAAATCAACATTTTTGTACATTGGATCTAGACGTGTTGAAAGCTATGAAACTACCGTTGATAAAAATTTCGCGGGAAATCAAGAAATGTCGCTGCTTATTCATTGTCTGTAAGAGTAAGGGGGTGATTTATTAGTATGTGGCATTGTCATCTTCGTTCTACGAGTGCTACTAACTTGAATCAGCATGTGTTTTATGACCCCTTTCCCGTCGGTTTGTTTTGACAGCCATCTTCAAAGCGTGGAAGTCGGTATCCCAAAAATCACATGGGCGTTACATGTAAATGAATGACACCCGCGTGATATATGGAATTCCCCCGTTTCATTGAATGATAAATTTAAGTTTCGACCTTGGTGACATTGGGAGATAATCTAATTTGAATACGGGGACGACGAAGATTGCCGAGCATTTGGAAACTTATTTTTTATTGGTAAACGAGAATCTTCCGGAATATATCGTATACAATCGTATGAAATAGGAAATTTTCCTCTGGCACATAGCGTCTCCGATCGCTTCTTACGCAATATTTTAAAATAGTAACACCATGATTTGATACGGGTTTCCCCATTAGAAAACAACTTCCTTTCGGATGGTAAACATCCGGAGTTCGAACTTTGGTAGGAAAACGAGCAAATTAATCCTTAATATCAGACACGTCAAAAGTCGTCAATATTGAGCTGCTGATAAACCCGTCAGAAGCCGTCTAGATGGAGCGGCTGATAATCCCGTCAAAAGTCGCCTAAAACAGGTGAGCGGACGAGCCGTCGAAAGCCGCCAAAAACCAGTAATGGGTTAAATGACCTTGGTCTTGTTTCACGTATCCCCCAAGAGACAGTAACAATATGAAGACAGTACTCACATATAACAGAGCCAGCTGGTGAGCTATGTACTTGTGTGAGGATGTGCTGGCTGCATCACTGTGAATCTGTCGCGCTAGTGTTGACAGCTGACTGATGTTGGACAGGCCCGTAAAATAACCTGCAATAAAATAATCCATTTCTCAATAAATACACCCTTTTATAGGTTTAATTTATTTTTCCACTAAAAAAATACTTAAATTTTATACAGTCCTGAATGTGTATCGAAAAAAGAAAAGAAGTACATGTATCGAAAGAAATGTTTTCGATATTCTAATAGATGGTAGCTTAAAGCCTAAAGGCACATTCTTCTTTACTTTCAACCTGCTTTAAAGTGGTCACCTGACTTCAAAACTTAACCATTTGAACCCTAGTCCCGCATATAGGCGTCATTATCAAACAGTGTACATGTGAATATTAAATTGTCCTGTGCAAACAGTGAAGACCCAGATCATTTTCGGAGCCCTCTGATCAGGGTCTTCACTGTTTGTCATAATGCCAAACATGGGCAAAAATACCCCTTAAAAATCAGAAATGGACTAGACTAAAATGAAAACTGGAATTGTCCATTTAAAGTCTCAGGGAGGAAAGAGTTAAAGCAGATTACGCGATAACACTTTCTCTTCATTGTTTTGATAAGTGTTATTAATCCATTCATCACCAAATTACCGATTCTTTTTAACCATTTCCCTGGTACAATATCGCCATTAAAATTTGTTGTCCACAATTCTATGCCCAGTTAAATATTTTGAAGTTCTGACTAAAGATAATATTGATATGAGTGCCAAACAGTTTGGATACTGATGATCAGATGCTGTATTTGCTGCATATGATCTGGATCCAAACTGTTTGCAAAATAGACTTCAGTCTCCATTGGCCATGACATGTTTAATGTTATAGTTATGAGGACAAATAAGCATGTCTTAACACTTTCAACCCTAAATTTCTCTTGTGGGTATTTATAGTCCTTTTGAACTCTTCTAGTACAGGTATTTTGAACCAGTCTACTGTTGCATATTTTGGTATGACAACAAAAACAAATGAAAATATCAAACAGTGTAGACCCTGGTCAGAGGGCTCCTATAGGAGCCCTCTGATCAGGGTCTATACTGTTTGCATATCTAATCAGTAATATCTACAGAGGGCTGTAGGGTTGAAATGGTTAAAAACACTTAACAAACTGATTTATACGATTCTCTTCACAAACTGACTATTAACCCTTAGCCTGCCAGTCACGACTATAGCTCCATATGCAAACAGCTTGGATCCGGATGAGACGCCGAGTAACTCGGCGTCTCATCCGGATCCAAGCTGTTTGACACTGGGACAACATTTTCAGCAATTTTGAGCACCTTTGAAGCACTTTGAAACTTGGAGCAGACGAGAAATATAGCAGACGACAATTTATTTGGCGGGCTAAGGGTTAACCATTCTAACCTTTACAGTAGAATATGCCTTTTTACTCTTTTTATTTATTCCTGCACTGAAGAAAATAGTTCCAATTTATACAGTCAAGAATATGTAACATATGAAATATTTTCTACATCCTAGCAGATGGTTGCTTAAAGCAGGCTGAAAGTAAAGCAGAAAGCGCCTAAAGGCTCATTCTGCTTTACTTTCAACCTACTTTAAGTGGTCACCTATCATCAATACTAGAAACATGCTATGAGGTAATGGGTTAAGGAGCATTTAAGGAACATTGTGGTTTACTTTCTGCTTGCTTTAAGCAACCATCTGTCTTCAATACTGAATACAAGCTATGGGGAAAAGGGTTAATTTATTTATACTTTTCGGTGGATTACCGGAAAAAAGCAGGGGATTATCACTTGATAATGCCACTGCTTCAAGCAGTGGGATTATCCTCGCGCGTGCTTCTTTTATATATTTTCCTCGTAGGGCTCCCCAAGAATCGTAGTCAATCGTGTCTTACCATTCTGTTCCTGCAGCCCGATTCGTCGAGAACCATTCAATGGAAGAACACGAATCCAAGATTGGAAGTAACTATGCAATTCAGATGATGTCAAATCAATAAATCAGTGACGTCATCATACGGGAAACAGTTTAAAAAATGTGTTCGATATAAACTTGGGGCTCAACACGGGGTAAATAGTGTACTTTCGCTTACAATTGTCGAACAATTTCATTTAAAACGTGGTTTAAAAGCACAAATAAATAGAATAACTATTTTTTCAGTGTATGACTGAATTTAATCCATTTTGTGAACATCAGACTATTATATTTTCACTTGTGGCTTCGCCACTCGTGAAAATATAATGTCTGATGATCACGCAATGGATCAGATTTCGATCTTACACTGAAAAAACATTTATCCTCTATATAATTATGTATAAACCTCCCTTTGAGAGTATTCAAGGTAACAGTTATTCTGTCACATTCAGAACATGACCCAGTCTCTCTATGAACTGCCATCTTACCATCAAGTCCGGTTTTTTCCAGCGCTAATGAGAAAGATTGTGGGTTATTGAGGTAGGTACTGGCGCGAGGAAATAGTCTGTCTAGTCCTTGAGCCTGTATATACAGCTGAAATGAGAACTAAAGCACATTAGCTGTTGAAATCACAAATATAATTCAGTGATAATTTTACTTGTGCATCCTGAGTCCTATACTCATTAAATTTGTCAGGGACTCATAATTTAAAAAGTTGTGAGTCCCATGGACCCATAGCTTTCTGGCCTTTATTTACCTAATAGAAGTAATTGGTAGCTTAAAGCAGGTTGAAAGTAAAGCAGAATGTGCCTAAAGGCACATTCTGTTTTACTTTCAACCTGCTTTAAGTGGTCACCTGTCTTCAAAACTAGATATAAGTTATGGGATATTGTGTTAATGATCCACCTCAAGTACTCATTGTTTTACAGAATGTGCATCCCAAGGACTCATTCATCTGATTTCTAAAACTATCACTGATAATTTGACATTTTAGCAAATGATTTGAACACAAATACAGTAGAACTACAATAATTCAAAGTTGCTTATGCTAAGCATACCAATAATGCTTCCTCTGATCAGAATCTGCACTGTTTGTCCTTTTGTAATACAGGGGCCCGTTTCATAAAACTTCGTACGAAAAAATCGATCGTAAGTCAAAACTTTAAAATGCATTTAAATTCTTATTTCTCTATTTAATCCGGTCTTGTGAAATCTTTTTGGAATCGTCTTTTCAAGACGATTCCAAAAAGATGTCACAAGACAGGATTAGATGGAGAAATAAATAATAACGGAGAGTTTTATAATCTGACTTACGACAACATTTGTCGTACGAAGTTTTATGAAACGGGCCCCTGGTCTATTGTACGAACTATCCCTAAAGAGTCAAAGTTGGACAAGACCTAATTGGAGAGGGAAATTGTCCATTTGAAGTTTCAGATGTTAGTTAATTATCACATCTAGGTTAGATTGTAATCTTTATTAACCCTTTGAACCCTAATCCCGCCTATTGGCGTCCTTTTCAAAAAGTGTACATTTGAATAGTACACTTGTCCTATGCAAACAGTGAAGACCCAGATCAGAGGGCTCTGAAAGGAGCCCTCTGATCAGGGTCTTCACTGTTTGTCATAATGCCAAACATTGACAAAAACAACCCTTAAAAGTCAGAAATGGACTAAACTAAAATGGAAAATGGATTTTTCCATTTAAAGTTTCAGGGAGGAAAGAGTTAAGTTATTAATTCTATGAAAATCTCTTTTAACCCATAACCCCATAAATACGCTTTTTACACCTTTCTTTTATTCCTCCTTTGTAGAAAACATTTCCAATTTATGCAGTCATGATTATGTACCATTAAAATATTTTTTATATCCTAGCTAATGGTATCTTAAAACAGGCTGAAAGTAAAGCAGAATGCACCTTAAAGCACATTCTGCTTTACTTTCAACCTGCTTTAAGTGGTTGTCGGACTTCAAAAATAGAAACAAGCTATGGGGAAAATGGGAAAAATAAACAGTTGTGATACATTCTTGGAAATCCCATCCAGGGTCCATGCTAATCAAGCATTTGAGTTTAGTCTAAAATCTTTCTCAAGCATTTGATTGGTCAGATTTGAGCCTAGGCTCAAATCTGACCAATCAAATGCTTGAGAATGCACTCAGACTCAACTGAAACGCTATATAAGCGCTGGGCCAGGACTGTGCCCTACCAACTTCTATTTCTCTACCTACCCTGCAGTCGGTGTATTCTGGTGGGACTTTCATCATTAGGTGCTGAATTCTGTCACAAACAACCGTGGCTGAAAGTATATATGGTAAAATCAATCCCGCTACCCTATTACATCTTCTCAAATATATGTGTGCTAACTGTGTTAGAGACAAATGGCAGTTTTACCCATAATTCCATAAACAAGAGGCCAATGCGGGCCTAAATATCGCTCACCTGGGAAAACTCAAACAAGGGGCACATGATGGGATCATTTTCACCCAATGACATAATTTCAAACATCTTGCTGATGAACACACATTGAAGTGTTCTGTCAAATATCTAAGCTCATGACTTTGTACATGGTTTCAGCCAGTAAGTCTTTTCATGGAAAACAATCTATTTTTAGCTAATGTGACCCAGATATGCAACTGGTCAGAATCATTTCAACAACATTGGTAAAGTACCACTAGAAGCGTCACCATGCCAAATATTAAAACTCTGAGCATATTAGTTTCAGAGAAAAAGATGTTTGAAGATTTTACTATATAACTCTATGTAAAACTGTGACCCCCAGGGTGGGGTCATTTTTAACCCCATGTACATAATTTGAACAATCTTTATGGAGGACCAGTAGATGATGCTTTGTGCCAAATATCTAAACTCAGGGTACTGTGGTGTCATACAAGATGATTTTTTAAACTTCCGTTGAAAAAATCTATTTTTAGCTCATGTAACCCAATTATGCAACGGACTGGAACTGTTTCAACAACATTGGTAAAGGGCCTCTAGAAGTGTCACCATGCCAAATATCAAAGCTCTGGCCACATTAGTTTCAGAGAAGAAGACGATTGAAGATTTCACTATATATAACTCTATGTAAAACGGTGACCCTTGGGGTGGGGCCAATTTTGACCCCTTGGGGAAAATTTGAACAATATTGATAGAGGACCTATAGATGATACCATGTGCCAAATATCTATGCTCTGGCCTATGTGGTTTTTGACAAGAAGATTTTTTAAGTTTTCAATGAAAAATTCTATTTTTAGCTTCTGTGAGCTAGATATGCAACGGACCAAATCCATTTCAACCATATTGGTAAAGGGCCTCTAGATGTGTCAACATGCCAAATATCAAAGCTCTGGCCATATTAGTTTCAGAGAAGAAGATGATTGAAGATTTCATTATATAACTCTATGTAAAATGGTGACCCCCCCCCCCCCCCCCCCGGGCCAATTTTGACCCCAGGGGCAAACTTTTAACAATCTTGGTAGAGGACTTATAGATGATGCCATGTGCCAAATATCTAAGCTCTGGCCCTTGTGGTTTTTGACAAGAAGATTTTTGAAGTTTTCATTGAAACAATCTATTTTTAGCTTCTGTGACCTAGATATGCATTGGACAAGAAATGTTTGAACAACTTTGAAAGAGGACCATATAAGGATCATTCAGGCCAAGTTTGGTAAATATCCATCCAGTAGTTTCGGAGAAGATGTCGTTTAAAGAAATTGTTGATGTCGAACAACGAGGGACACAGGAAGATCAAAATAGCTCACCTTGGTACTACGTGCAAGGTGAGCTAAAAACATTGTGTCTATGTTAAGGGTTCATGGAAAATCACAAGCAGTTAATGTGACAAGCGAAAAGGTACTAGGTGTGGGAACAACAGCATCATTAGAAACATATCATCCAGGGCTCCAGATAAGAGGGAGTAAACTGAACAAATGAAACATTTTCTCATTAATTCTGCACTAAATCCTATGGTGTGACTACTCATTAGAATCCTCTTGAAGAGACGATTCTAATGAGTAGTGACACCATAGGTTTAAATCCAGACATAAAGATTTTAGTTTCTAAATTACTCCCCTTATCTGGAGCCCTGATATCACCTTTCCAGGGTTTACAAATTGAGATTATTTGACACTCTAAAACTGAGTAATTATTGTAATGGGTGTCAAGGACTACTTGAATTGTACCCCGAAAAAAACATGTCTTGTTCATTCAGGGCTCCAGATAAGAGGTAGTTATTTCTACAAATCAAACATTTTATCACTCATTTCAGCACCAAATCCTATGGTGTTACTACTCATTAGAATCGTCTCAAAGAGACGATTCTAATGAGTAGTGACACCATAGGGTTTAATTCAGAAATAAAGATTTTAAGTTTTGAAAAACTACCCTTATCTGTTGCTCTGTTCATTCGTGCAAAGTTCTATTCAAAAATACATTCACTCCTGAGTGACATACCCATGAAAAAGAAAGAAAAGAAAGAAAGAATGAAGGAAGAGATGGGAGAAAGATAGAGAGAAGAAAGAAAGAAAGGCCAGCCAAAGACCCATGGCTGCTTAATGCTGAAGAGGCTTTCTGCATTACTTTCATCTTGCATTCAGCTATTGTCTGTCTTAAAAACCAACAATTAGGTGTATTGTAAGTGCTGCTGAATAAAGGTTTTACTGTTATTATTATGCCTTACTCCTAGCTTCCAGCAAATATATTTGAACATGTGACAAACATGGCTCCAGATAAGATAGAGTTAAATGACAGTCCACCATTTTCTCACTTATTTCAGCACCAAACCTATGGTGAAACAACTCATTAGAATTGTCTCTAAAAGACGATTCTAATGAGTAGTAACACTATAGGGCTTAACTCAGAAATAAACATTTTAGTTTTTTAAATACTCCCCTTACAACGTATCTCGAGCCCTGAGTGACATACAACCAGGGCTCCAGATAAGGGGAGTATTTTAACAAATAAAATCTTTATTTCTACATTAAACCCTATGATGCCACTACGCATTAGAATCGTCTCTTCGAGACAATTCTAATGAGTAGTAACACCATAGGATTTAGTGTACAAATGAGTTAGAAAATGCTGGATTTGTTCAATTTACTCCCTCTTATCTGTAGCCCTCAGTGACATACAACCATTGGACATGGTGATGGAAGAAAAGTATTACCTCTATCAATGAATGAGTTGCTGACATGACCGTTACTGATGGAGGATTGCTGAAAAGAGAAAACATACAGTCAGACTTTGATAACTGTGACTTACTTTTCTCATTCACCCCTGACACTTTTAATGGACAATTCCAATTTCAAAAAAGGTTTGTCCATTTTTGACTATCTAGGGTTGATTTTAACAATATATTTCAAAATGACAAACAGTGAAGACCCTGATCAGATGGATCCTTAAGGAGCCCTCTGATCAGGGTCTGAACAGAGTCTGTTTGCATAGAACAAGTGTAATCATCACAGGTACACTGTTTGTAAATGACAAGTATACTGGTCGCTAGAGTTGAATGTGTTTAACCCTTTGAACCCTAGTCCCGCATTTAGGCGTCCTTTTCAAACAGTGTACATGTGAAAAGTGCACTTGTCCTATGCAAACAGTAAATACCCAGATCAGAGGGCTCCTTATGGAGCCTTCTGATCTGGGTCTTCACTGTTTGTCATGATGCGAAAAATAGACAAACACAACCCTTGAAAGTCAGAAATGGACTATACTTAAATGGAAATTGGGATTGTCCATTTGAAGTTTCAGGGAGGAAAGAGTTAAGAGACTGAAAACCAGATGGAAAATGACATTGGTTAGAAAAAACAAGATGTGTTTGTGAAAATCTCTATGCCCCCTGATGTGACCATGGCATCTACGTGACCTTCAACTTTTACTGGACATGGCCCATGTTGTACTCAGCTCAAGAACTTCTTCCTCTCATTATTTATTTGCGCTATAATTATGACTTATTCAGTGTTGCAGTGCCATAAAAACCCAACTCATCAATAAAAATACCCTTTGAAACCATCACAGGTTCCTCATATAAATGAAGTTTTATGCTTCTACCATTATCTTTTCTGTTAACCCTTTACTCCGTAGATACACATTTTAATGCATTTAATATATTCCTCCACTGAAGAAAATAGTTCCAATTTAAAAAATCATGAATATGTATCATAAATTTTCTAGAAGATGATAGCTTAAAGCAAGCTGAATGCAAAGCAGAAAGCGCTTAAAGTAGTCCACATGTGTACAGTTAGATGATATGGAGCTATTTCTCGTCTTTGCCATATCCTCACAGTACACCGGCAATACGCTTTTTACTGTTAGGAAAATCTCGCTTCATAAGTTAACTATCGCCCGACGGATTCTGTTGGGCATCAAATTCTCAAAAAGTAAGTCATTATTTTTTAAAACTACCAATAGATTCAGGATGCAAAAATACACCAACCTGGTATCAAAAAAAAAATCTTTAAAACACTTAATTTGACTTTTAATCCAGATATTTAATCGCGTGTGTATCATCTCTGTGTACAGCACGTACTACACTGGGGGAAACGTTTCTTTCGTTTTGCCACCGTTGTGTCGAAATACGGCTCATTTTATAGCATTATCCGTTGTACGTTTCCAACCAGTGTACTAGCAACGTAAAAACAACCGCTGCTCGAGTATTTTGAAAAGTTTAAAATTAGATGTGTGATTTTAACTAGTAAATGTCACTCAATCTGAGAGTTTAAGGAATGAGGCAAAACTTATTTTCCTCCCTGTTTTTGGCCGATTGCCATGAGACCCTGAGGACTGACAACACCTGTCAAAAGTTAACTTGTCGTCACAGGGGTTCATTGATGAGACTAGCACCTAAAGGTGCCTTCTGCTTTACTTTCAACCTGCTTTAAATGATCACTTGTCTTCAATACTAGAAACAGAATACAGAGTAAATGGTTAAAGAGACACTGAAAAACCATTTCTGCAGCTTAACCGCCATTACCCCATAAATACAACTTTTTACGTCTTTAATTTATACCTCCACTGAAGAAAATAGTTCCAATCTATATAATCATGAATATGTATAATAAGAAATATTTTCTATAGTCTAGTTGGTGGTAGCTTAAAGCAGGCTGAAAGTAAAGCAGAATGTGCCTACTTTAAATAGGCTATAGGGTTAAAGCAGGTTGACTGAAAGTAAAGTAAAATCCTGATGAAGCTTTCTGATTTACTTCCAGTCTGCTTTACAGACAGGTATTTTAAACACTGAATTCAGGCTATGGGGGAATGTGATAAAATGACAGCATTTTCTTACTTCTGCGAGTTCTTTCTTGCATAACATCTCGAGCTGAAAACAAAGGGACATCATCTCTAGTCTCACATCTGCAGGAGTTGACCCCCTTGATAGAAGAGGGGCATGAAGGTGGATGTCAACTGAAATCAAAGTAGTAATTACAATTATATATAATACTACTCCCGCGCTGCGGCGATTTTTTTTGCCCTTTAAACAATGAAATAGTGCATTTTTAGCAATACATATATGTAGTGTATAGTATAGTGTGTTTATATGGAAATGGCTGAAATAAGTATTATTCAGTTAATCTGTTTGCAAGAACCAGTTTGTGTAGGATTTTTGTTTTCAAGTTCAGCACCAATATTTAAGTTACACTTCGATCATAACTAAAGTTTACAATTATACCTGCTGATCTCCCAGTTTAGTCGCTGACTGCAGCTTGCATTAACTAGTATTCCATTATTTTGCAACAAAGTATTACATTGTAAAGCCTTACTGGTTGTAAAAGCACAAAAATGATAAACAGCTGAAACACATTAATTCACTTATTTTATACATAAACTATACAAAAAAAATATCCTGAAACTATGAATGCCTGGACCTATGGAAAAAGTGTAGACCCAGTCTGATCTCCTGGGTGAGTCCTCTGATCAGTGTCAGTGCCATTTACAAGATTGTAAAAATGGAAAAATTACTTTTGACAGAAACCGCAAACAACATGTAGTCTTTTGACCAAAATGGAAAAGTCTCTTTAATCAGTATTTGAAAGTTTAAAGCATGTGCAATGTACACACCTTTTCATTTTTCTCTGCCATACACACTACACTACTGTCACACTCAATCAGATAATACACACACATACTAGAAATGCTCACTTTTTTTTTCTTCAAATAAATAAATTCTGAAACAGGAATGCAGAAACAAGTAGATTGGGCATGTGCTGCAAACAGTAGATCCAGAACAGGAAGCCCCTGATCAGGGTAGAACTGGTTGTCTTATGGAAAAACATTCATAAGTCTCTGACTCTCATAAACTTAATCAAAGAATTTATTTGAAAAAGTTTAACATTAACTTGCCACACACAGTCAAACACCTACCCTTTCTTAGAATTAAGTACAGTGCATGTATAATGTGATTTGAATGTATAATGTTTTAAGTTTTAACTCTTATTCCTCATAGTCATTAGAGATAAGTTTTTATGCCTTTACTATTCCCTTGAAGTTAAAGTAAATATGTTTTTATTCTATCGAAGACAGATCTAGATCTAGATACGGGATAAAAAAAAAAGGTCTAGTAAAAAAAAAAAGTTTTTTTTTTTTTTTTTTTATGTGTCAAGAATCTGTGGGTTATAAAATTTCACTGCATCCCGACAGGCTGATGTCTAATGGAGGATTCATTTTACTTTAAGCCTGCTTTAAACAACCATCCATCATAAAAACAGAAAACAAATCTTAACTTTGTGAACAATTAATAAGACTGTATGACCGTGTCACGAGATAAATCCAGGTCTACTAAAATATTTGTTGTCACGATTTTCTTTTTCAATATCAATTTCTATATATACCAAAAATGCCAGAATGCAGATTCCTAGTTTCCCGCGTGTAATGTTTTGCCTTTGTTCTTAAAAAAAACTTATTTCCCGAAACTCCAAAGAAAACGTCTTCCGCGTCGCTAGCCATTTCATACGAATAAGTGCTAATTTTAACCATCGTAATTTATGTTAATTTCACTAGTATCAAAACAGTCTTTCTAAATGGAAGTATATAACGTCTAATCTAATTGGATGTTTTCAAAATGACGCTGGGAATTACCTTTTTGATAACCAATGAAACCAGTAAAGACATGTGTCAAAAGTTCGAAGCATGCCGCGCAATTGGATTTCATTTCGGAAGTTTGGAATACTGTTTGTGTCTGTTACGTGATTATTAATACGGAGTTGTCGAGGAAATCAATTCTTAAAGGTAATTAATGTTCGTTTGTTCAATATTTTCGGAGAATTAGGCCCCATATCGAGTGTATTTTTTCCGAGGCGACAAGCGATTTCGCCGCTGTTACTTTCGTCTCAATAAACGCGGCGAATTTTCAGTCCGCAAATTGGTAAATCATCTTCTTAATGTTTATATTCGGGAAAAATTATGTCTGAGATTCCGGTTTCGGCTAGTAGGGCTGCAACGGTTCAGGTACTTCACGGTTCGGTTCGGGTTTGAGTAGACCCCTTCGGTTTTCGGTTATTTCGGTTCGGGTATTAGGATAAGAACTTGATAAAAATCAACCAGAAAAATTCTCGTTTACTGACACATATCTACAAAGACAATAGACCTACACACTTTTTCGAAAACGCTATCACTGTCATCTATAACTTTATCATGTATACGAGAAAGATGTGCATTTCTTTCTACCATTTTAGGACAGATTGTAGCGAATTTAAGGCGTGGTTCGTCCCGACCTGTTTTTCATTGAAGTTTCGTAACTAAGCTTTCAGCCTATTTTGTTCTGGCTGGTCTTCCTTAAATGCCTCATCAGCCTTCTATTTATAAGCGCTAGAAGAACTACCTAGCTCCAATTATATTATTATTTTACTGAAAAAGTCATTAATATTTCAGTTTAATTATTTACATCGCCATTCGCAATTTGCGGTCGCTAAGTAATAGACTGGTTACCCATTTTTCTGCTGCTGATTCGACTTTGGTACCTTTGAAGCCGGGCTATCAATCGTGCGCATGCGTTAAGTGCTGCGTTTCCCGGAATTATAAATAGAATGAGACGGACGAGAAGTACTGCAAGAAGAAAAGGTTAGAACTGTGATTTAACCTTACATTTTGGAACGTCTGACCATCAAAAATATACACGCAGACTGCACGCTGATTGGTAAATTAGCGGTCTAGTGTAATTTACCATACATCGGCGCACCGAACCGAAAATTTGCGGTGCCGACCCGAAACTCGAACAGAGACAAACGAACCGAAAATAACCGAAATTCGGTGAACCGTTGCAGTCCTATCGGCTAGTATTTTTTTTTTCAGCGTAATTCGTAGCTTGTTTTCCGAAAATCATGTTCCAGTACTCGCCATTGCTAACGGTTTTAGAAACATCAAAAAGTTGATCTCGGTCAAATAGAAATAATCCAAGACCCTGTCAATCACCGTTTAGATAGGGAAATTCGGCTTGTGATTGGTTGATGATGCTATGCTCACGCCCGACATGCGTGACGGCGTTTGACATATGAAACAATTTACTCGAGTACACAACACAGAGCCGTGATTAAGGCTAGTCGCTTTACAGATTTAGGCATGTCGGCAAGATCAAAGCATGTCGCGAAGAGACCGCCTGGAAGGAAGACATGTCGCCCGCGACAGGCGAAAACGGCCTGGGGAAATCCCTGACCTTGATCAGCAGTGACAAAAAAACTTCTAATCAGAGAATAAAGAATCAAGGTAACTATTTAATTAAATATTTAAATAATTTATTATCAGAGGGCGAGGTAGGCCTAAGAAGACTTGGTTGGAATGTGTCGAGGCTGACATTAGGACATGCAGCCTCGACGGCATTGATCCGCAAAATAGAGAAGCCTGGAGGTTAGATGTGGGAAACTCTAGCCGCCTGCTGCCTACCCCTGTAGGGACACCAACAGCAGTTGAAAAATAAACTCAGGATTTAGTTAGTTAGTTTTGAGAGTGTGCATACCTACCATATGCACAGATTTACACAACTACACTGTACTACAACTTCCATCAAGGGACATCTTACTGTTACATAACGATGTTGTCAGAGTACAGTGGCTAAATTGAAATTAGATGATACACAATTCAAGAAGCAGGCAACTTGATTTTTCACCTAAAGTAAAGCGTCAATAATACTTTCCAAACTGAGCCATGGATTTTTAAAACTTTTTTTTTACAATTTTCTGAATCTGAATATAGTACGTCGTAGAATCCTATAAAGGCTTTTACACGACGGATGTGAAGATACGCCATTTTATTGGCGATGATCTCGTAGGGCTGTCTTAAAAGCCTCTACGGAATCAGCATGCACTGTGCTGTCTGGCAGTTTGTTCCACTGCATCATAGTGTCTACAAAGAAGGAATGTCTGTACTGTTGGGTTTTGCTATTTGGGACTGTGAGTCCTCTTGTGTTGTTGCATACCTGGTTTTCAATTATATTATTCGTACTGTAATCTTTAAATTTAGTAGCTTTAATGTTTCTTCTTGGTTTTGCTGGTTTGGTAAATGTTTGTGTTGGTAGAGCTGGTACTAGACCTTCTACTACCTTGTACATGAGTATTAAACGAAGGCTTAGTCTCCTGTCTTCAAGGGTCTCTAGTTCCAGCCGTTCTCTCATTTTGGTGATAGCTCCTGTCTCTCTGTCGTTGTAGTTCTTTGTTATAAATCTGATTGCTCGGTTTTGAATTTTTTCTAGTTTGTCGATGTCCCCTTTGAGGTAAGGATTCCAGATTGTTGCTCCATACTCCATTATTGATCGTACTACTGAAATGTATGCTGTTTTTCTGCATTTTTCGGGTACGTTTCTAAGATTTCTTCTAAGGAATCCAAGTGTGTAATTAGCTTTCTTACATACATTGTTTATGTGCACATTCCATTTGAGGTCTTTGGATATCTGTATCCCTAGATACGGATTATCTTGTACCTCTTGTAGAAAGTGGTTATTAAGTTGATAGAATTTGGTTATCTTTTTGTTTATGGAGAGTATGTAGCATTTCTTTGTATTGAATCTCATGCCCCATTTGCGTGCCCATGTTTCTAAGCTATTTAGGTCTGTCTGTAGTTTTTCTTGGTCTGTACTACTTTTGATTGTCCGGTATAGTAGGCAGTCATCTGCAAACAGTCTAACAGATGATTTCACACTGTCTGGGAGGTCATTTATGTGACAAAGGAACAGGATTGGGCCAAGAACAGTTCCTTGGGGGACTCCGGAGTCCACTGATGTTTCACCCGACTGATCCCCTTCCACAATGGTTCGCATTTTACGAGTGGTCAGGAAATTGGTCAGCCAGGTATGAATACTTCCTTGGACTCCGTATTGTCGTAATTTATAAAGTAGTTTGTCGTGAGGTACGGTGTCAAAGGCCTTAGAGAAGTCTAATATGGCGACGTCTGTCTGGTTCCCCTTGTCATGTTCTTGGAGGAAGTCATTTAGTGTAGTTAGGAGTTGTGTCTCACAGGAGTAGCCTGTTCGGAATCCATGGTTCAGGTTTGTAAGGATTTTGTTGTTTTCGAGGTGTATCATTAGGTGTCTGCATATTATGTGTTCTAAAATTTTACAAATAACTGATGTTAATGACACTGGTCTGTAATTTTCAGCAAGATGCTTATCTCCTTTTTTGAAGATACTGGAGACATTTGCTGCTCTCCAGTCACTTGGGAGCTCACCTGTATCTAGTGAAGCCTGTAGAATGATTTTTAGGATTGGAGCTAGGTGGACTGCACATTCTTTTAGGATACGATTTGGTATGTTGTCAGGACCTGAAGCTTTAGACGGGTTAACTTTTTCTAGTAATTTTTGTAAACCGTTTTGATCAATTTGGATCGGTTTTACTGTGTCTTTTGATTTCGTTTCCATGTATGGTAGTTCTTGGTTTGTGTTTTTCCTAATTTTTATTTCCATTTTTCAAGTTCAATTTTACAACTAGTACCTTTACCCAAACGCCTGTTTCTAATTGTGTTGATGCGTGACTACTTAAAGCAGGCTGGAAGTCAAGCAGAATGCGCCTTAAGGTCAAGCAGAATGCGCCTTAAGGCGCATTCTGCTTTACTTTATGCCTGCTTTAAGCTACCATGTACAAGAAAAAATCCTAAGATTTAGGAAAAATCCGGATAAATGGCAGCCCTGAGCTTCATCTTCATTTACATGGTTGCACTTCCTGCCAATTTTGACGATACAGTATTGAAACCTCTCTATTATGATAACTAAATTTGTAAAGTATTAGATGGTTACGAAAGGTGACTGCTTAAACCAAGGTGACAGTAAAACAGAAAGATCCTTAAGGTTAGGAGCTTTCTGTTTTACAGTTAACTTGCTTTAATCTGTCACCTGTTTTAAGCAACAAATCAACCTCATGTTAAAATTGTGTAGACCTAAGATTGAGAGAAAGTTAGACAACAGAGAAATGACAAATATGGTTAGCTACATGTATATTGCAAACTGACACGCAATACATAGATCTACCCTGATTAGACGGCTCCTGCTGGACTCTTTAGGTACATGTAGGCTAATAAAATTTCAAATGAACTCCATGCTCAAGGGAACTGGTCATTTCGTACCCTCGCCTTTTCGTACCCTATTTTTTGGTCATTTCGTACCCACATTTTTGGTCATTTCGTACCCTTTCAAATTCACTAGTCATTTCGTACCCATATTTTTTGGTTATTTCGTACCCTCGAAAACAAATCTTTTTATTACATATATTTCATAATTTTTACGCAAAATTTAATAAGATATAATTAAGTTAGATCGGGTAATCTGTCTGCTCAGAAATGAAAAAAAAAATCTTATTCTGCTGGTTTCATAATTATTTGAACAGTTATCAAATCCAGTAGTAACTTCGAATCCATATGTACATTTAATACAAGCTATAGTGAAGACACGTACGTTAACTTAAGTGATGTAGTTAGCAACAACAATCCTGTTTAAAATACAGTGCTCCATCTCTAAAACAGCCATACGAAGCTCCTGTTCTTTGGTATCAAGACTTATACACATTTGAAAGATTATTAGGATTATTGAACAATGGTAACATCTTAGACGAGTCGTTTGTTAACCAGCTCTGTTATAGTAGTGTCATAAGGTTTGAGGTACCAGCACGGAATGTTGCAGAGTGTGCCAGTTTGTGCACAATGACTGAGGACTGCAATAGCGTGATTGCAGTACGGAACATAACCAATGCATGATTTGGTCTTACGATCTACAGTGCATGTCTAGGACATGCTTCTTCCCTTCAAGGTGCACAATTATACGGACAAGAGGAACTAGGGGATACACCCAACAGGAGACACAAATTGTGGGCGTTGTTTGGAGTGAGTCGTTATCGGAGGGAACTTTGCAAACAGATTGATTCCAGATCAGACGCCGCGTAACGCGGCGTCTTATCTTGAATCAAGCTGTTTGACACTCATTAATAAGTTTTTTTATGTCAAAATGTCCATTACGTAACTTTGAGAAAAACAGCAGATGACAATTTTAAGCAGACGACAATTTTAAGCAGACGACATTGCATCCAGACAATGGTGTGTGTCAGTCATGAACCAAAACGTAATTCGACAAGCTATATAGCGAACAATGATTCTAACCAACAAAGACTAAACATGTCCTTTATCTGCGTTATTTACCCACAAGTCAATACAATTGGACTTCTTTAAAAAAAAAAAAAAAAAAAAAAAAGGAAAAAAAACTTTTGATTCGAATGAGACTCGAACCTATGACCTTTTGATTGTTAGTCAACCACACTACCGACTGAGCTATCAGCACTTAGGTAGAATAGTGGTACATGTATGAGCTGGGTGCTGGGATCCTAACACCTTTTATTCATATGCTAATCTAGGACCAGTGGCGATACGGAGTACAAAACGACTGATGTACGTTTTATAATTTTCATTAAAATTAATTCAGATAGCACAGCTAGTATAAGACGGATGTGAAGATACGCCATTTTATTGGCGATGATCTCGTAGGGCTGTCTTAAAAGCCTCTACGGAATCAGCATGCACTGTGCTGTCTGGCAGTTTGTTCCACTGCATCATAGTGTCTACAAAGAAGGAATGTCTGTACTGTTGGGTTTTGCTATTTGGGACTGTGAGTCCTCTTGTGTTGTTGCATACCTGGTTTTCAATTATATTATTCGTACTGTAATCTTTAAATTTAGTAGCTTTAATGTTTCTTCTTGGTTTTGCTGGTTTGGTAAATGTTTGTGTTGGTAGAGCTGGTACTAGACCTTCTACTACCTTGTACATGAGTATTAAACGAAGGCTTAGTCTCCTGTCTTCAAGGGTCTCTAGTTCCAGCCGTTCTCTCATTTTGGTGATAGCTCCTGTCTCTCTGTCGTTGTAGTTCTTTGTTATAAATCTGATTGCTCGGTTTTGAATTTTTTCTAGTTTGTCGATGTCCCCTTTGAGGTAAGGATTCCAGATTGTTGCTCCATACTCCATTATTGATCGTACTACTGAAATGTATGCTGTTTTTCTGCATTTTTCGGGTACGTTTCTAAGATTTCTTCTAAGGAATCCAAGTGTGTAATTAGCTTTCTTACATACATTGTTTATGTGCACATTCCATTTGAGGTCTTTGGATATCTGTATCCCTAGATACGGATTATCTTGTACCTCTTGTAGAAAGTGGTTATTAAGTTGATAGAATTTGGTTATCTTTTTGTTTATGGAGAGTATGTAGCATTTCTTTGTATTGAATCTCATGCCCCATTTGCGTGCCCATGTTTCTAAGCTATTTAGGTCTGTCTGTAGTTTTTCTTGGTCTGTACTACTTTTGATTGTCCGGTATAGTAGGCAGTCATCTGCAAACAGTCTAACAGATGATTTCACACTGTCTGGGAGGTCATTTATGTGACAAAGGAACAGGATTGGGCCAAGAACAGTTCCTTGGGGGACTCCGGAGTCCACTGATGTTTCACCCGACTGATCCCCTTCCACAATGGTTCGCATTTTACGAGTGGTCAGGAAATTGGTCAGCCAGGTATGAATACTTCCTTGGACTCCGTATTGTCGTAATTTATAAAGTAGTTTGTCGTGAGGTACGGTGTCAAAGGCCTTAGAGAAGTCTAATATGGCGACGTCTGTCTGGTTCCCCTTGTCATGTTCTTGGAGGAAGTCATTTAGTGTAGTTAGGAGTTGTGTCTCACAGGAGTAGCCTGTTCGGAATCCATGGTTCAGGTTTGTAAGGATTTTGTTGTTTTCGAGGTGTATCATTAGGTGTCTGCATATTATGTGTTCTAAAATTTTACAAATAACTGATGTTAATGACACTGGTCTGTAATTTTCAGCAAGATGCTTATCTCCTTTTTTGAAGATACTGGAGACATTTGCTGCTCTCCAGTCACTTGGGAGCTCACCTGTATCTAGTGAAGCCTGTAGAATGATTTTTAGGATTGGAGCTAGGTGGACTGCACATTCTTTTAGGATACGATTTGGTATGTTGTCAGGACCTGAAGCTTTAGACGGGTTAACTTTTTCTAGTAATTTTTGTAAACCGTTTTGATCAATTTGGATCGGTTTTACTGTGTCTTTTGATTTCGTTTCCATGTATGGTAGTTCTTGGTTTGTGTTTTTTGTGAATACGGACTTAAATTGTTTCAGAAGGATTTCTGCCTTGCCTTTACTATCTGATACCAGCGATGTCCCTTCTTTTAGAGGAGCAATGCCCCCTGCATCTTGCTTTTTAGATTTTACATATTTCCAGAAAGGTTTTGTGTTGTTATTATTTAAGCCTTCAATAATGTTTGAGTTTATATAGTCTTGCTCAGCCTTTCTCATGTGCCTTTTGCATTCTTTTTGGAAAGCCCTATAGTTTGACCATTTCTTTGTTTTGCGGGCTTGGTTGTAGAGTCTCTGTTTCTTTTTTATCATTTTATGTTCCTTCTTCCTTATCCAAGGTACCTTATTTTTCGATTTTATTTCTTTACTGGGTATGTTTTTGTTCATTGAGCCAAAGAGTTGGTTTTTAAAGGTGTCCCATAGTTTTTGAACATTTTCTCCGTTCTTATGTTCGTCTTCAATTCTAGTTTTAGTTTTGGTTAGGTCTTCATTTATCGAGTTCCAGTCCGCTTTACTGTAAATGTAACATTTTCTGGGTGCTGACTTTTGGTCATTATTATGAAATAATGTTAATAAAACCTTTAATCAGCATGCATGCACCTGTGATATATCATATAATGACAACTTGCACCATTGCAGAGATCTTAGTGGGATGCCTAATTCACCAACCAACCGAGCGTTCGGCAATTTCCGTAATTTCTATAGAGTAGAACCTGATCTTATCAGACTCTTATCTATGGAAATATTACTATTATAGCTGTACATAATTTACCTGTGCACTGGGCCTGGACATGAATGAGTACACCGGCTTATATTGATAGGCATATATCATGTGATCAGTACGCAGCCCCGGATTAGTGAATCAAGTGCACAGGTAATTCCAAAATGGCAGCCAGTGTTGTTCTCGCGGGAACTGGTCATTTCGTACCCTCGTCTGTATATCGCATCCCAATTTTTTAGTAATTTCGTACCTTCGAAAATTTAGTTGCTGCTCCATTTTTATTTTAATATTTTGTAGAAACAGGTTTTGGCCGTATATAGGTTTTTACCTATAGTTATATTAGGCAGTTGCTCCCTCTCTACAACACTACACAATGGAGGGAGGGAAATTGGCTTACATTTGAAAACAAGAAACTGTGCATTTGTTAACAAATAAACACTTCTTGTGTGAAAAATAAAAATTTATGCCGTGTCCTCTTACATGGCATATCAAGGAGTTCATTGATAGTTATACGAACAAAACTCTTAAGTTTAACTGAGAATTTGAGATACCGAGTTCCTTGTCGCGAAATCTAATTGCGTTGAAATTTATTGCACGAAAGAAACATTGACATTACTACGTAGATCAAGCTTCGCCACCACTAAAGTTTGCAGTATCGTATAAATGCCACTTTATCGGATTAAAGTTTACCTTTAAACGAGGGATCGTAATGAGTTGGCGAAACCAACGGTGGATAAACAACAGCCGCCATCTTGATCAATATATTGTAACTTCCGGGTCAAATAAAATCTTGTCGTCTTGCGTGTCAATGAATGCGGAATAATCTGCGGCTTCAAAACGTCACCGGCTACATCATTGTCTGCAGCTTCATCTTCAGGGCTGCCATAAGTTGACATGAAAAATCATAAGATTTCCTAATTTTTATTTCCATTTTTCAAGTTCAATTTTACAACTAGTACCTTTACCCAAACGCCTGTTTCTAATTGTGTTGATGCGTGACTACTTAAAGCAGGCTGGAAGTCAAGCAGAATGCGCCTTAAGGTCAAGCAGAATGCGCCTTAAGGCGCATTCTGCTTTACTTTATGCCTGCTTTAAGCTACCATGTACAAGAAAAAATCCTAAGATTTAGGAAAAATCCGGATAAATGGCAGCCCTGAGCTTCATCTTCATTTACATGGTTGCACTTCCTGCCAATTTTGACGATACAGTATTGAAACCTCTCTATTATGATAACTAAATTTGTAAAGTATTAGATGGTTACGAAAGGTGACTGCTTAAACCAAGGTGACAGTAAAACAGAAAGATCCTTAAGGTTAGGAGCTTTCTGTTTTACAGTTAACTTGCTTTAATCTGTCACCTGTTTTAAGCAACAAATCAACCTCATGTTAAAATTGTGTAGACCTAAGATTGAGAGAAAGTTAGACAACAGAGAAATGACAAATATGGTTAGCTACATGTATATTGCAAACTGACACGCAATACATAGATCTACCCTGATTAGACGGCTCCTGCTGGACTCTTTAGGTACATGTAGGCTAATAAAATTTCAAATGAACTCCATGCTCAAGGGAACTGGTCATTTCGTACCCTCGCCTTTTCGTACCCTATTTTTTGGTCATTTCGTACCCACATTTTTGGTCATTTCGTACCCTTTCAAATTCACTAGTCATTTCGTACCCATATTTTTTGGTTATTTCGTACCCTCGAAAACAAATCTTTTTATTACATATATTTCATAATTTTTACGCAAAATTTAATAAGATATAATTAAGTTAGATCGGGTAATCTGTCTGCTCAGAAATGAAAAAAAAAATCTTATTCTGCTGGTTTCATAATTATTTGAACAGTTATCAAATCCAGTAGTAACTTCGAATCCATATGTACATTTAATACAAGCTATAGTGAAGACACGTACGTTAACTTAAGTGATGTAGTTAGCAACAACAATCCTGTTTAAAATACAGTGCTCCATCTCTAAAACAGCCATACGAAGCTCCTGTTCTTTGGTATCAAGACTTATACACATTTGAAAGATTATTAGGATTATTGAACAATGGTAACATCTTAGACGAGTCGTTTGTTAACCAGCTCTGTTATAGTAGTGTCATAAGGTTTGAGGTACCAGCACGGAATGTTGCAGAGTGTGCCAGTTTGTGCACAATGACTGAGGACTGCAATAGCGTGATTGCAGTACGGAACATAACCAATGCATGATTTGGTCTTACGATCTACAGTGCATGTCTAGGACATGCTTCTTCCCTTCAAGGTGCACAATTATACGGACAAGAGGAACTAGGGGATACACCCAACAGGAGACACAAATTGTGGGCGTTGTTTGGAGTGAGTCGTTATCGGAGGGAACTTTGCAAACAGATTGATTCCAGATCAGACGCCGCGTAACGCGGCGTCTTATCTTGAATCAAGCTGTTTGACACTCATTAATAAGTTTTTTTATGTCAAAATGTCCATTACGTAACTTTGAGAAAAACAGCAGATGACAATTTTAAGCAGACGACAATTTTAAGCAGACGACATTGCATCCAGACAATGGTGTGTGTCAGTCATGAACCAAAACGTAATTCGACAAGCTATATAGCGAACAATGATTCTAACCAACAAAGACTAAACATGTCCTTTATCTGCGTTATTTACCCACAAGTCAATACAATTGGACTTCTTTAAAAAAAAAAAAAAAAAAAAAAAAGGAAAAAAAACTTTTGATTCGAATGAGACTCGAACCTATGACCTTTTGATTGTTAGTCAACCACACTACCGACTGAGCTATCAGCACTTAGGTAGAATAGTGGTACATGTATGAGCTGGGTGCTGGGATCCTAACACCTTTTATTCATATGCTAATCTAGGACCAGTGGCGATACGGAGTACAAAACGACTGATGTACGTTTTATAATTTTCATTAAAATTAATTCAGATAGCACAGCTAGTATAAGATTGAATGAAGAATTAATTATTATGATATATTTCCACGTAACCATGTGAATTTAAAAGCTTTTTGTATTACTTTCAGAATTTATTTTAACTTGCTGAATGTTAGAAATGTTTTATTTAAGATGTCATAAATTTCCCTTCTGCCAATTTCATTGAAAAGTGCAATACTTGCGTTCTTTGAATAGATTTCCGTAAGGGTAATCACTGACGCCTTTGGTGTCATTTGTATTTGTATGGTCTTGCACCGACGGGGTGAATTAGACTGTGCGTTTGCTGCTCTTTTACAAGAGCAGCAATCGAGTGCCTGACCATGTCTGTAAGTCACTCGGCTTCTTTGAGTGCTTGGCTATGTCTGTAAGTCACTCTTTGAGTGCTTGGTTATACCTGTAAGTCACTCAGTTTTTTTGCTTTGCACCATTCCTTTAAGGGGATAGTGCATCAATGGATAGAAGTCCGACATATGGTCGTCGGATTCTTCCACTTCCAACTAGTACATTCCCAAAATGGTCTGCTTTATTTCTGCCTTCGATTCTCAAAGCTTGCTTAAATCAAACATACATACTTCTTTTAAAGCTTTAGTTTTGAAATACATGTATGTTTGTTCTGAGTAATAATAAAACGTCTCTAATACGACCACTCTAATTATGTTAATTATTAGTGTTTTACAATAGTTTGATTGCTTAAAGCAAGGTGACAGTAAAACGAGGAGCTTTCTTAAACTGTCACCTGTCTTTTAAACACTCAATTAGCCTTCTTTTAGTGGTCGTAATAGAGAGGTTTTACTATTTATAGCAATAGAACTGTGTTCGAGACTGATTCCAGTGGAACCTTTGAATCCCGAACTGGCGAGATGCTTTCCGTTGGCGAATTATAAGAACTGTTATCCGCACGACCGTCGTGCCGATAGACACTATCCGTGCGGATAACAGTTCTTATTCGCACGACTGTCGTGCCGATAAGAACTCTTATCCGCACGACCGTCGTGCCGATACTATTCCTTATCCGCACGACAATACGGTAATATAATGGCTTATCTACATAACATTTGTAGATCTAGATCCCCTTCTTTCTCCTTTTCGCGAGATTGAGAAAAAATATTGATATTCAACCCTAGCGACGAGTATACTCGTCATTTACAAACAGTGTACCTGTGAGTATTACACTTGTCATATGCAAACAGTGTAGACCCTGATCAGAGGGCTCCGTAAGGAACCCTCTGATCGGGTCTGCATTGTTTGTCATTTTGAAATATATTGTTAAAATGAACCCTAAATAGTCAAAAATGGGCTACACTTATTTTGAAATTGGAATAGTCCATTAAAAGTTTCAAGGGATATGAATGGGTTAATAGGAAATCAAGTATTTATTAGATAATCTACTTGAATGATATATATACAGTGCTTCCTCCCTACAACGGCACTCTGAACAACGATTCCTTACTTACAACGACGATTGCAGCTGTTCCCGAAACAAGATGTTTTCATGTCTAACTCTTTCACAGCTGCAATATCGTCTGCTTGAGATTGTCGTCTGCTGTTTTTCTCAAAGTTACGTAGTAGTGGACATTTTAACAGAAGAAATATAATGACGAGGAACAAAAAGCCTGCATCCTGATCGGGCACGCATAACATAGCGTCTGATCCGGATTTAAGCTGTTGGTAAATGTAATCCAAATCTTAATTTTCCCTCCCTTTAACAACCCCCCGAACAACGCACATAATATTTGTCTCTCATTGGGTGTTGTTGTAGAGAGGGAGAACTGTAATATATATAGATTCTCATTTCCATGCATCCAACTCATATTATAACTTATTCGAGGGACTACCGGTTTTTGCTCTGTCTGTGTGTCTGTTTGTCTCTGTCTACAACGTTAACCTTGGTCACAACTTTTGAACTACATTATTTAGCATGTGTACTGAACGCAGAAGGGTCTGGAGCTTAGTACAACATGGATTATGTCCGGCAAAGGTCAATGTCATTTAAAAGTCAAATAAATGGAAGCTATTGAGCTCCGTTGAAGTTAAGTCACTTGACATGACTTAACTTCAGCTCAGCTCTTGAGAGCTTCCTGTCAGACAAGGTCAAGGTTATTTGAAGGCCATGGTGGTCACATAAGGGACCATAGTGTTTCACAAACACAACTTTTCTGATGTTGTTAAAAGGAAAATGTAAGCCTTGTTTGTTTTAGGAAATAGATCTAGATCTATAATACGGTTTTCATCGAGAGATCCAATTTTGGCTTCTCTCGTAAACTAACAGCAACCCTCAGACTGTCATTGTAAATGGACCCTACTTAAAATCAAATATAAAATCTAAATTAAATATGCAGGAAAGTATCTATCATTATCTAAGTATTTATAAAAATGTAAAAAAGTACAAAACTATACAGTGACATCTATTGACGCCCTTCCGAGGTAGATCTGCTGGATGAAAAAAGTGTGATGCATAGAATAAGGGTAACACAGTTTATAAAGTAGAGAAAGAAACTTATTGGTACAGTGCGAAATGAGGTTTTGCTTATTGATACAACCCCCACCCCGAGTACTTTCAACAGTTACGTCTGCATTATTGCATCCCCCATGTTGATTGGGGTTCGAGTACAACAACATTTTCCTGAATTCATGCTAAGTGCACTCTCATTGATGTATTTATTATTACTGTGATGTTATTCCTAATTGGCACTGTATTTACGTTTTTATTATTAGCAGTATGGCATAATTTATTGTACTAGTAACAAACAGTACAGACCCTGATCAGGGGAATCTTTAATATTTTGGGGCCCTCCAATCTGTATTTACAGTCAGTTGTTGCATATAGGGCAATACTATTTGTAAATGACGAATATATTCGTCGCTAGGGTTCGATGAGTTAATCTCAGCAATGTTCAAATGTACGCATGTGTATTACCGAGTGACCGCTAATTATTACTTGTGTGGTTTATGTGATTATTTAAATGCTACTCACTAAACTGGACTTTAAACAAAACAAAACAATTTTTTTTTTATAAAAGTACCTTAATAAAAATGTCTCCGACAATCCTTACATACCTTATCGAAACTGAACAATAACTTTCTGTTCAATTGTTACTGGCTGATATTCCGACTTAAGGGTTTCATTTTATGTTGTACAACATATGAGACAAAAACTGGAAAGGGTACATCAATACATTTTAATTACAATATAAATATAAATTAAGCTTGTATTAATTATAAACCCTTTCAGCGCCAATAGTTTTGTTTACATTGATATCCCTTTACCACCATTATTCGAACACAACCAAACATCGAATACCTAAATCATTTTACGTGCATAACCGCGCGTGACATTTTGACAGCAACACCGGTACTGGAACGTCAAGAATACAAGATCGGTAAGAATTATCAGTAAACAGGTAAAATGGCATTTGTTGAACTTCACTGACTATAAATATTGCATTTACACATAATCCCAAATTTCCCAATGCATAAATATGCCTTAGACTACATTTTCTGCGAACAAAAATGACTAGTGGTGTGTCGGCTGCATAACTTTTACATTTACCCCATTCCTAGTGGTCCGGACAAATTATATTTAGGGTTCAGACCACTAAATCTGATCAAATCTCAAACTAGGGTCCTTATCAATATTTTTCACTTTTTTATATTCTAAACAGTGTTTCATATAAGAAGTAACAAGAAATAAATAATACAAAAAATATTTTGACAGGTTCGAGTTTACTTAAATATTTAGAAAAATCTATTTAACAACTTTTAGAAACTTCTTCTGGATGGCTGTGTGCACTTTAAAGTGTGCAGCTCTGCCAGGGTACTTACAAGGGGAGGTCCCTTCTGCTGCCCTGCCTGTAGCCATTAACGATTGATAGTTTATGTCTAAACTACTGTAAATTATATGAAAAAAGTTGACTTTTACTTTTTATGAGGCTTTAGATTCTTGTTTTATGTTTTTCTGACATTATATGAACAAACACCTACCCTGGACTATAAATAGTAAATATTTCGTGGTGTCAAACCTACTGTTCGAATTTAGGTTGGGGTCCCAGTCCCACTGAGAATGAAGTAAGTGGGCCACCATGCTTTGTTTACATTGTTAGAGAACCGATTTGAGTTGCAACAACTTACCCATCTTATTTTAAGTTGAAAACGCCCAGTATATCCAGTAATCATGTAAAAAATAACTTTTATTCACATAACAATTTGAAATTGACTAGAAGATGCTTAGGTGTTCGAATAATGCTTAAAGCAAGGTGACAGTAAAACGAGGAGCTTTCTTAAACTGTCACCTGTCTTTAAACACTCAATTAGCCTTCTTTTAGTGGTCGTAATAGAGAGGTTTTACTATTTATAGCAATAGAGTTGTGTTCGACTGATTACAGTGGAACCTTTGAATCCCGAACACCTATATTATACTTCAAATAAACATTAACTGGCGAGATGCTTTCCGTTGGCGCAGAAATTGAGTGTAACCTCTCACGAATTCGCCTATAACATCCAGATGCCCGTTGCGTGTTATTCCCCCTCCCCACCCCACCACCTTTCACGAAAACGTAACACAAACGCATAGTATTAGAATTTTCTTCTGACCTGTCGGAGTTATTTTTAGATTGGAACATTCTAAAACTTTAAAAGGGATGAGTTTTCTCTACATCCAGTTAGAGATACGGATAGCTGGACTTTTTGTGCGTAATGTCACGGAGTAATTAGAGCTCTAATTACTCCGTGGCAATATACAGTAGAGGATACATTATTCTTTTCCGTTTAAACGCAATGCACTAAACTGGGGGAAATTACTTTTACAAAGGTTAACTATGGTTTTAATCTGAGTAGCAAACAGGGGTGCCTGGTTTGAATTTTCATTTTCGTTTTGCTTGATATTGAAATTCCTATAATGCGGAGTCTGATCAGAGTCTACACTGTTTGCCTATTTCCCTTTTGTAGGATGGAGTAAATACAAGAATGAGGAGAAGGCGTTATTCTTTCCAAATAAACGCATTAAAGCTATTATTTCCATCGGAAACAATTCATATCTTGCAGTCAACAATGAGTGGTCGTTAAGTACTTTGTTGTTGATTAAAACAAAATTAAGGCTAAAAGATCATTCAAATATCTTTATTACATGAGATAGAAACACATAGTATCCCTTTCCCACATAGAAGCGACTTTTAGCGTATTTAATTTATTCCTCCGCTGAACAAAATAGTTCCTATGTAAACAGTTTTAAACATGCGCCATAAGATATAATGTCTACATATTAGCAGATGGTAGCTTAAACCAGGCTGAAAGTAAAGCAGAAATCGCCTTAAGGCGCCTTCTGAATTACTTTCAACCTGCTTTAAGTGGTCCTTTATTTTCATTACTATAAATAGGCAATTGGGTAAAGGGGTATAGATGCTTAAAGTTGAACCTATACATACCTACACATTTTTATGAACACTTTGTTGTATTTGCATATTAAAGGGATACATTGCCAGTAGGTAGTTCTGTAATAGCGGAAACACTTTTTGGGACAACTGTATGCATGTATCATAGCCAATAATGCAGACGCCGGTGAAACACACAACATTCTATAAGTGAAATTGGCAGATGCAAAAAGACATTCGCCCTCATCTCTTTTAGACTTTTTCTTCCACTTGAATTACAGAAGCAAACAATGTATATCCAGATCAAACAGCAAGTAACTGATCTGATCAGAATTTAGCCGGCACTCAGCAATCAGAAAACAATAACAAAATATTAACCCATTGTCACTAACAAACAGCGTACTTATGTTTGAATTTGAATTTCTAAATGTACACTTGTCGTATGCTAGCATTAGTCATTTGAACAGGGCATACACTGTTTGCCATTTTGCAATATTTTTAACACAACCCTAAAAAGTAAATAATGGACTAGACCTAATTGAAAATTAACATGTCAGTTAACAATTTTATGGTTGAATGAGTTAATGAAACAAAGTGTCATAACTTAAAGGGACTCGCAACCGGATGGTGTACTTGTCAAAATAAAATAAAATACTCAAATAAAAGCAAATTTGTGGCATTATTTGGCTTCTGACATTAAAAAAATATGATCAGTCCAAAAAAAGTTTCAAGAATCGTTACCGAATCCTAGATTTTTAGATATTTTCCATCGTTTTTCTATACCGACTAATAGACGGTATAGTTGTTGCTTCTCTACACGGGCTCAGACATAAACTCGAGCCGAATTACGAAGTTGTATGCACTTTCGATGCTACACATTGAAATACGTTAAATCGATCCGAGATAAACGGATAGTTCCGTGGTCCATTGGTCTAAGCGGTTTCCCCTATTTTGCATTCTGTCCGCCAATGCCGGGCCCCGGGTTCGAATCCCACCAGAGACCAGTATTTTTTTTTATTGAAATACATTTTTTTAAACAGAATTTCTTATCCTAAACTAATTCTTTACCATTTATATAAGCGTTTGACACATATTTACAAATTACTATTTTTAATGCACCATCTGGTTGCGAGTCGCTTTAACCCTTATCCTGCTGATTTGTCGTTTGCTTCAAATATAATGTCTGCGAAATATAATAACTAATTTTTATCTTTTTAAATCTAAAGAAAAAGTACTTTTCGAGTGACAAACAGCTTAGATCCAGATCAGACGCTACGTAACGCGGCATCTTATCTGATCTGAATCCAGATTGTTTGCAAATATAAGCCAAGTCCCGCTTAGCACGATAATTAAGGGTTAAGGAGCAGTGACTCGCGCCTTTAGTTTTGCCGGGGCCTTTTTACTATCCCGGAGCAGAAACTTGAACGTTGACACGAGTTACCCAGATCAATCCGTGTCAAATAGTTTGGATCATGATCCGACATAGATAGTCTAAATGAATACGACATTGTTTCCTATAGAATTGCATTCAGTTTCAAAGTTTTTCACACAAAACACTCAAATCAAAATTGTTTTCAGAGTAATTTCCGACACATAATTGTTGGGGGTCTGATCTTGATCCAAACTGTTTGCAATAGAATAGAAAATACATGTATCATTTTTCTGTGTTTTTCATACAAATATATCTTATTCGAAACATATTTACGCATTTCCATCATATTAATCTTATACATGTATGTGAAAATCACTCCTTAAAAAGAAATTCGAAAAATGTATGTTTTAATTTAATTTTAATTTTATTTTTTACCATTTTAGCTATCAATTAGTTTTGATCCGATTGGTTAACAGTTTGCAAATTGACGTTTAGACAAATTACTTAGTCTGAACATAATTCATACTATCGTTTGTTAAGTGTGGATGTACGAGTAATATACTAGTGAAAGATTCGATCGATAATGCTGGTCAGGGTATACTTGATGTAGAACGCGAATATTTAGTAGCAATTTAATCAGCAGATAAACACAAATGGCTTTTCAGAGGTCCCGCTGAGAATAAGAACGAGTTCGGAACCAGTGTTCCGGAGGCAGCCGAATGATAACGAAGCATTCGTGATTTCTTATCAAGGCTAAGATGATCAAGCGATTCCCGATAGTCTGTCTAACAAATCGATAATTGATCTCGTGGACCAAGGGAGATAATGGTTTACGTCTGATATACTAAAGTGAGCAAGAACGTCAATCCTGTAAATATGGCCTGCATTTTTGGACATGACTGTCAAACAGCTATAAATTGTTACCTGTCTTTAATAAAACCAATTAGCCGTCGTATTTTTGTGGTCGTAAAAGAGAGTTTTTTTTCTGTATTGTGCATGTCTTTATAGCTCTCAAAAGTCTATTAAATATCATGTATTTATAGATTCTTGTTTTGTTAATTCTTTTTTTCATTCATTAAATACGTTTCACATTTGGTAGAAGTTGTTCTTCAATCGTGCTTTTATGGGGTGGGTACGAAATGACCAAACATATGGATTCGAAGTTACTACTGGATTTGATAACTGTTCAAATAATTATAAAACCAGCAGAATAATTTTTTTTTTCATTTCTGAGCAAACATATTACCCGATCTAACATATATCTTATTAAATTTTGCGTAAAAATAATGAAATATATGTAATAAATTTTTTTTTTAGAGGGTACGAAATGACCAAAAATATGGGTACGAAATGACTAGTGAATTTGAAAGGGTACGAAATGACCAAAAATATGGGTACGAAATGACCAAAAAAATAGGGTACGAAAAGGCGTGGGTACGAAATGACCATAACTCATGCTCAAAACTCAGATTTTTTTCCGACTCATATTATAATATACTACTTCAATAAACATTTCATATGTGTAATTAAAATTTGCTGATACACAAGTCTACTAAAAAAAAGATATCCACATGATGTAAGTAAAATCAGTTATTTAAAGCCCGTAATGTTAATTCTAGAGTCTGTAACCGAAATTGAGTTTTAAGCACAGAGTTCGTTTCAAGTTTTTTAAGGTATGGAGTAGGAGCTCTCTGATCTATGAATACTTTGTTTGCATAGGACAAGCTTGTAAATAACGAGTATACTTGTTTCTAGGGTTGTCAATCTGCATCTTCTAGTGGCGAGTTTACAGGGTTTCCCATTTGCTTCAAAGGTGTCGTAGTAGTTTTAAAACGCAGTCCATGTCCCCCGTGTCCAAAAATGATATTTCCTATTATAAATCAGCAAGGGGTATCAAATTTGATGGATTAGTCCATCATTGGATGGCGTAGTTTCTCGTATAATTTTCAGGTAACGGTGACCTTGACCTTGATAGCTAATCTTAATTATTAAAAAAAACTTGCACATAGGATAGTTCCTTTAGATATACAGTACTCCCTCTCTACAACGGCCATCCAAACAACTACTCCCTCCTTACACCGAGCCTTGTTGCAGTTCCCTAAACAGGACAAGTATGGCCAAACTATTCACGAATGCAATGTCGTCTGCTTAAAATTGTCGCCTGCTGTTTTTCTAAAAGTGACATAATGGACATTTTGATGGAAAATAAATAACATGTAATAACGAGTGACAAACAGCCTGAATCCAGATCAGACGCCGCGTTACGCGGCGTCTGATCTGGATAAAGCTGTTTGCAAAGTAAGCCGATTTCCCTCCCTATAACGACTCCCTCCGAAAAACGTACACAATTTTTGTGCCCCATTGGATGTCATTGTAGAGAGGGAGCGCTGTACCACAGGGACCGACACGATTGCTTTTTTGAGAGAGAAAAATTGTTAGAAAGTATATATAGAGACAAGGGGTACAACTGATAGTCAGTATATTCCCACCCTATCTCGACAAAACCGGGCATAACATTTATAATAATTGATTAAACGACACCCTTTTTGCAATTCTGTCTAGCTAATATAATACCCTTCCATTAAAACATAACATTAAACCAACTGTAAGCATGCACTTTCAACAGTAACTGCGTCTACTCACTGATTCACCGATTTTCGTAATACTCTATATAACCGCCTAAACAAGCGTACACTATTGGTCAATGCTGTGTTGGCTGTGAACAAACACCTGTCCCGTTTTCATTCGGTTGTACCCCTTGTCTCTATATATACTTTCGGGCAATTTTTTTCTCTAAAAAATCAATCGTCTCGGGTCCCTGTGTGCTGTACCACAAAACCTAACGGGCTTCCAAATAATCGTTGGATCGGATGGAACGTCCCGTAGAATTTACAGGTTACGACGACCTTGCTATTGACCATATTTCGTATGTACCACATCACCTAGGGAAACCAAATTTGGTATATGAGTATTTTTTTTGGATAGAGTAGTATTGCATACCGCTTTTTTGCCACGGTTACCCCGTCCTTTGACCTCAAATATGTAAAGATAAAAGCTTGTTTGGAGTATATTTCCTATCGACCCCACATCAGTCAAGAATATCAAATTTAGTTTGTGAGTACATATTGCTCGATGGCGGAGGGTCGCATACTACTTTCAGGTTACTTTGGCCTTGACCTTTGACCTCAATGATAGAAAAAGGTTGTCTGGAGCATATATTTATTATTGGACAACAGCTAGCTTTACCAAACGCAATGTGTGGATATATCGTTGGATAGTGAAATATCGCGTACTATTTTCAGTTCATTGTTACATTGACCTTGACACATGACCTCAGTGATAGAATAAAATTGCCCTGAAAAGTATTTCCTAAACAATTTCAGCTAAGGAAACTATATTTTGTGTGTGAATACATCTCGGTATTATGGTATGTCGTGTACCATTTTCTGGTAACTGTAACATTGACCTTTGACATCAGAATTGATAGATTGATTGAGTTGGGTTTTACGGCACCGCGACACATGAAATGGTCATATGGCGCCGAAACATCTATAGAAAGTTATTGACCAGAGACTAGTTCACATTCAACATCAGCTAGGGATGTGAGAATACATCTTAGAATAGCACATGTCGTTTTCAGGAACCAGGTAACTTTGACCTTGACTTTTGACTTCAGTTGTAAAGGAAAACTTGTCCTGGCCATTTTGTCTATACCACACCAGCAAGTGAAGTGACAGTATGTGTGTGAAAATATGTTTACACGTCTCACCCTTCTTTAAATGTTTGGTAGGCATGTAGAACATTATAAAGAGTTTGAGTTCAGTCTGAAATCGTTCTCAAGCATTTGATTGGTCAGATTTGAGATTTTTGCTAAACTCTTACCAATCAAATGCTTGGGCACGATCTCAACAATGGACCCAGTTATGTGGCACAGAGAACTCCAGGTTGTCAGATACTTATAGTTTTCTGCAGTACGGTTTTCTGGTATTACAAGGGCGCGTTCTGTTTTACTTTCAGCCTGTTTGAAGTTGCCACGTGTCTTCAAACTAGGAATAGACTATGGAGTAAAAGGTTAAAGGTACAATTCGTAAAATTGCTCTTGCGGAAAATAGAAAATCTGGAAATCTTAGGATTTTTCATGATCAACTTATGGCAACCCTGCAAACAGTATTGCGGCGAATGTTCTTGTTTTAAACAGCTTACCATGAAATTCAACCACAATGGTCTATGGCGTAGTTCTAAAGGAAACATTTTCACTGCCATAATATTTCCTGCTTTACCCATATGCGCCCAGTGGATTCTTCAATGCTTATATAGATCTACAGTCTTTTTTTTTTATCTAAGGTTTGCCTTGTCTAAATTTTCATTTTCGTTTTGTTTTATATCGGAATTCCTATCAGCAAACAGTGTAGACTCTTATCAGAGGCCGTATTATGCGGCGCCTGATAAGAGTCTACGCTGTTTGCCTAAACATGTATCCCACATATCGGGTCCTGCGCACAAATGGGTTAAAATGTGCCCGTTGTTATCTACATATACGAAATTAGAATGTTTGGCACTTTTATCCAAGCTCTTTGTCTTTCGTTGAAGAAAGGGTACAAAAAGGTCACAAACGTATACGAATAGAAAGTGTCACAGTTTCTGAAAAGTTATTGAAAGTCAAGTGTGTCTCTCTCATTCCCTCACAGGCACACATGCACACATACAACTGATAAGGTTTTATTCTTCCCCGTTTAACCCTTTAACCCATAGCCTGTTTCTAGTAGTTAAGATATGTGACCTATTAAAGCAGGCTGAAAGTAAAGCATAATGTGCCCTAGGGCACATTCTGCTTTACTTTCAGCCTACTTTAAGTTACTATCTGCTAGTATATAGAAAATATTTCTTATAGTACATATTCATGACAGTATAAAATGGTACTATTTTCTTTGGCGGATGAATAAAATGAATGTGCTAAAAGTCGCTTCTATAAGGGAAAGGGTTAAACACAAACGAAATGCAAATGCAATGCAATAAAATGTATAAAATAACAACCTTTAGAAGTTATTTACGACTTATTTCATTTTGAACGACAAACAGTTTGGAGCCTGATCGGACGTCAGGTCACCCAGCGTCTGATCTGGCTCCAAACTGTGTGTATTGTATGTAGTAATTTTAGCAAAATAACGCGTTTATTTGGAAAGAATAACTTCTTTTCCACTGTACATATATAAAGTGTCACAATATCTAAAAGTTCAAACAAAGTCAAGTGTTTCTCCTATAGAACATGCTCTCTCATTCATTCATACATGTATCTACGCACACACATATATACAAACATACACGCACAAATACTCGAAATCGCCGCCCATGTCATTCATTTCAGAACGCATCTTGACACGACTAAATGAGAACAGTTTAATTCATCAGGCGAGTATTCGTGGTCACTAACTCAAATATCTTCCCAAATTTTCTTTATTTAACATTTGCCACATTTATCGTGAGGTCTTTATCCCTTCACCGCTATATGGTCTTCTGCTTCAACATTGTTGTCTGCAAGAGCGTTTCAAAGGTACAGAGGATAATCTGTTATTCTTTCCCGTTTAAACGCAAACGTACGCAAACGCAAAGCACTAAAACGTAGAAAAGAACAACTTTTGGACAATTCTGACAATTCTTGTTTATCTTGGTGGCAAACAGTTTGGAGCCTGATCAGACGCCGGGTAACCCGGCGTCTGATCTGGCTCCAAACTGTTTGCACTGGAAGTAATAGTTTTAGCGTAAACGCGTTTATTGGGAAAGAATAACACATTCTCCACTGTATATTGTCTTGAATGATTGTTGTCTGCAAGAGCGTTTCAAAAGTAGATTTTAGGCAGTAAAACTGACGAAATTTCGATACCAGTGTCAAACAGTTTAGGTGGCGCGGCGTCTGTTCTAGATCTAAACTGTTTGCAAAATCGACTCAAGTTGCCTACGACGGTCAAAGGGTAAAATATTTATCGTGCTAAGCGCGACTTACAGTGGAGAAAACGTTATTCATTCTTTCCCGTTTAACGCAAACGAAACGCAAACGCGCAAAGCACTTAAATGCAGATAATTACAGATTTTGGACAATTCTGACAATTCATGTTTATTTTAGTGGCAAGCAGTTTGAAGCCTGATCAGACGCCGGGTTACCCGGCGTCTGATCTGGCTTCAAACTGTTTGCATGGGAAATAATAGATTTAGCGTAAACGCGTTTATTGGGAAAGAATTACGTTTTTTCCACTGTAGCAAAGTTTGCAAACAGGTTGAATCCAAATAAGACGCCGCAAAAACGCGACGTCTGGTCTGCATCTAAACTTTATGTCACTCAAATTCAAAATTTCTTGAATTAAAAATATAAACTATGATTTTTGTTACATTTTCGCAGGCGATATATTCGAATCAGACGACAATTCAGCACGATAAGGGTTGAGGCAGTTTTCTACGTTACCGTTGAATAAAAGTAATTAGACATGCAGCCTGCTCCATCGCGTTTTCATTAACGTTTTCCTATTCATATTCAAAGCAAAATCCCTACTACGGTGGTCTAAAAGCACTTTTGATTTCATATTTGCATGCAATCAAGCGGGTCGACACAACCATTCAATCTGAAGGAATATTAGATATGTATGCAACGTACCGGAAGCTTAGATTTATTCTAGCGGAAATAGAATTAATTAAGAAAAATGTTTATTGGTGACGTCATCATCATGGCTGGCTTCTATGCTAGGTGTTTTGGCAAAATACTGAAAGCAGTAGAGGAATCATTTGATACGGTTACTATTCAGCTGAGTAAAACGTTATAATTCCCCGTTTAGCCCAATACTCCATAGCCTGATTCTAGTTTTCAAAAATGTTGACCACTTAAAGCAGGTTGAAAGTAAAGCGAAATGCGCCTTAAGGCGCATTTTGCTTTACTTCAGCCCGCTTTAAGCATATCTGCTAGAATATAGAAAATAGTTCTTATGATACATAATACATAACTGCATAAATTGGAACTATTTTCCCCCGTGGAGGAATAAATTTAAGGCTTAAAAGGCGTATGTATGGGGGTAATCGGTTAAATGAAACTAAACACCAACATAATGTAATAAAAATGTAGAAAACGACAAGACTGTTCACTTTATAAGAATGCCCATGTATAGGTTGCGATTCATTTTTCGTTCCCCAGAGACCGTCCTTCTTGGTTCTTGGGCTTAATTGTCATAGAAAATGCTTCTGTTTATTAGACAGAGATTATCCCCTCTGCCAAGAACTAAAATGAAGGCATGTCGGTGATTTTGTCCCATGCGCTGCTTTGTATCGAATGAGATAATCCGAAATCATCTCCCTGAATCATCATTATCTCATCGTATCATCCCTCATCATTATATATATCCTTTTTTGTCCTTGCCGTGTAAAACCCAAATAATCCAAACGTTTGTTAACACAGGCCTCTTGTTTGGCCCCGAACTGTTATATATATATACAGTGGTGAAAACGTTATTCTTTTGTTTATCGGTTATCCCTTTACCCCATGGCCTGTTTCTAGTTTTGAAGACAGGTGACCACTTAAAGCAGGTTGAAAGTAAAGCAGAATGTGCCTTAAGGCACATTCTGCTTTACTTTCAGCCTGCTTTAAGCTAAAATATGCTAGGCTATATAGAATATGTGTAATGTTAATTGTTCATGATGGTATAAACTGGAACTATTTTCTTCGGCGGAGGAATAAATTAAATACGCTAAAAGTCGCTTCTATTGGGGAAAGGGTTAATGAACACATTTTACTATTTTAAATGAAACACTGTAGTCAGAATTGTCAAAACGTTGTCATTTTCTATGTTTCATTGCATGTACGTTAAAACGGAAGAATAACGTTTTCTCCACTGTATTTCAGACGGGAAGCCAACTCGCAATCGATGGCCAACGACGACCATCGATTTCTTTGCTGAACACGCCACAGGGTTTGGGACACCCATACAAAAATATTTTACCAATTGACATTGACCTTGATCTTTGACCTAATTTCCTGTAATTTTCACTCATCTTCAAAAACAGACGATCGTTGTCACCTCTCTTTTTCTCTTTATGTTCCTGTCTCTCTGCTTCGCACTCTGTATAAATGTCTGTCTCATTGTTCGTCTCTCTGTCTATGTCTCTTTATCTCCGTCTGTCTGTCTAAAATAGGAGAAAGCTGTCATCAGCTGTCATATGTTTAATATCTGCCCTTTCAGTATCCATTCAAAACGGGATTCCTGTATACAGTGGAGAAAACGTTATTCTTTCCCAATAAACGCGTTTACGCAAAACCTTTTATTGCCAGTGCAAATAGTTTGGTGCCAGATTAGACGCCGGTTAACCCGGCGTCTGATCAGGCGTCAAACTGTTTGCCACTCAGATTAAAATAGATAGTTAGAATTGTCAACAAGTTGTCATTTCTTACGTTTAAGAGATTTGCGTTTTGCGTTTCGTTTGCGTTTAAACGGGAAAGAAATAACGTATTCTCAACTGTAATATCTTATATTACAAATAATTGTTTGTTTTCCCAAGAGAGTGTTAATAGCTGCACCTGAAGTTCACCATATATCTCCCCATGACATGCAACAAACTTAATTGTTAAACTTTATAATACTTTGACACAGCTTGAGTCTCAATTGAAAACAGATTTTGGTCCAGATAAGACGCCAAGTATACATCGGCATCTGATCAGGATCCAAACTGTTTGACGCTCTGTTAAATTTAGTTTTAAAATTGCATGAGATTAGATCTAGTCTAAAACAATTAGACAACTTTGAATCAAATATTTGAGCTGTATAAAGGTGTAATAATCTGTCGTAACACATGTTTTGTGCAAGAATACAGTGGATAAGAGATGATCATCTGCCTTTAAAACGCAACTAAACGCAATACAATAAAATGGAGAAAAGTGCAACTGTTTTAATTTTCAAACTATTTTTTTCCGAGTGGCAAACAGTTTGAAGCCTGGTCAGACGCCGGGTTACCCGGCGTCTGATCTGGCTCCAAACTGTTTGCATTGAAATAATTGTTTTCGCACAAACGCGTTAATTGGGAAAGAATAACGTCTTCTCCACTGTACATGAAGTCTGTGGGATCTCACTGTCTTGATTGCAGAGGGACCCAGGGGCCAGTGGGAAAGTTCCTTTAGAAAATTACAACCGTTTCACACAAGAATGGCCGCACTGTTGTATCATTTTAAACGGTACCCAAAAACAAACATAGGCACAGGAAATGATTTAAATTTCGAATTCAAAATAAATAATTATTTATTTCTTCTATTGACCGTGTGTCAACATTATGTTAAAATCGTTCCCCACTGATATATTATCAGTCAACAAGTGATCTAGATTGTTTGTTGTGTCGTCTTTGTACCTGCCGACAATGTGACCGAGGATGAAATTAATATTTGCAGACCGGGTGATTATTTGTATTTCGCAGAAATAACGACACTTACGTCAACACGTTTTCATATTTTCACCTACCTGATAACGCGCTGCACTGGATTGTGAGAATACAGAAGAGAAGACGAAACCCATTTCCCAATAAACGCGCTTGTGCCAAAATGATTACAGCGCTCCCTCTCTACAACGACATCCAAAAGTAGGCACATATTGCGTGTGTTGTTCGGAGGAAGTAGTTAGTTATAGGGAGGGAGAACTA
This sequence comes from Gari tellinella, assembly GCA_922989275.2. Lineage (NCBI taxonomy): Eukaryota > Metazoa > Mollusca > Bivalvia > Cardiida > Psammobiidae > Gari > Gari tellinella. The sequence goes on along the minus strand of OV277871.1, from coordinate 46,181,126 downwards.
AGGATTTGCTTACATTTGCAAACAGCTTGAATCCAGATCAGACGCCGGCGTCTGATCTGGATTCAAGCTGTTTGTCAATCGTCATTATATTTATTCTATCAAAATGTTTACTTATATGTAACTTTTAGAAAAAAAACAGCTGACGACAATTTTAAGCAGAGAATATTGCAGCAGTAAAAACGTTAGACATGATTTTCTTGATTGGGGAACTGCGGCAATGGTTGTTGAAAGGAAGGAATCGTTGTAGGGATAGCCGTTGTAGAGAGGGAACAATGTATTTCCATTGCAAGCAAACTGTTTGGAGCCAGATCAGACGCCGGGTAACCCGGCGTCTGATCAGGCTCAAAACTGTTTGCCACTCGTATCAAATTAAATAAATGTGTTTTTAAAAAAAGAGTTATAATTTCTTAATTTTTACTGCATTACGTTTGCGTTCAGTTACGTTTAACCCTTTCCCCCTTAGAAGCGCCTTTTAGCGGATATGATTTATTCATCCGCTGAAGCAAATAGTTCCAATTTAATCAGTAATGAATATGTATTATAGGGACTATTTTCTATATTATAGCACATGATAGCTTAAAACAGGCTGAAAGTAAAGCAGAATGCGCCCTAAGGCGCATTCTGCTTTACTTTCAACCTGCTTTAAGTAGTCACCTATCTTAAGTACTAGAAATAGACTATCAGGTATAGGGTTAAACGGGAAAGAAAAACCTCCAACTTTACTGTAGTAACTCGACCATCCCTCAAACTTAAAAATAGAATTCAAGATTTCAATAAAATCTAATACACCTTTTTTATGTTGTATTTTTTATTATATAACTTATTCTAAAATAACAAACAGTGCAGACCCTTGTCAGAGGTTTCCTTAAGGAGACTTCTAACTTGGACATTCGCTGTTTTATGTACATAGGACAAGTGTACTCTTCACAGGCGCACTGTATGTAAAGAACACTAATGCAATAAACTGCAGAAAAGAATTGTATACAGTGGAGAATGTGTTATTCTTTCCCAATCAACGCCTTTACGCTAAAACTATTATTTCCAATACAAACAGTTTGGAGCCAGATCAGACGCCGGGTAACCCGGCGTCTGATCTGGCTCCAAACTGTTTGCCACCAAGATAAACATGAATTATCAGAATTGTCTTTAAGTTGTTCTTTTCTACGTTTTAGTGCTTTGCGTTTGCGTACGTTTGCGTTTAAACGGGAAAGAATAACATATTCTCCACTGTACTATATAACAACGTGCTAACGCTAATCTGTTTTAGAAAATCAGTGAAAAATACAGAGTCGTCGTTTAACTCTTTGAACCCTAAGCCCGCATATTGGTGTCCTTTGCAAACAGTGTACTTATTAACAGTACACTTGTCCTATGCAAACAGTGAAGACCCTGATCAGAGGGCTCCTTTAGGAGCCCTCTGATCAGGGTTTTCACTGTTTGTCATAATGCCAAACATTGACAAAAACAACCCTTAAAAGTCAGAAATGGACTAGACTTAAATGTAAACTGGAATTGCCCATTTAAAGTTTCAGGGAGGAAAGAGTTAATACAATACTAACTCTATAACAACAAATTCAGTTAAACGTAAAATATAGGGAACTAACATCGTTACCTCAAATAGGGAATATTGTACCATATAGTTGATCTAGATCTACTGTAGTTTTTTTAAAACTGTTCCTTAACCATTTTCTCCACATTAGCGCCATAGGTCTCCTTTACCCCTGCCTCTGCATAATCACCATTACTGGATATTCATTGATGCTTTTGATTATATGTTGCAGCTCAAATCAAGATAAAAGCAGGGACATATATAACTATGTATGCCCCTGATTAAAGTAAAACCGAACGTTCTTACATGAGATATCTGCTTGACTTCCATCTTGCTTAACCCTTTTCCCCATAGAAGCGCCTTTTAGCGCATATAATTTATTCCTCCGCTGAAAGTAGTTCCAATTGAACCAGTTATTATAGCGAATATTTTATATATTCTAGCACATGGAAGCTTAAAGCAGGCTGAAAGTAAAGCCGAATGCGCCCTAAGGCGCATTCAGCTTTACTTTCAACCTGCTTTACTTTCAACCTGCTTTAAGTGGTCATCTATCTTCAATACAAGAAATAGGATACCAGGTCAAGAGTTAAAGCGATGTCTCATTGACCCTCTACTCCATAGATACGGGTTGCATTTTAAGCATTTATTTTATTCCTGAACTGAAGAAAATAGAATGTGCAGCATTAGACATATTTCCTTTATCCTAGCAAAATGTAACTTAACCCAGACTAAAATTAAAGCAGTATGCACCTTTATAAGCATTCTGCTTTACTTTCAAGCTGCGTTAAGCGGTCACCTATTTTCAAGACTAGAAAAGGGCTATGGAGTAATTCGTTATATTAAACACCATTGAATATAGGTGATATTGTCACTTTAGGCTGTCATACAGGCAATCGGTATGCATTGCATTGAGTTATCTCCCTTGCACCGTGCAGTTATCAAACAACGACAAAAGTAATCAAACTATTTCACACCAGTTGTAAATAAAATGTCATAATGGATACTAAATGCGAATGCAATGCATTAACTCTTTCCTCCCTGAAACTTTAAATGGACAATTCCAGTTTCCATTTTAGTCTAGTCCATTTCTGACTTTTAAGGGTTGTTTTTGTGAATGTTTGGCATTGTGACAAACAGTGAAGACCCTGATCAGAGGGCTCCGAAAAGGAGCCCTCTGATCAGGGTCTTCACTGTTTGCATAGGACAAGTGTACTATTCACATGTACACTGTTTGAAAAGCACGCCTATATGCGGGACCAGGGTTCAAAGAGTTAATAAGAAGAAAATTAGAGGTGTAAAATAATCAGACTTTTTATTTTTATATCAGTGGCAAATAGTTTTGAGTCTGATCTTGTTCCAAGCTGTTTGCAACGAAAATAATTGTTTTACTACAAATGCATTCATAGGGTAAGAATAACCCTCCACAATTCACGCATACAATAACTCTACACAGGGCTACCATAAGTTGCTAATAATCCTAAGATTTTCAAATTTGCAAGCGCGATTTAACATAATTACGCAAACAGTTTCGATCCAGATCAGATGCCGCGTAACGCGGCGTCTGATCTGGATCGAAACTGTTTGACATCCATGTTTCATAAGTGAAAAACGAATAAATTCAAAATTTCATAAGTAAGAGCAAAAATCCGAAGATATCGGGGAAAATCCGCAGGTCCGGAGAAATTAAGAAAAATCCGGAGATTTCCGAAAAATCCGGAGAAATAGCAGCCCTGTATACAACAGACACATGCACGTACATTGACAGACATCCATATAGACAGACAGACAGACAGACTGGGAAGGTAGACAGATAGTGTTAAAAAGTGCAACACTAATTATTGGTTTTGGGTGCAATTAAATAAATGTTAAGTCTTTAGTTATCTTTATATTGGCTTTATCTACCGTGTTTGAGTTTCGCTTCGCCTGGCCGTTAATAGCCTCTTAATAGTTTCAAGATAGCGGCGATTTTTAAATCAATTCTGAAATTTTGTGAAAGATGTATTCAGTTTATAATTAAAACCTGGGGGATTGTTAAAACACGGCTCTAAAAATTGGGGGAACATATCAATTAGCACCTTGTCAAAAATCTGTTCTTAAGACCCCTGTCATAGCGTACCCCGCCCACTTTGAAGTTTCGACAATACCAGATTTGTTCAAGGTAGAATAAAATACAACAACATTCCGCAAAGAAGAAAATTTAAAAGAACTTGTTTAAATATTGTTTTAAGTAAGAACCTGATTAAAGCAGGATGAAAGTAAAGCAGAAAGCACATAAAGGAGCTTTCTGCTTTACATTCATCCTGCTTTTATATGCAACTCGGCTTTAATTTCATCGATATAAGTTCGATTTAGAGGTCGTTACAAAGCGGTTAAACTGTATGTTTTAATTGAAAACGGCGGGGTTTCGCTTCTTTCATTTCTTAATTTATTTACAATCGAGCAATGTTCGTACTGTCGTTTTGAATTAGAATACCTACTGTTAAACTGCAAAGTCATTATAATGTATAGGAATGATGAGACGAGTCTACGAAACTTAAAATAAAATATCGCTTTAATTAGCTCCAATTTTGTTTTCTTGTACAGTGGAGAAAACGTTATTCTTTCCCGTTTAAACGCAAACGAAACGCAAACGCATCGCAAAAAAATGAAGAAAATGACAACTATTTGACAAGTCTGAACGCTGATTTTAACCTGGACAGCAAACAGTTTGGAGCCTGATCAGACGCCGGGTTACACGACGTCTGATCTGAATCCAAACTGTTTGCAATTGAAATAATAGTGTAAGCGCGTTTATTGGGAAAGAATAACGTTTTATCTACCGTATATGGCAACCATCAAATCATAGATCTGTACATCTGGTTGCTTTTTGCAGGATGAAAATAATGCAAAATGCAAAATGTTCACAGTGAAATTTCTGCTGAATATGTACCCTGATTTAAGCATCTACCACTCTTGAAAATGGAAAAAAAAAGCTTTGAGAGAAATAGTAGATAATAGTGTCAATTGCACATAAAATGTATATCGCTATATTCATTTAGTTGCTATGGCAACTCGTTGCACTTAGACATACATCAGACACAAGCATTGGTGAATTATTTTAATAGTTATATAGTTATTCAGATCCATTAAGTCTCTAAACTCATTTATGGCTAGATTTAGCAATGATCCCTCCCAATGTATCTGCTGTAAGATTCCATTACTCATCAAAAAAATTAAAGGGCCATGCCTTCTTTATTTCAACTGAGCGTTTTTTAAAACCGCTGTATGGTGCAAACTTACAGCCAATGATGAAATAGAATATTTTTTTCTGAGCAAAACGCCTTTCTAGAAAATGTTCTAATGGAAATAATCCCTAAAATTTCGCTACATTTTGAATAAATCTAAAATTTAAAAAAATATTTTTTTTACCCCCATAAAGACTGGGTTGATATATTTGTACTCCCTCTCTACAAAAATACCAATCGGGAGACAAAGAGTGTGTGTGTTGTTCGAGAGAGTTGTTATAGGGGGGAACCATTAAGTCTTGGCTTACATTTGCAAACTACTTGAATCCAGATCAGACGCCGCGTTACGCGGCTTCTGATCTAGATTCAAGTTGTTTGTCACTCGTCAGTATGCCTTTTTTCTGTCAAAAAGTCCATTATGTAATTTTGAGAAAAACAGCAGGTTACAATTTTAAGCAGACGATATTGCGGCCGTGAAAAGGTTGGACATTAATGTCTTGTTTGGGCAACAGCAGCAAGCGTTGTTGTTAGGATGGAATCGTTGTTCAGAGGATCGTTGTATGGAGGGAAAACTGTCTACAATGGTGCTTTAACGACACACGGCAGTGTTTAGTCATACATCGGGGGCCCGTTTCATAAAACTTCGTACGTAAGTCGGGTTATAAAAGTCTCAAAAATTGAAAAGACGATTCCAAAGAGATGTCACAAGAGACAGGATTAGATAGAGGAATAAAAAATTAAATGTATTTTAAAGTTTTAACTTACGATCGTTTTTGTCGTACGAAGTTTTATGAAACGGACCCCAGATCATTTCGTATGCAAATTGCGGCGTCTTGTCAGGGTTTACATAGTTTGCTAATACAGTGGAGAATGTGTTATTCTTTCCCAATAAACGCGTTTACGCTAAAACTATTATTTGCAATGCAAACAGTTTGGAGCCAGATCAGACGCCGGGTAACCCGGCGTCTGATCAGGCTCAAAACTGTTTGCCACCAAGATAAACATGAAATATCAGAATTGTCCAAACGTTGTTCTTTTCTACGTTTTAGCGCTTTGTGTTTGCGTACGTTTGCGTTTAAACGGGAAAGAATAACAGATTCTCCACTGTATCTACTGTTGTGGACTATACACTACTCTTCCCTACAACGGCCCTCTGAACAACCTGGTTGTCCTCCTGACAACAACGCTTGCCACTATTCTCCAAACACGACAAGTATGTCCAACCTTTTTGCGGCTGAAATATCGTCTGTTTAAAATTATCGTCTGCTGGTTTATCTCAAAGTCACATATTGGACATTTTGACAGAAAAAAACATAATGACGAATGACAAACAGCTTGAATCCAGATCAGACGCCGCGTTCCACGGCGTCTGATCTGGATTCAAGCTGTTTGCAAATGTGAGTCCATTTCCCTCCCTATCACAACCCCCTTCGAGCAAGGCACACAATCTTTGTCTCCCATTGGGTGTTGTTGTATAGAGGAAGCACTGTATGCGTTAATGGATGAAAGAAGAAATGAAAATTAGTGATAAATTAGTGATAAATGAAAACTATTAGGGAAATTGCGTGTAATACTTAACACATGTATGCAAAGTGTTTTCTTCCATGCTTATATATTGGATGAGTCCATTTTTCATTCAAGGGGTACCTGGTCTAATTTTTCATTTTCATTTGAATTTTTTAATAGAAATTTCTGTTAGTAAACAATGCAAGCTCAGTCTGTACTGTTTTGCCTATGTTCCATCAGGAACGTATATACATATATACGTTCCTGGTCGCATTTATAATACGACGCTAGACACAAATCTGTAAAATAAAACACAAGATATAAAATATAAAGAAATAACGTGTAAATAGAGAGAAAAATCGAGAAAAATTAATCTGAATTGTGTAGTAAGAATCGATGGTATCTTGCAGAAAGAAAAATAAATAAAGACGGTCAATGAATTATTCAAATGACAAAAATAGTTTTCATCTGATTGGATTAAGCTTTTTTTACCATGAGCTATAGAAAATGTTGAGTGTCTCTTAAATAAGATTATGCAAAACCAGACGAGGCTGAATAAGGCGCTTGAAACCTTCTACGTTACACATGCAATGCCACATGTTTCCAGCTGGAGGAGAACTACGAGATACAGTGGCGATGACGTTATATTCAACAAAATAAAAAACAAACCAATAAAACGGGTTTATGCTCAAACTACAATGCCCATTTCAAACAGCTTGGAAATTTGGAAATGGCTATTAAGTATAAGCGCATTTGTTATGAAAAAATATATAAACATATATACAGATATACATATACATGTAATTGTATAAAATACATGTATCTGAACTTTTCTTTTTATCACACCTATAATTAGAAATGATTTTTTCTAACATACACACTTGAATGTATCATTAACAATGTGCATGCAAAACTATGGTAAATACAAGAGAGAGAATATGCTATATAATTATACAGTGGAGAATCTGTTATTCTTTCCCAATAAACGCGTTTACGCTAAAACTATTATTTGCAGTGCAAACAGTTTGGAGCCAGATCAGACGCCGGGTAACCCGGCGTCTGATCAGGCTCCAAACTGTTTGCCACCATGATAAACATGAAATATCAGAATTGTCCAAAAGTTGTTATTTTCTACGTTTTAATGCTTTGCGTTTGCGTTTAAACGGGAAAGAATAACAGATTCTCCACTGTATTCTTTCTTTATGAGCATTGCAAACAATTTGCAGCAAGATCAGAACCTTGGTAATCCACCCTCTAATAAGGTTCCGAGTAAATTAAAGGAATCGTCCGTACTTTTAAGGAAATTGTCAATTTCTATAATTTATTTTTTGGGCATTTCGTTTGCGATTCGTTTCGTTTAAACGGGAAAGAATAAATCTAACATCTTCCCCACTGTAACAAGGAACGTCTTCAAGCCGTCTGGAGTCCAAAGAACGGTGTACTTCTGCTTATGACCTCGCCAAATTGGTGTGAATGAGCTTCAATATAACCTCTCCGAAGCGACTGAATTGTATATTCCAAAACGCTCTTTTATGAATGCAAATGGCTGCTTAATGCAGGACAAAAGTAATGCAGAAAGCTGTCTGCATTACTTTTGTCCTGCGTTAAGCTGTCATCTGTTTTCAAAAACAGGCAATGCAAATTATTTCTAGTGTTGGTTAAGAAGGGTATTAGAATTTACTGCAGAGGCATTCAAACACAGGGAGAAGAATAGGCTTTTAGAATTCCACGCGTCCACTTTTGTGACAGTGCTTTTGATGATCATGGACTTTGATAATGGGGGCTTTATTAGGCTCTATAATACTCCACTCTTTCAATCCCAAATCCGTCGATAGAACCCGCAATGTCTTTAGAAATTGCTTTTCATTTGAAAATTATATGTCTAAATACAGCTAGAATTTTCCGTCATATAGTGTTTGTATGTGGCGACCCTTCCACATGGCTTGGTGCTGTAACTTTTATTAATTTTAATTATTTTATAACATGTATAAATGTAGGTTTTCGTGTAACGTTTTCGTGTAATATGTGATATCCTCATGTGTATATATACCGGTACATTCGGTTGGTGGATTTCGGTGTGTTTTATATATGTCAGTGTATGCTAGAGATATCTATATGAGGGAATTTACGAAAATGCACTGTGTACTGGAGTAACTATGACAACCATAATTTTGTTTGGTGATATTTTTGGTGATACTTTAACTCGATATGTTGGAAGTACAAAATATACAGTGGAGAATCTGTTATTCTTTCCCGTTTAAACGCAAACGTACGCAAACGCAAAGCACTAAAACGTAGAAATGAACAACTTTTGGACAATTCTGATATTTCATGTTTATCTTGGTGGCAAACAGTTTGGAGCCTGATCAGACACCGGGTTACCCGGTGTCTGATCTGGCTCTAAACTGTTTGTACTGCAAATAATAGTTTTAGCGTAAACGCGTTTATTGGGAAAGAATAACACATTCTCCACTGTAACTCCTGTGAGACCGAATTGTATCAATAGTATAAAGTGGAGAAGACGCTATTCTTTTCCAAAAAAGCGTTTATGCTAAATCATCATTTCCGATGCAAATACATTGTAGTTTTGAGCCTAATCAGACTCCAAACTGCTTGCCACCCAGATTAATAATAATAATAATAATAATGATAATAATAATAATAATAATAATAATAATAACGACTTTATTTTATGTTGATGAAATACTTGGTATCAACAACCAATTAATTAGCTGGACGTCGCAATAGGACTGAAATACTGTTTAAAGCGACGTCAAATTATAACAAATCAAACCAAATCAACAACCAATTTCCAATATGGGCCACAAACAATATTAATATAATGTAGAAATCTACTAAAATGGTTATAAATTTTAAAAAGTTGTACTTTTCTACATTTAAGTGCTTTACGTTTTCGATTCGTTGCGTTTAAACGGGAAAGAATAACGTCGTCTCCACTGTAACTGAACGCGGCGTCTGATGAGCTTACAAACTGTTTCACTCGTATCTTTATTTCTTACAGTGGATAATCTGTTATTCTTTCCCGTTTAAACGCAAACGTACGTAAACGCAAAGCGCTAAAACGTAGAAAAGTACAACTTTTGGACAATTCTAATAATTCTTTTTTATCTTGGTGGCAAACAGTTTGGAGCCTGATCAGACGCCGGGTTACCCGGCGTCTGATCTGGCTCCAAACTGTTTGCACTGCAAATAATAGTTTTAGCGTAAACGCGTTTATTGGGAAAGAATAACACATTCTCCACTGTAACCCTTTCACTACTAAATTATTCGTGAGAATTTTACCCCTTCATCGTTTCTTTGTAGTCTGCTTCAATTCTGTTGTCTGCAATGTGTTTCAAAGTTAAAAAATAAGGCAGTATGACTGAAGAAATTTCAAAACGAGTGTCAAACACATGTATTAAGTCCCATTCTTTTGTTGCCCCGAGTACACTGGTAATTGGCAAACAGTTTGGATTTTGATCAGACGCCGCGTAACGCGACGTCTGATCAGGATCCAAACTGTTTGAAACGCGCTTTTAAGCGTCATTCAGGGTGAAAGAGTTAGGTTAAAATTTTAAAAAAATGGCGTAACATTGAGGTTGGCAATTTCAGTACACGATATTGTGTCTGCGATAGGTCTAAACCAGCCTCTAAAGTTTGACAGTGGAAAGGTTAACCTGATATAAAACAAATTTCATTAGGTAAAGTGAAAAATAATTTCACAAAATATTTTGGCATAGATATAAAGCTGAATTGACACTCGATCTACTGTGCATAAAATGTCTATTAACGTATTTACAAATACAAAATACAATAACGACAAGTTTATGCAACCCTTTTCCATTTAAACGAAACGCAACCACAGTTGAACGAATTGTAGAAAAAAATAGCAACGTCTTGAAACTGTTGAAGATTCGTTTTAATCTTGATGGCAAATAGTCTGGAGCCTGATCCTTTAACATATTCAACCCAAGCGACAAGTATACTCGTCATTTACAAATAGTGATCCTGTGAGGAATACACTTGTCATATGCAAACAGTGTAGACACTAATCAGAGGGCTCCTTCACTGTTAGTCATTTTGAAATATATTGTTGAAATCAACCCTAAATAGTCAAACATGGACTAGACTTATCTTGAAATTGGAATTGTTCATTAACAGTTTCAGGGGTGAATGTGTTAATGGAGGTCACGGGTGCCTGTAAATACTAGTTTAGAAAAAAAGGTATATGCTGAAAAAAGAAAATTTGAGCTTAATCTGGATTCGAACTAGTGCGGGGAATTAAGGCAAAACAAAATATGTCTTAACCCTTTCAAGATCAAATTTATCGTGAGAATTTTACCGCTTCACCGCCATATTGTCGCCTGCTTCAATAGTTTTGTCTGCATTATCGTTTTAAAGTTAAATTTAAGGCAGTATGACTGAAGAAATTTCAATAAGAATGTCAAACTGTTTGGATCCTGATCAGACGCCGCGTTACGCGTCTGATCAGGATCCAAACTGTTTTCAAACGCGCTTTTTTGCGTCATTGAGAGTGAAAGGGTTAATTAAATATATCCATATGCTGTAACATCTAGGCTACCGGGCCATTCTTTAATGACATTCTACTTTGTTCTATTTGTATAGCAATCGAAATAATTCGAGCTATTTGAAGAAAAAGTGATGTAAAATATCTAAAAAAAACTGATAGAGCTTTGAACAGCGATTTTTCTTGAGGATATAGAATAGTTCTTTTTAACACTGCTATAGTATGATATTAACCCTCTTTACTTTCGCAGTGTTACAAAGAACTGTATATTCTATATGCATCATTCCTTCTAAATGTATATATTCTCCAAATTTTCTTGGGGATGTATTTTTTATACCGAGCATGTTTTCAACAGGGCTGCCATAAATTGACATAAAAATCCTAAGATTTCCAAATTTGATTTTTCAAGTGCGATTTTACGAATCGCACCTTTACCCAATAGCCTGTTTCTTGTTTTGTTGACATGTGACTACTTAAAGCAGGCTGGAAGTAAAGCTGAATGCGCCTTAAGGCGCATTCTGCTTTACTTTCAGCCTACTTTAAGCTACCATGTACTGAAAAAAATCCGAAGATTTAGGAAAAATCCGGAGAAATGGCAGCCCTGTTTCAATGACATGTGCACGACAATGCTACACTTTTTTTATTTGAGTATTTTCTCTCTTTTCTTTTACTAAATGCAAATCATTTGCAAAGTAAAAGAAAAGAGAGAAAATACTCAAATGAAATGATTTTCTGTAATATTAGCATGTGACTTTTTCGTTTAAGTTGTCGTAATGACGAGCGGTCACTGTGTCAGTGTAATCTGTTGGTTAATTCTAACAACCCATTCGTAAATATCAACTGAATTTTGTAATTCGTTCACCCTGAAAAGTTTCATGGACAACCCAATTTCCAATTCTAGCCCATCTTTAACTATATAGGATTGGTTTAAACAATTTATTGCACAATGGCCATCTGATTAGGATCTACACTGTTTGTACAGGACAAGCGTACTCTTCACTGGAACACTATTAATTTTGTAAACGAATCTTCAAATAGATGTCAAGAACGAGTGTACTCGTCGCTAGGGTTGAATATGTTAATAAAAATTGACACGCCTTTGGTTTATATCTGTCACATTTGCAATTATCATAAATCATTTATAATGTACTCTTATTTCTGACTAAATAAATGCTTTGGTATTCTAGAACTTTCTGTCTATTGGTACAGTAGAGAAAATGTTATTTTTTCCCAATAAACGCGTTTACGCGAAACTTATTATTTCCATTGCAAACAGTTTGGAGCCAGATCAGACGCCGGGTAACCCGGCGTCTGATCAGGCTCCAAACTGGTTGCCACTCAGAATTATCAAAAAATGGTCGTATTCTCAGATTGATTGCAATGCATTTGTGTTTCGTTTGCGTTTAAACGGGAAACAATCACGTTTTCTTCACTGTAACAGTTTGGACCCTGATCAGACGCCAAGTAACCCCGCGCCTGATCAGGCTTCAAACTATCAAGCTGACCCTCAATTGAATAAAAAATCCTCAAAATTTGGAAATATCTGTGATAATCTTCGTTTTGCATTACGTTTACGTTAAAAAGGGATAGCATACAGTGGGGAAAACGTTATTCTTTCCCAGTAAACGCGTTTACGCTAAAATATTATTTCCTATGCGAACAGTTTGGAGCCAGATCAGACGCCGGGTAACCCGGCGTCTGACCAGGCTCCAAACTGTTTGCTATACTAAAATAAACATGAATTGTCAGAGTTGTCCTAAAGCTGTAATTTTCTATATTTAAGTGATTTAGGTTTGCGTTTCGTTTGCGTTTAAACGGGAAAGAATGACGTTTTCTCCACTGTAAGTGTTTCAGTACTTCTCAATAATATTTTGACATTTTATCGTTTGTTAAGTTTACCCCTCTTTTATTCTCTCTAATTTCACTGTGTACATTTTGTAATATTTATTAATGCAATCAACTAATAGCGTGGTTATTTAAATTTAGTGTTGACTTTCTGTTTGGTTTTAGTTCAATACTCTTATTTCATTGACAGTGGAGAGGCCGTTTTTCTTTCCCGTTTAAGTGCAAACGAAACGCAAACACAATCCAATAAAATGCATTAAATTACATTTTCTTTTAAATTGCTAGCGATTAATTTAAGCTTGATGTCAAACAGTCTGGAGCCTGATCAGATGCTGGATTACCCGGCTCCTAACTGTTGGAAAGAGATACAATAGATTTAGCATAAACGCATTTATTGGGAAATAATAACGTTTTTCCACTGTAGTGTTTGCACATACACAATTAAAATCTAATTATTGAATTATTAATTTTGAGAGGCGATATTCATTTTAACCAAAGGTCTGTCTGCTCTATCAAGTAATATACATTGCAAACAGTTTAGAACCAGATCAGACGCAGATTAACTTGGTATTTGATCTGGCTCCAAATTGTGTTGCCGCTACATTCCTAAACTACGTTGTATTGTGTTTCCGTTTCTTTTCGTTCTAAACCGTTTTCTTCATTGTAACTGAATTCTAGTTGATATAAACTGTTTGTAATGTATATACTATTTGATTGAGCAGACAGACCTTTGAATATGATGCTTACCTTCAACCTGATTTAACCCTTTACCTGATAGCCTAGTTATAATACTGAAGATAGGTGACTACTTAAAGCAGGTTGAAAGTAAAGCAGAATGCGCCCTAAGGCGCATTCTGCTTTACTTCCAGCCTGCTTTAAGCTATCATGTTCTAGAATATAGAAAATATTCCCTGTAATATATATTCATGACTGATAAAATTGGAACTATGTTCTTCAGCGGATGAATAAATCATATTCGCTAAAAGGAAAGGGTTAAGCTACCATCTGCTAGGATATACGAAATGCTTTTTTTTATTATTATTATTTATACATATTCATTACTGTGTAAATTGGAACGATATTATTTAGTGCTGTAATAAATCAAAGACGTAAAAGGGCGTACTTATGATGTTATTGGTTAAGCAATACAAGAAGACGAATATTTCAGCCGACTTGATTTATAAATTGTTATAGAATAAATGAAAAAGATATTCTTCAATTTTAATCTAATTCATATCTTCAGAACAACTCGGCTATTTTAATATTTCAAGTAAAATTACCTAATATTTTTAAAAGCAGACGATAATTGTTTGAAATTGATGACGTCATGGCAGTGAAGGGGTTTTGTTTTCTGCAGTAAATTTGCTGCGTCTAAGGAAATACACACTGGATTTCATTTGTCAATGGCAATATGGGGGAACATTACATTCTGAAAGATTTTTAGTTTTTGACAATAAGCCATTTTTTATATCAAAATATATATACATGAATACATAGCCCGTGAATCAGATTTTGACAACGGTTGCCTTGACAAATCTCTCTATTTCTGTCTTAGTCTCCGTCATTTTTTGAAGTGTGGATTATAGAAGTTGCCCATGGCAACGGATCTCAATATAATAATGAACTCCCGTTAATTAACCTTTCAAGAAATCTAAACCTCGTGGCTGAACCCTTCCTCTTTCAAAATATCGTCTGCTTTGAAAGTGTCGTCTGTAAAATTTGATAAAGTTCAGATTTATAATTACTAAATTGAAGAAACCAAAACCCGAATGTCAAACAGCTTTGCTCCAGATCAGACGCCGTGTTACGCGGCGTCTGATCTGGATCAAAACTGTTTGCAAAAACATGTCAAGCCGCGATCGGATGGCAAAATGTTAACCTCTGCCATTCCATTAAATAGTACCGCCTGCTGATTTGATTTCAGTGTTTAAACAGATGACAATTTGTCAATGAAAATTTGCCCGTCAAAATTTGTACAAATGTATATATTTGAAGTACATGGATATACTATATAGTTAAAATATGAAGAAAACGTATCATGATTTGGCGCATGCATGCAAATGAAAGATTTGGAACAGACGACAAGATTAAGGGTTCAAATAAACACCAAGCTGACCAGGGCTGACCATGTGTGGCTACCCCTCCTTGACCAGTGGGGGACCAAGCGCAGACCCTAAGTACCACTCATACTTAAACCCTTTGATTGTTAAGTGCTTTTTTACGGCTGGTAAAATTGTCGTCTGCGACTTAACTAAAAATATTTTTTTCTCCAAAAACATTTTTTTCAGAAAGAGTCAGAGTATCAAACATAAAGACCCAGATAAGACACCGAGTTACTCGGCGTCGGAACTGGATTTAAACTGTTTGAAAGGAAAAGGTAACCTTGGATCCGTCGTTAACAAGCAAAGGGCCAGGCATTCGCAGTCACGTCACACGGGTTCTAAGTCAACAAGCTTCTTTGGACTGTGTATACTTATTTTTCTGATTAGCAGCGGATTAGGGAGACGTTCAAAAAACTGCCGGACGGTGCTAAAATAATAGAGTAGGCTAGAGAAAACAAAACCCGGGATATCTATCTCCCATAATCCTTTCCTCATACGCCATTAAACCCTTCGCCCGCCATATTGTCGTCTGCTTCTTAAAATTGTCGTCTGATTTCATTTGAAATTTCAAAATTCGAAAACAGGTATTTTGACCGAAGAAATGTTGATATAAGGGTAAACAGTTTTGGATTCTGCGCACAGGGTGAGTTCCCGAATGCCTGATCTGGGTCTACACTGTTTGTAAATGCAAGTGAAATCGGGATTGGGGGTGAAAAGGGTAAAACTTTATCTTGCTATGCATACTAGTATTTGGCGGGAATATTTGTCGTTTGCAGCAGCAATAATCAGAACTAATACTTCTGCAATTCCGTAACACAAGAATGGCTGACAGTTTGGATCCAGATGAGACGCCAAGTTACTCGGCGTCTCATCTGGATCCAAACTGTTTGCAAAAGTTATCATAAATTCACTTAGAGTGTGTCAAAGGTTAAAATCCCCCTTTGATTTATCCCGGCATCGCAGTGTTAAAACATTTTCAGAGGCCCCTGGGCTCTGGGTTTTAGTTACGGAATCAAGTTGAGACAGAAGCTAGATCATATTTGCACATGTATCATAAAAATGCCGTATTTGTTTTCTGAGACACCAGAGCGGGCTTGATTTAAGTAATTAATCTGAATTTTGGAAGTGGCAAAAAAAAAGAAATATATACATGTAACTGTTTTATTCTTGTGTATTGCGCACAATTGTTTGTTTACTTCTCGTTTTCATAGTAAGGCGTACTATACCAGTATTTGTTTTATCCTATTACACCTTATGTTCAATAATTTGTATATATATTTCTTTTTTCCATAGTAAGGCATTCTAGTCCAGTATTCTCGTATATATTACGCTCAATAGTTCCTATATACATGTACAACATGTATTTTACTCCTGTTCATGGTTAGTCATTCTAAACCAGTATTTGTTTCATTCTAGTGCACATTATGCTCAATAAGTTGTATATATATTACTCGTTTCCATAGT
Organism: Gari tellinella; assembly: GCA_922989275.2. NCBI lineage: Eukaryota > Metazoa > Mollusca > Bivalvia > Cardiida > Psammobiidae > Gari > Gari tellinella. The sequence continues at coordinate 46,164,908 of OV277871.1, read as the reverse complement.
AAGGCATACTATACTAGTACTTGTCTTATTCTAGTACACATTATGCCCAATAGTTCCTACATGTATATATTACTCCTGTTCATGGTTAGTCATTCTAAACCAGTATTTGTTTCATTCTCGTACACATTACGTTCAATAATTTGTATACATATATATTATTCGTTTCCATTGTAAGGCATACTATACTAGTACTTGTCTTATTCTAGTACACATTATGCTCAATAGTTCCTATATATTACTCCTGTTCATGGTTAGTCATTCTAAACCAGTATTTGTTTCATTCTCGTACACATAACGTTCAATAATTTGTATACATATATATTATTCGTTTCCATTGTAAGGCATACTATACCAGTTCTTGTCTTATTCTAGTACATATTATGCGCAATAGTTTCTATATATATTACTCCTGTTCATGTTTAGGCATTCTAAACCAGTATATGTCTCATTCTAGTACACATTATGCTCAATAAGTTGTATATACATTACTCGTTTCCATAGTAAGGCATATGTAAAATAAGGTTAATAGCATTGTTTGCAAAGGCTAACTTAATAACATTGCAATTCTAGACTCGTTTGGAGCTTGTCTTAAATATCGACTCATGACAGATCCTATATGTCTAAATACTCGTCACATGTGTGTTTCATGCATTATGGCGTAATGAAAGAAAAAAATGTGAATATGCATATCTTTTAAAAACCCATGAATAGAGGTATAACTACAAGATCAATTCAATAATTGTGTAGTGTCTTAATTCCCTTTTTGAAATATTTTTTATCTTCATTGTAAACCGATATCGTCAGCAGAAAGTAATGGACATTTCACAGCCAAATAGAGAGTTCTGATTTACAGGGAGAAAACGCTATTCTTTCCCTATAAACGCGTTTACGCTAAAACTATTATTTCCATAGCCAACAGTTTGGAGCCAGATCAGACGCCGGGTAACCCGACGTCTGATCAGGCTCCAAATTGTTTGCCACTAGGATTAATATGAGCATCCAGTATTGGCGAAGCGATGTCCTTTTCTACCTTTTATTACAATGCGTAAACTTGCGTTTGGTTTGCGTTTTTAAAAACGAGAAAGAATAACGTTTTCTCCACTGTAATCTTTCCGCAGACAAAATATCGTCAACTACAAACAAACATGTCCTCTGTAATTCAATGCCAAATTCATTTCTTTTTGAACTTTCGACTGAAGAAATGTTGATATGTGTACCCAACAGTTTTGATCCTGACCAGACACTACGTTATGCGTCGTCTGATCTTGATCCAGACTATTTGGAAAGTCAACGTTAGTAGATGTTTAGAGTTGTTGTTAGTGTTTGATTAATTGTAATTGATTGTGTGAAAAAGTCATTCTTTTCGCTCGCTATGTCTCATAAATTATAAAGTTTTAAACAAATAATTGTATCTTACAGTGGAGAAATCGTTATTCTTTCCCAATAAACGCGTTTATGCCAAATCTATTATTTCCAATGCAAACAGTTTGGAGCCATTTCAGACGCCGGGTAACCCGGCGTCTGATCAGGCTCCAAAATGTTTGCCACCAAGATAAACATGAATAGTCAGACATGTCGAAAAGTTATCAATTTCTACGTTTTAGAGCTTTGCGTTTGCGTTTCTTATTTTGCATTTAAACGGGAAAGAATAACGTTTTCTTCACTGTAGATGCTGTTAAGAGCATTGCTGCTTTGATATGTCCAGATTACGCATACATTTAAAATAGTATCGGGTAATATTGTTGTGTATATACATAGTCGGTTATATTGAGATACAATTGGACAGTAGGGTCCATGCTATATGATATTGTCCTATAGCAATGTAGGTTGTACTTATAATTGTTTGTACATGTATCATGTAACAAGAAACATATCAAACGTTTTGTTACTAAATAAAATCGTTGACTCTAGTGCACCGCCTTATATATATTTGAATAAACCCATATTGAGAATCACAATATACTGTAAAACCTCTCTACTACAGTGGAGAATCTGTTATTCTTTCCCAATTAACGCGTTTACGCTAAAACTATTATTTGCAGTGCAAACAGTTTGGAGCCAGATCAGACGCCGGGTTACCCGGCGTCTGATCAGGCTCCAAACTGTTTGCCACCAAGATAAATATGAATTATCAGAATTGTCAAAAAGTTGTACTTTTCTACGTTTTAGTGTTTTGCGTTTGCGTACGTTTGCGTTTAAACGGGAAAGAATAACAGATTCTCCACTGTACAACCACTAATAAGAATTAAGCTAATTAATTGTATAGCAAACAGGTGACAGCCTAAAGCAAAGTGACAGTTAAACAGAAAGCTCCTAAAGAAGCGTTTTGTTCAACTGTCACCTTATTTAACCAGATAGGCAGATACCTGTCTTAAATACATAATATTAAACCAATTTAGTGGTCGCAATAGAGAGGTATTACTGTATTAGTTACATGGTCTTTCTCTAATAAACAAATGGTATCTTATTGAATTTGCAGACCTACATGTACTTTTGTTATGCAATAAGTTTGCTTATATCTTTCGTATACAATCGATATGTGTGTACATTGGTAAACACGATATCTTTTTTAGAAAAAAAGCATATATGCTAACACAATAATTTACTTTGCGGAAGGTTTGGAGCCTGATCAGACGCGATATTACATGGCGTCGGTTCTGGCTCCAAACTTTCAATTTGCAATGGAAATAAATATTTCAACATAAACGTGTTTATTGAGTGTCTTCTCCACTTTCTGTTTCTACTTCAACATTGCTATGAACAAATCATTTTAAAAATGAAAGAAGATGCTGCTTTGATGAGCAGCTTTAAATGAGAAACGTTAAATAACCCAGCCAAAACTAATCCATTCTAAGAACTGACTTTAAGATAGCCCGCCCGTCATTATTTCCTGGATGAAATATGACAATTAATAAATATGTCCACAGATTCTGATATGAAAATAATTTTATAAACTTAGAGCAAACAGATTCATGCTTCATATTTCATAAAATTACAATCGAGGACGAGTTTTATGAGAGCTCTGACAAATAAAGTTTGCAGGGAGAGAAGGAATTCTATAGAAATATGGCAGAGGCGCGCTCGATTACCGCGATTGGAAGTCCAACTAATCACATGAAGGGAACAGGAACATTTTTGGCGAACAATAGAACAGGGAAGACGGAAGTCCGAAACGAATGGAATGCCTCTGATTGTAAATATTTTAGAGTTGATGAACTTGTCAAATGAGCGCGCCCTCGGAAATTAATTTCGTCTAAGGAGAACTCTGACGGCATACACGGAAAACTACTTGTTCCGATACTCCCACAAATTCAAGCTCTTAAACGTGGAGGTCACTAGACAAAAATTTGGGGAAATATGCTTGTTATGAATTCATGATAAATTTCGGTTTAACCTTTCGCCTGTATTTTTTATCGTTTCCCTTAAAATGCACGCCTGAAAATGATTTTCAATCTAGTTTGTACGCATTTTAACCTTTATTTATGATAAAACAAAATCTTACTATATTTGTCAGTTTGGGCCCTGGTCAGACGCCGAATTACCCGGCGTCTGGTTAACACTTAAAACCTTTTGCAAAGTCAAATAAAATTAAGATCGTCATAAAGTTTGATCAGGGTATAACCACATAGAAGCTTTTGGTTGACATTGTTAAGGACATAATGATAATTAAGTGAACAAAGGAAGACAAATGTGTACTATTATATTGCATAAATCCACAAAGTTTTAATCGTAATTTAGTTAGTCTCTCCCACTTTTGACTGGCTGGCTCTTTGTGTAGCAATGTGCTCTACTTTCGTACTACATTTAACTCCACTTAAGCTCCACTTGGAGCTAATTTATCGGGTTCATCGAGGGTCCTCCTAAGAGTTGTGTTACTTTAGCATTTTCTTGAATTCTTTATGTATGATACATACTTTAAAGGGCTTATGTCTTGCGGATTTGAAAATGTTTCACGCAAGTAAATATTCTAATTTTAAACGGGCAAAAATAAAACGGTCTGACTTTGGTGACAATAGCATCACATAAATGACATTACATGCATGTTTATAGAATTTAAATTCACTATTGTGATGCATTGAAGGAACAAATATAGTCTTATACTTTAAAGTGTCAATATTATTTGTCTGATGTTATGTGGAAGTTTCAAAACAAAGTACTATGTAATTAAAATTTAGCGTAGTTTATCGATGAATACGGTATTCATATACATGTACATGTATACAGTTAATAGTTGTTAAATAACAATTTATTGAAAATGTAAAATATGTATGTTTGTTGCAAATTCATGTTCTATTTTACATGAAATTGAAAACAAAATCATGTTCTTAATATGTTTTCATTAATAAATCTAATTATATTATCATAACTATTATACAATGTATGCTGTTATCTTACAACAAAAAGTAGGTCAAACGAATTTCGATTTTATTATTAAGACTATTCAATATTAAGTGCTGTTGGCTGAAAACTTCATTAAAATGCCAATAAACTAGAGCAAAAATCAAAAATGGTATCGCATGTTTTTAGCTCAACTGGCACAAAGTGCTATGGTGAGCTATTTTGATAGTTCTGTGTCCTGTGTCTGTCGTCGTCCGTCCGTCCCGTCGTCAACAATTTCTTTAAACGACATCTCCTCCAAAACTACTGGATGGAATTTGTCCAAACTTGGCAGAAATTATCATTATATGGTCCTCTTTCAAAGTTGTTTAAACCTTTCTGGTCCGTTGCATATCTAGGTCACAGGGGCTAAAATAGATTGTATCACGATTGTTCAAAATTTGCCCCTGGGGTCAAAATTGGCCCTGTCGTTGGGGTTACAGTTTTACAAAGAGTTTTATAGTGAAATCTTCAAACCTCTTCTTCTCTGAAATTAAAATGGCTAGAGCTTAGATATTTGGCGTGGCAACACTTCTAGAGGCCCTTTACAATATTGTTGAAACGGTTCCGTTCCGCTGCATATCTAGGTCACATGAGCTAAAAATAGATGTTTTCTATTAAACTTCAAAAAATTTATTGTCTGAAACCAAAGTACCCTGAGCTTAGATATATGGCACAAAGCATCATCTACAAGTCCTCTGTCAAGATTGTTCAAATTATGTCCCTATGGTAAAAAATGACCCCGCCCCGGGGGTCACACATTTACATAGAGTTATATAGTGAAACTTCAAACATCTAATTCTCTGCAACTTATATGGTCAAAGCTTTAAAACTTCGCATGGTGAAACTTCTAGTGGTACTTTACCAATACTGTTCAAATGGTTTCGGTCTGTTGTATATATAGGTCATAGGAGCTAAAATAGATTTTTCAATGAAACCTTAAAAAAATCTTGTCATACGACACAGTATCCTCAGCTTAGATGGTTGGCACACAGCATCATCTACTCAGCAGTTAGCTCCGTCATATTGTCATAATTTCTCAGCTTTCCAAGATATGTTACATTTACATCAACCGTTCCAGGTGAGCGATTTAGGGCCGTATACGGCTCTTGTTAAGTCGATATAATATGAATAAGTTCAGTAGCAAATATGGCCAGTGCCTATGATATATCACACGATATTCAAACATGTAGGTTCAAACAAAATGCAAAAAGTAACAGAACTTTTTGAATGCCACCTCGTATCTGGTGGTCGCTTCAGGGTCTCTACTCTTCGTAGGTTATAAACCCTTTAACTGACGAGTCCGCCAATATTTAGATTTGCAACAGTTTGGACCCTGATAAGACGCCGCTTCACGGAATTAAGTTGTGCACACGAGATAGTAGCTAAGTCGTGCGCGCGACCAACACATCACCTTTACATGTCACCTCAGTACCACCGTACTATTCTGATGAAGAGCTATACAGTAGATTATCTACATCGAACGGACCTTTCTTATTATTGGAAGCCCCCTTCAGGGAAATGGGAAATTTCTGCATCTGTGTCATCATTTTTTGTTTGTTTATTGAGATTTGAACTATGCACAAGTATTAAATAAATGAAAATGTGCAGCAGGTTTTACATGTGAAATTTCGAAAATAGAGAATTAAAATCCAATTGATGATTTATGGGTCCATGCAACATTTTCCAACAGAAATTTATCGGAGGAAAAGGGTTGTTATATTTCTGGATGTCAGGAATGCCAATTTCATCTGATTATGTTAGGCACGAGATTATGAGAAACCCTGAGAATACGAGAATTGACGTTAACGCAATTTACTGGACGCTATATATAGAGAGGTTAATTTTACATAAAATATCTTCTCAAATATCTCAAGTATACCTGTCACTATATTACTCTCCTCCCAAACCCTACATAGTTTTGTTTCCTACCACACATACATGTCACTTCATTAAAACTGCTCGGCTTCGATGTTGTTGTGTTTTTTTTTTAAAGAAGTCAACTTGTGATTGACTATTTCATCCGACTGGTACAGTGGAAAATCTGTTATTCTTTCCCAATAAACGCGTTTACGCTAAAACTATTATTTGCAGTGCAAACAGTTTGGAGCCAGATCAGACGCCGGGTAACCCGGCGTCTGATCAGGCTCCAAACTGTTTGCCACCAAGATAAACAGGAATTATCAGAATTGTCCAAAAGTTATTCTTTTCTACGTTTTAGTGCTTTGCGTTTGCGTACGTTTGCGTTTAAACGGGAAAGAATAACAGATTATCCACTGTAACAGACCTACTCCGTCTAAGATGGAGTCAAAATACGATAGAAAAAATCTAAACAACGAAATGATTCAGTACGTGATTTTATAAATGATTTTATTTCATGTAAAGCGCTTTTGAACGCACAATCCCTGTGTGAAAAGAGCGCTATATAAATCTGGTATAATAATAATAATAATAATAATTTTCCTTACCGATCATATTTATTGTAATGCAATATGCACGATAATTCCACATAATTGCATTTTTCTCCATTATTTTGCACTACACCATCTCGTTTTCAGTCTCTTTAACCCTTTCATTCCTGGGCAACTGGTGCCCGTTTCATAAAACTTCGTAAGATAAAAATGATCGTAAGTCAGATTATAAAAGTCTCAATTTTTATTTATTTCCCCATCTAATCCTGTCTTGTGGCATCTTTTTTGGAATCGTCTTGATGGACATTCGTATCGAAATTTCGTCGGTCAAGCTGTCTTCAACGTATTATTTAACCCATTACCTCATAGACTGTTTCTAGTTTTAAAGAAAGATGATCACTTAAAGCAGGTTGAAAGTAAAGCAGAGTGTGCCTTACGACACAATCTGTTTTTCTTTCAGCCTGCTTTAAGCTACTATCTGCTGGGATATAGAACACATTTCGTAAGATACATATTCATGACTGTAAAAAATGAACTATTTTCTTCAGAGGAGGAATAGAATATAGGCGTAAAAAAGCGTATTTATGGGGTAATGGGTTGAAACGATATTGCAGACATCAATATTGAAGCACACGACATTCTGGCGGTGAAGGGGTAAACATCTCACGATCATTTTTGCGGTGCAACGGTTAAAGCACACGACAATTTAGAGAAGACGATTTGTTCGGCTTTGACTACCACACATAAAAATGAACAACTAGACTGTGATTTACATCACCCCCTCTATTTAATTTATATCTTTTATGAATACCATCCATTTATTGAATATTAAAAATCATGTGCGCCGGGCGATATATTTTGTCTGTGAAGATGTGATTGTGGTATCTCCGCCATTTGGACTGTTTTGATTTATAGCTAATTGTCCCTTATACTGCGCTATCCCTCGTGTGCTGACTTTTTCAAAACAGTTTTGATACTGATCAGACGCCGAGTAACTCGGCGTCTGATCAGGATCAAAACAGTTTTACTCTGATTTCGGGTGTTATTTCAGTCAATTTGTCTAAATCTATTTTTACAAGTACAGGCATACATGTATATGATAATTTCTAAAGCGGATGTCATCTAGGAGTAAGGGGTTTAATCTGAAAATGGAGAAGGTCGAGTTATTCTATGATCTTATCTTATTGAAATTCAAAATAGTGGGTATTTTACAAATGACAAGCTTGTATTTGTAGTTTGTGAAAACGACAAAGCCATTAATTTATACCACTTTTCCGCGAAACAAAAACTTAAATTCCCAAAGAGCTCGTCACGTGGTGTCTAGTTGTACTAAACAAAGTTGATCAAGATCCGTGGAAAAGTAATATGGTACAGTTTAGGGGGCGAAGATAGAAAGACAGATAGAGACAGAGACATGGACAGAGAGAGACAGAGAGCGAGACAGGAGGAGCATAATTACATGTATTTAAGAGAGAGAGGGCGAGAGAGACAGAGAGATAGAGAGAGGGGAAAGGGGGGGGGGGGGGGTCAGCGAGAGACAAATCAGACACACTTACAGGGAGACAGGCATGGAGAGATAGAGAGATACATGTATAAAGACAGAGAGATGCTGACAGAGAGAGAGAGCGAGAGGGAGAGAGACAAAGAGACAGTCAGAGACGGAGATACAGAGACAGACGTACATACCGACAGGGTCAGATATACGGACGGACGATTTGTCTGGCTATACCTATCTGTAAATCTATCTATCCCTGTATGCGTTCTCATCTACTTTTCCCATTTATGTTCCGCTTTATTTTTCTTTAAAACTATTTTATCCAATAACTGCACGCTATAATTTACAATATTATAAAACGCAAACAACAGGTTTAATCATTACAATTATAAGCTTAATTCTAGTCGACCCCAGACGCTCGCCAAGTAAAACATTGACATACACCGACACTGCAGTGGAGAATACATTATTGTTAAACGCAAACGAAATGCAAACGCATTGCAATAAAATACAGAACATGACGATTCTTTGACAATTCTTAGAATTCATTTTACATTAAGAGGAAACCAATTTGGAGCCTGATCAGACGCCGGGTAACACGGCGTCTGATCTGGCTCCAAACTGTTTGCAATGGCAAAATGATTTTAGCATAAACGCGTTTATTTGTAAAGAATAAAATATTGTCCACTGAAGTAGCAAATTATCATTTATTTGTCTGTATCCGTTGCCAGAGAAACGTATCATCTTGTAAGGAAGCTGAGGCTTATTAGTCCTTAACCTGCAATAAAATCGTTCATTTGTCTGCTTTAAAATAACGTCTGAAGTATCTATCAAAATTCAATATCCGTGCATTTCAACTGAGAAAAATCAAACATTATTGTCAAACAGTTTGGATCCTGATCCGGAGCCGAGTTACCAGGCGTCTGATCTGGATCCGAACCGTTTGCACAATACTAGTTAAGCTCATCAGTATAAAGGATAATTTGTATCCGTTAAAGCTTCTGCTAATGATCTGTTGCTAAGCCAGACAGTTGGAGAAGTCTCACATGTATAATTATGGTTCTGTAATTGACATAGAAATGAACATAGCGGAAATGTCTATTTCCAAACAAATTTACGGTAAAATTAACATGTACATTGTCTGTCTCTTACGTACCGAAGCACTGAGGGACATGTGAAGAGGTGTTTATACACGCCACCAACCAGTTGCTACTTCTCCGAAAAGGGTAGCAAAGCAACTCAGCGCCCGGAACGTCCGATAAGTATCGCTTGTGCGTAAACATTGAAAAACGGTGATTGGTGTTAACCTATTTTCACTCTTAGACTGACTTTAATCCCAAAATTAAAAAAGATACGAATTTCATGCTTCGCGGAATTCTTTTTTTTCCCTATTCATCGAACATGGTGTTTCCACATCAAAACTGTTTTTGTAAGCTTGAGAGCCTTTGTCCCGTTCGACAGTGATCCGAGAAACTATGGTTCCGGTATGATTTTGCCTTCTAAGCAGCCAAATAGTAGCTAATGTGTCATTATTCGTAATATCGACGCCCTACCACACCCAGTTTGTCTAAAATACAAATTTTCAAAAATATTTAAAAAGAAACGAGTGATTTATTACCAAGTTTCAATCCGAGAAGTAGCTGCCATCATGGAGTAGTAGCGAATCACGAAAGAAGTAGCTAGTGCTTTGAATTTGAAAAATCGTTATTTTTATATACTTATATTATACATGTACATTACATGCATTTGGTATAAGGAGGAAAACGTTTAACGTATTTGAAAGTTAAAACGACTACTGTTTTAAAAGAAAATATACTATGTTCTATAGATCTCCATGTATGGAGGAATGAATAAACTACTACATGTACTATTGAAATGAACCATAAATGCGGACCAAAAGTAAGACAAAGACTCAAAATCCTTTAGGAACTTTCTGCTTTACTTGATTCCTGCATTAAGATACTGCCCATATACAATTGCTAACTCATCGTGTTTCATCATTTACTGCATAGATACACATTTTATCGCCTTCAACCCCTTCTTCCACTAAAGAAAACAGTTCCAATTTATACAGTCAAGAGTGGGCACCACGAACAACCTTTTAAATTATCCTAGCAGAGGGAAGCTTAAAGCAGACTGAAAGTAAAGCATAATGCACCCTAGGGCGCATTATACTTTACTTTCAATCTGCTTTAGGTGGTCACCTGTTTTAAAAACTAGGTTATGGAGTAAAGGGTTAAGTGACCACTTAAACACAAGTTTGACTCAAAAATCCGTTTCAGTGGTAGCGAATAGTTTCGGTCTTACCACTCTAACTTCTTACATGGTATTATGGGATTGTTTGCATATATGATATAAGCGACATCGGATACTCGCGGTTCTTTGTTTGTCTTCAATGGCATAAGCGACAGGGCAAATAATTCCCGATGCCTGCATATTTGCCTACATCTTGGTTAGTTCTTGTGAAAACAAATTGGAGAGCTCTCACCTGTGCTAATATGTATGTGGTTGAAGATGTAAGAATTTTTGAGAAAGCCGAAGGAAATGTTTTTGGGGGATTACCTCCCTTGGTGTTGGTGTACCATGGCGCACCTGAGCCTCAGGAAGTACGGCCTTCTGTTATTTACAAAAGACGTAAAACAACAGATTATGCAAATTATTAAATTGAACAGCGTGGAGTGTAAAGAAATTCAGTGAAATGTGAAATGTAATACTCAAAACTACCCTTCACCCCTCACGAGTTCCGCTATTTACAATCATACCTCGATAATTGGAACTGCAGCTCTCCCATTGGGAGACAAAAAATGGTTGCGTTGTTCGGAGGGAGTCGTTATAGGAAGGGAAATTGATCTACATTTGCAAACAGCTTGAATCCCGATCAGACGCCGCGTAACGCGGCGTCTGAACTTGATTCAAGCTGTTTGTTACTCGTCATTATGTTCTTTTTATCAAAATGTCCAATATATAAATTTGAGAAAACCAGCGGACGACAATTTTAAACAGACGATATTGAAGCCGTTAAAGCTTTAGATACAGCTGTCCTGTATAAGGAACAACAGCAAGGGTCGTTGTAAGGAGGGGCTCGTTGTTGGGAGGGCCGTTGTAGGGAGAGAGCACTGTATAACTTAAATCTTAAATATAGTAGTTTTTTGCAAACAGTTTGAATCCTGATCAGACACCGCATAACTCGTCGTCTGTTCAGGATTAAATATGTTTGACACATATTTCAATAATATTTATAATTCAAATTTGAAGAAATAACTGCAGACGACAATCGTTTAAATTGAAAACGTCATGACAGTGAAAGGGTTAATTTCCTCAGTTAAAAGCAGATGGCTATAAGTTGTTTTAAGTCGAACATACCCGTATGTCAAAAGTTAAAACGTGGCTAACCGGATATGTGCTATTTAACCCGCTACCCAATAGCATGCTTCTAGTTTCGAAGATATGTGACCACTTAAAGCAGGTTGAAAGTAAAGCAGAATGCGCCATAAGGCGCATTCTGCTTCACTTTCTGCCTGCTTTAAGCTATTACCTGCTAGACTATAGAAAATGTTCGGCTTATGATATTTATTTTTGACAGTATAAATTGGAACTATTTTCATCAGTAAAGGAATTGATTAAAGGCTTAAAAAGGCGTATTTATGAGGTAATGGGTTAAACGAGTCCGAGTTATCGAGAAGTTCGGCGTACACAGAAAATACGAATGAGAGAAAACGTTATTCTTTCCCATTAAACTGAACTAAACTCGACGTCTGATGAGGCTCCATACTGTTTGCCGCTCATTCAAAAACATATTGTTATACATTAAAAATATTGTTAATTGTCTACGTTTTATTGAATTTGGGTTAATTTGCGTTAAAACAGGAAGGAATAACGTCTACTCCACTGTACCAAAAAGTCTTTGCTACTCTAAGAGCTGATGAGTACATTGTTACGCGGCGTCTGATCAGGATCCAAACTGTTTGTAAACGCGCTTTTTGGCGTCATTCAGAGTGAAAGGGTTAAACGGGAAAGAACCAAGTCTTCACTGTATTAAGCGTTTGTGGTTTGGGGTAGAATAGAGATTTCTTAATACAGTAAAAACAATGCAGAAAGTCCCTTTATGTATGATTTTTCTACATTTAACCCATTTGTGCCCACGGTCCCATATATGGGACATGGGCTAACTGTGTTGACGCTGATCAGACGCTGCATTATGTGGCGTCTGACCAGAGTCTACACTGTTTGCTGATAGGAATTTCAATATAAAACAAAATGAAAATGAAAATTTTGACCAGGCATCCCTTTGATAAGAAATGGACTAATCCAATATATTAACATGGAAGAATCCACTGGGTATAAATGGGTAAAACGACTTCAGCATTAAGCTGTCACCTCTCAGCTCTGGCGACACTTCGGCCACACACGACTGCATGCAGCGTGCATGCCGTATTGACTATTGAGTGCGTTTCGTACAGTGGAGAATACGTTATTCTTCCCAGTTTAAACGCAAACGAAACGCAAATCATTTAAACGTTAGAAATGACAACTTGTTAGCAATTCTAACTATCTATTTTAATCTGAGTGGCAAACAGTGTAGAGCCTGATCAGACGCCGGGTTACCCGGCGTCTGATCTGGCTCCAAACTGTTTGCGCTGGCAATACTAGTTTTAGCGTAAACGCGTTTATTGGGCAATAATAACGTTGTCTCCACCACATATGCCTGTAACATAATGCATGGACAACTGTCACCTGAATGGTTTATACATGTTCAGTAGAGAAAACGTTACTTTTTTCCCAGTGCACGCTACACTAAACTATTTTTTCCAATTGTAAACAGTTTGCGTATTTGTTACTCACGTTATTTATGTACATGAAAGCCGCCATTTTTCCTGGAACCAATGCGTTGGATTTGACGTCACCCGAGCGTTAGCGCGCAACCCATTCGTTTTGCCTACCCAGTAACGCTCGACTGACGTCAAATCCAACGCATTGGTTCCAGTGAAAATGGCGGCCTCCATGTAGATAAATAACGTGAGTAACAAAAAACGCATTGAATTCTCTATGAAATTGCCACAATGGTTATATGAGTATCTCTTGACAGATATTATATTCGATAGGCCCTTGACAAAAGGTTACAAAAGTGCTGCAATCACACTCTTTTATATATCGAGGTACGTGGGCTAAATAAGTAATTAAAACTCGTCTGGTCCCTTTAAACACAGGTTTAAATACCGTAATACAGTGGAGAAAAGGTTATTCTTTCCCGTTTAAACGCAAACGAAACGCAAACACATTGCAATAATATGTAGAAAATGATCACTTTTTGACAATTCTGAAAGTTGAATTAAACTTGAATGGAAAACCGTTTGAAGCCTTATCAGACGCAGGGTTACCCGGCGTCTGATCTGGCTCCAAACTGTTTGCACTGGAAATAATAGTTTTAGGCGTAAACGCGTTTATCGGGAAATAATAACTTTTTCTCCACTGTACCTCTCTATTGCGACCACTTACAGTGGAGAATGTGTTATTCTTTCCCAATAAACGCGTTTACTCTAAATCTATTACTTCCACTGCAAACAGTTTGGAGCCAGATCAGACGCCGGGTAACCCGGCGTCTGATCAGGCTTCAAACTGTTTGCCACCAAAATAAACATGAAATATCAGAATTGTCCAAAAGTTGTTCTTTTCTACGTTTTAGCGCTTTGCGTTTGCGTACGTTTGCGTTTAAACGGGAAAGAATAACAGATTCTCCACTGTAGCCTTAGTTTAAATTGTTGTTACTGTACATCATATAAAATGTATGTTTCAAATTAACCACTTGCTGCATTGTCGTGAAAAAAAAAGAGTCGTGTCTGTTTGAGTTAACAAATTCAATTCAATATTCATATTTTGACCGTTCATCAGCTATAGTCGCCACCTTGGTAGAATATTTGAAAACAGTTACGATCCAGATCAGACGCTGGAAAACGCGGCGTATGATCTGAATCCAAAACTGTTTAACACTCGGGTGTAGGTTTCGGGAGCTACAATGGCATGGTAATTAAGCTTTAAAAACTACTGATGGTTGAAGACGGCTGATTTCTCTGGAACAGAGGTTATTGAAGCAAACGAAGGGCTAACTATTACAATGTAGAAAATGTTATTCTTTTCCGTTTAAACGCAAACAAAACGCAAACGCAAAGCACTAAAACGTAGAAAATTACAACTTTTAGACAAGTCTGACTATTCATGTTTATCTTGGTGGCAAACATTTTGGAGACTGATCAGACGCCGGGTTACCCGGCGTCTATTCAGGCTCCAAACTGTTTGGAATAGAAATAACAGTTTTAGCGTAAACGCGTTTATCGGGAAAGAATAACGTTTTCTCCACTGTATATGTATTAACGACATTACAGATAAATTGTTTGCAACTCAGATTAAAACTGGTAGTCAGAATTGAAAAATAGGTGTCTTTATCTACAGTTTAGTGCTTTGCGTTTGCGTTTCGTTTGCGTTTAAACGGGAAAGAATATTATTATCATTATTATTATTACTACATGTAATATTATTATTATTATTATCATTACAGTAGAACCTCTCAATTACGACCATTAAATTGTGTTAAATATTACTCGTTCTTAAGACAGGTTGCTTAAAGCAATGTGAAAGTGAAACAGAAAGCTCCTACAGGAGCTTTCTTTTTCACTTACACATTGCTTTATGCTGTCACCTGTCTTTTATACAGACAATTAACCTTCTTCGTAATAGAGAGGTTCTTCTGTATTTTTATTATCATCATCGTTATTATTATAATTATTTTTCTATATTTCCAATTAACATGTTTTCGCTAAAACTATAATTTCCGCTGCAAACAGTTTGGAACCAGATCTAAGACCGGGTAACCCGGTATCTGATCAGGTTCCAAACTGTTTGCCACACAGATTAAAATATAAAATTAGAAATTTCAAGCAGTTGCCATTTTCTTTAATTTATTGCACAGCCTCTATAACAATGGTTTGTATTTGGCGTTCCAAACAGGTTGCTTAAACCACGCGTGGACTTTCTCCTTTGACTTGGGTCTTGTTTTAAACTGTCGCCTTTCTTTAAGTTACATAAAGGAGTATTCGTATGAGTGGACTTAACATAGTTGTGTGTGTGTGTGCGTTATTTCGTCCATGTAAAACGTACATGCTAACCCAAAAGTTATCGTTGATCTGATCAATGGTCAGACTGGATACCTTATTAACATTTCTTAATAAGGCATATTAATGCATTTTTTGAATGTCAGATTTTAAGTTTAACTTTATGGCAGGTCTTAATTTTGAGATTAGCGCAATTTACATGGTTTTAAATTAATGTTTGTTTTTAACTGCTGATACTTGAAATATGATATTCAGGTAGTAGTTTGCTGTGATATTACTTAATAGTCTCTTATAATTCTTATTTGAATGACATGGTTAATATGTTTTATGACTAAATGTATTTATGTATATGAACCATGATGAGAGACTGAAATAAAGATATAGATCTATATATGTGTGTGATACCCTTCTTTACATGTTAGCCTAGTTAAACTGGTCGTTCTACATAAGTTATTCCCCTTTGTCTGTTTATAACAATATATGGTGGGCAACTTCAAGTGATACATTTTAAGACAATATGGCGGTGAAGTCGCCCCTACTTTGCAAACATTGTGGAACGTGATAAGCACCGGTGTAGAGTTACAGCGGAGATCACGTTGTCTTTCCCGTTTAACCCTTTCACTCTCAATGACGTCATAACGCGCATTTGAAAACAGCTTTGATCCTGATCATTCGCCGCGTAACAGGGTCTAAACTGTTGGCGAATGTCAGCATTGACAGCGAAAGGCTTAATTGGACTACATGTATGCGAATACTAATTATCCAAACGTTTTAGTTAATCGATAAATTTACAGTAAAAACAGCAAAAGTAGACCTTAATCAAAGTACTCCTTTACTATGTACTGTTTGAAATTTTGGCAATATACATTGTGTTTTTAAATACCCTTCAAGGAAAGTAAAACCTCTCTATTACGACAACTAAAACGAAGGCTAATTGTTTGTATGAAAGACAGATGACCTTTAGGAACTTTCTGTTTTATCGTCACCTTGCCTTCTGCCTTTACATAAAAATAACTTACTGGTCGTAATAAAGAAGTTTTACTGTGGTTAAAAATTTAAAATGGACTACACTTGGCTTGCTATTGGGATTGTTCATTTGAAGTTTCAGGGGTCGAAGAAATAACCCTTTCATGATCAAATTTATCGTGAATTTTTTACCCCTTCACCGCCATAGTGTCGTCCGCTAAAATATTGTAGTCTGCTATATCGTTTCAAAGTTAGATTTAAGGCAGTCTGACCGAATAAATTTCAAAATGAGTGTCAAACAGTTTGGATCCTGATCAGACGCCGCGTTACGCGGCGTCTGATCAGGATCCAAACTGTTTGCAAACGCGCTTTTGACGTCATTGAGAGTGAAAGGGGTTAATACGTTTTCTGTGCAATACAGTAATAGGTACCACGAATCGGATACCTTCTCTTGTTATAGTTTTTGTCCGTGTCTCCGTGAATAATTTTTATTTTGCATGTTGAACACCAATGTTATGCTACGTTCCATCTGAAATATTTTAGTTAGGAAATGATATTTCTCACATAACAACGCCTGTTTTCAATAGCGAACAACGATCGCGAATATCCTTGTCTTCCAACATGTGTGAGATCAATTTGACGACGTCACGATAACGTCACTATTTATAACGGCGTTTTGACGTCACCGGGGTTCCAAAAATCATATGCTGTAAAGAATAGCTTAAAATCGTTGGTTATGTGAGAAAAAGAATCTGTCCCTCGTCGATGTTTAAGACAAGCTGATCTCAAACTCGTCTAGAATAGAAATGTTATTAAGCTCGCCAAGGCTCGCTTAATAACATATCAATTCTAGACTCGTTTTGAAATCAGCTTGTCTTAAACATCGACTCATGACAGATCCTAAATGTTCACATATTCCCAAACTTTTAAATAACAGTGCAGACACTAGTCAAAGGGACATCTGATCTTATACAACATTGTTCAACCAGTTCCACATAGCCTGTTTCTATAGTTATGGAAACATGTTACTATACTTAAAGCATGTTGTAAGTAAAGCAGAATGCGCCTTCAGCTTTACTTTCAATCTGCTTTAATCTACCAACTACAAGGATATAGAATATATTTCTTACTTTCATATTCATGATTTGATTTGATTTGTTTTGATTTTACGTCGCTTTCAACAGTATTTCAGTCATATCGTGACGTCCAGCTAGTTATAGGTGGAGGAAGACCCCAGAAGTCCTTTATGCACTGTTTCAGGCACGCCACATTCATGACTGTTTAGACTGTAACTATTTTCTTCGATGGAGGAATAAATTGAAGGCGTAAAAGCAGTGTTTATGGAGTAATGGGTTAAATAGGACCAGTGCATACGCGTCGCTAGCATAAAGAGGCTTTAAAAAGAAGCAGATGGTGATTTGGAAAGTACATTTTGTATTGCGTTGCAAAATGCAGCGTCATGTCAGGGTCTACACTGTTTACTAACGCAAATACCTTCTCACGACACAAGGAAAGGGTCTTAACAAGCTTTGCTTTCGATCTAATCATATTCCAATGTTGTAAAACTATTTTCTCAGGTACAATATGTAGCAAATCTATGGAATAAAATTTGTTTCAACTCAATATACCTTCTCTGTAAATGATTATCATTAAAATAACATTTTAATGTATACATGTAACACCTATATACTGGCTATAAGTATGCCATTTTGCCATTTAATGCCAATTAAAGATTATGTAATATTAAGTTATGTTATATTTGCTGAAGTCCATACCTGGGTGAACGATATGTACAGAGTTACCTCCCTACAACGCCCCTCCCAATAACGATTACATCCTTACAACTTACAACGACCCTAACCGCAGTTCCATAAATCGGAAAATTATGTATAACGTTTTTACTGCTACAATAACGTCGGCTTAAAGTTGTCGCCGGCTGTTTTTCTCAAAGTTACACAATTGACATTTTGACAGAAAAAACTTAATCACGAGTGACAAACAGCTTGAATCCAGATCTTACGCCGCGTTACGCGGCGTCTGATCTGGATTCAAGCTGTTTGCAAATGTAAGCCAATTTCCCTCCCTATAACGAGTCCCTCCGAACAACGCACACAATCTATGTCTGCCATTGGGTGCTGCTGTAGAGAGGGAGTACTGTACATGTAACTGGCTATTCCATTACTCAAAATATACGCATATCCAACTTGCTTTAACTGGCCACATGTCTTCAAACTAGAAACAGGCTATGTGGTGAAGGATTGAATTAAAAATTAAATCGTCTATATTTTTTCATGTAGAATTTTTACCGTCAGTCCCTGAAATTACAGTGGAGAAAACGTTATTCTTTCCCGTTTAAACGGAAACGAAACGCAAAGCACTTAAATGTAGAAAAATACAACTTTTGGACAATTCTGACAATTCATGTTTATTTTGGTAGCAAACAGTTTGGAGCCTGATCAGACGCCGGGTTACCCGGTGTCTGATCTGGCTCCAAAATGTTTGCAATAGAAATAATAGTTTTAGCGTAAAACGTTAATTTGGTAAAAAAATAACGTTTTCTCCACTGTATATTATATGGCCTCCACAAGTCCACGATAATTGCATAATAGCCTTAAAGTTTAACGTAAGAAGATATTTTTCCGCGATAAGGTAATATTTTACCTTAAATATTCTCTAGTACATGGGTTCGTTAATTGGCCAGCCAATTTCTCTCGTAAAATCAGATAAAACGCAATTACGGGTAGCGTTTTCGACGTGTGATCATCGAAAGCGGCGTTTGTTTTAGAATCAGCAGTGACATAAGCGACCGACCGGAAGCAGGTTCAGCGTCGAGTAAAAGTACCCCTGAGGTGTTTTGTCAACAAAATTATTCAAGGGAATATGTGAACAAATACTTGGTAAAATAAATATGGAAACAGTGTCAATATTTGTTCTATAGATTGAACGCTGAAGTAGAACTATGTCTAAACATACAAAAACTGTTTCACTGGTGAGAAAACTACCGAACGAAAATAAATGGTCACGTGATTGCAACACCATTACGTAAACTACAGTCCACAGAACAAAGAATAGAAGGCAATAGTGTGGGGGATTATATAAATGATACAAAAAGTATGAAAAAATATAAATTCACATGCTTTGTGTTGCCCCGAGTACAGTTGTAATTTGCAAACAGTTTGGATCTTGATCAGACGTCGCGTTATGCGACGTCTGATCAGGATCCAAACTGTTTCATCACGGGTCATTACAATATTTCTTTAGTGAGTGGTCTTATTTAAATTTGAGAAAAAAGCAGACGACAGTTATAAACGTTACAAAAAATACATTTTAATCCAAATTAACCTATTTAATCCTATAGTGTCTATTAGAGTGGATATTGGCAAACAGTGTAGACCATGACTCGATCAGATGCCGCGATACTTGCATTAGGGTCTGAAATGTTTGCATATAAAACATTTTGCTTCAGAGAAGAACATTACAGTGTCTTTATATCAGCCTTGTATATCTCTAACGAGATCTTCCAGCAAGCACATAGGGAGATTTCATTGCAATAGCCAGGTGTAAATGGGTTAACATTCAATACATCTGCTACAATATTGTCAGCTTTTATAATCTATTGTCGTCGGAGTTTCATTCCTCAAAATTAGATGCCATGTAGTTTTTGGTAAAGATAAATTTGATGTGAGTATAAAAAAATTCGGATTAGGATCGGCTGTCAGGTACATCGGCGTCTTGTCAGAATCCAAACTGTTTGTAAATATTTAATCTAAATTTGGAACGTGTCTTGCAGACAACAATACTGAAGCAGACGGCAATAAAGCGGTGAAGGGGTAAACATCTTCCGAATAATTTGATCATGAAAGGGTTAAACGGGAAATAACAATGTTTTTCATCTGTTTCAGGATACAGTGGAGAATCTGTTATTCTTTCCCGTTTAAACGCAAACGTACGCAAACGCAAAGCACTAAAACGTAGAAAAGAACAAATTTTGGACAATTCTGATAATTCTTGTTTATCTTGGTGGCAACCAGTTTGGAGCCTGATCAGACGCCGGGTTACCCGGCGTCTGATCTGGCTCCAAACTGTTTGCACTGGGAATAATAGTTTTAGCGTAAACGCGTTTATTGGGAAAGAATAACAGATTCTCCACTGTACACGTTGTTTGCTCAGGTTTCATTTACCATTATACTATTTTATTTCCTTCTTTCACAAACAAAGGTGTAGGTGTTTTGTCTTAGCTTGTTATTACATGTAGGACAATGGAGAAGATCCTTTCGCATCTTAATCCTTCCATTGACAAATATATCGTGAGGTTTTACCCCTTCACCGGCATACTGTCGTCTGCTTCAATATGTTAGCAATACCGTTTCAAAGTTAGATTTAAGGCAGCATGAAATTTGAAAACCATTGTCAAACAGGTTTGATTCTAAGTCAGAAAGAATAACCATACGCATTGTTTTTATGCCAAGTTGGCCATATATTTGCATTACGAGTAACTTTGTAGTTTTAATAAAAAAAAATACAGATATTAATAATTTCAAAGTCGATATCGAATCGTCCATCATTGATATAACGTTCAAACAGTTTATTTATCTTACATCGATTATGAAACAAGCTATAATCAACTTATACATGTACATTTGTACTAATCACTCTTGATGCCTCGAATGGTGGCGTATTTATATATTTCAAACTGTATTTATTTCATTTTTTACATACAAACAATACACACATATTATAACATAATAAGTTGTAAGCATGCATAAGAAACCAAGTCAACATTATATAAATTCTTCTCCATGTTGACTAGTTATACATGTGCAAATTATGGCATTATGGTTAAGTTCACAGATTATAAGAAACCGTTTATTGCATAATTATAATTATTTTGAAACATATTTGGCGTATATGGTCATTTCTGTGGGAGGAAACCGGAGAGCCCGGAGAAAACCCACGTGTCCGGCCGAGCGACCAATGTACCGTCTCGCATACTACCCCGACCCGGGATCGAACTGGGGACCGCATTAGTGAGAAGCGGTATCCGGACACCCCATCATTGATTTAACGTTGATTTAGTCTTGCCTGAGTGGCAATGAGTCTGGAGCGAAATCAGACGCAAGGATCACTGGTTATGATCTAGTTCTAGACTGATTACAATCCACGGTTATCAGATGTTTGAGCACAAGCGCCTTTATCGTTATTCTTCCCCAATAAACGGGTAAACGCTAAAACTGTTATTTCCATTACAAACAGTTTGGAGCCAGATCAGACGCCGGGTAACCCGGCGTCTGATCAGGCTCCAAACTGTTTGCCATCAAGGTTAAAATCAACATTCAAAGTTGTCAAAAAAAGTTGTCATTTTCTTCATTTTTGCGATGCGTTTGCGCGCCGTTTGCATTTAATCGGGAAAGAATAACGTTTCCTCCACTGTATACATATAACGCCAGCGTTATCCTCCAAGGCCGAAACTATAGTGAGAAAGATATAATCTTTCCCCAATAAACCAATTACACAATTAGTTAGTCTGATTAGGCTCCAAACTGTTTGGCGATTTGATAAAAATAAACTTTATACATTTTCAAAAATACGTTAACGTCTACGATTTATTACATTGCATGTGTGTTTAATTTCTTTATAACCCATTTATGCCACATACTGTAAAAGGGACATAGACAAACAGCGTAGACTCTGACCAGACGGCGCATTATGCGGCGTCTGGTCAGTGTCTACACTATTTGCTGATTGGAATTTCAATATTATGCAAATCGAAAATAGAAAATTAGACCAGACACCCCTTAGATAAAAATGGACTATTTCAATATATAAGTATGGAAGAATCCACTTCGCGCAAATAGGTAAATGGGGAAAGAATATCGTCTTCCAAACTGCAACGTCTTCGAGGTTTTTGGATGTTCCGCAAATACCGAACACAATATTGTCTTCGGTTTTTGATTTCTTCATACATGGATAATCAATTATGAAGGAGGGGTTGCCACTGGTGACAACTTCCGGTCCCTGACATGCCATTGTTACCTTGGTAACCACGTCACCTCGTGAAAGAATGTGTTGCCTCCTCCCCCTTTCTCTATCTGTGTGTGAATATGTGATGCGTACGGTGAGGACAAAAGGCTTCCAAATGAATTTAAAATCTATTCATTCAGCTTTATATTCAAATATCTCCGCCGAAAACGAAATATCTCATATTTAATGGCATTACAATGTGTTCTATTCCATGCCTGATTTCCCTCGGCGCTCGTGATACAAGAGTCACTGCGACCAAAAAAAACCTCTGAGATTCAACCTTGGGTATGTGGAATGCGCGAGTATATGATCAACTTGGGGCAAGTAGTTTGGATCCAGATGAGACACCGAGTAACTTGACGTGTCATCTGGATCCAAACTGTTTGCAACTCTGATATTTACGAAACGAAATAAAAAACGGCAGATTCATTTTCTGTATCATTATAGAATTGTTGTAGAGCTGTTTTGCATTTGCACTGTAGCTGCGAAACGATGATAACTTTTTGCAAACAGTTTGGATCCTGATGAGACGCCGCGTAACGCGACGTCTCATCAGGATCCAAACTGTTTGAAACTCTGATAATGTTTTGAAATGAAATTTAGAAAATCTATTTTTAGAACATTAGCAGACAAAAATTGTTGCAGACGAAAATAATTGCCAAGCATGCAAAAAATAACAATAAGTCGTCTGCTGTAATATTGAATTCTGATATCTTTTTTTTTTTATCTCACTTTACTTTATATGTATGTAACACCGTCGGTGAATCTGTACTGTTTTAAGAGTATTTCTCAGGTTCATGATTAGATGCATTCTAAGGTCACGTGGTAGAGAAATAGGCAAACGCGTCATAAGGCACTTTTAACCCTTTCCCCAATAGAAGCACCCTTTAGCTCATCAATTTTATTCCTCCACTGAAAATTTAGTTCCAATTTATACAGTCATGAGCATGAACCATAAGAAATATTTTCTAATCATAGCTGATGGAAGCTTAAAAGCAGACTGAAGGAAAGTAGAATGCGCCTAATGGCGCATTTTGCTTTACTTTTAACCAGCTTTCAGTAATCACCTATCTTCAAAACTAAACACAGACTATGGGGTAAAGGGAAAAGGACCAAAATAGTTCATGTGTTCATGTTCTCAGGGCTCCAGATAAGGGGTAGTTTTCTGAACAAATTCAACATTTTCTCACTCATTTTAGCACCAAACCTTATGGTGTTACTACTCATTAGAATCGTCTCGAAGAGACGATTCTGATGAGTAGTGACACCATAAGGTTTAATGCAGGAATAAAGATTTTAGATTTTGAAAAACTACTCTTATCTGGAGCCCTGTGTTCTTCTCATTAATATAACCGATCAGTTTTAGGGCTATGATCTGTAAAGATTAGCCGAATCAAAGATTTTGAAAATCTATACAAGTTGCCGTGTCGCAAAGCACTTGTTTTTCTGTATTTAAAATTTTATTTTCGATCCAATTATGAACAAGTCATAAACAAGGAAAACAATAAATACCTATCTTTTGTGTCGTCACACAAATACATACGCAATGCCTAAGAGGGTAACGAGCGCTAAATAATGACTAAGTCTTTGATTCGTATTGTCACCTGGCGATATTTGTTAGCAAGAGGGTATAATATAAATACAGTACTAATTTGTCAAAAGAGTAGCAACAACACCGCCAGGTGGCGAAATTATCACCAATTGTCAAGGGGACATAACTGTGGTCGAAAGTGTGAAAAGGTTGGGAAGACGACGTGGGAAAACCAATTTACTCGACACCTATCGGAATGTAATAAAGTCATGTAGTCGAGTTGAATTAATTGCTGCCGTAAAAGTTTGACGTGAATGCCCCCAAAAAGTGCATGTATGAACTAGCAGCTAAGCTAGATATTAGTCTGGGTTACCTGCCCCTACACTATGTTAGATCCAAGTGCGGCAGGGAACCAGCGGCCCGTTTATAAAACTTCGTACGACAAAATGTTGTCGTTAGTCAGATTATAAAACTCTCAATTATTATTTTATTTCTCTATCTAATCTTGTATTGTGACATCTTTTGGAATCGTCTTGAAAAGACGATTCCAAAAAGATGTCACAAGACAGGATTAGATAGAGAAATCAGAGATTGAATATATTTTTAAGTTTTGACTTTCGACAACATTTGTCGTAAGATGTTTTATGAAACGGGACCCAGACTAGTTAGGTATTCGCCCATATACCCCCGAGACATCAATTTGGCAATTCTATAGTGTCCAATTAAGTTCAGTCCATTCTAACATATTTTGGGTTCCTTTTTACAATATACCGTATTTCAAATAAACACGCGGTGCAGATCAGAATGCTCCTTTAGGAACCCTCTGATCAGGGTCTTTAATGTTTTGCATAGGACAAGTGTATTCTTCACATGTGAAGTAATTATAAAGTATACTCGTCTCTGGCGTGAACTGTGTTTCAAACGAGAGGAAGATTTCATACAGAGCAAGAAACAAAAATATAGTGAACACACTTCTTTAGAAATAAATTGATTCGTTTTATTTACTCGTATATGTACTCTTTTTGGTCACAGGAATCAAACATAAATGAAAAGGATTTGTGGAATTACATGTCTTCTTTGTATGTCAAAGGGTAAAGTAGTTGTTGGCACATTTCAAAACTTAAACTTACATAAGGTCTAGGTCACTGAGGTTACAAAATTTACATGAAATGAAAGGTCTGGTGCAAAATGTGTACAAAGGTATTAGTGTTGCAGTATGTTAGCTGTAGGTCACAAGGTCTTGTAGCAGGGGGCACTTTTCAAAACACAAAAGCAATGAATTCGGAACTGAAACCCAGAGTCTACTCACCGTCAATGTCAAAGTCACTGCATGAAGTCCAATTTTTCAAATGGATGGAAAGATATTGCGCCAAGGCTTGTGGGCATTTTTCCAATCTTAAACACAAATTGCGAAACTTATACGATTGGGCTGGGGTCAAGGTCCTAAGAGATGGTTGGAAAGGTCTACATTGTCTCCATCCATGTGTGGTGTAAACTTGTATGAAAAATGTAGATCACAGGCTATAGCAGTTGTGAGCATTTTCAAAATTTAAACGGACCTTTCGAAACTTAAACACAGTGTCTGAGGTCAAGGTCATCGTCGCAGGGGTCCAAAATGTCACATGACCGGGAATGGCCTATATCATTTGAGCTGCCTCCAAACTGTGTACAATGGACATACAGTAAAAACTCTCTATTACAACCACTTACTATAAGACAAATTGGTTGTATAAAAGACAGGTGACAGGAGCTTTCAGTTTTACTGTCACCTTGCTTTAAGCAGTCACCTGTTTTAACCCCTTATAATTAACACAATTTAGTGGTCGTAATAGAGGAGCTTTACTGTAGTTGTTTTATTTTGTTTTGTTCTTCAGCAAAAATGTGTTTGTTTGGGAAAGAGTAACGCCTTCAACGCTGTACCACAACTCGTGCAGTGCTTCCTCTCTACAACAACACCCACTGTATAGAGATACATATTGTGTGCGTTATTCAGAGGGAGTTGTTATAGCGAGGGAAATTGGCTAAAATTTGCAAACAGCTTGGATCCAAATCAGACGCCGCGTGAAGCGGCGTCTGATATGGATTCAAGCTGTTTGTAGTTCGTCATTGTGTTTTTCTCTCAAAGTGTCCAATATGTAAATTTGTAAAAAAAAACCAGCTGATGACAATTTTATGAAGACGGTATGGCAGCCATGAAAATGTTGGACACCGATTGTCTGGGATGGAGAACCGCGGCAAGGGTCGTTGTCAGGAGGGACTCGTTGTTCAGATGGCCGTTGTGGGGAAGAGAGCACGTACAAGAAATGCTCTCCCTTCGAACTAAATAGTTTCAAAATATAGGACAAAACCTGTGTTTGAAGTGGTTGTAATGTAAATATGTAATTTCCTGTAATTTGACTTGGGGTGTTGATTATATTTGTATATTGCAGAGTTCAATCTTACAGTGGAGAAGAAGTTATTCTTTCCCAATAAACGCGTTTACGCTAAAACTATTGTTTCTATTGCAAACAACTATAGCAGCCAGATCAGACACCGGATAACCCGGCGTCTGATCAGGCTCTAAACTGTTTGGCACACAGATTAAAAAACAATAATTAGAAATGTCAAAAAATGGTAATTTCCGACATTTTAGCGATTATTGTTTCGTTTGCGTTTAAACGGGAAAGAATAACGTTTTCTCCACTGTAAGACACCAAAACCCCAGATGAACCTGTGAATAGTTACGATTAAAAGATACAGGTACAAAAAACGAATGTACTTTAACCCATTGCCCCATATATACGCCTTTTATACCTGCAATTTATTCATACACTGTTAAAAATATATAACATGGCAATATAGATATACATGTACACGGATATAATAATAATGGATGGCATCATGCAACCAATTTGGTAAAGTCATAAACGTTTATTTATTATGAAACAGCCTTTTGTTTTCAAAACTACATGTAGGAACATGCAACGGGATACATGTAACGGGTTCAGTAGACACACGAATGCCTGAATGCTAGAAATAATTAATGCTCCCAACGGAGCTTTCTGCATTAATTTTGCCGTGCATCAACTGATGTAATATGATGAATAACAAATCTCGAGAATGTGGGTATACATGTATATATATAAAAAAACAATATTGCTAAATATATTAATATTACGGTTAATACGGTAATTTCCAAAGATATCCAACCATCATATTAACACATATAGATTTACAAGACTCAAGATTTCTTTATTCAGTAATGTAAACACATTCATATTGTTTCTTATTACATCAACATAATTATGATAATAAAATCATAGTCACATTTACAGATATAACACAATGAATAGATATACAGATATTACACATAGATATGCATATATAGAGATATAACAGAAACATGCACATAACATAGTTACATAGATATACAGATATAAACATATATACAATGTAGTACACCGTTATATAATAATCATTCAACGTAAAGCTCAGTATTTATTACTGAAACAGGCGCTAAATTAACCCATTACCCATAACTTATTTTTAGTTTTGAAGACAGGTGACCACTTAAAGTAGGTTCAAAGTAAAACAGAATGTGCCTTAAGGCACATTCTGCTTTACTTTCATCCGACATTAAGCTACCGTCTGTTGGTTTATAGTATGTTACATGTATACATATATGGTAATGACTTTATAAATTAGAACTATTTGTTTCAGTAGAGGAATGAATTTAATGCGCTAAAACATGCTTCTATTGGAGAAAGGGTTAAAGCAGGATGAAAGAAAAGCAGCAAACATCCTTCTAGTCTACACATCGAATACGAGCTTTATATTGAATGCTGGTAGTGAGCGATCGTAAGTCAGTGGTGGTAACAGCGAGGTTTGGGTGTTCGCGTATACGCTGTTCCCAATGGATCTTCCGCGGATTTTCCTAATCTAATCGAGCTCCGAGACAGATTCTCAAACAAGATTTTCTAGGGAACATGTCTTGTACAATCCCCGCGCGTGAGAGCATGAAAGCATCGCATTATACCCCTTTATTGGCTCTTCCTTCAATACTTTGATTTAATTTTTGCATCACAATAATGTCACAATTTTGCGTCCGAGCTCAGGCAGCACTAACTAGAATTTTGATCAGTAACGCTTAGCCAGTCGCCCACTGTCTCTAACTAGATCGAGCATTGAAGTAGAATTCAATTAGTTGGGTGTCCATCTTGACTAAAGTTACAATCATACCTATACTTAACGATCATTAAATGGCACTTAATGGCAGAACATAAACAATAACAGAGCGATTGCTTAATACAGAACAAAACAATGCATAAAGTTCCTACAAAGCTTTCTGTATTACTTTTGTTCTGTATTTAGACACGGGTTCGAGATTTCATGTTTATTGTTTCGAACTGACACTAAACACAGGTTTTACGGTACGTTTCCCCCGTTCTCAAAATCATCGAATTTCCTGCCTGAAAATCATTATTCAGATTTTCAGCAATGCCCTTAACATGCATGTATGTACATGTAGTGAAACCCCTCTAAACCGGAACCTCTTAACACCGGAATTCTCTCTAAACCGGATAAAAACGTTAGTCCCGTTTCCAAACCTTCTATATTTCAACCCATTACACCATTTTGCGACCTTGATTTATTCGTACACTGAATATACGTACCATCAGAAACAGTTTATATACATGCTAGAAGATGATAGCTTAAAGCAGGTTGAAAGTAAAGAAGAATGCGCCTTAAGGCGCATTCTGCTTTCTTTTCAACCTGCTTTAAGTGATCAGCTATCTTCCATACTAGGAACAAGCTATAGATGTATGGGTTAAAACCCCTTTAAACCGGAAACCCCTCTAAACCGGAAATTTATGTTGTCCCTACACATGTCTGGTTTAGAGGAATTCCACTGTACGCACGAAGTGGCGAGAAAAAAGCGATACATGCACAAAGAACAGGGTGAAAGTAAAACAGTTAGAAACCCTATATACAATAGCTTTATGATTCGCTTCCATCTTGCTTCAACTTAGCCCCTTAAATACTAATTCTAACACATTTAATTTATTCCTCCATTGAAGAAAATAGTTCCACTTTATATAAAGTCATGAAAACGCAAAATAAGGTAAAGTTTCTATAGCTTAGCAGATTTTTTTAAAGAAGCCTTTAGGAGCATTCTGCTTTACTTTCAACCTGCTTTAAGTGATAATTCGTCTTCAACACTAGAAACAAGCTATAGGTTACAGGATTTAACGCGGAGTACAAGGTCTCTTCAGAGAGGTCGTATAGCTGAACCGCAGTGAACCATTTCTGAACTTAGACAAACAAAGTGTCCAGTAAACTCATATTTATGGAAAATCCAATAAATTTGGTCACCGCAGGTCAAACGTCTAGGTCCATAAAATGTCCTGTTGCTTGGAGATGTAATATTAAATTGGCATATCACTTAGTGTTGCCAATTTTCCCCACCACTTCGCACTGACCCGCCATAATGTTTTATTGGTGTGTTAAAACAATGGCCCTGGGCTTTCTGCTAATTGGTAAATATCGGAGATGTGACACATCAGATGTTATCGACACTTGTCCGGCATGGACCTACCGATACTATCGGATTAAAAGTGTAAGAATTAGGATAATATACAGCGTTCCCTCCCTACAACGGCCCTCCCAACAACGATTCCCTCCTTGCAACGACGTTTGATTCCCTCCTTACAACGCCGTTTGCCACAATTCCCTAAACAAGACAATTATGTCTAACGTTTTTACTTCTGATTTATCGTCTGCTTAGAATTGTTGTCTGCTGTTTATTCAAAGTTCCATAATGGACATTTTGATAGAAAAAATACCCTTACGCGGCGTCTGATCTGGATTCAAGCTGTTTGCCACTCGTCAATATGGTTTTTTCTGTCAAAATGGCTCATATGTAAATTGAGAAAAACAGCAGACAACAATTTTAAGTAGACTATATTGCAGCCGTGGAAAGGTTGGACATATAATTATATTGCTTTGGGAACAGCGGCAATCGTCGTTATAAGGAGGGGACTGTTGTTGGGAGGGCCGTCTGATCTTGATTCAAGCTGTTTGCAAATGTAAGCCAATTTCCTTCCTTATAACGACTCCCTCCGAACAACGCACATATTTGTGTCTCCCACTGGGTGTCGTTGTAGA
This sequence comes from Gari tellinella, assembly GCA_922989275.2. Lineage (NCBI taxonomy): Eukaryota > Metazoa > Mollusca > Bivalvia > Cardiida > Psammobiidae > Gari > Gari tellinella. The sequence continues at coordinate 46,134,857 of OV277871.1, read as the reverse complement.
GAGGGAGCGCTGCAGTCTTCAATGTAAGTGCTAACACATTCTCTTCTAGTGGTTGATATATTCGTACTAACAGTGCACTATTGAAAATTACATATGTCTAGTTGCAAACAGGGTATAGATAAAGATAATACGTTTCCTATAGGAGCCCTTTGATCAGGGTATATCCTGTTTATCAGTTTGAAATTAATTATAAAAACGACATAGACTGTAACAAGAAATATCTTTAAAAAAGATATTCGGCGGAATGAGTGGTTGAACTAAGGCTATATAGATGGGTGTGCAAAATTGAATTAAATTGAGGTTTTCAAAGAATATATATCTTGGATTGAAAAGCAAAAAATACAAGTATTCAATTGAAACAGTAACTTTTATTTAAAATGCAAAACTATCATGTACAGAAATGCAAAACAAAACAATAATTTAACTCATATCCTAGCTACTGGTAGGAGATCCTCACATTAATCTATTGTTCCATTCATAGAGTTTCTTGAAACAAACTATAGCATACACAAATGTACAGATACAACAATCTACTGTACTTCACTCTTGTAAATAATGATGAAACAACACAATTGTGTTTAACTCACTTGAGGCTATTCATATATAAAATATTGCTTTTAATGTATGGCAAATGTGTACAAATAGTTAACAATTAAAACAAATTGGTTGTAAACAATTATGAAACACCTAGCTTCCTCTGTATATCTATAAATAGATTTCAGATCATAGCATAATTTTGTCAATTCTGTGGCCTAGTGTAGTAAACAGACAGCCTGTATCTCTAAATTTTACACCCACAGTCCACATCATGTAAAACTGTAATGGGACATAAACCAGCCTACAGGGCTCCAGATAAGAGTGAGTAAACTAAACAAATCACATTTTTTCACCTCTTTTAGCACCAAACCCTATGGTGCACTCATTTTGATTGTCTTGAAGAGACAATTCATATGTATAGTGACACCACAGGGTTTAATGCACAAATAAAGATTTTAAGTTTTGAAACAATTCCCTTATCTGGAGCCCTGGCTACTATCCAATCAGACTATTCAGTTTCAACAGGTGCTCTTAATTCTAAATTTCTGATCAAATATTATTGGTTGAAATGTGTGGCCAAATATTAAAGTGTGTCCAAATAGAAAACAGTCAGCTCCGCCGAAAAATATAACTGGACTTTATTGAATACTGGAATTGTCAATTTGAAGTTTGTGAGGGCGAATGAGTTGAGACATGTGCCTGTTTAAAGGGCGTTCGTGGAAAATCACATACAGCGGAGAATAAGTTATTCTTTCAGGAACTTATTCTTTCTCGTTTAAACGCAAACGAAACGCAAACGCAAAACACTAAAATGTATAGAAGGATAACTTTTTGACAATTTTTGACTTTTCATTTTTATCTGAGTGGCAAACAGTTTAGAGCCTAATCAGATACCGAGTAACCCGGCGTCTGATCAGACTCCGAATTATTTGCACTAGAAATAAGAGATTTTGGGTAAACGCGTTTATTGGGAAAGAATAACGTTTTCTCCACTGTAAACACATTCATCATAGTTTGTGCTTTTTCATATCTGATTAAATATTTTCCGTTAATTACCATGTCCATTAGTACTCTATCTATCTTTTGTGACACTCCTCTGCCATTTATATTTAACGTCTAACCTTGACTTATCCTGATAGGTTGTGGGCTCATCTGCAATAAAATCTATCAAAATTTTAAAATGAACCCATTTTGCTCCCAGTGGAATCTTCCACGCTTTGATATTGGATTGATCCATTTTTGATCCGGGGGGGGGGGGTCTATCTTTTATTTTGTGTTTTTTAGATTCTACACTGTTTGCCTGCGGTCTCATATATTTACACTTATACGGGATCGTGGGCACAAAGGATACATTTGTGGGTGAAAAAGTGAAAAATAAATTTACGATTACAGTAAAACCTCTCTATAACGGCCACTAAAACAAGGTCTAATTGATTGTATAAATGACAGGTGACTGGTTAAAGCAAGGTGACAGTAAAACAGAAAGCTCCTACAGGAGCTTTCTGTTTTACTGTCACCATGCTTTAACCAGTCACCTGTCGAAAACACCTAATAAATCATCACACTTTAGTGGCTGTTATAGAGAGGTTTTACTGTACTATAAACGTCATCAAAACTGATTGCCTTTCGCCTTCGACCTGGAAAACACTATTTGGCGTACATTCTGTGGGTACTGCGAGTACAGGCAAATCGGCTGAACTGCTTTGTCGCCGAGCCCAAGCGTACGCTACAGTGGAGAATCTGTTATTCTTTCCCGTTTAAACGCAAACGTACGCAAACGAAAAGCCCTAAAACGTAGAAAAGAACAACTTTTGGACAATTCTGATAATTCTTGTTTATCTTGGAGGCAAACAGTTTGGAGCCTGATCAGACGCCGGGTTACCCGGCGTCTGATCTGGCTCCAAACTGTTTGCACTGGAAATAATAGTTTTAGCGTAAACGCGTTTATTGGGAAAGAATAACAGATTCTCCACTGTAAGCCAAAACACTTCTGGAAGTTTAATGTTTTCGAAACGGTCGCATCTATAAATTCTAAGATGCCATATGAATGATGAATAATGCAATATTTGGTAAAAAAAACTCCAAAAACAACTAAAATGAGATGACGTAAAACATACTAGTGGACGCAAGAATTGCAAGCTATTATATTATGGAGATTTACAGCAATCCAATAGTTTGTAGCTCTTGCTCGAAAGTGTCACCGATTAATTTTTAGCAAATATAGTTTTTCTATTTTCTCCTTTATTATGCTATGTCACTGTTTTGTATATATCTAGGATAGGGAAATGATCTCCTAAAGGAGATTTCTGCTATACCAATTTCTTGTTATAAGCAATCTTCTGCCTAATAATAAACTATAAATATTCATCGTTTTTTGTATTTACAAAACGTTTAATGTCAATGTATAAGCCTACACCGTTTGATTGAGCATGATAATAATTCGCGATTACCTTCCGTACGTACAGTAGTTTCCTTCCCCCATATATCAAAATCTAATTAACCATTTTACTGATATAGCGATTAGCATTGCGAAAACGAGAAATTATTAAAATCCCATCAAATATAAGCGGTTAACTACTCGGACTCTTTTGTCAAGACGGAACAGCGTATGTACAGTGCAGAAAACCTTATTCTTTCCCGTTTAAACGCAAACGAAACGCAACGCAAATCACTTAAACGTAAGAAATGACAACTTGTTGACAATTCTAACTATCTATTTTAATCTGAGTGGCAAACAGTTTGGAGCCTGATCAGACGCCGGGTTACCCGGCGTCTGATCTGGCTCCAAACTGTTTGTATTTAAAATAATACATTTAGCCTAAACGCGTTTATTAGGAAAGAATAACGTTTTCTCCACTGTATAAATATGAAATCTGCACGCGACATTTGGATCAAGTTAATATACGACAGTGCTCCCTCCCTATACAACGACCCTCTCAACAACGACTCCCTCCTTACAACGACCCTTGCCGCAATTATCTTAACAAGACAATTATGTCTAACGCTTTTACTCCAGCAACGTCGTCTGCTTAAAATTGTCGTCGACTGTTTTTCTCAGTCACATAATGGACATTTTGACACAAACAAGAGGGCCAGAATGGCCCTTGATCGCTCACCTGACAATGGTGACACTAGGATGGGTCACGTGATTTCAGAAAAGAAGATTTGTAAAAGGTGACCCCCAGGGCGGGGCCAATTTTGACCCCAGGGGCAAAATTTGAACAACTAAGATAGAGGACCTGTAAACGATGATATGTGCAAAATATCTTAACTCAGTGTACTATGGTTTCAGACAAGAAGATTTTTGAAGTTTTCATTGAAAAAATCTATTTTTAGCTCCGGTGACCCAGATATGCAACAGACCAGAACCAATTCATCCATATATGTGAAGGACCTCTAAAAGTTACATCATGCCAAATATCAAAGCTCTGGTCATATTGGTTCCAGAGAAAAAGATGTTTGAACATTTCACTATATAACTCTATGTAAAACTGTGATCCCCGGGCGGGGCCAATTTTGACACCAGGGACAAAATTGGAACAACTTTGATAGAGGATCTGTTGACGATGCTATGTGCAAAATATCTAAGCTAAGTGTACTATGGTTTCAGACAAGAAGATTTTTTAAGTTCTCATGGGAAAAAAAATCGGTTTTTAGCTTACATGTAGGTGACCCAGATATGCAACGGACCGGAACCGATTCAACAACATAAGTCAAATACCTCTAGAAGTAATACCATGCTAAATATCAAAGCTCTGGACATATTGGTTTCAGAGAAAAAGATGTTTGAACATTTCACTATATAACTCTATGTAAAACGTTGACCCCCGGGGCGGGGCCAATTTTGACCCCAGGGGCAAAATTTGAACAACTTTGATAGAGGACATATAGGTAATGCTATGTGCAAAATATCTAAGCTCTGGCTCTTGTGGTTTGTGACAAGAAGATTTTTTAAGATTTCCTTATTTTTTCACTTTGGTTGCCATAGCAACCAGAGTTCTGCATGGTTTCAAATTCTTTGAACAACTTTGAAAGAGCTTGATCCAAGGAACATTCCTGTGAAGTTTGGTTGCAATCAAGCAAGTGGTTTTGGAGAAGAAGATGTTTGAAGAAATTGTTGACGCACAACGCACAACGCACGACGCACGACGCACAACGCACGACGCACGACGCACAACGCACGACGACGGACGCCGGACATTGACTGACCACAAAAGCTCACCTTGAGCACTTTGTGCTCAGGTGAGCTAAAAACTTAATGACGAGTGACAAACAGTTTGAATCCAGATCAGATGCCGCGTTACGCGGCGACTAATCTGGTTTTATACTGTTTGCAGATGGAAGCAACTTTCCCTCCATATAACGACTACCTCCGAACAACTTACATAGTGTTTGTCCCCAATTGTGTGTCGCTGTTTTGTAGAGAGGGAACGCTGTACTCAAAGTTTGCTAAGCGCCAAAGAGTCATACACCTTCATAGGTACATGTACATGTACCAATTGCATTGACCCTATTATACTTTTTCACCGTACAACATCTAATATGTTTCTCCAATTCCATCCACACTTGAAGAACTTATTGGCAATGATTCATTTTTTAAATTCTGATAAATTTCACTCTTTCTCAGTTTCTGTAGGCGAAAATTGAGGAAATTATCAAAATGTTGAATATCTGAGATTTCACAATGTTTTTCAAATTCATTGGTCATTCTGAATTTTAATGTTCTTCGAGACGCTATTCGTTGATAAAAAAATGCTTTACTTTCAATGTTATTTGATAATGTTATTAGTTGCATTCTTTCTTCTAATTATCTAACAAGCGGAATAGTGGTATATGGTAGTCGGTATTTTTCCCAGCGTGCTTCAGCACTTCCGGCTAGAGCATGGCGGTCGCTTGGCAGATGCAATATTAATTGGGATTAACTTCCGGTTACGAACTGGCTAATGAGATTTTCTTATTATTTCTCCCGGGTTGGTTCATTTTTGAAAATAGAGGAATCAAACGTAGAAAGTTGAAAATCGAAATAGAAATACAGTCGAACCTCATACATAGAATTCGCTTAAATCGAAAATTGAAATTACTAGTATCTTTAACTTTGGAATACGGGTATGTTCGACTAAGGCAGGGCTGTCATAAGTTGACATGAAAAATCCTAAGATTTCTAAATTTGCATTTTTCAAGTCCGAATTTACGAATTATACCTTTACCGCAATAGCCTATTTCTAGTTTTGTTGACATGTGACTACTTAAAGCAGACTGGAAGTGAAGCAGAATGCGCCTTAAGGCGTATTCTGCTTTACTTTCAGCCTGCTTTAAGCTACCATGCATGAACTAGAAAAAAATCAGAAGATTTAGGAAAGATCCGGAGAAATGGCAGCCCTGCTAAGGCGAGATCGATTTATCGAAATTCAACGAAAATATTACTTGCAAAATTGACATGCTATTTCGTGTAATCGAGATTGGACTGTATATACAAGTGTATGAGAATTTTACCTTCCCTTCTTATTGTTCAAATGCAATATGTGTCTTTGTAAACACTATTGTAGAACTATACAGTCGTATTTCGATAACTCGAGTTCGCTTAAGTCCAACTTCCCCGTATTTACTTACAGTGGAGAAAACGTTATTTTCCCCCGTTTTAAACGCAAACGAAACGCAAACGCACTGCAATCAAACGTAGAAAAAGACAACTTTTTGATAATTCTGGCTATTCATTTTAATCTGAGTGGCAAACAGTTTGGAGCCTGATCAGACGCCGGAATACCCGGCGTCTGATCTGGCTGAAAACTCTTTGCAAAGGGAATAATAGTTTTATCGTAAACGCGTTTATTGGGAAAGGATAGCATTTTCTCCACTGTAGTTGGATTCAATTGGTTAATGCAGGACAAACTTTAATGTAGAATAAAAATAACCGTAAGCCTAATGCAGATTTATGAGTCTTTATTAATATGTTATTTTTTGTTGTTAATTACAAGCTATTTATGAAATGCCTTTTCGAAGGCCTCAAAAGGCTTAATGTATACTTGTATATTATGTAGAGGGCCTCATAGAAGATTGATTTTACCAAAAGCGTTCTCTACTTCATTCTTTATTACAGTGGAGAATCTGTTTTTCTTTCCCGTTTAAACGCAAACGTACGCAAACGCAAAGCACTAAAACGTAGAAAAGAACAACTTTTGGACAATTCTGATATTTCATGTTTATCATGGTGGCAAACAGTTTGGAGCCTGATCAGACGCCGGGTTACCCGGCGTCTGATCTGGCTCTAAACTGTTTGCACTGCAAATAATATTTTTAGCGTAAACGCGTTTATTGGGAAAGAATAACAGATTCTCCACTGTAGTACATGTATTACTATTATTCATTTGTTATTTATTTCAGAGTTATTTTCCTCTCGCTTTCAGAAGCTACAGTGGAGAAAACGTTATTATTTCCCAATTAACGCGTTTAAGTTAAATCTATTATTTTCAATGCAAACAGTTTGGAGCCAGATCAGACGCCGGGTAAACTGTTTGCCACTAAGATTAAAATAGATAGTTAGAATTGTCAACAAGTTGTCATTTCTTACGTTAAAGTGATTTGCGTTTGCGTTTCGTTTGCGTTTAAACGGGAAAGAATAACGTTCTCTCCACTGTACCACTACATGTACATGACTCCATATTCATCTACATCGTTTAACCCAATACGTCATAGATACGCACTTTTACGCCTATGATTTATATTCTTCCGCTGCTGCAAAAAGTTCAACTTTATACAGTGACGAATATGAACCATAAGAAAGCGTTTCTATATCCTAGCAGATGGTAGCCCAAAACAGGCTAAAAGTAAAGCAGACTGAGCCTTAAGGCACATTCTGGGTTTTTTAATCTGCTTTAAGCAACCACCTGCCTTCAATACTGAAAAAGCTATGGGAAAAGAGGTTAACACAAGCTTTACTGTACTTATCAAAATGTGATTTATAAAATTCGATCCGATGGATATCTTCTGTGTGTCTGAAGAAAATTGCTTTCGAATTTGATTTCATTCGGCCCCGGTCGTCTTCGTAACTTGAGACCCCTATGATACGTTTTCAATACCAGTTAAATAAAACGCGATAGAGCCTATCTCAATAGCGACAGATATAAACTAATTTGCTGGAAACAATTCCGCCAATCGCGAGCCGATATTGCTGCCAACATATTGGCTGACAGTAATTTCCCGCGACAATTTGCGGTATTCTCGCGCGATGTCTTTTAATCACGTGACCTCCCCTCGCATTAGCAGGAATTGTCGACTGTCGTCTGCTTCTATCAAATTCTAATCAATACACATCCCCCTGCATTAACTTAATAACGCTAAACAGGGATAGAAATTCATTTCATTATAGTAAAAGCTCGGCAGAAGATCTTAGCGAGACTCTAAGAAATACGGCAGAAGGGCTGCCCGCCGCCGCGCGATGTGTCTCGTTATTGGGCGAGAGGATAATCCGTGACACGGTATTGTTTTTAAGAAAATTATATTTCCCCCTGGCCTTTGATCCGCGTCTCCATCATCTGTCCACCCTGGTAGCCTAATGATTGACTGTTTGCTCTAAGACAGGGAGATTCGATCCTATTTCGAGCTAATTATATTGCAATTTCTTTGTTTCCTTTACTTTCATTTTTGTCTACGGCGTATGAGTTTGCAATATGAATATGCAGCGAAACAGGTACTTGGTTCTTCAACATTTGTGTGAGCATTAAGATATTATTTTCCCAGGTTTTATTTCACACCCTGTCGACTTTCATCATTTTTAAAGATTACTATACATACGCCTTTGTCGTTCAATAGCGATATTCCTTATATATTTGACATGAAAATAGCCTTTTAACTCCAAATGGAAATTGATATTAGTATGGAGATTTGAGTGAAAAACTCGTTGCCACTCAGATTAATAAGAACAGTCTGAATTGAGATGTTGTCTTTTTCTGCCTTTTATTGCGATACGTTTGTGTTTCGTTTGCGTTTAAACGGGAAAGAATAACGTTTTCTCCGCAAATGGTACATATTCATACGTGTAACTGTATAAAGTTAAGGAGATTATACTATATTGAATAGCTCCTGATATAGTGGCACTATTTCCTTCAGTGGAGGAACAAATTGAAGTCGTATAAGTGTGTACTTATGGATTAATTTGTTTAACGGTGAAGAATACCGTATTTTCCAATGTTTATTAGTTTTCGTCCAAAACAAGGTTTTACTACCCAGTAATGCGGTATGTTTTTCAGGGCAATGCCCGGGGCATCTCTCCGCAAGCTGGATATATATCCCAGAGTTCTGGGAATCACCGGGATCATCCAGGTACACAACATTGGATATTGTCACACTATTAAATTCCTCACGTGAAACATTCATTATGACTTGTATATAAAGAGTTGTGATATTTTTTATATTTCATTGATTTGCGTTTGCGTTTGGTTTTGTTTAAATGGAAAAGAAGAAAATAAATAGAGTATTTATCTATATATCACAATTGAACATTCAGTATGTATACTTCAATATGTATACATAGATACATACTTATGTATATTATAATAGCTTCAAAATAGCTCAACGTTATTCCTTAAAGGGATTATACGTATTTTTATGGCATTACATGCCTTATATTACAGAGGAGAATCTGTTATTCTTTCCCGTTTAAACGCAAACGTACGCAAACGCAAAGCACTAAAACGTAGAAAAGAACAACTTTTGGACAATTCTGATATTTCATGTTTATCATGGTGACAAACAGTTTGGAGCCTGATCAGACGCCGGGTTACCCGGCGTCTTATCTGGCTCCAAACTGTTTGCACTGGAAATTATAGTTTTAGCGTAAACGCGTTTATTGGGAAAGAATAACACATTCTCCACTGTACACACATATACAACATTACATTATGACACCAAGAAATCAGATAATTGAAATGTTCCAATGCTGATTTCACATATTAAAATAGGTGCAAACATTAAGAGTATAAATATTAATAAGAGTAATCAACAAAATCTAGATAAGTACTTTGGTGTAAACAATCTAAAAATCATATATTACGAAAACTTAAAAGCTAAAAATCAGGTGCAAACATTAAGAGTATAAATATAAATACCGTTGAAAAGTAGTATTTCCCAATAAACGCGTTTTTCGTAAATGCTAAAACTATTATGTCAATTGAAAACATTTTGAAGCCAGATCAGACGCCGGGTACCCGGCGTCTGATCAGGCTCCAAACTGTTTGCCATTGAGATTGAAGCAAAACGTCTACATTTTATAAAGAATATTCATTTTCTACATTTTATTACATTGCATTTGGTTTCGCTTACACGAAAAAGAATATCTTCTCTTGACTGTACATGTATGTTGTTGTTGTTTTTCAGGCCAATACCCGGGTCATCTCTTCCCTAGCTGGAGAGCCCTGTGTTCTGAGAATCACCGAAGTCATCCAAGTACACACCGTTGGATATTGTCACACTGTATGAAAATGTCAAGTTAATAAAAAACCTCACGTGAAAATCACCGGAACCGAAATTCGTCAGCAAATATACCCGATTGTGAATTTTCAATCATTTTACCACTACCCATTGTGCGCTAGACACGCAATTACTTCGATCGCTGAAGCTTTAATCTTGGAATAATTCCTGCAAAAATTATAAACGGCTTTTGTCAACGGAATGATGGAATCAATATGCTTCCACTCGCACGAAAGAAAGTGAAATTAATGTCGCAACAGGGTGCCGCCATGTTGAAGCAGCAGACCTGTTTATGGCATCTCGGGTCTCGCGAGGTCAGAGAGTTCAGGACCACCGTGTTAGTACCGTTATTTCTGCTTTTGCAACAGTCGAACAATGGCCGGACGCAGGATGAGTGAATATATCGAAGTATTTATTTGATTTCGACAACTTAACAGCAGTTGTTACACAAACTGTTAAAAGCATATTTGGTATCCAATGAAATCTCACGGGTGGCCTAATATTAGTAGTGTTTGAGGAAACTGAAGTGGCCGATGGATGGAGAAAGTTTCTAGGAAATAGTTTCCGGTTGAAAAAAAAGGTATCCGGTAGATCTATAAATTATTGGTATAGCTCTGATCACCAAATTGTAAAACATCAATGGCGGTTTGCTAACGCTCATGCCACGAACACATATTCATTCAACGTTATTTCTTCTCTGTACAAAACTACATGTATGCGCAAAATGCAATAAACTTTTGGCCGAATAGTTCTACCTTTTCAAACAATGTTGAGCCCGATTAGACACCGAGATACTCATACAGTGGAGAAAACGTTATTCTTTCCCAATAAACGCGTTTACGCTAAAACTATTATTTTCACTGAAAACAGTTTGGAGCCAGATCAGACGCCGGGTAACCCGGCGTCTGATCAGGCTCCAAATTGTTTGCCACCAAGATAAAGATGAATTATCAGAATTGTCAAAAAGTTGTATTTTTCTACGTTTTAGTGTTTTGCGTTTGCGTACGTTTGCGTTTAAACGGGAAAGAATAACAGATTCTCCACTGTACGCTAGCACGCGTGTATGTATATTTCATGTTGTAATTGTGTGTGTGTAAGTGTTGGGGGGGGGGGGGGGGGGGACCGACAAACAGATAGAGAGTGACAAAGAAAATGATATATATTGGTAGAGATATGCAAGACAATAGAGAGACGGAGAGAGGGATAGAGACCGACCAAGCAACCAACCAGCCAGTCATACAGACGGACAAATATTGATGAAAAGAGAGGGATAGAGAGAGAAAAAGAGAGAGAAAAAAAAGAAAGAGTGTGAGAGAGAAAGAGAGAGAGAGAGAGAGTTTATTTTGTTGCAGAGGCTGTCAAGCAAGGAGAGACTCATGCATGATTGACAGCTCCTTCGTCAATTTTCGTTTATTGCCTATGTTGATATTGTTGCTAATCTATTAATCTATCACTATTCTATAGCCAGCCTCAATTTCATACGCCATCAAGAAAATATAAAGGAGCTTGAAGCGAGCAGTGTTGCAATAAAAAGGAGAAGATTTGTAAAGGAACATACAACGACCCTGTTTCGCCTCTGTACCCATCAATAGCAGACATTATGTTTATTTCTGCTCAATTCTATATTTTATGATCGTTACTAAGATATCAGTTACATTAGGGCAGAGAAGCTCCCATTGAAAACATCAAAACTTCACATGGATATAGAGGACAAACTAGAAAACAGAAAACGTAGAAACTACAAACATACTGTGTGTTGGATATACAGGTACAGTGGAGAAAACTTTATTCTTTCCCGTTTAAACGCAAACGAATTACAAACGCAAATCACTTAAACGTAAGAAATGACAACTTGTTGACAATTCTAACTATCTATTTTAATCTGAGTGGCAAACAGTTTGGATCCTGATCAGACGCCGGGTTACCCGGCGTCTGATCTGGCTCCAAACTGTTTGCATTGAAAATAATAGATTTAGCGTAAACGCGTTTATTGGGGAAGAATAACGTTTTCTCCACTGTACCTCTGAAAGGTCTTTCTTTAGCGGCTAACCTGTCAGGAAGAGTGGAGAATGAGGAAGGCAGATGGCTATTTAAAGTAGGACGAAAGTAATGCAGAAAGCCCCTAAAGGAGCAATCTCCATTACTTACGTCCTGCATTAGGCACCTACCTGTGATTGAGGACAACAAAGAAATATAGTTTTGATGTCGTTGAAGAGAGGGTTGGTTGGTTTGGAGTCGTATCTGTCCTTATTGATGTCCAAGAGATCTTAGTAGACAGTAATATGTTTGTTCAAGGATTCAATATGGATTAAAATAATTGGCTTGTTACTATGTTGAGATGGTTGTAGCGCAATGGTGGTACGCTAAAAGGAAGTGAAAAAAGTCCAATATCGACTTAGTGAAATGTTAGATAACCCGGGATGTGACGAGAAAGGAGGACCTGAGTGTACAATAACGCACCATCAATACGGTCATTAAATAGTTTAAGCGTGTTTTATGTGTTTATAAGGTGGATATTCGATGCAAGATGAAAGTAAAACAGAAAACCACAACAGGTGCTTCTACTTTATGTTCAGCCTGCTTTAAGCAGCGATTGATCGTAACCCTTTCGTATCCGGGAGGTTTGTACCCTTTCACCGCTTTGTTGACATCTGCTTCAGAACTGTTTTCTGCAAGACACGTTTCAAAGTTATATTTAAGGTTGTATGACATAATAAATCTCGATAAGAGTGTCAAACAGTTTGGGTCCTGATCAGACACCGCGTTTCGCGGCGTCTGATCAGGACCCAGACTGTTTGCAAACGCGCTTTAAAGCGTCATTGAGAGTGAAAGGGTAAAGGACTACGAACGGATTCTCTTGAGTTTGTTAGCAACGTGGAGGAGTTTTGGAACATTAAAACCCCCCCTATTACGTTCACAAAAAAGACTATTGGAAAATGTTTGTTTGTTCGTTTGTTTTGATTGATTTAAAGGCAAGGTGGCAGCTTACAGACATACGAAAGTGCAGTAGAAATCCCCTAAAGAAGTTTTCTGATTTATGTTCATCTTGCTGTAAACAGTCGCCTGCATTAAACACCAAACTATTAACATCACGGTAGTGGTGGAAATAGAGAGGTTCTGAACATCAATGTTCAAGGCCTGTTACAGGAAGATATATAGAGATGCAGTATTATTATTATAGTATAGTATTATTATTTTATTTTATTATTAGTGTGTTTATATTCAACATCCACAGTGCATCATCGTGGCTTACGGATATCCTCGGTGAACACTGTTAACCCGACGCCTTAGACCGTTTACAACGGTTACTACTTGCAAACATTTTGGATCCTGATCAGACGCTGCGTAACGCAGCGTCTGATCAGGAGCCAAACTGTTTACCACTCGTTTCAATATTTGTTTCAGAAAAATGCCTAATTTTTGTTATCGATACTTGTTTATTTGTGCGATTAAACAGCTTAAACAACAACAACAAGAACAACAACTATGATAATGATGATGATGATGATGATGATGATGATATTAATGATAATAATAGTAATAACAACAATAAATACTTTATTTAAAGAGAGAACGCATTTTGCAAAATTCAATCATCCATACGGCCCTCTTACAGTGGAGAAAACGTTATTCTTTCCCAATAAACGCGTTTACGCTAAAACTATTATTTCCAGTGCAAACAGTTTGGAGCCAGATCAGACGCCGGATGACCAGGCGTCTGATCAGGCTCCAATCTGTTTGCCACTCAGATTAAAATAGATAGTAAGAATTGTATACAATTTATTATTTTTTACGTTTAAGTGGTTTGCGTCACAGGTACTTGACACATACATCTAGATCTATTAACACCCCGCCCCTTTTTAAAAAAAAAAAAAAAATCATCTTTTTTTTACTATCTACTTCTATTATAGATACAAGGTAAACAGCGCAATTCGACACCTAGTCTTAACTATCGACTTAAACTGATGCTAAAATAGACTCGATCGCCGATATTCTCTTGTGGTACCCTCGGGAAAGGATTAATTTATCAATATCTACTTTTTATTTCATCAAATTCCGTCAAATAACGCCACAGTACGTGAATTATAACGAAAATGTGCATCAAAAATTTTTATGATATGATTTGACCTGTTTAAACAATTTGATTATATATGCTGATGTAAAGAGGTACAATATGTATACATATAAGTTACCAAATAAACTATGTCTATGTCTAAGTCATGTAACGTGTTTTTCGTTGAATAAATGTTAATATGAGCATCAATCAAGTTTGACCCAGATCAATTAGCAGAAACCTTGGGGAATGATCTAAATCAAAACTGCTTGAAAGTGTCACTGTAGTGGCGATTGGCAACTAAAGGGTTTACAATTTTACTGCCAAAGTGTCAGCTGCTTTTGAAATCGTTTGTATTTTATTCAATATTTTTCAGTATTTTGATTGAAGAAACGTCGTTATGAATGTCACACACATTGAACCCATTGTCCCCTGAAACTTCCAATGGTCAATTTCTGTTTGCAATAAAGGCTGATCCATTTTAGACTATTTAGGGTAGTTTTTGTAATAAATTGCCAAATGACAAACAGTGACGTCCCTGGTCAGAGGGCTCCTGCAGGAGCCCTCTGATCAGGGACATCACTGTTTGCATATAGGACAAGTGTACTATTCACAGATACATATGTGGTAAAGGACGCATATGTGCGTCACTAGGGCTCAATGAGTTAACCCATGCCCGAAATGAGCTAGATATAAACTGCTTGTATTTGTCACTCATATCACGAATGGCAGTTTCAAGCTTAAGATGAGTTGAACGCTCATATGTGTGACTGTTGCAGATTAAAATCTGAAATTGTAGACAGTTTTCAATTTCATTTCTTGTCCCTTAATATACTAGATATAATTTGCCCTAAAAGTACGCTTCTGTCGTTAGACAAGTACACAAAATATTGCAAAACTTACATTTGGTTACTTGTTAGAAATCAAGCCTTATTATGAATCACTAGGCTTTATACAGGTTTGCTAATGTAGTAAAAACTTTGATAAAAAGCTGCAAAACGAATAAGTAGCTTGCGAAATAAAGTAACATTAAATTCAGTATTTTATTAACCTTTAGAGTGTTAAATTATACTAACTTAGAAATATTCATAATACTTATCAAGCGGTTTGGAGCCTGATCAGACGCCGAGTTACTCGGCGTCTGATCAGGATTCAAACTAGTTGACAATCATATGAATAGTATATCAATTAAAAATATTAAATGTTGAATATGGTTGATGTATGTTTTTAGAATGTTATGATTTTAAGGAGCATCTCCATCACGGAAAGTTGTTTATCATCTTGCAAATATAACCTCGCGTTATTTGGCTCTATATTTCATGATGAAACAAAAATTAATGCATAAATTTCACACGTTCGTAAGTATCAGATAATGAAAGTTTCGGATTCATTATACCATAACACGTCGTCGGTTCAGTTGCTTGTGTAACACTATTTTGGCAAATCTAGACCTAGCCGGGGTCTAAGGTTAAAAAGATTTCCATTTGAGTCTAAAATCGTTCTCAAGCATTTGAGTGGTCAGATTTGAGCCTAGGCTCAAATCTGACCAATCAAATGATTGAGAAAACACTCAGACTCAGCTCAAACGCTTTATAACCTTGGACCCAGGGCTCGAACCAATAGTCAGGCATTAATGGGAAATATGGTATTTTTCCCGTTTAAATAAAACTGAACACAAACGAAATGCAATTAAAGAAGAAAATTACGATTGTTTGTAAATTCTGGCGAATATTTTATCTGAGTGGCAAACAGTTCTGAGCATGATCAAACGCCGGGATATCCGGCGTCTGATCTGGTACCAAATTGTTTGCATTGGGCATAATAGTTTTACCATACATGTAAACGCGTTTTTTGTGAAGGAATAACGTATACCCCATTGTACATTTACCTCTGATCACAGGTACTTGACACATACTTTATTATCTATTAACATCCCCCCCCCCCTTAAAAAAAAAAAAAAAAAAATTTGTTTTTTACTATACTTCTATTATAGATACAAGGTAAACAGCGCAATTCGACACCTAGTCTTTACTATCGACTTAAGCTGATGCTAAAATAGACTCGATCGCCGATATTCTCTTGTGGTATCCTCGGGAAATGATTAATTTATCAATATCTACTTTTTATTTCATCAAATTCCGTCAAATAACGCCACAGTACGTGAATTATAACGAAAATAATCATCAAAAAGTTTTCTGTCGTTCTCTTGGTACATAGCAACGAATGTACATGTAGGGGTGATCTGTTATTTGTCCACAATAAACGGCCTATGCCACTGGAACTTTCACCAAATATTATAAATCATCTTTAAATGAAATATTATCAGTTTTATATAATTTACATAGAATGCAAAATTAAAAGAAACTTTACCTGTTTAATTTTGACCAATGAGATCGCTCCGTTCATTCAATTCATTCCGGTATTCAAAATGGCATTCACAATGAAATGAGTCTTTCACTTGTCAATTTCATGCCAAATTACATGTATATTTCATATAGCTGATAGTGAAGAGGGTCATGTTCCGACACAAACGCGTTTGCTCTAATGAAATTAGGTGAAAGTTCCAGCCGTAAAGGCCGTTAAATGTGCAAACCGACTAGATTACCCCTTATTTTGGGCAATAAATTCTGTACCAAGAGAACGACAGAAAACTTTTTGATGCTTATTTTCGTTATAATTCACGTACTGTGGCGTTATTTGACGGAATTTGATGAAATAAAAAGTAGATATTGATAAATTAATCATTTCCCGAGGATACCACAAGAGAATATCGGCGATCGAGTCTATTTTAGCATCAGCTTAAGTCGATAGTAAAGACTAGGTGTCGAATTGCGCTGTTTACCTTGTATCTATAATAGAAGTATAGTAAAAAAAAAAAATTTTTTTTTTTTTTTTAAGGGGGGGGGGGGATGTTAATAGATAATAAAGTATGTGTCAAGTACCTGTGCCTCTGATAGGGCAACACGATACAAACCTTATGGAGTTTTTACAGATACTGAAAACATACTATACGTATGCCTAAATAAGTCAATCATTAACATTGGAAATAAAAGGGTTTGACGTAAACGCGTTTATTGGGGAAAGAATAACGTCAACAATATATTGCATTATGGATTTGCATTTACTTTCATTCGAACGGGTGCAAAAAAGAATTTCTCAAGACACGTACATGAACAGTGTTCCCTCTCTACAACGACACCCAATGGGAGACACATATTGTGTGCGTTGTTCGGAGGGAGTTGTTATAGGGAGGGAACTTGACATACATGTACATTTCCAAACAACTTGAATGCGGATGAGACGCCGCGTAACGCGGCGTCTAATCCGCATTCAAGCTGTTTGTCACGCGTCATTATGTCGTTTTCTGTCAATGTCCAAATGTAGCTTTGAGAAAAACAGCAGACGACAATTTTAAGCAGACAATATTGCAGCATGAAAGGGTTAGACATTTTTTGTTGGCAAACGTTGTTGAAGGGAGGCATTCGTTGTTGGGAGGGCCGTTGTAGGGAGGGAGCGATGTACTATGCTATGGACAAGATTAAGAAATGTATTCAATATATTTTTGCAGTGCGTATACGCGGTTGAAATCACTCTATATTTACACCCTTTTACGCCTTTTATTTTGCTATACAGGATGAAGCAAGATGATTTATATATATAAATAAATCAAATCATTACCAAGCAACTTCAGATATACAATTCCAGTTTTCTTTTGAACATGCAAATCGGTTCAGTGTTTTATTATTAGATTTGATTTCAATAATATACATGTACAGAATTCCCTCTCTACAACGACACCAAATGGGAGACAAAAATGTGTGTGTTGTTCGGAGGGAGTTGTAATAGGGAGGGAAATTGATTTATATTTGCAAAAACAACTTGTATCCAGATCAGACGCCGCGTCTTATCTGGATTCAATCTGTTTATGACGCATAAAGGCGTTACTAGGGGCGAATGAGTTCAAGGAACATTAAAAAACCATCAATCAATATTTGAAGTAGCCACAATGGTTTTGCCGTTGAGGACCCCTAATAAGATCGGACTAAAATCGCCACTCTACGAACAACGAGCGGCCATTCTCGTCAACTGACGGTTTGTTGATCTCATTATGGGCCATAAGCGTTAAAATATCGCATTGACATTTCCTTGTTCATTCAGTGGTCGTTTAACTCAAGTTTTACTATATAGGCAAACTTCAGTGGAGAAAACGTTATTCTTCCCCAAAAAACGCGTTTACGCTAAATCTATTATTTCCCATGCAAACAGCTTGGAGCCAGATCAGACGTCGGGTAACCCGGTGTCTGATCAGGCTCCAAACTGTTTGCCGTCCAGGTTTCAATCAAAATTCAGAATTGTCAAAAAGTTTTTATTTTCTTCATTTGTTTGCACTGCGTTTGCGTTTCGTGTGCGTTTAAACGGGAAAGAATAACGTTTTCTTCACTGTAGGCAAACTATTCTATCGGAATTAGATTTCCATACCGTAATAGCTTCAAGACGGTTAGACTGCCATCGTGGCTAATTTCAAACCCTATATTACAGGGTGCAATTACCTGGCCGAAAATAACCTGTTTATTACACAGTTGACGTGACCGTATCTACCCGCTTACATGTGTACACCTGGCACCTGTCTTACGAAACGTCGTACGACAAATATTGTCGTAAGTCAGATTCTAAATTTTTAAATTTAATTATTATAATAAATTTCTCCATCTAATCCTGTCTTGTTACATCTCTTTGGAATCGTCTTTTCAAGACGATTCCAAAGAGATGTAACAAAACTTGATTAGCTGGAGAAATAAAAAATTACACGTCTTTTAAAGTTTTGATTTACGATCGTTTTTGCCGTACGACGTTTCGTAAGACGGGCCCCTGGGACCTGTTTTACGAAACGTCTTACGACAATATTTGTCGTATGTCAGTTTCTTAAATACTCAATTAATATCTATTTCTTAATCTAATCCTGTCTTGTGACATCTCTTTGGAATTGTGTTTTTAAGACAATTCCAAAGAGATGCAACAAGACAGGAGTAGATGGAGAAATAAGAAATTAAATGTATTTTAAAGTTTTGACCTACGGCCGTGTTTGTCTTACGGCGTCCCTGGTTCCTCTGTCAATTCATAGTCTCTTTCTCTCATCGTCGTTTTTGTTATCATTTATGACAGGTGATTGCTAAAAGCAGACTGAAAGTAAAGCAGAACGCCCCAAAGGAGCTTTCAGAATTATTTTCAGCTTCTTGAAAACAATCACTAGTCAGCATGCAGGTACAGTGGAGAATCTGTTATTCTTTCCCAATAAACGCGTTTACGCTAAAACTATTATTTGCAGTGCAAACAGTTTGGAGCCAGATTAGACGCCGGGTAACCCGGCGTCTGATCAGGCTCCGAACTGTTTGCAACCAAGATAAACAAGAATTATCAGAAATGTCCAAAAGTTGTTCTTTTCTACGTTTTAGTGCTTTGCGTTTGCGTACGTTTGCGTTTAAACGGGAAAGAATAACAGATTCTCCACTGTAACAGTGCCTTTTCCCCATTATTATAATAGATACATGGACAAAGTTGAAGGTAGAGGCTTAAGAACCAAATTTTGTTAGAAATAGGTAATGGCGTGAAAATGCGTTTTCTGTTGGAAAAACTGTAACAAAAATAGTTAAGGTCTTTAACCTTTTATCTGCAAAAATATTCATACGCTATATGTTAATGACTGTATTATTATTATGAATTATTTTCTTTTTGAGTGGAGGGATAGTTAAGAGGAAAAGTAAACTAGATGTTTGTTTGGGTTAAAATAGTTCAGAACCGGAATAGTCGCTACATTGTATTTTGGGTCGCTGTCTATTCCTGGCGACATTGTTTATATACAGACTGTATGCTATATTTGTCTGTTCTTGATTCAGAATGGTTGTCATCGGCAGTTGAGTCAAGCATATTATCCACGTGACATAGACGTAATATGACTTGATTTGATATTCAAAGCAACTGGCTGCTTAAAGCGAGATGAAAGAAGCTCCAGTAGGCGGCTTACGCCTTATTTTCACATTGCTTTAACTCAAAAGAGCACTTGAAACGAGTAAATGTATACAGTGGAGAAAACGTTATTCTTTCCCAATAAACGCGTTTACGCTTAAACTATTATTTCCATTGCAAACAGTTTGGAGCCAGATCAGACGCCTGGTAACCCGGCGTCTGATCAGGCTTAAAACTGTTTGCCACTAAAATAAACATGAATTGTGTCCAAAAGCTGTAAATTCCTACATTTAAGTAATTTGTGTTTGCGTTTCGTTTGCGTTTAAACGGGAAAGAATAACGTTTTCTCCACTGTTATTTAGACCGTGTACCTGTGATTAGTAATCTTGACCTATGCACACAGGGTTGACCTATATCAGAGGAATCATCCTACAGGAGCCCTCTGAACAAGGTCTACACTATCAGTTTGTCATTAAATTGTAAAATACAACCCTAAATATTCAAAAACAAACTAGACTTTATTGGAAACTGGAATTGTCCATTTGAAGTTTCAGGAGTGAATGATTAAAACTGTGTATACAGTGGTAAAAACGTTATTCTTTCCCAATAAACGCGTTTACGCTTAAACTTTTATTTCTATTGCAAACAGTTTGGAGCCAGATCAGACGCCAGATAACCCGGCGTCTGATCAGACTCCAAACTGTTTGCCAATCAGATTAACAAACAATAATTAAAATGTCAAAATTTGGTAATTTCCTACATTTTATCCATTTGCGTTTGCGTTTTGTTTGCGTTTAAAGTGAAAGAATAACATATTCTCCACTGTACATGTTAACTATATAGAAACATGTGAATGAAATAGGTTCGGCTATATTTGTTTCTGTTATTGAGATGTCGGATCCTGTAGTTATCTTAAAATAGACCTTGGCCAGATTTGAACTGACTTCTCCTAATGAACGAGGGCGTGTTTGCATTACACCACAAGGTCGGTTGTCAACTACAGGTCCGCAGTGAATACTTGTTTAGAGTGCTATAGGCCGATTTTATTGACCTGGCAGGGCGGAGTTTCGATTCGGACCTTTGCATTTCAACTTTGGGAGCGACAGCACACTCTTTTATATCGGAATTTACCGTTGTCGTCTGTCGTTTATTCTCAACATTACATATTAGTGGACTTTTTGAGAGGAGACATATAATGAAGAATGACAAACAGCTTGAATCTAGATTACGCGGCGTCTGATCTGGATTCAATCTTATTGCAAATGTAAACCAAGTCTTAATTTTCTCTGCCTATAACAACTCCCTCCGAACAACGCACGCAATATGTGTCTCCAGTTGGGTGTTCTTGTAGAGAGGGAGCACTGTACACTACACACCTTTTTCACGTGGATATGGCTGCACGCCCATGTGTCTCTCCATGTTGAAAGTACATGTATCGGACAATATTGATATAATACGGAACCATACATATTACCCCTAAAATCTAAAATAAATTAATTTATCTTTGCCAAAGATTAGCTCCGCCCTGCCAGGTGAAAAGAATCGGCCTATACACATAGGTGACATTCTTTCCCAATTGTACTAAAACAATCATGTCCATTGCAATTAGTCTGGAGCCAAATCAGACGCCAGGTCACCCGGCGACTGATCCAGTTCCAGACTGGTTGCCACTCATATGACAATTAAGCCTCAGAGTTTTCACAAAGTTGTCTTCTTTACTTCATATGGACAATTCAGGTTTCCCAATAAAGTCTGGTCTATTTCTTACTCTTTTTGGTGTTGTTGTGTTTTTGACAATATTAGATACCAAACTTACAAACATAGCAGAACTTGGTCAGATGTGTGTTTTTAAAGCCGCATTGTGTTTTTGGGAAACCTGCATAAAACGGTTGTTTGGGATCCCATTAGAACTACATGGGACGTGATTCTTTCATAAAAAGCGGCTTTATCTAAGAAATTCGCTTTTAAATTTTTATTTATAATTTTTTGGTGCTAGCACAATTTAAAGAGCCTCCTTGTGAATGGAAAGAAGGACAACTCTGTAAAGACAGGGCTCCAGATAACGGAAGTATTTCGATTACTAAACTCTTTATTTCTGCTTTTAAACCCAATGTTGTCATACTCATTAGAATCGTCTCGAAGAGACGGTTTAATCAGTAGTAACACCGTAGCATTCGGTGCTGAAATGAGTGAGAACATGTTGGATTTGTTCAGTTTATTCCTCTTATCTGGAGCCGGATGAAATGAAGAATTTAACCCTTATTCTGCTGCTAAGACGTCTGCTTTGACATTGTCGTGTGCAATATTTGTTCAGTTTAGATTTATGCATATTTTTGATTAAACAAACCTTAAGACGAGCGTCAAACAGTTTGGATCCAGATGAGACGCCGCGTTACGCGGTGTCTGTTTTAGAGTCAAACAGTTGCGACCAGTAGGCACAGGATTAAACTATGAGATAAGGTCCCCACGTGTAAATAATTAATCACGGTGGTAAGCGTGTACAATCCAATACGGGGGATCTTGCTGAAAATGACTGTTTCAGCCTTGTCTTCTCTCTAACTCAACCAACTATTTTTGGATCTTCACCAAACTTGCTATAAATGTTTATTAGTATAGAATCTAGCTCAATTTTGATAACTATTAAAGTCGCATGAGGCATGTCTGAGTTATTGCCCTTGAATAATAAAAAAATGACTGTTTCAGCCTTTTCTGCTCTCTAACACAAACACTTTTTATTGGATCTTCACCAAACTTGCTGGCATTGTGTATTTGTTTTAAATATAGATCAAGACAAAAATCGAATACAGCTGACTGAAAATCCTTCAAGAGGTAAAGGAGGTAAGGAGTAGTCATTTATTACTTTACTTATTACCAACACGGCCAAGATGAAGCACATGCAACTATTGACCAAATAGTTGGTTTAAATAGAATAAAAACAGTTCCTGTTACAGAGTTGACAGGGCTAAAATAAGGATGAAATAGCAAATTTTTAATAATTGAAGATCCGTAACTCCAACATGCCTTCGGCGATTTGGGTATTCATAGAACTGGACTAAGTTTTTATCCAATATTATTTTCAGCAAATTTGGTGAAGATCCAATTAAAACCGTTTGAGTCAGAAAGCTGACAAGCCTGAAGTATGCAATCTATAATCATTCAAGGGCAATAACTTCAACATGCCTTGTGCGATTTTGGTAGTTAAGATTATGAACTTGATTTTATATTAATAAACATTTTCAACAAGTTTGGTGAAAATCACAAAAAGTTATTTGTGTTAGAGAGCAAAAAATGGTGAAACAGGTATTTCTAAATACATAAAGGACAATAACTCAGACATGCCTTATGCGATTTAAGTAATAATCAAACTGAACCTAGATTTTGTATAAATAAAGAATTTCAGCAAGGTTTTGTTAAGATCCGAAAAGAAATGTTTGTGATAGAGAGCAAAAAATGCTGAAACATTAATTTTTAATAACTAAAGGGCAAAAAACTCAGACATGCCTTATGCGATATAAGTACTATTCGAACTGGAGATATATTTTATATTTATAAACATGTTCAGCAAGTTTCGTGAATATCCGATAAAAACTGTATGTGTTAGAGTGCAAAAAAACCCTGAAACAGTCATATTTTAATAATTAAAGGACAATAACTCAGATATACATTATGCGATTTTAGTAATATTCAAACTTAACCTTGATTTTATATTAATAAACATTTTCAGCAAATTGGGTGAAAATCAATAAAAAGCATTTATGTTAGAGAGCAAAAAATGGTGAAACAGTCCTTTTTAATACATTAAGGGCAATAACTCAGACAATCATTATGGGATTTTAGTAATAATCAAACTGGACCTAGATTTTGTATAAATAAAGAATTTCAGCAAGGTTGTAGAAGATCCGATGAAAACTCTTTGTGTTAGAGAGCAAAAAAGGCTGAAACAGTCATTTCTAATAATTCAAGAGCAATTACTCCGACATTCCTTATGCGATTTTACTAGTATTCAAATTTAACCATGATTTAATATCAATGAAAATTTTCAGCAAGTTTGGTGAAAACTCAATAAAAAGAATTTGTGTTAGAGATAAAAACTGGCTGAAAACAGTCATTTTAATACATAAAGGGCAAAAAAACTTAGATATGCCTCATACGATTTTAGTAGTTATCAAACTAAACCTAGATTTTATACTAATGAACATTTTCAGCAAGTTTTGTGAAGATCCAATAAATGTATTTGTGAAAGAGAGCAATAATTGCTGAATCACTCATTTTTAATACAAAAATGGCAAAAACGCAAACATGTCACATGCGATTTTAGTAGTAATCAAACTGGACCAAGATTTTATAATAATAAACAATTTCAGTAAGTTTGGTGAAGATCAACCTAAAAATGCTTGTTTTAGAGAGCAAAACATGCTGAAACAGTCAACTTTTAATACATAAAGGGCAAAACGTCTTACATGCCTTATTCGATTTAAGTAGAAATTTAACTGTACCTAGATTTTATATAAAAGAACATTTAATGCAAGTTTGGTGAAGATCCGATAAAAACTCTTTGTGTTAGAGAGCAAAAAGAGCTGAAACTCCGTTGTGACGAAATGTGACTCATTTTATAGCAATCGTTCGCACCCGGTGATATTGAACCCAGCTGTTCCACGTGCCACTAATCCGTGTGGTAATATTTATGTCAGACGATCTACTTTCGGTTTGTTATGGTTTTAAATCGCTTTTTTGGTGATTTAGGTCTGTCTTCAACATTTCATAGATCAGTTTGGCCCATTAGAATGTTCAAGCATTATTATTAACCGTTATTGTATTTCGCACATTAAAAAAAGGTCTGAAAACACAATGGGACTTTAACTTGTACACTATTTGTAAATGACGTGTATAAGCATCACAAGGGGTCATTGTGTTAAAACTGGTTAATAACTGTGCTTTTAATTTACTCGAACTTGATTATGTCAAACTTATTGGTATTTCTACAAAATAATTTTAACAATTGCTATTTCTACAACTGAAATTCAAAAACTTACCGGTATTATAACAGTTATCCTCTTTATAACTTTGAAATGAGGGTAAGTTCGACTTTACACGAGTTTTGAGTTATCGAAGTTGGACTGTGTGTAAGCATCCACCTCACATCTGCTAAGCCCACTTCCCGGAGACTGTCCTGTGGTGATGTATTATACTGTGGAGAAAACGTTATTCTTTCCCAATAAACGCGTTACGCCGCTAAATCTATTATTTCCGATGCAAACTGTTTCGAGCCAGATCAGACGCCGGGTAACCCGGCGTCTGATCAGGCTCCAACCTGTTTGCCGTCCAGGTAGAATCAACATTCAGAATTGTCAAAAAGCTGCCATTTTCTTCATTTGTTTGCACTGAGTTTCCGTTTCGTTTGCGTTTAAACGGGAAAGACTAACGTTTTCTCCACTGTAATCCAAACTCCCGGAGACTGTCCTGTGATGATGTATTATACCAGTTCAGTGAACTATGCTGACAAAGGCCTATAAGGTCTATAAGGTGAATGAGTATATACGACCGTCACCCTACCCGACAAGCACCTGAAATAACACACGGTGACTTACATGTAAAACAATGTTATACAGTAGAGAAGACGTTATCCTTTCCCGTCTAAACGCAAACGAAACGCAAACGCAAATCGAAAAAAATGAAGGAAATAACCATTTTCAATATTTCTAATTATTGTTTTTAATCTGAGCGACAAACAGTTTGGAGCCTGATCAGACGCCGTGTTACCCGGCGTCTGATCTTGCTCCAAATTGTTTGCATTGACAATGATAGTTTTAGAGTAAACGCGTTTATTGGGAAAGGATAACGTCTTCTCCACTGTACAACGTGGAGAAGTGGAGAAGACGTTATTCTTTCCCAATAAACGCGTTTACTTAAACTTTTATTTCCATTGCAAACGCTTGGAGCCAGATCAGACACCGGGTTACCCGGTGTCTGATCAGGCTCCAAGCTATTTGCAACTCAGATTTGCATTAATTGTCAGAATTGTCCAAAAGTTGTTGTTTTGTACGTCCTATTGCAATGCGTTGGCTTTTCGTTTGCGTTTAAACGGGAAAGAATCACGTTTTCTCCACTGCAATCCTGAATCTCCAAACGGGACCTCGCTGGTACAGTGGAGAATCTGTTATTCTTTCCCGTTTAAACGCAAACGTACGCAAACGCAAAGCGCTAAAACGTAGAAAAGAACAACTTTTGGACAATTCTGATAAGTCTTGTTTATCTTGGTGGCAAACAGTTTGGAGCCTGATCAGACGCCGGGTTACCCGGCGTCTGATCTGGTCCAAACTGTTTGCATTGCAAATAATAGTTTTAGCGTAAACGCGTTTATTGGGAAAGAATAACAGATTCTCCACTGTACCTTCCGTAACAAAGAGTCTGGATACAGATCAGACATCACGTCATATTGCGTCTGATTTTGATTCGAACGTGTTGGTGATCATTTACTGTTTTCGTCTGTTAAAATGCATACCATTGAATGTTAAGTCATTTTTGCAGCCGACACTTTCGAAGTAGACAATATTACAGTGGAATAATTTAATTCCAGCTACATGTACTCAGATGACTTTTTCGTTTCGTGACTGTTGACGATGTTTAGAATTTACCTATAAATATAGAGATGAGACGTTGTTTCACATTTAAACGAAATTTAATGCAACTTAATCATAAAACAGAAAATGTCACATTTTTTTAACAAAAATATTTATGATTGATTTCAATCAGATTAGCAAAGAGTTATAGCAAATAGAAAAAATATACTGGCATCAGGAACCACACTGTTCGATACACTATTTGGAAGAGATTATTTAGTCAAGTCTAATTGTAGAACAAAATCAGACGAAAACTGTTGCAGATGACAGATTTACGTATAGATAAAAGACATGAAGGCTGCAAAAGACCACCTTTTGTTGAGGCAATAGACAGACTGGAAGTTCATAATGGAGCTTATTCGCACGCTACATTACTTGCGCCCTGTATATTTCTTGCGCCCTGTATTAAATCCGCATTATATTACTTTAGTTCTGTATATTACTAGCGCCCGGTATTACTTTACGCCTGTACATTACTGCGCCCTGTATTATTTGCGCCCCATATTTCAATGCTCTATGCATTTCACGCGCCTTGTATATTTTGCGCTCTTTATTACTCGCACCTGTATTACTTGCGCCCTCTAATACGTACAACCTGTATTACATGCGCCCTGTATATTACTTGGGTCCACCACATATGCCCTGAATTAAACAGCTATACGTATTAACTCATTATCCCCTGAAACTTCCAATCGACAATTCCAGTTTGCAATTAAAGCTGGTCCATTTTAGTCAATTTAGGGGGTATTTTTGTAATAAATTGCAATATGACAAACAGTGAAGACCCTGATCAGAGGGCTCCTACAGGAGCCCTCTGATCAGGGACTTTACTGTTTGCATAGGACAAGTGTACTCTTCACAGGTACACATTTGGTAAAGGACGCATATATGCGTCACTAGGGCTCAATGAGTTAAAACAAAAGATACGGCTTAATCCAAGTGTCTCTGAAATGAATATATACTGAAAGTTGATTATGTACAGCGCTCCTTTTCTACAACGACACCCAATGGGAGATAAGGAATATATGCGTTGTTCGGAGGGAGTCGTTATAGGGTGGGAAATTTGCTAACATTGCAAACATCTTGAATCCAGAACAGACGCCGCGTAACGCGGCATCCGATCTTGATTCAAACTGTTTGTCACTTGCCATTAAGATTTTTCAGTCAAAACGAACGTTATATAACTTTGAGAAAACAGCATAAGATCATTGCAGCAGTAAAACCGTGAGACAAAACTATCCTGTTAAGGGAACTGTGGCAAGGTTCGTTGAAGGGAGGAAGTCGTTGTTTGGAGGGCCGTTGTAGGGAGGGAACACTGTACTACATAGAAGGATACGTTAATATTTCCAGTTTTTAACGCAAACAAAACGCAAACGCATTGTAATTAATGTTGAAAATTGTCGTTTATCAAATTTCGTACGATATTGGTTAGTGGCAAACGATACATGTACAGTGGAGAATGTGTTATTCTTTCCCAATAAACGCGTTTACGCTAAAACTATTATTTGCAGTGCAAACAGTTTGGAGCAAGATCAGACGCCGGGTAACCCGGCGTCTGATCAGGCTCCAAACTGTTTGCCACCATGATAAACATGAAGTATCAGAATTGTCCAAAAGTTGTTCTTTTCTACGTTTTAGTGCTTTGCGTTTGCGTACGTTTGCGTTTAAACGGGAAAGAATAACAGATTCTCCACTGTAGCTGTATTAATTCCGTGATTTGTCAATGGTGCTATTTACAATTGAAGTTATTGTTTCAGCACAAGCGCATATACTGGGGAAGAATATTTTGTCAATTTAAACGTTCACATCATTGTAAACGAGGAAGGGTTTTGTCCCACCGCGTGTCTATTATAAAGCAATCCACAGGAGATATAACTAAGGGCTTATGTTTTACATAATTAAAGAGGGCTTAAAAGGTCAACATGTACTCTTAAAATTCAATCTACGGAAACTAGCGATGCGGATCTTGATCATAGAGATACTTGACATCGTCCCATAAATATTTATTTCTTATACTCCCACAATTTTGATATAAACAATATATTTGTATCTAATCAGTATCCTGCTTATCCGACTTTTCAGAACAGTTTGGATCCGTGTTGGATCATATAAGTAACTTTGCGTTTGAGCGGGACCTTAACTACCTTGTCCTCTTATTTTATAAAAGGTTAAATAATTTAATACATTATGATGATCAATGCATGTCCCCCTAACGTTGAGTTGGGAGCCATGTCGAAACGAACGGACAGGCAGATAGACATACGGACGGAGTAACACGGGTTTAACAAGGCTTCAAACTGTGTGTCACTCGTTTAAACAGTAAACTTATTTTGCCTCATAACATATTCGAACTTTGCTACATTTCCCGAATCGCTTGATTAGTCTGTATGGACTGTGTTATGGTTGTCACGCAAAATAAAACATGTTTGTTTCTGTCATTTATGACGAAGACAGGTACAGTGGCGAAAACGTTATTCTTTCCCAATAAACGCGTTTACGCTAAAACTATTATTTGCAGTGCAAACAGTTTGGAGCCAGATCAGACGCCGGGTAACCCGGCGTCTGATCAGGCTCCAAACTGTTTGCCACCAAGATAAACAGGAATTATCAGAATTGTCCAAAAGTTGTACTTTTCTACGTTTTAGTGTTTTGCGTTTGCGTACGTTTGCGTTTAAACGGGAAAGAATAACAGATTCTCCACTGTACTTCACATAAACAATTAACTCTATAGCCTTTCCTTTATCATGTAAATAAGAAATAAAATACATGTCCATTTCAAGCCATCCTGGTGTGGAATTCAAGATGAACATACATTCGGCCTAGCACCATTCGACTATCATTTTCAAACAGTTTAGATCTTGATTAGACGCCAAGTAACTCGGCGTCTAATCAAAATTTAAACTTATCTAATATTCACATATATATATTTGTACATTAAAAAAAACTTTGAAGAATACCTGCAGACGACAAATATTCTATGTTCAAATTAGACAATTTTATATCAGAACAAGGGCTAAATTATGTGCCGAATCTTGTCTTATGAATTTATACGAGCTTATACAGTGGAGAAAACGTTATTCTTTCCCAATAAACGCGTTTACGCTAAGTCTACTTTTTCTGATGCAAACAGTTTTGAGCCAGATCAGACGCCGGGTAACCCGGCGTCTGATCAGGCTCCAAACTATTTGCCGTCCAGGTTATAATCAACATTCAGAATTGTCAAAAAATTGTCTTTTTCTTCATTTGTTTGCAATGCGTTTGCGTTTCGTTTGCTTTTAAATGGGAAAGAATAGCGTTTTCTCCACTGTAAGCGCGGGCAAAAATATCAAGCAAAGGTACGATAACCGTGCAAGGAGATTAAACTCACCCATGCGTAAAGGACAAACGACGTCATTTACTGCTGAAATTAATGATATACCCCGAAATTAATGATAGATCCCTTCAACCCTCGCACTATCACGGCAAAAAATCGCAGTGTCGGTTTTGCTCTACGCTTCACAAGGTTCTTATAAACAAAATAATGTTCAAGTTTTGACCTGGGTGCGAATATTTCGGCAGAGAGCGGATTTCATTAAATTCCCAATTTTGGAAGGATCTCACGTTCAGCCTGTCATACAACCATGTTCAATTGTCGCTTCAATGTCCCAATCTACCAATCTTATTTCGTCTTTACTGAAACTGGAAACCGGGAAGCAGCAACTATATAAAAATATAGGATCTGTCATGAGTCGATGTTTAAGACAAGCTGATCTTAAACGAGTCTAGAATTGAAATGTTATTAAGCGAGCCTTGGCGAGCTTGATAAATTTTCTATTCTAGACGAGTTTGAGATCAACTTGTCTTAACATCGACGAGTGACAGATTCTATTTCTCACATAAGCAACGATTTAAAGTTTTTTCTTTAAAGCAATAGGCATTTTTATTAATCCCGGTGACGTCAAAACGCCTTTATCAAAAGTGACGTTTTAGAGACGTCATCAAATTGATCTCACACATGTTAGAGACAAGGATATTCGCGATCGCTGTTCGCTACTGAAAACAGGGGTAGGTACATGTATGTGTAAAGACGTTATTCTTTGCCAATAAACAGATTATGCTAAAAGCTTTATGACTACTCAGTGCATATGTATACAGTTTGGAGCCAGATCAGACAGTTTGACATGAGCCTTAAAACATTTGGAACAAACCACCGTCTACTCTTGGTTGTACGATTAGCATACCTATAAAGAGTACTGCAATAATGTGTCATTTGTAAACGTTGCAGAACCAGAACAGAGCATACCTACAAGTATAAACAGCCGAACAATAGACCGATCATTTCAAGTGGAAAGTGGGAATGATCTTTTGAAGTTTCAGGGCCCGATCTAGTCAATATCATTAACTATTTATCCCATAGATACGCCTTTTGACGTCTTCAATTTATGTATCGACTAAACAAAAAAGTTCCACCATACACAGAAATGAATAAAAAGCTCAAGAAAATGTTCAGTTATTTTAGAAGAATATTGCTTAAAACAGGCTGAAAGTAAAGCAGAAACCGCGTTAACGATTCGCCTTATGCTTTACCCTAATGCAAGCTGTTTGAAGCAACCCTCTGCAATCAATTAAGAAATCAGGCTAATTTGGGAGGGTTAGCGCATTACTCCATAACCTATTTCTACTTTTGAAAACAGATGGCCACTTAAAGCAGGTTGAAAGTAGAGCAGAATGCGCCTTAAAGCGCATTCTGCTTTACTTTCAACCTGCTTTAAGTTACTATCTATTGTGATATAAAAAAAACTATTTCTTACGGTACATATTTATAAATAAGAGTATTAAGTGGAACTATTTTTATCAGTAGAGGAATAAAATAGAGGCGTAAAAAGGTGTATTTATGGTGTAATTGATTAAACATTGAAGTTGTTTATATTACGACAGGAATACACTGTCATTTTGTTTCTTCCTACAGTATGTAGATGTATGCGTTGCGGTATAACAAATTCAACCCTAGTGACGAGTATACTTGTCATTTAAACGTCGCGATATGACTGAAAAACTGTTGAAGGCGACGTAAAATCAAAAACAAACAAAAATAACAAACTTGTCATTTATAAGCGGTGTACCTTTGTCGGGTCCTATACAAACAGTGTAAATCCAGGAGCCATGAGAGCAGGGTCTGCCTTGTTTGTCATTTTGTGATATATTACAGAAAACAGCCCTTAATGAAAATAGTCACAGCTGGCCTAGACTTAACTTGAAAATCGGGTTGTCCCGTAAAAGATACAGGTATAAAATATATAAGCGGTCTGAGACATTACATTATAATAAATTATAATTATATTATACTATAGTATATAAACTGTTAGGGGAAAACTTTGATGCTGTTATCTATGAAAGAGATGCCCAACTCTGCCACCACTTGGGTCCAAGGTTATAAAGCTTTTGAGCTGAGTCTAAAGTCATTCTCAAGCATTTGATTGGTCAGATTTGAGCCTAGGCTCAAGTCTGACCAATCAAATGCTTGAGAATAAACTCAGACTCAGCT
Organism: Gari tellinella; assembly: GCA_922989275.2. NCBI lineage: Eukaryota > Metazoa > Mollusca > Bivalvia > Cardiida > Psammobiidae > Gari > Gari tellinella. The sequence goes on along the minus strand of OV277871.1, from coordinate 46,102,693 downwards.
CAAACGTTTTATAACCTTGGATCCAGTCCTCCTTCTTTTGAACTAGATTAGATCAAGATTTCATTATGCATATTTGATCATTGTGAATGTCTGTTCAGGTTTCACAGGCTGTTGACACGGACTGTAACCTGTTTCCCGTAGATTTTAACAGTGTGTTAAGCCGGCTTTATGGGGAGGGTAATTGAATATTTATTCAAATAGGGCATAAACAGATGGTGAGCTGAAACTATTCCATTCCATTTAAGATCTTTACTTTTGAAGGGCTTATTTTGAAATGAGTTTTGTTTTATCATTAGAGAAAATTGTCTTTCGATTTCAAAGGTTAATTATAGGGGGTCGGCCTGAACAAAGAAATAAGAACCTGTTTGATTGTTTCGTGAATGATGTTTCACCCTTCACCACAATAAACGTTGCAGCGGAGATGTTATTATTTACCAATAAACGCGTTTATGCTAAAACAATTAGTTTCACTGCAAACAGTTTGGAGCCAGGTCAGTTTAATCACGCTCCAAACTATTTGCTACAGTGGAGAATGTGTTATTCTTTCCCAATAAACGCGTTTACGCTAAAACTATTATTTGCAGTGCAAACAATTCGGAGCCAGATCAGACGCCGGGTAACCCGGCGTCTGATCTGGCTCCAAACTGTTTGCCACCATGATAAACATATAGTATCTGAATTGTCCAAAAGTTGTTCTTTTCTACGTTTTAGTGCTTTGCGTTTGCGTACGTTTGCGTTTAAACGGGAAAGAATAACAGATTCTCCACTGTATTTCTATTAAAACTGATAACCAACTTTTTGTTTCAAAATGTAAAACCTGTATATTACGACCACTAAATTACATTACTTATTAGATGTTTAAAACAGGTGAGTGCGTAAAGTAAGGCGGTAAAACAGAAAGCTCCTTTAGGATTTTTCTGTTTTACTGTCACATTGTTTTAAGCTCTCACCTGTAATTAATACAATCAAATAGACGTCTTTTTACAATTTGCTAAATTGTACATTGTATTGTAATTGTATTTGTTGTTAGATACGTTTTGACATCTTTTTCACTGTACGGTTACATGTACATTGCAAATAGTTTGGATCAAGATCGGTTGCCGAATAACTAGTCATCTGATTAGGATCCAAACTGTTTGTAACTAATACCGATATTTATTAATTTAACATCATTAAATCTTTAAAAAAAAAAAAAAAAAAACAGACAAAAGAATAAACCCATATCATACTGAATTGTCGTCTGCTTCAAATATATCGTCTGCTAAAAAAGTCAAAATTAGTTTTTATGCTTTTTTTAAACTGAAAGGTCGAATATGAGTGACAAACAGTTTGGATCCAGATCAGACGCCGCGTTACGCGGCGTCTGATCTGGATCCAAACTGTTTGCAAATATTAGCCAGGTCACGCTTAGCACGATAAGGGTTAAAGCATACTATAAAGTGAAGATCAAAAGGTTAAATCAGACGATAAAGCAGGTGATAAAAACAGTTACCCATGGAGTCCTAGAGACGACTATACTCGTTAGTTAAAAACAGTTTACCTGGGAAAACTACACTTGTCCAAGGCAAACAGGGGACACACGGATCAGAGAGTTCATCCTAAAGGAACCTTCTGATTAGGGTATTCCCTGTTTGTCATTTTGAAGGACAGCTGTATATCGAAAACTATCAACCCTAAATAGTGAATAATGAGCAATACTTTATTAGGAACTGGAAGTTTCCGTTTAAAGTCTAGGGATGGATGAGTTAAAACCATGTACGGTGGCTTCTTATTATAGAAACATGCCTTGGTTTAGGAAAAAAAAACAACCCACAAACCTACATGTATTTCTCCGCATAAGCGCCATTGAACACCTCTTCCAATTTAGGCACAACAAATTTATTACTCAGCTCCGAAACTTTTACTCTGTCGTCTGCTACTTTTCTCAGGACTGCCATAAGTTGATCTTGAAAAATCCTAAAATTTCCAAATTTTCTATCTTTCAAGCGCGATTACTTAAAGCAGGTTGAAAGTAAAAGCAGAATGCGCCTTAAGGCACTTTCTGCTTTATTTTCAGCCTGCTTTAAGCTACCATCTGCTAGGATAAAGATCCGAAGATTTAAACAAAAGATCCGGAGAAATGACAGCACTGTTTTCTAAAAGGTAATGGCTTAAACAATACTAGACACAAACGCAATAAAATACATGTACACGAAATTGCAACTTTTAAAACAGGTGACTATTTATTCTCTTATTGGCAAACCGTTTGGAGCCAGATCAGATCACAGCCGGATTCAGCATGCAAAGAGTTCATGCCTAAATGATGGGGTATCATATCGTTATACAGTATTCACTCTCTACAACGGTCCTCCCAACAACGACCCCTCCTAACAACTACCCTTGCCACAGATACCTTCACAGAACAATTATGTCCTACATATTCACGGCATCAATGTCGTCTGCTTAACATTTTCGTCTGCTGTTTTCTGAAAGTTACATAATAGTCATTTTGATAGAAAAAAACAACTTCATGACAAGTGACAAACAGTTTGATATATGCCAAACTTCCAACGCAACACCCCGGATATTCCCATTACTTCCAATGTTAAACATGTCTTAAGTTAGTCTAGTCAATTCTGTAATGTGTGCATATCCTGAATATATTTCTTCTGCAATTCATAGAGTGATCAATGGCCAATACTCTTGGTAAACAAAAACAAAATGAATTGGCATTTGGTCCCAAAAAATATGGAATTTTGTGATAACAAGTATCCACAAATCTCATTCCAATGCATTTTCAATGGGAAATGTTAACCAAAAATTAGCGATACGTTTGGTTAGATAGTTATTATTCGTCAGAAGTGTCAATGAAAATTCGTTGCCAATATTAAAAACTTTGAGGACAGTAAATCAATGTAAAAACACAAATTAAAACATTTAATAATTTTGTGTCAACTTTTCAATCGATTTAAAACACCCGCTTTCATATGAAAATAGAAGGGAACTCGGAGGTGTTGCGTTGGCAGTTTGGCATAGTATAGTAAAACGGATCTGATATAACGAAATGTGGATATAACGAAAGAAAGCAGAGGATCTCGCTAATGGCTCGTTTCACTGTAAAATGGTTTTACAGTGGAGAAAACGTTATTCTTTCCCGTTTAAACGCAAACGTACGCAAACGCAAAGCACTAAAACGTAGAAAAGTACACCTTTTGGACAATTCTGATATTTCATGTTTATCATGGTGGCAAACAGTTTGGAGCCTGATCAGACGCCGGGTTACCCGGCGTCTGATCTGTCTCCAAACTGTTTGCACTGCAAATAATAGTTTTAGCGTAAACGCGTTGATTGGGAAAGAATAACACATTCTCCACTGTACCATAAACGCCTTTATTGGGGAAAGAAAAACATCATTTCCACTATATCACAACAGTTTTGAACTCAATCAGACAAGGAGATGTGTCTACAGATGGAGGGTCGTTAACCGTTGACATTGGCGATGCATATACATGTATCAAACCGATATAAATCAGAAAGCTGACCGGGGACACGGGATCTCCGTGCAACAGGTTCTGCCAGAAACCCGAGGTTTACGAGTTTGGATCGATGCCTGTCAACCTGTCACCACAGTAACACATGTTTTGCATGATACAGTAGGCGACACGCACGTTGGTCTTTCTTTTCCCAATACAGTATTCTCTCTCTACAACGACACCAATGGGAGACACATATTGTGTGTGTTGTTCGGAGGAAGTCGTTATAGGGAGGGAAATTAAGACATGGCTTACATTTGAAAACAGTTTGAATCCAGATCAGACGCCGCGTAACGCCTTCTCTGATCTAGATTCAAGCTGTTTGCCACTCGTTATAATACTTATTCTATCAAAATGTCCACTTACAAGTGTTGTTCGGAAAGTTCGTAGAATTTTGTTATAAAATTACGTATAATCGTAGTTGGATGCAAAAAATAAGATCAACATTTATTTCCAGATCTATGCTACATATTCTGTGAAAATCGGCAATATACGCTTAAAAACATTTTTTTCTATGCATCTTACAAATACATACATAACGCATACCCGTATATGTTACTTTAACAAAACACAGCAGACGACAATTTAAGCAGACGTTATTGCAGCAGTAAAAGCGTTAGACACAATTGTCCTGTTTAGGGAACTACGGCAAGGGTCGTTTTAAGGAGGACGTCGTTGTTAGGAGGCCCATTGTAGGGATGGGACACTGTACAACGTTGTTTGAAGGCGAAAACATTGATGTGCAGTTGCAAACAGTTTGGAACCAGATCAGACGATAATAGCGGTATCCCACTTTAGCAACTTACAAAAGATATATAAGGAAACATTGTTTCACCCCAAACTGATATGATGATGCTTAATCTATTACAGTGAAACTCGCTTATAATGATGCTCTCGAGACCGTCGGAATTCCTTCGTTATATCCAAATGTATTTTACTCATTATCCCCTGAAACTTCCAATGGACATTTCTAGTTTACAGAAAGGCTGGTCCATTTTAGACTATTTAGGGTTGTTATTTATATCATATTCCAAATTGACAAACAGTGAAGTCCCTGATTAGAGGGCTCCTGCAGGATCCCTCTAATCAGGGACTTCACTGTTTGCATTAGACAAGTGTAGTATTCATTGGTACACTTTTGGTATAGGACGCATATATGCGTCACTAGGGATCAATGAGTTCATGTCCAGTTTTCTGTACATTAATTGTTGTTATTGGCGTACCTGTGCTTAACACTCACAGGACAGCTTGGTACAGACAAAATAGCCTGACATATATCTAATATTTCGTTCTATCCAATTTTGTTATAAGCGAGCTTCACTTTAAACGGTTGTATGCACTAAATATTGATGTCAGGTTCAAACAGTCTGGAGACAGATTGGACGTCAATAGTTTTAGAATCTACCTCCTCTGCAAACGTTTATTGTACAGTTTTCCCTCCCTACAACGACCCTCCAAACAACGATTCCCTCCTTACAACAACGCTTGCCGCTGTTCCCCTGAAACAAGACAATTGTGTCCAAACTTTTCACGGTATCAATATCGTCTGCTTAAAATTGTCGTCTGCTGTTTTTCTCAAAGTCAATGGACATTTTACAGAAAATAATCATAATGACGTGTGACAAACAGCTTGAATCTAGATCAGACGCCGCGTTTGCGATTGTTAGCAATTTTCCCTCCCTATAACGACTCCATCCGAACAACGTACACAATATGTGTCTCCTATTGGGTGGCGTTGTAGAGAGGGAGCACTGAAGTGATAAAATATATTTGCATGCTACGGGCGAATATGTCCACAGTGATTATCATTGCAAACAGTTTCACTGGGAGACAACTATACGTATTATCATCAAATGTTTTGCTACGACAATTTATAAATTATGTGTTACTGTAGTAGACCAATTGTTTTACTACGAAGCCATTGTATATACATGTACTGGGAAATGTTTTCCCACAGAAACAAAGTTGCCTTCGTAGCAAACAAATGAGCTGTATCATTACAATACATACCTGCCTTATTGCATTGCAACATTGTATAGACCACGCACCGTTGTCACCATTGGCTCTACACTCAGTACAAAAAGAAACGCACATTGTGCCCTGGCGCAGATTAAGAGACCTTTTTAAGATACTAAGACCATATCTCAAGATCAATTTAATTCTGCCACAAGTTTAGAAAAACATATACTTAAAATTACTGTGCTGTATTTTAACCCTTTCACTCTTAATGACGTCAAAAGGCGCGTTATCAAACAATTTGGATCCTGATCAGACGCCGCGTCACGCGGCGTCTGATCAGAATCCAAACTGTTTGACACTCGTATAGATATACTTTAAGTCATACTACTTTGAATCTTACTTTGAAACGATCTTGCAAACAACAAAATTGAAGCAGACGACAATGAAACGGTGATGGGATAAAAATCTCACGATTAATTTGGCAGCGAAAGAGTTAACTAGTGCCTGTTGAAAACACCGCACCGATTTGTACAGGTTGTGATGATACCAATTCAATGATAAACCTCCGATTTGCAACATTGATAGCCCAAGACGGAACTACTGACTGTAATGAAAAGATTATTTCACAAATACGTTCCTTCTACATACAGATAATTGTGCGTTTCTTTTTGCACTGAGTGTATATATGAGTTTGGTCTACAGTGCCAAAAACATTTATAATACACCTACATTAAATGCTTTAAATGCATGTGGGTGTCGAACAATGTAGATCAAGATCAGCCCTTTTCACGCGGCGGCTGGCCTTGATCTACACTGTTGAAATGCAATAAGGCAGATTTTCTCATGACACGACTAAAATCTAATACATGTCATTATATAACTCATATAAAGTGTCAAGAAAACATTTGATAATAATACAATGAGTTTGAATCCAGAATTTATTGGGAAATAATAACGTCTTCTATACTGTACAATATCACCCTGATTGTATAGCCATCATACAGTGGAGAAAACGTTATTCTTTCCCAATAAACGCGTTTACGCTAAAACTATTATTTGCAGTGCAAACAGTTTGGAGCCAGATCAGACGCCGGGTAACCCGGCGTCTGATCAGGCTCCAAACTTTTTGCCACCAATTTAAGATAAACATGAAATATCAGAATTGTCCAAAAGTTGTTCTTTTCTACGTTTTAGTACTTTGCGTTTGCGTACGTTTGCGTTTAAACGGGAAAGAATAACAGATTCTCCACTGTAATCATTGCGTGCTTTTGGTGTTTCAGACAGATGGGTTGTTAAAGGGACTCGCAACCGGATGGTGTTCTTGTCAAAATAAAATAAAATACTCAAATAAAAGCAAATTTGTGGCATTATTTGGCTTTTGACATTAAAAAAATATGATCAGTCCAAAAAACGTCTCAAGAATCGTCACCGAATCTTAGTTTTTTAGATATTTTCCATCGTTTTTCCATAGCGTTAGCTAACGGTATAGTTGTTGTTGTTGCTTCTCTACACGGGTCAGACATAAACCAGAGCCGAATAATGTTCTATTAATAGCTATCATTGAAGTACGTTAATTCGCTACCACATATATAGAGAGCGTCCGTAGCCGAGGGCGTAAAGGCGATGCCTCATTTTTCATTTTTGTCTCCGCATGGATGGTCACGGGTTCGAATCCCACCAGAGCCTCTTCTTTTTTTTTTTTTTGGAAATGCATTTTTTGACAGAATTTATTATCCTAAACTAAATGTTACCCATTTATATAAGCATTAGACATATATTAACAAATTACTATTTTTATTGCTTGATCCGGTTGCGAGCCTCTTTAAAGCAAGATGAAAGTATTGCTGAAAGTGCGTGAAGAAGTTTCGTCCATCTACGAGCTGTAGTCTGTCATTTTACATTGGAAAATACGTTAATCTTTTTCTTTAGAAATGTAACAAAACACAAACGCAATTCAATGAATATAAAAAACGATAATTTCTTGGAAAGTTTAGTTTTTTCGAGTGGCAAGCAGATTGGAGCCCAAAAAGCTTCAACCTGTTTGCAATGTCAATTTTTGTTTTTTTTGCACAAACGCGTTTATTGGGAAAGAAAACATCTTCTCGGTAACACCATGATTGAGAAGCCAGAAAGACAACATTTTGCTGCAATAGTAACCCAATGCTCCCTCCCTAGAACGGCCCTCCCAACAACGACTCCCTCCTTACAACGACCCTTGTCGCAGTTCCCGAAACATGACAGTTATGTCCAACCTATTTTCGGCTGCCATGTCATCTGCTTAATATTGTCGTCTGCTGCTTTTCTCAAAGTTACGTACTGGACATTTTGACAGAAAAAACTTAATGACGAGTGACAAATAGCTTGAATTCAGCGGCGTCTGATCTGGATTTCAGCTGTTTGCAAATTTCCCTCTCTATAACGACTCCCTCCGAACAACGCACATAACTTGTGTCTCCCGTTGGGTGTCGTTACAGAGAGTACAACTGTACGTTGTACGGTAGAAATTAAATAGTAATTATTACAATTATATAGGGTGTTCATTATAACAACATATAGCATCACAATGTGTGATATTTTATCCATATTTTATTTTCATTATAAAAAATTAAAAAAACAAACAACGTAAACTCGAAAGCTATCTGTCTGTTACCTTGTTTTGACATATAATTGGATCTAAATTTATAGGTATGGAAGGCAATTATTCATTTGACTTTGCTATTAATTATTAAAATGAAAATGTCGTCATAAGTATGAGTTATTTTTCATAGGCATGATACAATAATCATGGCATCGTAAAAGTACAGAAAATCCTTGAAATCGAACGGTTATCGGTCCCTTGTTAAGCATAGCTGTTAAATTTATCGACTTCCATGACGTCAGCATAACCTGGATAAGTAAACATGCACTTTGTGCTCCCTCTCTACAACAGCAACAACCAATGGGAGACAAATATTGTGTATGTTGTTTGGAGTGAGGTATACAGTGGAGAATCTGTTATTCTTTCCCAATAAACGCGTTTACGCTAAAACTATTTTTTCCGTTACAAACAGTTTGGAGCCAGATCAGACGCCGGGTAACCCGGCGTCTGATCAGGCTCCAAACTGTTTGCCACCAAGATAAATATGAATTATCAGAATTGTCCAAAAGTTGTACTTTTCTACGTTTTAGTGCTTTGCGTTTGCGTACGTTTGCGTTTAAACGGAAAAGAATAACAGATTCTCCACTGTAACTCTTGCACTATTGTACATGAGCATTTTATCTTAGTCATGTGACTTTCTCGTGGCAATCCCTTTCCGGGCATGTCAACATTGTTGCCCCTGTGACCTTGCCATTTGCCCTAACGTTTTGAACACTTTAAAAAGCCTGTAGCATTTCAACCAATCGTCATACGGATTTTATTCTTGGTATATATTTTCCTTGTGTCGATACCGCTCCAGCCATGCAATATATTTGTCACTTTGTGGCAAAGACCTTGATAGTTTACCTCATTCGCCAAAAAACCTTAATTTTGGCGTAAAGGTTTGCACTATTGCACATGGGCTTTTTATATTTAGCACATGACTTGCTTGTGTCAAGACTTTTACGACCATGCCAACATATTTGCCATGTGATCTTGACATTTGACATTCTTTACTAAAATTCTTTAAACGTCTGTAGCATTTGAACCGACTGGCTTTCAAATGTGATATGCATCTTTCTTGTGTTCATACCTCTCCAATAAAATCACTGGTTTATCTTGTGACCATGTCTTTGATATTTGACCTACTTTACCAAAATGACCATAGCTCTGGAACTACATGTGATAGAGACCTCTTATTTGACATGTGTACTCAATTCAAGACGTTCTTGAAATCAGCACAAGTATATGTACAGTCGACTGAGCGGTCATTCGGACTGAAAGTAGACTTTAACTTGGTATATTATTCTTTTTGTTTTATTACAAGTAAGTAATGTCAGACAAAGATCAATGATGTTTAACCCTTTGAACCCTAGTCCCGCATATCGGCGTCTTTGCAAACAAGAAACATGTTAACAGTACACTTATCTTTTGCAAACAGTAAAATCCCAGAGCAGAGGGCTCCTGGGTCTTTACTGTTTGACACAATGCCAAACATTGACAAAAACAACCCTTAAAAGTCGGAAAGGACTTGACTTAAATGGAAACTGGAATTGTCCATTTAAAGTTTCAGGGAGGAAAGAGTTAAAATGCCATGATCCCATCGGTGGACCTTGTATTTCACAAACACCTCTTGTTACTGCATCACGTTTGCGTTGATATTCGTTAAAACGGTGAAAACATAATATTGTAACGTTCGTGGAACGTTGGTATATGCAAATAAGGCTTCTCAATTCATTGTATGTTGGGAAGTGAGTAAAACATATAGTATAGCGCAACAAACTACTTTTTATGTGAGCTTAACCCTTTACCTGATAGCCTATTTATAGTACTTAAGATAGATGACTACTTAAAGCAGGTTGAAAGTAAAGCAGAATGCGCCTTAGGGCGCATTCTGCTTTACTTTCAGCCTACTTTAAGCTATCATGTGCTATAATATAGAAAATATTCCCTATAATACATATTCATTACTGATTAAATTGGAACTATTTTCTTCAGCGGATGAATAAATCATATCCGCTAAAAGGCGCTTCTATTGGGTAAAGGGTTAAGCTTTGCATTGACATGGATTGTTGTTTATGGGTCACTCGGTTAGCTCGTTACAAAAGGTGGCAGCGAAGGGATAAAGCATAGGGACCCAACACGATAGATTTTTAGAATACATGTCTTTGTGACAAAATGTATAAACAGAGACTATATATATTTGGTACAATTTGTTTGAAAATCCGTCGTACCGGATCCCTGTGGGATAAAGACAACTTTCTGACAGGAGTTGCCGTACCCACGGGTCTCCAAGAGTCCAAGTCTCGGAACGAGACTTCTCATGTAGGAGAGTTATGTAAGGTTCGTAGAACGTTAATATATGCAAATATCATTATATATTGGGAAGTGAGTAATATACATAGCGCAACAAACACATCTGCTTGTTGCTGCTGTGCGGTTTGCATGTTACATTTTAAGTATCTTCTATTGCAAAACGCTATTCTTTCCCATCAATAGCATAGAACTTCAGGAACTGACGTCAACTGCAAACGGTTTAGAATCAGATTAGCACTCATTCTCAGGAGAATTGGGAACTCTGGATCACTAAAAATAAAAAAAAATGTCAACCAATTGTATTCTGTTTACGTTGTTTTGAAAGTTTATACCCTTATTAACAAATTTATCATAAAAATAATTTGAACATCAAACGAGAGACAAAAGAACGGGAAATAATAACGTTTTCTCCACCCACTGTAGTTGTTATGAATGGCGTCTTTTGACGTCATTGGCAGTGAATTGGTTAAACAATAGGTTTGTAGTGCTAATGTCAAGCGAGTTTGATATTCTGAAATTTGAAACGCCGTGTTTCCTCGCGGGAGTTGATATCTCATTCGAGATCTGCCATAATGTGCAACAGTCTAATCTGTTTCGTATGAAGAAGTCACTAACAGTATCGTAATTCAAGAAAAGAAATGGAAAAGCGACATTTTGTTTCACAGAAGAGCTTAATGCGTTTTCTATAATGATTTCTCAGTAGATAAACAACTGTTAATAGCAGAGAACAATGTCGTGTAGCAATATTCGGGCACGTCACTTCCGGTATGAGGAAAATGGTGCTGAGTTGCAAATTGACAGTTCCGTTGTCAGACGGCCAACCGCGGTATAAATTCAAATGTAAATTTTGCTACAGATGAAATCTCGTGACATTGGTTTACGTGATTTCATCGCTTCACTGACAAGTCTAGCTAAAGTAATCAAAGAGCTTGACAGCACTGGGTCCAAGGTTATAAAGCGTTTGAGCTGAGTCTGAGTGTGTTCTCAAGCATTTGATTGGTCAGATTTGAGCCTAGGCTCAAATCTGACCAATCAAATGTTTGAGAACTACTCTAGACTCACCACAAAAGCTTTATAACTTTGGAGCCTGGAGATGGTTTCAACCTGAAATAAAGAGGTATAAAATGAAACAAAAAAACAAAAAACAACAACAAACAAAATAACTCCAAAACCAGGAGATTTATAGTCGTGCATTTTTTAAAACAACATGTCTTTTTAAATGTCTTTGATAGTAATATTTGTAACTGTTTATAGAAAAACAGTACATGTACGTATAACATTGCATACTATTATTGATAAGCGTCTGAAACCGAATTTGGTTTACACCCTTTTATGTAAATGATTTAAACACGTGCATATTATTTCAGGCATATTTGGAGAAAATCTTTACATATAGTTTTTTAGGAAATTATTCATACACAAAACAAAGTGAAAGTAGATTCGACTAATTTTATGATTACTAAATTTACTTCAGAATGTAATGTTAATTCACTGGAAATTATTTCAATTCATTTCACTGTTTTATCTATTACAGTTCTCCACATTAATCATGTTTTCATTTTTAAGGAACGTAAAAAACCCAATTATATGATTCTGAGTGTTGAGCGGATACAGTGGAGAATCTGTTATTCTTTCCCGTTTAAACGCAAACGTACGCAAACGCAAAGCACTAAAACGTAGAAAAGAACAACTTTTGGACAATTCTGATACATGTATTTCATGTTTATCATGGTGGCAAACAGTTTGGAGCCTGATCAGACGCCGGGTTACCCAGCGTCTGATCTGGCTCCAAACTGTTTGCAATGTAAATAATAGTTTTAGCGTAAACGCGTTTATTGGGAAAGAATAACACATTCTCCACTGTAGTTCAGACAGGTGATCACTTAACCCTTTCACTCCCAAATTGTCCGTGAGTGTTTTACCCCTCCACCGTTTCATTGTCGTCTGCTTCAAGTTTGTTATTTGCAAGATCGTTTCAATGTAACATTAAATGAATTATGACTTAAAACATATCGATACGAGTGTCAAACAGTTTGGGTTCTGATCAGACGCCGCGTGACGCGGGGTCTGATCAGGATCCAAACTGTTTGCAAGCGCGCTTTAAAGCGTCATTGAGAGTGAAAGGGTTAAAGTTAAAATCCTGACCGAGCTCGCTATGGGTTTCTTCGAAATGTGTTTCTAACAAATCCGTTTCGTAAACTGAATTTGAAGTGTTTATATAGGTGGCTGGTATCCATTTACATAAAACAACAACAGGTTGTTGCCCAACCCTGGTTTACAGTCTCTTTAACCCACTACTCCATATAGATACGCCTTTTGACACAATTAGTTTATTCTTCCACTGATGAAAATAGTTCCATTTTATACAGACATGAATATATTATATCATAGTAAAATCTTTCAATTGTCTAGCAGGTGGTAGCTTAAAGCAAGTTTAACGTACAGCAGAATGCGCATTCTGCTATACTTTCAACCTGCTTTAAGTGGTCAACTATCTTTAATACTAAAGAAAGTTTATGGAGGAGGATTATCTCCGACACTCTCATACCTATTACGGTGAGAATAATATATTTATATATAAAAAGAAAGTCTATGGAATGAAGGGTTAAAGAGACTCGCAACCAGATTTAGCATTAAAAATAGTAATTTGTAAATATGTGTCAAACGCTTAAACATGTATAAACGGTAAAGAATTATTTAGGATAATAAATTCTGTTTAAAAAAATGTATTTCAATAAAATAAAATTGAGCTCTGGTGGGATTCGAAACCGGGGCCCGGCATGGGCGGACAGAAGGCAAAAGAAGGAAACCACTTAGATCACTGGGCCACGGAACTATTAATATATCTCGGAGCGATTTAACGTATTTCAGTATGTAGGGAAGATAAGTACATACAACTATATAATTCGGCTCGGGTTTATGTCTGAGCCCGTGATCAATTTTCTATAGCGTCTTTCGACGCTATGGATTAAACGATGGAAAATGTCTAAAAAACTAAGATTTGAAGACTTTTCTAGAGGGTGTTTTTAGACTAGTCATATTTTTCCGATGCCAGATGCACGATAATGCTACCCTTTTTGTTATATTTGAGTATTTTATTTTATTTTTGCAAATGCACCATCTGGTTGCGAGTCGCTTTAAAAGAGAGGTTGCACTGTAATAGACCCAAGACAACTGACCAGCTTCCGTGTCCAGCCAGAATAAATCAAACGATCACTTATTCGGATCACAGTTCCGCGACCTCCGAGACGCCGGCATCGGCCCCGGGTAATAAACGATGCCATTGAATATGACATCTACTGACAGGGCGAGATTCTCGCCGGCGGCGAGATTTCAACGATAATTTGCACCGCGTATCACCCGGTCGTGACAAATGAAACAAAATGTGTATGACATTTCACATTGTTTGCGATGGTTGAGCAAATGTATCGAAACGTCCCGGCGGCAAAGTATGGTTATTAATTAATATATCAATTACCATAAATATGGACGGTATCAGAGCGCATTTGACACGTGAATTATTGAAATTCCTCCGCACAAGCACATCCACAGTCGAAGGAACTAACTTCCAGCCGTCTCGATTCAGTAAGGCACTCATGTAATATTAATGCAATACATTCGAGTTGAGTTGAGTATTAATGCAATACAAGAACACTACGTTGTTATCACATTCGACCCTGGCGACGAGTATACTCGTTATAATCAAACAGTGTATCCATGAAGAGTACACTTGTCCTATGCAAATAATGCAGCCCCTGATCAGAGGGCTCCTGCAGGAGCCCTCTGATCAGGGTCTACATTGTTTGTCATCTTGCAATATTTAGCTTGAATCAACCCTAAACATCATAAAAACGATGATATATGAGAAACTGGAATGTGTCATTTTGAAGTTCTGATTGAAGAGTTACTCGTTGTCATATAATGCAATCATCGTCTGCCAACCTATATTGTCTGCGACATTTCCCAGGGTTTGGTTTATCTGCATTTCTTACAGGAAATACCATCAAATGATCAAACAGATTGGGCCCAGATTACACGTCGAGCTAGTAAGACTTTAAGAAAAACATATAACAAAGTGTATCCATTGAGTGCTTAAGGTGCCATTTTATAGTAACACTTTCTCTGCCATAGTGACGTCATAACCATACAAAAATATCCACTGATATCATATCGTCTGCTCGCAAACATATTATTTGGTTTAAACATACAATGTATTTTCAAGGCTGCCATAACTTGATTATGAAAAATCCTAAGATTTCCCAGTTTTCTATTTTTCAAGCGCGTTTACTTAGTTAAAACAGGTTGAAAGTTAAGCAGAATGCGCCCTAAGGCGCATTCTGCTTTACTTTTAACCTGCTTTAAGCTACCATATGCTAGGAGAAAAATCCGAATATTTCGGAAAAGTCCGGAGAAATTGCAGCCCTGTATTTTGTTTCAAGTATTTATATGCATTACACAAACAGTTTAGGATTTAAATGAAAGCAAAACTAGCTTAATGTGTTTCTTTCCCAGTAAACGCATCCGGGCTAAACCAGTTATTTCCAATGCAAACAGTTTATCATAATAATAATAAATACTTTATTTAACGAGAGAGCTTCTGTGGTAAATACCAATCTTCCACGAGGCCCTCAACATAAATTATATACAAGTACATAAAACAAAAGGCATTTCACACAAAACAAATAATTAACAACAATATAACAATACTAACTAGATGTAGCAAATTGCAAGAATAAAAGTATCTTAAGCATTTGAAAAAAGGGTACCTGTTATTGTATGTGTACACTTGTCCTATGTAAACAGTGAAGACCACAGTTTGAAGCCTGATCAGACGCCGGGTAACCCAGCGTCTGATCATGCTCCAAACTGTTTGCCACTCATATCAAAACATATATCCAGCACTTTCAAACAGCTCTCATATTCCTATATTTTACTGCAATGCGTTTGCAGTCAGTAGTTTCGTTTAACTTTTAGCATATTACAGTGGAGAAAACTATATACTTTCCCTTTTAAACGCAAACGAAGCGCAGACGCATTGCAATAAAACGTAGAAAATAACAACTTGTTGTCATTTCTGACCATTTATTTTTTTCTAAGTGACAAATAGTTTAGAGCTTGATCAGACGCCGGGTTAGCCGGCGTCTGATCTGGCTCCAAACTGTTTGGACTGCAAATAATAGTTTGAGCGTAAACGCGTTTATTTGGAAAGAATAACGTTTTCTCCACTGTAGCAGCAGATTTAACACATTAATCCCTGCAACTGTTAATGAACAATTGACTAATTCAAAATTTGATCTTGTCCATTTTTTTTATTTATAGTTGCTGATTTTGTAATATATTGCAAAATGACGAAAAGTGCAATATTCATATGTCATAGGTACGCTGTTTGTAAATGACGAGAATACTCGTTGCTAGGGTTGAATTGCGGACCCCTTTACGCCCTGATATTGCTATGAATTCTGCGTGTGCCTGCTATATGGTTTCATTACAGTAGTACAAAAATGATCTAAAACATTGCAGTGTTTATCGATACAACATAGCATTTCCTATGATATAGTATACAATGAAGATCCAGACGAGACATCGCAATTTGCAAGGTCTATGCTCATCACTTATGTCTACTTCAGTGGACAATACGCATCAATAGATTAAATCTACTTTATAAAAGAAATTTCTGATATAAGTTCAGCTTACCTGCTTTAAGTAGTCACCTACATTAAACACTGAAAACATTATATGTAAGGAAATGGTCAAGCAATTGGTTGCCTAAGACAAAGAAAACAACTATGACATTCTCCTGGCATAAGTAAAAATACATTGTTGTGGGTCAAAATGCAATGAATTAGTCACTTAGTATCTCAAGTTCAAAACAAATCCCTGAAAACATAAATACCAACGCACTTACACAGATTCAGTCCCTATTTAATACGTGCTAAATATAGCAAAACGAACTTAAAATAACCAAAAATACAATGTGCATGTACAGTGGAGAAAACGTTATTCTTTCCCAATAAACGCGTTTAGGCTAAAACTATTATTTCCATTGCAAACACTTTGGAGCCAGATCAGACGCCGGCGTCTGATCAGGCTCCAAACTGTTTGCAACTCAGATTGAAATGAATAGTCAGATTTATCAAAAAATTGTCATTGCAATGCGTTTTACGTTTCGTTTGCGTTTAAACGTGAAAGAATAACGTTTTCTCCACTGTACGTTAAATACCTGAAAATTCTAATAAAGCTTTCGCTGTAAGTTTTGTCTTTCATTAAGCAGTTATCCTTTAGAGATACCATTTCCCCTGTTCTGATTGGCCGCTGAGCACAGACTGCACTGTAAACAGAACAGCGGCTCGCAATCCGGACCTGCCATACGCACTACCGGAACTATAGCAGTTACCATAAATAAAGTGAATATTAATTAAAACGTCATAAACACAAAATAAATTACCTCCGCCCCACCAATTTAGCATCAACAGTAGACGTTGGGAAAATGTGTCGAACTGTTAATAGCTAGCGATCTAGTAATTTATACATGTAATTTATTTCGATGTAAGATATATCGACGGGTAACAAGTTAGCTTTCGCGTATAAATCATCATTTAATCATGTTTTAAATTTCCATTTGGTAGGTATTCAATTTCGCTTGGGTAATGAAATTCCCATTTTGGTCCAGCTCGGCGTGTCTCACTTTCTCAGGTTCGTAAATTGTGGTTAATCCGGGAAATGGGGGCCACTTTGGGGCTAATCCTAGAGGAAAGCGCCCAAACAAAGCAGTTAATTCCAAGACTACTTAATCTTTCATAACCGTGCTTAACCAGCGACAATGGGCGCCGCCTAGTTGGGAAATAGATTATCGATTCGCCACGATATCTAGTCTAACTCGTCTTCAGCGACCGTTCATAGAAGAGTAGTGAACACAACAGTCAATGCGGATTAATGCAGGAAATAAGTGATGCAGAAAGCTCCGAAAGGAGCTTTCTGCATTACTTCTTTCCTGCATTAACCTATTATCTTCGTGTCTTGAAAACACGTTTTCTTATGAATGGTTCTTGGATACAGTTTATACTGTAGAGAGCATTCTCCAGTTCACAAGGAGTCGAATAAATATAGTGTCCTATGTTGATTTGGTTTGTCAGACTGCTCAGAATCTTCGTGATGAACTATTGTAAAAGGCGGGTTTTCAAATATATAATCATGTAGATCTACAGCCTGTATCCGTATTGATCAGTTAACACATTTGAAACTGACTGTTTGCTCGATAAACGTGCGCTTGAAATCGTCAAAAATATCTGGACGTTATAATATTGCTTTACCATGAACTATGAATATGTATGACTTAAGCGAGTACGACGAGAAAAGTTCGTCATACGCATATCTATCTCATTAACCCTTTCGCTCTCAATGACGCTTAAAAGCGCGTTTGCAAACAGTTTGGATCCTGATCAGACGCCGCGTAACGCGGCGTCTGATCAGAACCCAAACTGTTTGACACTCGTTTTGAAATTTCTTCAGTCAAACTGCCTTATTTATTAACTTTGAAACGACATTTCGGACAACAAAATTGAAGCAGACGACAATGGAACGGTGAAGGGGTAAAAATATCACGAAAATGTTGGCAGTGAAAGGGTTAAGCTTACAGTGGAGAATCTGTTATTCTTTCCCAATAAACGCGTTTACGCTAAAACTATTATTTCCAGTGCAAACAGTTTGGAGCCAGATCAGACGCCGGGTAACCCGGCGTCTGATCAGGCTCCAAACTGTTTGCCACCAAGATAAACAAGAATTATCAGAATTGTCCAAAAGTTGTTCTTTTCTACGTTTTAGTGCTTTGCGTTTGCGTACGTTTGCGTTTAAACGGGAAAGAATAACAGATTCTCCACTGTAGTTACATTGGCAAACACTCTAGACCCTCATGGGACGCCGCATTACGCACAGTATCATCTGGGACTGCACCGTTTGCTATTTCAGATAAAACGTTCTACTGGATGGACAAACATATTTAATATATTACGAACACATACAGTGGAGAATCCGGCGTCTGATCTGGCTCCAAACTGTTTGCACTGCATATAATAGTTTTAGCGTAAACGCGTTTATTGGGAAAGAATAACAGATTATCCACTGTAAGTATGGAGGGTCTATTGCAATAGTTGGTTTAAACCCATTCAACCCTAGCGACGAGTATACTAGTCATTTACAAACAGTGTACCTACGAAGTGATTACGTTTGTCCTATATATACTACATGTAGTATGGAAACAGCGAAGAGCCATATCAAAGGGCTTCTTCCAACCAAAGGGCTTCTGAAGGAGCCTCTGAACAGGGTCAGCTCTGTTTGTCATTTAGCAATATAAATGCAAAATCAAACCACACCTAAATACATGTAGTACTACAACTTGAACTGCCAATTTGATGTTTCAAGAGAGAATGTGTTAACTCAATAATTCATTGACGTGTTGGTTTAAACCGCAATAGCGCGGGAATTAAACTTCAGTACATTGTGAATGAATGATTCACAAAATTTATTAACTTTTAGCAAGGCTAGCCAGTCTCCCTTCACCGGCTGAACGAACTGCAAGAATATATCTATAAAGCTATAAAACTCCAGCAAAATTGCCCTGTTTAGATCAGGACAAAGGCCCAAATATTTGAAAGGAAAATGTATATTGAATCAAATGGGGCATGAAATGATGTTACTAAGGATGAAGCGCTTAATATCGACGGATCAGTGTCATTTAGAAGATTTCATCTGAAATCGCAATATGGTGTCTAGGTGATTAGAGTAATTTTGGTCTTTATTTTCTAAAAACGTATTTCTAGTTATTAAAAGGTGTATTTATTATCAGACTTACATCTGAAAAATGGGAGACAAGGGGTCTGATCACCAGCAAAATCCGGGTAGATCGCATTACTGTTTCGGGTAGAAAGAATAGAATACCCGTTTCCAAAACAGGTAGACATGCCATTTTAACAATATGCATTTTTCAGTAAGTTCAGGACTAGCGCCTTGCTGCCGATTCCCGAGTAAATAAGCATTTGCAAGGCAGTTTAGATCCAGATCAGACGCCGAGTAACTCGGCGTCTGATCGAGATCTAAACTGTTTGACCCTGAAATGGATGTTTCTCCAGTCAGAACTGCCTAAATTGTAAATTTGGGAAATAGACGGAGACAAAATGTTTCAAGCAGACGACATCTAGGCGGTGAAGGGGTAAATAACACAACGTCGCGTGCTGTTGGTGAAATTAGTGAATGTTGATGATAACAAATCTAAACTCCTTCTTTCACTTAACTCTCTCGCCTCCATAGGCGCCTAAAGTCAATTTTGCAAACAGTTTGGATCCAGATCAGACGCCGCGACGCCGCGTAACGCGGCGTCTGAGATGGATCCAAACTGTTTGCCATATGTTTCAATAATACTTCTGTCAAAAGTTTCAAATAGTAAAATTTAGCATAATATTGCAAACGATAAATTTTAGTCGTTGAAAGACCGCATAAAAGCAGGCGGTAAAATTTGCCGAGGATTGGGTTAATTTAACCTGCTTCAAAATTGATTGACCTGTAGATATATCCAAAAATAGATAAAATTATGATATTTAATCATGTTTCAAGTTTTTCTAAGTTAAGAACATGGTTTTCTTGTGCACGCTTAACACGACGTACTTTGGAGAAAAACGTTTTTTCGTTCCCAATAAAAGTGTCTGTGCTAAAGCAATTGTTTTCATTGTCAACTGGTTGGATCCTGATCCGACACCTCGATAATTTGGCGCCTGATCAGGATTTTAAGTGTTTGCAACCAAGCTTAAATAAGTCGCGAACATTTTCAATAATTCATTTCCTTTACTTTACTGCGCTAACGTTACGTTCTATTTCAATTAATTAAACATCACAGTATAACGTACTCTCCACTGTACAGTGGAGAATCTGTTATTCTTTCCCAATAAACGCGTTTACGCTAAAACTATTATTTGCAGTGCAAACAGTTTGGAGCCAGATCAGACGCCGGGTAACCCGGCGTCTGATCAGGCTCCGAACTGTTTGCCACCAAGATAAACAAGAATTATCAGAATTGTCCAAAAGTTGTTCTTTTCTACGTTTTAGCGCTTTGCGTTTGCGTACGTTTGCGTTTAAACGGGAAAGAATAACAGATTCTCCACTGTACTAGTTAGCAAATGGTTTGGGTCAAGATCAAAACCGAGTAATTCGGCGTCTGACCAAGATCACAACTATTTGACACCCGGTTGTATGTTTCTTTAGCAAACCAATGCGTGCAATGAATATCTTTTCGCAGGTGACAAAATATTTATCAGACGATAAACTAACGCGATAAGGTTTAAATGGGTAGATTTACAAATCAGCCATATGTTATAAAAAGAGTCCCGGCTGTATACAATGGAGAAAACGTTAGTCTTTCCCTAAAACCCGCTTATTCTTCTTTCTGGAGCCTAAACTAGCATGTCCATTGCAAACAATGTGGAGCCTGATAACTACCCAGTTTAAAACAACTCGTTATCATTTTAATATTGAATCACCATTTTCTGCATTGAATTACACAAAGTTTCGAATCCGTAATTTTATTCTTTGTTTCTAACAAGATTGTCCCCTTTCTATATAAGGCCAGGCTTGAAGAGGCCCGTACCATCTTAGCGTTGACTAAATAAAATTCTCATTAAGGGACCATCGGTCCCGTTTAACTAGATTGGCCTAATGACCTCCTCTCAACATGCCCCTGATTTGATAATCTCAGAATTATATCAAATTGTCCTCAGTTATTGTCCCCTAATGCATAAAAATTCTTCGATTAATTGCTGACTCATCCCCGGGGCGATTTTAGAGCTGTTTTTCCTTGAATCCATATGCTTTTTAAACCCTTTTTAAGTACCGAATTCAACCGTCTGACTTAACTTCTTTGCATAATAAATATCGTATACCAAACTTTTACATATGCACTTCTATGCCAAATTTAAATATTGAGGATCAGGTTGAATATACATAGTGATACGAAACAAATAGCTAATATCTGAATCTAAACCCAAACTGTTTGTAAAGTCGACTATGACGAAGAAAGCGTTAACCCCTTCACTGTCATCCCGTCATCTATCTCCAACAATTGTCGTCTGGTTTTATTTCTGCAATTGAATGTTTAGGTACTTTGACTTAAGAACTATTGAAATGAGTGTCAAACAGTTTAGATCCTGATCAGACGCCGCGTCAGCGGCGTCTGATCATGATCTAAACTGTTTTCAAATAACCACTGTACTCGGGGTAAGGCAGAGAAGGGGTTAAAGTGAAGGAAAATGTGTTTTTCTGCCTGTCTTGACGAGTGGCTCCCCCTACAAGACCCTTGAGAGGGACTCCTAGTATTTATTTTCTAATTAGCGAAAATTGTTCGGTTGTCATCAAAGAAAATCGTGCTGTTTTGTCGATCGGATGGACAAAAACACTTTTTATTTCGAGAGGCCGGCAAATCTGCCGTAAGGTCACGTGGCAAAAAGGAAAATGAGGAGCTCATTAGAAAAATAAACAAGAGGACCATGGGCGGATCTACTCTTTACAGTTTCCCAAAACCAACAGTACTACAATACTACATAAAATAGCATTCAATGTTCAAGTTGATAGGGAATTATCTCTCTCTCTCCTCTCTCTCTCCCTCTCTTTCTCTCAGTGTATCCCTGTATCTGATTATATGTCTGTATGTATGTATGTACATGTATATTAATTTTGTCTGTCTCTCTATATATCTCTCTCTTTCTGTCTGGCTTTCTGTCTCTGCCTGACTGTTTATATGCATGCCCCTCTCTTTCTATCTCTCTCATTAAAATGTTTGACTCATATTTAGCTATATTCACAACAACAACTTTCAAAAGAGGTGGCAAGATATATGTCTTATATTCAGATATATTTATAACAACTTCGAAAAGGGATAAAAAGTGACTTTTGTAAAGCTTTATTTACAACAACTTTCAAACATGGTGGCAAGAAATGTGAATTATATTTAGCTATTTTTTCAATAACAAACTTCTAAAGAGGTGTCAAGAAATGGGACTTTTATTTAGCTATATTTACAACAACAACTTTAAAACGGCATGGCAAGAAATGTGACGTATATTTAGCTGTATTTACAATAAAAACTTTCGAAAGAGATGACAAGAAAAGCTATATGTACAATAACAACTTCCTAAAGGGATGACAAGAAATGTGACTTTAACTATACTTACAACAACAACTACCAAAAAGGATGGGCGAAAAATATGACTTATATTTAGCTATATTTAAAATACCAACATTCAAAAGAGGTGGCAAGAAATGTGACATTAATTATATTTACAACAAACACTTTCAAAAGGGGTGGTAAGAAATGTGACGTACAATAAGCTATATTTACAACAACAACTTTCAAAAGGGGTGGCAAGAAATGTGACGTATATTCAACTATATTTACAATAACAACTTTCAATAGCTGTAGCAAGAAATGTGATTTA
Source organism: Gari tellinella (assembly GCA_922989275.2). NCBI lineage: Eukaryota > Metazoa > Mollusca > Bivalvia > Cardiida > Psammobiidae > Gari > Gari tellinella. The sequence continues at coordinate 46,079,813 of OV277871.1, read as the reverse complement.
TATTAAGCTATATTTACAATGATAAATTTCAAAAGGGGTGGCAAGAAATGTGACTTATATTTAGCTAATTTAACAATAACAACATGCAAACGGGGCGGTAAGAAATGTGACTAAATATGAGCTATCTTTCAAAAGGAGTGGCAAGAAATGTGAATTATATTTAGCTATATTTACCGTAACAACTTTCGAAAGAAGTGGCAAGAAATGGGACTTATATTTAGCTATATTTATAGAAATACATTTAAAAGGGGTTGCAAGAAATGTGACTTATATTTAGCTATGTTTACACTAACAACTTTCGAAAGAGGTGGCAAGAAAAATTCCTTATATTTAGCTATATTTACAATAACAACTTTCGAAAGAGGTGGCAAGAAATGTTACCTTTTAAGCTATATTTACAACATTCAAAAGGGTTGGCAAGAAATGTGACCTCAATTAAGCTATATTTACAACTACAACTCTCAAAAGGAGTGGCAAGAAATGTGACTTATATTTAGTTTTATATTTAAAATCACAAACTTTCGAAAGAGATGGCGATCAATATGACTTATATTTAGCTATATTTAAAATACCAACTTTCAAAGAGGTGGCCAGTAATGTGACATTAAGTATATTTACAACAAAAACGTTCAAAAAGGTTGGCAAGAAATGTGAGTTATACTAAGTTATATTTAAAAATGCGAAATTTCGAAAGAGTTGGCAAGAAATGTGACTTACGTTTAGCTATATTTATAGCAACAACTTCAAAAAGGGGTGGCAAGAAATGTGACTTATATTTAACTATATTTATAACAAAAACTTTCAAAAGGGGTAGCAAGAAATGTGACCTATATTTAGCTATATTTACAACAACAACTTTCTAAAGGGGTGGCAAGAAATGTGACGTATATTTAACTATATTTACAATGATAAATTTCAAAAGGGGTAGCAAGAAATGTGACTTATATTTAGCTATATTTACAATAACAACATGCAAAAGGGACGGCAATAAATGTGACTTAATTTGAACTATCCTTCAAAAGGAGTGGCAAGCAATGTGAATTATATTTAGCTATATTTACCATAAAAACTTTCAAAAGAGGTGGCAAGAAATGGGACGTATATCTAGCTATTTTAACAACAATACCTTTCAAAAGGGGTTGCAAGAAATATGACTTATATTTAGCTATATTCACACTATCAACTTTCGAAAGAGGTGGCAAGAAAATGTTACTTTTTTAGCTATTTTTACAACATTCAAAAGGGTTGGCAAGAAATGTGACCTCAATATAGCCATATTTACAACTACAACTCTCAAAAGGAGTAGCAAACATTGTGACTTATATTTAGTTATATATTTACAGTAGCAACTTTCGAAATAGATGGCGAAAAATATGACTTATAGTTAGCTATATTTAAAATACCAACTTTCAAAAGAGATGGCAAATGTGACGTACATTAAGCTATGTTTACAACAACAACTTTCAAAAAGTTTTGCAATAAAAGCAACTTATATTTAGCTATATTGACAAACACAACTTTCGAAACAAGTGGCAAAAAGTAGGCTTATATTTAGCTATATTTACAACAATAACTTTCAAAAGGGGTTGCAAGAAATATGACTTATATTAAGCTATATTTACAGTTACAACTTTCGAAATAGTAGGCAAGAAATGTTATCTTTTAAAGCTATATTTACAACATTCAAAAGGGTTGGCAAGAAATGTGACCTCAATTAAGCTATATTTACAACTACAACTCTCTAAAGGAGTGGCACGAAATGTGACTTATATTTAGTTATATATTTACAATAACAACTTTCGAAAGAAGTGGCAAGAAATGGGACGTATATTTTGCTATGTTTACGACAACAACTTTCGAAAAGTGTGGCAATAAATGGACATTATATTTAGCTTTATTGACAAACAACAACTTTCGAAAGAGGTGGCAAAAGTTTGGCTCATATTTAGCTATATTTACAATAACATTTTCAGAAAGGAATGGCAAGCAATGTGACTTATATTAAACTATATTTACAATAACAACTTTCAAAAGAGGTGGCCAGCAAATTTATGTAGTGTACCTCAAGACCGGTGCCAAATGATCAAAACATCGAAACAAATACCACCCAGTGATGTTTAATTTGTCAATAATCGAATTTTAATATCCATTGAAAAATAAACCAGATGTGTTTAATTGACCATCTGGTTGTGATGACTGTCTTCAACCCATTGTATTCTAGCTACAGTGGAGAAAATGTTATTATTTCCCGTTTAAACGCAAACGAAACGCAAGTGCATCATAAAAAAGTGAAGATAAAAAATAACTTTTTGACAATTCTGAATGTTGATTTTAAAATTGACTGCAATCAGTTTGGAGCCAGATCAGACGCCGGGTTACCCGGCGTCTGATCTGGCTCCAAACTATTTGCATTACGAAATAATAGTTTTAGCGTAAACGCGTTTATTGGGAAAGAATAACACATTCTCCACTGTAAGTGCCTTTCAAGTTATGTAATGCTATACAGTAACACAGTAGCAGAATATAGAATTAGAGAATATTTTAGAGTGACTGGCCTATACTAGTGAATATGAGAATAGAAATATTGAAAGTATGTACATATGCCATCACAAACCAGTGTTTGCTTTGAACACCAAGCATTTTAAAATTATTGTATATTTAGTGGTTTGTTTGTCTTTGCTGGTTTTTTAACGCTCCAGTATACAAACTTTATAATTATGCATCAGCAACAGACTAGTATTTGTAGCGGAGTCATTGGTGTAATGGTTATGACGATTTACTTACAAATTGACTGTACGGGTTCAATTCCCCGTGGCCGCAATGTCTTGTTTTCCCATTATACGACCGTACTGTTCGTTTTATAACAAGTACAAACTTATGGCAGTAAAATCCTACAATAAAACAGTGTATATGTTGATGAGAGCGTTTAAGATTTGATTTGTTTTGATTTTTCGTCGCTTTCAGCAGTATTTCAGTCATATCGCGACGTTCAACTAATTACGGGTGGAGGAAGACCCCAGAAGTCCTTTATGCACTGTTTCAGGCACAAATTGACAACTAGGTAGAACCACCGACCTTCAGCAAGCAAGCTGGAAGGCTTCTCCACATGAAAAATCCGAACGACCCTTCTGGGATTCGAACTCACAGCGGTGAGGAGCTTAGTGATGTAAGTCACAGTGACTATATCACTAGGTCACGGAGGCCCCAAGAGCGTTTCAGAGATTGATATAATTTTTTTTTTTTATTATATACGCTTATTGTAGAAAAAGGACTGTTCGTGTTATCGACGTTCGACTGTAAATTGTTCTGACAAACGTTCAGATGTATGTTATTTCTAAATGCCCCAACCTCTTTATCGCTTTAAAATCATAATGACCTAACCACATTTCACCATCCATCCACGCAAATACCCAGCCCAAATATTTGCTACAAAATAACATAACCTTTAAGACCATCGAATAGATTTTAAAATGGGCAGTCTGACCTGGTTTCAACCTTTTCAATTTGACAAGTTAATAACTATGCGCGGCCAAATGGCTGGGCGCACGTTGTCTTTAATAGATACGAAGTGACAAGAGGGCGAATGATGAATGTCTACGGTCCGGCGGGCGATGTAAGCAGAGAGATTACGAATGTATATCCGGTGATTTTCTTCTTTCGTATCAGGGTCATCTAAATTTCAGAAAAGAAGTTTTCCACTTGCAAGCGTTGTAATTTAAAATTGTAGCCCTTATTTTTTTACAAGAACGATGAGTAATTATAGTAAAACCATACTATTTTGACGACCACAAATTGGTGTCAATTATTAGGTGTTTACAGAACAAGTGGCCGCTTAAAGCAAAGTGACAGTAAAACAGAAAGCTTTGGCGTCACTTCAGATCATGCTTGTACATGTATACATATAATGGAATCTTCTTGCGAGCACATAGGGAGAGACATTACAATATCCTGTACTGATAGAGTTGATATAATCATTACATGGTGTCCCCTAAATGAATCCTTGCAGTTTACGATGGCCCGTGTCATAAACCTTCTAACGACAAATGTTGTCGTAAGTCAAAACTTTAAAATACATTTAATTCATGATTGCTCTATCTAATCATGTCTTGTGACATCTATTTGGAATCGTCTTTTCAAGACGATTCCAAAGAGATGATACGAGACAGGATTAGATGGAAAAATAAATAATAACTGAGACTTTTATAATCTGACTTACGACAACATGCTTGTACCCTACCATCACATATCATTATTACTCAAGTCCGAATTGCGTATCTGTCCATTCTTGTCAATATCTATATCTAAAGAGACTGAAATTTAAATGGTGTACATTTTTTTGCAAAAATAGGAAGAAAATACTCAAATAAAAGCCTTAATTGGAACAACAAGTAAATCTGCACAGTTTGGCATATTGCAGTATATTGACAAAATCAGCCCTTAAATGTCAAAATGGACTAGACTAAAAATGAAACTGGTATTGTCCATTGAAATTTTAGGTAAGAAAGGGTTAAACATTTCCTTGCTAAATCATATCGCCTGCTTTAACCCATTTACTTCCATTTTATAGTATGCATTAAAGGTGTTTCTGAGATTACTATTTCAAAGAAACAGTTTGCATATTAACAAGACGTAACGCAACGTCTTACAGGAGCCCGTTTCATAAAACGTCGTAAGTCAAAACTTTAAAAAACATTTGATTTCTGATTTCTCTATCTAATCCTGTCTTGTGACATCTCTTTGGAATCATCTTTTTAAGATGATTCCAAAGTGATGTCACATGACAGGATTAGGTGGAGAAATTAATAATAATTGAGACTTATATAATCTGACTTACGACAACACTTTTCGTAGGAAGTTTTATGAAACGGGCACCTGATCAGGATCTAAACTGGTTTTAAAATCTACTTAAGTCGCCAATGACGATGAAAGAGTAATCAGGAAAAGGATATCAATATTGTACAGAGCTCCAGATAAGAGGGAGTAAACTGAACAAATCCAACATTTTCTCACTCTGTCAGCACCAAAACCTATGATGTTACTACTCATTAGAATCGTCTCTTCGAGACGATTCTAATGAGTAGTGACACCATAGGGCTAAATGTAGAGATAAGGATTTTTTTTTAAATACTCCTCTTATCTGGAGCCCTGTTGTAGGTATTCCATTATGAGGCTCCCTGAATGAATCCCTGCAGTTCCCAACGACCCCGTTATTGGGTCCCCTCCTGTCCCCTACTGGCAGTCGTTCATTACTCCTCAAGTGTGAATGTCAATTTCACCAGGCACGTACAGTTGTCAATTACGTAACACACTTCTCTCCCCTTGACCCCACCTTGTAACACCTTAAGCAGCCCCTCCAGCCAGGAGAGGTGACCCTTAAGCTTGTGCCGTAACGTTGTCGTAACGTCGCGGCCCCTACAAAAGGAAATCTTCCGTTTCGTATTGCTGCTTAAATTGGCTAATTCGGATAGAACATGAAAGACGGAAAGTGAAACTCCGTGCGCAACACACCTGGGCGGATTTTAATGATTGCCTTGAAAGAAGGCCATTATAAGATGGCGGATTTTATACGGGGTACCTGTGAACTCCAGACAATGGGTAAAATGCTGACTGTAACTTGACCCCTTGGCCGTTTGAGACTGGTCATTGTCGTTGACCACTCAACTGCGGCTGCAGTACTTGAGGCCAGGTCACGGTTGGACATGGAATTTCCGTGTTAGCGGGTCATAAGTGGCGAAAGAAGCCCTAGTGTGCAAGGTCAATGCGTCATTTGGGCTGGCTACAGTATAGGGAAAATGTTACTCTTGGCTACAATGTTCATGTTTTCCCATATATGCCTGGATATTGCTTACAGGAAAATTTCATGTACCATGTAGATATAAAAGGGTGAAGTTAACACTTTGACTCGCAATGACGCCATAAAGCGCGTTTGCAAACAGTTTGAGTCCTGATCAGGACCCAAACTGTTTGACACTCTTATCGATATTTATTCAGTCATACAACCTTAAATCTAGCTTTGAAATGTGTGTTGCAGACAACATTACTGAAGCAGACGACAATAAAGCGGTGAGGGGGGAAATCTCCCGAATAATTTGATCATGAAAGGGTTATGGCACTGCAGTATTTGTCCATACAGCTGGTTATTTCATATTAACGCTTTACCTGATAGCATATGTCTAGTAGTGAAGATAGGTGACTACTGAAAGTAGGTTGAAAGTAAAGCAGAATGCGCCTTAAGGCGCATTCTACTTTACTTTCAGCCTACTTTAAGCTATCCAGCGCTAGAATATAGAAAATATTCCATGTAAAATGTATTCATGACTGAATAAATTGGAACTATTTTCTGCAGCGGAAGAATAAACTGAATGCGCTAAAAGGCGCTTCTATAAGGTAAAGGGTTAAATAGCAAACAGTACAGACCCTGCATGCTGCCAAGCCATATTTTACGGCGGCCTATGCAGCAATATCTACATTGTTTTACCCTTTACCCATAGAAGTGCATTGCAGCGTATTTAATTCATTACTCCACTAAAGAAAATAGTTCCAATTTATACGGTCATAAACATGTACCACAAGAAATATTTTCAATATCCTAGCAGACAGTAGCTTAAAGCAGGCTGAAAGTAGAGCAGAATTCGCCTTAAGACGTTTCTCCTTAACTATCAACCTGCTTTAAGTACTCACTTGTCATCAAAACTAGAAACAGACTATTGGGTAAAGGGGTATAAAAGGGTAAAACCCTTTCCCTCAAAGAAACAATAGCAACAGGGCCGGGTCGTTTTCTAACCCTTTGACCCTTTCCATATTTTGCCCAACCCGTATTGTTTCCCATCAAATCCTTACTTTTGATAATAACAGAGACTGGGCAAATACATAAGCTGTATTGTTTTCAGGATTATAGTTTTCCCACATTTTGAGATTATACGGTTGAGGGGCCAGTGTAATTTATTTATTGCATGCAAGTTTTGGTTGCCTATGGTCTTAAAAATTACACATTTCAACAAATTCCTACATAAATTTAAGACCACCTGTAACTACAAATATTCAATGTTGTTTATAGTTTCTCAGCTCAGTGCGTTAGCTCTTTAGTCGCAATACATTGAGTTTCACTTTCTCTGATTTCTTTCGTTACATCCCAATTTCGCTATATCAGGTATATGTTATTATACGTTAACACATTTGTGCACACGATCCCATAATGGGACATACATGTACATACAGTGGAGAAAACGTTATTCTTTCCCGTTTAAACGAAACGAAACGCAAACGCAAACGACTAAAACGTAGAAAAAGATAACTTTTCGACAATTCTGATAATTCATGTTTCTCTTAGTGGCAAACAGTTTGGAGCCTGATCAGACGCCGGGTTACCCGGCGTCTGATCTGGCTCCAAACTGTTTGCACTGCAAATAATAGTTTAAGCGTAAACGCGTTTATTGGGAAAGAATAACACATTCTCCACTGTACATGTCATCATCAAGTCGTCCGCAGACGGACACGTTGCCGGCACCTCCAATCTGTCCTTTCTGTCATGCATTGTGCTAGTTCTTCTGGGGTTGCTGCTCCTGCATCCTGCATCAGGACATTAACCATGGTTAAGCATGGATGCCCTCGGTTCCGCTTCCCATGTTTAGAGGTCCACAACACCACCGTGCTAGCTGATAGCCCCATTTCTTCGGCATGCAATCTTGTCTGTCACCCTAGGACATAGTATATAGGCAAACAGTGCAGACTCTGAGCAGGCGCCGCATACTGCGGCGTCTGACCAGAGTTTTCACTGTTTATTGATAGGCATTTCAATATAAAAACAGGACGAAAATGAAATGTTTAACCAGGTTATCCTTTTATCAAAAATGGACTAATCAAATTTATAAGCATGGAATAATCCAGTGGGAGCAAATCGGTCAATAAGAGATGGAGAATAAATTTTGTTTTGTCATTTCTAATATATCGATATATCCAATTTCGCTATGAGCAAGTTCGCTGTATATACAAACGACTTAAGTCGGTTGGTCGGTCGGTCTGTCTGTCTGTTTGTTTGTCTGTCTGTCTGCCCATAACTAACATTGGTCATTTCTTTAAACTTACATGTGGTAGAGACATCATATTTGGCGTGTGTACTCAACTTGATATTGTTTGAGCTCAGTACAAGTTCTGTAATGACAAGGCCATTTACAGATCATTTAAATTTCAATAAGATTGACGTTGGTCATAACTTTGAAATTACTTGTGAAAGAGACTTTATATTTGGGATGTGTAGTCAACTTAAGATACTCTTTAGCTCAATACAATTGATGCCAAGGTCATCTAGAGGTCAAATAGACTGATTTTACAATGTTTTTAACTTTGGAACTACATCTGAAAGGCTTCATAGTTGGTATGTGTAGTACTCAACTTAGGAAGCTCATTAGCTCAGAGCAAGTTGGGTCCTATCTTACAAAGGTCCAGGGCTCCAGATAAGAGGGAGTAAACTGAACAAACCTAATATTTTCTCACTCATTACAACAGTATCTCCTATGGTGTTACTACTCATTCGAATAATCTCTCCATAAGGTTTAATGCATAAATAAAGAATTTAGTTTTTGAAATACTTCCCTTATCTGGAGCTCTGAGGTCAATGTAATTTAAAGGTGAACTAGGCTGACTTTAACATTTTTCATATCTTTGTTACTACATGTATATATGTGATTGAGACGTCATACTTTAAATGTGTACTCAACTCAAGAAGATTTGAAAGGTCAAAGTCACTAGTGGGTCATTTAAAATTAGTGTCAAATAGGCTGAAATTTAACATTGGTCATAATGTTTGAACTACTTATGATATACACTTCATGTTTGACATGTATAATCAACTCAGGAGTACACATTTGGTCATGTACGACGAAGATCAATGTCTCTTGCTATTGGAGGTCATTTATAGATCATACAGGCTGGATTTGGCATTGGCCATAGCTTTGTAAATACATAACATTGTAATAGAGACTTCATATTTGGCAGGTGTACACAACTCAAGAATATCATAAGCTCAGTACAAGTCCGGCCAATTCAGACAAAGGTCAAGGTTATTTAGAACCCTGATCACATCAGGGGCATGATGTTTCACAAACACATTTTGAGCCGCTAAGGTCAATGTCATAGGGGTCCAGAATGTCACATGGTTGGAAAAGGTTTTGTCCCCAAGGCATGTGTGGTGCAAGTATAAAAATGTGTAGGTGAAAGGGTATATAGAAGTTGTTAACACTAACGCGAACGGAACACCGACGCCAACGACTGGGTGACAACATATACATGTATGAGCTCTCCTGGACATTCTCCAGGTATTTATTAGTGTTAATTCACTTTATTCTTTTCCCCAAATATTATTAATCGTTCATGTATTTGTCAACATACCGGTACATATCATTCATGCATTACCGGCATGGATTAGTTTTAAAATGTTCAAAAAAAGGCAGAAAAGCATACATACTAATACGTCTATATTAATATACATATATTTCTGGACATAACGTGCCCTCATTCGTCCCCTATTCTACATTGTCTAACTCGGTAGGGTTTTCACATGTACTGATGCATGATGCTATTTTTGATAAATGGGGGTACTTTTGGTACTCCTACTTCCCTAAATATCTGGCTTTGTCAGTTTCTGACGGCTCATATCTCAGCCAATTACAGACTTGTCTAAAGTTGACGGACATGCTGCCATCGGAAATTCAGTTGTCGTCTGCTTACTAAGTTGTGTCGTCTGAAACAAGATGACAATATTTTCTTATTTAAAATTGTTTTGGAAGATTAAAATGTCCAGGCGCACTAAGTTCATTTTCATAAAATTCAAATGCCTGTAACTAACACGTCGTACTGGGATCAGGGTTAACCGCTTCTCTGCCATTGACGTCTTAATAGCCAGTCCCAAACAGTTTGGATCCTGATCAGACGCCGAGTTTCTCGGCGTCTGATCAGGATTTAAACTGATTGACACTTGTATTTAAATTATAAGAAGTCGTAGTTGCTTAAATATTTAAATTAAAACAAAAGGATGAATCGATAAATCTGAAGCGGCGGCTATGGTGGCAGCGAAGAGGTTAATAACTAATGTCGAAATGGCGGAAACGTGTTCATCGCACGAATGACAGACTGATACTTTATCATCATCGTGCCGCCATAACTCATACAAGGGTATAGGATGGTTGGTAAAATACAGGACACTAGGTCCACGCTACTTTTCAATTTTGTTGATTAATTATAGGACAGTAAGCATCCATTTTCCCAAACCCTCTATTGCAGGATGTTTAACTCCTTTAATACATTCAACCCTAGCGACGAGTACAGTCGTCATTTATAAACATTGTACCTATAAATAGTACACTTGTCAAATACAAACAGTGTAGCCCCAGATCAGAGAGCTCCTGCAGGAGCTCTCTGATCATGGTCTGCACTGTTTGTCAATTTGCAATATATTGCAGAAAACACACCTGAATTGTCATAAATGGACCAAACTTTATTGGAAACGGAACTTTCCATTAAAAGTGTCAGGGGTGAGTGAGATAAGCCTGGACATTGCAGTGAGCACTCACTATATATGAGCGTGCCGGAAGAGTTCATTATAGAGATATAAGAGTGCTACAGTGGAGAATCTGTTATTCTTTCCCGTTTAAACGCAAACGTATGCAAACGCAAAGCGCTAAAACGTAGAAAAGAACAACTATTGGACAATTCTGATATTTCATGTTTATCTTGGTGGCAAACAGTTTGGAGCCTGATCAGACGCCGGGTTACCCGGCGTCTGATCTGGCTCCAAACTGTTTGCACTGCAAATAATAGTTTTAGCGTAAACGCGTTTATTGGGAAAGAATAACACATTCTCCACTGTATAAAGTCATTGAATTTGTAGCGTTTGTCTAGTCGGCACGGTATTTCTTATGAAAAAGCAAACAGTACAGACCCTGCAGGCTGGAATATTGTCGTGTACAATAGCTAAAGAATTGCATTTTATATGCCTTCCTGCACATGTGACATATAGGACCCGTCATGAGTCGATGTGTAAGACAAGCTGATCTCAAACGAGTCTAGAACTGAAATGCTATTAAGCGAGCCTTGGCGAGCTTAATAACTTTTCTATTCTAGACGAGTTTGAGATCATAACCAACGATTTTAAGTATTTTTATAAAGCAATAGACTGTCTTTCGGAATCCCGGTGACGTAATTAACGCCTTTATAAATAGTGACGTTAAAGTGACGTCATCAAATTGATCCCACACATGTTTGAAACAAGGATATTCGTGATCGTTGTTCGCTATATAAAACAGGGGTAGTTATGTGAGAAATCAAGCTTCTCAATATTTACAGTAAGATACAAGAGTGTGTACCTTACTCCTTGTAGTTTACTCCGATCTCGTTTTCGGTAAGTCTGACGTCATGTATACGTACATGTTCTTTGGTATTATTTGTGGCACAACAGCATCTTTGTTCTGCTTCAAAAATAAAATGTTTTTTATATACATGATTAAAACAACTATTTAGTTTTTGTTGATGTGTATAAAAGGCATATAAGAAACACAATACCAGTTGGTGGTGTACTACAGTGCGTTGTATTCAGCACTCGATGTTCTTGGAGGAAACAGTCGATCAGGGGCCCGTTTTATGAAACGTCGTATGACAAAAACACAGGTACCAGTAAAGTTAAAAAAAATCCAATACATCTACTGACCCCCGGTTGTATTAAACATTTTAAAGCATCCGGGAATGTTAGCCGGTGGCAGCCGGTGGAAGCCGGTCGATCCCGGATCAAGCCGGTCGTCCCCGGCGCCGCCAAGGTTGTACTCCCGGTGACTGCCGGCGACTGCCGGTGACTGCCGGTTTGACTCAAACCGGGACAGTGAGATCGTGGCTTTAGTAAAACGGCCCCCAGATTGGATGTTTCCGCCAAGATCGTCTCGAGCTGAATAGTATCGCCCAGTGTCGCACCGCCAACTGGTAATGTGTACAGTCGAATTTCGATATCTCGAACTCGTTTAACTAGCACTATCGGATATGTCGACACATGAACTTCATTATTTCATGCTCGGTTATGTCGAACATACCCGTATTGAAAAGTTAAAACCTGGTTTAGCCACGTTTTAACTTTGAAATACGGGTGTGTTCGACTTAACCGCGATTGAGATATCGGAGTTCGACCGTATTTATTTTGACATTTTGATCGCAGGTTTCAAGTCCGTATGCATACGGTTTTGACGCACAAAAGGCATTTATTATTCTATTCAAAGCATCATCACTATGAGTAACCGTATCAGCCAGTAAATTGCATAAGTATGGCACAGTTGATATCGTCACTGAAGACGATATCACATTTGCATTGAGGATATCACTTTTGCCGGAACTACAGTGGAGAAAATGTTATTCTTTCCCAGGAACGCGTTTATGTTAAAACTATTATAACAAACAATTTGGAGCCAGATCAGACGCCAGGTAACCCGGCGTCTGATCAGGCTTCAAACTGTTTGCAACTCGGATTAAAAACAATAATTAGAAATGTCAAAAACGGCCATTTCCTACATTTTAGCGATTTGCGTTTCGTTTCGTTTAAACGGGAAAGAATCATGAACGTTTTCTCCACTGTACTTTTTGTGATGTCTCGTGTACACTTGTCTATTTCCTAAGAAGTGCTGCATAAAAAGCATGCACATAATATTGTGAAAACCGAGAAAAATAAACTGAATGCATACTAAATTCCTAACGTTAGGTGCGATTTCCCCGTGTACTCCTTAGCAAAGCTCCAATTTACTTTGAGTGTGGTCGGTTGTTTTGATCCCATGCGCTGCCTTGCAACGAATGAGGTTAGCCGAAATCATCTTCTTGAAATCATCATCATCTCATCTCATAATCCCTCGTGTTTCATTGGCGCTATATGACCTATTCTGTGTCACAGTCCCGTAAAATCCAACTCATCATCATCATCATCACTATCATCATTTGAGTGTTAAATCCGATTTCTTCCTTTAACGAAACATTTCCCTTGTTTTGTCTTCTCCAGGAGAATAGTGCAGATATGCAGACCATCACATTTTCCCAGTCAAAGATACAAGAAATAATTATAACAAGCATCTAAGACCAAAAATATATATTACAGTCTGCTTTCAAAATCTCCTCAATATTGGTCGTCGAAGTTTCCCTCAAATGGCTGATTTCGTCTATTTATCACTTCAATTCTTTCCGGAAAACTGCCTTGTAGTTTCTAAGCACCGATGTCTGATACAGCGCTCAATCCCTACAACGACCCTCCCAACAACGATTCCCTCCTTACAACGACGCTTGTCGCTCGTCCCCAAAACAGGACAATTTTGTCCAACCAACTCACGGTTGCACTGTCGTCTGCTCCCAATTGTCGTCTGCTGCTTTCTTAAAATTACATAACGGACATTTTGACAGAAAAAAACGTAATGACGAGTGAAAAACAGCTTGACTCCTGGATACAAGCTGTTTGCAAATGTAAGCCAATTTCCCTCCCTGTAACGACTCCTTCCGATCAACGCACACACTTTTGTCTCCCGTTGGGTGTCGCTGTAGAGAGGGAGCGCTGTAGTTGTTAAAATCCACAACATACTGGAATAATAGCTGGAACGTGGAATCCAAAATGTATCCCGCAAACACAAAATTACGCCAGTCATCAGAACAGTGGAGAAAACGTTATTCTTTCCCAATAAACGCGTTTACACTAAATCTATTAGTTCCGTTGCAAACAGTTTGGAGCCAGATCAGACGCCGGGTGACCCGGCGTCTGATCAGGCTCCAAATTGTTTGCCGTCCAGGTTAAAATCAACATTCAGAGTTGTCAAAAAGTTGTCATTTTCTTCATTTTAATGCAATGCGTTTGCGTTTCGTTTGCGTTTAAACGGGAAAGAATAACGTTTTCTCCACTGTATATAGTTGCTTGAAACATGGCTATCCAGCAAATATCAGAAAAGTTCACTACTCTTCACGAACGAACGGTGTCCTCTCGAGTTTGATTATACTCCTGCTTTGCTTTCAGCCTGCTTTAAGCTACCATCTGCTAGGAATTAGAAAATATTTCTAATGGTTCATGTTCATGTTTGTATAAATCTGAGCTATTTTCTTTAGTGGAAAATACATGTACATAATTATATTGCGCTAAAAGGCGTTTCTACTGTCATCTGACATAGAGCCTGCACAATTAATGGCATCTTCCTCTCCAGCGGTTGCTTAACTCATTTACAGTGGAGAATGTGTTATTCTTTCCCAATAAACGCGTTTACGCTAAAACTATTATTTGCAGTGCAAACAGTTTGGAGCCAGATCAGACGCCGGGGAACCCGGCGTCTGATCAGGCTCTAAACTGTTTGCCACCATGATAAACATGAAATATCAGAATTGTCCAAAAGTTGTTCTTTCCTACGTTTTAGTGCTTTGCGTTTGCGTACGTTTGCGTTTAAACGGGAAAGAAAAACGTTTTCTCCACTGTACCCCTGAAACTTCCAATGGACAAATTGTAGGGACCATACGGGTATATATAGTTTGCACACCAATTGTATTGGTCGTTTGTTGGGTTGTTTTTGCAGTCCATTCAATTATATATGACAAACAGTGCAGACTCTGATCAGAGGGGTCCTTAATGAGCCTCTGATCAGGGTTTTCACTACATGTATTTGCATACAGTGTATAGGGAAAGAGTGCTTTTCAGAGGTTCACCATTTGTAAAAGACGAGTGTACTCGTCGCCAGGACTAAATGGGATAACAAATACAAGTTTATCTGTGTACACCCTATATTGATTACAGTTCTTGACCAAATATAGACCATTGGCGTCTGGCCAGATTCATACGGAGTGGACAACAATTCAGAAGTATAGGGTTAATCGATCAACGGAGACAATAAATATGACAACAGGGCTGCCATTTCTCCGGATTTTTCCTTAATCTTCGTTTTTTCTCGTACATGGTAGCTTAAAGCAGGCTGAAAGTAAAGCAGAATGCGCCTTAAGGCGCATTCTGCTTTACTTTCGGCCTGCTTTAAGTAGCCACATGTCAACAAAGCTAGAAACAGGCTATAAGTATGGTAATGGTACGATACGTTAAATCGCACTTGAAAAATGCAAACTTGGAAATCTTAGGATGTTTCATGTCAACTTATGGCAGCCCTGTGACAAAGAAACAAGACATCTCCTTCTCTATATTCTGTCATCAACATGTTCCTGGCAATTTAGGATATGTCATTCGTCGATGTTTAAGGCAAGCTAATCTCAAACGAGTCTAGAATTGAAATATTATTAAGCCATTTTTGGCGAGCTTAATAACTTTTCTTTTATAGACGAGTTTGAGATCAACTTCTTTTAAACATCGACGAATGACAGATTCTTTTTCTCACATAACTAACGATTTTAAGCTATTTTTTTTAAGCAATAGGCAGTGACGTCAAAACGCCGCTATAAATAGTGACGTTATAGTGACGTCATCAAATTGATCTCACACATGTTGGAGATAAGGATATTCGTGATTGTTGTTCGCTATAGAAAACAAGGGTAGTTATGTGAGAAAACAATATTGACGACAATATGGCGGTTACGGGGTAAAACCTCACGATAAATTTGATAACGAAAGGGTTAAGGAAGGGAAGGAGTTCCATCGGGAAAAAGAGTACCCTGGATTTCTGTATAATTTACGGCATGAGTTGACGCAATGACCGCCAAAGATCGAGGGTAGGTCTGCTGTGTTGTTTTGGACTCAACGGAGAATAGTGGCCTCCAAGAGCCGACCGCAATGATATTTATTACCCAGCCAGTGGGCAAGTGCAGCGGCTTTAGGCTAACCATTTAATCAGTTTGAGCGCCATGGCTTACTTTTATCTGTCGCCATGTTTGTTTTCGAATTAAGTTTCAAGAACTTCGGATTACTTCAGTTGTTATTGACAATTTAAAACCAGCCACTTCCATGCGAGATGCACGTGTGTCCGAGTTTCGATGTGCAACATGTAAATATTTGAAAATTAGTTTGTTAACTTTATTTACTTATTCTCGATTGAAATAATTTATTGTGTTCTGCGGAATTTGACGATGGATCCTGAAAATGTCGACCATTCCCGACAGAGTCAATCGGGAAAGTTCGGAACTTGTTCCGCGGATTTGAGTGACATCACGATTCACGTCGTTTGCAAATTATTTTATTAGTGTTCGCCTACTTGCCAGTTGGCAAGGCAACACTACGTTTGTCAGGAAGAACCGGATACAGAGGCGGAAACGATAAAAAAACAGTAAAATGAAAAAGTGAAAACAATGCAATTCGGATGCTATGTACTAAACAGGGATGACGTGTTTTAATATTTTTAACAAACAGTTGGGATCCCTATAAGTTGGTCTTGGTCTACACTGTTTGCAATGCAATGAGGCATGGCGTTTCATGGCACGGCTAAATTATGTTGTCAGAGATGTACATTATGCATGTACACGTGTTCTGCTCGAAAATACACGTTTGTCCAGGGCTACCATAAGTAGATCATGAAACAAATACTATAAGATTTCCAAATTTTCTACATGTATTTATTAAGCGCGATTACTGGTGGTGGCTAAAAGCATGTTGCAAGTAAAGCAGAATGCGCCTCGTGGCGCATTCTGCTTTACTTTCAGCCTGCTTTAAGCCACCTTCTGCTATATTGATGATCACAAAGGCGATTAGCTTCTTGTGTGTTCTAAATGTGTTACCCTCTTGCAATAAAGTCTTTATTATTATTATAATTATTATTATTATTATTATTATAATGATAAGAATCCGAAGATTTCGGAAAAGTCCGGAGAAATGGCAGCTTTGCTTATTTCCGGAATGAAGAGACACCTAGGTGTTCATGAAGACCTTCTGGTGAATGATCCCAGCTGGTCCGTGGGAAACTAGACGGTGACGGGAGCGAAGTACAGTAGTCTCTCCCGTTTAAACGCAAACGAAACGCAAACGAAAATTACTTAAACATAAGAAATGACAATTTGTTGACAATTCTAAGTATCTATTTTAATCTGGGTGGCAAACACTTTGGAGCCTGATCAGACGCCAGGTTACCCGGCGTCTGATCTGACTCCAAATTGTTTGCACTGCAAATAATAGTTATAGCGTTAACGCGTTTATTGGGAAAGAATAACGTTTTCTCCTCTGTATATTACTACGCGGAACGAAGACGAATGTCGGACCTTACAACAACGTGTCATTTTACCCCACCCAGTGTCGTTGATTCTTGAAATATAAATAATACAGTTTAAACTGCCCCTCCCTCCCGTAAACTACGACATATTAATGATGTTGAAGACAGGTGTAAGCTTAAAGCAGGGTAATAATAAAACAGAACGCTCCTTAAGGAGCATTCTGCTTTACTTTCATCCTGCTTTAATCCGCCATTTGCAGTTAACACAAAAAGCATGGCATGTGGTACGTAGTTATCTGTGGTCTAGATGCAATTTATGTTGATAACAGCAAAGTCTATCAGATAGTGACTTCAACTAACTTGTCAACAGATTAGCTGTGATAACAGAAAAACACCGAGTTGATCCAAATGAGATGAGATCCAAATCCTCCGATCTCTCGATCCATACATTCATGATTTCTATAGGGCGATGACAGGACTGTAGACTAAATTATGTACACGAGCATTGTCCATTTCTTATAAACAACCGATGCTATCAAACGTGTTGAAATAGTTTCCTTACAATTCAAGAATACCCACAAAATGTGCTATTGTAGCCACCATATATGAGTAGACAAAATGATTCATAAAAGGGTATTTTTTCGCGCACAAAAAGTATTACAGTCGAACTTTTGTTTATAGATAACAACATTCTGTGATTAAAAGAAAGTCATACGTGTATATAAACACATGTGGCAGCTTAATGCAGGACAAAAGTAATGCTGAAAGCTCCTTAAGGAGCTTTCAGCATTACTTTTGTCCTACATTAAGCAATTTTAAGTTCTCAAGAGTATATATATACCTTCTTTAAAGAGATGGCTAAACATGGGTTCCACTGTAATATTTTTTGGCAATGTAGGGCATAGTTTTGGGGTCATTAGTTATGTTATCTGTGGTTGTTTCGCTGTGACTGACTTTAGACAATGGCATCAAATAAATCACCGCACCCTCGTAACCGTTCGATGATCAAGAGATGGTATCAAATTACAGAGTAACATTATACCTCGACACCGCTCGCTAAACGTGTTACCTCGCGAGCCCATTCCACAAAACACGTGGTTTTACGGTCAGAACCCACAAGTTCTCTTGCCTGACAACCATAAGGTTATTGTTCAATTCCGCGGGGTTCGGGTGGGTGAGGGAGCGATATTTTATCCAAGATGTTGTTTATATATATGTTTAAAAAGGTATAGTATGGTACTTAGAACCTGATTTGGAGCTAGATCAGACGTCAGATAACCCAGGGGCTGACCATGATGAGATTCCATAATTTCCCAAAAGTGTTTGACTTCAAGACATGACTTTGCTTTTGACTTTGGATTTAGTTGTCCCTGACCGATATGCCTAAGTGGAGAAAAAGTTATTCTTTCCCAATAAACGCGTTTACGCTAAGACTGTTCTTTTCAGTGCAAACAGTTTGAAGCCAGATCAGACCCGGCGTCTGATCAGGCTCCAAACAGTTTGCAACTCAGATTAAAATAGATACTTAGAATTGTCAATGCGTTTGCGTTTCGTTTGTGTTTAAACGGGAAATAATAACGTTTTCACAGTGGACGATGTGTTATTCTTTCCTGTTTAAACTAAACTAAGCGTAAACGCAAATGCAATACGTTGTAGAATATGATTACTTTCTGAAAATTCTTAAAATATGTTTTTATCTAAGTACCAAACAGTTTGGATCCTGGTGTCGGATCTGACTCCAAACTGTTTGCAATTAACAGAATAGATTTAGCATAATCGCGTTTCGTCTTCTCCACTGTACTACATGTACGCTTTACGTACAGTGGAGAAAACGTTATTCTTTCCCAATAAACGCGTTTACACTAAAACTATTATTTCCATTGCAAACAGTTTGGAGCCAGATCAGACGCCGGTGTAACCCGGCGTCTGATCAGGCTCCAAACTGTTTGCCACTAAAATAAACATGAATTGTCAGAGTTGTCCAAAAGCTGTAATTTTCTATATTTAAGTGATTTGCGTTTCGTTTGTGTTTGAACGGGAAAGAATAACGTTTTCTCCACTGTACTACGCTTTACGTACTTATTCTCCAGTTAGCTGCGTAAATCTTAACCAGTGACCTTGCCGCTATGATTTTAATTACGGGTCATTACCAAGTGAAACCGATCTCATAATGTTCTAAGTCAAGACTTTCTATTGTATTATTGATTGAGTTTATAAATATATGGACAGCTCTTTATGTATCTATTACAACATATTTAGCATCTCCCTATGACTCTTCAGAATGCTTTCCGCAACAGGGCTGCCATTTCTCCGGATTTTTCCTACATCTTCGGATTTTTTTCTTGTACATGGTAGCTTAAAGCAGACTGAAAGTAAAGCAGAATGTGCCTTAAGGCGCATTCTGCTTTACTTATAGCCTGCTTTAAGCAGCCACGTGTCAACAAAACTAGAAACAGACGATGGGGTAAAGAAACGATTCGTAAAATCGCACTTGAAAAATGCAAATTTGAAAATCTTAGGATTGTTCATGTCAACTTATGGCAGCCCTGCTTACCGCAACATGTGTGTTTTTTTTCATTATACTAGTCTCCAATTCCAATACACTAAAACCCTCTCTTTGTCGACCACTAAATTGTGATAATTATTAGGCGACTGTTTTAAAGCAATGTGACAGTAAAACAGAAAGCTCATAAAGGAGCTTAAAAGCAGTCATCTGACTTTTATACAATCAATTTCTAGTGATGGTACATGTACATATTTGGCAGATGGATTTTATTTTTTCGCTTTCAGTCGAAAGTAAATACTTGTCATGGTTGTTGTTGATTATAAATTTCGGTAACTCGAGCTCGCTCAAGTCATACTTAACCGTATTATTCAATAACTCGGTCTCGTTTAAGTAGAACATACCTGTATTTCAAAGTTAAAACGTGGTTTAACCACATTTTAACTTTGAAATACTAGTAAGTTCGAATTAAGGAAGTTCAAATTATCGAATTTCGACTGTACTTTTGTTTGGTTACAGGATTCTGTAATTCTCGATTCTTTGAATGTGTTACAGTGGAGAATGTGTTATTCTTTCCCAATAAACGCGTTTACGCTATTTAAAACTATTATTTCCAGTGCAAACAGTTTGGAGCCAGATCAGACGCCGGGTAACCCGGCGTCTGATCAGGCTCCAAACTGTTTGCCACCATGATAAACATGCAATATCAGAAGTGTCCAAAAGTTGTTCTTTTCTATGTTTTAGTGCTTTGCGTTTGCGTACGTTTGCGTTTAAACGGGAAAGAATAACGTTTTCTCCACTGTAGTCTCGAAATTTAAAACCAAGTATTTCTTTGTTTATTTCTTTAATTTCTTCTTTTGTCACACAATACAGAGACTGACTCACATTAATACCTTGGCGATACTCAACAGAAGTCACGTGGTAACTCAGCAAACCCTTACGGACACCACTGGTAACCGAATAACACTTTAAAAATACCATATTGGCTTACTCAGAGACCTTCGGATAACCTCGGTCGTTATCGCTGTCGCCAATCTGCAAATTGTGGTTTATAAAAACAAGCAGCAAGTGATCCAAGAGTTTGCGATTCGTCTGCAATGCGAAATATTCCAAACGTTCTACGTTTGAAAACTGATATAGTTTATTTGTAATGCAAAACGGCATTTTACGGAGTTTTAGGTAATATTCACATTAACACAAACGGTCAAGATAAAAGAGGAGATAGTAACCTCTTCGCTGTCAGAATAAAGTCTTCTTCAATTGTTGTCCGCTTTTTTTGTGTTTTTTTTTAGTTCTAAAATTTAGATATTAGAAGCTTTGACAACAGAAATATCGACGAGATGATCAATCAGTTTTGGTCCTGATCAGACGCCGAGTTACTCGGCGTTTGATCTGGATCGAAACTGTTTGCAACGTAAATATTCCAAGTAAAATGGCAGCGAAGGGGCTAACGATAAATAGGCGCGAGCGGATGATAAAATTCATTTATCATTTTTTAAAATGTTTTATTATGACTTTAAAACAAGAGAATGTGTGCTGCTCGTACAGTGGAGAATCTGTTATTCTTTCCCAATAAACGCGTTTACGCTAAAACTATTATTTGCAGTGCAAACAGTTTGGAGCCAGATCAGACGCCGGGTAACCCGGCGTCTGATCAGGCTCCAAACTGTTTGCCACCAAGATAAACAAGAATTATCAGAATTGTCCAAAAGTTGTTCTTTTCTACGTTTTAGTGCTTTGCGTTTGCGTACGTTTGCGTTTAAACGGGAAAGAATAACAGATTCTCCACTGTAAATGATATATAGGTTTACCGTTAATTATGGACACACAGTGACGTCATTCAATATTAACTTCTGTCAGTGCCATATTGTCATCAGCTTTTAAATTGTCGCTTGCATCATTTTCGCCAAATTTAGATTTTTGGAGTTTTCAGTGAAGAACGCTATAAAGTGTTCACATGAGTGTAAACGGTTTGAAGCCAGATCAGGCGCCGAGTAATTCTGCGTCTGATCTGGATGCAAACTGTTTGCAAATAGCATAGTTGGAAGAGGCGATAAAAGGGTTTATTGGCAAAAAGGGATTCAACAGTCGGCGGAGTAATATGATATCGTTTTTGTGCAATTTGATGCTCACTTGTTGAAATATGAGCAGATCCACTGGGGAAAAGAGGCAAGTGACAAATACAAACAGTGTAGACCCAGATCAGCAGTTACTTCTCTAATACTATGTCGTTTAAACAGTTATCCCCCCCCCCCCCCCAATACTTTACCCCGAGTATGTATTTTGCAAACAGTTCGGATTCCTATTGTTTGACAGTCACTATGATACAGTGAGCCAAGTACCCCATAGACTACTGCTTCTAGTTTTGAAGATATGTGACCACATAAAGCAGATTGAAAGTAAAGCAGAATGCAAAATAAGCTATTATATGCAAGAATATAGAAAATATATGTTATGATTATTATTTGTATCAGCATAAATATGAACTATTTTCTTCGGTAATTGAATTAGTTAAAGGCATAAAAATGCGTATTTATGAGGTAATGGGTTAAAATTGAGTCATCTGATTTATTTCGTTATATCTAAACTTCGTTATACCAGATCCATTTTACATTATACTTTGATAAGGGATAGGGAGTAACTTTTGTTTTGTTGTATCCAATATTTCGTTATATCCAATTTCAATTTAAACGAGATTCGGTTTTACAGTGGAGAATCTGTTATTCTTTCCCGTTTAAGCGCAAACGTACGCAAACGCAAAGCGCTAAAACGTAGAAAAGTACAACTTTTTGACAATTCTGATAATTCATGTTTGTCATGGTGGCAAACAGTTTGGAGTCTGGGTCTGATCTGGCTCCAAACTGTTTGTATTGTAAATAATAGTTTTAGCGTAAACGCGTTTATTGGGAAAGAATAACACATTCTCCACTGTAAAGTAGTTTCCAATCACATATTCAAATAAGTTTAACTTACATGACAGTTTCATGACTGTCATGTACGTTAAACTTATTTGGATATGCGAATGAAAACTAAATTGAATAATATGCTATCCTGGTGAATTTCTTTCGTGAGATTCGGTTAATTTGCCTAATATTTCAAATTGAGAAATAAAAGCAGACGACACGTGTTTAAAGCAGATGACGTCATGGCAGTTCTGGGGTTTATGCATCTGCCGTATGTGCGCATGAATTGTAAAATAGCCCAACCATAAATAGTTCAAAAATGGTTTTAATTTGAAACTGGAAAAATCCATTTGAAATTTCAGGGATAAATAAGTTAAGCAGACATCATTTTGTGTCACGAGGGTCTCACTGTCTTCTCATTAGCTTGTTCTTCATAGCCCCAGACACTACATCTCACAGAATTAAGAAAGAGGAGAAAAATTGATTTCTATTTTTCTCCCTCTAATTTGAGCTGTAGTCACTATTGCTAGGGAATTATCTGCGTCCCAATCATGTGTAATCCACTTGAGTCGAGTTGATCCAATCAGCGATCTCGGTTTGACATGGAGCGCCCCCTTACGGCTTTAACTCGTTCTGGGACTGTCAGTGGTGCAATCGTTCTTATTTGCAAACAGTTTGGATCAAGGTCTGATCAGAATCCAAACTGTTTGACACTCAGACCAATATTCATGTTTCAAAGAAATTCATTTGGTAACAAATTGCAGGCGACAATTTTTCAGCAGATATTTCGACAGTGAATGAGATAACATGTTTTGTAAAGTCTTGTGTCTGCCAATACAAAAGTAGGAAGCGTTGCTTTTCAGTTTAAATGAACTAAAACAAACGCAATATAAGACAAAGTAGATACAGCCTCTTACAGTGATGTACATATAATTTCTGTTTTTTTGTTGTTGTGTGTGTTTTGTTCTCTTGAACTAACCAATATTAGACCTGTAAAACAGTGCAGAGTCTGAAGATCAAAAGCTCCTTGTTCTGGAGAACAAAACAACAACAACCTAAATAATTTGTATTCCTAGATTGCAGCCTTATATGTAAACCCTTTCTTTTACAGTCCTTTTTTTTTACAGCATTTTTACTCTTGTTTATATTATACTTGTACTTGTCGGAAAATAACTGTTACAGCTAATGTTTATTGTTATATTGGTTGGTTTTTTTTTTTTTTATTTTACGTCGCTTTCAACAGTATTTCAGTCATATCGCGACGTCCAGCTAATTACAGGTGGAGGAAGACCCCAGAAGCCCTTTATGCACTGTTTCAGACACAAATCGGCAACTGGGTAGAACCACCGACCTTCCGCAAGCCAGCTGGAAGGCTTCCCCACATGAAAATCCGAACGACCCTACTGGAATTCGAACTCACAGCGGTGAGGAGCTTAATGATGTAAGTCACAGTGACTATACCACTAGGCCACGGAGGCCCCCTATTGTTATATTGTAGTCGACGTTAAATAAATCTTCTTGTACCTTGTATCTTGTACATGTAATGGCAGTTGATTTTAAAAGGTGGATCTGTTGCAAGCTTGTGACCTGATGACCAGACATCGCGATTGATCTGGGTCTACACCGGTTGCAATGTCCAAATGGTTCCGTTGATGGTGCATTCATTTCTAAGATACTTACTCTAGTCTTTTTAAGGGTGTATCAATGTCATGAATTTGGGAACTTTTCAAAGTATATGAAAACACTCTATGATGGTTTTGTATTGAAGAGCTATTTAAGATGAATGAAAAAATAGAAAAAGTGTACATTTTGGTGAACAACAGTTGGCTCCATGACCATTTAAAATTTACCCCACCCACTTCCTCTAATTTTGTCCTTTTCAAACAGCCCGCTTCAATAAAATCCATTTTAAATTAAAACAAATATGATAATTTGGTTTTGTGTTATTTATTTCCTATCTATGGTAGTATTTCTTCATACAAAAACTAATTTAAGAAAAAAAAGGCACCAAATGTGAAATTTATAAAGCTCTAAATATCATCGATATGGTACTTTTTGTAAATTTTGTAAGGGGCGATAACTCTTTTTACTTTAATAACTCAAAATTTTCAACACTGACCTTTCAATTTCTTTTCATATTTTGAACTGCCTTAGTATGGGCTTTCATCTGGTAGAATATAAGAAAAAGTTTAATACTAGAACTATTTCATTTTCAAACTTTTTTACTTTTTTTCATAAAATAAAAAATCTAATAAAATCATGCCCTATATAAAGCATATTTTTGATATTCAAGGATCCATATTCTTCAAACCTGGTGCCTGCATTGTCTAAATTTGGTTTATATATGTGAACATACCACCATAGACATGAAATAAATAAAGAAACCCCAAATTAACTTTTTTGTTTTGTTTTGAAATAGATTTTACTGAAGCTTGTACTCTGAATGGGTAAAATTTGAAGAAAAAAATCCAAATTTGACATACCTTTTTCAAATTGCTGTAGCTAAAAAAAAAGGACACCACCATATATATTTTTTTTCATTTTTTCATTCATCATAAATAGCTCTTCCAAAAAAACAATGATAGAAAAAAAGTTTAATACTTTGAAAAAAATGGCTCATGACATTGATACACCCTTAACTTAGGCTGCGTCTCATCAGGGTCTGCACGGTTTATTATTTAACCATTTCACTCTCAATGCGGCGTCTTATCAGGACCCAAACTGTTAGACACTCGTATCGATAATTATTAAGTCATACAACCTTAGATCTAACTTTGAAATGTGTCTCGCATACAACAATAATGAAGCAGACGACAATAAAGCGGGGAAGGGGTAAAAATCACCCGAATAATTTGATCATGAAAAGGTTAACAACAACCAGTGATGTACTGATAAAATTGTGTAATTTACTAAATATATACATGAAGTTCAGTGTTCCTTCTCTACAGCGGCCCTTCCTACAACGACTCCCTCCTTACAACGACCCTTGCCGTAGCTCCCTTAACAAACAGTTATGTCTAACGCTTTTACTGATGCAATATCGTCTGTTTTAAATTGTCGTCTGCTGTGGGTTTTTTCTCAAAGTTACATATAAGTGGAGACTTTGATAGAAAACATAATAACCAGTGACAAACAGCTTGAATCCAGATCAGACGCCGCGTAACGCGGCGTCTGATCTGGATTCAAGCTGTTTGCAAATGTAAGCCAAGTCTTAATGTTCCCTCTCTATAACGACTCCCTCTGAACAACGCACACACTCTTTGTCTCCCATTGGGTGTCGTTGTAGAGAGGGAGCGCTGTGTACAAGCAAATATTATGAAACAAAACACCAGTCCTGCTCTCAGTTATATAAATAAAGTGGCGTGTGTGTGTATTAATGTACATGTCCGTGTATGTCAATTAGAATTGCATGTTTCATTTTCCTAAATATAAGGGATGTAAAATTGCCAACAGCTTTTTTTTTTTTTTTTTTACAAATTATGTCATTGCAATTCGCAATGCTTTCTATACGTTGTAAAGTGGAGAAAACGTTATTCTTTCCCAATAAACGCGTTTACGCTTAAACTATTATTTCAATTGCAAACAGTTTGGAGCCAGATCAGACGCCGGATAATAAAAGTGGAGAAGACGTTATTCTTCGCTTTTGAACGCAAACGAACCGCACACGAACTTCAATCAAATGCAGAAAAGGACAACTTTTTTACCATTCTAACTATTCATGTTAAACTGGATGGCATACAGTTTGGTGCCAGATCAGACGCCGGGTAACCCAGCGTCTGATCTGGCACCAAACTATTTAATAGAAATCACAGTTTTATCGTAAACGCGTTTATAGAAAAAGAATAACGTCATCTCCACTGTAACAGTGGAATAAAGCATGTTCTGTTCTGTTCTATTCCTATACAATAGGGAGCTGCGCAATGACACTGTTAGAAGTCTTAAAGAGCGTGTGGTGGCTACAGGCGGGGTAATTGACAGGTCTAAGCGCTAACGACCCGTCATCTAATCTTTGTTTTATCATCTCTTTATTGTCTCTAAAGATTCCAATACGCCTAAATGATTGGATTGTCAACGTCGAGATCAATTTGCCATTTGCTTCGAACAGTCCATGGAAAATGCGTCTTTCTTTCCTGTTTAAGGTAGAGGACGCCTAATAAGATCGGCCCTAAATCGGTTCTCTACACGTACGTACAGCGATCGGCCATTCTCGTCAACTGTCGACCCGTTCCGAACCATGCTCGGTTCGGAACGGGTCGACAGTTGACGAGAATGGCCGATCGCTCTCAGTAGAGTTTCCGATGTTGACCATAATTGGCCGATCTCATTAGGGGCCCTCTACCTTAAACAAAACGAATAGCAAAGACAGAGAGAATTATTGCAGAAAATGACAACTGTTTGACAAGATGATATATGTTTCCAAGTGGCAAAAAGTACATGTACATGTACTTACCGGTCTCAGCAAAATTATCTACCAAACAAGGCAAACCTTGTGTGACCCAAATGCCATTCTCTGAAATATAGAAAAAAATAAAATCATTTATTATATACCTATCGATGATTTATAGAGATATCTCAGTTAGATAAATTTCATATCGTCACAGTTGATATCATCACTAGTGATGACATCACTTTTGTGACGTCACGTCACAATATCTTTAGTGACATCGCGCATTAACAATTAATTGTGTGTGTTTTTCTGTCAAAGCGTCATTAAAATGTATATAATAAATAGAATGGGTTGTCCTGCAGACTCGTTTTTTAACCAGATAACAACCCATTTTCGTGATATATTTTTCTTATCAATCTGAAGGAATTGATTATCCTCTATATAATGCACACTCAAACCAACCAACCAAACAGTATATATAATGCACAACTTAATATTGTCTTCCTCTTGTTTATATAATTATGCATACTGAGGACATATTAAATAAACTTGGAAACTTTGAAACTAAGATTAGGTGAGTAGTTCAAATACATGTACAGTTGAGAATATATTATTCTTTCCCGTTTAAACGCAAACAAAACGCAAATGCAGTCCACGAAAATGCAGAAAATTGTAACATTTGGAAACTATTTGTAACTGTTTCTTAACCCGAGGGGGCAAACACCATCCTATCGTATCGAGCCTGAGCCCAATTTTATAAAACTTCGTACGACAATAACGGTCGTAAGTCAAAACTTAAAAATACATTTAATTACTTATTTCATCTAATCCTGTCCTGTAACATCTCTTTGGAATCGTCTTTTTAAGACGATTCCAAAAAGATGTCATAATACAGAATTATATGGAGATATAAATAATAATTGGTACTTTTATAATCTGACTTACGAAAACATTTGTTGTACGAAGTTTTATGAAACGGGCCCCTGGTGAGTACGCCTATTGCCTTCGTGGACAATTACTGCGCATCACAACTCCCAGTCGTCCGTTAGAAAACGGTACATGTACAACATATATAGATTATTTCTTTATTCAGCCTTGGTGTAACACATCCAACCCTAGACAGAGCGTTCACATTTAACCCACATCGAGATAATGACATATTGCTATGCTTCCAAAAATAAACGTATAAAAACACACTTCTGCACATTTCTGACATCTATCACGCCAAACTTAAACTAAATGCTGAATATTTTTCTGCACCATTAATCCAGTACATTCGGCCATTAATCCGATCCAAAAGAAACCGTCTTTATTTATTCTAAGACAACTGGTTGCTTAATGCAGGTTGAAAGTAAAATAGGAGCTGCCTGCTTTCATTTAATCCAGCACTGAACTGAGTGTTGCACCGTCGGCTATAGTCTTCGTAATTGTAGTTGTATATATATTTTACTTTACTTCAATTTTTAAAACAATACTCGTCTTAATACTGTTTATGAAACGAACACACGATGCGCGTGTCTTGACTGTCAACTTCCATATGTTCATTACAGTTATTCTGGCAGTTTCAAAGACAACAATAGTGTATTTACTGCCGCCACAATGCAGTTAAAACGAGGTCAAGTTCAATGGAATTATAATACAATGAAGACCAGGTCGAATCCATTCATTCATTGACCGAGTTAGAGCAACAGAAAGCCTAGTGGAAGAAGAAAAGCCTGAACTACTAGCTATTGAAGGAGTGCGGCGAAATAAAATAATGCAGAATAAAAGACTATTCAATAGGGGACAATTGTAGTTGTAGGTGTATTATAATGCTGCGAGCTACTTTCAATAGACGGTTTTGTATGGGTTGTCCTCAAGTGAACAGTCTTTCTATGGTCAGTCGAGGTCAATTGACTGGAAGCCTCAGACAATATAAACACCTACGACCTGGTTAATAAACTTCCAACATTGAATATAAACCAGGAAATAAAAATCATTAACGAGAGAATTGATTGTGTGTTTTATATTTTTATTCATTTATGCGTAATGAAAGCTGCCACAGCTGGTTGTAATGAGATAGTCCAACCCCGCTAATAAGTGCAGAATAACAAGTGTATGTTGTTGAAAAAAAATGTTTATCCTACTCTATGAAATGACATTGTTGAGATAACAATGCAGAAGAGGTTTGTATAGTCGACCTTGATTTACTTAAATCAAACTTACCATTATTTCAATGTTAACTCATTCACCCCTGAAACTTTCAATGGACATTCCCAATAATTATTTCAAAAAAAGTCTACTCCATTTTTGACTATTTAGGGTTGATTTTAACAATATATTTCAAAATTCTTAGAGCATTCTACTTGCACCATGCTTTAAGCAGATATCTGCTTTGAATATCGAAAACAGCTGAAAATTGGAGGTACATGATAAAAGTATAAGATGTAATGTTTGGAACTTTATTATGTTTATTTCGTTTCAAATTCTATATTTTACTGCCATAATGTACCGTATATATGTGGACGGACGAACGAACGAACGAACGAACGGAGAGGGGGAAAACAGTATAGAGTGGAGAAAACGTTATTCTTTCCCAATAAACGCGTTTAGGCTCAAACTATTATTTCCATTGCAAACAGTTTGGAGCAAGATCAGACGCCGGGTAACCCGGCGTCTGATCAGGCTCCAAACTGTTTGCCACTCATATTGAAATGAATAGTCAGCTTTTAAAAAAAAGTTGTCATTTCCTCAGTTTGATGGAAATGCGTTTGCGTTTCGTTTGCGTTTAAACGGGAAAGAATAATATTTTCTCCACTTTACATGTATTTTCCCGACTA
This sequence comes from Gari tellinella, assembly GCA_922989275.2. Classification (NCBI taxonomy): domain Eukaryota; kingdom Metazoa; phylum Mollusca; class Bivalvia; order Cardiida; family Psammobiidae; genus Gari; species Gari tellinella. Next base: position 46,050,072 of record OV277871.1, on the reverse strand, counting down.
CTCGTCGCGGGGCCTCAAAATAAAATAATCTACTTGAGAAGTTAATTAATGGTCGTTTAATTCAATTCGGACTGTTTATGGGCATACATGTACCCGTATGTATGCCAGGTGTCTAACTATAATTATGTATCTCTCTTCCTTCTAGCCAACTAATGGCTATTCTAGATCCCTATCAGTCTATTGAGCCAAGTCACCTGTTCCATTAATTAAAACAATGTCGTCAACATTTATGCATATAGATAATTATCGAATCAATATTCATATTTATAAGTCAAGCCTCTATCAAGCGAACACTAAAACAGATATTACAAATTATAGTTGTAGTATTAATGACAGGGAACAGCTTAATGTTGGACAAAAGTAATGCAGAAGACTCCTAAAGGAGCCTTCTGTATTACTTTTGGCATGCATTAGCGGTCACCTCTGTTTAACAACCACTAAGCTTCAATGGCCACTTTACACATGTTTAACTATAATGCAGATAGCGCCGTATACAGTGTGCCACATTAGTATACTATCTTTACGAAACCGTAATGTACCTATCCAGAGATAAGCATGTATAGATAAAATATGAACCCGTTTTAAGATGACATTTTCATATGTATTATTCAACTTCTGAAACAGAACAAGTTTATGTTGATATATAGGGCTGCGTCAGATAATAGCAAAAGTAATCCAAACAGTGTAGACCCTGATCTGAGGGCTCCTTAAGGATCCCTCAGATCAGGGTCTACACTGTTTGTAAACATTACATTATACAATGTGTACACATGTACTTGTTTCCATGGCAGCAAAGCAATGGTTTATGTACGTATATACTTTCATGATTAGTGTGTATAATTAAGATATTTGGTCATGTTTATCAGGAAACAAAATATGTCTATTACATTTACCATATTTGAATATATTTAAATACACGTATACATGTGTATATGTATAGACATTACAAATATTTCTTGAACTCATTCACCCCTGAAATGTTTCGTTGGCAATTCTATGCTGGAAGCTTTCAATTAGATCTTGTCCTTTTTTTGACTATTGAGAGTTGCTTTTGTACATGTAATATAGTGCAATGACAAACAGTGCAGCTCCTGATTAGGGGGTAAGGCAGTGAAGGGGCTTATAAAGTGTGACAGATACACCCAACACATGAATACATGTATTGTCTTTAAAACTATACACGTTTTACTCAATGTTTCTGTATTTTCGTATAAATGGTAACTAATAATAATAACTAATAATAATAATAATGATAATAACAAATAATAATAATAATAATAATAAAAACAACAATAATAATGATAATAATAGAAATAATAATCATTATTGTTTTTAGAGTTATTATTATCATAATGACATTTCAATTAGAGTTTTCTAAACTTATTATATCATTATTATTAGAGTCCTCTGAACGTATTTGCTTAACTTGGCGGTGAAGCAATATTAAACTACAGTGGAGAAAACGTTATTCTTTCCCAATAAACGCGTTTACGCTAAATCTATTATTTCCATTGCGAACAGTTTGGAGCCAGATCAGACGCCGGGTAACCCGGCGTCTGATCAGGCTCCAAACTGTTTGCCATCAAGGTTAAAATCAACATTCAGAGTTGTCAAAAAGTTGTCATTTTCTTTTTATTATTGCAATGCGTTTGCGTTTCGTTGGCGTTTAAACGGGAAAGAATCACGGATTCTCCAATGTACATCTGCCACAGATTCATGATGTAGATTCAAGTATTAGTCTATAATCATCGGGTATTAATATGTCTTTTATTGTATATAATACTGCATATCACAATACTCTCATGCTTTGCTCAGATCTCACACATTTTCGGGGGAACTGCAAATTTGATCACGCCTTCTCGTGATTTCACTTAGCACGATATTAAACGAACTGTTGATACATGTACACGGTTACAGGGTGAGCTTGGTGCTACCCCCCCCCCCCCCCCCCCCCGTACATTCCGAATTCAAACTGTATGGCAATTTCACATTTATAAAAAGATTCGTCAACATTTTTTTCCTAGCGACAAGTATACTCGTGTACATGTATATCGACCAGACACATTCTGTTAAAAGACTTTTCCTCAGTCAATTGATGGAGTCCCCCCCCCCCCCAATTGAATTTGAGGTGTCAATGTAACTGTCAAAGCATGTGCAGCACAAGCTGCCGGCGGGTATACCAATCTCAGTTTACCTGGTTAGGCCCAGATTATACTCATGCTCTAGGGCTTTTCAATGTTTAATTCTAACCAAACTATCAAATATAAAGGTCGGGTCGCACATGAGACGATTCAGTGGTTCTTCGTTATCGACATGTCCACAAGACTCCTGCTTTTTGCAAGGAAATTGTCAAGCAAGGCGTTATGATTAAAAGGTCGTCAGGAGATGTCTTTAACCTATCCCCTGCCGAAATATCGTCTGAATAATAAGGGTCTGTAAATTTGATAAACAATCAGGTTTATTTTCTTAACATTTAAGAAACCTAAAAACGAGTGTTTAACAACTTTGATCCAGATCAGACGCCGCGTAACGCGGCGTCTGATCTGGATCAAAACTGTTTGCAAATAACAGCCAAGTCGCGATTGACAGGTAAAGTGTCTAGTCCCCATCTGTTACTATACATCTAAAATTATTCAAAATGTCTAAGTACATGTACCTACATGTATCATGAATAATTATGAACTATCGTATTTATATTTGTATCATACTTCCGTGTACCATTTTACCGGAATAGAAGACTTAATTCGACTTGGCAAATAGTTTAGACCCTGATCAGACGGTCCAAATGTTTGACAATTGTGTCGAAGTTTCTTCGGTGAAACTGCTCTAAATTGTACTTTGAAATAATAGTTTAGGCAACAAATTATTAACCCTTTACCCCATAGCCTGGTTTTAAGTTTTGAAGACAGGTAGCCACTTAAAGCAGGTTGAAAGTATTTTTTTAGCAGAATGCGCCTTAAGGCATACTACTTTACTTGCAGCCTACTTTAAGCTTCTATCTGCTAGAATTAAGAAAACACTTCTTATTGTGAACATTCATGACTGTATAAATGGGAACTATTTTCTTCAGCGGATGAATGAATTAAAGGAGTTAAATGCGTATATATTGTGTAATGAGTTAAAGTGCAAGATATAGTAGCGATGACACGGTCAAAGTAGACGTTACAGTCTGGTGGTTAAAGGGGTTAAATTGAATTTTTAAATAATTTATATAGAGCTACGGTCTTTTTAATATGATGCAAATAATTGAAGGATAACATTTAGTGAAGCACCCGTTAAGAAGAGTATCGTGCATGTAAGTTAACTCACTGACCTAAAAAACAAGCCAAATTGCCAATTAAGTTTAGTCCATTTTGACGATTTTTGGTTGTCATCTTTTCGGATATATTGCAAAATGACAAACAGTCCGAACCCTGATCAGAGGTCCTTGAACAGACCATCGGGTACAGTGGAGAATGTGTTGTTCTTTCCCAATAAACGCGTTTACACTAAAACTATTATTTCCAATACAAACAGTTTGGAGCCAGATCAGACGGCGGGTAACCCGGCGTCTGATCAGGCTCCAAACTGTTTGCCACCAAGATAAACATGAAATATCAGAATTGTTCAAAAGTTGTTCTTTTCTACGTTTTAGTGCTTTGCGTTTGCGTATGTTTGCGTTTAAACGGGAAAGAATAACATATTCTCCACTGTACAACCATTAAAGTGAACAAGTTCAGCCGTGACTGCTTATATTCAAAACAATAGACATAACATTCATGTACATTACATTCAGGTTTTAGAGAAGACAAACTAATAATATTCTACAACTCACCAACAATATTTGTTTAATTCATTCAGCTCTAACGAACTTCAAACATTGCAACTGTTACGAGTTCACATGTCTAATGCAAACAGTGAAGACCCACATCAAATGACTCTTAAAGTGGCCCTCTATATGACTAGGGTCTACACTGTTTGTAATTGTTCAATAAGTAGTCAAAATCAACCATATACCGGTATAGTCCAATATGGGGTTGGCCTTATTAGAAATTGGCATTGTGAACTGGAAGTTTCAAGGATGAAAGAATTATCACATTGTCTCCTAGCGACGAGTATACTCGTCATGAACAAATTATAAACCTATCAAGAGTATACTTGTCCTATGCAAACAGTGTAGACCCTGATCAGAGGGCTCCTGAAGGAGCCCTCTGATCAGGGTTTACACTGTTTGTTATTTTGTAAAATATTGTGCAAAACACCCTAATTATTAAAAAATGGACTAAATTTAATCGCAAACCGTAATTGTCCATTTACAGTTTCAGGGTGAATGAGTTTAAGTGACTATTGAATGCAAGTGACTGCTCAAAGCAAGGTGAACGTTTACTTTTACATTGTTTTAAAAAGAAACTTGCCACAAAAACATTTCGTCTATCATTTGGTGACCGCTCTGGCGGGATTTACCTACTAAACCTTGTCCAGTTCGAGTTTAAGAATATTGATACGAGTAATAATAAATTGTCTGCCAGTCCGGGGCGAAATCCTGCATACCTTCGTCTATTAGTCATCAATCTTTACTTTGCTGGTCACCATACTGGTCCGACTGGCAAACAGTGTAGACCCTGATACGTACGTAAACGATATATTTACTTACATTGTTGTCTTTACGCGTGTATTCTTGGAAGATGAAACAACCAAAAATGTGAACTAAATTATATAGAATATGGCATAGTTGACGGTTGTTTTAAAGCGGCTCGTTTAGGGTAAAGAGCGATTCTCAAATTTTGTTTTAAGTTGAGATGATCTTCAATTTCTCCCGTGGCAAAATCTTGTGTTTAAGTAGGGAAGTATTTATAAAATTGTCCCTCAACTGACGAAATCCGACACCGGCGAAATGTACCATGTGTTTGTCTTAATGGTGCTGGTGACCTCGACGGCATGTTATTAAGTATGGTTAAAAATCTTAGCGGGAGAAAATAATGTTGTACCTTTAAGTGCCTGCCTAAATACAAAAATGTCGTCTGCATGCCCAAAAGTTATGATTTAGATAATCTACTTACGAAGTTGTTAGGGGTCAGGGTGTACACAGCTAAATACGGAACTAGGAAACCTGCCAAAACATGGCGTCAATAGTACTTCCATATTTAAGCTAGTTGGGATTATCTTTAAGTAAACCAAAATAACGTAGCCCTTGCCTTTCTACAATATCGTCTGCTTAAAAAGTGTGGTATGCAGTTACGTTTTCAAAATTAGTTTTGACTTTTCTAATGAAGAGAAACTGAATATGAACAACAAACAGTTTGGATCATGATCAGACGCCAAGTTAACTCGGCGTCTGATCAGGATCCAAACAGTTTGCAAATTCTGGTTAATTTCAGGTTGAGCATGGCAATGGTTAGCGGACCGAATGTTAGGAAAATAATTGTCCATTTCATCGTCACGTTGTTTTTACTAGATGATCGACACGTAAGTCCGCCATTGTTGCTTTAAATAAACACGGCCATAGAGTGCAACAGGTACATGTACATTTCGTGTCCTATACGACTGATGCATTAATCTTTTGGGTTAGACTTTATTCGTACCCCTATATATACGAAACAACGCGTAAAAACAGAGTCAACGGCAATGTAGAAAACGTAACTGTTTTGAATGTGTGCGCTGTTTATTACAAGCTGAGTTTCAAATATTTTGGAGCCTGGTCAGACGCGGAGTTGCTATGACATTGTGCCTAAGTTAATTGAACATAATTGTCCATGTTGAAATCAGTGAAGAAGGTGCTTTGCTTTCCTGTTTTAACCCTTTCACTCTCAACGACGCCTTAAAGCGGGTTTGCAAACAGTTTGTGTCCTGATCAGACGCCGCGTAACGCGGCGTCTGATCAGGACCCAAACTGTTTGACACTCTTATCGATATTTATTAAGTCATGACACCTTAAATCTAACTTTGAAACGAGTCTTGCAGACACCCATACTGAAACAGACTTCTTTAAAGCGGTGTAGGGGTAAAACTCTCTCGAATAAATTGACCGTGAAAGGGTTACAAAGAAACTAAACGAAAATGCAGTGCAATAAAATGTATTAACCCTTTCCCTTATAGCGACTTTTAGCACATGCATTTTATTCATCCGCTGAAGAAAATAGTTCCAGTTTATACCCTCATGAACACTTACCATAACAAATATTTTTATATAGCCTAGTAGATGGTAGTTTCAAGCAGGCTGAAAGTAAGGCAGAATGTGTTTCTGCTTTACTTTCAACCTGCTTTAAGTGATCACCTGAATTTAATGTTATAAACGGGTTGTTGGGTAAAGGGTTAAATGGCAATTATGAATGTTTTTAAATTATCTGACGATTTGTTTTTTCTGAGTGGCAAACATGCAGTTTCGAGCATGACCAGATGTCGGATAATTCGGCGTCTGATCTGGCTTCAAACTGTTTGCAATGGACATAAGATGTAGTACAGTGGAGAATCTGTTATTCTTTCCCGTTTAAACGCAAACGTACGCAAACGCAAAGCACTAAAACGTAGAAAAGTACAACTTTTGGACAATTCTGATAATCCTTGTTTATCTTGGTGGCAAACAGTTTGGAGCCTGATCAGACGCCGGGTTACCCGGCGTCTGATCTGGCTCCAAACTGTTTGTATCGGAAATAATAGTTTTAACGTAAACGCGTTTATTGGGAAAGAATAACACATTCTCCACTGTAGCTACCCACAATGCGTTCATTGGGAAATAATAACGTCTTCTCCACGATACGATTAGCGCTTTGCTCATTGTTTCAGATTTCATGTGAAACGTTTGTTCAGTTTTGAACATAGAAGACAGCTTTCTACATTGTCTTAGTCCTGTATTTGCCCACAAGTGTGATCTAAACGCATTTAGTCATAGTGACGCATATATGCACTTTACCAAAGGTGTGCCTGTGAAGAGTACACTTGTCCTATATGCAAAAAGTGAAGTTTCTGATCAGAGGGTTCCTGCAGGAGCTCTCTGATCAGGGTCTTAACTGTTTGTAATTTTTTAATAAATTTAAAAAAAAAAACACAACCATAAATAGTCGAAAATTGACCAGCCTTTATTGCAAAATGGAATTGTCCATTGGAAGTTTCAGGGTATAATGAGTTAAAGACACTGCACAGTGTTGCTGCCATCTTCGTGAAGTAAGTTTTTTCAATTTGAAACAGAAAGTAGTACAGGCTCTGGTAAGACGCCGCAAACAACCCGGTGTCTTACCAGAGTCTACATTGTGTGTTTATAAGTTATATCTCATTTTGTGAAGAAAGTGCATTAATGGACTAAGCTGATAGATGAATTATTTAGAAATTGTTTTTATAATGACCTCTCCACAAAAATCGAGTGTCCGTGTATATATGTTCCTTCTTCCTCGTGCACACTTGTGTTAGTTGTTAAATTTGTTAATTTGTTTTGCTTGTTGTTTGTTTTTTTGTTTATTTTAATGATTTTAAGTTGTATTTTGAGCGACCGTTTTTATACATAAGTGGATATACTGTTCATATATGTACGTCTCTGATAGAAGAAGCATTCATTATTAATTTTGTCATTTGAACACCTGTGCCGCTGGGAGAAAAAAACAGTGGAGGACTCAGCCGGTTAATCCCAAATCTAAATATGCATACGCTAGAGTAAATAGGGAGACTTTGTCGAAATTCTTAACTCGAAAACCCAGTCAAATATATTAAGTCGCGGCTACCTAACGACAACAGTTAGCTGATGTGAGGCAGATAAGTACGCTCGCCAAACTGCCGAGGCTAGAGTTAACAGACTACGTACATAGGCGCAATCCTTCAAAATCCAGATAAACAAGCAAAATTAATGCACTGATCCTTCGAGCAACCGATAGTTCACATGCAAACATTTGCCCAAACAGTTGTGACCCAAATTAGAGTCAGAGAATAACGACGCATTACCAAGATATAAACTGTTAGACGTTAGTGCAAGGTCTACCAATGTATTGGAATAGGAACTGGGACTTGTTCAAATGTCAACTGATGAGCTGTGTTTGAAAAGGTGGTATTGGGGTCTTTTGGTCATTGAAAGGGGGTAATCATGGTGCCGTATCTAAAATATCAGCTATAGGAAACATAGTGCTGAACATTAACGTCCGATACTCACGTGATACATGTATACGTGTACCGTGTGGGCAGCGATATTATTTCCCAGTTTGAATGAAACGCAAACGCAATGTATTAAAATCTTGAAAATCGTAATAATAAACATGTAGTTTTATTTTACTCATTTAGTCCTGAAACTTTTAATGGACAAGTCCTATATATGAACATTACTGAAAAACCCCTAGTATGCATAAATTTTGTGAGCTGGTGAAATCCGAGGATAAAGACACCGTCAACAAGTTAGCTTGTTATATCAACTGTGCATATATGATAAGAATAAATGTCATCAACGAAATGAGTAATTAAAACATTTACTCTCTCTCAATGTGTATTTAGCATAGACGTAATTTACATGAATTGAAATGTTGTTTACTTTATTGACTTTGACTACTGTTACTATTGCATAACATGTATATGGATGAGAAACGAAATGTTTAATTCCAAAAATATAAAATATCTGTTCTGTTCTGTTCTATATTCTACGAGAAACCCTCGTAACGAAGCATAGGAAAATCCACATTGGACATTTTGAAGGTGATCGAACTCGAGACGCTTGCATCACAGTCCAATACCATAACCTCTGAGCTAAAAAATCTACTCCCTAGCTCGGGAGCTCGATATGGAATATATGTAATTCATCGTCGCTATGCTATTTATAGAATCGCTTAGAGATGTACAGTGGAGAATCTGTTATTCTTTCCCAATAAACGCGTTTACGCTAAAACTATTATTTGCAGTGCAAACAGTTTGGAGCCAGATCAGACGCCGGGTAACCCGGTGTCTGATCAGGCTCCAAACTGTTTGCCACCAAGATAAACAAGAATTATCAGAATTGTCCAAAAGTTGTTCTTTTCTACGTTTTAGTGCTTTGCCTTTGCGTACGTTTGCGTTTAAACAGGAAAGAATAACAGATTCTCCACTGTATGTAGGATGCAATACAAGTTGCCTTTTAAAATCGTCATCATTTATGGTGACGAACAAGGCCACTTCGGCATTAAAGCCAATTCGGCATATTTGAAGTCATTCCGGCACTAGAATGTTCATCCCCGGACAAGCCCCCATTTTACAAGAATCTCTCGTAACGAAGCATAGCAGAAAATTCCACATTGGATATTATGAAGAACCCCCGGTCGGAATCGAACTCGAGAAGCGTGCATGACAGTCCAATACCATAATCTCTGAGTAAAAAGTCTACTCTCGGTATTGAATACGTCATTCGCCATCATTTTGTTATTTATAGAATACACAGAGAGGTGTTGGATGTAACATATAAAAGTCAACAAGTATTTTTTTCCAAAAAATCGGACAATGTCATACCACTTAGAATTGATCATACCTAAAGTCTGTGTTGATCGATTTGAAAAATAGTTTTTTGGTAGCCGTAAAATTAAACCAAAGTTTGGACAATGATCTGTTCAAAACCGAAAGTAGACAATATAAACAAGTATATTCCATGTTTTATGCCAATTGTCGGTACTTTAAGCGTGGAGTATCTTGCTTGTTTATTTAATCTTAATTCATATAACGTTACCATTCATTATTTCCCGTCCTATTCGCCACCATCTGCTGTATAGATAAAGAAACTATTTCTTATTTGATTTGATTTGATTTGTTTTTATTTTACGTCGATTTCAACAATATTTCAGTCATGTCCCGACGTCCAGCTAATTACAGGTAAAGGAAGACCCCAGAAGTCCTTTATGCACCGTTTCAGGCACAAATCGGCAACTGGGTAGAACCACCGACCTTCCGCAAGCCAGCTGGAAGGCTTCCCCATATGAGAAAATCCGAACGACCCTATTGGGATTCGAACTCACAGCGGTGAGGAGCTTAGTGATGTAAGTCACAGTGACTATACCACTAGGCCACGGAGGCCCCCCAAACTATTTCTTATGTAACATATCAATGTTTGTATAAAGTGGAACTATTTTGTTTTGAGTGGTTTAATAAATTAAAGACGTAGAAGGGCGTCTATATGGGGAAACGGGTTAAAGCAGACTGAGCTTCCGCGTTCGCATACAGGTCAACCCTTCCTTGGCACGTGCTGTCATAATGAGATTAATTTGAAAACAGTTTAGATCCTGATCAGACACCGCGTTAAGCGGCGTCTGATCAGGATTCAAACTGTTTCCAAAAGTCAGAAGCTCATATCGACGATTCCTCAGCTAAGTCCCTGCAATATCAATTTAAGAAAAAAATGCAGACGACTTATTACATGTAGCAGACGAAATTTGGCCGGTGAAGGGGTTAAATCAACACTTTTGTCTTAGCAACGGTGATAGGAGTGGAGATACTCGCTGCAAATTTCCCCAGCAATTTGTGTAGCATTTTATTTACTCTTTCTGGTAGAAAATTTAATAACTTTAAAACAATCCCGCCGCGGATCTTTCCTGGCCGTGATAACGTAAGATTTAGACCGTTTTAATGTGATTTACCCGGGCTTACAGCGGCTTAGCTTAGATTTGTCCAGATTATATTCTTATTAATAATCCCTGGCCGACCATTTTATTTCAACCACTCACGGTTTAGGAATTTTTATAGACTCGGGACGGAAGACACTCTCACTTGTAGCAAGTGACAAGAAAAATGATAGCTTACTGAATTGTTTTAATTCTTATTGACATCTTTGAGTTCGAGGTTATGGAAGTCAACACGTGGCGTGCTCAAATATGTCGTCGTCTGCTTATAAAAGATCGTCTGTAAATAAGTGTACACGTATATTATCACTGTATCTAAAGGTTGAATTATATGATACTCCTAGGTGCCATAAGCAAATAGTGTAGATCCCGACCAGACGGTATTTTCATGAACACTCTGGTGGGTGTGCACTGTTTGACATACAGTGGAGAATACACCTTATTCTTTCCCGTTTAAACGCAAACGAAACGCAAACGCAAAATTCTTAAATGTAGAAAAGTACAGTTTTTGGACAATTCTGACAATTAATGTTTATTTTAGTGGCAAACAGTTTGGAGCCTGACCAGACGCCGGGTTACCCGGCGTCTGATCTGGCTCCAAACTGTTTGCAATAGAAATAATAGTTTTAGCGTAAACGCGTTTATAAGGAAAGAATAATGCTTTCTTCACTTGAAAATCTACATACACTAGTCAAAAATGAACAAAGCTTTATTTGAAACTTACATTGAAAATTGCTGCAAATGGACAATTCCAGTTTCCAATTAAGTCAAGACCATTTGGGACTGTTTTAACAATATGTGGCAGAATGACGAACAGTGTACCCTATTTTACTTCCAGGCGGCCTTAAGCTACCATCTGCTAAAATATATGTAAGATATTTCTTACGATACCTATCCATGGCTGTATAAATTGGAACTATTTTCTTAATTGACGGAATGAATTAAATGGCATAAATTTAAATATATAATTATGATCTGAATGATGGGGGTAATGTGATCGCCATTTTGGGGACTGTCTTTTGTATGTTTATTCATGTTTATTTTAGATCAAATTGTAGTTATTTTGTCTTTTCTCGCTTTGTGTGTACATTTATGTAATTTCATGCGAAGCGTTTTTGAACGCACTACCCCTGTGTGAAAAGAGCGCTATATAAATCTGGTATAATAATAATAATGATGAAGTAATGGGTTAAAGAACTAAACTTTGGGATTTCGATTTGTTTGTTTCTCTATTTCTCCACTATACGAGAGTCTCGCAAAACTCGTCGCCTGATCTGGATTCAAACTGTTTAAAAACGTCCGTCTTGGTTGCGATTTGTACTCTACGAGTCCATGACAAAATCTTGCCAACCAGTAGGTAACGAACAACCTTCACACGTCTACGTTGTCATTGCAAAACTTTCTTGGATTTATTCGTACAACGGAGAATGTGTTATACCCTCTAGTTTGAACGAAACATAACGCAAACGCAATGAAGCGAAATTGAGAAAAATGACTTTTTGAAAATGTTACAAACTCATTTTAATCTGAATGACAGACAGTTATGTAATCAGGCAACACACTGTTTGAAATAGGCATAAGGTTTTTGCAACCACGCGTTTATTGGGAAAGGATAATATATTATCCATTGTAACATACGGTAGATGATGCTTTTGAGATACAGTGGAGAATCTGTTATTCTTTCCCGTTTAAACGCAAACGCAAAGCGCTAAAACGTAGAAAAGTACAACTTTTTGACAATTCTGATAATTCATGTTTGTCATGGTGGCAAACAGTTTGGAGCCTGATCAGACGCCGGGTTACCCGGCGTCTGATCTGGCTCCAAACTGTTTGTATTGTAAATAATAGTTTTAGCGTAAACGCGTTTATTGGGAAAGAATAACAGATTCTCCACTGTAAGTATGTTGACATTTTTTGTGTTTTTGTGCTAGCGCGTTTTGTAAATAGTGTGCTTGCATACACTGAGCGGTTGTCCCCGTCGTTTGTTTGTATTGGTGTATCCAATCTGGAATCCTTTCTAAGTGTTGTGATGTTATTGTGATGCAGTGGGAGACGTCGTTAATTTTGTTTGTCCGTTTAAACTAAACGCAAACTTAATAAAGATGAGAAAATAACATTTTTTTCTTAAAACAACTGACGTTTTATTTTCTCTGAATGGCAAACAGTTTGGAGCCTTATCAGACGCCGGGTTATCCGGCGTCTGATCTGGCTCTAAACTGTTTGCAATGAAATTATCTTAGCACGCGTTTATTGGTAAAGAATAACTTGAATAAATTAAAGGCGTAAAACGCGCATTTATGGACCAAAATGTGTTAAACAGTCCTAAACATAAACCAAAAAGATACAGAACTACTAACAGTGGAGAATCTGTTATTCTTTCCCGTTTAAACGCAAACGTACGCAAACGCAAAGCACTAAAACGTAGAAAATAACAACTTTTGGACAATTCTGATAATTCTTGTTTATCTTGGTGGCAAACAGTTTGGAGCCTGATCTGGCTCCAAACTGTTTGCACTGCAAATAACAGTTTTAGCGTAAACGCGTTTATTGGGAAAGAATAACACATTCTCCTCTGTAACACATTCAATCCTAGCGACGAGTATATTCGTCATTCACAAACATCATACCTGTGAAAAGGACACTCGACTTATGCAAACAGTGTAGATCCAAATGGAGCCATCTGGCCAGGGTTTGCACTGTTTGTCATTTCCCAATATACTCGTATTGTTAAAATCAACCCAAAATAGTCACAAATGGACTAGACTTAAATAGAAATTGGAGTTGTCTATTCAAAGGTCCAGGGGTGAATGAGTAAAAACTGACGAAATATTATACTGAATCAAGTCATCAATAGTTCTTTGAGTACAAACGTGTTTGTTACTTCGAAATAAAAACAACAACAACAAAAAACCAGATCCAAGCTTTAGGGATTCAAGCTGTTTGTCACTCGTCATTATGGGTTTTTTTCTGTAAAAATGAAAAAAAATGGTAAATTTGAGAAAAGCAGCAGACGGCAATTTTAAGCAGACGATATTGCAGCAGTGAAAAGGTTGGACATAAAATGTCTCGTTTGGGAAACAGCGGCAATGGTCGTTGTAAGGAGGGTCGTTGTTCGGAGGGTCGTTGTAGGGAGGGAACAATGTACTATATGTATCATTGATAAAATATTATTATTCATTACATAACAGATATAACCCTTACACCAGGGCTGCCATTTCTCCGGATTTTTCCTAAATCTCCGGATTTTTCCCAGTTCATGGTAGCTTAAAGCAGGCTAAAAGTAAAGTAGAATGCGCCCTAAGGCGCATTCTGCTTTACTTACAGTCTGCTTTAAGGAAACGCATGTCAACAAAACAAGAAAAAGGCTATGGGGTAGAGGTACGATTCGTAAAATCGCACTTAAAAAATGCAAATTTGGAAATCTTAGGATATTTCATGTCGACTTATGGCAGCCCTGAGGTTACTCACAGTTAAAATTCAAATATGTTACCATTAATAATTTAAAAGAAAAGAAAACTACACCCCAATCATGAATTTTAAAAACAAAAAGTGTCCTGCATTATTAAATGCATTATCAAATATATAGAACTCTCTGATTGAAGAAATGAAATGGAAAACCACTACCGACACTGAAATAAGATATTTTCAAGTGACATAAGAGCTTCGAAAATATAGGATATCCACAAATTCGAAAAATGACATAATTATCGATGTTGCATGACATACTCAAATAAAAACGTCCTAGTTTTAAAATCAGTTCCAATTGTCATATGGAGAATAATTGGTAAACTTTCCAAAATATTCTATGTGGAATAATATGACTTAGTATATTTCCCGCCTTTCTAGTGCTTGACCCCTTCACTGCAATGACGTCATCAACAATTTTCGTTTGCTTTTATGTCTCAAATCTTAATTTAAGGATGTTGACTTCAGAAATATTGATGCGAGTGTCACACAGGTTGGATCCGGATCAGACGCCGCGTAACGCGGCGTCTGATCCGGATCCAAACTGTTTGCAGATATCATAACCATTGTACCCGAGGTAAGACAGTGAAGGGGTAAATACAGTAAACTATTGTATACACCGGTCATCCAATACGGAAAACTGTCGTTCTCGTTATTTATAGAGCACTGCTTAATGCTGGATAAAAGTAAAACATAACGCTCAAAACTTTCTACATTACTTTCATCCTACATTAAACAATCACATTAATAAATTCCAGATCGTTAGTTCATAGTTTGTTTGAGAGAATACTGTACACGTGGTTAACTGTAACATACAGTGGAGAATCTGTTATTCTTTCCCGTTTAAACGCAAACGTACGCAAACGCAAAGCGCTAAAACGTAGAAAAGTACAACTTTTGGACAATTCTGATAATTCTTGTTTATCTTGGTGGCAAACAGTTTGGAGCCTGATCAGACGCCGGGTTACCCGGCGTCTGATCTGGCTCCAAACTGTTTGCACTGCAATGAATAGTTTTAGCGTAAACGCGTTTATTGGGAAAGAATAACAGATTCTCCACTGTATTACCCCGCCACGCTTCAGTGATGGTCGGGTATGTTGGGGTGTTAGGCGCTTGAACATGAGCTACACACACTGGCCTACTGAATGTGTTGGCAAAAAGCGGAGGGATTACAAATATTGGCCATTTCTCAGCGTAGAAAAGAAAACGCTGTCCGCTTCACATAAAAGGATTCTTTAACACATTATTCCATAAATATTCCTTTAATTCTATTCCTCCACTGAAGAAAATAGTTCCACTTTATATACATAGTCATGAATACATATAATGAGAAATGTTTACTATATCCTATCAGATGGTAGTTTGAAGCATACTCAAAGTAAAGAAGAAACGTGTTACCCTATTATTCAATAAATACGTATTTTCACGCCTTTAATATTCCTCCAATGAATAAAATAGTTCCCCTTTATACTTTCATGAATATCACGATGTACTTACTTCGTGATCAATATGCACCATAACAAATATTGTGTATATCCCAGGCTAGCAGAGGGTATCTTTAAACAGGCTGGAAGTAACCTGATTTAGTGGGAATCTGTCTTCAAAAGTAAACACAGGCTATACGAGTAGTTGGTCAGCATCTGTCTTAAAATGATATTCAGACAGTGAAAGAGATAGCAAGTGGCACTAGTATTTTAACCCACTACCCCATAAATACGCATTTTACGCCTTTATTGTATTCCTTCTCTATAGAAAAAAAAAATCCACTTTATACAGCCATGTATATGCACCATAAGAACTATTTTCTATATCCTAGCAAACGGAGGCTTAAAGCAGGCTGAATGTAAAGCAGAATGTGCCTTAAGCCACATTCTGCTTTACTTTCAACCTGCTTTAAGTGGTCACCTATTTTCACAAACTAGAAACAGGCTATGGGGTAATGGGTCAAATATTGTTAGGGTAAAGAAAAGAAAAATTGCTAAATTGACACGCGGTTATAATTTTGCCTTGCCCCGAGTACAATGGTAATCTGCAAACAGTTTGGATCCTGATCGGACGCCGCGTTACGCGGCGTCCAATCCGGATCCGAGCTGTGTGACACACATTTCAATATTTCTGAAGTCAAAATACCTTCAATTAAAATTTGAGACATAAAAGCAGACGAAAATTGTTAATGACGTCATGGCAGAGATTGAAAGGCGGAAAATATACTGTGCCATATTATTCCCCATAGAACTGTGTTAACCCTTTACCCCATAGAAGCGACTTTTAGCGTATTTAATTTATTCCTCCGCTGAAGAAAATAGTTCCAATTTAATCAGTCATCATTATAAAGTATAGGGAAAATTTTCAATATTCTAACAGATGGAAGCTTAAAGCAGGCTGAAAGTAAAGCAGAATGCGCCTTAGGGCGCATTCTGCTTTACTTTCAACCTGCTTTAAGTAGTTACCTATTTTCAATACTAGAAATAGGCTATCAGGTAAAGGGTTAAAAGTTTACCAAGTACTCTCAATATGACTCAATTGGAACCCTGATTTTAAAACTATGACGGTTTTTTTTTAAATAATTAGTGTCTGGATCAAGACTATTTGTAAATGCAAACATTCACGAAGCAAGTCAGCGAAGTGTATGAATATGGAATTGTATTCCATATGTACACACCTGCAATAGCAAAGCCTTCTAGATGTGTCCATTTCTAGAAGTTTCGTTTCGTTTGAATTAATGTATTGTATTGATTTACATGTTTTGTTTCTAAAATTTTCCAGGGCCTAGACTATAGAGGCGTTTACTTCTCTCGCTAAATTTGATTGACACTTTTACATGTACATTACATGTATTATGCTAAAGAAGAAATACACAATTTTTGTTTGTACCATTGCAGCTCTTCACGTGAATGTTATGCTTGATTCTTTCATGTATTGTCATTATTGTCATTAATAATTTGTACTTAATATGGCTAGAAGCAAAGTACTTTGCTTAAAGCTGAAATAAAGAATTTGAATTTGAATTTGATTTACATGTTTTGTTTTTAAAATGTCACCTGTCCTGCTTATGAAAATTAATACCAACAGGGCTCCAGATAAGAGAGGGTAAACTGAACAAATCCATTTCCTCACTTCATTTCAACACCTATTCCTATGGTATCAATACTATTCTAATGATGAGAACACCATTGGCTTTAATGCAGTAATAAATATTTTAGGTTTTGAGTTACACGCCTGGGCCCGTTTTACGAAACGTCGTACGACAAAAACGGTCGTAAGTCTAAACATTAAAGTACGTATAACTTGTGACATCTCTCTGGAATCGTCTTGAAAAGAATATTCCAAAGAGCTGTTACAAGACAGGATTAGACTGAGAAATAAATAATGATTGAGAATTTTAGAATTTGACTTTCGACCGTTTGTCGTACGACGTTTCGTAAAACGCCCCCTCCCCCCGCCCCCCTATCTGCAGCTCTGTACATGTATTACAATGCGTATCTGGTCATAACATTTCTACCGCTATATCGACTAACTGTCATATATGTTTCCTCGACTAATATTATTTTCTCATTTTGCTTAGTTATGGGAGTTTAACCCTGTCCGAAATATCAAATGTGTGCATAATGCATATCACCTATATCTGACTGTGTAGGAAACTGCTAAAATCAAGATGAAAATAAAGCAAACATTTTCTTAAAGATCGTTCTGCTTTACACTTATCTTGATTGTACAGTGGAGAATCTGTTAATCTTTCCCGTTTAAACGCAAACGTACGCAAACGCAAGGCACTAAAACGTAGAAACGAACAACGTTTGGACAATTCTGATATTCGATGTTTATCTTGGTGGCAAACAGTTTGGAGCCTGATCAGACGCCGGGTTACCCGGCGTCTGATCTGGCTCCAAACTGTTTGCACTGCAAATAATAGTTTTAGCGTAAACGCGTTTATTGGGAAAGAATAACAGATTCTCCACTGTACATGTAACAGCCACTTGTAATCAACAGCATCAATTAACATTCATGTTTGGTTCTTCTATGGAGGAGAATAGGTAGAGATGCTCAAACCCCAAATATTGTTTTTAAAAACAATTATAAAGTTTGGATCCTGATTATGATCACTCAAAATGCTTGTTGCCATTGTTAAAGACACACGAAATCCTGAAACGGTATGACATTGAAATAAAACCATATTTATTACGTGTATTAATTTTTTTCTTTTACCATCCTCAATTGTATTAGTGATCTATAAAACTAATGTAGTATTAACATAAAATTCAGCCACATCGTGAGAAAAAGGACGGACCTAGTGTAGACCTAGACCTACAGGCGGCAACCACGATGAAAGTTTGATATGTTTTCCTATTGCCACGGGATTATTTGATCGAAATTTGCAATGTGTGGTGTAAAATATTCGATCCCGGCGAGTCATCTAGGTCTACCCTGTTTGACTGTTTGGATCTTATTTTTATCACTAAAGAAAATATTTCTATCACGAACCCTAAAGAGAAGGCTAATTGACTTATGAAATAGAGGTGACAACTTAAAGCAAGGTAAACGTAAAACAGAAAGCTCTTAAAGGAGCTTTCTGTTTTCCGTTCACTTTGCTTTAGGCAACCACCTGCCTCAAACACCTTATGATTAACACATGTTAGTGGTCGTAATAGAGAGGTATTTATTTTACTTTGGCCTAGATACGGTATGGTGGAGAAAACGTTATTCTTTCCCATGGCAATAAAATCGTTTACGCTAAATCTATTATTTACAATGCAAACAGTTTGGAGCCAGATCAGACGCCGGGTAACTCGGCGTCTGATCAGGCTCCAAACTGTTTGACACTTAGATTAAAATAGGTACTTAGAATTGTCAACAAGTTTTCATTTCTTATGTTTTTAAAAAGTGTTTTGCGTTTGCGTTTCGTTTGCATTTAAACGGGAAAGAATTACGTATTCTCCACTGTAACACGAAATCAAACGTCACTCGAAGGTAAGCCAGTGTCTCGCTAAGTGCAGAACTATAAAACATGTTTACATAAACATGTCGAATATATTATAAGAGCAAAAAGAAGGAAAATGACACTGATTTATAAGAATTTGATATAAGTTTAAACGATAGAATCTGACATTATACTCTTCCCCCTTTTAAACGCAAACGCAATACACAGACATGTATAAAATACCTGTTCATGTTGCTTACTATTTATTTTAAACCGAGTTGCAGAGCCCATTTCAGGAGCCCTCTGATCGTGGTCTGCGCTGTATGCCATTTTGCCATATAGTGCACATCAATGCCAAAATTTGAATAGATATTTTAATGGAAATTAGTTGTCTATATGAAATTTCAGGGATATTCTTTTACACGAAATTGAAAAAAATTGGAAGAAACCACAAAAAAGCCAAAATTGTTAACTGGATGATTCAAATATTAAAATGCGAATTCTGGAGGGAGTAAAATCAGTATAATTTATCCAATTAACGTTAAAAATTCTTGCAATCAAATGGCGCCAATATGCATGCAAATTAAAGCTTTAATCGGCACCGAAATTTCAACACGCAAAGACGAGCGGAAACAATTAAAGCATTATCGCTCAGGTGTTGATTAGCTTTAAGGTAAGGTGTGAAATATTTTGGGCCCGGAAAGTCCGACAACTCTTTTGTACTCAAGGCCGGTAATCAGTGTCAATCAATGTCACATGTGACCTAAAGAGGATTAAAGTTAGTTGACACTCTACGTGTTTGGTTTAAGACAAGCGTTGTTCTGTTTAGGTTCTGTTTTGACAAGAAATGTTGTTTTCTTTAAAACCGTTCTCCTAAAAGGATTATCCTTGTGAAAAGAACTCTTCCATTGAAATTTTCAAACAGTTTGAATCTGAATCAGACGTCAAGTAACTAGAATTTGGATTTGGGTGCGAACTGTTTGATAATAGTTTTAATATTTCTTCATACTACTAAAATATAAATTTAAGAGTAGGAAATGGGCGAGAAGAAATTATTGGATCTTTATGCATTAATTTATAATATCTAATGAGCATCATAAAGCGCATAAATTTGTAAACAGTTTTGACCCTGATCAGGGTCAAAATTGTTTGCCACTTGTTTTGAAATTACGTCAGTCATACTGCCTGAAATCTAACTTTGGAACGATATTACAGACAACAGCATTGAGGCAGACGACAATATGGCGGTGACGGGGTAAAAATATCACGAAAAACATTACAGTTAAAATATTGAAGAAGGCGTACCCCACCCATTTGTAACTCCGAAAAGTAAAGTCAGTGAGTGTCACGGTCCCCTTTGCTATATAGATAAAATATATTTACCATTTCAATGGTTTCTGAATTTACTATTGGAGAAATCCATATTTTGTAACATTTATTAACAAAAAAGAACAAAAGTTAACAAGAATATTGAAAACTTTTTATTTTATGAAAGCAGTGCATACTTTTGTAATTTCATGTGACATTTTCTCCAACGCAATTTATTCTCTCTTTTTTTAAAACATAGACAAATAAATAATCTTAACATGATACATGTAGTTACTTTGATTGGTCATTCATAATCATTTTATTTCAAATGCTTATTCATTGAATAATCTTCTTACACTGTACAGTAAAACCAAATTCCTTTAACCCATTTGTGCCCAGTGGATTCTTCCATGTTTATATATTGGATTAGTCCAATTGTTTTTCAAAGGAATGCCTGTTCAAAATTTTCATTTTCATTTTGTTTTATATTGAAATTCCTATCAGCAAACAGTGTAGACTCTGATCAGACGCCGGATAATGCGGATGGCAGCTTAACCATTATTCCATAAATATTCCAATACTTCTGATTATTTCTACAGTGGAGAATCTGTTATTCTTTCCCAATAAACGCGTTTACGCTAAAACTATTATTTGCCGTGCAAACAGTTTGGAGCCAGATCAAACTGTTTGCCACCAAGATAAACAAGAACTATCAGAATTGTCCAAAAATTGTTCTTTTCTACGTTTTAGTGCTTTGCGTTTGCGTTTAAACGGGAAAGAATAACAGATTCTCCACTGTATACACTTAGAAGACAAATCAGAACCTAGGAATTGAGGTCTTGAACATAAAGTACTGAATGCATTAACACGGATCTTTCTAGCTTATAGGATAGCTTAAAGCAGGCTGGTGGTGCTGAGGCAAAATACTTCTTCAGGAGCCTGCTTTACGTTCAAGCTGCTACAAGTAGTTGACTGATTTCAAACTAGAAACAAGGTATGGGGAAATAATGTACTGAAAGTTTCTACAATCTTTAAAACAATTGAAGATGGATTCAGCAATAAATGATGTACACATTAACTATAACCTGAACATAATCAGTTTAACAAGAGGGGAAAAAATGAAAATAACACAAGTGATGTGTCATTAAACTAGGTGCACAGGTGCATATTCAGTTTAAATTGGAGCATAATTTTCGCTTAATGATTAGAAATACACACCGTGAAGTGTCGCGTTTCAGAAAGTGTGTTTAACCGACCATGGCGTGTGGTGTGGTGTGTGTGTATCGGTATCTAAGATTGCTGAAGCTGATAGTACAAACCATGACCGTGAAATGAAACATAGAAAATAACCCCACCCACACTCCATTAATCATATACATGAACACTGTACACAGGGTCTTACTGTTGTACATAAGTTGTTATTGCCATATTAAATGTATTGTATTATCAAATTCTGTTATGCTTTACGATTGTGTTCTGTTCTTTTATTATCTGATATGCACATATAAGCGGCACATGTTTAATTCTTACCAACTAAATAAAACAATGGGCCAAACTTTTCACATGGCTGCCATTTCTTCGGATTTTTCCTAAATCTTCGGATTTTTTACCAGTACATGGTAGCTTAAAGCAGGCTGGAAGTAAAGCAGAATGCGCCTTAAGGCGCATTCTGCTTTACTTACAGCCTGCTTTAAGTAGTCGCATGTCAACAAAACTAGAAACAGGCTATGGGCTAAAGGTACGATTTCGTAAAATCGCACTTGAAAAATGCAACTTTGGAAATCTTAGGATTTTTCACATCAACTTATGGCAGCCCTGTTTTCATTGTTCATAGGCAAAAGGCAGTCTTACTGTAGTACATAAATTGTTATGTATTGTTTTATCACATACTGTTGTGCTTTACGGTTGTGTTCTGTTCTTTTATTATCTCATATACATGTAAGCTCTTCGACCGGTGCTAAATTACTTAACCTTGAGTTTTGGAGACCTTGGGAAAACATCATGACCTTGTCTCTACTGTATTTACATGTACATGTATTATGTTTTTGCTATAGGTATTGTATTTAATGATTTATGCAATAAAACTATCGTATCGTATATGCCCATATAAGGGGCGCATGTTTAATTCTAAACTCTAATATAAAACAATGGGCCATAACTTCAACTAGACCCTTTTCATTGATATTAACAGTTGAAAACCGTTTGGATTCAGGCAGCATCCAAACGATTTGGCACGCGTAGTGATACTTCGTTGTCTTAACCCATTACCAAATAGCCTATTTCCAGTTTTGAAGGTACTTGACTACTGAAAGCAGGTTGAAAGTAAAGCAGAATTCGCCTTAGGGCCCATTTTCAGCCTGCTTTGTGCTACCATCTTCAAGAGTAAAGAAATTGTTTGTTATTACACATATTAATGATAGTATAAAATGGATCTATTTTTTAGTGGAGGAATAAATCATAGGCGTAAAAAGGCGCATTTATGGGGCATTGGGTTAAAGAACACATAGAAATCTAATTATGACTTCTTTGCCGACCACCATTTTAACCATTTTTTACCCAGTGACTAGTTTTAAGTATGGAACACAAATTCTTGCTTAAAGTAAAAGCAGAATTCTGCTTTACTATCTGCCTGCTTCAAGGTTGCCATCTGCTAGGGTATAGAGAATATTACTTATTGTGCTTATTCATGAAGTAGAACTAATTTCTTCAGTGGAGGAATAAATTAAGGGCGTAAAAAGGCGAACCTATGGTACTATAAGATAATTGAGCGGGATATCGGTTAATACGTGTTAAATGGGATAATAAAAATATGGAATGTTACCCGCATTAAAAATCTGTTTCTATCTCATCATGATGCGCTTTGAAAGATCTCCCTCCGATAAAACGTTTACTAATTACAAATCGGGAGGCAATGTTCAGTGTGACAACAAATTAACTTCCTATCCGCCATTAAAACCCCTTCAACTGCTATGACGTCAGCAATCTTAAACATTGTCGTCTGCTTTTAATTGCTCAAATCTAAATTTCATGTTTTCTTTACTTAAGAAAATATTGAAACGAGTCAATCAGTTTGGATCCTGATCGGACGCCGCGTAACGCGGCGTCCGATCAGGGTCAAAACTGTTTGTAAATAACTATTGTACTCGGGGTATGGTAGTGAATGGATTTAACAATTATCTTGCGTAACTCTCGTGTGCTTGAAATTGTCACCTGCATATTTTCCCGTTTATTTTTGTTCTAAACATGAGTGTTAAAGGTTGTTTATCCTGTTAAGACGCCCAGTAACTGGGTGTCTGAACCAGAACAAAACTGTAAAGCCCGCTAAGCGGTTTGAGAACTTATTGTTCAGGGAAAATTCCATTGCATACGCCAGACAATGCAGATACCTCAGATACACAAGCTCTATGATCAGGGTCTACAATGTTTGCATTTAGGACAAGTGTACTTTTCACCAGTGCATTATGTATCTGACGCATAGACATGTCATTAGTTGGTTAACCCATTATCCCTTAACCCTTTCCCCCATAGAAGCGACTTTTAGTGTATTTAATTTATTCCTCCGCTGAAGAAAATAGTTCCAGTTTATACCCTCATGAACAATTACCATAACAAATATTTTGTATAGCCTAATAGCTGGTAGTTTAAAGCAGGCTGAAAGAAAAGCAGAATGTGCCTTAAGGCACATTCTGCTTTACTTTCAACCTGCTTTAAATGATCACCTGTCTTTAATATTATAAATAGGTTATTGGGTAAAGGGTTAAATATGCCTTTTTTACCAGAACAGAACAGAACCCTTTAATTAATTCCTTCAATGAAGAAATTTTTTTATGCAGTGATGAATATGTGACAATGTATCATAAGAATTATTTACTCTATACTAGTACACGGTTACTTTTTTCTATTAAAGCAAGTTGAAAATAAAGCAGAATGCGCCCATAGGCGCATTATGCTTTACTTTCAACCTGCTTTAAGTGGTGGCCCGTCTTCAAAATTAGAAACGGACTGTAGGGTAATGGGTTAAACAACATGAGTCCACTGCTCATTCATTCCTTCATTCTACTCAATTATTCTCCTGGACATTAATTTATTAACCCGTATTCGACTCTCCGAAGGGTCCTTTCAGCAGCATTCTATTAACGGTTCAAAGTATTTATATTTTATATAATTAATGCCATGTTTTAAGCATCATTCAGTATTGTGTTATTGATCCAGTTATAATAACGGTTGATGTCATTTGGAATCAATAAACAAACGCAAAATGGTTTTTATCCAAAACGTAAAATTGTCACGTTATCCACACAAACTGTATCAAATATGCAACAGGGACAATTATGAACTAATTTACTTATTCCCCTGAAACAGCAAATGAACCATTTCAGTTTCACAATTAACCCGTTGATGCCAAGTGGATTATTCCATGCTTATAAATTGGATAAGTCCCGGTTTCGTTTAAGGGTGAAAAGCCTTATCTTTTTTTATTTCATCTTTTATAGAATCTCCTGTTAAAACAGTGAAGATTCAGATCAGACGCCGCAGTATGCGGCGTCTGATCAGGGTCTGTACTGTTTTCATATGTCCCACTGATGTGACGCGATGCACAAATGATTTAAGTCTAGACTATTTTATTTACTACATGTACATGTATTTAAGGTTGTTTTGCAATATATTGATCTCAAACAGTACAAACCCTGAGAGGATCATCGTAAGAATCATTTCATCTTGGTCTACAATTTTTTGTATAAGGGTCTTCAATGTTTGCATAATACAAGTGTTATCTTCACAGGTACACCTAAGAATAGGTATACATGTATACGTCACTAGGGCTCAATAAGTCAAGGGCCTCTCGTAACAGTAAAATAATTTGCCGCCAAAACTTGTGGATGGCACGGTATTGAAAGGAACATGGGGATTTATTGACCCTCACTGCTAAATACAGAACAAACCAAATGCAGAAAGCTCCATCAGGCGCTTTTTGCATCATTTTCGTTTTGCATTTAGCTTTCATCTGTCAGTTCACACTATTCATGGTGGTAGATATATAGTTATTACAAAGGTTTTTTAAATGCATAGATTGCATCTTTTATTAGTTGTTTACAGTCATAGAGAAAAGCCTTTGGTGTTGCAAACAATAAAGATACAGTGGCGTCGCGAAGACGCTTTTTTGCCCCCAATATACGCATTTATGCAATGAACTATAAATTCCATTGCTAACATGCTGGATGTTGATCAGACGCCCGGTAACCTGGCATCTGATAAGGCTCCAAAATGTTTTCACTCATTTTAAAATAAGATGTCACATTTTCAAAAAAGCTGTTATTTTCAATCTACATTTTATCGCACGGGTGATATCTAAATGCAGGACAAAGCATAATGCTTCATTTGGAGTTTATTTCGTCATGCAATAAGAAACCACTCGCAATATCAGAACCAGGGCTGTCATTTCTCCGGATTTTTCCTAAATCTTCGAATTTTTTCTAGTACATGGTAGCTTAAAGCAGACTGAAGGCGCATTCTGCTTTACTTCCAGCCTGCTTTAAGTAGTCACGTGTCAACAAAACGAGACACAGGCGATGGGGTAAAGGTACGATTCGTAAAATCAAACTTAAAAATTGCAAAATTGAAAATCTTAGGATTTTTTCATTTCAACTTATAGAAGCCCTGCAGATAGTCTGGCTGGTCCCTTAATACAGGTTCGTGTCTTCCTGTTTCTGGGGCTAAAAGGGAAATTTCAAGCAGTACAAACCAACAACACAAAGTAAGTTTTTTAACATTTGAATTTATTCTTTTTTTCTTAAAAAAGAAAAAAAATGTAAGTTTCATTTTTTATGGTGCACATATAATATATACATCTATCAAGCCTTTATCAGGCTTATTTTAACAACATAAATAAAAGACTATTTATTTTATTTCTTAATTACTATGCCATCACTTAATATCTCACAAAGAGATTCTATTATAACTGTGGATTTATAGTGAAACAAGCGTGAAATAATACCTCAAAATAATAAGACTTCGTCCATAATCCTTAATAAGCAACTCAAATAAACATTGAAAATATCGTTTAAAAACATATTAAAAATCCAAGCATGTTTGTATATTTTTTTTTTTACTTATTTCAGACTGATACTTTTGATACATTTTTCTTTTACTCTTCGACTAGCATGTACAAAAAGCCTGAATCCTGGTCAGACGCGGAGCAGATCAGGATCCAACCTGTTTGACAAGTTGTAGGCTTATTTCTGAAATAAAAATACCTTAATATTCAAATAATATAGCTAATATTTCTTCTTGTCATACCTAAGTTTATACTTTGAGCAAAATAATTGTATTTCACTAAAACTGAGCAAACTAAATTGGTAAGAAACAAAAAATCATTAAAATTTATACACATTTATAGCACAAATATTTTTACAATTTAATTTGAACTTAAGGAACCCAACTTGGATCAAACATGTTATATTATACTCGATTAACTGTGGACATGGGCGAACGAAATCCTCCCACAAAACTGAATCGTTCACGTTTAAATAACATGAAAAACATCAATTGCTACATTTGTAACACAGAACATAAAAATGAAATGGATAAGTTTTACCCTTGCTAAATTCTGGCGTCGTTTAGGGCATATAATACATATACCCAATATAAGATGCACACAAAATGTCATGGTTTAAATTTCGTATGAGCAAAGATGAGACGGGTTATAAAATGACATTTTGTTGTACATTGTACCTGTGTTAAAGACTTTCGTGTTCACCTGTGTGTTAAGTCGCATACATAAATTAACCCGAACACCGTGAATATAAAGGGCATTCGAACATTTCAAACAGTGAAGACCCAGATCGGAAGCTACGGCAGAGATACAGTGTCTGGTCTGGGTCCACAAGGTTTATAATTTATAACGTGTATGTATTTTATTCACTTCCGATGCAAACGGTGTAGACTATGATCAGACACCCCATTGTGAATACGTTAGTTCAACTATTAGCCACTTTCGAAACCCATTATAATTATCCTGTTAAACGGTTATAAATGTCAAGTATATGTGTTTTGGGACTTTGAAATAGCAGATACCATTCTCGTGCAAACACATATATCCCTAAAACTTTTTTTTGTGTATAATTTCAGTTTCCAATCAAATCTGGTCCTATGACTATTTAAGTTTGATTTTAACAATATTTTAAAATGCCAGACAGTTTAGGCCCTGGTCAGAGCCGTAAGGCACTCTCTGATCAGGGTCTACCCTGTTTGTATAGGACAAATATACTTATCATGGGTACAATGTTTGTTAATGGCGAGCATACTCGTCGCTAGGGCGGAATATGTTAAACTCTCGTTACCACACATTTAACAGTAAGCACTGGGCATAGAAACAGTTTGCACTAACCCATTGGCGCCCAGTGGATTCTCCAATGTTTTATATTGGATGAGTCCATTTTTTATCAAAGGGATGCCAGGTCAAAATTTCCATTTTCATTTTGTTTTATATTGAAATTCCTATCAGCAAACAGTGTAGACTCTGATCAGACGCCGCATAATGCGGCGTCTGATCAGAGTCTAAACTGTTTGCCTTTGTCCCATATGTGGGATCGTGGGCACAAATGGGTTAAGATCAAGTTGTATATCAATTTAGTCAAAGCGTGTATTAATCAACCGCTCGGTGAATAAAACATGGGAATCCATGAAGACAAACTGCCGCTTAATGTTAACAAAAGTTAATGCAGATAGCTCCATTGAGAGCTTTCTGTAGTACTGTTGTAGTGCATTAAGCTGCATTCGTCTGTCGTTACGAAGACCAACGAATTTTCTCTGAATGGATCAAGTCAATACACGTTTTGACCGTACCTTTTGTGTAGAAAAATGACACACCCAATCTGGATCCAAACTGCTTCCAAGTTTATGGTCATGACTACTCACTGACCATGTAAAGTTTTTATTTCAAATATTTCTGACAATAGTGAATGTCGCCTATATATGTCATTCTTTCGAACGTCCTTTATTTGCACCTTATATGCCACTGTCACTATTTCAGAAGACCCCGTGTGACTGCATCTATTAGATACACACAAACACACACCGACCCCGAGACAAAAATGCAGTTTTTTTCTCTCTCTCCGATGAACGCTGACGCTCTAAACACAGGAATTGTTTTAGTCATACTCCACAGAGCTCAAGACAAGGGGAGATTTTCAAAATTACTAAAATCTTTATATCACCGTCAAAAGCTATGTTGTGACTACTCATTAGATTCGTCTCTTCGAGACGAATCTAACGAGTGGTCACACCATAGCATTTGGCGGCGACATGACGGAGAAAATCGGGTTTGAAATGCTGAGTACTACCACTTGTCCGGAGCCCTGCTTCACATTCACATATAAATACTGATGCGCGTGATCTGAGGCGATGTGTCCGTTCACATGTGCGTCAACGGTACTGTGTTGTTTAGTGACTCTGATGAGGGGACTTGATAATGGCCAGCAGCTTGCATCTGTTGCTGAAGTCTCTGCTGAGCATTTGGGTCATTTGGATCACTGCCCGGGGGTAAATACATGCTTATCATTTCTCGCAAATCACCCGGGGGCACACCGCCCCTCCCCACCCCCTGGGGAACCCCAGAATGTTGTCCTTGAGGTGTGCCTGTTTCGCGTTTTACAGAGTGAGATTGGGGTGGCATCCCATAAGGGGCCATTGACATTGAGTAACTTGAGCTCCCGTTCATATATGCTGATGAGGACATGCCCTGACCCCCGGGCATTCCCTGGGTGGGGAGATATTGTCCATATTGGCTTTGTATAGCACCCATGTGCTGCTGCATTTGCTGATACGCGTTTGGGTCTGCCATCATGGGGTACCCGTTGGGCATGTACCCGTTCATTGCATACATGCCTGCGTCCCGGCCTACCTGTCCCATTCCTGGGGCACCCGGTGCCATGGGCAGGGCATATTTGTCTTTCTTCATCAGAGTCTTCGTTTTCCGCCTTGGTCTGTATTTGTAGTCTGGGTGTTCCTGAAAGTATAAAGAGACCTAATGGTAGTGATCTAAATTATAAAACAATAGTTTACCTTGTCATAAACGCTAAATAAAATTTATAGATACATTTGTTTTTAATTTCGGACTATCCCTATGAACAAGTTTGAAATATAATATCACCTATTTTGCCTGTACCCAAAGAGCGAAATGGATACTAGTGTCAAATAGGTTGGATCTTGATCGAACTCGGCGTCGGATCAGGATTCAAACTACTGTCAAGTTCCACTTGTAGTCTATTGCAGTGGAAGCGTTAAAGTGCACCCCGATTTGAATATAACAATTGTATACATACGAGTCCTGTCATGAGAAAACCCAACTTAAAAATTGCATTGAAGAGTATGTATACCCAGACAAGTTAGCATGTGCTTCTTGTCAGGGTATACACTGTCACACTTATCTATAGATATTTTGTTCAGTAGTATTATAGTATATTTCAAATAAACGTGTTAACGCTAAAATTATTATTTCCATTGCAAACAGTTTGGAGCGAGATCAGACGCCGGGTAACCCGGCGTCTGATCTTGCTCCAAACTGTTTTGCCACTAAGGTTAAATAAAGGTAATTTTCTACAGTTTATTGCATTGCTTTGCGTATGGGAAAGAGTAACGTTTACTCCATTGTATGAGGACGGTGCTTGATCTACACACGTTTTCAGTGCAATGAATATCGTTTTCTCATTGCATGGCTAATAAATATATCTATTCGCACTGTGCTTTATTATTTAAAATAACCAAGAAGATGCCGTCAGTTACATAATATATATTTTTCCGCAGAGTAAGAAATCAGATATCAGTAAAGACGAAGCTCTATTATATGAGGGCCCCGGATATCAAAGGTGAGTATTTAAAAAAAACTAAAATCCATTTCTGCATTAAACCCTATGATATCACTGCTCATTAGAATCGTCTCTTCCAGAGATTCTTATGAGTAGTAACACCATATGATCTGGTGCTCTTATCTGGAGCCTGTTATATATCAATATTCTTTAAAATTATACTAAAAAAAAAAGTTCGATCCATAATTACAATACTTCAGTTTTCCCCTGAATCGTTCATCACGCCTGTATTTCAATACTTAAGCGGTATAAAATGTTTTTCAACCATTAAATAAATGAGAGACCTTTTAAATGATAATCTCTTCTCACTGCCATAATATCGCAGATTTAACCCTTTACCCAATAGAAGCGCCTTTTAGCGCATTTAATTTACTCCTACACTGAAGAATATAGTTCCAATTTATACAGTCAGGAATATGTATTATCAGAAATAGTTTCTATAATTTAGCAGATACATGTAGTAGTTTAAAGCAGGCTGAAAGTAAAGCAGAAAGCGCCTTAAGGCGCATTCTGCTTTACTTTCAAGCTGCTTTAAGTGGTTAGCTATCTTAAATCCCAGAAACGGTCTATAAGGTAAAAGGGTTGAACAGTGTAACATATTTCTGTGTTTAATTATCAAATTGATATTTCGTGTATCTTATGTAAAACTACCTCGGATCCTGATCATAAACAGCCATATTTTGCGTATTATATTTCCATAAACATTTCTGAAATTATTTCTATACTAAAGAAAGCAGTCCCCACCTAAGGTTCAACATATTTTATTCCATGATCATGATTGGAATTAATCCATGAAACACGGGCAGTTATTTCCGATACCGTTCTATATATGGTAGCTTAAAGCAAATTGAAAAATATTTTCAACATGCTTTAAGCAGTGAGATATTTCCAAAACTATAAACAGACAATGGGGGTAAATTGCGAATTGCAATTGCGTTACTGGATTTGATAGAGAATGAGTTTTCAATTTCAATAAAAAATGAAACTCGTACAAGTCCTTTTATAAAATCATTGTTATAAATCCAATGAATTAATAATGTGCTATATACGCATGGGTTTCATCTGCAAACAGCTTGAATCCCGATCAGATGCCGAGTTACCCAGCTTCTGATATGGATAAAAACTGTTTGATTTCCATACCTATGGTTCAATCATTACCAAAAGATTTAGAAAATGAAATAAGGTCAGGTTGAATTCAATACTTTTGAAACATGGGATAACTCGGCATGGGTGAGGGGTAAAACGAAGTTTTGAATTTCCTAACATGAAATTAATATTTTGAGGACTGAAAAAAATTCCTCTCCATCGACATAAGTTGCAGGGCTGTCATTTCTCCGTATGTTTCCTAAATCTTCGGATTTTTTCCCCAGAACATGGTAGCTTAAAGCAGGCTGAAAGTAAAGCATAATGCGCCATAAGGCGCATTCTGATTTACTTCCAGTCTGCTTTAAGTAGTCACGTGTCAACACAACTAGAAACAGGCTATGTGGTAAAGGTACGATTCGTAAAATCGCATTTGAAAAATGCAAATTTGGAAATCTTAGGATTTTTCATGTCAACTTATGGCAGCCCTGAAGTTGATATCATAAAGTATTGAATGGCTTATTTGCTAATGAATGGTAACTTAAAACAATACAAACAGTATTGCAAATTTCGCAGGCGAAACCCAGCCTTCCACAAACAAGATGGGAGTTCATACATTATTTAGGCTGCAATTTGATTTGATTTTACAATAAACTGCGCATCAATATGTCATCGCGGACCGTGTAATGACTAGATCGATGCTAATTGATAACAGAGATTTTAGCGATTTTATTACCGTGTACTTATAACTCGCACTGTGCATTTACTCCATAACCCCCGGGCGCTATTTTAAATTATTACAATTACAACTGTTCGTTCGGATGACGAGAATTAGTGCGGTATTCACACACCTGAGTAAAAAGGCCTCGGGGCTGAATTTGTCAGATCCTGCGAAATCTGTTCGATTTAGCCAGATTACATCGATGGAATTTTATTATAGACTGTCTGGAAATAATTAATAATTTAAATCAGGTCAGATAACAGATTAGAAACTTGTAAACAGCATAGATACAACTTCTATGATTCAAATCAAAATGTAGATCACGGAATAAATCCGTGTGTAGATCTACTGTACGCCGAAGTTTTTAACAGTTTAATGTTCTATGGTTGAACGAAAGTAAATCCTCTCTATTATAACCATTTCGGCGTTTACAGGTTGCAGCTTAAAGCTGGATTAAGTGGAGCAAATAAGCTCCTAAAGGAGCTTTCTGTTTTACTTTCATCCTTCTTGAAGCTATTGCGCGTCTTTGACTTGACCAATAGTTCTACTAAATAGTCGTCAAACTTGGATTATAATGTTGCTTTAAGTATGTTGTCAAGTTTTTTTACCAAGTATAAAATACATTGCCAAGTCGAATTTTAGATTCGTGATCAGCAACAGATTATTGTAATATACCACATACATATACATATCCCCAAAATTAATCTCGTGTGTATTTCTTATACTACCTGTGAAGTTTACTCATATTACTTTTGGAGATAAAAGGAAATATCAAAACCCTTGCGAGAATCTTTTACAACAACAAAATTGAAATCCAGGTAACAATTTTGATTAAAACGCACGTACCAAACCGGTTCAAACAGCTTAAAGAACGAGCCGCTTTCAAATCAACTTCAACCCTTTATCCCATAGCCTGTTTCTTTATAAGCGTGCAATCATATTAGGCAGATTGAAAGTAAAACAGAATGCGCCTTAAGGCGCATTCTGCTTTACTTTCATCCTGCTTTCAACTATCATCTGCTAGAATACGGAATTATTTCCTTTGAAACATATTTATTACTTTAAAAATTGAAACTCTTTTCTTCAGTGGAGAAATATATTAAATGCGTGAAAATGTGTATTTATGGAGTAATGGGTAAAACAAGAAAAAGGAACAACAATTTGACAACACTTTACTACTGTCTAGTCTACAGTCACTATGGGGATACGGGGTGTAAATAATAAAAAGACTTACGGCACATACCTTCATGTGGATCGCCCGTAACCGCTTCGCCTCGTCAATAAAGGGCCGCTTTTCCTGTTCCGACAACAATTTCCACTCGGCCCCTAACCGTTTGCTGATTTCCGAATTGTGCATTTTAGGGTTTTCCTGAGCCATCTTCCGTCGCTGGCCCCTTGACCAGACCATGAAGGCATTCATGGGGCGTTTAACTCTATCTGCAGCACTGGATCCTTTCACCCCACCACCGGCAGAGTTTTGAGAATTCTGTTGTCCTGTGGGTGAGTGATGTTCGCCATGTGGGTCACTGTTCATCCCGGGGCCCGGGCCGTTCATGCCAGGGTGCTGGTTACTTGGTGGTAGGTGTGTCTGTGGCGGCCCTTGTCCTTTCATGGACAGGTCCGACTCCATCTCAGTGTACTCAATCTTGACGTTTTGCATTTACAACACAACAGAAAAAATATTTGAAAACTTTTACAAAGTTTTCAAACTTCAATTCAAGTCCGATTGAAAATCACTCAAGTCTCTTGTTATTTTCGTCGTGGTCTTTGAAACAATTCAAGCCTTACACGATTTCTGCCTATGAATACGCGATAGCAAACATAACAATGTTCATTGAAAACCAGCCGCGTTAGATCCAATTGTAAATAATAAAGATAATCTTCTCCGCTTTTCAATAAGTCTATATAAAATTGTCGTAGTCCCCAAAAAACACTGGTTGTAGTTCGGTTAATTCGCTTTAGTGTTCAAATGGTATTGATCAGCCAACATAAATGATATAATTTCAGCCAATCAGAGCCCGGCTAGCTCAATACTCCTTGAGAAATACGTGCCATTGTCCAACGCGATTGGAAAATTAGTTTACCCATGACGAGGCGCGATCAACAAGAGGGCGGGGCTTAGCGCGACACGATTTTCTCGGCCAGGTAATGCCATCGTGAACAGATTTACTCGGTATCTAACTGTGTACATGTAGAATAAGTTGAGTAAATGTACGAACTTGTCGTAATATTGTCACTTTCGACTCAGATGATTGGTTCGGCTCACAGGTGTAGAGTTAGTACAGTTTCCCCCACTCACCTGTCAGTCAGGAAACAAACACACCCCTAGCTACCCGGGAAGCAAAACCACGTGGAGGTAGATAGGGTAAACAACGTGTGTTGTTATGGCAAAAACAGTAAAATAAATTTATACGTCTTATTGTTTTAAGTAATAGATAGAAAAGGCAATACATCAGTCCTTTCTACTTTTCAGTGCTTCAAAATCTCACACAATTCCCTTTTATTAAACCTGAAAATTTAGAAGAAAACCTATGAAAAACCGCAACCATCCGAGTTGAGTTTGAGTATTATCATGTATTTCTATATATAGTCAGTTTCTATTTTCTCAGAAAGAAAACATATCTTTATTGGTCCTCTACATTTATTGAATGAAAACTCCAAACAGAATTTAATATATGATGTAAACTTGTTAAGTCAAACTTTTATTAAGACAGAAAACTGAGTAACTTTCTCAGCTGTCCAATGCTTAATGTAGGATGAAAGTAAAGCAGAAAGCTCCGATCGGAGCTTTCTGCTTTACTTTTATCCTGCATTAAGCAACCGAAAGTGTTAAGCAACCGTATTTATTTAAGACTGATATGTTAGCTTCTGTTGAGGTGACTGTTTACAAATATATTTGACTTGGTATACCAGGAAAGAAATTAGCTACTATTACAACGAAAGTCGAGTAGTCATTGTGGGACTACACAGCATTTTAACACACCGACAAAAGCCCGTGACACATTTTATTGCAACACTTTTAAAAGCGGATTGATTTTTAACAATACAGGCATTAAATAAGTCACGTCCCCTAGTTGCACACATTTGGTTTTCAGTGAAAACACTGTGTGCCCGAATCGCCCTGACCTAGTGCGCCTTTTTAAAGCATTGTTAAGAATTACAATGTATATTGTTATTCTGTATACAAATTTCTTCACAGTTGTGTCTGGTCGGTTTTCAATACATATTATTCGGGACACTGGAGCTTGCTGAAAAGAATGAAAAGTGAAAAGGAGGGCAAGATTGTATGAATACACAAAAAGCTGTAAAACTGACCTGGTTTTAGATGGTGTCGGTCGGTATGAAAGGCATGATCAACGGTTGATGATGAAAGGACAAGACATACGATAGTGCCATTTAGACACAGGTTTAGTGAATACACGAAACCTGTATACAGTGGAGAATCTGTTATTCTTTCCCGTTTAAACGCAAACGTACACAAACGCAAGGCACTAAAACGTATAGAAACGAACAACGTTTGGACAATTCTGATATTCCATGTTTATCTTGGCGTCTGATCTGGCTCCAAACTGTTTGCACTGCAAATAATAGTTTTAGCGTAAACGCGTTTATTGGGAAAGAATAACACATTCTCCACTGTATCTTCTCTTTGCTTCTATATACAGCTATTCATATGTAACAAACAGGGATTTAATCCATTACCCCATACCCTGTTTCTAGTTTTGAAGACAGTTGATCACTTAAAGCAGACTGAAAGTAAAGCAGAATGCGCCAAAAGGCACATTCTGCTTTACATTCAGTCTGCTTTAAGCTAACATCTTGTAGGCTATAGAAACTATGTTTTTATGGTCACAGGTGCATATTCATAATTGTATAAAAGTGTTGTTATTTTTCTTCATTTGAGAAATAAATTAAAAAGACATACTTATGGGGTAATAGGTTAAGATCCACACAGCTGTTCATTAGTTAATATTTGATGTTGTTTAAAATATAATAAAAATATATGTATGGAATAAAAGATATAACAGTCATTTGGGAAAAAAACAAAAATGCCCATTTCTATTATAAATATACCTGTATTCTTATATTGCTATTAAATACACCGTGAATGTTTATGAATTATGCAATGGGTTATTATCTGAGAATATTTACAAGTTATGATTATTATTCAGTAGACAATAAAGTGACTATAATAATAATAATAATAATAATAATAAATAACTACAACATGATCATCATCAACAACACCTATTAATAATGATTATTATAATAATAAATATTATAATTATTGTATGATCTAATATTATTATTATTGTAATTATTATCACATAATTATTTTTATGTATATATACATATATGTCTATGGTTGTATTAATTCTGAAATTCTTTTGTTTTATGATTTGTTCAGTTCATTTAGTATGCACACATAATTATAAATATGAATGCACCTAACCACTGATTTTAAACATTTAATATAATTTTGTGTGAAAGCATTTCTACATTGAATTTCTAAACCCAAACTACCAACAGCAACTTGTTTTTCAAATGGGTTTAGATTCAGGCCAGACGCCATTTTACTCTCGTTGTTTGAACAGAACAGAACAGAACATATGTTTGAATTAATAAGATGTGCAGAGTAATTATCTCCAAACTTCTTGACACTCTGCTCAAATTCAATCTCATCTTTTTATTATTATTATTTATATATTTAACTGCAATGTGTTTAGATTAATTTAACTCAGTCATTACAGTGGAGAATGTGTTATTCTTTCCCAATAAACGCGTTTACGCTAAAACTATTATTTGCAGAGCAAACAGTTTGGAGCCAGATCAGACGCCGGGTAACCCGGCGTCTGATCAGGATCCAAACTGTTTGCCACCAAGATAAACATGAAATATCAGAATTGACCAAATGTTGTTCTTTTCTACGTTTTAGTGCTTTGCGTTTGCGTACGTTTGCGTTTAAACGGGAAAGAATAACAAATTCTCCGCTGTAACCCATAGCGACAAGCAGACACTACCTTTACAAGCCTTGTATCTGTAAAGAGTACACTTGTCGTATGCAAACAATGTAGACTTAGTTGAGAGGGTACCCAAAGGAGTCCTCTAATCAGGTAATGCAATGTTTGTAAGTCGGAAATACATTTCATAAAACAACATTTTTTTTACAAAAAAATAAAAAAAATGGACTAGACTTAATTGGATACTGGAATGGTTCATTTGAAATCTCGGGGAGAATGGGTTAATGTGGAAAGAATAACGTTTTTTCAAGTTACTGTAAGAGCCCGGGCTTGTTCTGTTATGCCAGCTGGGGGCCCGGTGATATACAAGTTACCCGTTGTAATGGACAAATGATTGTTGCTGTGAAATCGACATGACTCGCTCTCGTGTGTTTTCTGTTAGAACCGGTGCGATATTCGTTCCACTGTACGGGGAAATCTTCAAAGGCAGATTTCCGGGAAACGTTAGATAATAGCTTCATGCAGAATAAAAATAATGAAGAAAGCTCCATCAGGATGGAGCTTTCTTCATTATTTTTATTCTGCATGAAACAGCTAGTAGACTGCCATGAAAAATCGCCAGGCTGATCCATGGAAGCTTATATATACGGCAATATATTGTCACTGATCATTCTGGTTCAAAATGGCGCCAAAATGACTTTTAGTCTTTTCCTATAATACATGTAATAATAATAGCTTGGAGAAAAACTCGGGTTTTTAACCCTTTACCTTATAGAAGCGACTTTTAGCACATTCATTTTATTCATCCGCTGAAGAAAATAGTTCCAAATTATACCGTAATGAATATGTGTCATATTTAATACTTTCCTTATTCTAGCAGTTAATAGCTTAAAGCAGGCTGAAAGTAAAGCAGAATGCGCCTTAGGGCGCATTCTGCTTTACTTTCAACCTGCTTTAAGTAGTCACATATCTTCAATACTAGAAACAATGCTATCAGGTAAAGGGTTAAATGCAGGTTGCTCTCGTTTTGAATTCAGCGACCACCGGTCATAAAGGCAGAAAAGAAAAGTTAAATATTAAGCAATTATAATTTTATATACATGTCAAAATCTTTAAGTGACAGCAATTATCAAAAAGTATAAATGTATAAAACTGAGACCCTATTTGGCCTTGTACTTATTGTGTATGTGCGATACAATTTATTACACATTTGAAACATGTTTTCCATATGAGTCAGAGAAAGAAACGGACTTAATCCGGGTACTCAACCCCTTCACCACCAAATTTATCTTGAGTTTTTTACCCATTCACCGCCATACAGTCGTCTGCTTCAACATTGTTATCTGCAATATCTTTTGAAAGTAAGATTTTGGGCAGGGTGACGGACAATATTTCGATACGAGTGTCAAACAGTTTGGGTGCAGATCAGACGCCGCGTTACGCGGCGTCTGATCTAGATCTAAACTGTTTGCAAAATCGACTTTAGTCGCATGCGACGGTGAAATGGTACTAAATAAATGTGGTGGAAATATTTACGACAGGCTAAGTGTTACAATACACCGTAACAATATTTTTATATTGTATTAAAGAAGAACTATAGATTAATTTGATAAAATAACAAGGTCGGATCGTGTTGATTCAGAGGTATGTGTTTATTGGTTGTCTCTTATAAACATTCGGCTTTCTACTGCACCGCCAGACAAAGGTGCGCTATAAACATACATGTACAGCAGGACCTGTGTCAAACGACGAAACTTTAACCCATTTCTCCATAGATCTATACGCCTTTTTTGCGTATTTAATTTATTACTCAGCTGTTGAAAATAGTTTCACTTTCTACAGTCATGAATATGCACCATACGGTACTTTGTTTCCTAGCACATGGTAGCTTAAAGCAGGTTGAAAGTAAAGCAGAATGTACATAAAGGCACATTCTGCTTTGCTTTCAGCCTGCTTTAAGGTACCATCTTCTAGAATAAGGACAATACTTATGATTGTATAAATTAGATCCATTTTCTTCAGAAGAGGAATAAACGAAAAGCGTAAAAAGGCGTATGTATTTTGTAATGAGTTAATAACTTATAACATCAACGCCTTTATCCTCTTTACAATGGTCGCCTACAGTGGAGAAAATGTTATTCTTTCCCCAATAAACGCGTTTACGCTAAATCTATTATTTCCAATGCAAACAGTTTAGAGCCAGATCAGACGCCGGGTAACCCGGCGTCTGATCAGGCTCTAAATTGTTTGCCACTTAGATTAAAATAGATAGTAAGAATTGTCAACAAATTGTCATTTTTTACGTTTAAGTGATTTGCGTTTGGTTTCGTTAGCGTTTAAACGGGAAAGAATAACGTGCTGTCCACTGTAATAGTGTGACTGTATAGCGAATATAATCGATCAGGATCGATCGACGTAACCATAATTGTTAGTTTTCGGTAATCTATATTAACTGGTCATAAAGGGGGTTCACCGCAGACCGTTATATTTATATTCTTAATTGCAATAAACCGAACAGGTGTCCGCTTTGGCGCAGACTACAAGAGTGAAATTCGTTTAGGCCCGTATCAAATCGGAATTTTTCGCTATATATCCAACACCATCTTCTGCGGCTGCTTTTGTTCCGTGTCCGACAGTTTTGTCATCTTCACACGATCTTGTGAAATTTATCAGTTTTCTGCAAGAGGCCTCTCTTTGAAGACCCAGTTTAATTATTCCAATTGGTTTAGACATATCTGCACCTCTGGGATACACAGAAATTTACTAGGAAGCCGGGTAGCATAAAATAGGGGAGGTATTCGGTAGGGATTTTCCGGCTTATAGGGAATTAAAAGTAGAGATATTTTGATAACAATCTTTGTTGACAATTAGTAAACAGAATGGGAATTTTGTAAACGTATTTAACTTTTGACTTGTCAGTAATATAGAAAGTCACGTGACTATTTGACCAGCAATGTTTTTGTTGGTCAACTAACGTCTTATGTTGTGCCATAGTAAAACATGTAAGTTATTGCACTCTCTAGAATTATGTCTTGTTTCAGATATGTACCTACAGTGGAGAATGTGTTATTCTTTCCCGTTTAAACGCAAACGTACGCAAACGCAAAGCGCTAAAACGTAGAAAAGAACAACTTATGGACAATTCTGATACTTCTTGTTTATCTTGGTGGCAAACAGTTTGGAGCCTGATCAGGCGCCGGGTTACCCGGCGTCTGATCTGGCTCCAAACTGTTTGTAAAAGAAAAAATAGTTTTAGCGTAAACGCGTTTATTGGGAAAGAATAACACATTCTCCACTGTATATCTTGTTTCAGATATGTACCTACATCCCTCAACGTTTCAGTGTTTCTTCACCCATTACTCTGTAAGCAGGCCTTTAATTCATTCTTACACTGAGGAAAATAGTTTCACTTTAGACAACATCAAAAATATTGTCTACGGTCATACAGATGATAGCTTAAAGCAGGCTGAAAGTACACCAGAATGGCCTTTTAGGTGCGTTCTGCTTTACTTTCAACCTGTTTTATGTAGTCACCTGTCTACAAAACTAGGAACAGGCTATGCTTACAGGGTTAAACTGTAAGTACATGTACATGTAAATCAGACATTTAGCTCATGTGAACTACATTTGTATCCCATGTCAAGCCACCAAACCTGCCTAATCAAGATACTTCTCTAGCAAACCGATTTTCTTACGTTGTAGGAAAAGTTCGAGTTA
Organism: Gari tellinella; assembly: GCA_922989275.2. NCBI lineage: Eukaryota > Metazoa > Mollusca > Bivalvia > Cardiida > Psammobiidae > Gari > Gari tellinella. The sequence continues at coordinate 46,009,504 of OV277871.1, read as the reverse complement.
TGAGAGTTTACAACATTATAGGACTCCAGATAAGAGAGGGGTAAACTGCAGAAATAAAATAGCTTCTCAAACACTTCAGCACCTAATCCTATGGTGTCACTTCTCATTAGAGTCGCCTCTTTGAGACGTTTCTATCGAGTAGTAACACCATTGGGTTAATGCAGAAATAAAGATTTTAGTTTTTGAAATACTCCCCATATACAGAGCTGTGAACAGATGTATATTAATGACACTCTTCGTGTATTAATTAGTATGGAGTATTAATATATACACATACATGTATGTAGTTAATTACCCTATGCGGTATGATCGACTCAGTTAAAAGTGATGTCTGCAATATTTCTTCTGTTTTTATCTAAAAAGAGGCAGTGTATGATTTATCAATATTCAGATGTAACCTTAAAGAGGTGTGTAAAGCATATCTATAAAAGAGAATGAGAGATAGAGAGAGATACAGACGGACAGAGAGAGAGAGAGAGAGAGAGAGAGAGAAAGAGAGAGAGAGAGAAAGAGAAAGAGAAACAGATAGAGTGAGATTCAGACAGACAAATATCAGATACAGACAGACAAGTGGATAGAGAGAGATAGAGAGGGGGAGAGAAGGAAAGGGAGAGGGAGAAAGTGTGGGGAGAGACAGAGACAGAGCCAAATCAGAGCCAGAGAAAGAGATACAGGGAGAGACAGACAGAGTAGAGAGACAGACAGACAGACAGACATAGATATAGACAACCGAAGGGACATACAGAGAGTGAGTGAGTGAGAGAGAGAGAGAGAGAGAGACCGAGATAGACAGAGAGAGTAAGACAGATAGAGAAATAGAGAGAGACAGAGACATATAGGAAGCCAGGCAGACATACATACATACAGACAGACATATAGTCAGCCAACACAACAAGAGCATTTTGTTTTGCTTCAGTCTCGTTTTCTCAAACAGTTACCTGGGTCTAAAATAGTTAAATATAGCCTTGTTTGTGCCAGTTTCTTATTTTGACGCTTTATAGCGGCTTCAACAGGGCTGCCATAAGTTTATCATAAAAATCCTAAGATATCAAATTTTAAATTTTTCAGACGCAATTTTACTAATTGTAACTACTCTATAGTCTGTTTCTTGTTTTGAAGACACATGACTGCTTAAAACAGGTTGAAAGCAAAGCAGAATGCGCCTTAAGGCGCATTTTGCTTTACTTTTAGCCTGTTTTAAGCTACGATCTGCTAGGATAAAAATCCGAATACTTAGGAAAAATCCGGAGAAATGACAGCCCTGCTTCAACAGCGAGGTTGTGTTCTTATCCATTTCGCGACAAGGTGAGATATTGTTCATTATGAAGGGTCGAATTTCTGAAACTCTCCAGCATAATATTCACTTTAACCCCCTTCACTATCAGACTATCGTTCGCTTAGAATTCGCGTCTGCTTTAATTTCTTTAATTATTAAATTCTACGCATTTTGACTGAAGAAAATTCAAAATAGGATTCAAACAGTTTGAATCCTGATCAGACGCCGAGTTACTCGGCGTCTGATCAGGATTCAAACTATTTGAAAGTTCTAGCGAACTCAGGTCGAAGGTAGAGGAGGGGTTAAACAGCTAAACTAGCAGAGGAATTCTCGTTTGTATGGTAATTCGTTTCTATTGGTCGCCTTCAGATGAATAATGATCTAATCATACTAGCGCCGGGGAATGAAAAATGATTTTGATATTTTAACCCTTCTTCTGTCATTTCATGATCGTCTGCTTTTAAAATCGTGTCGTCTGCAAAATTTTGTCTTTAACCCATCTGCACCCAGTGATTTTTCCCTGGTTAATATATTAATTAATCCATTTTTTTTTATCTAAGGGGCGTCATGATCTAAATTTTCATTAGCGTTTTTGTTTTATATTGAAATTCATATCAACAAACAGTGAAGACTCTGATCAGCGTATATACTGTTTGCCTATGTCCCTTTAATAGGACGCTAGGCACAAATAAATTAAGATGCACAGTTAAATTGTATTAAACGACAACTGGTGGGAAAAGATGGCGATCGTAAAAGACGGATGACTGCCAAATGAAGCGTAAACGTAACATGTAAAGCTCCTAAAGAAGGTTCCTCCTTTAACCCTGAAGAAAATAGTTCCAATATATACCGTAATGAATATGTGTCACATTTAATACTTTCCTTATTCTAGCAGGTAATAGCTTAAAGCAGGCTGAAAGTGAAGCAGAATGCGCCATATGGCGCATTCTGCTTTACTTTCAACCTGCTTTAAGTAGTCACCTATTTTCAAAACTAGAAACAGGCTATGGGGTAATGGGTAAGGAGTTGCCAGTACATGTACAGAGGAGAATCCGTTATTCTTTCCCGTTTAAACGCAAACGAAACGCAAACGCATTTAGAACTAAAACGTAGAAAAATGTATTTTTTTGGACAATTCTGATAATGCATGTTGATGTGAGTGACAAACAGTTTGGAGCCTGATCAGACGCCGGGTTACCGGGCGTCTGATCTGGCCCCAAACTGTTTACAATGGAAATAATATTTTTAGCGTAAACGCATTGATAAGGAAAGAATAACGTTTTCTCCACCGTATTACTTTTGTTCCGTTTCAGTTACTTCCTCTTCTAAAATTGTCATTAGACACTAAAGAAGCTTTCTGTTTCACTGTCACCTATCGTAAACACCCTAATAATAATAATAACACCCTAATAGTTAACATAATGAAGTGGTCGTTATAGAGAGGTTTTAAAGTATTAGACTAGCAGGTACATGTACAAGAAGCAGGCTGTCAGTAAAGCAGACGTATATGAATGTGATAGACCCATTTTCACATCTAACCCACTTTTAGCAGCCCCCTGCAAGAAAGTTAGAAATGTTTCATGTTTTCTCAAGAAATTGTAAAAGTACAGTGGAGAATCTGTTATTCTTTCCCAATATCAGAATTGTCCAAAAGTTGTACTATTCTACGTTTTAGTGTTTTGCGTTTGCGTACGTTTGCGTTTAAACGGGAAAGAATAACAGATTCTCCACTGTATGATAGATCTAATGCATTTCTATGGGGAATGTAGAGAAAACATAATTCTTTCCAAAATAAACTCTACATGTACTTAAACAAGTGTGGCCATTACAAGAAATTTGGAGTCTAATCAGACACCTGGTAACCCGGCGTCTGAGCCGACTCAAAACTGTTTGCCCCATAGTGACGACATATTGTTCTTTCCAATATAACCAAAACGTATAAAGCATAATATGAAATACAAAGTAGAGAAATAATGCATGTGATTTGTTTAACCCATTACCCCAAAGCCTGTTTCTAGTTTTGAGGACAGGTGATCACATAAAGCAGGTTAAAAGTAAAGCAGAATGCACCTACAGTACTTTCTGCTTTACTTTCAACCTGTTTTAAGCTACCATCTCACACCGGTAGAATATAGAAAATATTTCTTATAATACATATTCATGACTGTATAAATTGGAACTATTTTCTTTAGTGGAGGAATACATCAAATGCGCTAAAAGGTGTTTCTATGTTGGAAAGGGTTAAATAGAAAGAGGATTACATATTCAAGTTTTGCCGAAAGTCGAAACACTTTGCATCTGATCTTATTCCAAAACTACATCAAGGGTCATTTGCTCTTTGGGTACAAATACATTAATTGTAGAAGAATATAAGACCCCATTTCCCGCTTTCCCCGGATTGCCCCCTACGCGTTGAAATTAATAGTAGAACCCCTCTAACACGACCACAGGAAACATGACTAATTGATGATCATCAAAGAAAGGGACATCTTTAAGCAATGTGAAAGTAAAGCAGAAAGCTCCCTTTACTTTCATATTGCTTTAATAAACACCTGTCTTAAATATCAAAACTAATCTCGTTTAGGTGGTCGTAAAGGAGGAATTCTATTGTAGTTAAGAACCAATTTCACATCCGCCTGCCTTCCAAAAAAGTTTAAAATCTGCCATGAAATTAACATATTTTAGATCTTTCCGCCGGTATATACATGTCCTTCGTTAATATTTATTCCGCGTTTGTGTCCTTAAATCTATAGAAAGAAAACCGAATCAGGCGTGAAAGATTAGCCCCCCAAAATCTGATCTCATCTGATGAGAACGGGCACGCAATGGGCGAGGTTGGCAGAGCCCCAAATAAGCATTGGGTGTTTGTGAATTGCGCAGGCCCGTAGATAAACCCAAAACGATCATTATCTTATATTTTTCCTCGTTTTCAAAACCTTGACACTGTAAATTAGTAGAAATTGGGCAAAAAAGCAATTGGCGGCGTGGCTTTTATACAAAGACATGTATAATCTGTCCAAACATCAGGAAGAATAATTTGCTGGTGACGTGTGCAAAACTGAAAACTCCAGCATATATCTACAAAACATTATACATGTACTACAAGGAAATAAGATTGGCACTAAGTGCCACTAACCACTGCGATCTGGCTCAGGTTCAGAGGAGCAAAACGCATGAACTGTGCCAGTCAATGAAGATAAAGGCTCATAAATATGTGTCATAAGAAATATTTTTTTAAATTAATGGATGGTGGCTTAAAGCAGGGAGAAAGTAAAACAGAATGCGCCTTAAGGCGCATTCTACTTCACTTCAACCCTGCGTAAAGTGGTCACTTGTCTTCAAAACTAGAAACATGCTACGGGTTTATAGCTTAAACTTTTACTATGATAGGCAATATTTGTGTGGATATTTTTGTCTGCAACAACATCATTATTGATGGAGAGAAGCAGGGCTGCCATTTCTCCAGATTTTTCCTAAATATTCGGATTTTTTTCTTGTACATGATAGCTTAAAGCAGGCTGAAAGTAAAGCAAAATGCGCCTTAAGGCGCATTCTGCTTTACTTCCAGTCTGCTTTAAGTAGTCACATGCCAACAAAACTAGAAATAGGCTATGGGTAAAGGTACGATTCGTAAAATCGCACTTGAAAAAAGCAAAATTTGGAAATCTTAGGAATTTTATGTCAATTTATGGCAGCCCTGGAGAAGTATCAAGAAGAAGAAAATCATTCTCAGATGTGATTAATCTGGAGTCCCCTTTACGGAATGTGATCAGTGTCAACCAGTTTGGATCAAGATGACACCGAACTCGAGTTCTCATCTTCATCCAAACTGTTTGCAACAGCTAGTATAGAAGTTCGCGAATAACGCGAGACACAGTCTATCGTCTATTGGTAAACCAGTCTACCATGGTGTAAACATTCGACTAGCTTGGCGCCAAAACTTTAAAGTCGTCTGCCGTGAGCTATGTTTTAGTTTTCGGCTTGACTGACCTTCGAAAACAGCTTGGATACAGATTAATCCCAATACTTCCTTATTCTAAACAGTGTATACACTTTTTGGAACTCTTATTAGATGCACATTTATCAAAAACTACCGTCAAAACACAGTGGAGAAAACGTTATTCTTTCCCAATAATCGCTAAATTATTAATTTAGATAACGTTAAATCTATTATTTTCTATGCAAACAGTTTGAAGCTAGATCAGACGCCGGGTAACCCGGCATATGATCAGGCCCCAAACTGTTTGCCACTCAGATAAATTTGATAGTTAGAATTGTCAACAAGTACGTTTAAGTGATTTTCGTTTGCGTTTAAACGGGAAAGAATAACGTATTCTCCACTGTACATGTAGTATTAACAAGTCCACTCATATTGTAAAAAAGTAATCTTTAATGCAGATGGCAACTCTATGTAGGACAAAAGAACAAAGAGGAAAAGACATATAGGAACTTTCTGTGTTAGCTTTAAACAGTCACCTTTCTTTAGAAATAAAAGGACAAAACATACTGTTAGATATGGCGGTAAAACGATTAATGTTTTAGAATGGTTTGAAAAAATAAGTATTTCCAAAATTGACCGCCGAATTTCACCGTTTGCTTAAGACCTTTCATCACTTAAAATATCTTATGGTCGTCTGAATTTGTGTTTTAAAGATACTACATGTATATGGGTAAAATCATTGAAAAAAATATTGAAGTGATTGTCAAACAGCTGATCAGTCTACATTTACTGTAGTTGCCAATGGAAGCGAAAATATTTAGACAAAATGAACTTAATAATTAAGTATTGGATCTTATTAGTTCAGCTTCAGTAAACATGTATACTGAAACTGAACTTAACCAGGTCATATAAACATTGCTGGTATCCTTTACCATGCATACAGTATAAACGACCTTGAACCCTACATATACAGAGTGGGCTCTAAAGATATGGGCTACGTGGATATATTCACAACAAGGGTATGTAATTCAGTATTTCAACACATCCCAACAAACGTCACATGTATAGATCTCATATCATAACATCACGTGACATGAACAAAGTTCATTAAGGTCACGTGATACCTACAAAGGTCATTCGGTAAGGTCATCACAATTTTTCGTGCGTTTGTCTTTTTCTACTTACCTTGAAAGTAAAGCGAATAAGCCAGCTGTAAGATAGGTTATACAATATGTTGACTATGATATATCCATATATTTTGCACTATAAGCCATTGTTTTCTTACGTGTACAGTCAAACTCGTGTAAAGCGACCAATCAGAATACAAAGCAATGGTATATTTAATGACAGGTTTCTGCTTAGTGCAGAACAAAAGTAATACAGAAAGCTCCTGTATGAGCTTTCTGTATTACTTTTGTTCTGCAATAAGCAGACACCTGTCATTTTAGCAACCATGTTCTGTATACTAATATGATCAAGGAAAACATATTTGACTATAGTTTGATCAAAACTATTCCACAGAATGACAGAAAAACATAGGCGATACATCCAGAGTTAATATTCTCAGAAATCATGGCGATTCCAGCCACAGTTGCACAAACCAACACAAACGGTTCTGCTCTACCATAATATTTCCCTCACAAAAATCTAGAAAGAACTTTCTCTACCAACGACAACACCTAAATGTATCTGCCTGTGTCAATTCTGTCTTTTCTATGGCTAGCTTCTAAATACAAAATGTAATATGTAACGCAGTAAGAAAGGGTCTTTTCAAATTTCTAACAATATATTTTGTACGGACTTGATAATAGTAACAAATTCTTTTCATTTGATTCAATAGCAATGAATATAGATTTTCACGCGTTAACAAAGACTACTTTGAAACTATCAAAAGCCAAGTTGGCCGTGTGGTTCCCCATTCTTAAGGCCCATTCAGTCTGATATGAATTGTAATCGTGGAGCTTTCGATCCAACGAGCTAGCCACATTCAATGGGTAAAATATGGAATTTAATGAGAGTCACAGAATAATGGACAAATGCACAATAAGGGTGATTACAGCATAGTTAATCGTACGTGAGATTTGTAACAAATACGGGGACTCCTATTGAACAAATAACCCAAGGGATTCGGCATTCAATCTGGCCTCAGCGTGTTTTCACTGGGTATAAATACGTATAGAAATGGCTAACCCTTAATATATTTTATCCCTAAATGACTCATATTCGCAAACAGTTTGGATCCAGATCAGACGCCGCGTAACGCGGCGTCTGATCTGGATCCAAACTGTTTGACAGTCATTTTTTGGGTTTTGCATTGAAAAATGCATGGAAAATTAGATTTTGAAATACCGGTAGACGACAATTTTGAAGCAGGTGGTATGTTAGCACGTGGAGGTTTAAGCCTCAGATTAGACCGTATTAGTTTTCGCCTATGATGTACTTTTAAGTAGCTGACGATGTAAATAATACTCCCTAATTGCCGTATCGGAATGGATAGTAAGCGACCACCAGCCGAATGACCAGGAATTTTGATTTGTTTACAATGAGTTTTGGTACCTTTTCAGTCATTTTCGGTCATTTTGTGTCATGAGGACTCCTTGTCGGTAATTGTTGGATTTCTAGATTGATGGATTTTAATATGTTATCGCTTTTTTGATACTTTAAGAAAACGATATTCGCACATTCAACATAAATTCGATGAATTAGAAAACTCGTTTGTTGAACGTGTAGGTAAATGTATGATACGCGTGCATTACAATTACAGTTGGGGAAGCAATACTATTTGCAGTTTTAAATAAATCGAGATGCAAAAGCAATATTATATAATGTAGAAAGTGAAATCCTTTGAAAAGCATTGACCAGTGACGAACTTCCTTTACAGTGAAGAAGACGGTATTCTTTCCTACTAAATATTTGGCGTCTGATCAGGCTCCGGACTGTTTGCCACACAGGTTAAAATTGTCAGCATTGTCAAAAGGATATACTACATCTTACAGTGGAGAATCTGTTATTCTTTCCCGTTTAAACGCAAACGTACGCAAACGCAAAGCGCTAAAACGTAGAAAAGAAAACTTTTTGGACAATTCTAATAATTCATTTTTATCTTGGTGACAAACAGTTTGGAGCCTGATCAGACGCCGGGTTACCCGGCGTCTGATCTGGCTCCAAACTGTTTGCATTGGAAATAATAGTTTTTGCGTAAACGCGTTTATTGGGAAAGAATAACAGATTCTCCACTGTACTACATTGCATTTAAATGGGAAATAACAGGATCTACACATACTGCTAAGACGAAATGTACCGCTTATGGATACATTTTGTTTATGGCGATAAACATGCATACATATCATGTTTGTGCTGAAAATAAATACTGAAACTGCTGTATGTATGAGCCACAAATAGTTGATCAGACACCCGAGTTACTCAGTGACCGATCTGGCTCCAAATTGTTTGCAGTTGCACCAGGTTTAGTGACAAACGCACACATTGTGAAGGAATCTTATTTTGTTAGTAAACAAGCACTCGTTTATCCCCTATACTTAGTGTTTTATGTTGCATAACGATAATGTATTGTTCGATTTTTCTGACCTGTCGGAGTTATTTTTAGAACAGGATATGTTGTATATCAACAAAATATGATTTTGTTTTTCATTCATTTGTTCTTCATTTGAAATATGAATGAGCACGCGTTTATCTGCATGAAGTTATTTATGACCCGTGTCATTAAAAACATGTACCAATGCTATTAAGAATTTGAGTTGATACTGAGATCGTTCTCAAGCATTTATTTGTCCGGATTTGAGCTTTTGCTCAAATCTGACCAATTAAATGCTTGAGGACGATCCCAGACTCAACTCAAACTATTTATAACACCGAACCCTTGACTTATTGAATAGGACGACAGTGTAGACCTACCCTGGTTTTGGCGTCTAACCAAGGTCTTCACTGTCGGGTCTGTTCTAACTGGCGATGTACTTTAGGAAATATAAACTGACAAATAATCAAAGAATGCGATATGGACACTATGTAAAGATGCAGCATACATTGGCAATTGACGCATTATAATTATGCGTCAGTAAGCATTGATAACGGATATAAAATCTTTCTCAAAAAGTTAATTATCCGAAAATGCAGAATATGTAAACATTTGAAAATCATTACAGCAAATAATGCAAGGGCCTTGTATACATGAAGTGCCGCCGTAGTAACGGTGACCCCATGACCCTGAAAACCGCGAAAACCTGTGATTATACAATATAACTTGAATTGATACCTGCGAAATACCGTTGAAAATGTATTATAAACAAACCCGCCTGCAATAAATTTCCTGTGGAAATTATCTGACAATATTTACCTAACTAGGCAAAAACTAGCGCCAACTTTTATGGCCGCAGACCCGAAAACGGAAATTTTCTCCGTAAGTCCAATCAACGTTGTTTTTCAGCTAATAATGGATTTGGAAGTAGTTTTATTGACATAAACCGGTGTCCAATTTCTGAAAATGTCACAGAGGGTTGCTAAAAAGACGATAATTGCCTGTCCGCATTTTTCGATTAGTTTTTGAATTTTACCATCCCTTAGCCGTGATATCGTCTGCTTTGAAATTGTCGTCTGCAAACATTGCCCAAACAAATTTTGCACCTTTTTAATCCTTTCGCTGTATATTCCATAATACAATTGTTATTTGCAAACAGTTTGGATCCTAATCAGTCGTCCGATCAGGATCCTAACTGTTTAACACTCATTTCAATACTTCTTCAATCAAAATACCTAAAAACCAATTTTGAGAAATACAAGCAGACGACAATTGTTTAAATTTAATGACGTCAGTGGAGGAGTTAAAAACTGAAGAAACCTAATTAAGAGTGCCAAAAAGATTGGACTATGATCAGACGCCGAGTTATTCGGCGGCTGATCTGGATCCAAGATGTTTGCAGACACAAAACCAGTCAAGTCGAGAGGGGCCGGGAAAGGGTTAAGGGATGAGTACGAACTTGTGATGTTTGTTTTAGCTGTTATACCATCACAGAACACATTGAAAAAGTAAAAAGAAACTTCATTATGAAAACGGTGTAGGTCCTGATATGGGGTCCGTTTCATTAAACTTCGTACGACAAATGTTGACGTTAGTCAGAGTCTCAATTATTATTTATTTCTCCATCTTGAAAAGACGATTCCAAAGAGATGTCACAAGACAGGAATAGATAGAGAAATCAGAAATAAGATGTATTTTAAAGTTTTGACTTACGGCGGTTTTTGTCATACGAAGTCTTGTGAAACGGGCCCCAGGACTCCTACAGTAGCCCTCAGATCAGGGTCTGCACTGTATGTCAATTTCCAAAGTATTAAAAAGCCACCCTATAAATACCGGTAGTCAGAAATAAACTTGACATAATATGAAATTGGAATCTACCATTTGAAGTTTTAAGGGTGAACGAGTTCAAGCAAGTAGAAGTCTCCTATAGGACATGTCTGCTTTCCCAGGACTGCCATTTCTCCGGATTTTTCTTAAGTCTTCGGATTTTTATCCTAGCAGATGGTAGCTTAAAACAGGCTGAAAGTAAAGCAGAATGCGCCTTAAGGCGCGTTCTGCTTTACTTTCAATCTGTTTTAAGTAGTCATGTGTCTTCCAACCAATAAATAGAACATGGGGTAAAGGAACGATTAGTATAAAATTGCGTCTGAAAATTTAAAATTTGAAATCTTAGGATTTTTATGATCAACTTATGGCAGCCTTGCTTTCCTTTCACTCTGCTCGGAATTGCTAATTTACTCATGCTGTTTTATATATTCTGATAATATTATTTGCCTATCTATGCTGTATATAATGCATATATGAGTTTATGGGTACGATATCTTCCAATTATCTATACGCGATATTATCTTACATGTACTTATTTTCTCATTAGGAGGCAAAACAACATACATGTACATGAACTAGTGAACCTTTTCTATGGTTGGTTATCGAACTTTCATTGATAAGGTTAACCCATTACCCCATTATATTGTTTCAAGCTTTACAGATTGATGACTACGTAATACAGGTTGAAATAAAAGCAGAATGCGCCTTAAGGCACATTCTGCTTTGTTTTCAGCCTCCTTTAGGCTACTAACTGTAATTGGATTTAGAATATATATCTTACGGTGTATGTTCATATCTGTATACATTGGCACTATTCTATTCTACCTTCGTTTTGTTGTAACTCATTCAATCACAGTGACGAGTATATTCACCCATTACAAACAGTGTACCTTTAAAAATTACACTTGGCCTCTGCAAACAGTGTTTACTCAGAAAAGGAGCTCCTTATTTGTCAATTTGCAACATATTGGAAAAAGACACCTCTAAAAAGGGAAAAAATTAGTATACTTGTTTGGAAGCTGGAATTATTCATTTAACCGATTACCCCATTTCTAAATTTGAAGACATGTGACGACTTAAATCAGGTTGAAAGAAAAGAAGAATGCGCCTTAAGGCGCATTCTGCTTTACTTTCAGTCTGCTTTAAGCTATCATTAGCTAGGATATAGAAAATATTTCTTACGGTACACATTCATAAACGTATAAAGTAGAAGTCATTTCTTCGGCGGAGAAATAAATTAAAGGCGTAAAATGCGTGTTTATGGGGTAGTGGGTTAAAGTTCACGGGCTGACTGGTGAGTTAAGCAACTATCTGTCTTATAAACACAAACAAGCCTTTTAATTTTTTGTTACAGCAGATCTTTACTAGTCATTGCGTTTAATTCTTTCAACGTGTTTCTTGGTTTGAATCATCACCGAACCCCTGTCACCCACACAAAAAAATGTGGGCCCCATTGCACGTGGGCTTCCGTTCGGGGGTAGCGCCCGTTCAGACAGACTCCCAGTTTTAATTTGTCACCAGGATCAAAGGGTTTTAAACCTCTTCACTGACTAAACTTGGTCTGCTTAAAATTCGTCATTTGCATGTTTTTCTCAGGTTTTGATGTTAGGGAATTGTGACAGAACAGACATAGATTTGTGTGTCAAACAGTGTGGATCTTGATCAGACGCCGAGTTACTCGGCGTCTGATTAGGATCCAACCTGTTTGCAAATGCCCCTTTATTTCGGGTATAGCAGTGAAAGGTTTAAAGCCGGTAGCTATTTAGCGTAGTAATCGTGTTTTCCACCTCAGTCCGTCCAGTTTCCATGGAAACAGTCACAATGTTGATACAACGCTTTCACATTTCTATAATTCTAATTCTTTCCTCATGACTTAACAATTTTCTCACCATTTCAGAGTGTTATTTTATTACAACATGGTTTGAGAGACAGAGAGGTAACTTTTTCCTAGTTGAAACACATTCACTGCCTTAGCCCGACTACAATGGTTATTTCAAAACAGTTCCACATCATACGCCGGGTACCGTGACGTCTTCAGGGCTGCCATTTCTCCGGATTTGTCCTTAATCTTCGGATTTTTCCAGTACATCGTAGCTTAAAGCAGGCTGAAAGTAAAGCAGAATGTCCGCATTCTGCTTTACTTACAGCATGCTTTAAATAGTCGAATGCCAATTAAACCAGAAACAGGCTTTGGGGTAAAGATACGATTCGTAAAATCGCAGTTAAAAAATGAAAATATGTAAATCTTAGGATGTTTCATGTCAACTTATGGAAGCCCTGCGTCTGGTCAGACTCCAGCCTGTTTTAAGTCAAAATTCCTAAAACTTAAATTTGAGAAATAAAAGCTGGTCTGGAGCTACACTGTTCCAAATATCTGCAAACTTTTCTTTACCACGTGACTCATATCTCATGATCTTGCGAACTTTGAGATCAAGGTAAATAGTGGGTGGGGAATGCAATAATTGTATTGCACCTCGGTAAAAATGCTTTTCTGTGCTAATTTGCACATATCGACACTTCAGAGCAGAAAGCCCGCCCATTTTCGCGAAATCGTTTAGACAAATAGCGGCTACCTTTTTTGGCATTTTTGTCCCCTGCGGGATACTATGCGGACCCCTAGATTGCAATTTGTTGCCCTTTCGACTTAGTCAACATGACTAGATGCCGCCAATAGTACGATAGGTGTTAACGTCGATAAATACTCAACATTTTTTCACAGATATGACAAATTTTACTCTTTAGATAATGTAATCATAATATGTCTATGTCATACTATGGGTCTTTAACATTTTACACTCTAGTGGCAAACACGTGATCAACTTTGCGAACAGTTTGGATCCAGATGAGACGCCGCATCATGCGGCGTCTCATCAGGATCCAAACTGTTTGACATTCTGAACGTTATTTGAAACTTGACTACAATTGTTGCAGACAAAAACATTACTTAGCATTTATTTTTAACCGTTTACCCCATAGCATGTTTCTAGTTTTGAAAATAGGTGACTACTTAAGTAGGTTGAAAAATAATGGAGAATGCGCCCGAAGGTGCATTCTGCTTAACTAACTGCCTGCTTTAAGTTACCACCTGCTAGAATTAAGAAAAGTAATCCTGATACATATTCAATAATTTCATGTGTATAGATTGGAATTAATTTCTTCCGCGTAGGATTAAACGGAATGCGCTAAAAGGCGCTTCTATAAGGTAAAGTGTGTGTATTAAACGTTCATCCAAGAGCGAAAGAAAACAATCCTATCTGTTCTGTAAAAAGTAAAAAGAAGATAGAAGTACATTGTACAAGTTTAAGCACTGTACACTCACATTGAATGAAACAATAGTTATCTTTAGTACATGGGGACTGTTTTATCCAGGAAATAGTAACTGAAAATAGTAACTGAACTAACCAGTAACAGACAAAATCAGCGACACAAGTAAACAATGCAAACAGGCTCAGATTAAACGCGCCATACTAGGGTCTACATTGTTGGCTATGGTGCTATTTTCTTAGACGCTAGACACTGTGAGCTTAACTGCCATAAACAACAACTAAAGCTCACACTGGGGATTGAGAGAATGACTCAGGTGTCATGCACAACTGGTGTCAGCAACTGTTAGTTATTTATGATTGGAATACAATGGTATGAGACTGTGTGAGATCTTGATGACATTAACCCCCATGAAACAATTAACAAACTGTATTTTCAGAGATGACAGGGATACGATTTCGTGGTTTAGTAGTAAAGTTCTGGACTTATAACACAGGGGCCACTGGTTCGAAGCCTCAGACAAAAAAAAAGTAATTGGGACAATGGTCAGCATCATGCATATTGTTGAATGGACTTTAAAGGGTAGACTAGTCCTGTGCAAACAGCGAAGACCCAGATCAATAAATTACAAAAAGAAAATTATACTCAAATGGACTAAACATAATTAGGAACATGAATTGTCCATTTGAAGGTTCTGAGAGGGTCGTAACTAATGTTGGCAGAACTTGTGGCCGAACTATTTTGCTCTTTGCTTGTGTTCTGTTCTCATATTTGTATTTCATTAAACTTGATTTTGTCACTTGTGCTATAGTGTTGTAGATCTACAAATACATGTTTATGGAAATAAAAAAAAAATGTTTTTTTTGGATGAATGAGTTTTTGACAAGACTAAAAACAATAGTTTGAAATGTGCTTTAGTTTATTTACATGGTTGTGCTATAGTGGAGAAAACGTTATTCTTTCCCAATAAACGCGTTTACGCTAAAACTATTATTTCAATTTCAAACAGTTTGGAGCCAGATCAGACGCCGGGTAACTGATCAGGCTCCAAACTGTATGCCGCCAAGATAAAGATGAATTATCAAAATTGTCGAAAAGTTGTACTTTTCTACGTTTTAGTGCTTTGCGTTTGCGTACGTTTGCGTTTAAACGGGAAAGAATAACAGATTCTCCACTGTATACATGTAGTCTAGTACTCGTACACAGGGTCTCTTTGAGTGCAAGTCATTATAAGAGGTTGTCATGAAATTTCACAAAGCCGTTTTTATTTTCATGGCGGTGTGTTGCTTTTTTCCTCTTTGTGTGGTGTTGCAAATCAAATAAGTCGGTTTTATTCATACCTACTGTCAAAATAAACAGAGAAGATGACTTTAATTTTCCGCAAATCATCTGACTTCTTCTAAAGTTACTTCAATGTTTTTGTAAGTCACAAAATTACAAGACCCAAGTGGAAATAGTAATATCAACACAGGAAGTCGAGCTAATTTGGAAGCTTTCGGGGGCTTTAAACTGGGGCCCTAAGGGCAATTGCAATAATACGTGCTAACGGTCTTCTTTGTACGTCCAGGTAAATTTTCAGATCAAGGCGATAAATCTGATGGAATTATACAAGATCTGCTCTCATTATGTGAAAGGTGTAGAAATTCAATTCTCCTTTAATTCCCGACTAGCATAGCCGAGATCCCCACAAAATCATTTAACACTATTGTTAGCCAGAATTTTCTATTGTGGTGTAATTTTCCCCCGGGGCAGGTATAAAACCGCGCGACAAGCGGTATACTGTCCGTATCAGCGGGACGCACGCATTACCTTTAAAGTATTAATCGAGAAAGCGTCCAGCGAACCCCCAAAACAGATACGATCTTTAAAACCGCTAATATTTTATTTCAAAAATGTAGAAAAAGTTGATACAAGAGGGCATCAACTCATTACGAGCACACACTTACCTTATCGGCCGTGTGGTCGTGTTTTTTGTTATCAGACAGATATAAACCATGATTCTATGGTTTGAAGCCTGCACCGATTCCTGTTTCATAAGCCCCTATCAAATAAATTACCCTAATGAATCGCACTAGAACACACAAAACGTGTTCCACAAAAAAACAGCTTCATTTTTTTATGATTCATGTCTAGTTTAGTCTCTCCACCAGGGCTGCCATTTCTCCGGATTTTTCCTAAATCTTCGGATTTTTTCCCCAGTACATGGTAGCTTAAAGCAGGCTGAAAGTAAAGCAGAATGCGCCTTAAGGCGCATTCTGCTTTACTTAGAGCCTGCTTTAAGTAGTCGCATGTCAACAAAACTAGAAACAGACTATGGGGTAAATGTACGATTCGTAAAATCGCACTTGAAAAATGCAAATTTGGAAATCTTAGGATATTTTCATGTCAACTTATGGCAGCCCTGCTCCATTAAGATAACTCAGAATGAGGTTTGTTTTCGGGTGTTTAAGACAGATTGCTGCATAAAGCAAGACGACAGGTTAAGCAGAAAGCTATAGAAAGTTCATTCTGCATGAAGCTGCCTCCTCTTTTAACACCTTTAACAAGTCATAGTTTGTATGGTCGTAAACGGGAGCATTTGTCTACTGAATACGTGTTTTATGAAATACAAGTCCTATGCGGCTTGCTTATAGCGACTCGCAACCAGATGGTGCATTTGCAAAAATAAAATAAAATACTCAAATATAACCAAAAGGGTAGCATTATCGTGCATCTGGCATTGGAAAAATTTGACCAGTCTTAAAACACCCTCTAGAAAAGTCTTCAAATCTTAGGTTTTTTTTTAGATATTTTCCATCGTTTTATCCATAGCTATAAAAATTGATCACGGGCTCAGACATAAACCCGAGCCGAATTATGTTGTTGTATGTACTCTCCATCGCTACACACTGGAACAGTTAAATCGATCCCAGATATATGAAAAGTTCCTTATTTTACCTTATATCCGCCTATGCCGGGTCCCGGGTTCGATTCCCACCAGAGCTCAATATTTTTTTTTATATTGAAATGCATTTTTTAAACAGAATTTCTTATCCTAAAGTAATTCTTACCCGTTAATATAAGCGTTTGTCACAATTTACAAATTAGTATTTTTAATGCTAAATCTGGTTGCGAGTCTCTTCAAAATGTTCAATTATTATTAATTGAACAAGCAATTTACTCAGATTGTTTTTTTTTCTCTGGTGATCACTTAACCCGCTACCCCACTTCTTTAAGCAGGTATGAAAAATACAACAGAATGCGCCTTCTTCTTATCATAATTACTTCTCTCCATCAAAACTGGTGATTATGAGAATTCTGCTTTACTTTCAGCCTACTTTAAACTACCAGCTGCTAGAATATAGGAAATATTTCTTTTTGTACATATGCATGACTGTATAAAGTGGAACATAATTTTCTTCAGTTGAGGAATGAATTAAAGACTTATTAATGGAGAAAGAGTTAACCCCTTCACTGCCGAGCCTGGTCCCAAGGTTTTAAAGAGTTTGAATTGAGTCTGAGATCGTTCTCAAGCATTTGATTGGTCAGATTTGAGCTTTTGCTCAAATCTGACCAATAAAATGCTTGAGAGCGATGTTCAGTTCAGGCTACATTGACATCTGTAAATAGTTTGGATCCAATTGAGACACTGACATAGAATTTTTTTTCTGTCAAAACGGAAAAACGAGTCAATTATACATAACCTTCCACGCCTGCTATATCGCCTGCTTAAAATTGTCGTCTGCTGTGTTACTCAAAGCCACATAATTGACATTTTGACAGCTATAAAGAAAAATAATAAAGAGTGACTAATAGCTTGAATCCGGATCAGACGCCGCGTTACGCGGCGTCTGATTTGGATTCAAGCTTTTTGCAAATGTAAGCCAAGTCTTAATTGTCCCTCCTCATAACGACTCCCTCCGAACAACAGACGCAATCTGTGTCTCCCATTTTATGTCGTTGTAGAGAAGGAACACTGAATGCTCACAATGTAGCCGGGAGCCAATGACGCCGTGAGGCATTTAGCCGTACTTTGCGGCAACAGTAAAGCATCAGCACAATTCAGGGCTGCCATAATTTAAATAAAACCGGTTTAGTCAGCATTGCTCATGACAAAAAAAACTCGCAGGGAACTTCAGCCAGTCATGAAGACTGACCACCTGGTCATAGAGGAATGTCCACTTGAAAACCATGACACACCCAATTTACCTGATCTGCCAACTCAAGAATCATCCCTGCTTATGACGTACAATTATCTGCTTTGATAGTGTCTCCTGCGAAGAGTGGCAACTTAACCCATTACCCCACAAATACGCCTTTTTACGCCTTTCATTTATTTTTCCTCTGAAGAATAAATATTAGATTTTTACAGCTATGAATATGTATGATAAGAAATATATTCTATATTCTAGTAAATGATAGCTTAAAGCAGGCTGAAAGTTAATTCTATCCACCATTATCATCTGAGAAATTATACCTTTTCAGTTAGGCCAGGTATTCATTCTCAAATGGTTTGGAATCCGTCCAGATTGCGAGCAGACTCGGTGACTGATCAGGGTCAACACAGTTTGAGAATAGTTTCTCAGAGTCTTCACGTAAAATGTGTCAAAAACTAGAATCGATTTTTGGCGGAATGTTTTACAGAAGCAGACGAGAATGCAGACAGGAAATGAGCTTACACTTATTAAAGCCCGATTTGGCCTGCATGCGAAAACAGCTTGGATCCTGATCAGACGCCGAGTTACTCGGCGTCTGATCTAGATCCAAGCAGTTTTACCTGTTCAAAGAGAGGTCCTGATTCAGTAAAATGTTATTTAAAACTTTGCAAAATTTGTTGCAGACGACAAGTTAGAAACAGGGGAGATAACTCCAGGATAAGGGGATAATAAGCAGGTGCGTGGACTATTACATGTCCGTGACAGTCGTTAGACGATAACCGTCGTACAGCCCCAGCTGGACATTCAATTAACTGACCAGATATAAATTAAAGTGCCATCCAATAGTTTTCCCATCCCCGATCGTTTCTCATTAACATACAAAAAGACGCGAAGAAAAAAACACTAATGATATTTGCATTTTACTGTTTCGAGTGTTCCGAATGAACGTAAGAAATGGCGGTAAAAATGGTCTGAATAAAGCATAGACTCGCAAATCAGATCACCTGAGGGATGACGGGCTGATGGCATTTAAAAAAGTTGGCATATTAACGCCTTCACGGAGTACAATAGTACACTCATTTCAATATTTATTAAGTCACAATACCTGAAATTTAAAATTTAAATATAAAAGCAGACGGTACATGTTTAGAATTGATGACGTCATAGGCTCATAGCAGTGAAGGCGTAAACTCTTAAACCCTAGTCATGCATATATGCGTCATTTGCAAACAATGTACCTGCAAAGAGTACACTTGTCCTATGCAAACAGTGTAGACCCTGACCAGAGGGCCCTCTGATCAGGGTAAATACTGTTTGTCATTTTGACATATATTGTAAAACTCAACCCTAAAAAGTCAAAAATGGACTAGACTAAATTGAAAACTAGAATTATTCATTTGAGGTTTCAGGGAGGAAAGGGTTAAAACGAATAACGTTTTCCTCATTATAGCAATTGGTTGTGACTGTTGTAAAAGCGAAACAGCTCTACCGCTTTTATCATCAATGTAGGTAAAAAATGCGGTAAAAATTAAATCTATTTATCCATGATTTTTGATGCCACGTTTTCAAATCTTTGGAACAGTCTGTAGTCAACATCGAGTTCAAAGCTTTTGCTCGGGGTCCAATGTTATAAAGCTTTGCAGTCGAGTCAAAAGTCGTTCTCAAACTTTTGATTGGTCAGATTTGAGCATAGGCTCAAATCTGACCAATCAAATGCTTGAGAACACACTCAGACTCAGCTCAAACGCTTTATAACCCTGGACCCTAGTCCTCATCCGCTCAAGAAAACAGCACTCACTTTCATATCGTTGGGTATTATCAGTTCCTTAAAAAGGAAAAAACTCAAATAATTTTTGAGAACTTGTTTAGATGAAACAGTGGAACGATTTGAAATAATAACCTTTCAGTGAATAAACATAACATTATGAAGTAATTATGCTTTCGTAAAATTAGTAAAATCTACCATCACTTAGTTTGTATGAATAAATTCCGGACCAGGAAAGTATGCCACTTTGAAAAGTGGCGTACCAAGGGTTGTTGATTCCGCAGCTTCTAAAAGCTTTTTTTGAGAATGTTTAAAATGAAATTTAAATACAATTTATATAAAATTGATAATTGCCAAATATGCTTGAAATAGTATTCAAGTGTCTAAATCATTTACAAAATAGGGTTTAGGCAAACTCCTTTTTGCAGGCTCTTTATTCTATTATTCAATGTTACAAGATCTCTACATAAGTACAGTGGAGAATGTGTTATTCTTTCCCAATAAACGCGTTTACGCTAAAACTATTATTTGCAGTCCAAACTGTTTGCCACCAAGATAAACATGAATTATCAGAATTGTCCAAAAGTTGTTCTTTTCTACGTTTTAGTGCTTTGCATTTGCGTACGTTTGCGTTGAAACGGGAAAGAATAACAGATTCTCCACTGTATATTGAGAGAGCCGTATATTGTTTTAAGAATGTTCACCATTAATCCTCTGGTTTTCTTACCACTGTATTGAAGAAGACTATAATGCCTGGTGGAGGTGGACGTATGCACTCCAGAACGCTCTTGTATGAGCTTTCTGGACTGTTGAAGTCTTCAATAGACACCCAGCCGTTTTAAAACTACCCGTTGATTGTTTTCTCATGGTCGCCCTATACAGCATACATTGTGCATGTATTATATCCAATTTGTATAATGCCCTCAATATAGCAAACATATGACGTGTTGTATGTCTCATTTCTCACATAACTACCCCTGTTTTCTATAGCGAACAACGATGACGAATATTCTTATCTCCAACATGTGTAAGATCACTTTGATGACGTCACTATAACGTCACTATTTATAACGGCGTTTTGACGTCACCGGGGTTCCAAAAAAATGCATATTGCTTTAAAAATAGCTTAAATCGTTGGTAATGTGAGAAAAAGAATCTGTCACTCGTCGATGTTTAAGACAAGTTGATCTCAAACTCGTCTAGAATAGAAAAGTTATTAAGCTCGCCATGGCTCGCTTAATAACATTTCAATTCTAGACTCGTTTGAGATCAGCTTGTCTTAAACATCGACTCATGACAGATCCTATATATTTGTATTGTTGAATGCATGTACATCTCTTTTTGTACATAACACAAAGTTCAGATGAAACAAAATGTTTGTTATTGCATAATTAGTTACCAAGTTATTTTACAAATGTATTTATATTTCTTGTGTTTGATAATTACAATGTATTAAGGTTTGTATGTAACAAAGCTATTGTTGTTATTTCAATAACCTCCTTTCATTGCTTTGCTTTATTCATAATTTTGATCCATACTCATATATTGGGCATAATTATTCAACTCCGCTATTAAGGCCATTACTTCCATGTACCATAGGTGGCTTTATAGCGGGGTGCAACTGTATTCAGTGGAGAAAACGTTATTCTTTCCCAATAAACGCGTTTACGCTAAAACTATTATTTCAATTACAAACAGTTTGGAGCCAGATCAGACGCCGGGTAACCCGGCGTCTGATCAGGCTTCAAACTGTTTGCCACCAATATAAAAATGAATTATTAGAATTGTCCAAAAGTTGTACTTTTCTACGTTTTAGTGCTTTGCGTTTGCGTTTCGTTTGCGTTTAAACGGGAAAGAATAACAGATTCTCCACTGTATGTTGTTTCTATGCTGGAGTAAGTTTCATATTTCTTCAAACTTGGTTTGTATCTAAACACCATCACTCTCTATGACGTCATAAGCGCATTTTCAAACAATTTTGATCCTGATCAGACTGTTTGCCACTTGTTTTGAAATTACGTCATTTATACTGCGTTAAATCTAACTTTGAAACGATATTGCAGACAACAATATTGAAACAGACGACAATAATGTGGTGTAGGGGTGAAAATCTCACGACAATTTTGACAATAAAATGGATAGCTTGGATATACCAGGAACGTAGATAATAATCTACGTTCCTGGATATACTACAATCCAACGTAAAAGACCGATATTCAAGTTTATTAAAATGATCTCAACATATGCAACTTTATGCATACATGTATCATCATAAAATGAGTTATATGAATTGCAGTTAGACATATTTATCATGTTTGCATGTGAGTCTCTTTACTTCTTAATTGACACCTATACTTCATTCTAAGTTTTCAAATACATTGTATTCTACTTTTAAGTAAATGGTTTGATTAATATCCATAAAATGAGGGGCTATTTTTGAATATGCGATGCGCTAAGGGTTAATGACTGATCAAGGCCTTAGCTGCTTGTTATGGCTTCTATGTGTTATGGAAGTTATGATAGAAATATGGATATTGATCAAAACTTGCATGTTGCTTTAACCATTTACTACATTGATATGTATCATAATACCGTATAAGTGGTTTTTTACGCGAGACGCAAATTTAGCGATTCTACCGAAAATGAATTTTTAGCGTATTCATTTTTCGCGTAAGCGTATTGCAAATCTATTTTTCGCGGATATGATATCAAAATCGATTCCATTTAACCGTTTTTGGTTGTGTCTTGTCAATAAATCCTCATAAGTAAATGGTGCATTCAAAACTAAGGGAAGTAACTATTTTTCATCATGACGGATATCTATCCTCCCTTCATAAAGTATTTGGCACACTTGTTTACAACAATATGATCGGATACAATTTCCGTCTTTCCTCCGTAAATGAACTATTAAAGCGGCAGAAAGTCACCATTGGATCCAGATGAGATGCCGAGTACAGTGGCGTAGCTTGTTCAAAATGAAAGTGTAGGCATACCTTCTGTAGGGGGGTCCGGGGGCATGCTCCCCCGGGAAAATTTTGAGTTCTACAGCACTGGAGACGCATTTAAGGAGGGTCTGGGGAGACATTTATATGAAGAATTAATGAAATGAAAAGATTAAAAAACCAGACATTTTTTTTTTTGGCAAAAGAATATGTCTGCATATTGTTCTTGAAAAAAAATCCAACAACAACCCCACGTCAATCACTATATCATAGGGTCTGATACCGTATTTGTTTCATTAACAGGCTCGCTACCTTTTCTAGGGGGGGCTCGGAGACATGCTCCCCCGGGAAAATTTTGAGTTCTACAACACTGGAAATGCATTTAAGGAGTGTTTTGGGAGACATTTATATGAAGAATTAATGAAATGAAAAGCTTTAAAAACCCAGACATTTTTTTGTTTTTGCAAAAGAATACGTCTGTATATTTTTCTTGAAAAAAAGAAACAACAACAACAACCCCCACATCAATTAGTATATCACAGGGTCTGATACCGTATTTGTTTCATTAACAGTCTCGCTACTTGAAAATATTTGGCCGTAACTTTCTTCTCAGGACAAGTTGATCGAGTACACTACAGGCACGTATAGGAAGTCCAAAGTAACTATACCAATTTATGGAACGCACCTCTTACTAGGAGGGGATGGGAGTTTGCCTGGTTCTGAGGACGTTTTTCGCGTCCAAGACATGTAAAATTCTGCCATAAATCTATGTTAAAAGTCGGCTGAAAATAACATAAATTGCCTGTTCTAGGTTAATATAATGTAATTGTTGACTGATTGTCTTCCATTAAGACTCTAACACCATCCTATTCCTATTTTATTGCATTTTCTTTATTTTTTTAATTGCCGCAAGTATGAGGATGTAGTGTGTACGCAGTAGCATGTGTTTTGCATAAAGGCAGCTACATGTACAAAATGTACATGCATGCCAAGAGGTTGACTAGACCAATTAATAAGTGTACGCTTTCTTACTAGGGGGTCCGGGGTTACCGGTATGCGCCCCGGGAAATTTTTATTCCTAGATAGTCTCTAGATGCGTTCTGATGTCTTTTCCCGCGTTTGACAATGGCAAAATTCTAACATGAATCTATGGAGTAAAGGGTTTGAAGTATCTTTGGTATGTTTGATATGAAATTTCATTGATCTAGATTTTTGCTATTTGTTAAATCGTCGTTTTGTTTTGGCTTTATATTGCCTCTACCTATTCAATATTCATGCATAGATAACACATCTTGAATTCTCAGAATGACACTTATGCATTATCATTTTCAGCTTATTCTTTAAAATTCTTTAAGTAAACAGAGTAGTCCCTGTGGAGAGCGCCTACAGGAACTGTCCTTTCAGGGTCAACTCTGTTTGCATTTTTCTTTTTAGAAAATACTGAGTTGTAGTTATGTTCGTTGTATATATGTTAATTTTGTTTGTGGACCATATTGAAAATTGGTTTGTTTGTAATGTTCGATACCAAATATGTAATCCACATGGAATAAAGTCGTTATTATTATTATTATAATAATTATTATTATTATTTCCTTTGCATGCATATTGCATTGATTGTTGTTTAGTTACATAATATTATAAACATCTTGTATCTTTGTCATTGTAATCTTCAACCTGGACGAAATAAAGATCATAATTCTATACAACTGAAAGATGAGAGAAGGTTACTGTAGTACCTTATTGAGTTGAATTCAATAAGGTACCACAGGAATCTTCTGTCATCTTTAACCCTTTGAACCCTAGTCCCGCTTATAGGTGTCCTTTTCAAACAGTGTGAATAGTACACTTGTCCTGTGCAAACAGTGAAGACCCAGATCAGAGGGCTCCGAAAGGAGCCCTCTGATCAGGGTCTTCACTGTTTGTCATAATGCCAAACATTGACAAAAACAACCCTTAAAAGTCAGAAATGGACTAGACTAAAATGGAAACTGGAATTTTCTATTTAAAGTTTCAGGGAGGAAATAGTTAAATCCTGCATATTTGCTCAATATAGGATTGACTGTTCTGCCTAATCGTTTAACTTGACAGACTTTTTCAGGATATAAATGTACATTCTCTTTATCTTTAACCCTTTCCCTTATAGAAGCGACTTTTAGCACATGTATTTTATTCATCCGCTGAAGAAAATAGTTCCAATATAAACCGTACTGAATATGTGTCATATTTAATACTTTCCTTTTTCTAGCAGTTAATAGCTTAAAGCAGGCTGAAAGTAAAGCAGAATGCGCCTTAGGGCGCATTCTGCTTTACTTTCAACCTGCTTTAAGTAGTCACATATCTTCAATACTAGAAACAATGCTATCAGGTAAAGGGTTAAAGAGTATTTCAGTATATGAATGATAGAGGAAGACCTTTCCACTGAAGTGTTTGCAAAGCAGAATATAGTTAATTGTGCTCTATTTGCTGTATAATATCGACTATTTCATGAGATTGTTCCCTGTTGGAGTGATGAACTGTTGAGGCGGGCCTATTGTCTTCCCTGATATCGATCAAAGACGCCGGCCAATGTCTGACAACGAGTCGGCAACTTTGATTTGAAGCACGGAAGCCTCTCGGATCAATAGGATTACAGGACGAGGATAAACACCGAGTAATCCAATTATCAGTATCCACGTCTTAATACGAGATTTTGCGAGATATTGTGAGATACACCATTGGTATGATTTTGGTGAGAACTTTTCGATAGCAGCGGAAAATGGATTACACCGGGAATTAGTACTATTTTGAAACATAGATAAATTATTGGCGGGAGTTTGGTTTTTCCGAAGTTCGGGAAAAGGTACATTCTGTAAGATGTAGGTCTCTGCATATATAAACAATACCAACTCGGGAATAGCAACAAGTACCACAGAAATGGAATGACTGAGATGGTATCACCATGTATCATTAAAATTCATTGCATTTCCAAACAATTTCTTATTTATTTATTCCCTCTTCCCTACAGAAGCACCTACAGTGAAGAATGTGTTATTCTTTCCCAATAAACGCGTTTACGCTAAAACTATTATTTGCAGTGCAAACAGTTTGGAGCCAGATCAGACGCCGGGTAACCCGGCGTCTGATCAGGCTCCAAACTGTTTGCCACCAAGATAAACATGAAATATCAGAATTGTCCAAAAGTTGTACTTTTCTACGTTTTAGCGCTTTGCGTTTGCGTACGTTTGCGTTTAAACGGGAAAGAATAACAGATTCTCCACTGTAGAAACGCATTTACTTATTCCTCATTAAGATGCCTTTTTAAATCACCTAAGCAAAGCTCGGGGTGTGCTTTTGTAATACTTTAACCCATTGAACCCTAGTCCCGCATATTGGTGTTCTTTGCAACATTGAACATGTGAATAGTACACTTGTCCTAAGCAAACAGTGAAGACCCAGATCAGAGGGCTCATAGGAGCCCTCTGATCAGTGTCTTCACTGTTTTTCATAATACCAAACATTGACCAAACAACCCTTAAAAGTCAGAAATGGACTGGACTTAAACGGAATCGTCCATCTAAAGTTTCAGGGAGGAAAAAGTTAATGTCCGGCCTCTATACTGCTCCGTGAACAATTTTGGTGTTATACTCTAGAGAGCACAGTTTGTTATCAATCTTTCTCAAACTTGCTGAGGGGAAGGGGGACGCTAAGTCCGTTAAAAAATCGGAATTCAGGCTCCCACAAGCCATATAAATTGATAAAAACGTTCACAATTTATGGTATTTGCAGGTACATGTACCATAACCCTTATCATGCTGAATTGCCGTCTGCTTCAAATATCGTCTGGAAAAAAGTCTTTAATAACTTTTTTGTTTATTTTTATAAACTGAAGACACTATACATGCCTTTCAAGTACTATTGTTTTGCTGCTTTAATTACACCCAAATCATTCACCAATAAAACTTCAAATGGATATTTCCAGTCTAGCCTAATGTTTACTAAATTAGAGATACTTTTATTTCTGCAATATATTGAACAAACAGTACATATCCGTGATCAGAAGTCTTCTTCGTGGTTCTTTTAGGAACTCCATGCTCTGTGCATACAGTGAAACCCCTCTAAACCGGACATGAATGGGGACAAAATAAATTTCCGGTTTACAGGGGTTGTCGGTTTAGAGGGGTTTTAACTCATAGCTTGTTCCAAGTATGGAAGATACCTGATCACTTAAAGCAGAATGCGCCTTAAGGCGCATTCTGCTTTAATTTCAACCTGCTTTAAGCTAGAATATAGAAATTATTTCTGATGATACATATTCAGTGTACGAATAAATCAAGGTCGCAAAAAGGCGTATTTATGGTGTAATGGGTTAAAATAAAGAATGGTTTAAACGGGACCAACATTTTTGTCCGGTTTAGAGAGAATTCCGGTATAAAGAGGTTCCGGTTTAGAGGGGTTTCACTGTACACTGTTTGTATTGATCAGAGAGAAGACGTTCCTTCTCGTTCAACGAAATGAAATAAAATGTAGAAACTTTCAACTTTATGAAAGTTTTCATGATTGCTTTTAGCATAACAGCAAACAGGTTGCAACAATATTTGCAATATTCGAGAAAGAGCCATCAATCTTGTCATAACTTGAAAGATGTAGAGCCGGTATTGAATCTAATCCTTTCCGGCTTACACCTAGCTCCTCGGGTCCCCTACAAGCGACCCTGTGTCCCGTATTATCCCAGATTACCACATATCGGCGGAACAAGATACTAAAAGTATGATACCTCGACAATCAAAGATGATTTAAAATTGTCGCCAAATCATTAAAACTTTGCTCAAACAAAAGAGGATTGAAACGAAGATACGGCGATAAACGTAACTGCTAGCTCTGCTTGAATTTGCGGTCTCTGGTTTTATAGGGCAAGTGCCCTACACCGCATTTGTAAGATAAGACCACTGGGCTTGGAGATTACGGTTGCTGCAGAAGTCAGGGATTGAAATAATGTTAGATTTATCGCCACAAGAAAAGCACCAACACTTTCACCGCTATCGAACGGCACATTTAAACATATTTAATCATTCTAGTAATTGATAGGATTTCTATAGTTTTGCTCGCGTTTCGGTGATTAGAATCCAGGATACGAAACTAAAGCCAGGAATTCAGGCATCCGGTGCGATGTTAGTTTAACCCTTATACCGTTAAACTTACCGCCTTGCAATAAATTGTCGTCTGGGAAAAAAGCAAATCAATTTCATGGTTAATTTTAAACAGACAAAACACATATACGATTGACCAATATTTTGGAAACCTGATCAGACACCGAGTTAACAGACGTCCAATCTTCATCCGAACTGTTTTGAAAAAAAATGTTTCAAATCATAAATGGTGGGAAAGCGGTAACTGGAAGACAGCTAGCGGTAAACACGCATTGAAAGTATAATATTACTTAAAATATAACACTATTTCAACATTTGCTAACAGCAAAATTTCCATCACCTATCATCTGTATCAACATTAATTATGTAAAAAAAGCAATTACGCACAAAAAGTTAAAGAGCATAATTGTTTGGTAAAGATCAATTTTGCATTTAATTCTACATGCTCAAGATTCATTCGAATGCACCGACAGTTGTTACCCAATTTGATTGGTATTTATCATGTTGAATTATTTTTTGGTTTAAAATTGCAACCTGGCAATATTTCAAATTGCGTTTTATGCATTTTCAACTAAATGAGCATCAATATACGAAGGTCAAAGAGATTATGATCCAAATCAGACCCCCGGTTCACTCGGAGTCTGATCAGGATCAATAACAGTTTGCACGTACAAGACAAAGCGTCGCTTAGCACTGTGTGTGGTTATTCCTTTCACCATTGAAACTTTTAATGGTATGTTCCAAAATCTAATTAAGTCTAGTCCATTTTTCACTACTTAGAGTTGGCTTAAACAATGTGTTTTACAATGACAAGCAGTGAAGCAGACCCTGATCAGAGGACCCCCTAACTTCACTCTTTGCATTGCACATTTTGTAGATACAGTAAAACCTCTCTATAACGACCACTTAAATTTGATAATTATTAGGTGTTTAAGGCAGGTGACTGCTTAAAACAAAGTGACAGTAAAACAGAAAGCTCCTATAGGAGCTTTCTGTTTTACTGTCAAATTGCTTTAAGCTGTCACCTGTTGTTTATATGTCCATTGGCCTTCTTTTGAGTGGCCGTAATAGAGAGGTTTTTCTGTACACTGTTTGTGAATGACGAGTATACTCGTCGCTAGGGGCTCAGTGTGTTAAATGCCTCGTGTATGGTTTGATAAGAGTTTGTCGAGTGCCTTTTCCCACAGTCTGGTGCTATGTTAGAACAATTTGTCAACACGGAATATAACTGCGACAGTTAGATTTGATGAAGCGCCCTTTTGTAGTTTGCAATCAAATTGTCCGACAACGCACGTTAACCCAGTCTCTGCTATAATACCGCCTGCTTTAAGTTCATCGTTTTCATGTGTTTATCCAATTTGATATTTCGACATAAATGATGAAAGCAGCAGCAGCAGAATGTATGTAAAATAGTTTGGATTCTGACCAGACGTCTAGTCACTTGGTGCATGATCAAGATGTACACTGTTTACAAATATCAAGACAATCAGCCATGGCGGTGAAAGGGATAATTATACAGTGGAGAAAACGTTATTGTTTCCCAATAAACGCGTTTATGCTAAATCTATTATTTCCATTGCAAACAGTTTGGAGCCAGATCAGACGCCGGGTTACCCGGCGTCTGATCAGGCTCCGAACTGTTTGCCGTCCAGGTTAAAATCAACATTCAGAATTGTCAAAAAATTGTCATTTATTTCATTTTTTGCAATGCGTTTGCGTTTCGTTTGCCTTTAAACGGGAAAGAATAACGTTTTCTCCAATGTACATTAGCAAGGAATACCTTGATCGCCTGAGAGCCATCCTTTACCACAACTGAACGCCGTACCATTGGCAATCCACCCGGATCTAGCTCCGGACATCAAGCTACCCGTCGACCGATGAGGATCAAAGCTGGATTGCACTTAGATACCCGTTTGAACATCCTTAAACATGCGACAGCAGCGGTTTTGAATTCAAGGGACCGATAGAAACCAGGACAGAGGACGCTGGAGGACGTCAAAAGGTTTCGCACCTGTCCTCCA
This sequence comes from Gari tellinella, assembly GCA_922989275.2. Taxonomy (NCBI): domain Eukaryota; kingdom Metazoa; phylum Mollusca; class Bivalvia; order Cardiida; family Psammobiidae; genus Gari; species Gari tellinella. The sequence goes on along the minus strand of OV277871.1, from coordinate 45,979,672 downwards.
AGAGATTGTCGCTCTAAGAGGTTTAATTAGATAAGATGAAAGGGATGTTACGTTCATTATTGTTTTGATATTTGTTCGATTCGTCTTCAGTCAAACCTACAGAGAGCATGATCGTTGCGACGTAAGAATGCATTTGTTGAAAGGAAAACCCGTTAACCCTTTCCCCCATAGAAGCGACTTTTAGCGTATTTTATTTATTCCTCCGCTGAAGAAAATAGTTCCAAATTATTTAGTCATTATTATATATAATAGGGAATATTTTCTATATTCATGCACAATATAGCTTAAAGCAGGCTGAAAGTAAAGCAGAATGCGCCTTAAGGCGCATTCTGCTTTACTTTCAACCTGCTTTAAGTAGTCACCTATCTTTATTGCTAGAAATGGGCTATCAGGTAAAGGGTTAAACACATTCAACCGTAGGGACGAGTTTACTCGGCATTAACAAAAAGAGTAGATGGGAGAAAAGTGTATTCCTCACAGGTACACGGTTTGTAAATGACTCGTCGCTAGGGTTGAATGTGTTAATAGAAACTGGAATTTGTCAGTGGCCAATGTCTTAAAGTTTTGCTACGACGATTGCTTAACTCTTTCCTCCCTGAAACTTTAGATGGACAACTCCAGTTTCCGTTTAAGTCCAGTCCATTTCTGACTTGTCAATGTTTGGTATTATGACAAACAGTGAAGACCCTGATCAGAGGGATCCTAGGAGCCCTCTGATCTGGGTCTTCACTGTTTGCATAGGACAAGTGTACTATTCACATGTACAATGTTTGCAAAGAACGCCAATATGCGGGACTAGGGTTCAAAGGGTTAAAGTACGATTATTTAGTAGGGAAACATTTTCGAAGTACAAGACATGTTGAAGCGTACAGCAGAAAGAAGTTAAAGCAATTGCAGTAGGGAATCCTTTACCGGTAACGCTTAATGCTATATAAGTCGTATTGATACATTTATATATTTTCAGTAGAATTGCTTTGAATCTAACTTTGAAACAAAATTTACGTCGTGCAAAATAACCCGTCACGTCAATGTAACGTCAATATTAATTTTGCAGACAACAATATTCAACTCAACTCAATTTTATTGGCAATTGACAACATATATGTTTGAATGTCATTGGTCACCTTCATAGGTACAGTGAAGAAAACAGTGAAGGAAACGTTATTATTTCCCAAAAAACGTGTTTACGCTAAAACTGTTATTTCCATTGCAAACAGTTTGGAAAAGAACTACGCATTCTACCCTATTATTCTCAACTGTGCAACACAGCATTTTTTGTTGAAATTGAACAAAACCGTGGAAAGTTATAAAGTGAGAACGTGATAGGGTCGATGCATTTGTTCATATGGAGGCGCATGCCTCTGGTTCTTCGCAAACGTTTAGTAGTACAAATGTATATATTATGTTACATATATTAAAGCAGACGACAATATGGCGGCAAAGGTGTTAACATACAGACGTTAAATTTGGCAAATGGTTTAAGAAGCACTTTACATGTACATCGATACACTTGCGAACATTGTTTTATGCGACAGGCTAATTATTGGCATCGGGGCGTATAGCTTAATAAACTTGTCTTAATATTTTCATGCCATGCTGATTTCTCCATGGTGCCGGTCGCGCGCAATGCACGTGCAGAATCGCTCGTGAATCGAGCCAGTGGATTTGAAGCGGAAGGACACGTGACAAAATGATGAGCGATGAAATACGGTATTCTAATCACGTTCGCAACTGATAAATCATATTTCTCTAAACGATTAAAAATAGTTCCTTGTTTGCGAGTGACAATGGCGGATGAATTGCGCTACGCACCTTTCGCTAATTAATTTCTTGGAAAGATATATGGAGTGATTTCACTCGTAATAACCAGCTCATATGAGAGGTACAGTGGAGATAACGTTATTCCTCCGAATAAACGCGTTTATGCCAAATCTTTTACACTTTTTGTATTTTCCAATTCAGACAGCTTGGAGCCAGATCAGACGCCGGGTAACCCGGCGTCTGATCAGGCTCCAAACTGTTTGCCGTCCAGGTAACATCCACATTAGAAGTGTCAAAAAGTTATCATTTTCTTAATTCATTTGCAATGCGTTTGCGTTTTGTTTGCGTTTAAACGGGAAAGAATAACGTTTTATCCACTGTATGAGAGGCAATGGAAACGATTCGGCTTGAAACATAAGCTACGGAATCACCACGTGTTGACCCTTATTATGTTACCATTGACAATACCATATTCTTTCCCAATAAACGCGTTTATGCTAAAAAACACACATGTCCATTGCAAACATTTATGGACCAGATCAGACCCCGGGTAACCCGGTGTCTGATCAGGTTCCAATTTATTTTGCGACCAAGATTAAGAGATTTTTTAACAATTTCAAGACATTGTCATTTGTACATTACAGTGCATAGTGTTAGCATTTCGTTTCATTTTAAAGAGTAACGCCTTCTCCATCGTATGTTACAGTACAGGGTCCCATTTCATAAAGCTTCTTACGACAAAAGTTGTCGTAAGTCAGATCATAAAAGTCTCGATTATTATTTATTTCTCCATCTAATCCTGTCCTGTGACATCTTTTTGGAATCGTCTTGAAAAGACGATTCCAAAAAGATGTCACAAGACAGGATTTGATGGAGAAATCAGAAATTAAATGTATCTTAAAGTTTTGACTTTTTTTATGTTTTTGAGTTTTTATGAAACGGGCCCCTGGACCTTATTAAATTAAATTGATAATCGCAAGCGAATTGCCATCGAATTGTCACCAAACTACCTTCGAATCGGGTGCTTCATAAGGCGAATCTTTCGCTTGAATATTTTTACGCGATGTTTCCGAAGCGGTTGTGACAAAAATGAAATCTAAAAAATTAACGAAGGCATATTTGCGAATATTTGTGAGATACACCATTCAGGCAAACTTACCCGAGGGTAAAGTTACTAATTTGAATCGCAAGCGAATTTCCATCGAATTGCCAGCGAATTGCAAGCTAATTGCCATGGAATTGCTTGCGAATCGCAAAATTTGTTAATTTTATATGGTTCAGTACTGTATTTTCTTCTGAAACAATGCCCAGAATATGACCATTTTCGTATTCGACAGTGAAATGATCACGTATATCTGAAGAATGAATTGCAACGAACAAGGAAGACGTTCAAACAGCGAAAAGAGAAGAACGGAGTGCAGCGAACAGAGAAGAATGGAGTGCAGAGAAAAGCGTGAACAGAGGAAAGCGAAATATTGCGAACAGAAGAGGGTCAAATGTTATAAAGCTTTTAAGTTGAGTCTGAGATCATTTTCAAGCATTTGACTGAGCAGATTTGAGTTTTTGCTCAGCACAAAACTCAAATTTGACCAGTGAAATGCTTAAGAACGATACCAGACTCAACTCAAAAGCTGTTTAATATTGAGGATTGACTGCAACGAACAGGGAATATTGGCAACATCGCACATAGGGCATTGGCGTGCAGCGAACAGAGAAGGACGGATTATTGCGAAAAGAAAATACTGAATTGCAACGAACAGGCAATGATTGCATACAGTCAACAGAGAAGAATTGAGTGCAACGAAAAGAGAATAAAAGAGTGCAGATATTGCTAACATAACAAATTGCAAAAGGCAGAGAAGATTGACAGGCAGCGGGGAGAGAAACAACGAGGGTACAGTGGAGAATCTGTTATTCTTTCCCGTTTAAACGCAAACGTACGCAAACGCAAAGCGCTAAAACGTAGAAAAGAACAACTTTTGGACAATTCTGACAATTCATGTTTATCATGGTGGCAAACAGTTTGGAGCCTGATCAGACGCCGGGTTACCCGGCGTCTGATCTGGCTCCAAACTGTTTGCACAGCAAATAATAGTTTTAGCGTAAACGCGTTTATTGGGAAAGAATAACAGATTCTCCACTGTACATGAAGCAAACAGAATAGAAGAGATTGTAGAGAACATGGTCCTAGGTTATAAAGAGTTTGACTCTATGAATTGGAACTACTTTCTTCAGAGGATGATAAATTAAATGCGCTAAAAGGCGCTTCTATGGAGGAAAGGATTTAACTATGGAACATGTTAACTATTTCTTATCGGGAGCCGTGAGAGAGCATGATTTACAATAACGTCCAATCACTGTGCAGCAGGCACATCAGTCGTCCCTTGGTCACGTGACTCATGGTGGCATTTGCGTATTTGTGGAATTTTGATTTATTTCTCTAAGATGGCACACGGTGTACGTAACACTTAGGTGTGGCTTTTAACGTTAGTACTGCTAAATCAACGTTTTCTTTTCTGTAATTATAGATTACCGCCACTACAATAGAACGGTTACGGGAGCACAAAACGCTGCTAAGACACGGCTTAAGCCGGCGACAGATAAGGTGACCAGGGGGAAAGTTAGATTAATACCTTTAACCCATTCACTGCCTTACCCCGAGCACAACACATTTTTGCAAACAGTTTGGATCCTGATCAGACGCCGCGTTACGCGGCGTCTGATCAGGATCCAAACTGTTTGATACTCATTTCAATATTTCTTCAGTCAAAATAGCAAACATTAAAATTTAACAAAATAAAAGCAGACGACACTTGTTTAAAATTGGTGACGTCACGGCAGTGAAGGGGTTAACATACAGACGATTGATTTGATCGCGAGCATCTGCTCTAAGATTGTCGTCTGCTTACAGTAGAGAATACGTTATTGTTTCTCAATAACAATGCTGTCCATTTCAAACTGATTGGAGCCAGATCAGATGCATGGTAACCGTCATAGCTCATCTGTTGCTTTTTTCTCAAAGTTCAACCCTTGCATCTAAATTTTAAAAGCATCGTCAGAGCCAACGCTGACACCACCACCGCGATGGCTGCCTATATTCTTCGAATAGGCGAGCTGGACAATAAATTCGATTTTAGTTTAATTTCTGAGAAAGCCATCAATTTCTATAATAAACAAGGTTTCATACAGTCTGTTGTAAGTGAAACATAAACTTCATCCTTCCACCCTAGCGATGAGTATAACCGTCATTTACAAACAGCGAACATGTGTAGAGTACACTTGGCCTATGTAAGCAGTGTATACTCTGACCAGAGGGATCCTACCACTGATAAGGGTTTGCACTATTTGTCATTTTGAAATAAAAAGTAAAAATAAAACATATATTATACATGTAGTCAAAAAGTGGACTTGACTTAATTGGAAACTGGAACTAGTTCCACTTTATATACAGCCATAAATATGTTTCGTAAGAAAAAAGTGCTATATTCTAGCAGATGTTTAAAGCAGACTGCAATTTAGTAGAATGTTCCTTCATGTGCATTCTGCTTAACTTTAAACCTGCCGTAAGTGTGCATTAATACGTATTCTGCTTTACTTTCTTCCTGTCTCATACGGTCACATGTCTTCAAAAACTAGAAAACGGCTATGGAATAATAAGCTAACCCATTACCCCATAGCTTGTTTATAGTTTTGAAGACAAGTGGACACTTAACCCTTTACCTTATAGAAGCGCATTTTAGCGCATTCCGTTTAATCCTCCGCGGAAGAAAATAATTCCAATCTATACAGTCATGAAAATTTATCAGAAGGAATATTTTTTTATTCTAGCATATTGTAGCTTAAAGCAGGATGAAAGTAAAGCAGAATGCGCCTTAGGGCGCATTCTGCTTTACTTTCAACCTGCTTTAAGCAGTCACCATTTTTCAAAACTAACACCAGGCTATGCGGTAAAGGGTTAAAGCAGGTTGAAAGTAAAGCAGAATGCGCCTTAAGGCATATTCTACTTTACTTTCAGTCTGCTTTAAGATCCCATTTGAAGACAAGTGACCCCCACTTAAAGCAGGTTGAAAGTAAAGCAGAATGCGCCTTAAGGCACATTCTACTTTACTTTCAGCCTGCTTTAAGCTCCCATTTGATAGGATATACATATAAAAATGTTTCTTTTGGTGCATTTTCATGACTGTATCAATTGGAACTATTTTCTTTGGCGGATGAATAAAATAATTGCGCTAAAATGCGCTTCTATGAGAGAATGGGTTAAGCACGGTGAAGTGGGTAAATCCCTCAACAAACAGATAGCGCCGGGATTTACCGTTTGATATCGATAGGTTCGAGGCCGAAATTGCAAGTTGCGATAAACACTATGATTTTCCCACACTCTCGCTTGGCGTAGATATAAAATTGGGCTGAAATGTTTTGGACGTCAATGTGTGATAAATACGACTACTGTGAAATAACGGAGCACCGGTTATGTAATGGCAGGGCTGCCATAAGTTGACACGAAAATTCCTTAGATTTCAAAATTTGCAGTTTTCAAATGCGATTTAACGAATCGAACCTTTACCCCATGATCTGTTTCTTGTTTTGTTGACATGCGACTACTTAAAGCAGGCTGTAAGTAAAGCAGAATGCGCACTAAGGCGCATTCTGTTTTACTTTCAGTCTGCTTTAAGCTACTATGTTCTGGGAAAACAATCAGGAAATTTAGGAAAAATCCGTAGAAATGGCAGCCCTGAACCCTAGTGACGAGTATACAGTGGATAATCTGTTATTCTTTCCCAATAAACGCGTTTACGCTAAAACTATTATTTCCAGTGCAAACAGTTTGGAGCCAGATCAGACGCCGGGTAACCCGGCGTCTGATCAGGCTCCAAACTGTTTGCCACCATGATAAACATGAATTATCAGAATTGTCCAAAAGTTGTTCTTTTCTACGTTTTAGTGCTTTGCGTTTGCGTACGTTTGCGTTTAAACGGGAAAGAATAACAGATTCTCCACTGTATACTCGCTTTTGAAACAAAACCATTGTACCTGTATAGAGAACACTTGTCCTGTGCAGACAGTGTAGACCAATACCACATGGCTCCCATCGGGAGCCCTTATCAAGGCCTGCACTGTTTTTGTCATTTTGTAATCTATTGCAGAAAATAACCATCAATAGTCAAAAGGGTGGTCAAAGAGAACAAAGATCGCCGGTGGCGCATTTCGAAACCTTAGAGCGAAGGCTGGGATAAAGGTCAAGGCCACATAGGTAATACATGTACTGTTTTCGTGCATGGAAAGGTCTTGTCTTTATGTACACACTCATACCATAAATTAAAGCAATAATTCAAGGGAAATAGGAGCTATAAGCATTTTTAAAAAACCTAAACGCAGATTTCGAAACCTAAACACGGACCCTGAGATCAAGATCAAGGCCACTGGGGTCAAGACGTTTGCCCGTATGGAAAGGTCTTGTCCATTTAGTCATTTACACCTCATTAGCACGTACGAAAATAATACCTCAAGGGACATTGGAGTTAGTTTAAACATATTTTATTTCAAAATAGTACATATATTAAAAATAATCATACATAAATATACTTTAGGATGAGAACGAAAGCAATGTTTGCTTATGAGGTTCTTCTCCTAGTTGGCATTGGAGTTATAAGCATTTTTAAAAACCTAAACGTGGGCCCTTAGTTCAAGGTCAATGTCATTGCGGTCAAACTCTTTACTTGAATGGAAGGGACTTGTCCGTATACACATGCATACCAACTATGAAAGCAATGCCTCAAGAAACATATAATTTGTAAGCATTTTTCGAAACCTAAACATCGATTTCGAAGCCTAAAGTGGACCTTAATGTCAAGGTCAAGTTCTACAGGGGTCACATTTTTGCATGCATGTAAAGGCTTTTTCCATATACACATGCATACCAGATACCAGTATAAAGAACCATCGCAAGGGACGTAGGAGTTATTAGTATTTTTTTTAAAGTTAAACACACATTAAGAAACTTAAATGCAGATGCTGAGTTGAAGGTGAACGTCAAATGGTTCTAAATGTCACATGGCTGGGAAGGTCTTGTTCAACGCCCTATGTGGTCCAATAATGAAAGACATAGGTGAAAGGGTATAGAAGTTGTGAACATTTTCTTGAAGCTGCTGACGCGAACGGGAACGGAAACAGGAACGCCGATGCCAACGCCAACGACCGGGTGACAACACAAGCTCTGCTGGACACTGGAATTGACATCTTAAGTTTTTAGGGAAGAATGAGTTAAGATGTTGTTTACTTAATTACCAGAAATGCTTCCGTAATCGAAAACCGTTGCCAATGAACAGTTTCAAAGTTTTGGTTTGTATTTTCTATTGAAACTTTTACTTGCGTTAGGTTTTGATGCATTGTATGGACGAGCACGCACGGATATATTAGAATGAGATGCTAGGGTTATCAATGGGTGTCAAGAAACAACTAACTACGAAACAAATGGAAGTTTCGTGTCCATGTTTTAGCCGGTACCACTGTCAACTATAAGCAGAGCAAATATTCCGTTAGCAAGGCAAGTATGAAAGCTGTTAGCCAAACGATATAGCAGTCGTGAGCAATTCTAAAACATTAAACGCAGAGACCAAGGTCAAGGTCAAGGGTTATAAAATCACATGGATGCAAAAGCCTTTTCTCCCATAACTATCCCTGTTTTCTATAGCGAACAAAGATCACGAATATCCTTGTCTCCTACATGTGTGATCAATTTGATGACGTCACTTTTACGTCACTATTACAAAAATGTAAATAAAAGCGTTTTGACGTCACCGGGATTCCAAAAAATGCCTATTGCTTTAAACAATAACATAAAATCGTTGGTTATGTGAGAACAAGAATCTGTCACTCGTCGATGTTTAAGACAAATCGATCTCAAACTCGTCTAGAATAGAAAAGTTATTAAGCTCGCCAAGGCAATTTTAATACCATTTTAATTCTGGACTCGTTTGAGATCAGCTTGTCTTAAATATCGACTTATGACAGATCCTATATATCTCAAATATGTGTGCTGCATATATGACATATGTAAGCCAAAAGGTATCAAACCGGTAGTTGTGAACACTTTTCAAAACTCTGTCTTTCAAATTTAAAGTTATTCGCAGAGGTTGGGGGCCAAGGTCAATGTTACAGGATTCAAACGTTTGCCATGGATGCAAATGTCTTGTTCCCAGGTAATGGCGCTACAAGTATGAAAACTGCAGTAAAATGGAGTAGTAGTTGTGAGCACTTTTCATAACTTAAACACATTTAGAAACTTCAATACAGAGTCCGAGGTGCTCTTTACAATCAGCGTACCTGTGGAGAGTGTACGTGCCTTACAGTGGAGAAGACGTTATTATTCGTTTGCTTGTTTTGGTTATGATTCAACAATACTTTAGTATACTAGACGTATGTCGTTGTTGGGCGATGGGATTACAATGGCCTGACATGGACCCATATTCAATATTGCTTTTGAAAGTGAAAGAAATCATACACATCATTTCAAACGTTAAGTTTTATTCTGCTATGTGGCACTTTACATTTATGTGCAAACAAGTTTGGATCCTGATCAGACGCCGAGTAACTCGGCGTCTGATCAGGATCCAAACTGTTTGCCATACTTGTATAGCTATTTCACCAGTAAGACAAACATACAACTAATATTTATTTTTTATGTTGAAAAAAAATATTGAAGCAGAAAAATAAACTCAGCAAGTCGATGGTTAATGACAACGCATAAAAATATAATTAAAAAACCAATGAAAATGGATTTTAACCCATAACTAACATTTGTAATTCACCAGCATTTAAGAGTATAGACGACTGGATGAGTTTATTTCCAGTATATCTTCTAGGTTCTGTAGAATTCCAAGTCCCCCTTGACGCATCCTTTTGTCTAACCTAATGCACAATTAATGGCTCGCCTAGTTTACATCCATGCGACAAAGTGAAAACAAACAATCGCTTACAAATCTCCACAATTGCGGCCATTATAAGCCCGAGGCCGACCCTTTCATTGCAGTAATCACCGCAATTACAAGAACAATATGATTCTGAGATACGATCTCTAAATATTGAACCAGCTTGGGTCGTAATTCCGCGGTTCCGAGATATAATTCATTAAGACATCCTATAGTCCTGGCCCGAATGATAGAAATCGTGGAAATTGCCATCGTCTGCCGTGTAGCCGTGGTCTAGGCATTTATCAGTATTTCTGGTTAATTGAATCGTATAAAAAGGCCCTGTCATTACCGTTTTAGCGTTATTACACGGCTCTAAATCGCTGTAGATCATTTTTTCCATCGCTAAGTTATGAAATTCGATATCGGCGATATTTTTTTGCGCTCTGCGCGGCGAGTACGGATCATGCGGATTTCCCCGGTGCTCCATAAATTCTGCGGAAATCCGAAACGATGTGATTTATATCATCAAATAGAGTTAGAGAAAAACCCATTTTCTTACGCATTAATCCGGAACTGAAATCAAGACTGACTGTGGTATCCATGCGCGGATCCAGAATTTCAGATTCGGTGCGAGAAAACACTATTTCTTCGCCGTTTAGATACTAGTAAACAGACAAGACTGCGCGTTCAATAAACGCTTATGCCCCTGGTGGCATCCTTGACAATATATATTCTGAATCATTTCTAAATCGAAATTAGGTCAAGGTCAATGTCAAACTGAGCTTGGGTATTATTGGTGAGTTGGTAATGGTCCAAGGCAATAACCACATGTATAAGTATATATCGAAGCATTGTAGTAAACAGTGCTGTTGCTAGATGAAACGGTAAAATCTAGTTAACCGAGAAAGAGCCCATTTAAAACATTCTAAGTTCAAATTAGGTCAAGGTCAAAATCAAGGTATGGTAATACGGGTGGATTGGTAGTGATCCAATGTAATAACTGTATAAGTATCAAAGCATTGTAGTCAGTTGTGTTGATGCTAGACGAAACGGTAAAATCTAGTTAAATTAGGTCAATGTCATGGTCAAAATCAAAGTTTGGTGATATTGGTGGATAGGGAATGGTCCAAGGCAACAACTGTTTAAGTATCCAAGCATTTAGGTAAGGGGTGTTGATGCTACCTGACGAAACGGTAAAATCTACTTAACCTTGTTCCGGATGCACGGATGGACGAACTGACGGACGGACAGGACGATTATTATATGTCCCCGCATCTGTCATTTTAGTGCAAACGCGTTTAATGGGAAAGTATAACGTCTTCTCCACTGTAACTACAGTAAAACCTCTCTATTACGATCACTAAAACGAAGGCTAATTGATTATATAAAAGACAGATGGAAGCTTAAAGCAAGGTGGCAGTGAAACAGAAAGCTCCTAAAGGAGCTTTCTGTTTCACTGTCATCTTGCTTTAAGCAGCCACTTGCCTTAAAAACCCAATAATTAACCAAATTTAGTGGTCGTAATAGAGAGGTTTTACTGTATAGTCCGTCGAGTATATTCGTCGATAGTGTTGAATGGATTACTAAATAAAAAACAAGGCCATTGCAATAAAATGCACGTAAAGAAAATGAGAGGTTTATGAAAATATTGACATTTTTTATTTTGGATCTGAGAGGAAAACAATATAAACCTTGATCGGACGCCAGGTTACCCGTGACGTGATCTGGGCCCGTTTCGTAAAAATTCGTACGACAAATACGGTCGTAAGTCAAAACTTTGAAATACATTTAATTTCTGAGTTCTCTATCTAGAGAATCGTCTTTTGAAGACGATTCAAAGAGATGTCACAAGACATTACGCGCGTACATGTAAATAGTATTCCATAAAGTATGTGACTACCGAGAATTTCTTGGGTGCTCCGCACATAACGGAGGAATTTACCAGAATAAGAAGAAGATGGAGAAATAAATAATAATTGAGAATGTAAGAATCTGACTTACGACAATATTTGACGTGCGAAGTTTTATGAAACGGACTCTTGACTCAAAGCTGTTTGCAGTGGACATATTTTATTTAGCACATGCGCTTTTATTGAGGAAAACTACACACAGTGAAGCTCACTTATAACGAAGTCGTCGGGACCTTCTGATTTATTTCGTTATATCCATATGTCGTTATATCAGGTCCATTTTACTTTACATGTAGTTAAATAGAGAGGGGGATAATTTTTGTATCCAACATTTCGTTATAACCAATTTCGTTTTTAGGGAGTTTCTATAACACTATTTTAAGTTTCCGTGGCGAATGAGCTACAATGGAGAAAACGTTATTCTTTCCCAATAAACGCGTTTACGCTTTATCTATTATTTCCTATGCGTCCAGTTTGGAGCCAGATCAGACGCCGGGTAACCCGGCGTCTGATCAGGTTCCAAACTGTTTGCCGTCCAGGTTAAAATCAACATTCAGAATTGTCAAACCGTTGTCATTTTCTTTATTTGTTTGTAATGAGTTTGCGCTTCGTTTACTAAATGGGAACGAATAGCGTGTTCTCCACTGTACATTCAAATATGTAAGTTGGCAGAATCTACTACAGAAGAATTATTTACAATGAATAACGGACATGAAATGGTCTCTAGCCAATATGCAAATTTGCTATTCATAAAGACCTGGTGAAAATTATTTTCACTGTCAAATATTTGCTCAAACTGTCAGTACACCAGCTTCAAATTCCATCTCTCATTAACTTTTATCTTGCTAATTACGATCTCATTTGCATTTACAAACAGTTTGGATCACGACCAGACGCTGTCTGATCGTGATCCAAACATTTTGATACTCGTATTGAGATATCCCTTCAGTCATATAAAGCAAAAAGCCCGATTTTGATATTTTTCGTAGATAACCTTTCTTAGCATACGATCATTTTAACACGCTAAGGATTAATGTGATTGGTGTATTTGAGCTTGGTCCTTAAAGGGAACACGGGGCCGAGTGTTTATTGCATTTTATTTTCTACGGAACTGCTTTAATTCTCTGATCAAACAACGCATTTAGCGAGAAGGGCCGCCGGAGAGTAGTTTGGCACCGAATTAATCTGGAATCACAATTGACAAAAACGCATCAGTCTTCACCTTCTATCTCTCCAAGTCCTTAGCCTGCAATTAACATCGTCTGCTAAATCTTTGTACCATTTCCGTGATGGTATCAAACATAAATATATGTAAAAGTACATTGTCGTAAACCAGATTGAGATAACTCTTCTTACAAACACATTGTAATTTCAACTTATGGTACATTTTACGACATCGAACCATTTTTTGGTCAAGGCCGGAATCAGCCAATCAGGATAAGGGATCATATTGACTCCGCGACATCGGGTTTACTGAGAAAATAGGAGAAGTACGGACACCAGATATGGCTAATTACCATAGAGTGACATTTCGCTTGTCCGTTTGTTGAAGAATATGATCAGAGGGTCGAGAGCTTATTAATCAACCGGAGTTTAGTGCAATGAGAAACGAGAAAAGACGAATCCAATTTGTGACGTCATCATTCCATGTTATCCATCTTGAAATTCTAAGACTGTATCAGCTAAACGCGTATGGCAAATGGTAGAGGGGTTGCCATTATTTTGTTCGAAACAAACTACAAGTAGTTTGTACTTGGAACCGGATGTCCCTTGGCATTAATTTGGGACCAGAGGTAAGACATCGAGTGACGTGGCTCCGGTCAAACTCAAAACTGTTTCAAAGGTAGACTAAAATAAATAGTAAACGTTTTAAAACCGCTACCATTTTCTACACATTTCATTCCGTGTAAATCGCCCAAAGTGACAGAATGACGTCACGATAAAAAAAAAACCCCAATACCAGGTATTTCTCACATAACTACCCCTGTTTTCTATAGCGAAAAACGATCTCGAATATCCTAGTCTCCAATATGTAATGAGATCAATTTGATGACGTCACTATAACGTCATTATTCATAAAGGCGTTTTGACGTCACCGGGATTCTAAAAAAATGCCGTTTGCTTCATAAATAGCTTAAAATCGTTGGTTATGTGAGAAAAAGAATCTGTCACTAGTCGATGTTTAAGACCAGTTGATCTCAAACTCGTCTAGAATAGAAAAGTTATTAAGCTCGCCAAGGCTCGCTTAATAACATTTTAATTCTATACTCGTTTGAGGTCAGCTTGTCTTAAACATCGACTTATGACAGATCCTATATGTTTCATAAACAATCTGACGTTAAATATTGCCCTAAGATACGGTAACATCCAGCCATAACAACACGCCTAAAGAAGACCCACTGGCCCCAAGGTTGTATCGAGTTCGAGTTGCGTCTGAGTTCGTTGAGAACAACCTCAGAAACAAATCTAATGCTTTATAACATTGGCCTGATGGCGCTTCACACAGATTGCAGTTGAGCCATTTTCACCGCCAACGCAACTGGGAGAAGGTCAAATGCTGATGCAACTGAGGTATGATCCCATGCTAATACAACCAATTTTCAAAGCTATTCTCAACGGAATGAAAATACTTTAATATTCAACTAAATGTATACTTTTCTCCTTACAGTAGTTCGAATACTAACGCAATATTGAATTCAATTCAATTGAGCCAATGTCAAAGCCAATGCATCTAAGGCAGTGAGTACTTATGCATCTGGCATGAGGTCACAAAATAATACAAATGAGGCATTGCATGATCAATTTTTATGTAGTTGATGAAAGTCAAATACTCATGAAACTTATGTAAGGTGAAATACTCATGCCACTGGTTCAATGTCAAACATTCATGCAACTGAAACATTTAAACAAAATAATGCATCTGAGGTACTACATGGTCAAATTATCATTCAATCGAGCCACTTTCAAATACTCATGCGATTAATAAAAATATCTTGAATACCCATGCCACTGATGCAAGGTGAATATTCGTGCAACAGTGGTAATGTCAAGAACTACATGTACTTGAGACAAGGTCTTATACTCGTGCAATTGAGCCAATTTCAAATACCCATGCGACTGAGACAATATCTTGAATACCCGTGTCACTGATGCAAGGTGAATATTCGTGCAACAGCGGTAATGTCAAGAACTACATGTACTTGAGACAAGGTCAAATGCTGGTGCAACTGAGTCAGTTTCAAATACACATGCGACTAAGACAATATAATTATTGAATATCTGTGCCACTGATGCAAGGTGAATACTTGTGCAACAGTGGTAATGTCAAGAACTACATGTACCTGAGACAAGGTCAAATGCTCATGTAACTGAGCCAATTTCAAATACCCTTGCGACTGAGACAATGTCTTGAATACCCGTGCCACTGATGCAAGGTAAATACTCGGGCAACAGTAGTAATGTCAAGAGCTACATGTACCTGAGACAAGGTCTAATACTCACGCAACTGAGGCAAATGCCAATTACTCTTGAAACTAGGAGAAGATCAAATACTCCAGCATTTGAGGTAATCCCAAATATCCATGCAACTGAGGCAATGTCAATTATTGATGCAGCTGGCAAAAGGTTTGATTATGTACACACCTAAGACAGGTTTAACTCTTTGAGCCCTATTGACACATATGTATGCGTCCTTTACCAAAAGGCAAACGGTGAAGTCCCTGATTAGCGGGCTCCTGCAGGCGCCCTCTAATCAGGGACTTTACTGTTTGTCATTTTGCAATATATTATGAAAAACAACCCGCAATAGTCTAAAATGGACCAGCATTTATTGTAAACTGGAATTGTCCATTGGAAGTATCAGGGGATAATGAGTTAACTACAACACTAATGTAACTGAGACAAATCAAAATAGGCAAATACTAATGTATCTGAGGCAATACCAAATTATTATGCAGCAGTGAAATAGATCTAGTTTTTTTTAAATCCTTATGAAATTGAAATAACGACGTTTTATTTTATTTTTCTCTGTGTTAATCAACATTCCAATAGACGACACTTGTCCAAGAGTAGAACAGCAATGAATAAACTTTACTTAAACTCAGAAACAACAAAAATACGCGCTTTGACGCATTAAAATTATTTTTAACATGAATATGCAACAAAAGAAATAGTTTTTATATCCTTGCATATGATAGCTTAAAGCAGGCTAACAGTCCAGCAAAATGTGTCTTACGGGGTATTCTGCTTTACTTTCAACCTGCTTTAAGTTATCACCTGTCTTCAAATCTAGAAACAGGCTATGGGGTAATTGGTTAAACTGAAATTGACTCTCTGCCTGGCTTAAAATATTTTCTTCAAACACCCAGGGACATTGAAGCTGTCATGTGAACGAAAGAATCGAACAAAACTATCTTACCGGAACCTGCCACCTGAAAACCACATACAGCCTACACGAGTCCTGATATAGGTCGTGGGATTGAGTATTGACAAATATGACGAGATTCTTTTTCTCTGGAGATTTCAATATATGAATACGCGCCGAGGAACAATAGAACGTCTTCTAGGTGGACGCATTCGCTCCTGTCTGAACAATCGAACTTCCATTAGCGCCCAGACCCGCTCGATTAATGCGTCGTGGGTTAGAATATTGCTAACATTGTTCAAGGGAATTGGGATTTCTCGATATTAATTTTCCTCGCTAATGGTGTTAGTAAGTGCACGCAGATAGTTCAGGGGCGCGTACGACTGAGAATTTTTTGTATTTGGCATTAATAAATGTGATCAGATTCTTCTTTGCTCTTCGGAAACCTGAGCGGAATATGTGGTCTGGTAATCTGTGTAACTGTAGACCCGGTGCTCAACAGGCCGCAAACATTATGTTCGTGTAAACAAAACCCCATGCTAGGTGCTTGTAGAGGAGACACTACGGGCTTTGAATAATCACCCTGCCAACTTATCTGCTCGCCATACAAAAAAGACATGCTTTTTGTTTAAATTTGCATTCTGTCGGGGAGCTGCAATTCACATAACTGGAGTCAGGTGAATTGTTTGTTCAAACTCGACTAAGCACCAGGGTTTATTATCCGGTGAGAAGGGTGCTGGGTTAAAAGACATACATGACTTGTTGGGTACGATTAGAATTTTCCCTTAAATCCCATTGAGCCCTATGGTTTACCAAATGTGTACCTGTGAAGAGTACACTTGGCATATGCAAACAGTAAAGTCCCTGATCAGAGGGCTCCTGCTGATCAGGGACTTCACTGTTTGTCACTTTACAATTTATTACAAAAAACAACCCTAAAATGTCAAAAATGGACTAGACTAAATTGAAAACTAGATTGCCTATTTGAGGTTTCAGAGAGGAAAGAGTTAAACAATATTAAGCCCATCTTCTGTTATGCAAAACCCAAAACATTGAAAATATAGGATCTGGATCACTGTTTATTCAAGGCTCCAGATAAGAGTAATAACTTTCAACAATTTCTCCTTTATATTTATTTCAAACCATATCAAGTGAGTTCTCATTAGAAATGTCTCGAAAATACATTTTATAGCGTGATTTCGACGTTGGATTTTAGGAGATATCTCAGAGTCCGTAAGCTACAATGGATAAAACGATACATTTCCAATAAACACATTTATGCTATAATAAGAATGACAACTGCAAACAGTTGTGAGCCAGACAAGGTGCCGAACATTTGACATTTTCTGGCTTTTAGTGCAGTACGTTTGAGGTTCATTTCGTTAACCCTTTCTCCCATAGAAGCACCTTAAGCACATTTAATTTATTCTTACATTGAAGAAAATAGTTCCATTATCATACAGTCATGAACATGTACCAAAAGAGTATTTTCTATACCTTAGCAGATGGCAGCTAAAAGTAGGTTTAAACTTGAAAGTAAAGAAGAATGCCCCTGCAGGCGCACTCTGCTTTTCTTTCAACCTGCTCTAAGTGGTCATCCCTGTCTTCAAGACTAGAAACAGACTTCTAGGGAAGTAAATGGTTAAACGACATTGAATAACTTCTTCGCCACTTTGAATACGCGCCTTAACCTTTACAATACTGGAACCAGATATTTTGCAAACACTGTAGACCCATTTCAGAGTGGAAGTCCTCTGCAGTGTGCCTGTACTGTTTATCATACAGATTCGAGCCTGATCTGGAGCCCGTTTCATAAAACTTCGTACGACAAATGTTGTCGCAAGTCAGATTAAAAAAAGTCTTGATTATTATTTATTTCTCCATCTAATCCTGTCTTGTGATATCTCTTTGGAATCGTCTTGAAAAGACGATTCCAAAGAGATGTCACAAGACAGGGTTAGATAGAGAACTTAGAAATTAAATGCATTTTAAAGTTTTGACTCACAATCGTTTTTGTCATACGAAGTTTTATGAAATGGGCCCCTGAAGAATAACGTTTCCTTTAGTGTACATACACATTAAATGGGTCAGCTTACCTGTTTTCAATTGTGTAGTATATCCATTCCGTATTAATGTGATATTATCCAATCATATTCGCGAATCTATCACTATATATGTCACCGTGTTAATCACTCCATATAAATCCTGAAAATATAAAATATAATATATAAGTAATCCATTGCATCACGTAACAAGAAACATGTATATGTTTTCGTTACTTAATAAAATGTTTTGAATCTTTAAAATTTATATACATCCTAAATATATATATAACAAATCTAAATCCTGAAAATCTACTTTATGATATATACAAATAAATTCTGAAAAAGAAAATGACAAAGTTTATATAAATACTCAATTCAGCTCTATAGCGACGAGTATACTCGTCCTTTACAAAAGTGTAGCCACAGTGCCTCGTGTTTATCGTTTTCTAAAAGACTCGTTTACTGAATCAAAAAAATACTCACTCACTCACTCACTCACTCACTCACTCACTCACTCACTCACTCACTCACTCACTCACTCACTCACTCACTCACTCACTCACTCACTCACTCACTCACTCACTCACTCACTCACTCACTCACTCACTCACTCACTCACTCACTCACTCACTCACTCACTCACTCACTCACTCACTCACTCACTCACTCACTCACTCACTCACTCACTCACTCACTCACTCACTCACTCACTCACTCACTCACTCACTCACTCACTCACTCACTCACATAATATAATATAATATAATATAATATAATAATGATATAATATGATAGTATATGATAATAATGATATAATATAATATAATATAATATAATATAATATAATATAATATAATATAATATAATATAATATAATATAATAATTATATAATATGATATTATATGATTTGATATGATGATATAATATAATACAGTGTAAACAATACAATGCGATAGAAATCCAATACGATACGATTCGAAATAATATTAAATAATATATTATAAGGCCTGTGTTTAAGGTGAAAAGTTGCTTAAAGCAATATAAAGGGAAAGCATAACAGCTCATTTGGTAGATTTCTGATTCATGTTCAGCTGTTATCTATCCGTCTTTTGAAAAGTGGCAATAACGGCTAAGAATCATACGATGAAGAAAACGTTATTTCTTTCCCGTTTAAAAGCAAACGAAACGCAAACGCAAAACACATTTAAGAAAATTACAGCTTCGGACAACTCTGACAATTCATGTTTATTTTAGTGGCAAACAGTTTGGGCCTGATCAGACGCCGGGTTACCCGGCGTCTGATCTGGCTCTAAACTGTTTGCAATCGAAATAATAGTTTTAGAGTAAACGCGTTTATTGGGAAAGAATAGCGTTTTCTCCAGTGTACGATGAAGTGGACTATAATGCATATTTGGAGGATGAAAGACTAGGGCACAAAACCCCAATACATACAGTTTAAGAAGAACGACACATATGTTTTGATAGTGCATATGTCAAGTACGGAGAAAGAACTACTTCTTTAACTACTACTACTACTATTATCGCTACTACTACTACTACTACTACTACTATTGTTGCTGCTACTATTACACTCAGTATTACATCTTCTACTGCTATTTCTATAACTGCTTATACTAGGTATGTTACTACTATAGCTGATACTACATATACTACTACTACTACTGCTATTACTACAAACACTACTACTATTACTACTACTACTACTACTACTACTACTACTACTACTATTACACTATTACTGCTTCCACTACTACTACTACTACTTCTACTACTACTGCTGCTACTATCAACACTACTACTACTACTACTACTACTACACTTTTTCTGCTTCCACTACTGCTACTACTACTACTACTATTACTACTACTACTATTACTATTACCACAACAACAACTACTACTACTACTACTATTACTTCTGTTGCTGCTGCGACATTTACGTTTACTATTTCTTCTATTATTGCTACATGTACTTTAGTATAGGAAGTTGTTTAGGTAGTATTATCACTAGTAGATATGGCTTTTGTTCTACATTGTAGTACAGTGGAGAAAACGTTACTCTTTCCCAATAAACGCGTTTACGCTAAAACTATTATTTGCAGTGCAAACAGTTTGGAGCCAGATCAGACGCCGGGTAATCCGGCGTCTGATCAGGCTCCAAACTGTTTGCCACCAAGATAAACATGAATTATCAGAATTGTCAAAAAGTTATACTTTTCTACGTTTTAGTGTTTTGTGTTTGCGTACGTTTGCGTTTAAACGGGAAAGAATAACGTTTTCTCCACTGTAATCGTAAGTCGCAGGGTTATTGCAACAATAGCACTTCATGTATATGTCATCATTATTGTCTTATGATCATGTAGTTATTATTGAATAAATTCTTCCAATAGAACCGGAACTGAATAAAAGAAATCAACGGAATAAAGCCAAATAATGAATAAGACAAAACCTTGCACACAAAAACTATATGAATACCCATAAATGCCCAGTTTTCTTGTAATTTATTTGAAATGAGCGTTTGAATACTCCACGGTCGATGAAATAATTATAATGAAATGCTCATAGCATAATTAGTATAGCAACCTTGATTGTCCCTGACTGCATAATTTCATGCCCCATTATTCAACATTCGGTGTTAACATCTGCTTGTCCATGAAGTACTATTCAATTCTCAGTTTAACCGATGTACAGTAAAATCTAAGTTCAGCTACTACTTAAAATGTGATTAGTATACATGTTTATATACATGTATTAGCTTACTACAGGACAAAAGTAATGCAGAAAGCTCATGAAGGAGCTTTCTGTATTACTTTTGCCCTGCATTAAATAACAGCTTATCGTTGGAGATCCGAATGACTTGTTATTGAGTGGTTGCTGAAAACAGGGGTTTCTGTAATTTTATTTCAATAAACAGCCTGAAAATCACAACCCCACGGATTACGCGTATTTAAATTTCAAGTTACTGAAAAGAAAATTAGAAAAAAGCTTCTCTGATCCTAGTACTTCTTTAGTCTCAATCCATTTGCCCTCTAACCTTAATTATGTAAAATAACAAATTTGGGTTTGGCGAAGGTCGCAAATGTGTCAGCGCTGCTATTGTTACCAGTTGATTTATAAAGAATAATGGGGAAACAGGGGTCAGAATTTCCTCTTCTTATTCGTTGCCTAATCTTATACAAAACGCCTGAACGCATTAACGAGCAGGGTTCATTTTAGAAGCCGCAGGTGCGATTTAAACGCACAGGCAGTTCTTACAAACACCGACAATGCCGGACAATGAAACGGTGCACAGTAGTAATTATGTACTTGTAAACTGTCATCGCTCTTTGCAGAAAGCAAATTTATTGAGAACATGGCAGAATACAATTTACGTAAAGAGCTGTAATTACGATGATGGCAAATTTACGTGTTTGGAAAAGTGGGTGGGGCAACGGGAGTTGACATCCCAATACCGAACCGGCAGGAAGGACTAGCTGGGCTTCCAGAGCGAGGCCTAGCCGGGAAACATGATAGCTGGTTGATTATTTTTGTTCGAACATTTTCATCATGTCTCGAACAGTTCGCACGTATCGCGTTTTATGTAATGACGGTGATTTCTCGAAGCAGCATACCTCATTCGGATAGCGTCGGGTAATATTGTTGTCAGAAAGAATGCGATTGATACCAGCCATTGTGGAATGACACACCGTTATTGCGGTTTAATGATGGAAAAGGAGTTTATCGAAAATACATTTAAATCGTATTATTTGCGCCAATGAACGATTTACAGCATTTTTCTATTGTGTCCTTCGGCTATAACACACATATGTTATTTTGTTAATATAACGTAGAACGATATAACAATAGCTAGCAAATAAAAATAAATAAAATAAAATTTGTTAACATTCTTTTACATTTTAATGTTTATTTTTCCCAGGGGTTTACATTCCTAAAAAACAAGGTATCTCAAACATATAGGA
The DNA here is from genome assembly GCA_922989275.2 of Gari tellinella. Lineage (NCBI taxonomy): Eukaryota > Metazoa > Mollusca > Bivalvia > Cardiida > Psammobiidae > Gari > Gari tellinella. Next base: position 45,957,703 of record OV277871.1, on the reverse strand, counting down.
TTTTACTGTGCTGGGCTATTTGTTGTTTTTTTCAGTCAATATTCATAACCAAAACATTCTCACTTTACCTAAACCATAGCTGCATAAAAACAAAAGTTAAAGTGATATTTGAAGGACAACAATACAGCAGGGAATACATACTAATTTAAATAATAAAGTATCAACCAGTTGAAGTACAAATTAATATACTGGATAACGAAGCAACTAACTAAGTAACCCATCAATATGGTAAATTATTTGGTAACGTACTGAATAACGTATCATCATACCAGATACCAAAGTAACTTACTGAATAACGTATAATCATACTAGATACCAAAGTAACGAACCGAATTAATGCAGCAAGTTATTAACATGTTGAATACCATGATAACCTACTGATAATTTGATATATTTTTATGAGTTTACCGCGACGCCAAGCTAATTACTGCTGGAAGAAGAACATAGAAGCCCTTTATGAACTGATAATATATCGACATGCTAATTAACATGGTATAATACTGAATAACGTATCATATGACATGGTAACCTATTGCATAGCGTATTAAGATGCTGCATAGCAAAACATAAAACATTTTAGCATTTTAGTACGTCGGCTTTACGAATAAGTATACTGAATAACGTACCAACATACATTTATATACTGGCAGTAATCTACAGAATAAAGTATCACTATGTTGAATAACATAGTAACAACTGAAAAACGTGTCAAAATACTGAACAAAATACATGTAGTAACATATTTCATCTCCGTATGAAAATGCATACTTAGATACCAATATACATTTAGTACCTGTTTATAATTATATTGAATAAACTATCGAATATTCTATAAATTCACCATCCAAATCAGGCAATGTATCAATCTACTACATGTAAAACAGCACAGGCTACGAAACTAAAAATGACTCAATATAGTAATGTTCCATATTAGCTAACTTTAATATTGTGACAGTACTCAGTACTATCTGCTTGATGAAGAAGACTTAATTATCATCTCTTTATATTTGCCTCTCCTTACCCCCCCCCCCCCCCCCCCCGTCTTCCACCGTCCGTCAATTTGTCGGAAGCTTCTGCCAAAGACTCCTCTACTTGCCTGGTAGTGCCCGTTTCATAACACTTCGTACGACAAATGTTGTCGTAGGTCAGATTACAAAAGTCTCAATTATTATTTATTTCTCCATGTAATCCTGCCTTGTGACATCTCTTTGGAATCGTCTTTTCTGGAATCGTCTTGAAAAGACGATTCAAAAGAGATGTCACAAGACAGAATTAGATAGAGAAATCAGATATTAAATGTATTTTAAAGTTTTGACATACGACTGTTTTTGTCGTACGAAGTTTTATGAAACGGGCCCCAGGTGGCTAAACAACCCGCGGGATATGTCTCCATTATTTTAACTCTTTGAATGCCCGAGTAACATTGTGGTCTGCAACATTTGTCGTCTGCCGCTGTTCTAAAAATAGATTACAAAAATCAGAGTGTCCAACAGTTAACTCGCAGCAATACCCGACAGACGACAGATTAAAGCAGACGATACTTGTCGGCGTTGACAGGGTTAAGCCAATGTCCTAATTACTAAGAACCCTACTTAGCCGTCCCGAGTGATTGCTCTCTAACTAAATATTTCCCGTTTGGTAATTAATAACTTTGCTATTTACTTTTTTATTGCCAGAATTGTGTCTTTTTTATCTTGTCGCTAAAACCATATTTCAGAAGTAATTAATTGTAGCAAACTAATGGAATAGCCGCTATGATTGAACGGCGAAATGTCACGGGACGAAACAATTCGCAGAAGCTGAGCAATATTTCATATTTTCTCACTGTTCAGTATAGATGTGCATTAACCCTTTTCCCGCCAAATCGTCGTCGTCTGCTCTAGCCCCTTTCACCGCCATAATATCGTCTGCTTTAATACAACGTGTTCTGCGAATTTGGCTCAAATATAGACTTGAAGCTTAAAAGACTGAAGGGAAATCGAAATGAATTTCAAACTGTTTGGATCCTGGTCAGACGCCGCGTAACGCGGCGTCTGACCAGGATCAAAACTGTTTGCAAAGTCGACTGTTTTCGCATATTTAGCGGTTAAATGGTTAATCGGGCGATTTTCATACAGAATTCATTAGTAAATTTCTCGACACCGCTGTGCTGGTGATTACTGTCCATTTGTTAATCATTTTATTAATTAATTTTCATTTTCACTCTCGGCGATAAATTTTGCACGAGAGTTGAGGTACAAATGAGTACATTGTGAGAAGTCGACGCGTGCGCAGGATCTTCTCATTTGGGGCATTGTGTAGTGCTCCCTCTCTACAAGTTGTCAACGACACAATGGGAGACAAAAATGGTGTTCGTTGTTCGGAGGGAGTAGTTATAGAGAGGGAAAATTGTTTACATTTGCAAACACTCTGAATCCAGTTCAGACGCCACTTTACGCACTCTGAATCCAGATCAGATGCCACTTTACGCACTCTTAATCCAGATCAGACGCCGCGTAACGTGGCGTCTTAACTGGATTCAAGCTTTTTGTCACTCGTCATTAAGTTTGTTTGTGTCAAAATTTCCAATATGTAACTATTCGAAAAACAGCAGACGACAACTTGAACCAGACGATATTGCAGCAGTAGAAGCGTTAGACACAATTGTCCTGTTTAGGGAACTGCGGCAAGGGTCGTTGTAAGGAGGGAGTCGTTGTTGGGAGGGCCGTTGTAGGGAGGGAACACTGTAGTATAATCTTTATTTGAGTCTCTTCATGGTTACATAGTTTAAAACACCATCATTTACATTCATACATACAGTGGAGAAAACGTTATTCTTTCCCAATAAACGCGTTTACGCTAAAACTATTATTTGTAGTGCAAACAGTTTGGAGCCAGATCAGACGCCGGGTAACCCGGCGTCTGATCAGGCTCCAAACTGTTTGTCACCAAGATAAACATGAATTATCAGAATTGTCAAAAAGTTGTCATTTTCTACGTTTTAGTGTTTTGCGTTTGCGTACGTTTGCGTTTAAACGGGAAAGAATAACGTTTTCTCCACTGTATGTACCTGGCCCATGTCATTCATTACTGAATTATAAGAGACAATGAAGACAATAAGATATACAAAATACAGATAATTATATTCATATATGAGCATCTTATGCCAATTATTTTCACATATATTGCCCAATGGTTTGAAAACTTATGCAATATACACCTTTGTTGTCTATGTATAGTGACACGAAAAAGAAACTGTGCACTTGTTTAGGAGTTAAAATTTCCATCTTTTTTTTAAAGAAATATAGTCAAGTGTGGTATCAAAATGTTCGTTAATATTTCTTTTACACGATGCTTTATTTGTTAACCAAATTCGTGCCGTTATAAATGCACGGTTTACGCTTGAATGAAGTAGAGGTTAAAAGTAAAAATTGCAAATCGGTATTGTTTCCTAAAGTTTTTAAAATGAAAATGGATATAAATCGGTATGTGTAATGTCCTCATCTTATACTGACCAATGCAATAAATCGCTAACGCATTGACCTGACGTAACGTCTTGTGACGTAAATTCGTCAACGTCATGTATCTACCCTGACGTGAAGGCTTGCTAGATCCGGAACGATCTATAACGCTTCCATTTTGACCGTAAGGATGTCGAAGGGTCATGATGTTATTTCGGTGGCAATCAAACTACCCAGTGACGTCAGAGACGCTGACGTCGGATTAAAGGTGCTAAAATGTCTGAATTCGTTCGTTTTCTTGAAGCCGTAGCAGCTTGTTAACGAGTTTAATTCAGATGTACAGTAAAACCTCTCTATTACGACCACTAAATTATGTTAATTATTAGGGTATTTATGGTAGGTGACCGCTTAAAGCGAGGTGACAGTGAAACAGAAAGCTCCTTCAGGAGCTTTCTGTTTCACTGTCACCTTGCTTTAAGCTGCCATCTCTCTATTGTACAATCAAAAAGCCTTCATTTTAGTGGTCGTAATAGCGAGGTTTTACTGTACTATGATTTTATTATTGCATAATCAGTAAAGATATCGGTCAGTGAAAATGTGTACTTGTAAGCATCTTGCACAGGCAGCACGTGCATAATATTGCATAATAGCCGTTGGTACGTTTGCATGACATCCAGGTGCTTTAATATTGGGGAAATTAGTGCAATGTGTGTAGACTTATTTTATCACTTATTGTGCCAAAATTTATCATTCTAAACTTAGTAACGAAAAAGTTACACTCAATATAAAAGAGCACAGTTTCTTTTTCGTGGCAGTATATAATCGCAGTCTCTATCGAAACAACACAAATGTTTCGATTACTTAAACTTGCTTATGAGAAAATTATCCGTACTTAAGTCAAAAGGTAGTTCTTAAAGTAAACACCTTCTTGAAGCAATATTTTGTATAGCGAAGATGTGTTTCTTTCCTTCAAAGTTTAAACGCGAACGAAACGCAAACGCAGTGCACTAAATGTAGAAAGTTCAGGGTTATTTATCCTCAGAATATCAAAATCTTCCCAAATGAACGCGTTTATACCAAATCTAATATTTCCAATGCAAACCGTTTGGAACCAGATCAGACGCCGGGTAACCCGGCGTCTGATCAGGCTCCATACTTTTGTCGTCCAGGTTAAAGTCAACATTCAGAATTGTCAAAAAGTTGTCTTTTTCTTCATTATTTTGCAATGCGTTTGCGTTTCGTTTGCGTTTAAACGGGAAAGAATAACATTTTCTCCACTGTAATAAAACAATAGTTCTTGCAATACCGCTGTGTAGGGCCTTATACGTCACAAAACGTATATGTCACAATTGTGACGTATACGTTTTGTGACATATAAGGCTCTACGAATAGAACCTTAAATGTCACTAAACGTAAACGTCACAATTGTGACGTATACATGCGAATTCATCATAATGAGGGTTGCGACAGCCACGTATATGTCACAACGTGACTTTTTGATAGGGCTGCATTAGAACCGTATATGTCACAAAATTGCGATGTTTTCACAACGTGACTTTTTGATAGGGTTGACATTAGAAATGTATAATTGTTTGTTTATTATAGTGTCACCACTAGCGAAGTAGGGCAAGTCACATTTGTGACGTATACGTTTTGTGACATATAAGGCTCTAACAAAAACATATATGTCACAGCGTGACTTTTTGATAGGGTTGACAGTAAAAATGTATAAATGTTTGTTTATTATAATGTCACCCCTAGCGAAGTAGGGTTGTCACATTTGTGACGTATACGTTCTGTGACATATAAGGCTCTATAAACGTATATGTCATAACGTGACTTTTTGATAGAGTTGTCATTACAAACGTATATGTCACAAGATTGTGGCATACTGTAAAGGTTCACATTTCCGCTGATCTGGATTCAAGCTGTTTGTCACTCATAAATGGAGGATCTTACATGAGTGCTCATTAATTATCATTTTTAATAAACGAGTTGACTAAAACAATATGACGCGAGCCTTGGCGAGCGTTATATTTGTTTTAGTCAACGAGTTTATTAAGAATGATAAATAATGAGCACGAATGTTAGATCCTATTTATCACATAAACTCTTTAACCCTTTCCCTTATAGAAGCGACTTTTAGCACATTCATTTTATTCATCCGCTGAAGAAAATAGTTCCAAATTATACCGTAATGAATATGTGTCATATTTAATACTTTCCTTATTCTAGCAGTTAATAGCTTAAACCAGGCTGAAAGTAAAGCAGAATGCGCCTTAGGGCGCATTCTGCTTTACTTTCAATCTGCTTTAAGTAGTAACATATCTTCAATACTAGAAACAATGCTATCAGCTAAAGGGTTAACAGCCTTTTAAGTAAACTGAATCCGTAGTTTTTTGTCTCTCCGCCATATGTATTTTCCGCCAAAACTTGACGTTGTTTACAGTAACGCCATGGCAAATTACGTCATTTGGCGCCCTGCGCCATGCAGGGCTCGTAGACGAACAGGTAGGGCCGGAGCCCAAATATTTATATTTCACTATAGTTTATTGAATGTCTTTATAACACTCCCAGAGTCGATTTTATGTGATAATTATATTTATTTTATCAAAATTCCACTTATATGTAATTTTAAGATTTACAGCAGACGACATACAGCAGTAAAAGCGTTCGACATAATTGTCCGGTTTAGGGAACTGAGACAAGGGTCGTTGTAAGGAGGGAGTCGTTGTTGGAGGGCCGTTGTAGAGAGCGAACGCTATAGTCATCTTGGTCAAACATCTGCCATTCTCTACATTCTATTGTAATGTGACGACTGAACGTGAAGATAACGCATTCAGGGCTGCCATTTCTCCGGATTTTTCCTTTAGTCTTAGATTTTTATCCTAGCAGAAGGTAGCTTGTTTTAAGCAGTCATGTGTCTTCAAAACAAGAAACAGACTATGGGGTAAAGGTACGATTAGTAAAATTGCGTCTGAAAAATTGAAATCTTAGGATTTTTATTACCAACTTATGGCAGCCCTGCGCATTTACACACTGTAAACATGTAGATACATGGAGAATTAATGTTTTACTATTATCATTTCCACATTCATTTTAACGAATGATAACAACACTGCTAACCCCATGTTGTGTCTGTAAATAAGGACGATTGCCCACAGCGATAGTTTTCTAGTTATTCATTCGTTTTAGGTCCCTGTGATTTGATAATGATTTATTACGGCCGACACTTTACAATACCCAGAGCATTAGAACAATATGCGGTCTATCAAATCAGGCGCTAATAAGACTCATTATTAATTTGCATCACCATAAACCCATCGCAAATTACCCAGTTCCATAGCCTAGCGGCGAGTATCGAAGACTAGCGCCTCCTAACGCACTGGCGCTCCGCTGGCAACGAGCGCGAACGGCCGTTAACAACTGCGGGAACCAGCGCCGATATAAATGAGGCAAATGGTATTAAAAGAACTGACAGGAAGCCGAAATGAACAACAAGGGACACAATACATCATTTCTCGTGTCAATAAAATATAAGCCCGGACAATCAAGGCATCGCAATCAGATTCCAAATGACTGTTGCGAAGGATAATAAATAGTGATCAGCTGATTATCAAACCAAGTTAGCTGTGAGAAAAAGATATCTGAATCACAAAAATTACCATTCTCAATCATTGAAAGTTAAACTACAGTAAAACCGGTGTCAAAAGAACAAAAAATGGCAAGCTTGTTAGCCGTCACTTTTCTTTTGTCTTGTCTCGTTTTATGTAACTTTTTCTATGTAAGATCGTGGATTAGTATATATATATGTACATGTATATGCGTTCTTTGTGTAATAAACTCCTGATGTACTTTTCGTTTTTTACTATATAACGGTTACAGCTAATCCAGGCCGAAAGTAATAGAGAAAGCCCCTAAAAAGCTTTCTACACTACCTTTATTCTGCATTTATCAGTAGCCTGCGTTTTGAAATACAGTGCCCCCTCCCTACAACGGCCCTCCAAACAACGATTCCCTCCTTACAACGACCCTTGTTGCAGTTCCCTAAACAGGACAGTTATATCCAACCTATTCACGGCTGTTATGTCGTCTGCTTAAAATTGTCGTCTGCTGTTTTCCTCAAAGTTACATAATTGACATTTTGACAGAAAAAAACTTAATGACGAGTGACAAACAGCTTGAATCCAGACCAGACGCGGCGTCTGATCTGGATCCAAGGTGTTTGCAAATGTAAGCAAATTTCCCTCTCTTTAACGACTCCCTCCCGTCCGACCAACGCACACATTTTTTGTCTCCCATTGGGTGTCGTTGTAGAGAGGGAGCACTGTACCCATTTGCCTTAATTGAATGCCCACTGAACATAGTACTTGCTGTACATTCATAAGGATTACTTAATTAAAATTTGCTCAGTCTCATACTTGTGTCATAAATGGTTGCCTTCAGATATCTGGCCATTGTTTTATTCATTATTTTATCTCTTAACGATTTATTTGTCTGAGCACAATATTTCATCTTGCGAAACTCGATATGAAAATGTTGCAAAATACTATTTAGAATGGAGAAGGCGTTATTCTTTCACAAGAAACCCGTTAACTTGTGCTAAAATTTTATTTTCAATCGCACACAGTTTATAGCCTGATCAGACACCGGGTAACCCGGCGACTGACCAGGCTCCAGACTGTTTTCTACATTTTATTTAGATGCATTCGCGTTTTTAATGTGAAAATATAAATGTTCAACTGTCACCCGTCTTGAAGGCTACCATTGTATATCGTTTTTCAGTTGTTATTTCTATTTACTAGGAATATCATGTTTTGTTAATTGCACTCCCGTTGCGATAACACACTCATTTGCAGCAGTGCTTCTGACGTGCTAAATTCCCGGATGATTGTGTTAAAATTTGATTAATTTCCAATATATTTACATCTATTAGTAAGTCGTAATCGGCATCAACACGACGCGGTACTGAGAAAATTCGCGACCATCTGAACTATGTGGGAAAAGTCGCGGGATCTATTAATGACCAAGGTTAGAGGCTTTTATCAAATAGTGCTAACTCGCGAAAACCGATGAAATAACGATGAAAACGGGCGTAATAATGAGGTACAGTAACGATTCGCTTCAACAACCAAAATGAAGGCTTGCTTATGGTGTTCCTGATCACTGCAGGATGAACGTAAAGCAGAAAGCTCCTAAAAGAGCTTTCTGCTTTACATTCATTCTGCTTTGAGCTGGTACCTGTGTTGAACACATACACGGAGTATTTTTTTGGGAAGACACATTAGCGGAAATATACTGTAGGTATACTAAGCTATATTTAATTGCAAAGATTGTAACTGTATGCGTGTAGCAAAGTATCGAATTGAGAGAGTTCAACAAACGTAGAGAACAAAGCAGTCTTCCTTTTACATTATTGCCCTTCTATACCACTCATTTACAGTTTAAATCGACATGTTGATATTGGGAAACACCATTCATTTTATAATCTGAGATTTAGACCACGATCTCACATAAAAAACAAGATGTGTTTGCAAAACATAATGCTCATTGGTGTGGCCGTGAGTCTATGGCCGCTAAATGACTTTGACTTTTGTCTGACATGATCTAACTTTAACTGAGCTCAGGGGCTTCTTGTGTTGATAGAGAGTGTCTATCACATATGCACGTAGTTCCAAAATTATGTTAAATGCAGCATAGTTGTACTGAGCCCAGTGTCTTCTTGTGTTGAGTACGCATGTTTGTACGTCTCCAACGTAACGACCAATGTTTAATTCAGCAAAGTTGACCTCTTGCTGACCTTGACCTTTGTCGGGCATGACCCAAATCGTACGGAACTCAAGAGCTTCTGGAATACACATGCCAAATATGAAGTATCTATTACATGTACATTTAGGTCCAAAGGTATGGCCAAGGTTGGCTATTCAGCCAGCCAGCAAGACACACGGGGCAAACTAATATGCGTCGTGCGGGGGCACAGATACCCGTAGAGTGGCCCTAGATCAGACACTGAATAAAACTTTGGTTATGCCTTAAGATGGAGAAGCCCTTATGAGATTGGGACATTGTTTATCAATATAGGTATTCCATACAGAGACCGGTCGGCTACTCTCGTAAACTGTCGTCCCATTCCGACAGCTGACGAAAATGGCCGATCGCTCAAAGTAGGGCACCGATTTTGTTCCGCCCTCATTAGGGGTCCTCAACTTTAAACTGCCATAATTATGTAAGAAAGTTCGGGTTTCTCTAAATGCTTAACTCTTTTCTTCAGGCTGAAACTTGAAATGGACAATTCCAGTTTCCAATTAAACAGAAATTAACCCTTTCACTCTCAATGACGTCAAAAAGCGCGTATTCAAAAAGTTTGGATACTGATCAGACGCCGCGAATCGCGGCGTCTGATCAGAATCCAAGCTATTTGACATTCTGTTTTATATATTTCTTCAGCTATACTGCCTTAAATTGAACTTTGAAACCAATATTGAGGCAGACGACAATGAGCCGGTGAAGGGGTAAAACTCTCAAGATTAATTTGGCAACGAAATAGTTAAATATCGTAAACTTTGAACTACATGTATAAATGTGGTATTTTACAATAAATTTTTAATTATTTGTACTGTAAAATGACGACCAGAGCAGACCTCGAACAAATGGCTCCTTTAGGTGTCACCTGATCTTGTTCTACACTGCTTGTATAGGTCAAGTGTACTCTTGACTAGTGCGCTGTTTGCAAAGAACGCATTTATACGTCAATATGGTTCAAGGGGAAAATCCAGGTCAAAATGTAAAACATAAGTGTTATATTTTATATATTCGTAACATTTAAACCTCACAAAAACAATTTGTCCAAATGACACAGTTCTTCTAAAAGTTGAACAGATCATATATAGTATGACATAATAAAAACTTGAATAACATAATACGCAATGACATTTTAATAGACTGACACATTTCTGTTGAACATGAATACTACTTTTATCTAACTTTATATCTTTGCATTTATTGTTGGGTCGAAATGGCCTTTAAAATCAAACAATAACCCCATTGGACTTTATAGTGTTTTGAGCGTATTAAATGCTAACAGTTCGCTCTGTTGTACCTATATTGGCGTTTATTGCCTAATAACAAGGAATAACAGAAAGTATAGCTGGGTCACGTAAAAAGGGACACAGTGTTAACCCAGATAAATCACTGCGTCTTATACAATGGAGAAAACGTTATTCTTTCCCGTTTAAACGCAAACGAAACGCACATGCATTGCAATAAAATGAAGAAAATGACAACCTTTTGACAACTCTGAATGTTGATTTTAACCTTGATGGCAAACAAGTTTGGAGCCTGATCAGACGCCGGGTTACCCGGCGTCTGATCTGGCTCCAAACTGTTTGCATTTGAAATAATAGATTTAGCGTAAACGCGTTTATTGGGAAAGAATAACGTTTTCTCTATTGTACCTATAAACAGGTTACAAGAAGCAGTTTAACGCATTCACCACATATACTTAAAATGGAAAATACAAGTTTCCAATTCAGTCTAGTCCATTTCTACAAAAAAAGAGTTGATGTTACAGTGGAGAATCTGTTATTCTTTCCCGTTTAAACGCAAACGTACGCAAACGCAAAGCACTAAAACGTAGAAAAGAACAACTTTTGGACAGTTCTGATATTTCATGTTTATCATGGTGGCAAACAGTTTGGAGCCTGATCAGACGCCGGGTTACCCGGCGTCTGATCTGGTTCCAAACTGTTGCACTGGAAATAATAGTTTTAGCGTAAACGCGTTTATTGGGAAAGAATAACAGATTCTCCACTGTAAGACTATACATGTATTGCAAAATGACCAACAGTGCATAACTAAAAAGAAGGCTCCTGAAGGAGCTATCAGATCAGGGTCTGCATTGTTTGATCAAGTCTACTCTGTACAGGCACACCGTTTATCAATGACGAGTATACAGTGGAGAAAACGTTATTCTCACATAACTACCCTTGTTTTCTATAGCGAACAACGATGACGAATATCCCTATCTCCAACATGTGTAAGATCACTTTGATGACGTCACTATAACGTCACTATTTATAACGGCGTTTTGAGGTCACCGGGGTTCCAAAAAAATGCACATTGCTTAAAAAATAGCTTAAATCGTTGGTAATGTGAGAAAAAGAATCTGTTACTCGTCTATGTTTAAGACAAGTTGATCTCAAACTCGTCTAGAATAGAAAAGTTATAAAGCTCGCCAAGGCTCGCTTAATAACATTTCAATTCTAGACGAGTTTGAGATCAGCTTGTCTAAACATCGACTCACGACAGATCCTATATTTCTTTCCAAATAAACGCGTGTATTAGGAAAGAATAACGTTTTCTCCACTGTACATGATATTTGTGAGATATGTCATGTTTGATATTTTCATGATACCTAAGTATTTGCGGGAGTCCCATAGCCCTTTGAAAGGTAACAACACATCATCTACTTCATAGCTGTTATTTGCTAAAATTCTACAATTCATTAATACCAAGAAATAAGCCCAGAAAAAAGAGTGCCAATCAGTTTACATCCTGATCGGACATCGATTTAATCGGCATCATATCAGGATCCAAACTGTTTTCAAATACAAGACATACCGCACCCAGCACTGTAATAGCTAAGGTCATCCACTTTTACGTCAAACTTCGATTGTTGAAGCGATATTTGATATTTGCGCAACGCAGCACAACGATAAAATTATTCGAAAATTTGATCAGCAATTTAATTGATTTGTTAATAAATTATGATTACCATAAATAGTCTAATCGGAGATTTTTGGCCTGGAAATGTTGACCGCGTCTAATAATTTCGATTACAGAAAATCCAATCAAAAGCAGTTTGTTTCTGTGTTTAAACATTCCTGGCTGTTTAAAATATACTATTTTCTTCAGTGAATGAATAAATTCAAGGCGTAAAAAGTCGTATTTATTGGGAAATGGTTTAATTCCCTATTCTGTCTTGCTGGTACAGTGGAGAATCTGTTATTCTTTCCCGTTTAAACGCAAACATACGCAAACGCAAAGCACTAAAACGTAGAAAAGTACAACTTTTGGACAATTCTGATAATTCATGTTTATCTTGGTGACAAACAGTTTGGAGCCTGATCAGACGCCGGGTTACCCGGCGTCTGATCTGGCCCCAAACTGTTTGTATTGCAAATAATAGTTTTAGCGTAAACGCGTTTATTGGGAAAGAATAACACATTCTCCACTGTACGTTATTAACCCTTTCACTCTCAACGACGCTTAAAAGCGCGTTTGCAAACATATTGGATCATGATCAGACGCCGCGTGGCGCGGCGTCTGATTAGGCTCTAAACTGTTTGACACTCATTTTGAAATTTCTGCAGTCATACTGCCTTAAATTTTTTAATTTTAAAACGACATTGCAGATAACAAAATTGAAGCAGACGACAATGAAACGGTGAAGGGGTAAAAATCTCACGAAAGATTTGAAAGTGAAGGGGTTAAAGAGATGTACAGTGTCCCCTTCCTACAACGGCCCTCCGAACAACGACTACCTCCTACCAACGACATTTGCCGCTGTTCCCAAGAAAATTATGTCTAACACTGCTGCAATATCGTCTGCTTAAAATTGATACCTGCTGTTTTTCTTACATAAATGACGTTTTGACAGAAAACACATAATTACGAGAGACAAACAGCTTGAATCCAGATCAGACGCCGCGTTACGCGGTGTCTGATCTGGATTCAAGCTGTTTGCAAATGTATCCAATTTCCCTCCCTATAACGACTGTCTCCGAACAGCGCACACAATGTGTGTCTCCCATTGGATGTCGCTGTAGAGAGGGGGTGCTGTATCACTGTATTAAAGGTTTGTCGAACTCGGGTTTAGTTGTACACCGAGTTACAGCTGTAAATATTGTTAATTAGTTCCGTTTGAAACCTTCACCAACGTCAGTGTGGAATATCCAATTATTAATAAATGTACAGTCGAACTTCGATATCTCGAACTCGGTTAAGTCGAACATACCCGTGTTTCAAAGTTAAAACGCGGCTAAGCCACGTTTTAACTTTGAAACACGGGTATGTTCTCCTAAACCGAGCTTAAAATAAGGCAAATTCATGTTTCGAAATATTTGATAGTTCGAGTTAAGCGAGTTCGAAATATCGAAGTTCGACTGTACATGAAATCAGATGAGCTCGGGAAACTCAAGGTCCGTGGAACATCCAGTAGTGTCAGATGAACTTACAGTTCATACGCATTTCATACAGTTTATTCAACTTATGTATACATACGTACATGTACATTTACATGTTCTAAAATATCCATAATAATACTGTGGGGATGCTGCTAATCTATTCTTTCATGTTTAAACAAAACTGTACAAAACGCAGTTGAAAAGCAACAGTTGGGGAGATGGAGAATCTGTTATTCTTTCCCGTTTAAACGCAAACGTACGCAAACGCAAAGCACTAAAACGTAGAAAAGAACAACTTTTGGACAATTCTGATATTTCATGTCTATCATGGTGGCAAACAGTTTGGAGCCTGATCAGACGCCGGGTTACCCGGCGTCTGATCTGGCTCTAAACTGTTTGTACTGGAAATAATAGTTTTAGCGTAAACGCGTTTATTGGGAAAGAATAACGTTTTCTCCACTGTAATTTGTAGTGAGCCGGCTATAGCTCAGTCTGTAGAGCGTCTGATCTGGTTCCAAACTGTTTGCATTGAATATCATTGTGTTAGCATTTATACATGTAAATGCGATAACGTCTTAAACACTGTATGTATCCGTACACTGCAGGTGCATGTATTCTCCCTCTCGTTTTCTATGTATATATGCCTTTCCGTCCATCCGTCTATCTGACTGTCTATATGTCTCTCTCTCTCTCTCTCTCTCTCTCTGTCTCTCTCTCTCTCTCTCTCTTGTTCACATCTCACACGGTCGTTAATCCTGACTCACAACTACCCCCCTAAAACAATGACAGATTACAATCATCCAATATGCATAGTGGTCCCAACTTCTACTTGGATTTGGCAGGGCTGCCATAAGTTGACATGAAAAATCCTAAGATTTCCAAATTTGCATTCTTCAAGTGTGATTTTACGAATCGTACCTTTACTCCATAGCATATTTCTAGTTTTGTTGGCATGTGGCTACTTAAAGCAGATTGGAAGTAAAGCAGAATGCGCCTTAAGGCCTTTACTTTCAGCCTACTTTAAGCTACCATGTACTAGAAAAAACCCGAAGATTTAGGAAAAATCCGGAGAAATGGCAGCCCTGATTTGGCTTGTCCTGATGTGGGACAGATGAACGTAACCTCGGCTGATCTGACAGCTGATATGACAACCGATAAAACAACCGATGAAATTCAATAAATTCACCCTACTAATATTCTGACTGCTTCGGAAGCCATTTCACGTGTTATCGCCTCCCGTTACGAGCCCGGGCGGACGAGAAACAATCTATTTTATTTCTCAGCGGTTTTGTCTCCAGATTTCCGATGTTACCACGCCATTTCGGATCAACGATACCAGATTTTGTACATTTAAACCCCTATATAACAGCAACTAATGGGTGTTAATTTTCGGTGTTTAAGACAGGTTGCTCCGGAAAGCAAGATGAAAGTAAAGAAGAAAGCTCCAAAGGAGCTTTCTTCTTTACTTTTATTTTGCTTTCAGCTATAACCTGTGTGTAATATCGTCAATTAGTGTTCTTTCCATTGATCGTTTTTGACGGGTTTTACTGTACATTTCATCTATTAATTCATCATCGTGATCACGACTCATACAAATTTTCATTATGTTTTCTGCCGAAAAATTTCATCTCTTGGGACCAATACAGAACCGAAGAACGGAGAATTCTCATATTTAGAAATTTTCCTGGCTTCCAAATCAAGCTGACCCATCATTTTCTACCTCTCGTAGGAAGAGTCGGCGGGTTCTTTTGATGTAGTTCGGCGATCGGAAAATATCGAAATTGCTTTTTTGACGCTTTTACGCGCAGAGTAAATGAATAATTTCAATTAATCATTTTGGAGGAGTGAGGAATGCGTTTAGTGTTTTTTCGCGGTTCTCATACTTCCTCGATATTTGTCTAATATTCTGGAAATCTGGGAAAATTAAAATTTTCCGTCTCCGTAATATGCTTCAGTGGGTGGCCCAGAATGAAAATTAGGAACTGTATATAGTTGACAGCGTGAATCCGGACTTGACGCGAAAATGTGACCTTTTCCTACATCGTCATTAATCCGAATCACTTCTGTTGCAAATTTGCAATTGTCCTTTATTAAGCAGACTGGAATCTTGCAGGTGCAAGGGTAAGAGGATTTCTGGAGTAGGCTACTGCTTGATGTATCTTGTCAAGTAGTACCTAGAAATTGGACGTGAGCCAAAACCTAGGTACATGACCAGACACTCAAGGTACTGATAGGGGATACCTTGAATATGGCAGCAAGCCAAAACGTAGGCACATGACCAGAGATTCTAGGTACTGATAGGGGATACCTTGAATATGGCAGCAAGCCAAAACGTAGGTACATGACCAGAGATTCTAGGTACTGATAGGGGATACCTTGAATATGGAAGCAAGCCAAAACGTAGGTACATGACCAGAGATTCTAGGTACTGATAGGGGATACCTTGAATATGACAGCAAGCCAAAACGTAGGTACATGACCAGAGATTCTAGGTACTGATAGGGGATACCTTGAATATGGAAGCAAGCCAAAGTTAAGGTACCTGTCCAAGATTCTAGGTACTGATAAAATGTACCTAGAAACTGGACAGTTGCCATACTCAAGGTACATTGCTATAAAACTCAGAGCTTTTTGCTGTAAGAGAGAGCTTGAGGAGAGTGGATTTAGATTCGGACATAAGTGATAGAGCTCCAGTATATCCTATTGATTAGCATAATAATTGAGTGAATGTGATTAAAAAGTGTTGTAGAAGAACTTCTGCATTCATTATCATTTCTCCTTCATAATAAACTGGTATTTTTCCAAGTTTAATAAAACTTGGTGGTGGCAGCGAAAACGGACAAATCTACCAATTCTTCTCATTTCAAGCTAACATCAGAGTTTTATAACACGTTTGACAGTATAAGGGTAATCCTAAGAGGTTGGTCACACTGGTGTTAAGCAGAGGGAACTCTGACTGGGAAGAATTGTAACACTTCCGTATCTAACTGAGCTTAACCCTTTACCTTATAGAAGCGACTTTTAGCACATTCATTTTATTCATCCGTTGAAGAAAATAGTTCCAAATTATACCGTAATGAATATGTGTCATATTTAAAACTTTCCTTATTCTAGCAGTTAATAGATTAAAGCAGGCTGAAAGTAAAGCAGAATGCGCCCTATTAGGGAGCATTCTGCTTTACTTTCAACCTGCTTTAAGTAGTCACATATCTTCAATACTAGAAACAATGCTATCAGGTAAAGGGTTAAGCATGATTGAAGCTTTCTGCTTTGCTTTCACCTTGCTGTCACAATCTAATGCTAATACTATAATGAAATGCTAGCTGTCGATACCGTGGAGAAAACTTTATTATCTCCCTTTCAAACGCACAACGAAACGCGAACGTATTGCACTAAAATGTAGAAAATGACAAGGTTCTGACATTTTTAACCATTTCAATTTATTCTAATTTGAGTGGCAAACAGTTTGGAGCCTGATCAGACGCCGGGTTACCCGGCGTCTGATCTGGCACCAAACTGTTTGCAATGGAAATAATAGTGTTTGGGTTAACGCGTTTATTGGGAAAGAAAAAAGTTTTCTTCTTTGTTAAACATCAACAGGCAAAACGTACAAAGCATAATTGTTTTAATAAAATGCAAGCTAAAACTGACAATTATATTATAAGCGAATATACACTAGTGCTTCTTGCTGCTGGAGGCAGAACACTAATCTTGCTGCTAAAGACGTTTTCAGTGTTTTTTCCACCACTTTTGAAATTAGTTGGTACCCATTGAATATGCCCTAAAATGGCGTAAAATACCTGATTTTGGGAGACAATTGAGTCGTAAAAGACTCACGTTTGGACAAATTGTACCGTGAAACGCTAAAAGAAAAAACCCAAAACGCTGCGTTTCTTATATCACACATAACTTATGATTTCATTGCACTTTTCAGTTCCGCTTGGTTATATCCCGGAGACAAATATTAGTAACGTGGCAAATGGTTTTGAAATCGTAAAGGAAAAGAAAAAAGTCTAAAATTTGCATTTTATAGACGAGCCCATAATGGTGTCTTGCATCCTACAGTGCTCATTCATTGCATCGACTATACTGTTGTCTTTCCGAACAGTTTAAATCCTGATCAGACACTCGTGTCGATAATTCATCAGGGCTGCCATTTCTCCGTATTTTTCCTAAGTATTCGGATTTTTATCCTAGCAGATCGAAGCTTAACACAGGCTGAAAGTAAAGCAGAATGCGCCTTAGGGCGCATTCTGCTTTACTTTCAACCTGTTTTAGCAGGCATGTGTCTTCAAAACAAGAAACAGACTATGGGGTAAAGGTACGATTAGTAAAATTGCGTCTAAAAGTTGGAATTTTGAAATCTTAGGATTTTTATGATCAACTTATGGCAGCCCTGATTCTTCGGTCAAGTTGCTTTAAATCTTACTTTAGTGCAATAGTTCATGCAACACTTTAGAAGCAGACGACATAATGACAATTGAGGGGTAAAATCAGACGATAAAATTTGAAGAAATACAGCTGCATCAAAACCTACAGGCGACTTCTAAATGCAGCCCAAGAGTAATGCATGCAGAAAGCTCATACATTTTTTCTCAGCATTACCTGTATCATGCATTAAGATACAGTGGAGAATGGGTTATTATTTCCCATTAAACGCAAACGAAACGCAAACGCAAATCACTTAAAAACGTAAAAAATGACAACTTGTTGACTATTCTTACTATCGATTTAATCTGAGTGGCAATCAATTTGGAGCCTGATCAGACGACGGTTAACCCGGCGTCTGATCTGGCTCCAAACTGTTTGCACTTGAATCAAAGTTTTAGCGTAAACGGGTTTATTGGAAAAGAATAGCGTTTTCTCTACTGTATACCAGTTTAATACATTGTTGTTCGCTTATTTCTTGTGAAAGGCCGCTGAACACTGATTTGAACAGCTTTAACCTCTGCATCGCCATGACGTCATCTGCTTTAAAACTTGGCTTCTGCTCTTATTTCTCGGATTCGAAAAATATTAGGTAAATTGCTAAAAGTAATATCATAAGAATATCAGATAGTTCAAATCCTGACCGTTTGATCAGTATCCAAACTGTTTGGTAAATATCCATTATACGCAGAGAAAGACGGCGAAGTGGTTAACGTATTGCATAGTTAATATTCAACCTCTAAAAATGTATTTTGAGATAAGAAGTTTGTAAGTGAAAATTTATGGAAATGCGCGACATATTTCAATTAAATTAGCATTTCCTATAGCCCATGATGTTTAAACTAAACGTTTTAAACCAGTAATACATAGATAACATTATGGTGCTCTTTCCACAGACTATTTATGCAGCAGGCATAAGGCATTACAATAAAACCTCTCTATTAGGACCAACAAAACGAATGCTAATTGGATGTATAAAAGACAGGTGGCAGCTTAAAGCAAGGTGACAGCAAAAAAGAAAGCTCCTAAAGGAGCTTTCTGTTTTACTGTTACCTTGCTTTACTGTAGAGAAAACGTTATTCTTTCCCAATAAACGCGTTAACGCTAAAACTATTATTTCTATTGCAAACAGTTTGGAGCCAGATCAGACGCCAAGTAATCCAGCGTCTGACCAGGCTGGCTCCAAACTGTTTGCCACCAAGATAAACATGAATTATTGGAATTGTCTAAAAGTTGCACATTTCTACGTTTTAGTGTTTTGCGTTTGCGTTTCGTTTAAAACGGGATTACTAAAGCGGAGGCTAATTGAATGTATAAAAGACAGCTGCCAGCTTAAAGCAAGGTGACAATAAAACAGAAAGCTCCTAAAGCTTTAAGCAGTCATCTGTCGTAAACACCTAATAATTAACACAATTAAATGGTCAATATAAATAGGGGTGGTAGTAATTGAGAAGTTTTACTGTTTCTGTCCTATCTCGATAACTCGAAATCGTTGTGTTAGTCTTACAACGTTCTATCTCACAAGAGGGTTGTTTTGAGAAAATCGACTTTAAAGTTTTGGACCATTTAAACAGCATAATTTTGATGGATTTTGAAAATTCTTTCGACTTTACCTGATGAATTGTGAATACAAAGGGTTCCATTTAAAGTTTTATGAGGATTGTAAGCATGGTTTTTTAGATATATCTTACTTTCGGTTTGAGATAGATCATATCTCAAACTCTACCTTCTATTTCACTCATTATTACACTGTTCTATGTCCATTTTGTGGAGATAGAACATTATTTACAATACAGTTTTAGACAATTGCATGAACAATTACATTATTACAATGTTCTATGTCCATTCTAAATACTCCCCGTAGGGGATATTTTTGATTATTTTGATGAAATTATCCCATCGGCCAAGAAATACAGGTCGCTGACAAGCAGACAAAACAGAATACTTCTTAAGAATTGGGTTTGGTTTGTTGTTGTTGTTAACATCCGTAAATGCGACCTCGGTTTATAAAGTCTCCCTTGTGCGACTTGGCTTGGTGGGACTTCTTTAAAGGGGTATTCAGTTTTACTTTCATATTGTTTTAAGCAGCTATCTGCTTTAAATTAATCACTTTACTTTGAACTACACATGTAGTTAAAGATACATGGGTATTTCGCCTATTACACTGTAAGCCAATGACTATGAAGGTCGCAGCCATTTTGGAAATGTCTGCCACGTGATCCAATTGGAACACAATGACTGGATAAATTGGACATAGATCATTGTGAGACTAAACAAAACGTTAAAAATGGAGATAGAACATTGTAATACTGGTGATAACTTCAAATAGAAAGCTCGGATAAACATATGATTTGCACCAGGAGATAGCTCTTGAAAAAAGATTTCCAACGGTATAAAGAACTCTATTTGTTTACAAAATAGACATAGAACATTGTAAGACTCACGCGACGACATGTCCTACAGTGGAGAATCTGTTAGTCTTTCCCAATAAACGCGTTTACGCTAAAACTATTATTTGCAGTGCAAACAGTTTGGAGCCAGATCAGACGCCGGGTAACCCGGCGTCTGATCAGGCTCCGAACTGTTTGCCACCAAGATAAACAAGAATTATCAGAATTGTCCAAAAGTTGTTCTTTTCTACGTTTTAGCGCTTTGCGTTTGCGTACGTTTGCGTTTAAACGGGAAAGAATAACAGATTCTCCACTGTAAGTCGAACTTTTCTGTACACGTGTATTTCTCATGTTTAAACCTGGAAAGACGGTGTGTTTAAAAGAAAACGTTATTCTTTCCCAATAAACGCCTTTACGCTAAAACTGTTATTTCTAGTGCAAACAGTTTGGAGCGAGATCATGGCGTCTGATCAGTCTCCAAACTGTTTGTCACTAAGATTAAAATAGACTAGTTAGAATTGTCAACACGTTGTCATTTCTTGCGTTTAAGTGATTTGCGTTTGCGTTTCGTTTGCGGTTAAACGGGAACGAATAACATATTCTCCACTGTAGGTTTTGATATATACAAATGTGGACAGCTACATGTGTATGATATTTCTATATAGTAGAGTTCAAGTAATCGAAACACGACTGTAACTTGCTGATGACGGAAAGCTGTTGCCCAAGTAAGATACAGTGGAGAAAACGTTATTCTTTCCCTATAAACGCGTTTACGCTAAAACTATTATTCCCAGTGCAAACAGTTTGGAGTCAGATCAGACGCCGGGTAACACGGCGTCTGATCAGGCTACAAACAGTTTGCCACTCAGATAAAAATGAAAAGTCAGACTTGTCAAAAAGATGTCCTTTTCTACGTTTGAGTGTTTTGTGTTTGCGTTTCGTTTGCGTTTAAACGGCAAAGAATAACATTTTCCCCACTGTATCATGTTAGATCTGCTTCATTTAATACTTTGCATCCTGTTTTTTTTTTCGTCTACAACAAGTGTCGTCTGCTTTCATTTATCTGTAATCGTTGCTAGGAAACGATACGCCTGTATGAATAAAAGGGGAGATAATAATGAAGATTATATAAATGTATCTAAATTTCTTTTCAAAACAGGACCAGAGTGTCAAACAGTTTGGATTCTGATGAGACGCTGAGTAACAAGGCATAACGCGGCGTATCATCTGGTTCCAAACTGTTTGTAAAGGTAATCACTGTGTCAGATACTCGCCGCTAGCATGGTAGGAGTTTAGAGTTTACCAATCTAGTACAGTGGAGAAAAGGTTATTCTTTCCCAATAAACGCGTTTACGCTAAAACTATTATTTGCAGTGCAAACAGTTTGGAGCCAGATCAGACGCCGGGTAACCCGGCGTCTGATCAGGCTCCAAACTGTTTGCCACCAAGATAAACATGTATTATCAGAATTGTCAAAAAGTTGTCATTTTTTACGTTTTAGTTTGCGTACGTTTGCGTTTAAACGGGAAAGAATAACGTTTTCTCCACTGTACATGTAAGCATAGTGTAGATTTTTATTATCCCTTTCCCCCATAGAAGCGCCTTTTATGAAGAAAATAGTTCCAAAATATACATTCATGATAATACATTATTCCGTAAATTTATTTATTCTAGCAGGTGGTTGCTTAAAGCAGGCTGAAAGTAAAGCATAATGCGCCTTATGGCACATTCTGCTTTACTTTCAACTTGCTTTAAGTAGTCACCTAATTTCAATTCTAGAAACAGGCTTTTGGGTAAAGGGTTATATATAGTTATATACCTATCGATGATTTATAGAGATTTCTCAGTTAGATAACTTTCATATCGTCACAGTTGATATCATCACTTGTGATGATATCACTTTTTGTGACGTCATGTCACAATATCTTTAGTGACGACGCGCATTAACTATTAATTGTGTGTGTTTTTTCTGTAAAAAAAGTCAATTAAATGTATATAATAAATAGAATAATCAATTCCTTTGAATATATATGAAAAATATATCACGAGAATGTGTTGTTATCAGGTTAAAAAACGAGTCCTGCGGACTCTTTTTTCTTTTTTGAACCAGATAACAACCCATTCTCGTGATATATTTTCATATCAATCCGAAGGAATTGATTATCCTCTAGATCTATATAATAATGGGGACATGGGCGAACAGTGTAGACACTAGATGAAAGTGCCAGATCAGACCCTGCTTTAAGCGGTGTCTGATCAGGATCTACACTGTTAGTTATTCTATATAAAACAAAGACAAAATAGCCTGTCAAGCTGGAGGATTACGTGCTTAGCTGTTTTCAATTACCACATCTTTTAGGCAGCCATGCTCCGTCTTCAGAGGATTTTAAACACCCAATAAAGGGTAACAGAAAAGGTTAGATTGGACCCATTTTGTGGGTAAAGTCTTCTGACTGAGTTTTCCCGGTGTGGTGGTATCTTAAAGATGATCGCCCGCTTTTTGCGGAGTTTATCAGTTTCGGCCGATGAACATTCATAATGCCTGTCGTAAACTGAGATACGATCTTTGCGTCAGAAAAAAATCGAGAAATTTAAAACCAGATAGATTTTCAAAAGTCATTGTTGGGACTTGAAAATAGGCTCGGCGAAGAGCAGCGGTGTATTGTACAAACCTGTCGAAGTGATTCAGATTAGTCCTTACCACCCTAAATGCGATTTAGCTAACATTTGCAAACAGTTTGGATCCAGATCAGACGCCGCGTAACGCGGCGTCTGATCTGGATCCAATCTGTTTGCCGCTAATATTTCAACTTTCCATCCGTTAAAAAAGAAGAGAATCTGAGTTTATGTTCATTTTCGAAGACGATATATTTGAAGCCGACGATAATTCCGAAAGGCAAGGGCTAAAACGCCGTGCATAAGTAAGTATGGGCTCCGGCCGTGTGGGCATTGTATGGGCACCGGATTCAGTTGCCTCAGTCATAAGAACATTACAGTGTTTAATACTCTCGCCTTTCATACAGTGAATAAAATATCTAACGGTAAAAGAAACTCTAATCTGCCGTTATATTCTATTGAAAGAGGCGATGAAAAGAAAGTTTTTTAAATAATTTCGCGCCCCGTTTTTTTTCCCTGTAGATGACAAAGTGATGTGTCCCATTGACTATAACTGTCGAACTAGGGCTGTGAAAATGGGGACGAACGTGGTGATTATGTCTTTTCAAGCTTTAGCCCTTTCAACCCTACAGCCCTCTGTAGATATTACTGATTGCATATGCAAACAGTGTAGACCCTGATCAGAGGGCTCCTGTATGAGACCTCTGATCAGGGTCTACACTGTTTGGAGCCCTATGATCAGGGTCTACACTGTTTGCAGCCCTCTGATCAGGGTCTACAATGTTTGCTATTTTCATTGGTTTTTGTTGTCATACCAACAATGCAACAGTATATTGGTTCAAAATTCTTGTACTAAAAGAGTCAAAAAAGGATTATAAATACCCACAACAGATACGGTTAACTCCTTCTATCACTGACAAGAGCCGATTAAACTGATAAATGTACTTGAAAACAGTATAGACCCAGATCGCACACTGAGTTAATTGTGTGAAACAAATACAGTGGCGATTTATTCTCAAATAAATAAATAAATAAAATAAATAAAATGAATAAAAATAAATAAAAAAAATGAAAATAATAACGAATAAAATAAAAGAAATAAAATAAACAAATAAACAAACAAATAAACAAACAAACAAATAAACAAATAAATAAATAAATAAATTAATTAATTAAAAAAAAATTTTTTTTTTAAAGTAAAGTAAAATAAAATAAAATAAATAAATAGTCTACATTCATTTATGCTACAGCATCTATTGAAAACAGTTTGGAGCCAAATCTGATGATTTCGTTTCGCTTAGATGAGAAAGAATTAAGTTGTCTCCATTGTGAATGGTATCAAAAAATGTAATGTAAAAAAGCAAAACACTTTACAAAGTTCTATTACAGTGGAGAATCTGTTATTCTTTCCCAATAAACGCGTTTAAGCTAAAACTATTATTTCCAGTGCAAACAGTTTGGAGCCAGATCAGACGCCGGGTAACCCGGCGCCTGATCAGGCTCCAAACTGTTTGCCACCAAGATAAACATGAAATATCAGAATTGCCCAACAGTTGTTCTTTTCTACGTTTTAGCGCTTTGCGTTTGCGTATGTTTGCGTTAAAACGGGAAAGAATAACAGATTCTCCACTGTATCAAAAAATATAATGTAAAAAAAGCAAAACACTTTACAAAGTTCTATTAACCCTTTCATGATCAAATTATTCGTGAGATTGTTACCCCTTCACCGCTTTATTGTCTGCGTCAGTATTGTTGTCAGCAAGACAAGTTTCAAAGATAAATTTAAGGTTGTATGACTTCATAAATATCGATAAGAGTGTCATTCAATTTGGGCCCTGATCAGACGCCGCGTTACTCAGCGTTTGATCTGGATCCAGACATTTTGAATATGTCGGCAAAGGCAAAAGAGAGTGTATATATACATATATGATTTTGTACCAGTGGTTATATTAGAAACAAAAAAATAGAAAATATATTCGTTTCCGTGTTGATTAATTGATGACGGAGGATCAGCTTTCGTATCTAGGAATCATGTTCTCTGAATGCACGTAAAGTGCGTTCTTTTCATGCGATTTTCTGTCATACTTTTCTATATTCATAATGAAATAGATCTTGACTGTTGTTTTTAATGAAACCATAAATTTTAATCCTCTATTTTGACCCAAAATATCGTCTGCTAAATTTGTTATTCTACATACAGTAAAACCTCTCTAGTACGACCACTAAAAAGAAAGCTACATGTAAGTGTCTGTATAAACGACAGGTGACAGCTTACAGAAATGTGAAAGTGAAACAGAAAGGTTCTGTATAGGAGCTTTCTGTTTCAAATTGCTTTAAGCAGTCACCTGCCTTAAACGATTTATATATTGACACAATTTAGTGGTCGTAATAGAGAGGTTTTACAGTATTTAGATCGATACAAAATTCAATTATTTGAAGATTTGACTATGAGTGTCCAAAATGTTTTGAGTCTGATAAGACGCCGGTTTACCGAACCATGCTCGATGGCCAGTTGTGAAAGACGCTATATACTGCGAAACGAAATTGAATGTTGTGTAACTTGCTCATAACTTATCATGATATAATAAACAGTCGAAATTCGATATCTCGTACTCGTTTAACTCGAACTATCCGATAGTTCGACATATGAACTGCATTATTTCATGCTCGGTTAAGTCGAACATACCCATATTTCAAAGTTAAAACGTGGCCTAGCCACGTTTTAACTTTGAAATACGGGTATGTTCGACAAAACCGACTTCGAAATATCAACTGTATTTTGTATGTGAAAAATGCAATAGATTAATTTGAAACTAAATTGTATAAGATGATGATGACGGTGATGATGGTGATGATGATGATGCTTAAGATGATTAAGATGACGATGATGATGATGGTGATGATGATGGTGATGATGATGGTGATGATGATGATGATGATGATGATGATGATGATGGTGATGATGGTGATGATGATGATGATGGTGATGATGATGATGGTGATGATGGTGATGATGATGGTGATGATGATGATGATGATGATGGTGATGATGATGGCGGTTGTTGATGGTGACGGTTGTTGTGATAACACCGCCGCCATGAACGAATGATCTAGATAACGGTGCATGGAACAATGCTAGAAATGCGATATTGATTGTGCTGTTGTTCTGTATAGTCTCTTATAATTCAAAATGAATGGCATGGTTCATTCAAACGAGTTTTTTTATATGTATTTACTATGTGATGTAACCATGATGAGACTCTAAATAAAGATTATATATATGGAATCAAAGTGTAAAATCACATGTATCAAAATCAATTATCGATCATTATGTTAATCACCTAAATAAAACCAAATTCTGCCTTAGACAGCCACTCAGTAGACGATAAATTACTATACTTTAATACAGGTTGCAACATAACATATACAGGACAAAAGTAAAACAGGAAGCTCCGATCTGTTTTACTTTTGTCGTGCGGTAAGCTGTTATTTTTCTTGAACGATATAGATTCATAATTTTAGACATGTTTTTCTTCTGTTCACAACACAAAACTTTGACTTACTATTGACGTCAAAGTTTTGTGTTGTGAACAGAAGAAAAACATGTCTAAAATTGTGAATTACAAACATAATGAATTCATTCAAGGATATAGATGCATGCCCATTACTTAATAGCCCTTTTATAGTCTTGAAGATATGTGACCACTTAAAGCAGGTTGAAAGTAAAGCAGAATGCGCCTAAAGGCGTGTTCGGCTTTACTTTCAGCCTGCTTTACGCTACCATCTGCTAGAATATAGAAACTTTTTCTAATGATATAATTTATATTCATGGTTGTACAATTTTGAACTATTTTCTTCTGTTAAGGAATAAAGTATGGGCGTAAACAGGCGTATTTATGGGGGAATGGGTTAATCAAAGAATGGCACATGTTTTACTGTATGTCTAGACGTTTGGTGCTAACCACCATTGGCAAGATTCTACTTGTGACATAACGATCGAAGACCAATAAATCTTCTAACTCTAATTGATAAAAAATTCTCTTAACTCTGTCTCAGCCAGGTTACCGTTAGCTTCAAACGTGTTGTCTGATTCCATATGTCTTAAATAGATTTTATTCCTTGAATACCTCAAGAAAAGTTAACAACGAGTTTCAAACAGTTTGGATCCTTATCAGACGCCGAGTTACTCGGCGTCTGATCAGAATCCAAACGGTTTGCTATTGTCAGCGTACCCGGGACAAGCCAATGAAAGGGTAAAATGCAATTCCAAAACCAATAAACAAATATAGGTCAAATGTTTTATGATAAATTCGACCAAAGATTCAAGACGAACAAAGGAACTAAAAAGTCGGCTTGACAAAATTAAAGAAATATGATCTTTCATACTCTACAATTTATGGGTTTGAGTTCCCACAAGTCATCTATGAATTAACAGGTAGTTTGTCATAGTGCTTTCATATTAACCATTTCACGGCCGTAGGCAACAAAAGTCGACTCTGCAAATAGTTTGGATCCAGATCAGACGCCGCATAACGCGGCGTCTGATCAGGATCCAAACGGTTGGACACTCGGGTCGAAAATTCGTCAGTCATACTACACTATAAATAACTTTGAAACGATAGTGCAGACTACACTATTGAAGCAGACGACAATATGGCGGTGAAGGGGTAAAAAACTCACAATGAATTTGGTGTTGAAATGATTAAATAGAGAATCATGAATAGACTGGCAAAGACATCATTCTTTTTCAGTAACACAAGCCGAGCAATACGTACAATGGAGAAAACGTTATTTTTTCCCAATAAACGCGTTTACGCTAAATCTATTATTCCGATTGCAAACAGTTTGGAGCCAGATCACACGCCGGGTAACCCGGCGTCTTATCAGGCTCCAAACTGTTTGCCATTCAGATTAAAATGAACATATAGAATTGACAAAAAGTTGTCAAAATCTCTATTTTATTACAATGCGTTTGCGTTTCGTTTGCGTTTAAACGGGAAAGAATAACGTTTTATCCACTGTATGCATACACAGATTGGACTACAGTTGCCAAACATTCAAACAGTGCAGACCCTGCTAAGCGGACACGTTTACAGGAGCCCTCTGATCTGGGTCTACATTATTTGTAAATGACGAGTACATTCGTCGCTAGGGTTGAATGTGACACTTTTTGCTAACAGTCTAGAGTTGTTCGGAGAGGAGTCTACATGATTTGGGCCAAGACTGCAGGCAAAGGTCAAGACCCAGTATTCACCGTCTTATCCATTTGTAGGGATGTTTTTAACCAGGGTTCCAGATAAGAGGGAGTAATCTGAACAAATCCACCATTTTCTCACTCATACATCACCAAATTCTATGGTGATACTAATCATTAGAATCGTCTCTTTGAAGAGACGATTCTAATGAGTAGTGACACCATAAGGTTTAAAACAGAAATTATGGTTTTAGTTTTGAAATACTCCCCTTATCTGGAACTACAGTCCCGCCACTGCCTGTTAACAATATATTTCATAATGACAAACAATTCAAATACTGATAACAGGGTTCCTGCAAAAGCCTACACTGATTGCTAATGACAAGTATACTCTTCACTTGTACACTATATGTACACGACCCATATTAATGTCGCTAAGGATGACTATATTAATCATTTTTCCTATAACCTGTTTCTAGTTTTGCAGAGAAGTGACAACTTAAAGCAGATTGAAAGTAAAGCATTCTAAGTAAAGCAGAATGCTTTACTTTCAGCCTGCTTTAAGTTACCACCTGCAAGTACATGTATATATAGAAAAAAAAATCTTATGGCTTTTTTATGACTGTATACAGTGGAACTATTTTCTTCAGTGGAATAATAAACTAAGAGCGTAAAAAGGTGTATTTATAGGGTACAGGGTTAACGCTGTTTATAGATATTATTGCACTGTTGTTTTAATAATTTCAACGTCAATATATTTATTATCGTCTGCTTAAACCCGTTTCCCTGCCATGAATTTATCAATTTAAAACTATTGTCGTCTGCTTTTATTTTTCCAATTTTAGATTTAGGTATTTTCATTTTGAGGTAAGAAATATAAAATTGAGTGTCAAACACTTTGGATCCTGATCAGATACCGCATTACACGGCGTCTGATCAGGATCAAAACCATTTGGAAATTACTATTGTATTTAGAGTATAAGGCAGTGAAGGGGTAAACACTAAACACTGAGCTAATTTATGCACAATGTCAACAATTTCAATTTATGAATCGAAGACAATTTGACAGAAGCTACATCATCGATACGACTGTCAAACAAGTTTGGATCCAGATGAGACGCCGAGTTACTCGGCGTCTCATCTGGATTCAAACTGTTTTCAACAGTAATCACAAATTCTTCAAAAGTTAACACAAAGATAAAACGACTTAGACTGCATGGAATGTTGGATAATTTATGCTTTGTCCCAGACAGGTAAT